>CM077665.1:141678147-143045647 GCA_039707655.1 Elymus sibiricus | reverse complement strand
TACAGCGCTATAAAATCCTATTTTCGGAGAAAAAATGGGAGAGAAATTTTCATCGCGCTTGACGATACAGAGCCGCCGCCACCTCCTGTTCTTCATCGGGAGGCCAGATCTGGAGCTCGTTTGGGGCTCCGGAGAGGGGAATCTTCGGTCTTCGTCATCATCAACCCGTCTCCATCGCCAATTCCATGATGCTCCCCACCGGGAGTGAGTAATTTCTTCGTAGGCTTGCTGGTCGGTGAGGAGTTGGATGAGATTCATCATGTAATGAAGTTAGTTTTGTTAGGGCTTGATCCCTAGTATCTGACGTGGCTTGAGACTGCGTCGGTATTTCCCCAAAGAGGAAGGGATGATGCAGCACAGCGACCATAAGTATTTCCCTCAGTTATGAAACCAAGGTATCGAACCAGTAGGAGGATCACCACCACCTAATAAGCAGCACCTGCACACAAAGAACAAATACTTGCAACCCGACGCGAAAGAGAGGATGTCAATCTCTCTATGGTAAAAAGATAGATTAGGTAGTGATAGATTAGAGAGATAGATCTCTCAAGAACACAAAATAAAAAGAGCAAATAAAAAGTGCAGCAAGGTATTTTTTGGTTTTTGGAATAATAGATCTGAAAACAAGAGGCAAAAAGATAGATCGGAAAGCAATATGTTGGAAAAGTAGACCCGGGGGCTGTAGGTTTCACTAGTGGCTTCTCTCATGAGTATAGCACACGGTGGGTGAACAAATTACTATTGGGCAATTGATAGAAGATCAAATAATCATGACGATATCCAAGATGATGGTCATTATATAGGCATCACGTCCAAGATAAGTAGACCGACTCCTGCCTGCATCTACTACTATTACTCCACACATCGACCGCTATCCAGCATGCATCTAGTGTATTAAGTTCATGGAAAAACAGAGTAATGCAATAAGAACGATGACATGATGTAGACAAGATCTATTCATGTAGGAATAGACCCCATCTTGTTATCCTTAATAGCAACGATACATGCGTGCCTCGCTGCCCCTTCTGTCACTAGGAGAGGACACTGCAAGATCGAACCCATCACAAGGCACCTATTCCCATGGCAAGAAAAATCGATCTAGTTGGCCTAACTAAACCAAAGATTCGAAGAAGAAATATGAGGCTATAAGTAATCATGCATATAAGAGATCACAGAAGACTCAAATAATATTCATGGATACAAACTGATCATGAACTCAAAATTCATCGGATCCCAACAAACACACCACAAAAGTTTACATCAAATAGATCTCCAAGAGACCATTGTATTGAGAATCAAAAGAGAGAGAGAGGAAGCCATCTAGCTACTGCCTACGGACCCGTAGGTCTATGGTGGACTACTCACGCATCATCGGAGAGGCACCAATGAGGATGATGAACCCCTTCGTGATGGTGTTAGATTGGATCTCGAGACTCTGAAACTTGCGGCGGCTGGATGTGTTTTTCGTCGACTCGTCTAGGGTTTCTGGAATATTTGGGAATTTATATTCATCAGAGGCGGTGGAGAGGGGTCCCGAGGAGGGCACAACCCATCAGGGCGCGCCTGGGGCCTCTGGCGCGCCCTGGTGGGTTCTGGTCTCCACGGCCCACGTCTCTCGCACTTCTTTGGCCCACTAGATGTCTTCTGGTCCAAAAAAAATCTTCAAAAAGTTTTGTCGCGATTGGCTCCGTTTGGTACTGATATTCTGCGAAGTAAAAAACAAGCAAAAACAGCAACTAGCACTTTGGCACTATATCAATAGGTTAGTCCCAAAAAATGATATAAAGTTGCTATAAAGTGATTGTAAAACATCCAAGAATGATAATATAACAGCATGGAACAAGCAAAAATTATAGATACGTTGGAGACGTATCACTATCCCCAAGCTTAATTCCTACTCATCCTCGAGTAGGTAAATGATAAAAACAAAAAATTTGATGTGGAATGTTGCCTGACATGTTCAACACATAATCTTTTCTTTTGTAGCATGGACATTTGGACTTTTAGATGGTTCAAAGCAATAATCTAGTTTTAACATAATGACTTCAATACTCAAGCATGCCAACAAGCAACCATGTCTTTCAAAATATCAACACTAAAGAAAGCTATCCCTAGCCCATCATGCTCAATCATTGATCCATTCCTGGAACACACTCAAATATTAGCTACACCCAATGCTCAAGTACGATTATAGTGCCCCCTAGTTGGTGCTTTATAAGAGAAGATGGAGACTCAAAGTAAAAATAAAAATAGCATAAAGTAAATAGATAGGCCCTTCGCTGAGGGAAGTAGGGATTTGTAGAGGTGCCAGAGCTCAAAGTTTTAAATTAAGAGAGAAAAAAAGTTTGGGTGGCATGCCTTTCCTGTCAACGAAAACGACAAAGTAGTTCACAATACTTTCCATGCTAGATACATCATAGGCGGTTCCCAAACAGAAAATAAAGTTTATTCCTTTTTCCGCCATTCTTTCACATTCCATGGGTGGCCGTATCCACGGTCGCCTTCCATACGAACACTTTCCAAGGAATTTATTATTTGACAACATAAAGTAAATATTTTTTCTTTTTCATTTATGGAATGGGCATCCCTATTACCGCCGTACTCTCGTGCAATGACAAGTGAATAAACACTCATCTTGAGAATAACACATCTAGCATGGAAAAATATTGGACACCCCCTACCGTTTCATGAACGGTACGAGCACACGAAAGAGAAAAATTATTTTGAAAATTAGAGATGACACATACAAATTTGCTTAGAACGGCATGTAAATACCGCATATAGGTAGGTATGGTGGACTCATAAGGCAAAACTTGGTTTAAGGATTTTGGATGCACAGGTAGTATTTCTACTTATTACAAGTGGAGGCTAGCAAATAGATTGAGAAGCAACCAACCAAGAAACGAAAATTCACATAAGCGAGCATTGAGCATAAATAACACCGAATAATGCACCATAAGTAGGATGTAATTTCATTGCATAACTATTGACTTTCGTGCATGCATAGGGAATCACAAACCTTAACACCAATAGTCTTACTAAAGAATAATTACTCACTAACATGACTCACATATTACTATCATCATGTCTCAAAACTATTACAAGGAATCAAGTTTAATTTGTCCAATGATCTTCATGAAAGTTTTTATTATATCCTCCTTGGATATCTATCACTTTGGGACTAGTTTCATATATTGCCATTGCTTTTTGACAAGCTCACACAAATTTAAGTGAAGCACATGAGCATAAAAGTTTCATCTCTCAAAATAGTATAAGTGAAGCATGAGAGGATTTCTTCAAAATTTTCCAAGCACACCGTGCTCAAAAAGATATAAGTGAAGCACTAGAGCAATTCTATAGCTCAAAAAGTTTAAGTGAAGCATAAAGAGCAATTCTAACAAATCATAGCATAATTTTGGCTCTCTCAAATAGGTATGTCCAGCAAGGATACAAGTGACAAACTAACAAGCAAAGCAAGCAAAGACTCAAATGATACAAGACGCTCCAAACAAAACTCATGATATGTGACGAATAAAAATATAGCTCGAGGTAAAATACCGATCGTCGTTAGAAGAAAGAGGGGACGCCACTCGGGGCATCCCCAAGCTTAGTTGCTTGTTTATCTCTGGATATATCTTGGGGGTGCTGTAGCATACCCAAGCTTAGGCTCTTTTCACTCCTTATTCCTTCATCCATCGCGATCTCACCCAAAACTTGAAAACTTCAATCACACAAAACTCCACAAAATCTTCGTGAGATCCGTTAGTATAATAAAACAAATCACTACTTTAGGTGCTGTTACAAACCCATTCATAGTTTATTATTGCATTATACCTACTGTATTTTAACTTTACCATGGCTCATACCCTTCAATATAACACATAGATTCATCAAAACAAGCACACAATGCAACGAAAACAGAATCTGTCTTAAACAGAACAGTGTGTAGTAATCTGTACTCTAACCATACTTCTATAACTCTAAAAATTCTGAAAAATTAGGACAACGTAAAGAATTTGTATAGCAATACCGTGTTAAAATTTCAGCTCAATATCATGTTCCAGTAAAAATGGAAATTCGAACACTGGATGCAAAGTTTCTGTTTCAGATTCAGCATTGTTTCTACTCATCTTATGAATCATCCTAAAGATTCTACTTGGCACAAACACTAAATAAAACATAAAAACACAATCATAATAGAGGCATAATTGTGTCAACACTCAAAAAAAGAAAGGAAAAGACAAAAATAAATTTATTCATTGGGTTGCCTCCCAACAAGCGCTATCGTTTTACGCCCCTAGCTAGGCATAACGCATAGTTTCAAGTAATGTCATCTTTGGTTTTGAACTCTTCAATAACACAACTAGATTTCTTCAAGATTTTAGCATGCATGTTCTCAATGACAACACTTCTAGGAAAAAGACCAAAAAATTCATTCTTGTAAATAGGGTATCTTACTAATTCAACAAAGTCGAGATGAATACTAATCATTTTAAGATCTCCCTTGTGGCCACTAGGTGTAGCAACTTTGTTTTTAGTGACTTGCGTGGTTTTGCAAGTTTTTATGGGAGTTCTTTCAATAGTTTTGACAGAAGAAAAAGCCGAACCCAAGTTACTAAAATTTTCTTCTAATATATCAATCCGATAAGGACTCTCTTCTATCCTTTCGTTAACTACGGTCTCTTTTTCCTTTAACAACTTAAAGACGTCTCCCGCTTTTGACCCAATTTTATTAGCAAGATTATGCATTTTATTATCCAAATTTTCAAGATGTTCTTTGGTAATCATCTTCTTTTCAATAGCATCTAATCTATCCATAACATGTTCGAGAGTTAAAGTTGTTTCATTGATCGTAAGAGGTGGTGATCCCACTAAACTTCCCATAGAATTAAAGCGTCCAAAGATGGACACATCAAGAAATTCCCACCGGTAATCGTATCAAGGACGAATCTATACCAAGTGGTGATGTCCACATAAAAATTGTGAAGAAGAACAACGGTAGATTGCTTATGGATAGATCTATTATGAGCATCGCAAATCCTATACCAAGCATCTTTTAGGTTCTCCCCTCCCCTTTGCTTAAAATTAAGAACTTCATTATCGGGAGTGCACGCAATAGAGGAAGAACTAGCCATAATGACAAGGCAAGATATTTGATGAGAAAAAGACAAACGAAAAAGAGGGTGAATAAAACGGCAAATTGGGTGAAGTGGGGGAGAGGAAAACGAGAGGCAAATGGCAAATAATGTAATTGCAAGGAGATGAGATTTGTGATTAGGAACCTGGTAGATGATGATGGTGTCTCCTCGGCGCCAGAGATTGGCACGTAGAAGAAACCGCTTCCTCCCCGGCAATGACGCCAGAAATTCCTTTGACGTGGCTTGAGACTGCGTCGGTATTTCCCCAAAGAGGAAGGGATGATGCGGCACAGCGACGGTAAGTATTTCCCTCAGTTATGAAACCAAGGTATCGAACCAGTAGGAGGATCACCACCACCTAATAAGCAGCACCTGCACACAAAGAACAAATACTTGCAACCCAATGCGAAAGAGAGGTTGTCAATCTCTCTATGGTAAAAAGAAAGATTAGGTAGTGATAGATTGGAGAGATAGATCTCTCAAGAACACAAAATAAAAAAAGCAAATAAAAAGTGCAGCAAGGTATTTTTGGGTTTTTGGTATAATAGATCTGAAAACAAAAGAGGCAAAAAGATAGATCGGAAAGCAATATGTTGGAAGACTAGACCCGGGGGCCGTAAGTTTCACTAGTGGCTTCTCTCATGAGTATAGCACATGGTGGGTGAACAAATTACTGTTGGGCAATTGATAGAAGATCAAATAATCATGACAATATCCAAGGCGATGATCATTATATAGGCATCACATCCAGGATAAGTAGACCGACTCCTGCCTGCATCTACTACTATTACTCCACACATCGACCGCTATCCAGCATGCATCTAGTGTATTAAGTTCATGGAAAAATGGAGTAATGTAATAAGAACGATGACATGATGTAGACAAGATCTATTCATGTAGGAATAGATCCCATCTTGTTATCCTTAATAGCAATGATACATGCGTGCCTCGCTGCCCCTTCTGTCACTAGGAGAGGACACTGCAAGATCGAACCCATCACAAAGCACCTATTCCCATGGCAAGAAAAATCGATCTAGTTGTCCTAACAAAACCAAAGATTCGAAGAAGAAATACGAGGCTATGAGTAATCATGCATATAAGAGATCAAAGAAGACTCAAATAATATTCATGGATAGAAACTGATCATGAACTCAAAATTCATCGGATCCTAACAAAGACAGTGCAAAAGTTTACATCAAATAGATCTCCAAGAGACCATTGTATTAAGAATCAAAAGAGAGAGAGAGGAAGCCATCTAGCTACTGCCTACGGACCTGTAGGTCTATGGTGGACTACTCACGCATCATCGGAGAGGCACCAATGAGGATGATGAACCCCTCCGTGATGGTGTTAGATTGGATCTCGAGACTCTGAAACTTGCGGCGGCTGGATGTGTTTTTCGTCGACTCGTCTAGGGTTTCTAGAATATTTTGGAATTTATAGGCATCAGAGGCGGTGGAGAGGGGTCCCGAGGAGGGCACAACCCATCAGGGCGCGCCTGGGGCCTCTTGCGCGCCTTGTTGGGTTGTGGTCTCCACGGCCCACCTCTCTGGCACTTCTTTGGCCCACTGGATGTCTTCTGGTCCAAAAAAATCTCCAAAAAGTTTCGTCGCGATTGGGCTCCGTTTGGTACTGATATTCTGCGAAGTAAAAAACAAGCAAAAACAGCAACTGGCGCTTTGGCACTATGGCAATAGGTTAGTCCCAAAAAATGATATAAAGTTGCTATAAAGTGATTAGAAAACATCCAAGAATGATAATATAACAGCATGGAACAAGCAAAAATTATAGATACGTTGGAGACGTATCAGTATCCACTATGTTCTGAGATTGATGTTGTTATGACTTTGCCATGCTTAATGCTTGTCACTAGAGCCCGAGTGCCATGATTTCAGATCTGAACCTATTATGTTTTCATGAATATATATGTGTTCTTGATCCTATCTTGCAAGTTGTAGACACCTACTACGAGTTATGATCCGCATCCCCTAGGGTGACAATAACTGGGATTCTTTCCGGTGATTACCGTAGTTTGAGGAGTTCATGTATTCACTAAGTGCTAATGCTTTGGTCCGGTTCTCTATTAAAAGGAGGCCTTAATATCCCTTAGTTTCCATTAGGACCCCGCTGCCATGGGAGGGTAGGACAAAAGATGTCATGCAAGTTCTTTTCCATAAGCATGTATGACTATTTACGGAATACATGCCTACATTACATTTATGAACTAGAGCTAGTTCTGTGTCGCCCTAGCTTATGATTGTTATATGATGAATATTATCCAACGAATTCACCGATCCGGTGCCTACGAGTTTTCCACATATTGTTCTTGCTAAGTTACTATTGCTACTACTACTGTTACCACTGCTATCAAAACTATCATACTACTGTGCTACTGATCACTCTACTGCAGATATTTAATCTCCAGGTGTGGTTGAATTGACAACTCAACTGCTAATACTCGCAAATATTCTTTGGCTCCCCTTGTGTCGAATCTATAAATTTGGGTTGAATACACTACCCTCGAAAACTGTTGCGATCCCCCATACTTGTTGGTTATCAAGACCTTTTTCTGGCGCCGTTGCCGGGAAGCATAGCTGTATTTGTTGAGTCACTTGGGATTTATATCAATTGATCACTATGAAGAATCTGAAGGATACAAGAACCAAGATTTTTCCCTCTAAGACGAGGGGAGGTAAGGAATTGCCATCTAGCTCTGTACTTGATTCACCTTCGGTTATGAGTAAGCTTGCAACACCACCACATGCTATTAATCCTGATATGTCACAAGTTATTGATGATGCTACTTCTGCTATGAATGATGCTTATGATGATGCTAGTACCATGCTTGATGATAATGTGCCACTAGGTGAATTTCTTGATGAACAAATTGCTAGAGCTAAAGAGAATGAAATTATTGAAACTGATGAAACTACTGAAACTGATGAAGTCTTTGAAACTGAGAATTATGAAACACCTATTAGACCTAGCTCTCCTAGATTTGAAATGCCTAAGGTACCTGAAGGTTATGTTATGGATGAAGAGATAGCTAGAGAAATCCTTTCTTGTAAGGATAGAGATGACCTTAAGAAATTATTATGCGAGTATAAGGAAAAGACTTTGAATGCTAGAATGAAATGTGATCCTAAGTTTGCTACTTCACCTATCTTTGTTACTGATAAGGATTATGAATTCTCTGTCGACCCAGAGTTAATTACTTTGGTTGAATCTGATCCTTTCCATGGCTATGAAACTGAAACAGTAGTGGCACATCTTACTAAGTCGAATGATATAGCCACCCTCTTTGCTCATGATGAGAATATTCGCTATTACTATATTCTCAAATTATTTCCATTCTCATTAAAGGGTGATGCTAAGATATGGTACAATACTCTTACTCCTGGTTGTGTGCGTAGTCCCCAGGATATGATTTACTACTTCTCTGAAAAAGATTTTCCTGGTCATAAGAAACAAGCTGCCTTACAGTAAATATTTAACTGTGTGCAAATTGAAGAAGAGAGTCTCCCACAAGCTTGGGGGAGGCTTCTCCAATTTCTTAATGCTTTGCCTGATCACCCTCTTAAGAAAAATGAAATACTTGATATCTTCTATAATGGACTAACTAATGCTTCTAGGGATTTCCTAGATAGTTGTGCTGGTTGTGTTTTCAGGGAACGGACTGTTGAACAAGATGAGGAACTATTGAATGATATATTGAAGAATTATGATGATTGGACTCTCCGTGAACCACCACCTAAACCCACTCCGAAGAAGAGGGGTATCTTATTTCTCAGTCCTGAAGGTATGCAAGAGGCAAAGAAATGTATGAAGGAAAAAGGTATTAAAGGTGAGGATGTTAAGAATTTACCACCTATTGAAGAAATACATGGCCTTGACACACCACCACCTCCACAGGTGGTAGAGGTAAATTCTTTATTAAAGTTTGATGAAAGTGATATCCCTTACAATAAACATCCTAGTCAATGCTTATATGAGTTTGATAACTACATTAGGAAACAAGATCACTTCAATGCAAATGTTCTGAAACAATTGAAATATAATTCTGATATCATTGCTCGCTTGAGTGAGTTGTTATTTAGAATCGGTAATGATGTTAGAGGTGTAGTAAAACATGCCTCTATGGTTGAAACCCAGTTAGAACAAGTTGCTAAATCTCAAAGAGAATTGCTTAATGAAATGAGTAATAATATGAATGATCATGCTATTAGAGTAGTGACTAGAGGAGGTAGAATGACCCAAGAACCTTTTTATCCTGAAGGTCATCCTAAAATAATTGAACAAGACTCTCAGAGAATTAACACTGATGCACCTAGTCCTTCTAAAAAGAAAAAGAAAAAGAAAAATGAGAGGATTTTGCATACCTCTAGTGAACCTAAGATAGAAAAACCTCCCGAAGATAATAATGATGTCTCTATTTCCGATGCTGAAACTCAACCTGGTAATGAACATTCACCTAGTGATAATGAAAGTAATAATGATGATGTTCATGAAGATACTCAACCGAACAATGATAAAGAACCAGATGATGATGTTGAAATAGAGCTTGTTGTTGATCTTGATAACCCACAACCTAAAAATAAACGATATGATAAGAGATATTTTGTGGCTAGAAAACATGGTAAAGAAAGAGAGCCATGGGTTCAGAAACCCATGCCTTTTCCACCTAAACCATCTAAGAAAAAGGATGATGAAGAATTTGAACGCTTTGCTGAAATGATTAGGCCAGTCTTTTTGCGTACCCGCTTAACTGATATTTTAAAGATGGCCCCTTATGGAAAATACATGAAAGACATCATCACTAATAAAAGAAAGATACATGAAGCTGAAATCTCCACCATGCTTGTAATTATTCTTTTAAGGATGGAGTACCTAAAAAACTTGGAGATCCTGGAATACCAACTATACCTTGCTCCATTAAAAGAAATTATGTTAAAACTGCTTTGTGTGATTTGGGAGCTGGTGTTAGTGTTTTGCCTTTCTCTTTGTATAAAAGACTTGATTTGAATAAACTCACACCTACTGAAATATCATTGCTAATGGCTGACAAATCAACTGCCATACCTATCGGTATTTGTGAGGATGTGCCTGTTGTTGTTGCAAATGTTACTATCTTAACAGACTTTGTTATTCTTGAGATGCCCGAGGACGAAAAGATGTCGATTATCCTTGGTAGACCCTTTTTGAATACTGCAGGGGCTGTTATTGATTGCAATAAAAGCAAAGTCACTTTTCATATCAATGGTAATGAGCATACGGTGCACTTTCCGAAGAAACAATTCCAAGTGAATGGTATAAATGTTATTGAAGAATCTCCGACACTCACTATTGGAAGTTTTCAACTACCTCTACCTACTGCCAAAAAGAAATATGACATACTTATTGTTGGGGATATGCACATCCCCATTGAGGTAACTTAGTGTTTTACGAAAGTTCTTCGGTTTCATGCTAACCGAAAGTGGTTGTTAATAAGACTTGATCAACCTTATTAACGGATCATTTTTGAGAGGTATGAAGTTGATGAATCTAGTAGGCACAACCTTCTGCTCCCACCATTTGTTTTCTATTTTTCTTAGTCAAATAAAATAAAATGCCATGTTTATCCTGTTTTCTGTTTTCTCCGTGCAATAAAAAAATGACCCAAAAATAAAAGTTCTCAGAATGTTCTGAAATTTTAACACGATTTTTTTCTGAATATCTCTGAATTTCTGGTGCAAATAACATCAGAGGGGGGGTGCACCTGGTGTCCACAAGACACCAGGGCGCCCTGGTGGGTTGTGTTCCCCACGTGGGCCCCTCACTTATCCCTTTAGCCCACGTCATCTCCTACCTCCAGAAAAAAATCACCATATCTCTCACTTTCGTGTTCTCGCTCTCAAACCCGCGGATTTCGATCTCTTTGCTCGAAGCTCCGTTTCCGAAACTGTTTTGGGGGATTGCTACTTGGTATGTGACTCCTCCATTGCTCCAATTGGTTTTTGATTTAGTGGTTTATTTTTATAATAATTAGCTACTCTTGGTGCTGCTGTAGATGGGCTTGCATGTTGAATTCTTAGAGTTCTAAGTAGTTTGAATGCTTAATATGGCCTCTATGCATCCTTAGGAGTAGTTGCTATCAATCTTATGAAGTTTTGTTGACCAAAAATTGTAGACTAAAATTTTCAGAAATTTAATTATAGGAATAATATGGATTTATTTACGAAGTTTTCCTCCAAGAAGAATGCTAAAGGAGTCATTGTGGAATCATCGAACAATGACCTCCACACTCCGAGAACGGCGGAGGTGTGGCCGTGCGAATGTGAAAGCACAACATGTTCCCTTGGTGGTTTTCATAATTCATGACAACATACATTGTCTCTTGGACTAATATTTCTACCTAGTGTATTTCAGGTGAAAGCCCATAGAGAGAGATGGGTTGGCAAAAAGGATTGTGAGGAGACACCCTGGATACAAGGAAATGGATTGGCATAGCTTCAAGCAAGAGGACTCTACATTTTACTTTGTGAGAAATCACTTTGAGTCCATAGGAAAGCCAATACTATTAAAAGGGGGTAAGGTACTGTTGGTGAACAAGATGCTCCACGTGCACAAGTGATAGTCACCAAAAACACCCACAAGCTCCCCCACAAATACTCTGTCTAGAACCCTACCACTAAAATCGGTAAGACCAACAATTCCTGTTCGGTCTCACCGAGATTCAAACCCTAGACAGATCATAAGCCAAACCCTAGCCCATCTCGGTACTACCAACATTCCACTTCGATGCCACCGAGTTCAGTTGCCAACTTTCTGGTTAGCTATTTTCAAGCATCGGTACCACCGAGTTTTGTCAATCGGTCTCACCGAGATTTGGACCAACTTCCTGGTTAGCTATTCACAAGAATCGGTACCACCGAGTTTCGTGAATCGGTCTCACCGAGTTTTTGGACCAACTCTCTGGTTAGCCGTTGTCAAGAATTGGTACCACCGAGAATTGAGAATCGGTCTCACTGAGTTGTGCAATCTGACCGTTGGTCATCTTATCGGTACCGCCGAGAGTTATGTATCGGTCTCACCGAGATTCAAAAGTTATTGCCTTTTGGTCACTTCGGTACCACCGATTTTTATACTTCGGTGTCACCGAGTTGGTCACTTTAGGTGTAACGGTTGGATTTTTGGGGATGCCTATATATACCCCTTCACCACCACCCACTCGAAAGAGAAGCACTCAGAACTATTCCATACATGCCCCATCAAATTTTCTGAGAGAGAGCCACCTACTCATGTGTTGAGATCAAGCCATGCCATTCCTACCATATGAATCTTGATCTCTAGCCTCCCCAAGTTATTTTCCACCAAATCAATCTCTTCCACCATAGCCAAATATGTGAGAGAGTGATTGTGTGTTGAGGAGTCTATCATCTTGAAGCACAAGAGCAAGGAGTTCATCGACATTGCCGAGCCTATTACCTTTTGGAGGGTGGTGCCTCCTGGATTGGGTAGATGTCGCTTGGGAGCCTCCTACTTCGTGTTGTGGAGTTGAACCAAGAAGTTTGTACGAGCAAGGAGATCGCCTACTTCGTGAAGATCTACCCATACTGATGCTAGTCCTTCGTGGACGGAAGCCGTTATGGAATAGTCAAGGTTGCTACTTCGTGGACCCTTATGGGTGGAGCCCTCCGTAGACTATCGCGACCGTTACCCTTCGTGGGTTGAAGACTCCATAAACGTGGACGTACGATAGCACCACCTATCAGAACCACGGGAAAAATCTTCGTGTCCCTCATGCGTTTGATCTCCCTATCTCAACTCCTTACTTCCATGTGCAATGTCTTTATTTTTCCGCTGCCATACTTGTTGACTTACATGTGTAGGGTGTGTTAGACTTGCTATAATTGTTAAAATCTGCCAACCAATTAACTTGGGAAAAGGTTAGGTTTTTATATTTGCTAATAGTCTATTCACCCCCCCCCCCCTCTAGACACACACTTCTAGCGATCCTACAATTGGTATCAGAGCATTAGTCTCCATTGCTTCGGTTTTATCACCGTGGAGGAAGATGGATGTGTCTAGTGTGGAGAGTTTGAGTTGTAGAGTGCCTATTCTTGATGGGGAGTACTATAGTCAATGGAAATATAAGATGCTTGAGCTATTCAATGAATTTTATTTGAGCAAGTATATTAAGAACCCCTATGTACCTCCCATTGATCCTTTACATCCCACACACGAAGAGGAAATTCATATTCTATGCAATCTTAGAACTGTTAATCTTATCACTAGAGGATAGCCTAGGATTGTGCTTAATCAAATGAAGAATTTTGAATGTGCGTATACTTTGTGGAATGACTTGGAGAAACGATATCCAAGTTATTCGTTGAGTAATCTTGATGAAATTCTTCATAAAACTATTGTCTTTCACAAAATGATGCCTAGTGATCCCAAGTTTGATGACTATCTATTTGAGCTTAGAGACCTCATGCGTGCTAAAGGAGATGTCATAACTATCAACAACATCATTGTAGAAGCCATTCGAATTCATAATCTTGAACATTGTCATGATCACAACCTTAACGAATCTCTTGTTCCTTGTGACGAGGATTTCCCACTTGATGATGACAATGTGGAACATGGCTACTATGACGAAGATGAGTTGTTCGACATCGAGCATGAGAAGATCATGAAGAATCTAAGTCTTAGGGCAAACTTCAAGGATTACATGTCCGGAGGAAAAGAGTGGATTCTCGATAGTGGATGCACCAATCATATGACCGGAGATAGAGACATGTTTGAAGAGATCACACCAAACCATGGACCGCGAATGTATGTAACTTTTGGAGACAACTCCAAGGGTAAGGTACTTGGTCTTGGTAAGGTGGCCATATCCCATGATAGCTCTATTCAAAATGTCATGCTTGTTGAATCCCTTGGCTATAATCCTCTTTCCGTATCTAGACTTGCCGACTTTGGTTTTAATGTGCTATTCACGAAAGTAGATTGCCAAGTGTTTCGTCAAGATAATCATAACATGGTCTTTACCGGTTTCCGTAGAGGTGATCTATACATTGTCGATTTCACTAAGAGATCCAAACCTCGTACTTGTCTTATTGCAAAATCTTCTAAAGGTTGGCTTTGGCATAGAAGACTAGGACATGTTGGCATGCGTAATCTAGACAAGTTTATCAAAGGTGATCATATACTTGGTGTTAAAGATGTTATCTTTGACAAAGATAGACTTTGTAGTGCTTGTCAAGCCAGAAAGCAAGTAGGTGGAAGTCATCCCGTAAAGAATATCATGACTACTAGGAGACCACTCGAGTTACTTCACATGGATCTTTTTGGGCCCAATGCTTACAAGAGCGTCGGTGGAAATTCCTATGGTCTAGTTATAGTTGATGATTTTTCCAGATTTACGTGGGTATTCTTTCTTGATGATAAGTCGCAGGTACAAAAGATCTTCAAGAACTTCGTTCGCAAAGCGCAAAACCAGTTTGAAGTGAAGATCAAGAAGGTTCGGAGCGATAACAGATCGGAGTTCAAGAACACCCATGTTGATACCTTTCTCGACGAAGAAGGTGCTTCACATGAGTTCTCGGCTACATACACGCTTCAACAAAATGGAGTTGTTGAGAGGAAGAACCGGACTCTCATTGAGATGGCAAGAACGATGCTTGACGAATACAAGACGCCAAGACACTTTTGGGCAGAAGCCGTGGAAACAGAATGCCATGCCACAAACTGACTCTACTTGCACAAGCTTCTCGTTAAAACGGCATACAAACTACTCACCGGTAACAAACCCCAACTTGGATACTTTCGGGTATTCGGCTCAAAGTGCTACATTCTTGATAAGCATCGTCGTACTAAATTTGCTCATAAATCTCATGAAGGTTTCCTACTCGGTTACGGATCGAACTCTCACACTTACCATGTCTACAACAACTTCACTCGAAAAGTTGAAGAGACGGTAGATGTGAAGTTTGATGAATCTAATGGTTCGCAAGTCGAACAATTGCCAAATGATGTAGGAGATTAGTACCCTTCGGAAGCTATCCAAGACTTGTCCATCGGCAAGATTCGTCCCATGGAGGTGAAGGAAAGTACTTCGTCAACTCAAGTGGAAGCCCCTACTTCACGTCGAGGTGATCCTCAACACGACATGGAGGCATACACAAGCGGTACACGACAAAATGAAGAGGAGGAAGAACATCATGAAGATCCACCACAACCTCCTTCACCACCACCTCAAGGAAACGACACCCTCAACAACAACGAAGATGAAGGACATGATGATGATGAAGAAGCTCCACCATCCAACAAGCCGAAGCTACCCCGAGTTTGAGCAAGAGTGACCAAAAACCAGCCTCTAAACCAAATCTTTGGTGACATACAAACCAGGAGAATCACTCGCTCTAAACCTCGCTTAGCTAATTTTTGTGAGCATTATTCTTTCATCTCTAGCATTGAACCCTTAAAGGTAGAACAAGCTCTTGAAGACCCAGATTGGGTGAACGCAATGCATGAAGAGCTTCACAACTTCGAGAGGAACAAAGTGTGGACACTCGTGGAGAAGCCCAAGGACGAGCACAACATCATCGGAACAAAATGGGTGTTTCGGAACAATCAAGATGAAGACGGTCAAGTTGTACGCAACAAGGCGCGTCTCATAGCCCAAGGATATACGCAAGTCGAAGGTACGGACTACGGTGAGACCTACGCCCCCATCGCTAGACTTGAAGCTATTCGCATTCTTCTCGCTTATGCTAATCACCATGATATCACGCTTTATCAAATGGACATTAAAAGTGCTATTAAGATTGGTCATAATCCTGTGCAACATTCTCGAACTAAGCATATTCAAGTTCGACATCATTTCATTCATGATCATGTTGCCAAAGGAGATATTAATCATAAGCATGTTCGCACTAACAAGCAATTGGCCGATATCTTTACTAAGCCACTTGATGAGAGAGTATTTTTTTCACTTGAGGAGTGAGTTGAACATCATCGATGCTTCAAACTTGAGCTAAACTCACTCAATTTGCTTGTAAAGGGCATGAGCTTACATGATACTTCCATGATACACTTGACGTGTTATCTTATACCATGGAATTCTATGCTCCCTTTCATTGCATCTAACATTTTGTAGGTACTTGGAAGAACAACACTCCACAAGATTGCCATCAACTCATATCATAAGCAATCTTGTCATGACCAAGTATCCACAACCCCTCTTGATGATGTAAGGAAGAGGACAACAAAAACATATCCTTGACACATATTTGAATTTCACAATTGGTATCGTGTCATATCATGTTCTTCCTTGCATGACTAACCTATGTAGGTGATAAGTGTATCAAAACAAGAAGGATTGCTCCCAACTCAAGATGAACTTCATCAACCTCGAGCATCCTCAACAAGTTCACCTACAAGCTACGTCATCAACATCACTCAAAGGTATGTACTCATATCCATAAAAAAGCTTTACTCCAAGTCATGAGATAAAGCAACTCAAGTGATATGAAAACATTAAAATGCTTAATCGAAAAATGGTAACCCCATTTTGAGCTTAACGATGAGTATGACCTATGATCAAGTATTCTTGCTTGGCTCCTAAGTCAATATACTCTAATATAGGTGACCTAGTCACCGCCCATCATCTAGATTAAGTATCTTGTTTGGTTCATTTTATATTTGCAAGATTTCTTGGAACCACTCAAATCTTTTCTAGTTGATATTTTGTTGTAAAGTCTTTTGCATTTCCTTTGAAGATCCTTTTTGATACTTTGTGACAAGTTTTCCAAATTCATTTGCAAGTTTCTAGAAGTTCCAAGTTTCTGTTTACCCCTCGGAGCCTCCGACTCCAACCATTCGGTGTCACCGATTTAGCAGATAAGCTGCATAACAACAGCTCAGTTCCACCGACTTGTTTATCTCGGAGTCATTGATTTGATTTCTTCTCTAGTCTGTGTTCATGTTAGTAAATTTTTGTTTCTTTAGCGATCCTACAAGTGGTATCTTTGTTTCTTCAATGATCCCTTATTATTATTAAAAAAAGGGGGGAGAAACTTTATTCTGGGATCCCTAACTCAAAGGAGGAGAAGTCTTACAAGCTCTCAGATCAGTCAGAGAGGAGAAATTATTTTCCATGATTCCCTCAGTTTTTAATGCTCTCTATGATTCTAAGTTCTCCATGATCCCTACATTCTATGACCCTTGTTCTCAAGGATCCCTTCTTAAATCGATGATCCCTGTATCTGACCCTGTGTATGACCTTTTTGGAAATTAATGCCAAAGGGGGGGAAATACCAAAGCTTCAAAAGGCTAAAGGGGGGGATACATGCTTCAATGCAAAGGGGGAGAAACAATCAAGGGGGAGAATATCAGAGTTTATACTTATATAGACAAGGGGAGAATACCAAAGTAGGGGGAGAAAAATATGTTTGGGAGAAAAATATGCTTATTTCATTTGACTACTCATGTTAGAATTTTCTCACCCTATCAAATCCCAATATCTACATGCTAAGATTCAGAGGGAGAGGAAGACCTACTATTTCATATCTAGGGGAGAAAGTTCTAAATGTTCTTGGAGACATATCAATCTTAAGGAATACTATCTTCTACATGTTCTCCATATCTTGGTACTATTGAGCTCTATTGCTTTTGATTGGTAGAATACTCTTGTGTTTCCTAACATTGTTTTCCCAAATGTATTTCTACTACAAGAATGCTCAAGAACTCAAGGTAAGTATATGCATCATATCTTTGATCAAGATGATCTCTTGCTTCTTGCACATATTGTTTGCAAGAGTGAAGTATTGAACAAGGATACACCTCATTCACATATATTTGATGCATATAGCCAAGATACACATGACTCATCTTATCCCTTCTACTATATGTGTGTCCATGCATTCCAAAGCAACTATCCTTTAAAGGGATTGCACACATTTAGGGGGAGCAAATCTAAGTCATGTGTCTCTCAAAGTCTTCATAATATCCATGTATATCTTTATTTGAAGATTTGATTGTATGTTGTCATCAATTACCAAAAAGGGGGAGATTGAAAGCAAAACATGCTCCCTTGGTGGTTTTGATAATTCATGACAACATACATTGTCTCTTGGACTAATATTTCTACCTAGTGTATTTCAGCTGAAAGTCCATAGAGAGAGATGGGCTGGCAAAAAGGATTGTGAGGAGACACCCCTGGATACAAGGAAATGGATTGGCATAGCTTCAAGCAAGAGGACTCTACATTTTACTTTGTGAGAAATCACTTTGAGTCCATAGGAAAGCCAATACTATTAAAAGGGGGTAAGGTACTGTTGGTGAACAAGATGCTCCACGTGCACAAGTGATAGTCACCAAAAACACCCACAAGCTCTCCCACAAATACTATGTCTAGAACCCTACCACTAAAATCGGTAAGACCAACAATTCCTATTCGGTCTCACCGAGATTCAAACCCTAGACAGATCATAAGCTAAACCCTAGCCCATCTCGGTACTACCAACATTCCACTTCGGTGCCACCGAGTTCAGTTGCCAACTTTCTGGTTAGCTATTTTCAAGCATCGGTACCACTGAGTTTTGTCAATCGGTCTCACTGAGATTTGGACCAACTTCCTGGTTAGCTATTCACAAGAATCGGTACCACCGAGTTTCATGAATCGGTCTCACCGAGTTTTTGGACCAACTCTCTGGTTAGCCGTTGTCAAGAATTGGTACCACCGAGAATTGAGAATCGGTCTCACCGAGTTGTGCAATCTGACCGTTGGTCATCTTATCGGTACCATCGAGAGTTATGTATCGGTCTCACCAAGATTCAAAAGTTACTGCCTTTTGGTCACTTCGGTACCATCGAGTTTTATACTTCGGTGTCACCGAGTTGGTCACTTTAGGTGTAACGGTTGGATTTTTGGGGATGCCTATATATACCCCTTCACCACCACCCACTCGAAAGAGAAGCACTCAGAACTATTCCATACTTGCCCCATCCAATTTTCTGAGAGAGAGCCACCTACTCATGTGTTGAGATCAAGCCATTCCATTCCTACCATATGAATCTTGATCTCTAGCCTCCCCAAGTTGCTTTCCACCAAATCAATCTCTTCCACCATAGCCAAATCTGTGAGAGAGTGATTGTGAGTTGAGGAGTCTATCATCTTGAAGCACAAGAGCAAGGAGTTCATCGACATTGCCGATCCTATTACCTTTTGGAGGGTGGTGCCTCCTAGATTGGTTAGGTGTTGCTTGGGAGCCTCCTACTTCGTGTTGTGGAGTTGAACCAAGAAGTTTGTACGGGCAAGGAGATCGCCTACTTCGTGAAGATCTACCCATAGTGAGGCTAGTCCTTCATGGACGGAAGCCGTTATGGAATAGTCAAGGTTGCTACTTCGTGGACCCTTATGGGTGGAGCCCTCCGTGGACTCTCGCGACCGTTACCCTTCGTGGGTTGAAGACTCCATAAACGTGGACGTACGATAGCACCACCTATCGGAACCACGGGAAAAATCTTCGTATCCCTCATGCATTTGATCTCCCTATCTCAACTCCTTACTTCCATGTGCAATGTCTTCATTTTTCCGCTGCCATACTTGTTGACTTGCATGTGTACGGTGTGCTAGACTTGCTATGACTGTTAAAATATGCCAACCAATTAACTTGGGAAAAGGTTAGGTTTTTATATTTGCTAATAGTCTATTCACCCCCCCCCCCTCTAGACACACACTTCTAGCGATCCTATAGAAAGGCCGCATAATGCCTTCATGGAGGAGGCCCGGTTCCATCAAGAGTTTGCCCAATTCGTTGCAGATGCTGGGCTGACCGACCTCCTTGCAGCTAAGTGTGACCAACACCACCTCCTTACAAATTCCTTTGTGCAAAGTTTTGATTTTCTGAGTAAGAATAATCCTCCTGAGGTGCAGTTTAATCTATATGCTGAAACCCATAAAATACCGCTCAGTGACTTTTGTGACATATGTTTGATCCCTTGTGATGGGGAATTAAGAGAACCTAGACCAGCAGAGTTTGAGGACTTTCTCCTCACTTTGATAGTGGGTGATGAAAGAGGAGTGGCAAATGCCACTGTCACCAGTTTGCAGTTTCCTTCTGTACATTACTTTCATTTGTTCATCGCGAAGTGCTTAACCGCTAGGGAGAAGGTTGGTGCACTCAGTGCCCCCGACTTCGCCATTTTACGCCGTGCACTGCACAATGACCACACCTTTAGCATGGGAGCTATTATTGCACGTCGCCTACACCTTAACAGGACTAAGGGCAAGATACATGGTGGTATTTATGCTACTCGCTTAGCGAGACACTTTAATGTTCAGATTCGCCGACATGATTATCCCTTGTCCCAAGTTTATCTAGATCACAAGGCATTGAAGGATCATCAATTTATTGATGCAGCTGATTCTTTTCATAACATTCGCTACAACTTAGTATTCAGCGTGGTTACTCGTGATGTTATCCCGGTGCCTACACCTGCTTTGTTTGATTCTACTGCCAGGAACGGATACAGGATCATGCCAGAGGACATTACAGCTTACCGGAACAACCTAGCAGCGACTGAGGAGGAGCCCCAGGAGTGGGACGCTCAAGTGCCGTCGCCACCGCACTTCAACTTAGGACCGGATGGCTATTACGGATGGTGATTGCCAAGCTAGGCCAAAAGCCTAAGCTTGGGGGAGTACGTATTTCCACCGACATTATATTCATGTTCACACTTTTCTTTCGAGTTGTCGGTGTCCACACTTTTTCATTGTATTATCCATGCTAGATTTATTCTCTTGCTTTCTTCTTGCGTGTTTGAAAAACTTTGAGAAAATCCAAAAATATTTCCTACTTCTTTTTGGTTTTTCTTTCCAGTTTAAATTAATTGTAGTATCAAAAGAAAACCCAAAAAGATTTCTCGTTCCTTCTTTTACTTGTCGGGAGCTCTCCCGTGTAAATAGTTTTCCTCGTTTTTGTTTTTCCCTCTTTAATTTGCTTTCTTCAAGAAAAACCAAAAACTCTAAAAAATATTTCAGTGTGTTTCTCTGAAATCCTTTTCCTTTTATTTGAGTCGTACCAAGGAGAAGACCACAATGAAAATGTTGAGTGGCTCTCATATGCATTATGATTAATCTAACAAGAGCCCAAATTACTTTGTCTTCTCCTTTTGAATAAAATGTTTGCAGATTCCAGCTTAGTCCACAGCACTCTTGCACTATTATTATTTTCATATCATTCGGTCATGCAAGTGAAAGGCAATAATGACGCTACTTGATGAAGTGGTTGTGGCAGAGAGAAGCGGGTACGAACTCAACTTGTTTTTGTTTTTGTAAATATGTTTAACCTAGTATCCATGATTCAGCATATTATGATCAAACATGTTTGCAACGACAATTAGAGATTATAGTTGCTCATGCCATGCTTAAGTAGCTAGGAGTGAATAATGATTTATCTTGGATGTCAACATGCATTAAAATGATTGTGATGTAGTATGATGATATGGTATCCTCCTCTGAATGTTTCAAGTGGCTTGACTTGGCACATGTTCACGCATGTAGTCGAATCAAAACCAACATAGCCTTCACGATATTTATGTTCATGTTGTCCATATCCTACTCATGCTGGTATTCAATGTTTATTATTCATAAGGCATGTTCATGACCGTTTTCGCTCTCTAGCTGGCCGCTTCTCAACCTATTTGCTAGCCTTCACCTGTACTAAGCAGGAATACTGCTTGTGCGCCAAAATCCTTAAACCAAAGTTATTCCATATGAGTCCACTATATCTACCTATATGCGGTATTACCCTGCCGATCCAAGTAAATTTGCATGTGCCACCTCTAAAATTTCAAATGAATATCTATTTTGTGTGTCTGGACCGCTCATGGAGCGACAGGGGGCGGTCAGTATCTTCCATGCTAAGCGGGTTATTCTCATGATGAGTGTTTATTCACTCGTCCTTACACGAGAGAGGCGGTAATAGGGATTCCCAGTCCCGAAATAAAAAATTGCAAATAAAGAAACAAAACTCCCCCAGGAATGTTGTTGGTATGGACGGTACCCGTAGATTCGGCTAGCCGTGGCGTGTGATTGTTGGTGGAGGGGGACTAAACCTTTACTTTTACCGCTTGGGAACCGTCGCTAATGTGTTTAGCATGGAAGATATTGATAACTCTTGGTCGTAACGTTGACAGGAAGGGTGCACCTCCCAAAATTAAATTTATCTCTGATTTAAGCTTTGAGCTCTGGCACCTCTGCAAATCCCTGCTTCCCTCTGCGAAGGGACTATCTATTTACTTTTATGATTGAGTCATCACCTTCTCAAATGAGCACCAGATCTGAGAGCACTATTGTCATCCTCATGCATTGTGTATAGTTAATGTTGGGTGCAGCATGACTGGATCTTTTCTACCATGAATTACAATGTTTAGTCACTGCTTGAACTTTGGAGGTGCTCCGCATTTATGTTTTGCGGTCTCAGAAAGGGCTAGCGAGATACCACTATTGTCATATTATATCATGACAGTTTTGACAAAGTGTTGGCGCTTGCGATATTTTATTATTGCTCACTAGTTGCTTGTGTCATTGATATGAGCTAATATAATTTTTAAGAGTTATTGCTGACATGGTTAGTCATAATCTTTGCTGAAAACCTGGGTGCTACTTAAGCATATATATGTAAACAAGAACAAAAGAGTTCATAAAAGTTTTGGTTTATCACTTTCAGTTTGTCAACTGAATTGCTTGAGGACAAGCAATGGGTTAAGCTTGGGGGAGTTGATACGTCTCCGTCGTATCTATTTTTCCTAACGCTTTTGCTCTTGTTTTGGACTCTAATTTGCATGATTTGAATGAAACTAACCCGGACTGACGCTGTTTTCAGCAGAACTACCATGGTGTTGTTTTTTCTGCAGAAATAAAAGTTCTCTGAACTGGACAAAACTTTTTGGAGAATTATTTTACAATAAATAAAAAATACTGGAGCCAAGAACCACCGGAGGGGGTGCCCTGGCTGGGCACGATACACCAGGGCGCGCCACCCCCTCCAGGCGCGCCCTGGTGGGTTGTGTCCACCTCGTGGCCCCACTGACCCTAATTCCAGCGCTATAAAATCCTATTTCAGAGAAAAAAATGGGAGAGAAAGTTTCATCGCGTTTTACGATACGGAGCCGCCGCCACCTCCTGTTCTTCATCGGGAGGCCAGATCTGGAGCCTGTTTGGGGCTCCGGAGAGGGGAATATTCAGTCTTCGTCATCATCAACCCTTCTCCATCGCCAATTCCATGATGCTCCCCACCGGGAGTGAGTAATTTCTTCGTAGGCTTGCTGGTCGGTGAGGAGTTGGATGAGATTCATCATGTAATCAAGTTAGTTTTGTTAGGGCTTGATCCCTAGTATCCACTATGTTCTGAGATTGATGTTGCTATGACTTTGCCATGCTTAATGCTTATCACTAGGGCCTGAGTGCCATGATTTCAGATCTGAACCGTTTATGTTATCACCATTATATCTATGTTCTTGATCCGATCTTGCTAGTCATATGCACCTGCTATGTGTTATGATCCGTAAACCCTGGAGTGACAATAGTCGGGATACTTTCTGGTGATGACCGTAGTTTGAGGAGTTCATGTATTCACTATGTGTTAATGCTTTGTTCCGGTTCTCTATTAAAAGGAGGCCTTAATACCTTAGTTTCCTTATGGACCCTGCAGCCACGGGAGGGTAGGACAAAAGATGTCATGCAAGTTCTTTTCCATAAGCATGTATGACTATTTACAGAATACATGCCTACATTACATTTATGAACCGGAGCTAGTTCTATGTCGCCCTAGGTTATGACTGTTATATGATGAATGTTATCCAACGAGTTCACCGATCCAGTGCCTACGAGTTTTCCACATATTGTTCTTGCTAAGTTACTATTGCTACTACTACTGTTACCACTGCTATCAAAACTATCATACTACTGTGCTACTGATCACTCTGCTGTAGATATTTAATCTCCAGGTGTGGTTGAATTGACAACTCAACTGCTAATACTCGCAAATATTCTTTGGCTCCCCTTGTGTCGAATCTATAAATTTGGGTTGAATATTCTACCCTCGAAAACTGTTGTGATCCCCTATACTTGTGGGTTATCAGTGCACTAGTTTCGGCGAAGAGATGGTGATACAAGTGTAATATGAATGGTAGATATAGGTTTTTGTAATCTGAAAATATTAAAACAACAAGGTAACTACTAGTAAACAACGAGCAAAATAGTATAGCAATGCTTGGAAACAATGTTGAGGATATCGCTTATCGTTAGCTTCTCAGTCAGCTGGGGATAAGAGATTAATCTGAAATCAGTCAATTAATCGATTTTATCGGTCGACTGTTAATCCGCCATTTTTTGCAAATCCGAGGTTCCCAACACTGAAATATGCTATATTCAACACCAAAAAAATATTGAATCGAAGTGTTACCTTGATTCCTAGCCCTTGAATCCACGTATAATGACAAAAAATAGGGCAATAGTACATATTGCATAACAAGGTCGACGAAAACACAAATAAACATAGTTTTTTGCAAGCGCAGTGCTAGGAATAGGCCTAATTTATCGGTAGATTCTCGATAAATCGCTTGTCAGAGTGATAAATCGGCCCAAAAGATAAACCATGAAGATAAGGCATAATCTTGTAAGTCACCCCATGAGTAGTGATAAATTAGACGATAAATCGCTGAATCTGAAGATTTTTTGAACAGTGCTTGGAAATAAGGCCTAGGGTCCATACTTTCACTAGTGCAATCTCTCAACAATGCTAACATAATAGAATCATATGATAATTTCTCAACGTGCAACAAAGAATCACTCCAAAGTTCATAAGTTGCGGAGAACATGGTGTAGGTAGTAGAACCACCTCAAAGTTATTTTTTCCGATTAATCTTTTGAGCTATTCCTATAAGTGTCACAAACAGCCCTAGAGTTCATAGTAAAATAACACCTATGATACTTATCAATCAACCCTAATGTCACCTAGATACTCCAATGTCACCTCAAGTATCCATGGGTTAATTATTCGACATGCATCAAATAATTTCAGATTCATCATATTCAATCCAACACAAAGAACTTCAAAGAGTACCCTAAAATTTTATCGGAGAAAGTAGGACAAGAACGTGTATCAACCCATATGCATAGATTACCCCATTGTCACCACGGGAATCCTCAAGTTGAGTACCAAAACATATATCAAGTGAATCAATAGAACACCCCATTGTCACCACGGGTATCCAGATGCAAGACATACATCAAGTAATCTCAAATCCAATATTCAATCCGACATAACAAAATCTCAAAGGGAAAGATTAAATTCATCACAACGAGATAGCAAGGGAAGAACACCATATGATCCAACTATATTAAGAAAGCCCACGATACATCAAGATCGTGCCATCTCAAGAACACGAGAGAGAGAGAGAGAGAGATTAAACACATAGCTACTGGTACATACAATCAGCCCCGAGGGTGAACTACTCCCTCCTCGTCATGGCCTCCGCTGGGATGATGAAGATGGCCACCGGTGATGATTTCCCCCTCCGGAAAGGTACTGGAAAGGCTCCAGATGGGCTTTTCTTCGATATAGAGAGTTGCAACGGTGGAGCGGAAGTTCTAGGTATTTCTGAGGGTTTCTGTATATATATGATTTTTCAGCGTTGGAATCACGTCAACCGGAGCCACGTAGCCCCACGACCGAACAGGGCGTGCCCTGTTGTCTCGTGGCCCACCGGTGGTTCTCCGGTATTTCTTATTTTCTCGAGAAAAAATCATAAAAAAGTTTCGGGTGATTCCGAGAACTTTTATTTTGTTCACAAAAAAACAACACCACGGTAATTCTGCCGAAAACAGCGTCAGTCTGGGTTAGTTCTAAATAAACCAGATAAAGTGCATCAAAACCATATAAAAGTATTGTAAACATAGGCAAATATGGCATGAATACTTCATAAATTATCGATACGTTTGAGAGCGGCGCGACGGGGTCATCGGCGTCGGCCATGGCGGCGGTCGCGCGGAAGCCAAATGAAGGCAGTTGGGCGGTTGGCGCACGACCGCCGTTTTTCCATCTCCTGTAGGTGGAGATGCAAATTTACACCGCGAGGTGTTATAGTTTACATCTCGGAGAGGCGGAGATGTAATTTTTTTTTGCATCTACACCATTTGTTGGAGAGGTGTTTTTGGGCCTCGAAGATGCAAAAATTAGTTATTTTTGCATATACATCTTCTATTGAAGATGCTCTTAGCATGCACGAGGTCAGCTCAAATACTCTCATAGCATGCATGAAGAGAGAACACCGCAATAGTCGTTCGTTGGTTAGCATGCACGAGCGAAGACGTGTTTCAAAAAATGTTCAGAAGTTCAAATTTTGTTTAAAATTTTAAAAAGTGTTTAGATTTTCAATGTTTCTTTAGATTTTTTAAAAATGTGTATTATTTCAAAAAATATTCATATTTTCAAAATTTTAAAAATGTTCAAATTTTCGTTTCAATTTCAAAAAAAAGATTAGAATTTCAAATTTATTTAAAATTTTAAAAATGTTCAGAATTTCAAATTGTGTTTAAATTTGAAAAACATTCAGATTTTCAAAGTTTGTGTAAATTTTAAAAACTGTTCAGAATTTCAAATTTTGTTTAAATTTTCAAAAAAATTGCAAAATATCAAAATATGTTTACGTTTTAAAAAAATGTTCAGAATTTTGTTCGTCGTTTTTTTAATGAATTCAAAATTGTTTTGCATGTCTAAACAGATGCAGACTGCCAAACAAAGTCTCAGCTCAGCATGTCTCAACACATACACCGCTATCAAACAACAATAAATGAATATACTTAACATGTCTACACCTTTACCAAACAACAATAAATGCATGTACTTAACATGTCTACACGTAGCATGTATCACAGAAGGACAATGATGCTAGGTTGAGGCCCACTTCTTTTTAGCTTTTGATTCTCCAGAATCAGCTTTTGGGAAACTTCCCCCAGAATCAGCCAGAATCAGTCGTCGAGTTCTTTTCTGAGATTGCGGTCTGAGATTATGAGACGAGTTGTATGCTGAAATGTCTATAATGCCCTTGAACAAAAATTGGATGCTGAATTGCTAACACTTAAATGTTTCGAACAATTTATCGTCAAATATGAGCATGATACGATTTATAAATATCTTACATTGATAAATATTACAATAAAGAAAGTTTTCGTGTTTCCTTTGCTACAAACGAAGTTCCACTACAAATAGATTGACTAATCTCATGGTACAAGACCGGTAGCAATAGCCTCACGTGTTGCGGCCATGGCACCATCATCTTCGGGCGGTAGAGCGTTGGCGCCTGTAAATGGCAATGGGGGTTGCACATACGCATCATTGTCAAACTTGTCAAAATGCTCATCATGCAACTTGCTATCACGAATGAAGTCTTGAATCATCATCCATATTGAAGCGAGATGAACCACTTTGATATGTGGGAATTGGCACCCTAGCATGCTCATTTGTGACACAGCAAGCATCAAACACCCCTTTCATTTTTTCCTCCTCTGCTAGTGGAGCATACCGGAACTTGGCAGCCGTAGGATTTTCCTGCAATCAAATACCAAAACTCATGGTTAAATAATGAAACAGAAATGTCACACATTATTTGAATAACTGACATGGCAACAACATACCTTTATCTCCAATGCCCACCACTCATCCGAAGCTGCAATGGTCTTCGTATATTCATCTCTACCAATGCCAGATGCTTTTTGAGTCAATGTCTTCCACACACTGTACTCCCATCTATTTTTCAGTTGGTCGGAAGAATAATTTCTCCCAGAGCGACGACGTCGGTGTCGGGCGGAGCAGCTACTGCGGGGCAGGAGGCGAGCGGACGGGGCGGAGCAGCGGCTCTGGGCCTGGAGGCGAGCGAGTGGAGCGGAGGAGCGGGGCGGAGGGTCAGCGTCGGGCGGGGCGGAGGAGCGGCCGGGGCGGGCTCTCGGGCGGCGCGGCGGCCCTGGAACCCTACTGCGAGGGTGAGCGGGGAGGTGGGGAATTGAGGGACGAGAGGAACAAGTCGCACGACTCGTTTTCGTGGGTGCGGCTGGCCACCAGTGGCATTTCTCTTGTAATTTGTGTTTCAAATAGGGGTAGTATCTTAAATTGAATTGTTTTATTTTGTGAGAGCGTCCAGAATCGCCAGAAGCGAGGTTTTCACGCGATTTTCGATTGCACTACCGATTCTAGCGATTCTCAGATGATTTTAGACAATGAAATCGAGTTCTTTTTAAGCTTTTGATTTTTCAAACCCAGAATCGCCAGAATCAAGCGAAAAGAACTGGGCCTAATGCTACCAAACACAATAGATGAATATACGTCAAATTTTCTCCCTCTACCATTAGCAGACATCAGCAAAACCACTCTTGATGGAGCGACATGCTGAATTTCAGTTCTGAAAACACTACTCCCTCCATTTCACAATGTAGTGCGCCCGCGTTTTCCGAGATCTAAGTTTGATCATAAATTTAACCAACAAGACCGATTGTGGCGGGAGCATAAACTATATCACTGGATTCGTATTTTTGATACGAATCCAGTGATATAGTTTTTGCTCCCGCCGCAATCGGTCTCGTTCGTTAAATTTATGGGCAAACTTCAAACTCGAAACTGAAGACGTACTACATTATGAAACGGAGGGAGTACAATTCAACAACATTAGTGGCATGGCAGACCATGCTCTGACAAGCAGGTAGCAACCTCTATTAAAGAACTAATTAAGCTCATATGATCATCTTGTTAAAGATTCCATCAGCTTAGTTTAATAAGACTTACATGCGCATTGAGCAGCACATGCCATGATCCTTGACCCCGGAGATCTCGGACGCCTCTGCTACTAAACTGATCCTGAGTTAATGTCTTTCTTGGGTTGGTGAGCGTGTTTGTCCTTTGCTGTTGTTGTCCTCCTTTGTAGCCACTGACTACCTCTCTCTGTATTGGCTTTGTAAAAGATCCACAGGTATAATCAGTTAGAAAATGAGTGAAGAATTTATGTGGTTTAGGAGGATGCAAGCTGAACCTGATCTAAAAAAAAGAGGATGCAAGCAGTGGCGGAGCATAAACCGATTTAGCTGAAATATATGTAAAAATGTACCAAAAATTGTGTGAAACTAGGCTAATACTCCCTCCGTTCCTAAATATAAGTCTTTTTAGAAATTCCGCTACAGATTACATACGGAACAAAATGAATGAATCCATACTCTAAAGTATGTCTATATACATCCGTATGTAGTCCGTAGTGAAATTTTTAAAAAGACTTATATTTAGGAATAGATGGAGTAGAACTTTAGAAGCACAAAGATAATTATCGAGACCATTAGCTTGTTTGCAGACGTAGCATTGAAAAACGTCTCCTCTCACCCACTCACCCCCTCGCGTCGCCTCCCTTGGGCGACGCCAGGGGACCCAAACCCTAGCGCCGCCAGTTCCCTCCCATCTCTTCTCCTGCCGCCGCTGCCGCTGGCCTAGTCTGCGGTGGCGGCGGGCCTGACGCCAAAGCGCTAGGGCGAGT
This sequence comes from Elymus sibiricus, assembly GCA_039707655.1. Taxonomy (NCBI): domain Eukaryota; kingdom Viridiplantae; phylum Streptophyta; class Magnoliopsida; order Poales; family Poaceae; genus Elymus; species Elymus sibiricus. The sequence goes on along the minus strand of CM077665.1, from coordinate 143,015,945 downwards.
GGTGTGCTGCGGGATCTCCCGGAGGCGACAGGGACGACTCCGGCGTTGGATTCACGAGCAGCAGGTAGGGCGGCGACCCTTGCCTGTGCGGCAGCGGCCAAATCCATGGCCAGCATGGTGCTCTTCCCCTCGGTGGAGTCTATGCCTGGAGATGGGTGGACGGAAACCGCGGATCTGACGTCTCGTCCAGATCCGCCCCGGCGTGGTTTTTTTCAACCAGCGGCGTGTGGAGGACCGGTGAGGGGTGACTGGAGGCTCCCTGTCGGCGTGCCGACGGCGGCTTTAGTCTTTACGGCGAGGCTCCGTACGGTTCCAGTCAGCTGTGAGATCGGAGGGGCGGGACTTCCGGTGAAAATCGCGCCGACTACGGTCATGGCGGACGATGGCAGCGTCTGTGACGTTGTTCCCTTCTCGAGGCATCGTTGTTACAGGTCGTGGCACCCCACTCGTGATGCTCCGGGGGAAACCCTGAATCTGGGTATACCGGATCGGACGATGATGGCACCTTCGATGTCGTTGTCCCTCCTGGGGGCATTATTTTGGAGCACGTGCTGGCTGGAGGGGACAAGAGGAGGAGCGGTGTTGCATCTACCGCAAGGCCGACAACGGATCCCAACGGCATGGCACCGCGAAGGTTCGGCGACGGGCGTGTGTGGACGGATACGTGCAGGATGGTGGCGTTGTCTGGTGCCGTGGTGGCTTCGACGGCAAGCCAGGCAAGGTCGATGCGTCAGTTCCTGCTCTGGAGATGGACCGGTCGAAGATGGCGGCGGCAGCCTCTGAGAGTGCGCCGGTCCGGTGTGTGACCCAGTCCCGGTATGTGGCTGGGTTGGGGCATCCGGCTTTAGATGTTAGGCTTTAGTGCGATGTCTTGGTATTTGGCTCGGATATTCGACACCCCTTCATCAAAGAGATAGGAGTAGTAATAAGTGTTGCCTAGATGATGACTTCAGACTTACCGATGTATTAATGTGTATGGTCTTTGTAAATAATAAATAAAATGACCGCATGCATCGTCCAGATGCAGAGGCCAGGGTATATCCTCCTTTTCTAAAAAAATCAAGACCGTTACGTGGTGTATGTGAGTAATCAAGAAAAACATTGGGACCCAAGACCTCATAAATGGTCTAGAAAGCCGTGCACAATAAGAAGTTCAGGCATTTGCCGCTCAACAGAACGATGATTTAATATTTGGCATTCACGTCTTAGTGACACGTGGCCCGTGTGGTCATAGGGCCCACATGTCAGTGGGACATCCACCAAAAGACCTGGACATCTTAAAGCAAGAGCCAATTTGACTCACTAGGAATGTCAAAAGTTCTATGATCATAATCATCATCATAAGGGAAGAGGCAAAAACAATAACCAACTTTGGAAAAGCCGTGGTGGCATATGGATCGCCTCATTTCAAGTACTCATTTTGCCTCCCACTTTAGACAGGATTGAATTGGTCTCATCATGCCATCGCCATTGACAGTTGAATCCCATGCTTAAGCAAGGAAATCACCCTAGCCATGATGGACCATTCTATACATCGATGAGCCCATGAGGTATTGCAAGAGCAGGACAGTACGCACTGCTTCAGCTAATATAGTCGAATGCTACTGCGCTGTGTGCACTCCCTCCCTTCTAAAACTAGATGATGTCCCGCGCGTTGCCGCGGGAACCGTGGTGAAATAGATGCTAAAAACTAAAAATATTGCAAAAACAAATTTAAGAATGCCCTCGAGATATAGTTTGAAAACAGTGAAGTGAATACAAATGTTGTATAAAAAGATAAATCTATTAGATTGAAATCAAACGGGGTGCTATTTTTAACAAAAGTGTGTAACATGACCTACATATATTTTCTCGAAGCTAGCGTCCAACTTACAAATATATGTAGGTCATGCCACCAAATGTGTAACATGACAGTTATGCTGTGAAAAAAATTAGTGAAACTAATCCATACATGATTACTGAGGTGGCATGGTTGCATGAAAGTAGTGCACAAATTGTAACTTATGACTACATGCATTGCATGAATAGATTAGTGCATTGTAACTTATGACCACATGCATGACTGATGACGTGACATAGTTGCATGAAGAGGAAATTAGATAGTGGGTTGTAACTATTTAAGAATAGAGGATACAGACCTGAATATTGCACCGTGTGCTCCCTTCTAAAAGGGCCAGGTCCATCCGCAAACGGGTCGAGCTTAGTGTGGGCCGGACGGTGGCCCGACGCCTAGGGCGCTCAGATTAGCCCGCACGTCATCGCCTCTATTTGTTTTACCTCAAAAAAAAGAAGGCATCGCCTCTATTCAGGAGGAAACCTGGTGCGGCCGTGCGGGGCGAGAAGGGAGGGGGAGGAGGTTGCAGGAGGCATCGCCTAGGCGACGGCGATGGCGCGTTCAGTGTTGGCTCGGGTGGCACGTGGCGGCCACCCCGTCTCCCAGCCGCTTCTTCGGGCAGAGGGAAACCCAACCGCAGACACCCTGGGCAAGCGGTATCTCTCCGGCTTCAAGGTTCGCACAATGCCTTGTTGGTCGATCTACCCTAGGAACCGTCAATGGACAATTTTGTGCTAGGTTTTAATCGTCATCCGCCCTGGATGATTTCCAGTCGTTGTGGCTATCGGATTAGCAAAATCGCCTTGTCTAGAGCACCACATAAACGGTTGCAAGAATCGTGGACATAACACGAAACATGAGATGAACCTCAAGTATATAGGTTGCTATATCTCAGATTCAGATTGTAAGATTCTTGGCCTAGAAACAACAAGCATATATGTTGGTATATCTTTTGACATCAAGCTGTTTTTTGTTTTCGAACCTCAAGCAATTTTATTATTATTAGGTATTCCAGAGAGTTGTGCAGACGTTTCAAAGAAATCCATGCACTCCTTCGTATTCTGCCAAATTTTAGGGTTCATATTACTTACCGAATGCTCCAAATAAGATAGGTACACATGTTTCGGGAAGGTATTAGGCAAAGTTCGGTTTTTTTTTATCTGCCAAAGTTCAGGTTTTAGACATCTTCTTGGGTATCTTTCTCTTTGACATAAAATAATTATTGTGCTTAAAACGGATGATGAAGTCCCATGCCCCTTTCGTTGCATAAATTTCAATTCTACAATTTTAATCGTGGGTTTTAACCTGTAAAGTAAAAATTCTGTACAACACTGTGTAAGAGTTCCAGTTGGCATTCAAAGTATAAGCACCTTCTTGCATTTCTAATTTAATTCGTGTGTACTACTACCTCCACGGGCACCACCAAGATGCTCCTCGTATGGTTGTACCTATTCAAGTATTGATCTCTATCAGATTTCTTCTCATCAAGGGTACACAAAACCAAATCCCTTTATAGAGTTAATAGTAACCCAGTTTGCAAAGCTTCCAACATGGATCCTTTCACTTGTGTTTTTATCAGTCTTGGATCATACGGGATGGGCCACCTTGGCTACTGCAGTTGGACAACCTTACTAATCAATAATATACTTGACCAGTAACAATAATAACTAGGAATTAATCTATGCTATTATTGCTGCTGTTCTTCTATTGGTGCCCTGAAATGCAACTGTGGATGTTTTACTTCCTAGGTTGATCACGTATTTTTATAGTTTGTTTTATTGCGTGAATTGTACTTTTTGTTTCCGTGTATGTTCTATAATAATCATGCAGTGACTATGGTTCATGTTACAGGGACGCCGCTATTATTCTGTTTGGGATAAGCTGCTAGATTCTGAGTTTTGTCAACCTGTTGGTCCTATTCTGAATTTCTGATGCTGTTCGCGTTCACTTATGGTATAGGAACAATGGTACCATACGCAATTTCTAGCATGAAAAAGGCAAAAGAGAGTGCCAAGGAGTTGGAGGACTGGAAGGCGGAGAACAAGGAGAGGTTGGATGAATGGAAGGCTTACGAGGCTGATCGTGAGAAGAGTCATTGATGAAGATAACGCATTGCAATATCGCTGTATTGGTTAAACTAGCAAACATACCCGTGCGTTGCAACGGGAGAAAAAAAAATATCACACACCTATTATAACCTGCGCAAGTCCACGTCCTTTGTTTCAACATGGCGTCTCATCTGTATTGGTCATTGCTACAGAACATCAATTATTATTTTTCCTCCGGCTACCCAACTGATCAAGTAACATGATGATTGCAAGAAGCAAACATTTATTCATAGTAATGTTCTTTTCACCCAGGAAACAATTTTATGTTGCCATTTGCATCAGGAACAAACAAAGAATAGCAAGTACAGAGCTCACATGGTGCTTGGCCAGTGTGAAGTAGGAGATGCCATGAACGGAGACCTTGATGATGCCCTCCACTCACACGATTGATCAACATCCACCGCCGCCGGCGCCCGCCACGATAGACCACGTGTTGGTTTCCTTTTGCTGCCGTGGCTAGCGCCAGCGACATCCTCCCCGATGGCGCTTCGTCTGGCGGCTCATCCACTGCTTCTTCACTTCCTAATCATCAGGGAGAACGCACAGAAGGATTGGTTTCCTGGTATACGACTTGGACACAGATTATGTAATTCAGTGGAAGGGTAAATCCGTCTGATTTTCCACAGAAGGATTGGTTTCTTCGTATACGACTTGGACACAAATTATGTAATTCCGTGGAAGGGTAAATCCGTCTAACAGACCAGACCAAGAATATCATCTCCCTTTTATCAGTAGGTATAGCAAAAGAGCCCATGCATTGTAACGGATACCAACTCAATAAATCTGTGCTTATAATTGTTTTAAAAAACACTCAAACTACTTTGCAAGTAGCAAAACAGTATTAGAAGTACTCAAAAGTACGTTTTCTATGCCATATTTAAGGACCTATCTCATAATTCACAAAAATAAACATTTTCTAATTATTAGCTCATACCGAAACACATAACAAAATCTGTTAATTTTCTAAATACAACAAAAGGCGGTGTGGCTACAAAGTTGCAGGTTGAGCATCACCATCATATTCTGAAGTTGTTGATGGAACATCATGTGTCAGGATGTTGATGAGGAAGAGTATCACTATGGCAACCATAATATTTCTAGGTTCATATATAGGCAAGGATAAGAGCAGTAGTGTGATTAGAGTAGTGTGATTAGAGAGGGGAAAGAAAAGGTGGTAGGAGCTAGGTTCCTACCGGGTCTAGCCCGCAGGTTGTAGGGGTGGAAGGGAGGGTGCCGGGACGATGGGCGCGAGCGGCGGCGCTGGGGCGCCGTGCTCGCGCGATGGGGAGGGAGAGGGAGGCGCGGCGGCGGCTAGGGTTTAGGGTTCCGGCTCCTGCGGGAGCCAGGCAACATATATGTCTTATTGCTTGCCTCTAAAACGAGTCCTTACAAGAGTATATATAATCCTCTATGTGCTAGAAATAAAGATAAGTTGGGCCAAGCCCCTAATTGGATGCGTCATTGGGCCTCCTCCGGCTGTAATGCATGCCGGTCATAACAAAAGGCTTCCTGGACGCGGCGACCCTGGCGCCAGAAGATCATCGTCATGGCGTCGAAATCCCAGAGGATGGGACCCAGGGTCCGCAAAAAGTCGACGCCGAGGATGAAGTCGAAGCAGCCCAAGTTAATACCGACGCAGGTGATGGTGAAGTGCTCGTCGCCGATGAGGAGGGGGGCGTGCCGAGCAATACCCTGGCAATGTAGGCGGTCACCGTTGGCCACGGTAACTTGGAGCTGCTCCCCGCCTGTTGGTTGCAGCTCCAGGTGGCGCATGGTGGCCCCGGGCATGAAGTTGTCGGTGGAGCCCGTGTCCAGCAGGGCGAGGAACCGTTCCCCGTTGATCGTCACCGGCAGGAGCATAGTCTTCTCCGTCCGTATGCCCGCGAGGGCATGGAGGGAGACCACGAGGGCATTCGCCTGGTCGGGCCCCGGGGGAACCGCGGCGTCAAACGGGGCGGGCGGGTCGCCGGACCCGGCGTCGGTGGCGGCCTCCTCGACGTAGTCGGCAGCCTCCAAGTAGAAGAGACGCGGGCAAACGTGGCCCGGGACATAGGGCTCGTCGCAGTTGAAGCATAGCCCTTGACGGCGGCGTTCGAGCTGCTCGGCCGGGGTGAGCCGACGGAAGGGTCGCGTCGCGGCCGGTGCGGGGGGGCGTCGCGGGAGCCTGGGCAGGGCGCCCCGGCGCTGGTGGTGCCGGCCGGGGAAGCTGCCGGGCGGCCCGGGGCGGTGGCGCCTGCTGCATGGCCACCGCGCGACGCTCGAAGGCGCGGGCATAGTACATGGCCGTCTGGAGGTCTTGAGGCCCACGCATCTCCACGTCCACGCGGATGTGGTCCGGCAGACCGCCAACGAAGAGCTCGGCCCGCTGGCGAGCCGTGATGCCGGGAGCGTGGCAAGCCAGGGCCTGGAAGCGGTCGGCGAAGTCTTGCACCGTGGAGAGGAACGGAAGGCGCCCAAGCTCCGCCAGCCGACTCGCACGTATCGGCGGCCCGAAGCGCAAGAGGCAGAGCTCGCGGAAGCGCTCCCAGGGGGGCATGCCGCCCTCGTCCTGTTCGAGGGCGTAGTACCATGTCTGCGCGGCCCCCCGAAGGTGATATGAGGCGATCCAGGTGCGGTCGGACGCGAGCGTGCGCTGCCCCCTGAAAAATTGGTCGCACTAGTTGAGCCAATTCAGGGGGTCCACGGTGCCGTCGTAGGTGGCGAACTCCAACTTGGAGAACCTCGGCGGTGGCTGGGTGTGGACGATGGTTGGGGACGCCTCGTCAGCGTGGAACAACGGGGATGGCTGTCCGGGGTAGGCGGGCATCAGGGTGCCGCCCTGGAACAGGGGCCCGTCGACGCTGTCGTAGTGTCTGGGGGAGCTCGAGTGCCCCCCGTACTGCAGGGCCGAGTGGGACGTAGGCGGTGGCGGCACGTACGGTTGGCCCGAGGCCGTCATGTAGACCGGCTCGAGGGACCCGGAAAGCCAGGCCGGCAGCGGGGATGGCGACGGAGGGAACCGAACCTGGTGGATGGGCACCCCAAGCGCCGTCGTCGGGAGCCCCGGCCCCGAGGTCGCCGGTGCCGGCGGCGGCAGCTGCGGCAGCGGCCCGGCGGGGGCGACGGATGTTGCCGGGGGCGGCGGCTACCACGGGAGGTGCGGCGGCCCCATGACGGTGGCGAAGGGGGCGGGCAGCGGCGGCCCATACGGCCACGTGAGGAAGGCGCGGAGGCCCTGGACCGCCTGTGTGAGATCACGGAGGGCCGCCGACATCTCCTCCGGGGTGAGGACGGCGGCGGAAGAGACTGGCCCGGACAGGTACGGCGCGCTAGCCGCGGTGGTCATCGGCGGTGAGGTGACGATCGGCGGAGGGAGGGTGGCGGTGGGCAGCGGGACGGACATGATCGATCCCGAGACTGCTGATACCAGATTGGCAGGAGCTAGGTTCCTACCGGGTCTAGCCCGCAGGTTGTAGGGGTGGAAGGGAGGGTGCCGAGGCGATGGGCGCGAGCGGCAGCACTGGGGCGCCGTGGTCGCGCGATGGGGAGGAAGAGGGAGGCGCGGCGGCGGCTAGGGTTTAGGGTTCCGGCTCCTGCGGGAGCCGGGCAACAGATATGTCTTATTGCTTGCCTCTAAAACGAGTCCTTACAAGAGTATATATAATCCTCTATGTGCTAGAAATAAAGATAAGTTGGGCCAAGCCCCTAATAGGATGCGTCATTGGGCCTCCTCCGGCTGTAATGCATGCCGGTCATAACAAAAGGCTTCCATGAAAATACAATGTGATTCATATTCACAAAGAAGTAACAGAATTAAAATCACTACATTAGATCATAGTATGATGAACCATTTATGCCGAGATACATACAAAGCAACACATAGATTAAAGTTGAATGTAGTAATATAGGAATGATCAGATCTCTACTCAAAGCAGGATTTGGTACATTTTGCCCCGAAGGAAACCCCAGATCAAACAGTGTAGTAGATAGTTGTTTTCCTGAATGCTGACAGAAGTATACCAAGTAACAAAGCTAGTTACAACCAAAGCTCAATGCCTTCAAACCAAAGTTTAACTCCTAACAGGAAATGTCTCCAAATCAAGCTAGCTGTGGCCAAGCCTTGGAAACTGAAAATATGGAGAGAAAAACGAAATCAGGAAATGCAAGAGAAAGAAAGCCACACAGGATAAAATTACCACATTGCTCCAGGGACATATAGTACTGCTAAGAAATTTCCTTGCCAGTTCTTTTATAGATTTTTTTTATAGAATCAGACCACTGATGAGAGACAACTGAAACTTTGTTCAAATATAATTTGATGTAATATAAACTTTTTTACAATAGTTAGAATTGAATGTGCATATATACTTAAGCATGTACTGTGTCAAATATATATCTTTAGAACCGGAGAATCAACATGCATATCAACTGCTATTTTTTTTAATGTATCCTGACCATCCACCGTCTCCACTTTCTGAATCCAACTAATCCAAGCTTGCCACCGCCTTCAATGGCATATCCAGCTAATGGTAGCAGTTGCGTGCACGGTGAGAAAGCTTAACTTTCAGATAGGCAGACATGCTTGATTATAATCTAAACAATAGCCTTGTCATATTACCTGACGATATAGGGTGACAAAAACTTAAAATCCACTAAGAAGTAAAGGTCACAGGTTGCAGAACTGGACCAGGCTTGAATTTCCAAACTTTTATCAAATGATCGAAAAGACCACTTTGAGACGCTATTGTCTGCAGTACAGCAGTATAGTCAGAAGCAAAAATAATGCAATTAAGAAATCATGGAGGAAAAAAAATGTAAAACTAATACAAACAGAGTACTACAGAGAACTACCAATATCACCGATAAATACTGAAGGGAAAGAAGCACCCCCTAGATTGATTGTGACCAGATTAACCAAGTTGATAAGTAGACTTTCATCCTAGAGTGACCATATACTGTATTTGTTAGAACAAAGCTCAAGAGGCTACCACACTTGTTCTAGAAGGCTGGAAGTTCTCACATTAATTAAAAACAAAGGCATATCTGCACTGCTTATTATGATGGTGCAGAAGTGCTAGTTAATCAGATAAAAAATATGTGTCAAAACTGTTATAGCTGTATAAGACAAACTCGTATGACACTTCCACCAGTATTTACTCTGTCAAAATATTTACTCTGACCTCGAATGACACTTACGAACAAATCTAGAACTAATTGCATGTTGCAACAATGTGAGTATGGTTTATGTTACCGTAAAGGACAGAGAAGAAAAAATATACGAAAAAGAGATGACCTTGCTACAATAAGGAAAACTAACCATGAATGCCGTAAGACACATAACGGGGATAAGACAGGAGTTTGTTCAGTAGATTTACCATTGGTCAAAAAGTTATTATTAGCCTTAAGACACACGCATCAGGCATAACAGAGAATGAATGCCAGAACATGGCATCATCAAGAAAATAAAATTGCACAGAATAGAAACACCACAATTTGAGTCGAACCCTGACTCAGGTAATAAAGAACATGGTATATATTATTCTCTCTCTTTACGTCAGATTGGTATTCCAGCATCCAGTACCGCTGCTAGCTTTGGAAAAGTGAACTCAAGAAAACTTTGAGAGTACAAAGCAGAAGATCTTGCAGCAGCTCCATCAACTCTTTCACCGTACAACAATGGGTAGGTATTTTCTCCACACATTGGAACTACCATGCGCCACTATGAAGTACACTCTAGTGTGCATATATATCTTCCCCAGATAGCCTGCTTTGTGGCTAATTTATCAGGCCTAAAGAGAGCAGACTGGCCGTATATCGGTAAGGTGATGATGATGGCAGTTGTGGTTGCAGACACGCAGGAAAGAATGTCTTTTTCACCTAAACTAATGGTGGCAAGCTAGGTTGCGATGAGCCGATGATGATACAGGAATTCCGCGGCCATGCGGTCGGATTGGTCGACTCTCACAAATTTAAGCCCTCTTTCTGCACTAAGAGCACCATGATTGTTTCCAATTGGTAGCTGATGCAGGGGAACACTTGCAGTCAACATCAGGGGGGGTCTGTAGTTATCAATTCTTCTACTACGAATCGCACGAGGAACTGGAATACCTGATTGGAAAGGGCGCCTTGGAGGCGAGCTCGTCGCGGACGAGGTCGCCGGTGGCGATGCGGGGCATGCCGAGGAGCCGCAAGAGGCGGCCGACATAGGTGCCCTTGCCCACCCCGGGGCAGCCGAGGAACACCCACTTCACGCGCGCCCCGTCCTCCACGGGTCCCCTGCCGCCGCGCCCGGCTCAGCGCCCCGCCGCGGGCGGCCCCTTGTCCCATGCCCCTCCCGCCCTCTTCGCCTCCACGGACGCCAGGCTCCTCGTCCACGCCCTAGACGCGGCCGGAGCAGGGGCGCGACATAGAGCGCGGCGGCCGTAGCCAGAGCCTCCGCGTCGTGCCCGTCGCGGTCGGTGGCGCGCGCTCGAGCCGGCCGGCGCGAGCCCGGAGCGCGGCGGCCTAGGCCTCGACATCGACGAACCGCGCGCGATGGGCTTGGACTACGCGGGGAGGAGGGGAGGCGGAGAGGAGTCAGGCCGCGGTGCGGGGAGGACGGCACGGCGGAGGATGCGGGCCGGCGGAGGATGGGCCCGGGATCCAGATGAGGGTGGGAGGCGCGGTCGCTCGACTCGGGAGTGTTTTTTTTTTTTTGTCAAGCGCGTCCACAGGGCAGAAATACGAAACGTTTTTTTTTTCACTTATTTAGTGGACTGCGGGTTAGTTACTTAATACCGTAGGTTTTTTTTTTACAAAATCACCGCGACGGTGAGCGGACAGAAACGATAGCCGCTTTATTATTATTAGGTAAAGATAAAGTGTGATGCCTTTCAAGTTTGATGTATATATCCTGTTAAACTTCAGTAGTGTATAATAAACTTTTCGTCATTGTAGCTCTCTGCCTCTCTCCACCTCGCCATCGTTCCAATGATGCTTCTTCATATTGTCGGGAGATGTGTGCAGGACCTTTTATGCTTAGATCTGGTTCTCCGGGTCTGGCCTTTTCATCTGTACGCTCCAGTTTCGATCGACGATTGATAGCTAGCCTCAGCCTAGTTGAGGAACGTGTGAAATTTTTGTTTCCAACCCGAATCTGCGGCGTTCTACAGGCCTTCTCCGACGTTTTCTTTTCTGGGGTGGTAATATGCTACGTGAATCGTGGCCGCTGCCATCTTCTAGTCTACATCGAAGATTTTTCTCTTGGGTTTCAACAAGTTTTTGTGTGAGGAGATTGGCAAGTTAATATGTCGCTACCGGTGGAGCCAACAGTAAGATGAGTGCCATTGGATCAATTGGAACATATGACCGGATCGAAGAAAGACGGTGGATTGGGCCTCACCGCTTCAGGGACATGCACGTGTTCAATGACAATGCTGGCTCGTCAGGCCTGGCACCTGTGGCAGAATCCGGATACCCTCGGTGGACACGTGTTGAAAGCTAAGTACGTCCATGGCCGGCAGTCCTTGAGGCAGCACCGCAGCCTAGCATGTCCTATACGTGGCGAAGTATTCTCTGCGACATGGAATTACAGAAGAAAGGTATGGTGTGGCGAGTTGGGGATGGTGAGTCCATCGATATGTGGAGTGACCTGTGGATTCCGAGGGGAACATCAAGGGGCCAAGCGGTGTTGACGAAGGTGGCAGTGGCAGAGCTGATCAGAGCAATGGGGCGCCAAGCTCATCAAAGATCTGTTTGGGCTGCAGATGCACAACATACATTATTATGTCTATCCCCCTTCATAGTGGTATGGAAGATCACTTGGCATGGTACTATGATGATAACAAAGGGATCTTCAGCATCAAGTCAGTGTACCATCTTGGTGTGAGGCTCCGGGATTCAAATCATCACAGGGATGCTACCACTTCAGAAAACATAGTGGCTGCATCCACCAGATGGAACAAGCTATGGGCACTGAAGCTCCCAGCTAAAGTGTGGAATTTCCTATGGCGGCTTGCCCATGACAACCTACCGACGCTTATGAACAGCAAATGCAAACTTGTCGACCATGATACCCGGTGCCCAGCGTGCGCACGGCTTGACGAGGATGGAGGCCATATTAATTTTTCTCCACTGCAAGTTTGGCAGCAAATGAATATGGAAGAGACTAGGTTGTTGCTTCTGGAGCAACCCAATGTTGATGTTGTCATTGAAGTAGTTTGCTCTCTTAATGCTGAAGGACAGCGCCATGTTGGTGTGTTGCTCCAGGACTGTTGGACGACATGAATCAAAATATATGCAGGAGAAAGGGCGAGGACTTCTGAGGAGGTTTATTTCAAGATCCAAAAGCACCTGATGGAGTTTGCAGCCGATGATAGACCCAAAAACTAGGCTACTACTACTACTGCAAAATGGGAACGACCGGAACCAGAGTTCCTCAAAGTAAATTTCGATGCAGTTTTAACTAAGACTTCGGTGATGGCGTGTATGGTTTTTTTTTGCACAGACAAAAATGTTTAACCTTTTTGCCTACAAATTTGTATGTAGCACTTGGATGTGACAAAGAACACATAGAAATTTTATTGGAATTTTTTGACATTTCAAAAATTATTTTTGCGCCCGGGAGCACCAACGGATTTCCACATTTGTCATTAATAAAAATTAGCAGATACTTCTGTTAGGATAGCCGAATACTGTGTTGAAAAACGAATATACTCGAAAGGGGAATTTTTTGTTTAGTCGAGGAACATTTGAAATTTTTGTTTCCAACTCTGTCTGATCGTATCTCAGGTGTTCTACAGGCCTTCTTCGACGTTTTGTTTTCGGGGTGCTGATATGCTACAGAAATCGCGGCCGCTGCCATCTTTCAGTCTACATCGACAATTTTTCTCTACAAACTCTTGGGTTTCAACAAGTTTGCAAGCTTAGAGACAGAACGAGCTTTACACATGCAAGAAGACTATGAAACCTATGATACTCGAGTCTTTACATGTCTTTAGGGGGTTGGCATTTGGCAAGGCAAGATGGGATGAGATACCTGATGCCTCTCCTTGGATTTCTAGGGTCAGGGTGACAATGAGAGTGCGCTGCGACCAAAGACACACAAAAAAATGCCTTTTGACTTCTTGCGGTGAGCAAATTTCTTTCTTGGTTTGCCTTGGATGATGAGGGTGCCCTTGAACATTTTGATGCAGTGGAGCACGTGATTTGGACCTTGGCTTAGCGTGATAATGCATGGGACAGGGAATGCCATGGCCTTGGGGCCGATACAGAACGAGACAAGGAATCACAGCCGCCTGCTTGTTTCACCTAATCCATTGTCCTCTTGTGACTTGTCACTGGCGGAGACGAGCATAATAGGGCCATGGACCCGTCCTGACACCGCTGAGTAGAAGATTGCAACTGTTTTGCATCAACGTATGGTCATCAGTTTCACATGATCAGCTAAATGACAAGTTCTTCTTTTCCAAACAACTGCTTCACATGCAGCTGTAATCTGTATTCTTCCTATACATGCAAAAATATGCCTGCTTGACGAGAGCTACAAATGTTCCTAGCATTTTCAACTGCGCAAGTGACTGGCAATCATAAACAAGAAACTACGTTCAACAAAGCTAAAAGGAAACTCAGCCATATTAGACAGATCAGGCTATCATGTAGCAAAAGGTTATGTGCTTTCACAAGGGTCTTCCATCTTTGTTATCGCACATGTGAAACCAAAAACGGCAGCACCTCCAGCGTGGCTGACAAGAGTAGCCATACAACCGAACCGATCATCAAAACTATGATACACTAGCTACAAAAAATACGATTAACTGCACTACGAGTGCGTTTACATCTCATATGTATTACCATGCCAGGCACATATTCTTTGTTTCTACCCTTCTCTACTCCTATTTGTACAATTCGCACCTTCGTGCCTTGGTTGCACTCTCCTAAAGCTACTGCTCTACTTGGCCCCCGGTGTTAGAAAGAACAAGTAACATAGCACAGGTAAGAAAAAAGAATGGAGTTAGCTTCACAGTTGGCTCTTTACATCAGCCAGATGTTGGCACTGAACACGTGCTGGCCGAAGGGAAAAAATAGTCGACCACTGCCAGTGAGCCTGCTAGCAAGAAATTAGTTAGACCAGCACAGTTCAGTATATTGTTTCAATATACTTTTTCAAAGTAAAGTTCTGTGTGCAATACCGTGGTGGGAGTACTGTTGTACTGTACAATTGCTTCGATGCATTCTACTTCCACTGGTCACTGCATTCATTCACACGCCTTTTCTTGCCTTCGAAGACACGGTGTGAATCCATGGTCCTTCGCATGCATCCGGCAGGGCATGCATTTGCCCCGCAGGCAGATCAAAATCACAACACTGGAGTTGGATCTCTCAGATCATCCACCATCTTTTCCTCGCCTACTTGTAGATCTTGTTTTCTCTAACGTTTGTTTCGCTTGTCGGCTTGGATTCGATGCTTTCGAGTCCTATGAGCACATCACAAAACATAAATAAAGGAACGCTTGAGGTTGAGTAAAGCTGTGAAACATATAAAATTAAAGGATCAATACATTTTTACTGGCCAACTGAGCATTCTTAGACTTTTCTGCTTCTGCCTCTTTTTGAGCTTTTTTCTTCTCAAGCTCGGCTTGCTTGATATTCTCCTCATGCGCTTTTCGGAACATTGTTACAAATGTCAACAGGGTAGACATAACTGCAAGATGATGGCCATGATAGAGTAAACGTGAGGCATGGTAGCAACCAAACACACAAAACAACATGCCTAAAATTGCACGGAGCTTCAAACCATTGCATCCTCATAAAATAATTCACATCCTAGAAAGTGTTTTGGAGCATGCCCAGGTACCATATACAATTGAGTATAGAAATTCCATAAGAAATAGACCTTTACAGGTATTCCAAAAATATATGTAACGAGCACACAACCTTATTAAGATTAATCAATGAAACTGATATCATACCTTGCTCAAATGGGCAACGGACAGGGTCCTCACCAAAATATTTGATCAGTTGATCAGCCTTTTTTCCCTGCCAAAACAATGAAACAAGAAAATCAAATACAAGAAGAATGTATGGCAAGTAATCTTCGTATAACCGAACAACAGAAACATACCACTTCAGAGAACAATGAAGACAATGACTGCACATCTGCTCCAGCATTGTCAGTGAACTCTTTCAGTTTCTACACAATCAAGTAATATCAGTTTAGACCAAATGACATTCATATTTTTTTGAGGAATCAAATGACATTCGTATGTACTCAACAACTTCACACAATCCAGTAATTCAGCATATAAGATTTATTAAGTGAAGGAAATGCATTCGGACACACAGTTTGTAATTGTAATTACTATTTAGGGAACCTTCAGGATACTGGACATAAACAACATGTTCAAGTCATGGGGTTCACATTTACAATCAGGTAATTTATCTACAAAATACAAAGCAGAAATACTTGCGAGTCAAGACATCAGGTAACCACACTATTATATATCTACATCCTTCAAATTTGGCTTCGGATTTATCCTGTTGAAATTAATGCATATCTGACTATTTGAGCACTCGAGCTACAGGGTTGTATTCGCTACTAAGGTCAGAGTAGCGGCTAAATTATATGTAAATAACTTTAAAACCTGAAATTCAAATGAGACAGTGTTTGACCTCACGGAAAATTTCTGACACTGGACCGTCACTTTCTGAAGCTTTAAACTCGTTCTCAACTTTTTCCAGCCCTTTACTGACTGCTTGCATTTCTTCTGCTAACATTTTCAGTTGTATCTGTTCAAATGCATCAATAAGACGAAAGCATGTGCATCTCAAATGAACAGAATACTACATATGCTACATAGTTAACTAATTGAATGTGACGAGAAAAACGCAAACCTTTGATGTAGCTTCTAAACTAACAAGATCCGCATAGAAGTTCAAAAGCTGTGGTGATTTTGCAGCAAGCACCTGATATTAAGATGTTCTTTCTGTTAGCACGCATATAGGAGACAGAGCCAATGTGGTAATGTGCAAATTATTTAAATTAACTACAGTTTATTAGACCCAGGACTACAAGTGACTCAGTGACTGTGGTCAGATGCTTAGATTGTAGATTGCTTTACGATACAGAACTGGCACATTGCATAAACTAAATGGAGTTTGTATTTTACTGTCATGCAAAGTCAATTAAAATCAATAACAAACACATTCAGAAACCTGAAGGTGTCTAGACACTATTATAACCTGTTACTGGTTTATAGTATTTCAATGCAGACTGAACTTACATGATCAAAGTTATTCGATTTCTGCCACTGCTTTAACTATTAGATGAACCCACACTGATTGACAAACTTACATGAAGTTGCATAATACAATCTCGATAAAAGACCGGGCTTATTGCGTTACTGTTAGGTTTCATGTAGCTTTGCTTATATCATGGATTCTGAAGACCCCAAAACTTTAATTTATCCTATCTCCATATCCACTTTGCAGCGGAGAGTCACAGAAATCCAGAAATTACTCAGAAATATGCTAGTTGCTAGCCCAGGCAATTGCCATCTGCCACTCTGTTGATTAAACACACCATGCAAACCTAAGTTCCACCATGAAATTAAACTAACACTTCATGACCCTGAACCAATCTCATGGCGCTGAACGATAAATAATTCGATGCAGACCATGGATTATAGTCTACAACTACAAGTTACCTATTGGTGCAAGGGTGCTAACGTACACATGAGAACTGACACTTCATTGCCCTGAGCGAATTGCATGATACTTAACGAATAAATAAATGCGGACCATGGATTAGAGTTTGCAAATATAAGTTTTTTTTTTTTCAGATTGGTGAAAGGGTACTAACACATACATGAGAACTCAACAGTACAGACCAGGTAAAAGGCATACCTTGCAGAGGTAGTGCATTAATGTCATTTTATTGTTTGTTGCCCGGGTATCTGTAAGTTTTAGCAGACTATCCAACCGGAAGCCAACTGCAGCACCTGTAAGAAAATATATAGATGTGAACCTGGCAACGAATGATACTTTTCCTCCACATGCATTTCTATCTACAATTAATGACTTCAGTTGTCAATGCCTTAATGTTACAAGATCACTGCTATTCATTTCACAGGTCCCAGATAGAAGTTTCTGTGCAATCCTTCTCTAAATCTCTAATCCTAACTGCCCATTTGGAGGAACGTATGGAGTTCTCGAAATCTTAATGTAATGGTTCTTGATTAAGATAAAACATGAACTTCATGATTTGGCATTACGCTGACTAGTCGAGACAGTATGCACACATAATATTCTAGTGGTGCAACTCCCTTCGCATCATCTTTGCAATGCATCATAGATCAAATTATTTTAATCCTACTCTTAAAGGATGCTGTATAAAAAAATAGAACCTTGATATGATAGAATGCTATCAAACAAGCTATAAAAAAGGCTTACAAAATTCTTATATTCATTTATACATAGGAAGGGTAGTTCTTATTACCTCTAGCAGTTCCCTGGTTCAACGTATTTCCAAGGAGTAGTATTTTCTTCATTATTTCCTTCAACTTGAGAGAACTTCGGATCTGATACAATTGAATTCGACTTAATAGACAGCAGGTGAAGATCAATTGCAAATCACTATGCCCAACTCTCAACATACCTCATTACATGAAGAGTCTATGGTTTTCAAACTTTTTCCAAGATCTGCAACTTGTGAACCAAACTGGATCTTGAAGGAGAACACTCTCAGTTTTGACTCCATTCGTGGGACTTTCATCAGTTCTAGGAAGAACTGCAACAAAATGCAATAGTTTGTTGGATACTGATATACTCAAATAGGTAAGCATAACTGTTGTGCATAACTCCTAAGAACATTTTATGCAAAATTGGGTAACACTCATATCTAACAGGCTCACATGTGTATGTTAGATCCAACCTGGCTATTTTAAATGCTCAGGGTAATGTTGATCAAACAATGGAATGATGTAAACGATTTTTGAGTCTTGGACTATAAGTCAAACAAAGGCCCACATACATAAATGTCTTTGACTAATGTTGCTGTGTTTTGATGTAAAATTAAAACAATGATCGATTAAGACAAACCAAATATGAGATGGTGTGCTTTTCATGTTTCAAGAAATCTGGGGCGATCAAATTCGGAGAGAACAGCATCAGTAAACATTCTGATACTGGTATTAAGTACCACAAAAAGCATAAAAGCATCATAGATCATAGATAATCGTTACCAGTTCACATTTCCCAAGATGTTGCTTGTCTCCGGTGTAGTTCTGACGAGAAAAATGGAAGGTGATGCTGTGTTAAAATGGGATCACAAAGGAGGCAAGGCAACATTGCACTAATACTCACCTTGAGAAGTTCCATTTCCTCTTTCGTGGGACAGAACTTTATGAGATTCTCCACTTGATCAACATCCAAGGTAGACTGATCCAGTGCCAGTGCCGCACTCTGTTGAAAATTTAGTGACCAAATAAATAATCTTACCATGTCACACTTAACATTATCTTTGTTTTCATTGCTCAAATTCTTACCACCAAATCTGGCAGCGGCATCTTCACTTTTGTAAGCATGATCTCCGTGTTGTTTGCCCTCCTCAACTCAATCTATTTATATAAACTATCAGGTTAGATGAAACAGGGCTTACAAAGGGATATCAGATGAGGAGACTAGTTCTTTCTCAAAACTATACACTATAACATATAATTATGCTATAGGGTTAAGTAACAATGTACCTAAGCAAATGGTACCAATCATATCAGAAAAAAAAAAACAGCGAAGAAACCTTGCACTAGAATATCTAGTTACTCTCACCGCCAAAAGAAAAAAGAATATCTAGTTACTCTAAAGAGTTAAAATTACAAGGCAGAAACCACAGTCTATTGCTGAATGCTGAAATTGTTCATGCTAAAATGAGTTAAATTTTATACTGCAAATTTCATTACCAAATGTTAGCATTTTACTTACCAGCTGAACTTTCTCTGGCTTTGATCCAAGAGATTTTCTTCTGTCCGTTTTGGAGGCGTTATCCGTTTTTGGTACGGCTGCTGGAAAAAGGCTCTCCAGTTCTGATAAATCAAACTCCGATACACTGCAGAAAACAGCTTCCCACATTATTAAGATAAAAAAATATCAAAAGGCGTTGATGATATTAAGGTCATGTGATCATCATGGCATAGTGCTTTACAAGATATTGAACAATGGGCTGGTCTAAAATTGATCCTACAATCATGTATTCTACAGCATTAAAACTAAGAAGACTGAATTCAACCTTATAACAAGTAGCAACTACATCACTGAAAATGTTGCATGTTATAATAAGCATACTTGAGATGAAAGAATATGTTTAATTAAGAGGACAGAAAATTACCTATGTGGGTCATCATTTCGCTGCAATTCCTCCCAGAGACTACCTTGCATAGCTCTTGTCACTTTGACCCAATGCAGCGGCTTTAATGTTGATTTTCGTGCGGCTGCAGCCCCAAAACCTGACCCTGGAGGACGTACAGCACCACGCCCTCTACCTAAGGAGTTTGCAGGATTGCCTCCTGGTGGTGGTGGTGCGCCTGGTGCTCTAGGAGGAGCTGGTGCACGGCCACCTGGAGGAGGAGGTGGAGGAGGCCCGCCAAGCCTTCCTCCAGGTGCAGGTGGTGGTGGAGGTGCTCTCCCTCCAGCACCAGGTGGAGGTGGGGGAGGTGGAGCACCTGGTCGGCCTGGAGGAGGTGGGGGAGGTGGAGCTCCTGATCTGCCTGGAGGAGGTGGGGGAGGTGGAGCTCCTGGTCGGCCTGGAGGAGGTGGGGGAGGTGGAGCTCCTGGTCGGCCTGGAGGAGGTGGAGGAGGTGGAGCTGCTGGTCGGCCTGGCGGAGGCGGGGGAGGTGGAGGGCCAGGACGTGCACCTGGAGGGGGTGGGGGAGGTGGAGGTCCAGGGCATGCACCAGGAGGAAGGGGTGGGGGAGGTGGAGGTCCAGGGCGTGCACCAGGAGGAGGGGGCGGGGGAGGTGGTGCTCCTGAACGAGTCATCGGAGGTGGTGGTGGCGGGGGAGCAGTAGAACTTGATGTGGGAGGTGGTGGTGGTGGCGCTGGAGGTGGAGCACCAGAACGTGTCGCTGGAAGTGGGGGAGGTGGTGGTGGAGGTGGAGCACTAGAACGTGTCGCTGGAAGCGGGGGAGGTGGTGGTGGAGCTGGAGCACCAGAACGTGTCACCGGAAGCGGGGGAGGTGGTGGTGGAGGAGGAGCACCTGGGCGTGTTGTGAAGGATTGAACTGGAGGGGGCAGTGGGGGCGGGGGCGGGGGCGGAGCACTTGAACTTGGTTTCGGTGGTGGAGGTGGAGGCGCAGGTGGAGCGATGGCACTGCCATTTAACCTTGGCGGAGGTGGAGGTGGTGGTGGAATGTTTCCACGGACCCCTAATCCCGGGGGCGGAGGTGGGGGAGGAGGGGGAGGTGCAAAGTGCCGTGTTGGTGCTCCAAAAGACATAGGAGGAGGAGGAGGAGGAGGAGGGGGAGGTATGTTTGACAAGCATGCTGAAGCCGGTGGTGGTGGTGGAGGTCGAGGAGGTGGTAGGTGCGTAGCTGAACTTGAAGAAGCATAAAATGGAGGTGGGGGTGGTGGGGGTGGAGCAGGAGCTGTAGCTTGGATTCTTGGCGCAGCTTGTGCACCTGACAACAAGGGTCGTCGTGCAGGGAATCGAGGAGACAACATTGCATCTTGTGTTAAGTGATTGCCGTACAGTGTTCCAGGTAGTACTAGAGATGGTCCTTTCACAAAATTGCCTTTGTTATCTGTAGACACGGAACGGATAGCTAGTGCAGCTGGAGAACTGTCATATCTGGATGGAGGGTGCGATGGCCTACGCACAGAGGCAGTTTCAGATTCCTTCTTGGGTGAGATCCATCTACGTATTGTTTTTGGTTTGCCCGGCTTTGATTGTTCTTCCAGTTGTTCGTTATGCCCAAGCATTGCTTCCAATAACACTGACCCAGGTGCATTACCTACTGGTATCTTCTTTGATACTGAGGACAAGGATTTATCTAGTGTTCGCCTTTGGACATCACTTATCCTTGGGCTATCATCCCTAGCTTCTATTTTACTTTGAGGAACAGACATGCCAAAATCCTGTCTGCCACCACACTCTTCTCGCTTGGTTTTCATTTCTATTGATATTTCATTAGCTGGTAACACAACAATACTATCCTGCAGACTGCTTTTCTTCACATG
Organism: Elymus sibiricus; assembly: GCA_039707655.1. Taxonomy (NCBI): domain Eukaryota; kingdom Viridiplantae; phylum Streptophyta; class Magnoliopsida; order Poales; family Poaceae; genus Elymus; species Elymus sibiricus. Next base: position 142,994,819 of record CM077665.1, on the reverse strand, counting down.
TATGGTATCTCCAAGACCAGATTTCGATTTACTATGATTCAATCTTCTGTCAGCTGTATCAGCAACCTTAACCATTTCTACACTGTAACTGTTATTATCTTCTGAGTCCATATTCTCAATAGCAGTTCTGTCTATCTTTGAAATAACACTCTCTTCCTTGACAACAGTTTTTACCTCCTGCACAAGGTTTCCATTATCAACTACTGCTTTCTCCTCATAAATCAGTAGCTCACTGTCCAAAGTTACTGTGTTTTCAGTAATAATCTTGATGTCACCATTCTGGTGTCCATCATTTGGCAATGTCCTTAAGTGGATATCCTCATCCATACTAGGTAATATTCTAGGAGAACTGAAAGCAGTGTAGTCCAGATCAGTGTATGTCGATATTTTTGTGGATTCACCTGTGTGACACTGAACTTCATCACTGCAACTTGGATCTGTTGCAGTAACTAAAGTTTGCGCAATTACACCTTTCGTATCCTCCTGACAGTTCGATCCAAACTTGCGCCCTTCTGAATCTATAGAAGCAGCAACAACCTGTATGTCCTGCACAGCATTGTCCTCTTGATCACTTGTGTTGCTTAGTTTAGACTTCTCGAGAACCTTGCATGCCTGCTGTAAACCTCCTGGATTTTCCAAAGTTGGAGCAGGTGCTGGCCCATTGTCATTCATGCTACCTGAATTTTGGGAGATAATAATCTTCACATCCTCATCAATAACATGCTTCCCTAGGCTGCTGTTTTCCTCAACTGCTACCCCACCATCCGATTCTGTGTTGCCAACTTCTAATGAAATTCTTCCGTCAGTTGACTGAGTTTCTGGATCTCTTCTAGCATCATGCCAATCCTCCTCTGCCTCATAAAACTCATCTCCTGTATCTACGGAAGCAACATCAGTCTCATCTCCGTCGTCACCAACCTCTTCTACTGCAGCAGCTGGCTTGAAGGAATGAGGGTCTGAAAAGAGTACCTGGTTCAGAAGCTCTATTCTTAGATTTCACAATGCACAGGAGACAAACCAGAAAAGAAAACAGAAGAAAGGCACAGAAGCAGGTGAATTTGGTACCTCAGCTCGGAAGTCCCTTGGGAACTGATTATTCACATTCCACGCAGCATCGATATCATCACGATTCAATCCAAGGACATTTGATTGAATGAATGCAGTGTTGAACATGACGCGGAACATTGTTTCCTCACGATCTAGTTTTTCGCCAATGTGGATGCATTCAAGAACAACATCTCCCTGAACACGGCAAGAAGCACTAATTTTCACCGAAACTTCAGCCTGCATTGCAACCATCTGTCAGAGTAGAATTTGGGTAGTGATAAATATCTCCACAGTTTAGGAATAATCATTACCTGCCCATAACGCTGGAGATGTTTCTTGGTCTTGGGCGTCTCGAAAAGAACCTTTGCACTCTTGTTACCAGGACTCGAGTCTTGCCCGTGAATACGCAAATACGGCCTACAGCCCCCTTCGGAATCAAATCTAGGAACAGTGTGGAGAACTACAGAATCCAATATGAGAGGCCGGCTAATAGGAGGCCATTCTGAACCACTTCCATGTCTTGTTACATAGTGCAAATACCTCAGATGAGAAGACTGGGGATTCAACTTTAGGAATTGCTGTATGAAGTCCCTGCGAGCCTGCTTGTAGACCATCTCTAGAGTCTTCTGCTCACCAGTGTACGTTTTCCGATATAGAAGTAGTCCAGCCAACATGAATGCAAGCACTGGCCATCCCCCTCTTTCACAGTGCATTAGAAGCATGTTCTGCTGCCCTTCCACTGACAGCCAATTTTCACATGATTTCAAGAAATGGTGGATCATCTCGAGCTGAAGGAGTGGGCATCCTTCATATTGCTGTGGGTAGTCCATGACAGTCATGTCATACTCAGACAATATATCTGAAATCCGGCTCCTCTTGTCCCCAGACCAGAAATTGGAGACCATGAACGACGCGTCGGGAAAGTAATCCTGCAACTGCGCAATGATGCCACTCAAGTAATCCCTGTACTCATCCTCGCCCATGGCGTCCGCCGCGAAGCAGCAGTCGAACACTGAAACCAACATACCGATCGAAATTAGCACGGTTTCATGCTCCAATTCGAATCGTTCAGCTAAGACTACAAAAATAGAGAACAGATCAGGTGCTGGCATGCTACCAGGAACCTCATCTTCACACTGCATATGTACTAAGTTCATATTTCTAGACATAGCAAAGTATTATATCCGTGTGGTTTCATCAATAGATAAGCACGCCATTGTAACTAAAAAAACTAGGTTAAAGGGAGGGAGCACCAACATAAAATGTTGACATCATGCAGGCACTAGATGATTGCTGCATGTTAATAAGAAAAAAATGCAACTAAATCCAAAGCCTCCCTAAGGGCCAACATGCGACAAGGGCAAGACAAGATTCGGATATGGAAAGAAATAAAGCCAGTATAGGTCAAATGCAGCTAAATCTGAGCCTTGTGCGCACACACTGAAGACCCAGAACTGGACCGAATTCAACTTAACATCAAAATTTACTAAATCTAGCTCGCCGTGCTTCGGAACGAACTGAATTCCAGCTCAAACAATAACGATAAATCCCCTGAAAGCAACAGTTCCCCGGGGTCCGAGGAACCTCAAGCCGCGGCAAAAACACACAAAATCCCCCACGGAACAAGCAAATCCCCGCGCTCCGGCGGCACGGCTCGGCCCAGGGACGCGGGCATTATACCATAGACTCGCTCGGAGATCTCGAGCAGCCGATCCGGCGTCTTCTTGAGGAAGAACTTGCGGAACAGCGCCATCCTCCTCCTCCTCCGCTTCCCCTCCCTCCCCCTTGGCAGCCGCCGCCGCCTCCGCCTCCCCGGCGGGCGGCGAGCTCCTCTGACGCCTGGAGCGGCCACCGATCGGCTCCGATCGGGGCGCCAAAGGCATGGGGGCGGCCCCGCCCCCGCCGCCGGCGAGCTGGGGGCAGTGGGCGACGCCCGCCGCGCCCCCCTGGCGAGATCTCGCGGCCGACGCGCGCTCGCCGCGGCCCTAGGGTTCCGCGGCGGCAGCGAGTGAGCGGCGGTGGTAGGGGTGGTGGTGGGGAGGCAGGCAGGCGGTCGAGGCGCCGTGCGATTGGGACTCCTCTTCCTCTACTGCTGCCGCTGCCCTCTTCTCCTCTCGCTGTTTAAACTCTACTTTAATTTTTCCCTTTCTCCTCCTCCCCTTTCTTCCCCTTGCTGCTAATCTTTCCTCTCTCGCTAGTCGCTACAGCTACCACTGCCGGCTTGCTTCCTTCCTTCCCGAGTTTTTACTGCCACGACTCGTGCGCTTTTTCCGTTTTGTTTTCGGCGGCTTCCGCGGTGAATGTTTCCGGGAGGCCCGCGTGACAGCGGTGGAGGCTGCGTGCGGTGCGCGCTCTGCTCGGAGACGCTGGTCCTCGGGGCCCGCCTGTGGTGGGGACGGAGTGTCAGTGGGTCCATGTGGACTGGTTAGGCATGGGTTGGCGTGCGGGCGCGGAGAGGATTGGGCCTCGGGGGCTGTGCCGGTACGGACGTCTCCGGATTTTCCTTCTCTTTCCTTCCATTGCAGGCGAGGCGACGGAGGGACGACTCGGATCTGGCCGAGTTTAGCTGACGATTCTTCACCGCGATTAATGGGTGGGGAGGTTGGTGTGGTGTGGTGTGAGCCTGTGAGGGTGAGGATGAGAAGAAGATCGTTGACATGGACTTCTATTTCTGGAGGATCATATGGTGCTGGTCAAATTATTCTACTGCCATTCGGAGCAAATTATACTCTTACCGACATTTGTGCCGAAGGTATTTGAGCTCAGGCGGTGCATCAGTTCTTTCTAAAAAAAAAAGAAGTACAGTGCAGTACAACTTATCTAATCAGATTAAAAGATGGGATGAATTTGTTGTATGACTGTAACGGACTAACGGTTATATATACTTTGATGGGAAGATAGTATTAGTAGTGACAGCTGCCTCCAGGGTCAGTTCGGCTGCTTCCATTCTTAATTAATTAATTAACTACAGTAGTATATAGCTCTCCAATGGGAGCAACATTTTGTTTCTAATGCGTTTATTAATGCATCCTCACCGATTACGGAAGGAACTTTCCTCATGGCATGAAAAAATTTATGTTTTCAGATGAGGCATACTGGTGCACTTCTTAAATGTGGGAAAGGAAAAAAGATCCGTGATGCTTGAAAAGCATATTGCTGCATAACAATTGTATAGTACGGATTAGTATTAAAATGTGACCACCAACAACCAGCAATATTAGGACAAGAAACGGGTGACCCCAGCAAGCATCTTATCTGCTAGGTCCGGCAAGCAATGCATTATTGTCGCCTCTCCTTGCTGCGAAACTCATGTTATCAGCCCACTGTTACGGAAACAGCGAAAACTGACGCTCGCTGTGATGTTACCCAATCTGCTCCCTCAGAAAACAGTCTAGCATGCGTGCTAAATGACGAACTGACCTAGCTAGCTGACGGAGTTCCGAAGCGTGCTAATCCATAGTATTATTTACCATATATCCACTTTACAAAATACACCAAATAAATACAGTCACTCAGCACTGTCTTCTGAAACTAAAATCGCCAACAACTGCTGAAAAGACGCCTCAAAAACTTCACCCGCAAGCGACGACCCCCTGGCAAATCCAATGGCCCGGATCGCTCGGCGCGGGCGGCTCCCCACGCTCCACGCGCGGGATCCCATGCGTAGCGAGAGGGGAACAAGTGGTGGTGGATGGCCGGGAGGCGACACGTGCAGGCATGAAGAAAGGGGCCGCGCGCCAAACGTGGGGGAAAAAAACTGCAGTAACGAGGTCAATCGTCAAAACGGAAAAGGTTGCCGCACGGCGTGGGTCACTTCAGCTCACCGGCCGTCGACAGGAAGGGGTGTGCAGGGCAGCGACGGCGACGGCGACGGCGAGGCTGGACGACGGAAGCTTCGGAGATACGGCGAAGGCGGGCGATCCGAAAACCATACTGTGCTGGATGCGTACGGGATGGCGACGCCTGCGTTTGTCCGTATCGTTCGTGGCCTCTGGTACGGAGATGCGGATAGCGTTGAGCGGTACGGGACGTGGGATGTTTTCTCTCCTTTTTTTTTCTTCCCGTTTTGCGTTCCGGGATACCGGGGCGACGCGCGAGATAGATAGAGGTGTGCGGAGACGGGGCGTGGGCAGATCTCCACGTCGCGGGGGAGCTCCGCCGTGTGGCGGTCCGGATCGGGCCGCATGCGGCCCGTCGTCACGTCGTCATGGCTGACCGGTACGACGTCGCGACCTTGTGATATGGTAGCAGGGGCATGGAAACATCTGCACCTGCACGCGCCGGGCCACCGGGTGGGTAGCATAGCATGGCATGCATGCATGCATCGACCCCCGTAATGAAAGCAGCGGCACACGCGTCACGGGGGCGTGCAATGAATCCAGTACGTACGTGCTCCGATCCGTAATAATCAACCCCGAATTTAATCGCATCTCACATTCTCAAAGGATGACGGGGCCGACTGCGTGTTGCTGCCGTAGCGGCGTTGTTTCAACGGTGCGGCTAATTGTAATTATCTGCTCATTAGCATCTAGGATTACGCGTGCAATAATTACGCCGTTCATCAGGCATCATTACTGCCACTTATTAATTGCTCGTGCGTGAGAGGATTCACTTCGCTTCGACTCCGAGCAGCAGCCTCCGTCCCCCGTGGGTCACTACTCACGAGCCTACGCACGTACGTAGGGGTAGCCACCCTCGGTTCGCACCATTTTTACAGCTGTATGTACAGCAGGCGTGTACATACAGCAGCAATGGAGCACGCACGCACGCACGGACGGACGCTTGGTGTACAAACAACCGCGACAGGCTGCCTACGAAACGAAAAGATGGCGGTAGCGACTGACAGGGGGAGGCCCGCTCTGCATCCATTCACCTCCTTTTTTTCCAAGTCGTCGGGGACAACGATCATTGCCGTCGTTCCATTCCACCTGCCAGTGACTAAACACAACTCACAAAAGCCTACACCAGCAGTCCTAGTCAGGGGCCGCTGCTCCCCATACCGCGCCATCTCCATGTGACGTGACCACGTCCGCCTCCCTCCGCCATAAACCGGGACGGAGATAGCGATACGACCACGGATCATCCCGCGTCCAAGCGAACCCGGCCGGGCGACCGAGTGGAGTGTGATCACTGATCAGCTGGGTGATGGGATCTCGGCTCGGAAATTAGCTCGCGTCGCGGGTCGCGGCACATATAATACGGCGATCGATTTGGCGCTGCCTGCGTGGGTGCAATGATAGAGGGGGAGCGTCAGCGTCCAGCTTTTCGGAGGCGCCACTGCTCGGTAGGTGTCGTTGGTCGCGCGAGCTAGCGAGCTAGCTAGGGTGGCCGCACGCGCGCGGCGGGACCGGGGCGCGTCGCGAGCCGGGCACATGCCGGTGCTCCTCCCCGCTTTTCAGCGGCAACCGGAAGGAATATTGGCCAGCCAGCACGCCTCGCCACCGTATAGCATATGGACAGTGCAGAATTATCCGACAACACATGCATGTGTAGATCGAGTGCGTGTGTGTGTGTGTGTGGAAAAAAACCCGAGTGTGGGTGTACACACGGGGGACGAATGTGTAGTACGTCCCTGTTTTCAATATGCCCGTGGGCTCCAAGGTTTTAACTTTACGATGGGACTCTGATCCTCATGATCCTTCTTTAATACAGTACGTACGTTTCTGGGGAGTACTGCAACAACGGCGGGGGGGTGAATCAGGTGATCCCGAATCGCCCTGTCTTACTTTTCCTGAAGAAGCAATCATTTTACTGACCATCCTATAATACAGCTCGAGCATTTGGGTTTTATTATTACCTGTATAAAGTAAAATTGTTAGGGTGTCTGAGCCTGATGGGGATCTCGTTTCATCTGTGTATGGTTGCGATGCGATGCGACGGCAGCGGGTTCACGAAGAATAGTTCCCCACCTAAAAGCGACCTCCGAGTATATATCGCTTTCTGCTTATCCACGGCGGCCGGCAGCCGGTCGGTAGGCACGCACCCATCGCCCGTCCCTCCATTCGTACGCCACGCCACGACACGCGCAGCCGCGGTGCACGGCCGGCGCGCTTCACTCCCACCCGAGTGCGGCCTCGCCGCCGAGCGTGGCGCCGTGGCCTGCCAGCCTCGCCGCGTATATTGCGTCGGCCCGTAGCGATGCAAACTTCTCCTCTTCTCTGGGCTGGAGCAACATAGGCCAGGCCATTAGCCCATGACCATTCTTAAGTTTTGCAGGCCACACAAGAAAATACTCTAGTCCAAGTCAAGAAAAACAGGGTAGTTAAATTTTGCATTTCTGGCTAAGATACATCCGTTTGAACGACAATTGATATGTAACGAAGGGAGTATTAGATTTTATTCACGAGTAGAGCCGCCAATGTAGAGGCACGCAATCTTGCTAGATATATCCTTCATGACGTAATTGGCCACCGTTTAATAAAGGGCATTGATTCTAAAAAAACATGTGTTTTGTTTTCCTTGACTGGCCGTGTGCATCTTAGTTATGCAGAGGCCGGGTGTAATGCTTAAATTTCTTAAGTAATATAAAGCGTCCCTTTTCGAAAAAAAAGTTTTACGATTAGCATCATTTCTTTTCACAAAAGAAGAACAACACCATTTCTTACATGCCCACTTTTCTACCTCTTCTTCTTTTGGAGAAAGACCTAAGGCCATACATCGAGTATCACGATGTTCTAAATAGGTAATCGTCAAGCGTGCCAATGATCGCCATCATCAATGATTATGATGCACTCACTAGAATCTCGCCGCAAGTCCTTACCTTTCTCTCCTTTTGCACTCTTTGTTCTCTTTGACGAGCTCATGGAACTTTGTAATTCCAACCGTGAAGAAGGTAGGCAGGGCATCATGCCATGTCGTATAAAGGGGCAACTGCCTTCAATGGACACATAATCCCACACCATCAACACCAACAAAGGCAATGGCAAATATGTTTTTCATGTTAAAACCGAAGTTGAAAGTTTGTCATATTGGGGTTGGAAGCTGGTTTTTTCTTCAATTTGAAATTTAGTTGGTTGAAAGTTAGTTTTCATCTAGCGGAAAGCATTTAAATCTTCCGTTTGAAAGCTTGGGGTTCTATTGAAGGTCAAAGATTTCCATTTGGTTGGCTGGATGTGAACAGGGTAGAAGAAGAAAATGAGGGAAAGAGGGGAGCGAGGCTTGTTCCGACAAGAGCCGACACCGGTGATTAGGGGCACCCTCCTTCCATGGCACCACCATGGATGCTGCACCAGTGCCAAAGTTCCAACAAGTTTCTCCTTACGTACCATAGTTCAGGCTTGCAGTGCCGAGGAAAGTGCTAAACCAGATCAGAAATATCCATCGTCACAAGTGCGCGAGAGGTACATCAAGATCATCAAGACTTGGAATTTTTGTTGGCAGTAGCAAGTCTTCAATTTTTAGTTACCCATTGCAGAGGCTAGCTAGTAGCTATACAAGAATCATTGCACCATCGCGCGGTGGTTATTGATTCAGCTACACAAATGGCTGACTGGTTCAACTCAAGGCAAACCCCAAATCTCACCACAATCGTCAGCTGTTATTCCTAAGCACAAAAACAGTGGAAAAGAATAAGAGAACTGATGTGGCAAAGCCATTTTCGGTCTTCTAAGTACGCGCCGGAGTTATTCTCCGATGGATGCAGTTGTGCTTCATTTTGCCGTGAGCCGGGAATCATAATGTTCCCGGTAGTGGTCTTCAAGTCAGCGATGTCGTCTTATAGACAAACGCGGCCAAGATGAAACATGCCAGCTCCTGATTCAGACGACACGCCCCATTCGCTATGTACACGTGCCTTGTGCGCCGCTTCGCCAAAGGAAATAATGGTCAGGCTTCTTCTCTCACTTTATTCCTGTTACGAATGTAACACCAGGCGTTCATCAGATGCACAAGATTATCAGATCAAGAAGCAGATGCAACGAAAAATAGAAACCATAACAGTTGAAGGGAACCACACTACCCAGTTTATTAGCCTATTATACAGAGCGCTGTGAGTTTGCACAATACAACTACAGGTAGTGGTTGTACGAGCATAAAAAACCATTTCAAAATCTTTAGATTAGCATTCATTTCCTGTACTGACCAGATTCTCGAAAATATTTCCCAATTTTAACATGGCCGGATATTCTATCCACGCCAGCTAGTGATTGGTATGCCAGTAGCACATGTTAGGTATCAGGTTCAGCAAAACACTTGAGGTATCTGTTATAGCAGCATACTGGGTATCTTTGGCAAACTTGTATATATATATATATATATATATTAAAAGGTGGCGCTTCTTTCAGGTTAGTAAAGTGACAAGAAGAACTACAACAGTTAGATAAATGAATTAGTACTTGAAATCTGAATAAAAAAACTACTTGAAGTGTAGCTTGCGGTATAATTTTATTCACGATTCAGTAGATGTATGACCCACAATTACGAGATCTACATACAGACAAAGAACAAAAGATAAGAGTATTTGAGTAGGTTAGATATGTAACAAGTATCCGTTGATTTCGGAAACCACATTACCTCTCCTGAACCACGATTTTCGGACCACTTGCCGAATGTGACGCTCATGTTTCTCTAACAGTTCATCAACCTTGTGGGTTTGGGACAATAAAGGGCCTGAATATTCAACCCTCTCTCCTTGATAGTGGTCATCCTGAAGTTTCAAATAGCACATTACTTACATCTTCCTATAATATACGAAAGAGACGGAAACTATCAAATAAAGCAATGCCTCCTCACCTTCATACTATTTTTTGACGAGAGAGCATCCCCAAGATATATTGCATTTGAAAAATTCTGAGAGTGGTAAGTGTCGCGAGAATCAAATGAATCTGGACGCTCTAACTGTGACCACTTCTTCAGAACAGCACGCTTTGCTACCTCCTGCGGCTCTCGGACCTTGGAGTTGACACGTACTACATGGACATCTCTGCTATGTTGTTCCTCAAATCCAATGTTCTCTTTAGCTTGTGGCTTGTTGTCCCAATCTACGTCAGCGAATTCGCCTCTTGAACTAGATCTGTTCCGTGATCTAGTAAAAGAACGACCTTCCGGTTTTTTGGCCCATGCAAAGCCACTGGATGATGAAACAATCAAGGGCCCAGAGAAAGGGATTTCCTCCCGTGAATCATTCTTAACATGACGAGCCCTTTCTTTAACTTGGGCCGCGGACACCAGTTGTGTGTCTGTGAATAGCCTAGCATCACCATTAACCTTTGTATGAACCTGCATTGCACCATCCTTGATTACCTTTGGCTTGGTTTTGGACTCCTGAAGAAAGAAAGAAATACATAAGAGCTTTAATGAGTGGCATCATCATCAACTAATAAATCTTCATACAGCTTGCCGAATAGAGCCACTGTTGATATTAGTGAATGCATCTTGTCATATATAAAAAATGAATACCTCTCTGTTTGCAGTTTGCCTATTGACTGCACTTTGTTCTCTTGCTGCTCTATTTAGCCTTGAGGACTTCTTTGATGCTTCTGGCCCATGCCCTCTGCCACTGGCCTTTCTTCTGAAAAGAAACAAAAAGGAAACAGGGTTGTTAGTTGTTATAGATTCTGGCAGTGTTCGAATGTTTTTGTTCAACTTCAGACAAGAAAAATGTTGTGGTGCTGGAAGGTCCTTTGCAACAAATGATAAAGAGTACTTGAATTGAGAGATAAATAAATTTCTAACTTATTTTCTGAAACAAATGATTCCAAATTTAAACAAAGCCCACCTGTGCAACTCTTCTCGTAACTTCGCATCCATCTCCTTGTTGGGTGCATACTGAGGCAAACTTATAGGTTCACAGGCATAAGGTTTTGTCTTGAAAAACTGTTACAGCAAAAGAAAACACAAGATATTAATTAGGTGTTTTTTTAGTAGTTTGATTCGACAAGCCAGTCTAACAAATTTTACAACAGATATAAATAAGATTAACTCGTAACAATGATACTAAAAATGACAGTACTACAGTACACAAATTATCTGCAAAAGGCTAATGTATTGTAAACAAAATGGCAGCATAACTGCATGGGAAGTAAGTCAAATTGGAACATGATGCCACTGCACAAACATCCAATCATCATCCTCTACTAGCATTGGGTGTCTGCTGTCAGGAAACTGTGGATGCATGGACACCAGCACTACATAAAGATAATATCAGTGATGACAAAGAATACTTTGCTGAGACAAAACCTAAGCATTTCATAGCCATGATAACACCATTCTACATATATGGAAGATGCATGCAATAGTCACACCAACAATAATACTCCCTCCGTCCCATAATGTAGGATGTTTTATGACACTACACTAGTGTCAAAAAACGTCTTACATTATGGGACGGAGGGAGTAGTAAACATTGTTGCATGAACAGTAAGTGAAAAATCGGCGTCTGAGATCACAATTAGATATTCACATTGATCCAGTAATAATGTATAGCTTGAACATCTGTAATATGCTAGAACTGCTAATATCCCATATTGACGAATACCGAGCAGGAAAAAGTAGGATAGAATTAGTGGTGAACTTGATGAAGCACAAACTGACAGGTGCAATTAAAAAATTCAATACATACTATAGTTTCCAATCTTTCATCATTACACATACAAATATGTGATATCGCATGATGGGATCTTACCTCGGATGTAAGGGCGCATGATGCAGTGCCACGCTTGTATGGCTCCACTGACAGAAGAGTTTCTAATAAACTGAATGCATGTTCCGGTACCTCTTTAAAAACATCTCGAAGGGTACTTAGATAAGGACAGTGAGGTTTAAATATTGTTGCATGAGGCAACCTTGATTTCTTCCAATAGTCATCAGCAGGGGAGCCACATAACTTAAAAATCTTATGCAATTGTTCTACCTGAAACATGAAAGAGATTTTTACGCTATTGACATATAGCATGCAAGCTATAATATGGAAAGGATGAAACATGTAATATCGTGATAACTATGTTACAGAAGGCATAACTAAAGCATAAAACTAGATGTAGTAACAGTTAAAGCTCATTGACATCACAACCACAGCTATTCAGATTATAGCATTTAATAACATTAGCAGTATAACAATATTTTTATATCAATTTCCTCCTCTCCCGCACCATATTACTGATCAAAATTAGTCAAAAAGGTTACACAGTACTTTTTTTTTTATCCTAGTATTTATTATTCAGCACGCGGCATGATCATGATGCTCAAATGAGGCTTTGACAGAGCCCCGAAGAGGCGACCCCTGGTAAGCTAGACAGTTCGTGCATACATCAACCTATCCTTGTGACTAAAGAGGATATGAATAATGAGCTGTACTGGTTAGTGCAAGCAAAGTACATTACCTCAGTTCTTCCCTGCAAGATCGGTCTTCCACGAAACAACTCGGCAAATACACACCCAACACTCCACAAATCAACAGCTGAATCATAGTGAGTTGACCCTAGCAATAGTTCAGGTGGTCGGTACCACAGTGTAACAACCCGGCTGGTCAGAGGATGGTTTTTACTTGGATCAAAGTAATTGGCAAGACCAAAATCAGCTATTTTTAGAACCCCTTCGTTATTCACAAGGAGATTGGCACCCTTGATGTCACGGTGAACGATGCGGCGTGAATGGCAATGCTCCAGTCCTGACAGTAACTGGTTCATGTAGCACTTAACCTGCAATAGAATCAGGGAAAATGCCAGGTCAACTCAATGTAATGTACAAGTTGAATAGAAAGATATAAATACACTTCCTTCAAAAAGGCATACCTGTGCTTCAGTGAACTTGATGTCAGGGGAGGAACAAAGTCCAGCAAGATCGTGCTCCATGTATTCAAATACCAGATAAAGGCTGCATGATAACCTAGAAGTAATCAAGCCTTCCAGCTTCATGACATTTGGATGATCAAGCCTTCTCAATATCTGTATCTCTCTTGCCATGAACCTAACACTCTCTGGCTCGAAATTGTCGAACCGCACCTTCTTCAGTGCGACAATCTTTCCAGTATCAAGATCCCGCGCCCTAAATACACTGCTGTATGTGCCTTGCCCAACCTGCACAGATGTGTGTAGTTGGAGAAATAAAGCGCATGTTAGAAACGGTACATCACAACAACAAAAACACAAAGAGACAATTTTATCATGTAACCCACAGCGTCATCCTACTTGCTGCAAATATACACTAGTACTCCCTCCCTAAAGTAACATAAGACGTTTTAGATCACTACTTTAGTAATCTAAAACGTCTTATATTACTTAACAGAGGTAGTACCAAATTAGCAGTCAGTGACTGTCCTGTTACCAGCTTGACAATGACCGCATAGAACAAATGGTAGAAAGTGAATTTCCCACCAGCAAAGCATAACAACAGCAGAGACAACTAACACTTGCCATAGCTGACAGTAGGAGACACCAAATCCCCCATGTTACCTCCCTTCTGAATTCTGATCATTATCACAATACAATCCTAGTACCCAACAAAGCAGTACTACTATAGTAACTGCAGCACATAATAATATAAGATTCCATAAAGACGCCTACCAATCAAAACAAATAGCAAAACCAATAACCGTTTTCGCTCCAAGAATTCCCATGCATGCTAAAAAAATTGCAATGGAAAATGACCTAGTATTAAACTGAATCTCGGAGGAGAGCTGAATCGAAAGCGGCACAGTACCTTCTCAAGCTTCTCAAAGGAGTCGGCTTTGAGAGGGATCCACCCCTGGATGGCCTCCCCGGCAACGGCGCTGAGCCACGATGGCCACCCGGCGGCCACCTGCTCACCCTCAAGGCTCCTCCGGAGGTTCCGCAGCCGGAAGCTCCGGGACGCGGCCGCCACGGCGACGACAGCCTTCCCCGGCTCCTCCGCGTCGTCCTTCTTCTCCACCAACCTCGCCGCCGCCGCTGCAGCGGCCGAGCTGCGCAGGGAAGAGGCGGAGACGGCAGCGGGCTCCGGCGCGCGGTCCCGGAGCACGCCGGACGAGTCAACCGCCGGCGTGACCGAGACGACGGCCTTCTTGGACGCGACGCAGCCCATCTTGGCGGCGCGTTAGCACGGCAGCACCAAACGTCAGACCATACACGGCGAGCCCACCTTCCTCCGGTCTGAAGCTCCTCACTGCCGCATTGGATGGATAGAGGGGAACAGGAAGAATCAAGAGGAAACCGACTGAGCCCTTGGCCGAAAGGCGTGGTGGTCACGGGGGAAGCACGGCAGGGGTGAAGAGCAAGTCGGGATTGACCTGGGGAGTAATAAATGGCGCTCACCACCAGCAAACAGAAAGGAGATGAGACGCTGACGTCGCCCACCAGCTCCGCCGATTAGGACAGATCGAGAGGGCCGGCCGCGGAGCCGTGATCGGCAGGGAAGGAGGGAGGGTTCTGGGCGGCAGAGCACGGGACAACCGTTGCCGCGAGGGGGGAAAAGAAAAGCTGCGGCGACCTTTTTCCGCGAACTCAGTGGGCGGGCGGGCAAGCGACGGATCAAGAAACCGCCGGAACAACCGATTGTCAGAGCAGCGCGGCAGCCAGAACCGCTGTACAGCCAGCCGGCAACCTTCCGCCGCCGCGTCGCCGGAATAGCAAGGAGATCAAGAAACGCCACGGAATTTATTTGGACGGGTGAGGGTGGGGGGGAGGGGAAGCAAAGGAAAGCTCCCCTGGATGAGTGGCGCGGAGAACGGAGTAGTGGGGGCGGGTTCGCAGGTGGGAACGGGGGCTTTAAATGGTCCTTCCAACGCGAGGAGAGGATGGTCGTCGTGGTGGTAGACGACGGCGCTTTTTTTCCTGTGCTTGCTTTCTCGGGGCGTCGTCGCCTGCCTTTCCCCTTTTCTAGTTTCCTCCTCTTGTAAATATCTCTGCCTTCTATAAAGCTAAGGTACGCCATTGGCGTACTCTCGAAAAAAAAAAGTTTTCTCCTCTGTTCTCTGTTGCCCTTCTTAGACGGCAAAACGGACGTCGGTTGTTTTGGCATTCGGCCGATCGATACACCTAACAGCGACTCCAACGCAGCGACCTAAACGGACGTCGCATTTTGTCCGTTTGAGTCAGCCGAACGGACGAATTTGTCCATTTTCTCATTTGGGTCAGTCTATGCGCCTAACCGGTAGCCGGCCCATTTTTAATATGTTCGTGGAGGAGAGAGGTGGAGTGTGGGTGGGCCGACGAATAAATTAAGGAGAGGGAGGGGGGGTGGGTGGGTGATAGGTGGATCAGGTCCGGACACAGACGGACGAGGCGGGTGCAGAAAATGTCCGCTTTGTGTCCGACTCGGACCCAAATGTGACCCAAATTTGGTCCCGAAATGGGTTCGAGCGGACACAAACCAGACGCAAAATGAAATGGGTTACTGCGTTGGGCAATCATTTTACCCAAATGGACATGAGCGGACGAAATGGGTCCTCCCGTTGGAGTTGCTCTAACGCGCGTGGAGCGGGTGGGGGTGGAGTTGGAGGAGCGGGGGAGGCGTGGAGCGGCGGCGACGGCAACCGGAGGAGGAGCGGGCCTCATGATCGTGCTTCCCCTTTTTGAGTAGATGCCATTTCCCCATGGTCGTTGGCGAGAGGAGGAGGATGGGGAACAACGACTAGGGTTTGGTCTCGGGGCTCGAGGAGGCAGGAGGGAGAAAAGGTGGAAGTGTGGAATGTCGGTCCATGGCTTCCACGTTAAAAAGGGACATCAGCCGCGTGGCTGGTGATAACACACAGTGTATGGGATCGTTTGTAGCCTTTTTCGATAAATAAGAGTGTCAAACCCAATAAGAAGATAAAGGTAGAACAAATATTCCCTCAAGTTCTATCGACCACCGATACAACTCTACGCATACTTTAACGTTTGCTTTACCTAGAACAAGTATGAAACTATTTTGTAGGTGATAGGATAGTTTGCACGAATAAAACTATAAGTACTTTGCGGGAATAAAACTACAAGTAAATTGCAAGATAATAAAAGTTAGTTGTTCAGTAGAAATCTTTTGTCAAACACGAAGGTTATTTGTCCCTAGGCAATTGATAACTAGACCGGTAATCATTATTGCAATTTTATATGAGGGAGAGGCATGAGCTAACATACTTTCCGTACTTGGATCATATGCACTTATGATTGGAACTCTAGCAAGCATCCACAACTATCAAAGATCATTAAGGTAAAACCCAACCATAGCATTAAGTATCAAGTCCTCTTTACTCACATACACAACAACCCACCTACTCGGGTATGTGCTTTTGTCACTCACGCCACCCACCATAAGAAAATCATGAACATATTGCAACACCCTACAACGGGGATCCCTCACGTTTGCGCGACATGGAGTGCGTCATAGGACAGCACCAAAATAAAGCATACAACTACCAACCACGATCATCAATTAGCCCATAGGACAAAACGGATCTACTCAAACATCATAGGATAGCCACATATCATTGGGAAAATAATATATGGAGTTGAGCACCATGTTTAAGTAGAGATTACAACGGGGAAGAGAGGTGTTACACCGCTGCATAGAGGGGGAAGAGTTGGTGTTGACGGCGGCGAAGTTGTTGGTGTAGATCATCGTCACGATGATTGCCCGGACGGCGTTCCGGCGCCACCGGGAGAGAGGGGGAGAGAGCCCCCCTCCTTCCTCTTCTTCCTTGGACTCCCCCCTAGATGGGAGGAGAGTTCTCCCTCTGGTCATGGCCTCGATGGCGGCGGAGGGGCAGGAGCCCCTTCGAGATTGGATCTCCCTCTCTGTTCTCTTCTGTTTCGCGTTCCACTTTTCTGGCCAAAAACCGTTTCTTATATTCCCGGAGATCCGTAACTCCGATTGCGCTGAGATTTTAACATGATTTTTTCCCGGATATAAGCTTCCTTGCGCCCGAAGTAGAGCTCCAACCGCCTTACGAGGTGACCACAACCCATCACGGCGCGCCTGGGCCCTGGGACGTGCCCTGGTGTACTGTGGGGGGTGTGGGCCTCCTTTTGCGTTGATTCCAACTCCCAAAAATCACATATATTCCAAAATAACTCTCCGTAAATTTTTATCGCGTTTGGATTTCATTTGATATGGATATTCTGCGAAACAAAAAACATGCAACAAACAGGAACTAGCACTGGGCACTGGATCAATATGTTAGTCCAATAAATCATATAAAATGTTGCCAAAAATATCTGAAAGTTGTATAATATTGGCATGAAACAATCAAAAATTATAGATACGACGGAGACGTATCAGCATCCCCAAGCTTAATTTCTGCTCGTCCCGAGTAGGTAAATGATTAAAAAAATATAATTTTTGATGTGGAATGCTACCTAGCATAATCTTGATCGTATATCTAATCATTAGATGAATATTAAGACATGAGTGATTCAAAGCAATAGTCTATAATTTGACATAAAGACATTAATACTCAGGCATCCCAACAAACAATCATGTCTTTCAAAATATCAAGGCTAAAGAACGCTATCCCTACAAAATCATATAGCCTTGTCATGCTCTGTCTTCTTAACACAAAGTATAAATCATGTACTATCCCGGTGTCAGCCAAGCAATTGGTTCATACTTTTTAACGCGCTTCAACATTTTCAACTCTCACGCAATACATGAGCGCAAGCCATGGATATAACACTATAGGTAGAATAGAATGCGGTGGTAGACATTAATATGGAGAAGACAAAAAGGAAGATAGTCTCACATCGAAGCGCCTAATCAACGGGCTATGAAGATGCCCATCAATTGATATCAACTAGATAATACCCCGCGCGTTGCTGCGAGAATTGGTTATAATATATTTTGATGACATTTTTTTAGAACATGAATATTTGATTGGTAATATGAGAGTCGATGGTAATTGAGGAGGGCTCCGTAGCCTACTTATCAACTCTGGCAACCACCCCTTGGTAGGTAGCATGAGAACACATCAATACAATCCCAGAAAAAAAAAGCATGAGAAAATTAGGCATGTATTAGCAATCAAACACTTGTCCAAGAAAACTGAAAGAAAATGAAATTGCATTTTAACATATGAGGAGCATGAGAACCTATACATAGATAAGCATTAAGATACAAATTTTCCATGTAGTTAAAAATGATAATTACATGCAAGCAACTAACCAATAATCATAGAAGGTATTATTTTGACGTAATTTTAGTTAAGCGGGTGATTTTATTTTGAAGCAAGGACAAATAGCACAGAATGGACTCTCTGCATAATATTCATGAAAAGAACGAACTAATTCATGCAATGATTCTGACCATCAAGGGGGCAGTCTTGGATGCCTTTACTGAACTTAAATTAATCTTCTGCTTCATCCATAGATACGAAAGAGATCGACCAGTTGACTGCTCCTAAAAGTATAGATCCAACTTCTCTCAACAAAACCAAATGCATAGATATGTATAAAATGCAGCATAACAGATCATTCAATCATAATATGTGAAGATTAATTGGTTAGTAATTCAAGATCAAGTGTAGTATATATCAATATTAAAATTATTCACCTTTAGATTTTATAATGAAAAATGAATTAGGGAAAGAGTCATGCATTACCCATTTAGCTTGCACACGGGAACATTGGCGCCGATGATAGGGAGGAATTCAATTTGCACACTGCAATATAATCTCACGTGCTTAACGTGGCGCTGGCTATGTTGAGAAGACATAAGAGACATGAGTAAGGGAAGTACTTCCGTATACATGTGAGCAGATCCCAACAGCAAATAGGCCCTCTTCTTCCTCTCCTACCACACACCATGTCGACCGGCTCGCCATGCTCCAAGCCGGCAGAAAAGGAGGTACTAAGGGATGTACGATGGGCGGCGGCAAGATTCTTGGTGACGCCACGACGGTGCGGGGTGCCGGCAGCCAGGGCGGTGAAGCCCATGCGGACGGTCGATGGTGCTCGGCCGAGAGAAGCCCATGCGGGAGCCAGCGACCAACTATACGGGCATGCGACAGTTCCGTCCAGGCATGGTGCGGTGACGCTGCATCGAACCCCATATTGGCATCGAGGTCGCTCACACCATAGCTCGGTTCTGAGACAGCCACAATTGGAGAAGAAATAGATGGGAAGATGAGATGTGTCTGGAAGTCCTCCAGTTACAAAAGGGATGCATCGTCCATTACGAATAGTAAAAGATGGATTGCTTCGTTAATGGGACTGCATCGCATCAAATAAAAGTTGGATCCTAAGTAAATGCCATATCGGTTTGGTGACCAGACGTGCTAATGAAAACTGAATCTCATGATTAGTTGATGGAATTGTTTGGGCGCGAGCTGTAGGGTTAGTGATGATGTGGCTGGAAATCAAATCAGTTTTTGCTTAGATGGCATGGTTGCTGATGTGAACAGCTTGCATGTTTAGATAAATAAGATAGTGGGGGTGAACTTCTTAGGTATATAGGATGCGAGGAGTAGGGATTGCCATGCAACGGATGCACTAAGAGCTATAAGTGTATGAAATCTCAAACTGAAACTAAGTGGGTGTGCATCTAACTCTATAATGAGAAATTCCCACTAGTATATGAAAGTGATAACATAGGAGACTCTCTATATGAAAAACATGGTGCTACTTTGAAGCACAAGTGTGGAATTAGCATGCCCCTTCTCTCTTTGTCTCTCTCTTTTTTTTGGATATTTGTCCGGAGCCTCATCCCGACTTGTGGGGGAATCATAGTTTCCATCATCCTTTCCTCACTGGGACATGCTCTAATAATGAATAATGATGATCATCACACTTCTATTTACTTACAACTCAATATTACAACTCGATAGTAGAACAAAGTATGACTCTATATGAATGCCTCTGGCAGTGTACCAGGATGCGCAATGATCTAGCGTAGCAAAGATATTAAAAACGGACAAGCCGTGGAAACATCATGCTAGCTATCTTACGATCATGTAAAGAAATATGACAATGAATGCTCAAGTCATCAAAATGGAAGCGGTGGAAGTTGCATGGCAATATATCTCGGAATGGCTATGGAAATGCCATAATAGGTAGGTATGGTGGCTGTTTTGAGGAAGATATAATAAGGCTTATTTGTGTTAGAGCGTATCATATCACGGGGTTTGGATGCACCGGCGAAGTTTGCACCGACTCTCGAGGTGAGCAAGGGCAATGAACGGTACCGTAGAGGCTAGCAGTAGAGGCTAGCAAATTGCGGAAAGGTAAGAGTGCGTATAATCCATGGACTCACATTAGTCATAAAGAACTCACATACTTATTGCAAAAGTTTATTAGCCCTCGAAGCAAAGTATTACTACGCATACTCCTAGGGGGGAGGTTGGTAGGAGTTAACCATTGCGCGCGCCCGACCTTCACACGAAGATAGACAATCAAGGATAAATTGTGCTCCAACTTCCTGGCATAACGGGAGACTATATGTGCATGCTTCGGGAATCACAAACCTTAACACCAATATCTTACTAAACACGATCATCCACTAGTACCTCCCACATATTATCATCTCT
This sequence comes from Elymus sibiricus, assembly GCA_039707655.1. NCBI lineage: Eukaryota > Viridiplantae > Streptophyta > Magnoliopsida > Poales > Poaceae > Elymus > Elymus sibiricus. Next base: position 142,974,364 of record CM077665.1, on the reverse strand, counting down.
ATATCGCAAAACTATTGCAAGGAATCAAACATATCATATTCAGTGATGCATAAGTTTTATGTAGGATTTTATGACTAACCATGTGAATGGCCAATTCCCGTTGACTCTCTAAATAGATATAAGTGAAGCAAGAGAGTTTAATTCTTTCTACAAAAGACCATGCTCTAATAAATATGAGTGAAGGAAAAGAGCATTCTACAAATAACTGTTTTCTATGTGAAGAGAAACAGGCAATCCAAACTTCAAATGATATAAGTGAAGCACGTGAAGCATTCTATAAAGCCATACTCAAAAGATATAAGTGAAGTGCAATGAGCATTCTATAAATCAACCATGGACTATCTCATACCGGCATGGTGCATAAAAGAAAATTGAAAACTAAACACAAAAGACGCTCCAAGATTTACACATATCACATGAACGAAACGAAAACGGAAACATACCGATACTTGTTGAAGAAAGATGGGATGCCTTCCGGGGCATCCCCAAGCTTAGACGCTTGAGTCTACTTGTATATTTACTTGGGGTGCCTTGGGCATCCCCAAGCTTGAACTCTTGCCTCTCCTCCTTCTCCTCATATTGAGACCTCCTCGATCTTTGAACACTTCATCCACACAAAACTTAACAGAAAACTGGTGAGATCCGTTAGTATAATAAAGCAAATTACTACTTTAAGTATTGTTGCAAACCCATTCATATTTTATATTTGCATTATCCCTGCTGTGTTATATCTTCTCCATGGCTTATACCACCGATAAAATCGATAGTTTCATCAAAACAAGCAAAAACAATGCATCAAAAACATAATCTGTCTTAAACAGGACAGTCTTTAGTAATCTGAACTTTGACCATACTTCTGTAACTCAAAAAATTCTGAAAATTTAGGAAGAAATAAACATTTTGTATAGCAATACTGTGTAAAAATTTCAGAAACTTTTGACGTTCTAGTAAAAAAATGTAAAATCACGCACTACAGCCAAAGTTTCTGTTTTTACACCGCACTTACCAACAAGCAATCTAATCATCCTAAAGGCAAATCTTGGCACATTATTTTTATAATACAATGGATTTGTACAAGGGGATAATTATTTTTGTTGAAAAGTTTTTGTGATTCAAGATTCACAAAGTTTCCATGGGCATGAACAAAGTTCAAGGAATTCCCCCACTTTCAGGATGTTCGTCTCTCTCACTTTCACTTTTCTTTTTGTGAAGTTTTAGGTTCCCCTCTGTATTTTTTTTGTTTTTAAACTTTATAAAAGCACTCAACATAATAAAATGACTCTCTAAAACTTCCGGGTTCTCTCACTGGCAGTGCTTTCTTTAAAGCAGCTAGGCATGAAGTGCTCAAGTAATGGATCCATCCGGATCCGAAGGTATATCAAAGACAATTTTAATTAACAATGATTTGTAATTTAGTAGTGAGCAAAAAGCAACATATATCATGCAATGACGAAATCTAATTCTCTTCCTATGCATCGGCATGTCATAAAAGAACAATTCATGCACATCAAGTAAAGGCCAATGCATAGTATAAATAGTTTCTTGCAATTTTATCGTATTGGAAACATAAAGAGGTGGAGATGTAGTTCCTCTATCATAATAATTGCAAGTAGGAGTAGCAAGCACATGCATATTATATTCATCAAAATCATCATGTGTAGTAGCAAAACGCAACCCATCAATATAATCCTTAATAAAAGCAAACTTCTCCGATATAGTGTAGTTGGGAGAATTCAAGAAGATAATAGGACTATCATGTGTGGGTGCAATAGCAACAATTTCATTCTTAACATAAGGAACTATAGCAAGTTCATCTCCATAAGCATAATTCATATTGGCATCTTTGCCACAGGCATAGCAAGCATCAAGTTCATCAAAAAGGGATATTTCAAAAGAATCCACGGGATCATAGCAATTATCATAGCATTCATCCTTCGGTAAGCACAAAGGGAAATTAAATAATGTATGAGTTGAAGAGTTACTCTCATTAGAAGGTGGGCACGGGTAGCTAATCCGCTCTTTCTCCTTTTGTTCTTCGCTCTCCTCCTCATCTTTTTCATCTAATGAGCTCACAATTTCAGCAACTTCCTCTTGCATAGATTCCTGCAAAATATTTATCTCTTCTTGGACAGCGGAGGAGTCCTCAATATATTCTTTAACATAAGCATTGTAAGCATAGTTTTCATAGCAGTATTTAAGTATGGCAAAAAATTTAGATTTGTAAAGAGTAGCATCATACTTTTCAATCAAAGAAGCAATTTCATAGGCACCCTTAAAAGCAACAAATTCTTCAATTTGTTCAATATCATAGTAATTATAAACACCCATGGCAAAAGAAGATACGATCCCATTATCCTTAAAATCACATTGGAAGAAAAGGTGTTTCTCAGGGTCTTCGGAACAACAAGTAAAATCATGTATTTCACATAAATTCAAAGCATAGCAATACAAACTATTAATATGATGCCACAAAAGTTTCCCTTTTTTAGATAAGCGGTGTCGCACAAAATAAGCATGCTCATTTAATGATTTTCCCTCAACTAAGCTAGTTGGGTTTTCAGCACGAGCACAAATGGATCGAAGATGATCCAAGTAATATTCTTCGATAGTATGGAACACTAGTTGTTCCTCAACTTTTGGAGGAGCAAGTACATCTAATTTGTTTTGGTATTTTGCGACCCATATCTAAATATAGAAAACAAGAGCACAAAATAAAAACTACTTAGTGATAAAGCAAAAAAGCACACACGAGAATATTCACCCACGCTATTGCTCCCCGGCAACGGCGCGAGAAAAAGGTCTTGATAACCCACAAGTGTAGGGGATCGTTTGTAGCCTTTTTCAATAAATAAGAGTGTCGAACCCAACGAGGAGCTAAAGGTAGAACAAATATTCCCTCAAGTTCTATCAACCGCCGATACAACTCTATGCACACTTTAACATTTGCTTTACCTAGAACAAGTATGAAACTATTTTTTAGGTGATAGGATAGTTTGCACGAATAAAACTATAAGTACTTCGCGGGAATAAAACTACGAGTAAATTGCAAGATAATAAAAGTTAGTTATTTAGTAGAAAGCTTTTGTCAAACAAGAAGATTATTTGTCCCTAGGCAATTGATAACTAGACCGGTAATCATTATTGCAATTTTATATGAGGGAGAGGCATGATCTAACATACTTTCCGTACTTGGATCATATGCACTTATGATTGGAACTCTAGCAAGCATCCGCAACTACCAAAGATCATTAAGGTAAAACCCAACCATAGCATTAAGTATCAAGTCCTCTTTACTCCCATACGCAACAACCCATCTACTCGGGTCTGTGCTTCTATCACTCACGCCACCCACCATAAGCAAATCATGAACATATTGCCACACCCTACAACGGGGATCCCTCACATTTGCGCGACATGGAGGGCACCATAGTACAACACCAAAATAAAACATACAACTCATACCAACCACGATCATCAATTAGCCCATAGGACAAAACGGATCTACTCAAACATCATAGGATAGCCACATATCATTGGGAAATAATATATGGAGTTGAGCAGCATGTTTAAGTAGAGATTACAGCGGGGAAGAGAGGTGTTACACCGCTGCATAGAGGGGGAGAGAGTTGGTGTTGACGGCGGCGAAGTTGTTGGTGTAGAACGCCGTCACGATGATTGCCCCGGCGGCGTTCAGGCGCCACTGGGAGAGAGGGGGAGAGAGCCCTCCTCCTTCTTCTTCTTCTTCCTTGGCCTCCCCCCTAGATGGGAGGAGAGTTCCCCCTCTGGTCCATGGCCTCCCTGGCGGCGGAGGGGCATGATAACCCACAAGTATAGGGATCGCAACAATTTTCGAGGGTAGAGTATTCAACCCAAATTTATAGATTCGACACAAGGGGAGCCAAAGAATATTTCCAAGCATTAGAAGCTGAGTTGTCAATTCAGCCACACCTGGAGATTAAATATCCGCAGCAGATTGATCAGTAGCACAGTAGTATGATAGTTTTGATAGTAGTAGTAGCAGTAACGGTAACGGTAACAGCGATAGCAATAGTTTTGTAGCAAGTGTAACAGTAGCAGTAGCAATAGTAACTTATGAAGAATAATATGTGGAAAACTCGTAGGCACTGCATCAGGTGAACTCGTTGGACAATATTCATCATGTAACAGTCATAACCTAGGGCAACACAGAACTAGCTCCAGTTCATAAATATAATGTAGGCATGTATTCCATAAATAGTCATACGTGCTTATGGAAAAGAACTTGCATGACATCTTTTGTCCTACCCTCCCTGTGGCAGCGGGGTCCATAAGGAAACTAAGGGATATTAAGGCCTCCTTTTAGTAGAGAACCAGAACAAAGCATTAACACATAGTGAATACATGAACTCCTCAAACTACGGTCATCACCGGAAAGTATCCCGACTATTGTCACTCCGGGGTTTACGGATCATAACACATAGCAGGTGCATATGACTAGCAAGATCGGATCAAGAACATAGATATAATGGTGATAACATAAACGGTTCGGATCTGAAATCATGGCACTCGGGCCCTAGTGACAAGCATTAAGCATGGCAAAGTCATAGCAACATCAGTCTCAGAACATAGTGGATACTAGGGGTCAAGCCCTAACAAAACTAACTCGATTACGTGATGAATCTCATCCAACTCCTCACCGACCAGCAAGCCTAAGAAGGAATTACTCACTCCCGGTGGGGAGCATCATGGAATTGGCGATGGAGAAGGGTTGGTGATGACGAAGACCGAAGATCCCCTCTCCGGAGCCCCAAACAGGCTCCAGATCTGGCCTCCCGATGAAGAACAGGAGGTGGCGGCCGCTTCGTATCGTAAAACACGATGAAACTTTCTCTCCTATTTTTCTCTCCAAAAATAAGAATTTATAGTGCCGGAATTAGGGTTAGTGGGGCCATGAGGTGGGCACAACCCACCAGGGCGCGCCCGGAGGGGGTGGCGCGCCCTGGTGTATCGTGCCCAGCCTGGGCACCCCCTCCGGTGGTTCTTGGCTCCAGTAATTTTTATTTATTGTAAAATAAATCTCCAAAAAGTTTCGTCCAGTTCCGAAAACTTTTATTTCTGCACAAAAACAACACCATGGTAGTTCTGCTGAAAACAGCGTTAGTCCGGGTTAGTTTCATTCAAATCATGCAAATTAGAGTCCAAAACAAGAGCAAAAGCATTAAGAAAAGTAGATACGACGGAGACGTATCAACTCCCCCAAGCTTAACCCATTGCTTGTCCTCAAGCAATTCAGTTGACAAACTGAAAGTGATAAAGAAAAACTTTTACGAACTCTTTTGTTCTTGTTTACATACATATGCTTAAGTAGCACCCAGGTTTTCAGCAAATACTATGACTAACCATGCCAGCAATAACTCTTAAAAATTATATTAACTCATATCAATGGCATAAGCAACTAGCGAGCAATAATAAAATATCTCAAGCGCAAACACTTTGTCAAAACAATCGTGATATAATATGACAATAGTGGTATCTCGCTAGCCCTTTCTGAGACCGCAAAATATAAATGCAGAGCACCTCCAAAGTTCAAGCAGCGACTAAACATTGTAATTCATGGTAGAAAAGATCCAGTCATGTTGCACCCAAGATTAACTATACGCAATGCATGAGGGTGACAATAGTGCTCTCAGATCTGGCGCTTATTTGAGAAGGTGATGACTCAACATAAAAGTAAGTAGATAGTCCCTTCGTAGAGGGAAGCAGGGATTTACAGAGGTGCTAGAGCTCAAAGCTTAAATCAGAGATAAATACAATCTTGGGAGGTACACCCTTCCTGTCAACGTTATGACCAAGAGTTAGCAATATCTTCCATGCTAAACACATTAGCGCCGGTTCCCAAGCGTTAAAAGTAAAAGGTTTACTCCCCCTCCACCAACAAACACACTCCACGGCTAGCCGAATCCATGGGTACCGTCCATACCAACAACATTCCTGGGGAGTTTTGTTTAATTATTTGCAATTTTTGATTTCGGGACTGGGAATCCCTATTAGCGCCCCTCTCGTGCAAGGACGAGTGAATAAGCACTCATCATGAGAATAACTCGCTTAACATGAAAGATACTGACCGCCCCCTGTCGCTTCATGAGCGGTCCAGGCACACAAAACAGATGTTCATTTGAAATTTTAGAGGTGGCACATGCAAATTTACTCGGAACGGCAGGGTAATACCGCATATAGGTAGGTATAGTGGACTCATCTGGAATAACTTTGGTTTAAGGATTTTGACGCACAAGCAGTATTCCCGCTTAGTACAGGCGAAGGCTACCAAATAGGTTGAGAAGCGTCCAGCTAGAGAGCGAAGACGGTCATGAACATGCATTGTGAATAATAAACATTGAATACTAGCATGAGTAGGATATGGACACCATGAACATAAATATCATGAAGGCTATGTTGGTTTTGATTCAACTACATGCGTGAACATGTGCCAAGTCAAGCCACTTGAAACATTTAGAGGAGGATACCATATCATCATACTACATCACAATCATTTTAATACATGTTGACATCCAAGATAAATCATTATCCACTCCTAACTACTTAAGCATGGCATGAGCAACTATAATCTCTAATTGTCATTGCAAACATGTTTGATCATAATATGTTGAATCATGGATACTAGGTTAAACATATTTACAAAAAACAAAAACAAGTTGAGTTCATACCCGCTTCTCTCTGCCACAATCACTTCATCAAATATCGTCATTATTGCCTTTCACTTGCACGACCGAATGATATGAAAATAATAATAGTACAAGAGTGTCGTAGATTAAGCTGGAATCTGCAAACATTTTATTCAAGCGGAAAAGACAAAGTAACATGGGCTCTTTGTTAGATTAACAATAATACATATGAGAGCCACTCAACATTTTCATTGTGGTCTTCTCCTTGGTACGACTCAAATAAAAGGAAAAGAATTTCAGAGAATCATACTGAAATATTTTTTAGAGTTTTTGTTTTTTCTTGAAGAAAGCAAATTAAAGAGGAAAAACAAAAACGAGAAAAACTATTTACACTGGAAAGCTCCCAACAAGTAAAAGAAGAAACGAGAAATCTTTTTGGGTTTTCTTTTGCTACTACAATCAATTTAAACTAGAAAGAAAAACCGAAAAGAAGTGGGAAATATTTTTGGATTTTCTCAAAGTTTTTCAAACACGCAAGAAAAAAAACAAAGAACATAAATCTAGCAGCATAATACAATGAAAAAGTGTAGACATCGACAAATGGAATGAAAAGTGTAAACATGAATATAATGTCGGTGGATATACGTACTCCCCCAAGCTTAGGCTTTTCGCCTAGCTTGGTAATCACCATCCGTAGTAGCCATCCGGTCCTAAGTTGAAGTGCGGTGGCGACGGCACCTGAGCGTCCCACTCTTTGGGATCCTCCTCAGCCACTGCGAGGTTGTTCCGGTAGGCAGTAATGTCCTCTGGCATGATCATGTATCCGTTCCTGGCAGTAGAATCAAACAAAGCAGGTGTAGGCAACGGGATAACATCACGATTAACGACGCTGAATACTAAGTTGTAGTGAATGTTATGAAAAGAATCTGCTGCATCAAAAATTGATGATCCTGCAATGCCTTGTGTTCTAGATAAACTTGGGACAAGGGATAATCATGTGGGCAAATCTGAACATTAAAGTGTCTCGCTAAGCGAGTAGCATAAATATGTTGGGGAACGTTGCATGGGAAACAAAAAAAATCCTACGAACACCCAAGATCTATCTATGGAGATCAACAGTTACGAGAGGGAGAGTGGATCTACATACCCGTGTAGATCGCTAAGCGGGAAGCGTTAAGAAATGCGGTTGATGTAGTCGAACGTCTTCGTGATCCAAATCGCAATCCGTCCCGCGATCCAATCATGATCCGTCCCGATCTAGCGCCGAACGGACGGCACCTTCGCGTTTAGCACACGTACAGCTCGATGACGTCTCTGCCTCCTTGATCCAGCGAGCAAGGTCGGAGTAGTAGATGAGTTCTCCGGCAACACGACAGTGTGGTGGCAGTGGTGGTGCTATCCCGGCAGGGCTACGTCTAGCGCTACCGAAACCGCGAACGGAGGAGAAAACGATCTAGGGAGAGAGAGGGGCGCCAAGGGCTTTGTGTGTGCTCTTGGGGCGCCCCCTCCCCTCTATATATAGGTGGAGGGGCATGGAGATCAGCCCCTCCAAGCCCTAGGGCGCAGCCAAGGGGGAGGAGTTGGACTCCTAGTCCAATTCCCTCCCTTTTCATAAACAGGTGGACTTTCCACCTCTCCCAAGCCACATGGGCCTTGAGGGACTTGTGCGCCTGGCCCAATAAGGCCAGGGCGCCTCCCCTCAGCCCATGCAAACCCTTGGGACATGGTGGAACCCTTGGTGGACTCCTCCGGAAGTTTCCGGAACCTTCTAGAAGCTTCCCGGTACAATACCGGAAAAACCCGAAACTTTTCCGGTAGCCAAAATATGACTTACCATATATAAATATTTACCTCCGGACCATTCTGGAACCCCTCGTGACGTCCGGGATCTCATTCGGGACTCCGAACAACCTTCGGTCACCAACATACATAACTCAACAATACCAAATCGTCACCGAACGTTAAGTGTGCAGACCCTGCGGGTTCGAGAACTATATAGACATGACCGAGACAACTCTACGGTCAATAACCAATAGCGGGACCTGGATGCCCATATTGGTTCCTACATATTCTACGAAGATCTTTATCGGTCGAACCACGATGTCAAGGATTTAGACAACCCTGTATGCAGTTCCCTTTGTCCATCGGTATGTTACTTGCCCGAGATTCGATCGTCGGTATCTCCATACCTAGTTCAATCTCGTTACCGGCAAGTCTCTTTACTCGTTCCGTAACACAAGATCCCATGACTAACTCCTTAGTCACATTGCTTGCAAGCTTCTTGTGATGCTGTGTTACCGAGTGGGCCCAGAGATACCTCTCTGTCATACGGAGTGACAAATCCCAGTCTCGATCCATGCCAACTCAACAGACACCCTCGGAGATACCTGTAGAGCACCTTTATAGTCACCCAGTTACATTGTGATGTTTGATACACACAAGGCATTCCTCCGGTGTCCGGGAGTTGCATGATCTCATGGTCGTAGGAACATATACTTGACATGGATAAAGCAGTAGCAACAAACTGACACGATCAACTGCTATGCTTACGGTTGGGTCTTGTCCATCACATCATTCTCCTAATGATGTGATCCCGTTATCAGATGACAACTCATTGTCTATGGTCAGAAAACCTTGACCATCTCTGATCAACGAGCTAGGCTAGTAGAGGCTTACTAGGGACACAGTGTTGTCTATGTATCCACACATGTATCTGAGTTTCCGATCAATACAATTCTAGCATGGATAATAAACGATTATCATGAACAAGGAAATATGATAATAAGCATTTTATTATTGCCGCTAGGGCATATTTCCAACAAAATACCACCATGTATCATGCCCTTAGTCCCGTTAAGGTGTAGGCGACGTGCAAAAATAGCCCCCATGCTAAAGGCGTGATCATTGTGCAGTGCGCGGCGTAAAATGGCGAAGTCGGGGGCACTGAGTGCACCAACCTTCTCCCTAGCGGTTAAACACTTCGCGATGAACAAAGCAAAGTAATGTACAAAAGGAAACTGCAAACTGGTGGCAGTGGGATTTGACACGCCTCTTTCATCACCCATTGTCAAAGTGAGGAGAAAGTCCTCAAACTGCGCTGGTCTAGGCTCTCTTAATTCCCCATCAGAAGGGATCAAACATATGTCACAAAAGTCAGTGAGCGGTATCTTACGGGTTTCAGCATATAGATTAAACTGCATCTCAGGAGGATTATTCTTACTCAGGAAATGAAAAATTTGCACAAAGGAATTTGTAAGGAGGTGGTGTTGGTCACACTTAGCTGCGAGGAAGTCGGTTAGCCCAGCATTCGCAATGAATTGGGCAAACTCTTGATGGAACCCAGCCTCCTCCATGAAGGCATTATGCGGCCATTCGCACGGCCGCACCTCCGCTGTTCTCGGAGTGTGGAGGTCATTGTCCGATGATTCCCCAATGACTCCTTTAGCATTCTTCTTGGAGGAAAACTTCCTAAAGAAATCCATCTTATTCCTATAAATAAATTTCTGAAAAGTTTAGTCTACAATTTTTTTGTCAGCAAAACTTCGTAAGATTTATAGCAACTACTCCTAAGGATGCATAGAGGCCATATTAAGCATTCAAACTACTTAGAACTCTAAGAATTCAACATGCAAGCCCATCTACAGCAGCACCAAGAGTAGCTAATTATTTTAAAAATAAACCACTAAATCAAAAACTAGTTGGAGCAATGGAGGAGTCGCATACCAAGTAGCAATCCCCCAAAACAGTTTTGGAAACGGAGCTTCGAGCAAAGAGATCAAAATCCGCGGGTTTGAGAGCAAGAACACGGGAGTGAGAGCTATCGTGATTTTTTTCTGGAGGTAGGAGATGACATGGGCTAAAGGGATAAGTGAGGGGACCCACGTGGGGACCACAACCCACCAGGGCGCCCCAGGCGCGCCCTAGTGTCTTGTGGACACCAGGTGCACCCCCCTCTGATGTTATTTGCACCACAAATTCAGAAATATTCAGAAAAAAATCGTGTTAAATTTTCAGAACATTCCGAGAACTTTTATTTTTGGGTCATTTTTTATTGCACGTAGAAAACAGAAAACAGGATAAACATGGCATTTTATTTTATATGACTAAGAAGAATAGAAAACAAAAGATGGGAGCAGAATGTTGTGCCTACTAGATTCATCAACTTCATACCTCTCAAAAATGATCCATTAATAAGGTTGATCAAGTCTTATTAACAACCACTTCCGATTAGCATGAAACCGAAGAACTTTCGTAAAACACTAAGTTACCTCAATGGGGATATGCATATCCCCAACAATAAGTATGTCATATTTCTTTTTGGCAGTAGGTAGAGGTAGTTGAAAACTTCCAATAGTGAGTGTCGGAGATTCTTCAATAACATTTATACCATTCACTTGGAATTGTTTCTTCGGAAAGTGCACCGTATGCTCATTACCATTGATATGAAAAGTGACTTTGCTTTTATTGCAATCAATAACAGCCCCTGCAGTATTCAAAAAGGGTCTACCAAAGATAATCAACATGTTGTCGTCCTCGGGCATCTCAAGAATAACAAAGTCTGTTAAGATAGTAACATTTGCAACAACAATGGGCACATCCTCACAAATACCGATAGGTATGGCAGTTGATTTGTCAGCCATTTGCAATGATATATCAGTAGGTGTGAGTTTATTCAAATCAAGTCTTTTATATAAATAGAAAGGCATAACACTAACACCAACTCCCAAATCACACAAAGCAGTTTTGACATAATTTCTTTTGATGGAGCAAGGTATAGTTGGTATTCCAGGATCTCCAAGTTTTTTAGGTACTCCATCCTTAAAAGTATAATTAGCAAGCATGGTGGAGATTTCAGCTTCAGGTATCTTTCTTTTATTAGTGATGATGTCTTTCATGTATTTTGCACAAGGGACCATCTTTAAGATATCAGTTAAACGGGTACGCAAAAAGACTCGCCTAATCATTTCAGCAAAGCGTTCAAATTCTTCATCATCCTTTTTCTTAGATGGTTTAGGTGGAAAAGGCATGGGTTTTTGAACCCATGGCTCTCTTTCTTTACCATGTTTTCTATCCACAAAGTCTCTTTTATCATATCGTTTATTTTTTAGGTTGTGGGTTATCAAGATCAACAGCAGGTTCTATTTCAACATCATTATCTGGTTCTTTATCATTGTTCGGTTGAGTATCTTCATGAACATCATCATTATTATTTTCATTATCACTAGGTGAATGTCCATTACCAGATTGAGTTTCAGCATCAGAAATAGAGACATCATTATTATCTTCAGGAGGTTTTTCTATCTCAGGTTCACTAGAGGTATGCAAAGTCCTATCATTTTTCTTTTTCTTTTTCTTTTTCTTTTTAGAAGGACTAGGTGCATCAGTATTAATTCTCTGAGAGTCTTGTTCAATTCTTTTAGGATGACCTTCAGGATAAAGAGGTTCCTGGGTCATTCTACCTCCTCTAGTCACTACTCTAATAGCATGATCATTTATATTAGTATTCATTTCATTAAGCAATTCTCTTTGAGATTTAGCAACTTGTTCTAACTGGGTTTGAACCATAGAGGCATGTTTTCCTACACCTCTAACATCATTACTGATTCTAAATAACAAGTCGCTCAAGCGAGCAATCATATCAGAATTATATTTCAATTGTTTCAAAACATTTGCATTAAAGTGATCTTGTTTTCGAATGTAGTTATCAAACTCATATAAGCATTGACTAGGATGATTATTGTAAGGGATATCACCTTCATCAAACTTTAATAAAGAATTTACCTCTACCACCTGTTGAGGTGGTGGTGTGTCAAGGCCATGTATTTCTTCAATAGGTGGTAAATTCTTAACATCCTCAGCTTTAATACCTTTTTCCTTCATACATTTCTTCGCCTCTTGCATATCTTCAGGACTGAGAAATAAGATACCCCTCTTCTTCGGAGTGGGTTTAGGCGGTGGTTCAGGGAGAGTCCAATCATCATAATTCTTCAATATATATTCAATAATTCCTCAGCTTGTTCGACAGTTCGTTCCCTGAAAACACAACCAGCACAAATATCTAGGAAGTCCCTAGAAGCATCAGTTAGTCCATTATAGAAGATATCAAGTACTTCATTTTTCCTAAGAGGGTGATCAGGCAAAGCATTAAGCAATTGGAGAAGCCTCCCCCAAGCTTGTGGGAGACACTCTTCTTCAATTTGCACAAAGTTAACTATTTCCTGTAAGGCAGCTTGTTTCTTATGAGCAGGAAAATATTTTTCAGAGAAGTAGTAAATCATATCCTGGGGACTACGCACACAACCAAGAGCAAGAGTATTGTACCATATCTTAGCATCACCCTTTAATGAGAACGGAAATAATTTAAGAATATAGTAATAGTGAATCTTCTCATCATGAGCAAAGAGGGTGGCTATATCATTCAACTTAGTAAGACGTGCCACTACAGTTTCAGTTTCATAGCCATGGAAAGGATCAGATTCAACCAAAATAATTAACTTTGGGTCGACATAGAATTCATACTCCTTATCGGTAACAAAGATAGGTGAAGTAGCAAACTTGGGATCACATTTCATTCTAGCATTCAAAGTCTTCTCTTTATACTTGCACAATAATTTCTTAAGATCATCTCTATCCTTACAAGCAAGGATTTCTCTAGCTATTTCTCCATCCATAACATAACCCTCAGGTATCTTAGGCGTTTCAAATCTAGGAGAGCTAGGTCTAATAGGTGTTTCATAGTTCTCAGTTTCAAAGACTTCATTAGTTTCAGTAGTTTCATCAGTTTTAGTAATTTCATTCTCTTTAGCTCTAGCAATTTGTTCATCAAGAAATTCACCTAGTGGCACGTTATCATCAAGCATGGTGACGTGGCTTGAGACTGCATCGGTATTTCCCCAAAGAGGAAGGGATGATGCAGCACAGCGATGGTAAGTATTTTCCTCAGTTATGAAACCAAGGTATCGAACTAGTAGGAGGATCACCACCACCTAATAAGCAGCACCTGCACACAAATAACAAATACTTGCAACCGACGCGTAAGAGAGGTTGTCAATCTCTCTACGGTAAAAAGATAGATTAGGTAATGATAGATAGGAGAGATAGATCTCTCAAGAACACAAAATAAAAAGGGCAAATAAAAAGTGCAGCAGTATATTTTTGGGTTTTTTGTTTAGTAGATCTAAAAACAAAGAGGCAAAAAGATAGATCGGAAAGCAATATGTTGGAAAAGTAGACCCCGGGGCCGTCGGATTCACTAGTGGCTTCTCTCATGAGTATAGCGCACGGTGGGTGAACAAAATACTGTTGGGCAATTGATAGAAGATCAAATAATCATGACGATATCCAAGGCGATGATCATTATATAGACATCACGTCCAAGATAAGTAGACTGACTCCTGCCTGCATCTACCACTATTACTCCACACATCGACTGCTATCCAGCATGCATATAGTGTATTAAGTTCATGGAAAAATGGAGTAATGCAATAAGAACGATGACATGATGTAGACAAGATCTATTCATGTAGGAATAGACCCCATTTTGTTATCCTTAATGGCAACGATACATGCGTGCCTTGCTGCCCCTTCTGTCACTGGGAAAGGACACCGCAAGATCGAACCCATCACAAAGCACCTCTTCCCATGGCAAGAAAAATCGATCTACTTGGCCTAACTAAACCAAAGATTCGAAGAAGAAATACGAGGCTATAAGTAATCATGCATATAAGAGATCAAAGAAGACTCAAATAATATTCATGGATAGAAACTGATCATGAACTCAAAATTCATCGGATCCCAACAAACACACCGCAAAAGTTTACATCAAATAGATCTCCAAGAGACCATTGTATTGAGAATCAAAAGAGAGAGAGGAAGCCATCTAGCTACTGCCTACGGACCCGTAGGTCTATGGTGGACTACTCACGCATCATCGGAGAGGCACCTATGAAGAAGATGAACCCCTCCGTGATGGTGTTAGATTGGATCTTGAGGCTCTGGAACTTGCGGCGGTTGGATGTGTTTTTCGTCGACTCCCCTAGGGTTTTCTAAATATTTGGATATTTATAGGCATCAGAGGCGGTGGAGGGGGGCCCCGTGGAGGGCACAACCCATCAGGGCGTGCCGGGCCCCCCTGGCGCGCCTGGTGGGTTGTGGCCTCCACAGCCCACCTCTCTGGCACTTATTTGGCCCACTAGGTGTCTTCTGGTCCGGAAAAAATCTCCAAAAAGTTTCGTCGCGATTGGACTCCGTTTGGTACTGATATTCTGCGAAGTAAAAAACAAGCAAAAACAGCAACTAGCACTTTGGCACTATGTCAATAGATTAGTCCCAAAAAAATGATATAAAGTTGCTATAAAGTGATTGTAAAATATCCAAGAATGATAATATAACATCATGGAACAAGCAAAAATTATAGATACGTTGGAGACGTATTAGCATCCCCAAGCTTAATTCCTACTTGTCCTTGAGTAGGTAAATGATAAAAACAGAATTTTTGATGTGGAATGCTGCGTAACTTGTTCATCTCATATTCTTTTCTTTGTAACATGGACATTTGGACTTTTAGATGATTCAAAGCAATAGTCAAGTTTTAACATAATGACTTCAATACTCAAGCATGCCAACAAGCAACCATGTCTTTCAAAATATCAACACTAAAGAAAGTTATCCCTAGCCCATCATGCTCAATCATTGATCCATTCATGAAACACACTCAAATATTAGCTACACCCAATGCTCAAGTACGATCATAGTGCCCCCTAGTTGGTGCTTTATAAGAGAAAATGGAGACTCAGAGTAAAAATAAAAATTGCATGAAGTAAATAGATAGGCCCTTCACAGAGGGAAGTAGAGATTTGTAGAGGTGCCAGAGCTCAAAGTTTTAAATTGAGAGAGAAAAATATTTTGGGTGGCATGCCTTTCCTGTCAACGAAAACGACAAAGTAGTTCACAATACTTTCCATGCTAGATATATCATAGGCGGTTCCCAAACAGAAAATAAAGTTTATTCCTTTTTCCACCATTCATTCAGATTTCCATGGCGGGCCGTATCCACGGTTGCCTTCCATACCAACACTTTACAAGGAATTTATTATTTGACAACATAAAGAAAATATTTTTTCTTTTTCATTTCGGGAATGGGCATCCCTATTACCGCCGCACTCTCGTGCAATGACAAGTGAATAAACACTCATCTTTAGAATAACACATCTAGCATGAAAAAATATTGGACACTCCCCACCGTTTCATGAGCGGTACGAGCACACAAAAGAGAAGTGTATTTTGAAAATTAGAGATGGCACATACAAATTTGCTTGGAACGGCATGGAAATACCGCATATAGGTTGGTATGGTGGACTCATAAGGCAAAACTTGATTTAAGGATTTTGGATGCACAAGTAGTATTTCTACTTAGTACAAATGGAGGCTAGCAAATAGATTGAGAAGCAACCAAACCAAGAAACGAAAATTCACATAAGTGAGCATTGAGCATAACTAACACCGAATAATGCACCATAAGTAGGATGTAACTTCATTGCATAACTATTGACTTTCGTACTTGCATAGGGAATCACAAACCTTAACACCAATATTCCTACTAAAGCATAATTACTCACTAACATGACTCACATATTACTATCATCATGTTTCAAAACTATTACAAAGAATCAAGTTTAATTTGTCCAATGATCTTCATGAAAGTTTTTATTATATCCTCCTTGGATATCTATCACTTTGGGACTAGTTTCATATATTGCCATTTCTTTTTGACAAGCTCAAACAAATTTAAGTGAAGCACATGAGCTTAGAGTTTTCATCTCTCAAAAAAAGGTATAAGTGAAGCATGAGAGGATTTCTTCAAAATTTACTAACTCTCAAATTTATCTAAGTGAAGCATGAGAGTATTTCTACAAAAGTTTCCAAGTACACCGTGCTAAAAAAGATATAAGTGAAGCACTAGAGCAATTCTATAGTTCAAAAAGTTTAAGTGAAGCATAGAGAGCAATTCTAACAAATCATAGCATAATTTTGGCTCTCTCAAATAGATGTGTCCATCAAGGATACAAGTGACAAACTAACAAGCAAAGCAAGCAAAGACTCCAATGATACAAGACGCTCCAAGCAAAACTCATGATATGTGACGAATAAAAATATAGCTCCAAGTAAAATACCGATGGTCGTTAGAAGAAAGAGGGGATGCCACTCGGGGGCATCCCCAAGCTTAGTTTCTTGTTTCTCATTGGATATATCTTGGGGGTGCTATAGAATCCCCAAGTGTAGGCTCTTTTCACTCCTTATTCATTCATCCATCGTGATCTCACCCAAAACTTGAAAACTTCAATGACACAAAACTCAACAAAATCTTCGTGAGATCCATTAGTATAATAAAGCAAATCACTACTTTAGGTGCTGTTGCAAACCCATTCATATTTTTTATTGCATTATACCTACTGTATTTTAACTTTACCATGGCTCATACCCTTCAATATAACCCATAGATTCATCAAAACAAGCACACAATGCAACGAAAACAGAATCTGTCTTAAACAGAACAGTCTGTAGTAATCTGTACTCTAACCATACTTCTGTAACTCTTAAAATTATGAAAACTTAGGAAAACGTAAAGAATTTGTATAGCAATACGGTTTTAAAATTTCAGCTCAATATCACGTTCCAGTAAAAAATGAAAATTCGAACGCTGTAAGCAAAGTTTCTGTTTCACATTCAGCATCGCTTCTATTCATCTTATGAATCATCCTAAAGGCTCTACTTGGCACAAACACTAAATAAACCATAAAAACACAATCATAACAGAGGCATAATTGTGTCAACACTCAAAAACAGAAAGGAAAAAGCAAAAATAAATTTATTCATTGGGTTGCCTCCCAACAAGCGTTACCGTTTTACGCCCCTAGCTAGGCATAACGCATAGTTTCAAGTATTATCATCTTTGGTTTTGGATCCATAGGATGCTCTCGTGATTGATTTGTATGGTGACTTAATTCTTGTTCTAGGGAAGTGTTCCATATCCTTTCTTAGTGGAAATTGAAAACGAATATTGCCTTCTTTCATATCAATCACGGCACCTATAGTGCGTAAAAACGGTCTACCAAGTATAATAGGACAAGACGGATTGCAATCAATATCAAACACAATAAAATCTATGGACACATGGTTCCTATTTGCAAGAATAAGAACATCATTAATTCTTCCCAAAGGCTTTTTGATAGTAGAATCCGCCAAGTGCAAATTGAGAGAACATTCTTCAATATTGGTGAGACCAAGCACATCACATAAATATTTCGGAATCGTGGAAACACTAGCACCCAAATCACATAAAGCAAAGCACTCATAATTTTTAATCTTGACTTTAATAGTAGGTTCCCACTCATCATGTAATTTTCTAGGAATAGAAATCTCCAACTCCAACTTTTCTTCAAAAAAAATCATCATGGCATCAACGATATGTTTAGTAAAAGCTTTATTTCGCTCATAAGCATGGGGTGAATTCAACATGGATTGCAGCAAAGAAATACATTCAATCAAAGAGCAACTATCATAATTAAAGTCTTTGCAATCCAAAATAGTGGGCACATCACTAGTTAAAGTTTTGACCTCTTCATACCCACTTTCATCAAATTTTTCATCAAGATTTTCACCCTCCAAATTATTGGGACGCCTTCTAGCTAAAGTTGACTCTACTTCAGTCCCTTTATCATCAATTTTAATATTACTAAACAAGGAATCAATAGAAGAAACACCAATCACTTTAAGATCTTCATCATTTTAGTGAAGGCAATCACAAGAAAACGATTTTTCTAAGATTTCTCTTTTAGCTCTAAGCATAGAGGTTCTTTTCTTACTTTCATACATAGAGACATATAAAGCTTTAATTGATTCATCAATCTTAGGCACACAATATTTCAACTTGAGATTTTTCAACATCATGAGAAATTCTATCAATGCTCCTAGACATATCATCAATCTTATTCAACTTTTCTTCTATCGTAGTATTGAAAGCCTTTTGCGCATTGATAAATTCTTTAATATTACTCTCAAGATCAGAGGTGTTCCTATTATTATTGTAAGAGGAATTACCATAATTATTAGAGGAATTTCCAGGAAAAGGCCTAGGATTAAAATTACCTCTATAAGCATTGTTATTGAAATTGTTTCGCGAGACAAAGTTCACATCTACGGAATAACTATTTTGCTCAATCAAAGTAGGCAAAGACACATCATTAAGATCAATTGGAGCATTTTTACTAGCAACCAATTTCATCAAAGCATCAACCTTATCACTCAACGTACTAATTTCTTCAACCGAATTAACTTTTTTACTAGTAGGTGCTCTTTCGGTATGCCATTGCAAATAATTTGCCATAATATTGTCTAGCAATTTAGTAGATTCACCCAAAGTAATTTCCATAAAAGTACCACCCGCGGCGGAATCTAAAAGATTTCTAGAGACAAAATTCAATCCCGCATAAATTTTTTGTATGATCATCCAAAGATTTAAACCATGAGTAGGACAATTTCTTAGCATCAATTTCATTCTTTCCCAAGATTGTGCAACATGTTCTTGCTCAAGTTGCTTAAAATTCATGATTTGTGTCCTAAGGGAAATAATTTTCGCGGGCGGAAAATACTTAGTGATAAAAGCATCCTTTTACTTATTCCAAAAATCGATACTATTGCGAAGCAAAGAGGAAAACCAAATTTTTGCACGATCCCGCAAGGAAAAAAGAAATAATTTCAAATTCACTATATCATTGTCCACATCTTTTTTCTTTTCCATATCACACAATTCTACGAATGTGTTTATATGGGACGCGGCATCCTCAAATGAGTACCGGCAAATTGATCTTTCATGACAAGATTCAACAAAGCGGCATTAATATCACAAGACTCCGCACTAGTGGCGGGAGGAGCAATCGGAGTACTAATAAAATCATTATTATTAGTATTGGAAAAATCACACAACTTGGTGTTTTCTTGAGTCATCGTGACTACGCAAACAAGATTGCAAGCAAGCAATAGATCTGACGAGAAAAAGGCAAACGAAAAAGAGGGCGAATAAAACGACAAATTGGTGAAGTGGGGGAGAGGAAAATGAGAGGCAAATGGCAAATAATGTAATTGCAAGGAGATGAGATTTCTGATTAGGAATCTGGTAGATGATGATGGTGTCTCCTTGGCGCCTGAGATTGGCACGTAGAAGACACCGCTTCCTCCCCGGCAACGGTGCTAGAAATTCCTTTGACGTGGCTTGAGACTGCGTCGGTATTTCCCCAAAGAGAAAGGGATGACGCAACACAACGACGGTAAGTATTTCCCTCAGTTATGAAACCAAGGTATCGAACCAGTAGGAGGATCACCACCACCTAATAAGCAGAACCTGCACACAAATAACAAATACTTGCAACCCGACGCGTAAGAGAGGTTGTCAATCTCTCTACAGTAAAAAGATAGATTAGGTAATGATAGATAGGAGAGATAGATCTCTCAAGAACACAAAATAAAAAGGGCAAATAAAAAGTGCAGCAATATATTTTTGGGTTTTGGTTTAGTAGATCTGAAAACAAAGAGGCAAAAAGATAGATCGTAAAGCAATATGTTGGAAAAGTAGACCCGGGGGCCGTAGGATTCACTAGTGGCTTCTCTCATGAGTATAGCGCACGGTGGGTGAACAAATTACTGTTGGGCAATTGATAGAAGATCAAATAATCATGACGATATCCAAGGCGATGATCATTATATAGGCATCACGTCCAAGATAAGTAGTCCGACTCCTGCCTGCATCTACCACTATTACTCCACACATCGACCGCTATCCAGCATGCATCTAGTGTATTAAGTTCATGGAAAAACGGAGTAATGCAATAAGAACAATGACATGATGTAGACAAGATCTATTCATGTAGGAATAGACCCCATCTTGTTATCCTTAATGGCAACGATACATGTGTGCCTTGCTGCCCCTTCTGTCACTGGGAAAGGACACCGCAAGATCGAACCCATCACAAAGCACCTTTTCCCATGGCAAGAAAAATCGATCTAGTCGGCCTAACTAAACCAAAGATTCGAAGAAGAAATACGAGGCTATAAGTAATCATGCATATAAGAGATCAAAGAAGACTCAAATAATATTCATGGATAGGAACTGATCATGAACTCAAAATTCATCGGATCCCAACAAACACACCGCAAAAGTTTACATCAAATAGATCTCCAAAAGACCATTGTATTGAGAATCAAAAGAGAGAGAGGAAGCCATCTAGCTACTGCCTACGGGCCCGTAGGTCTATTGTGGACTACTCACGCATCATCGGAGAGACACCTATGAAGAAGATGAACCCCTCCGAGATGGTGTTAGATTGGATCTTGAGCCTCTGGAACTTGCGGCGGCTGGGTGTATTTTTCGTCGACTCCCCTAGGGTTTTCTGAATATTTGAGTATTTATAGGCATCAGAGGCGGTGGATGGGGGCCCCGTGGAGGGCACAACCCATCAGGGCGCGTCGGGGGGGCCCTGGCGCGCCTTGGTGGGTTGTGGCCTCTACAGCCCACCTCTCTGGCACTTCTTTGACCCACTAGGTGTCTTCTGGTCCAAAAAAAATCTCCAAAAAGTTTCATCCCTACTGGACTCCGTTTGGTACTGATATTCTGCGAAGTAAAAACAAGCAAAAACAGCAACTGGCACTTTGGCACTATGTCAATAGGTTAGTCCCAAAAAATGATATAAAGTTGCTATAAAGTGATTGTAAAACATCCAAGAATGATAATATAACAGCATGGAACAAGCAAAAATTATAGATACGTTGGAGACGTATCACATGGTACTAGCATCATCATAAGCATCATCATAAGCATCATTCATAGCAGAAGTAGAATTATCAATAACTTGCGACATATCAGGTAGAACAAATATTCCCTCAAGTTCTATCGACCACCGATACAACTCTACGCACGCTAATGCTTGCTTTACCTAGAACAAGTATGAAACTACTTTGCGGGAATAAAACTAGAAGTACTTTGCAAGATAATAAAGAACGTGGAAATAAAAGTTAGGTGATGTTTTAATAAAAAAACAATAAAAGAACTTAGTAGAAAGCTTTTTGTGTAACGCAAGAGAAATATTATCCCTAGGCAATTGAATATAATATGATAGATACTTGTTATATGCAATGAGGGAGAGGCATACGCTAACACACTTTCCGTACTTGGATCATATGCACTTATGATTGGAACTCTAGCAAGCATCCGCAACTACCAAAGTTCATTAAGGTAAAACCCAACCATAGCATTAAGTATCAAGTCCCCTTTACTCCCATACGGAACAACCCACCTACTCGGGTTTGTGCTTCTGTCACTCACGCAACCCACCATAGGCAAATCATGAACATATTGCAACACCCTACAGTGAGGATCCCTCATGTTTGCGTGACACGGAGGGCACCATAGGACAGCATCATATCAACATACAACTCACATCCATAACATCATACCACAATTAACCCATAGGACAAAAGAGATCTACTCAAACATCATAGGATAGCCAAATATCATTGGGAAATACTATATGGAGTTGAGCACCATGTTTAAGTAGAGATTACAGCGGGGAAGAGAGGTGTTACACTGCTGCATAGAGTGGGAGAGAGTTGGTGTTGACGGCGGCGAAGTTGTTGGTGTAGATCGCCGTCACGATGATTGCCCCGGTGGCGTTCCGGTGCCACCGGGAGAGGGGGGGAGAGAACCCCCCTCCTTCTTCTTACTTGGCCTCCCCCCTAGATGGGAGGAGAGTTCTGCTCTGGTCCATGGCCTCCATGGCGGCGGAGGGGCAGGAGCCCCTCCTAGATTGGATCTCCCTCTCTGTTCTCTTCTGTTTCATGTTCCCCTTTTATGGCCGAAAACCGTTTCTTATATTCCTGGAGATCCGTAACTCCAATTGGGCTGAATGTTTGAGGGAATTTTTATCCAAAAATTAGCTTCCTTGCGCCCAAAGGAGAGCACCAACCGACTTACGAGGTGGGCATAACCCACCAGAGCGCTCCTGGCCCCCCTGACCGCGCCCTGGTGTCTTGTGGGGGGTGTGGGCCTCCGTTTGCGTTGATTCCACTTCTCAAAATTCACAAATATTCCAAAAAAATCTCTGTAAATTTTTATCGCGTTTGGACTTCGTTTGATATGGATATTCTACGAAACAAAAAACATGCAACAAACAGGAACTGGCACTGGGCAGTGGATCAATATGTTTTTCCAATAAATCATATAAAATGTTGCCAAAAATATGTGAAAGTTGTATAATATTGGCATGAAACAATAAAAAATTATAGATATGACAGAGACGTATCATGTTGCAAGCTTACTCATAACCGAAGGTGAATCAAGTACAGAGCTAGATGGCAATTCCTTACCTCCCCTCGTTTTCGAGGAAAAAATCTTGGTTCTTGTATCCTTCAGATTCTTCATAGTGATCAATTGATATAAATCCCAAGTGACTCAACAAATATAGCTATGCTCCCCAGCAACAGCGCCAGAAAAAGGTCTTGATAACCCACAAGTATAGGGGATCGCAACAGTTTTCGAGGGTAGAGTATTCAACCCAAATTTATAGATTCGACACAAGGGGAGCCAAAGAATATTTGCAAGTATTAGCAACCGAGTTGTCAATTCAGCCACACCTGGAGATTAAATATCTGCAGCAGATTGATCAGTAACATAGTAGTATGTGTTGGAAATATGCCCTAGAGGCAATAATAAAGTGGTTATTATTATATTTCCTTGTTCATTATAATCGTTTATTATCCATGCTATAATTGTATTGATTGGAAACACTAATACATGTGTGGATACATAGACAACATTGTGTCCCTAGTATGCCTCTAGTAGACTAGCTCGTTGATCAAAGATGGTCAAGGTTTCCTAGCCATAGACATGAGATGTCATTTGATAACGGGATCACATCATTAGGAGAATGATGTGATGGACAAGACCCAAACTATGAACGTAGCATATGATCGTGTCAGTTTATTGCTATTGTTTTCTGCATGTCAAGTATCTGTTCCTATGACCATGAGATCATGCAACTCACTAACACCGAAGGAATGCCTTGTGTGTATCAAACGTCGCAACGTAACTGGGTGACTATAAAGATGCTCTACAGGTATCTCCGAAGGTGTCTGTTGAGCTGGCATGGATCGAGACTGGGATTTGTTACTCCGTATGACGGTGAGGTATCTCAGGGCCCACTCGGTAATACAACATCACAATAAGCCTTGCAAGCAATGTGACTAAAGTGTTAGCCATGGGATCTTGTATTACGGAACGAGTAAAGAGACTTGCCGGTAACGAGATTGAACTAGGTATGGAGATACCGACGATCGAATCTCGTGCAAGTAACATACCGAAGAACAAAGGGAACAGCGTACGGGATTAACTGAATCCTTGACATAGAGGTTCAACCGATAAAGATCTTCGTAGAATATGTAGGAACCAATATGGGCATCCAGGTCCCGCTATTGGTTATTGACCATAGAGGTGTCTCGGTCATGTCTACATAGTTCTCGAACCCGCAGGGTCTGCACACTTAAGGTTAGGTGACGTTTCGGTATGGTAGAGTTATGTATGGTGGTGACCGAAGGTTGTTCGGAGTCCCGGATGAGATCCCAGACGTCACGAGGAGCTCCGGAATGGTCCGGAGGTAAAGATTGATATATAGGAAGTCCCGTTTTGGCCACCGGAAAAGTTTCGGGTGTTTCCGGTAGTGTACCGGGAGTGCCGGGAGGGTCCCGGAGGGCCATCGGAAGGGGCCACTCACGCCGGGAGGCCACATGGGCCTTAGGGGTGGCACACCAGCCCTTAGTGAGCTGGGCAAGCCAGCCCCTAGGGGCCCATGCGGCTGGGGTGAGAGGAAAAGGCAAAAGCCCAAAGGGGGGGAAGGGTTTCCAAGTGGGGGAGGAGTCCTACTAGGAGTAGGATTGGAGTCCAACTCCCTCTCCTCCCCACTTCGGCTGACCCTAGGGGAGGATCCCTAGGGCGCCGGCCCCTTCCCTCCCTCCTATATATACTAGAGGGAGAGAGGGCCATAGCACTTCAACCCAAAAGACCACGGTGCAGCCCTCTCTCCCGATAGATCAGTTCCTCTAGTTTTTCAACAGTGTTTAGGCGAAGCCCTGCTGGAATAGTTTCACCACCACCGCCGTCACGCCGCCGGAGAACTCATCTACCTCTCCGCTCCCTCTTGCTGGATCAAGAAGGCAGAGATCGTCATCGAGCTGTACGTGTGCTGAACGCGGAGGTGCCGTCCGTTCGGCGCTAGATCGTGATTGGATCGCGGGACGGCTAGCGATTTGGATCGCGAAGACGTTCGACTACATCAACCATGTTTCTTAACGCTTCCCGCTTAGCGATCTTCAAGGGTATGTATATCCACTCTCCCTCTCGTAGATGCTCATCACCATGGATAGATCTTGCTTGTGCGTAGGAAATTTTTTGTTTCCCATGCAACGTTCTCCAACAGTATGATAGTTTTGATAGCAGTAGTAGCAGTAACGGTAACGGTAACAGCGATAGCAATAGTTTTGTAGCAAGTGTAACAGTAGCAGTAGCAATAGTAACTTAGCAAGAACAATATGTGGAAAACTCGTAGGCACTGGATCGGTGAACTCGTTAGATAATATTCATCATGTAACAGTCATAACATAGGGCGACACAAAACTAGCTCCAGTTCATAAATATAATGTAGGCATGTATTCTATAAATAGTCATACGTGCTTATGGAAAAGAACTTGCATGGCATCTTTTGTCCTACCCTCCCGTGGCAGCGGTGTCCATAAGGAAACTAAGGGTTATTAAGGCCTCCTTTTAATAGAGAACCGGAACAAAGCATTAACACATAGTGAATACATGAACTCCTCAAACTACGGTCATCACCGGAAAAAATCCCGACTATTGTCACTCCGGGGTTTACGGATCATAACACATAGCAGGTGGATATGACTAGCAAGATCGGATCAAGAACATAGATATAATGGTGATAACATAAACGGTTCAGATCTGAAATCATGGCACTCGGGCCCTAGTGACAAGCATTAAGCATGGCAAAGTCATAGCAACATCAATCTCAGAACATAGTGGATACTAGGGATCAAGCCCTAACAAAACTAACCCGATTACATGATGAATCTCATCCAACTCACCGACCAGCAAGCCTACGAAGGAATTACTCACTCCCGGTGGGGAGCATCATGGAATTGGCGATGGAGAAGGGTTGATGTAGTCGGACCTCTCAAATTCGTTCCAAACGTCCGAACAGGCCGCCCGGTCACTCACCGGTCATAAAAAAGCGACCAACCAGACTTCTCAAACCGCGGACAGACGCTCGGGCTGACCGGCACCCCTCATATCCAGCCCAAATGTAGGGCGGATATGAGGCAGCCCGAGCACGTCTGCAACGTCCGGACCACTGTTGGCCCACACCAACCCCACAAAATCCCCCTCCAGAGCAAACCCTAGTTCACTTCACTCTAGTCCGCTCCACTCCCGGACGCTCCCCTTTCCTCAAATCGGTCCAATCCCTAGCGTCGGCGGTCATGTCCAGCACCGGCGGTCATTCCAACGACATCTCCGTAGACGAGGAGGAGCTGGCACTCTGTATCTCGCTGGAGCGCTGGCGGGTCGATACAGGCGGTTGTAGGTCCGGTTCAGGTGCGACGCCACATGTGTCCCATCGCCATAGCGCCGATGCCGACGCCGACACCGACGCCGGCACTTCCCGCTCTGTGTCCGAATCTGCAAGGGCAGCCCAATCGGAGTCGCCCGCCCGACGGGCTCCTCCACCTCCGGTCGCTGCTTCGCGCGGGCAGCGGTGGGTTCTAGTGCCCACTCCGCCGGCGCCGGGGATGCGGACTCCGGAGTCGGAGGCACGCGCTGCCCGCTATAAGAGGCAGAGGGCAAGGGAGATGGGGCCCGCGTCTGACGTGAGTGCGCAGTCCGCCCGCCGTCGCTACCGCATCATGCCGGTGCCCGCCGAGGACGAGCGTCTCCTTTAATGGGTATACCGTCGGTCACTTAACACGACGGAGACGGACGCCCGATGGCTCCGGAGGATCAACGCCAAGAACCTCCGGCTCGGCATTGCGAAGTCTGAGCGGGAGGCGACTTAGGCAGCGGTGGAGGCGGCGAGGGTGGCCAAGCTCAAGCATAAGGAGGACCGCATCGTCCGGCGCTTGCAGGGCTACGTCGTCATCTTCTTCCTCCTCCTCCGACGGGTCCGACTCTGACGGCTCAGACATCGACCCACCTCTTGTTGCGGACGCCTACATCAGTGGTGGTCGCTGCCCGGTCACTGTTCACGGACGTATAAGATGCCGGATTTGAGAAGTCCGGCTGTAGGTGCTCTAAACATGGGCCCAACACGAGTAGCTAGCAAGAGGATATTTTAGAGCATCTCCAGCCGTTGTGCCCTCCAGGGACGATTTTTGCGCCGGATGAAGATTTGTCGGCGCTAATTTTGCTCTAGGGGGGGGGGGGGGGAGTTTCCCAGTAGTTGAGCCCCAGGCCGGGTGAGGCGTTCTGCACGGCGTGGGAGTTGGTTGGGGGGGGGGGGGGAGGGTGGAGAGAAGGAGTAGCACGTGGGCGGGCCCTGGAGGAAAAGTGAGGAGAGAGGGAGTGGGAGGCTGACGGTGGGCCAAATGACATGCAAAATAGTCTCTCACCTCCCCAGCTGCCCCCCAGGATCCTGGGTTTGGGGTGGGTTCGCCGGTTGAAATTTTAACCATATCCGACGCTAATCAAGCTCATGGGGGCGCGAGTGGGACTTTTTTCGTCCACCGGCGTTGAAAAAATGCTCCTGTAAGGCTTTCTGGGAACGGGTGGACATGCTCTTACGTCTTCAACCTTGGGGTCATGACGGTGTTGGGTTTACAACGACGGCACCGCCGTACCGTGCGTGCCGGTGCGGTGTGCCGCGAGTGAGTAGCGAGCACGCCTGCGCGTCGCGTTCGGTGGCGACTCGGCTTGGTCCCTGGTTGCACTGCATGTACGCAAACTCTGCAACCAGAGAGGACTTCCATTAAAGGCTTCCATTATTTCTCGGTGGCGACAAGTCCCTTCCTTAAACATGCTCCACTAATTATGGCCATCAGCAATTTGCAGTACTACTACCACTCCGGAGTAGATTGCCGTCCTGGATAATCAAAGGACGTGCCAACAGTTACGAACATTTGCATTTTCTCATTGCCCCTCTCGTGTATTCGCCGGAGCACCGTACATTTCTTTCCCCGACGCGACGAGGCGGCCGGAGACCGGCGGCACGTCCGTGGCCTCCACCCGCTCGGCCCGAGCGGGCCGATTCTCTGGTCGTGTGTGTGAAAGGGACGCGAGCTCGGCGACCCAGCTCAGCCCCCTGCCGGACACGGGTCCATGTACGCGACCGGGACGACGGACGGTTTAGTCAAAGTAACCGTGCGTGCTCGCAGAGCTGGCAACGATTTCTGACGATCCGGTCCACGGACAATTACTAAGCCGCGAGACTTTTCCCGCTCTGTGTTTGTCCCCATGCGCTCTACGTTGACATCGGCTCCTGCGTGTTTCTGCTCTTCTACCAACCAGGCAGGCATGGTTCCCTAAAAAATAAATTTAAAAAGTGAGACATGCTGCTCGTGGTTTGGACCTGAAGTGTGCTGGCCAGTTCGGTCGGGTAGGGTATGGTACACCATTTGTCTGGAGCCAGGGAATTACTTAGGGCAACTCCAAACGCACGATCCCGCCCGCATCCCTTTGGAGGTAAACGAATACAAATCGCGGTCCAACGCGCGGTTGTAAACGAACAAATGTCTGTTTCCGGTCCGCTTTCGATCCATTCCCGGCCCAAGTTTGGGCCGCGTTTGTGGCCAAACGGACACGCGCGGACGGGCACGTCACGTGCCCTTATCCTCACCTGGCCCGCCTGTCGGGGACACAGGCCATTTTCTTCCTCCCCTATCCTCGCTCCTCGCTCCGCCCTCCGCCCCTCGCCATCGCCGACGCCACCCACACCACCTTGCCCGTCGGCGGCACGACCCTTTTCTTCCTCCACCTGTTCTCGCTCCGCCCTACCCCCGCGGTCATCCACCTTACTTTGCTGCCTGAGAAGGGACTCGACGTGCCCTTTCCGGCCGCGTCTCCACCACGATCATAAGGTGTTCGACGCTTTGCTCGCAAGGTACCATGGATAGCGGGGGATGAGTATTTCTTTCACAACTTTGTTTGTTAATCGGATGACTCGTCCTCGGACGACGAGGACATAGCGGTGGCATCATTGGTTGTCCATGACCACATCAGTAGGATGCGGCCTCAGTTCAGGGGATCAATCCCCGGCCATGCTCCGGTCTTGAACTGCAATAGGGAGGAAGGGCACTCACTCCTCTATTCCGATTACTTTGAGAATAACGAACTCTACAAACCTCATCAATTTCGTCGCCGCTTTCGAATGAGGAGCCATGTGTTCAATCGTATTCGGGAGGAAGTAGTGGCATATGACCCATACTTTGACTGCAAAGAGGATGCCCTTGGAAAGCTTGGCTTCTCTTCTTATCAGAAATGCATTGCGGCTATTCGCATGCTTGCATATGAAATTCCTGGTGATCTTGTGGATGAGTACGTTCGTATGAGTGAGTCCACGTGTTTACAATCAATGTGCAGTTTTTGCAAGGCCGTGGTGGCTGTATTTGGCCCTGAATACCTGAGAGAGCCAAATGCCGCTGATACAGAGAGGTTGTTGACGATCAATGCAGAGAGGGGCTTTCCGGGCATGCTTGCTAGTATCGATTGTATGCACTAGAAGTGGAAGAACTGTCCATTTGCTTGGCAGGGGCAGTACAAGGGGCATGTGAAAGGTGCTACTGTCATACTTGAAGCGGTGGCTTCACAAGATCTGTGGATATGGCATTCTTTCTTTGACATGGCTGGTTCTCACAATGAAATTAGCGTTCTTTAACATTCTCCAATGTTTGCAAGGCTTGCAAAAGGTCACTTCCCGGAGGTCAACTTTGAGATCAATGGGCACCATTACAACAAGGGATATTACCTAGCTGATGGTATTTATCCCTAGTGGTCAACTCTTGTGAAGACCATACCCAATCCGCAATGAGAGAAAAGACAGAGGTTTGCCCAAAAGCAGGAGAGTGTTAGGAAAGATGTGGAGCGTGCATTTGGTGTGCTTCAGTCTTGATGGGGTATCGTTCGAAACCCTGCATTGACATGAAGCACTCAGAAGCTTTGGGAGGTGATGACTGCTTGTGTGATCATGCACAACATGATCGTTGAGGATGAACGTGATGGCAACATCTACGACCAAGAATTTGATTTCCAGGGTGAGAATGTTGAGCCTGGGCACCCACCTCCTGCAACCTTTCAACAGTTTGTCCAGTTCCATCGTGAGATGCGTGATTAGGACACTAATAAGCAGCTGCAAGATGAATTGGTTGAGCATATGTGGGAACACATTGGCAATTAGTAGTTCTATCGGTTTAATCTCTTTACGTGCGCACAAACTTTGAGTGGTTTTGTAAGACTATTTCATATTTTTTAAATTTTGATTGAGTTGTAATAAAAGACTATTTCGGACGGAATCATTTATTTTTCATGATTTGAACCATTTTTTGCTATGCTTGATTTTGTTGTACTTGGCCTCCGACGGACAAGACGAGGTCGAAGATGCGGCCGCACGTTGAACGCCCGACCGACCCAAACGAAATTCGGACGAACACGACCCCATTCTCACCCCCAAACGAACGAAATTCGAACAAAACGGACGTCCGTTTGGGGTGGTAGGTTGGAGTTGCCCTTACTACTGCATCGCCCTAAAAGAAATCAGAATATTTTTGCTCGTGGTTCCAGTGGTAAAAAAGTAGTGCTGCAAGAGGCAGCCAAAGGCCCTTTCAGAAGAGAGATTTCCCAAGAAAATGTCTCTGTCTCGCCACTTGTGCTTGGTGATCTTGCTTATAGTAATAACCATATAAATAAATAAAGATCCTCCCGTCCACTACTCCTATTTCGATCATTATTTATTTATCTGCTTCCCGTGAGTGGCCATCCACTGCAGAAAAAATGCAGACTGAACCAAGTCACACCTAAAGCATCCGTCTCCGTGCCTCACAGTCACAGCGACAGCTTTGTTTTTTCATTCAAATTCAGTCCTCTGCACGTTATGGCATTTGAAAAGTACTAAATTCCCAACTGCCCGTGCAGACTAGAGTATAGTACATACATGTAAAAATATCTGGAATGACATCGCAGTGCATTTCCAACCGTCGCAGCCAGTATAGATATCCTTGGATAGACATTTGGTCAACACACGAAGATTCGGTTAACGGGCTAATTGGACTAGTGAGAATTTGTCAACTACTCTACAATCAAGATTAGGTTTGGTAGTATCACTGGATTCACTGCGTAATTGAGAGTTGTTGTTTTTTTTTAACACAGTACAGACGCAAGCGCTCATATACACGCGCATACACTCACCCCTATGAACGCACACACGCACACCCTACCCCTATGAGCATCTCCGAGAGACTGGGCCGGCATATCATCTTGAAATTTACGAAGTCACCGTAGGCACCTCGTCATCGACGGGAACGTCTCCTCTCACTGAATGCGCATCGCCGGAAATCCTGAAATAATCACAGGAATAAATGCGAGCACCAGGATTTGAACCCTGGTGGGCTGGGAATACCACAATCCCTCTAACCATCCAACCACAGGTTGGTTCGCGTAACTGAGAGTTGTTGACAAGGTCAACCTCCGATGGCCAAGAAAAAAAAAACTCTCGACAGGAATACAACTCGGGTACGGATTTCTAGGGCTTCAATTTGACTAGTAAAACATGTGTCGTACTATGCTGCAACAAAATACTCCTTTCTCTTCATTTCAAAAAAAAAAACCGGAAACATTACTATACCATGTTTGCAATAGTTGTGAAATTAGAGCATC
This sequence comes from Elymus sibiricus, assembly GCA_039707655.1. Lineage (NCBI taxonomy): Eukaryota > Viridiplantae > Streptophyta > Magnoliopsida > Poales > Poaceae > Elymus > Elymus sibiricus. Next base: position 142,942,729 of record CM077665.1, on the reverse strand, counting down.
TGCAGCCGGATATGACAAATCCGGCCCCTCAAACGCCCGCGGACGCGCCCGGACGCGTCCGCGGGCACTGACCGGGCACTCCTCAAATTGCTCAATCTGCATCCGCATCTCTCAAATTTCATCCCCTACATCCATACAAAAGCATGCAAAGTAAATCCTACGTACTACCCTAGCTACTCTTCGTTGTCGGTGATGTCCACGACGACGGAGCCGGGCGCCGGCTGGACGGGCGGGGAGGAGGGCTCCGGTTCATCCTCCTCCTGCTACATCTCATCAATGTAGGCCAAGCACTCCGCCTGTTCCGCGGCTTCTTGCGCCTCCATCTCCTGCCGGCGACGGCGTCTTGCATCCGCATCCGACTCCGACCGGAGGAAATCGAGGATGGCCTGCTGCTCCGCCCGGAGATCCCCGTCGCCAGCGCCCCCCACATCCTCCTCCCCCGGCTCATCCCCCTCCTCCTCAACCTCTTCATCCTCCTTCTCCACCTCCACCACCTCCTCCTCCTCCACCTCCAACTCCTCCTCCGGATCCATTACATCCGGAGGTAGCCCCGCGGCGATCCGGGCTTCGCGCCTATTCAGGATCCGCTCAAGGAGCTCGAGCCGGCGCTCCGGCGTCAGGAACGGCTGTCTCCTCACCTGGCGGCGTGGGGGCATGGCTGCGGATGGGTGGAGTGGAAACTGGCGGCGGCGGCGGACAGGATGAGGAAGAAGATGTGGATGTAGGGTTTCGGGGTCCGCCGGTGCACTTAAATAGCCGGGCAATGCACTACGCGGCCCGCCGGAGCTGCGACACGCGGCGCGACCGGTCCGGCGGAGGAGACGACCTTCGGACCGCCGGGTTGGCGGGCGTTTTCGGCTAGGCCCCGTTCGTCAGTCCGACGTGGCGGGCGTGCCCGGGCGCGCCCGGGCGCCCCCATATCCGCACCATATTTGGGCTGGATATGGGGGGTGCCGGTCAGCCCGGGCGTTTGAGGGCCGTTTGAGAGGCCCGTTTGGGTCAAAAAAAAGTGACCGGGCGGCCTGCCCGGGCGTATGAGGCGGGTTTGAGAGGTCTGGTTGTAGATGCTCTTAGTATGACCGTGGGTGCCTCCTCCTCAAGCTGCTGCACCGTTTGCACTCCGGGGTCCCGTCGAGGTGGGACTCCTGGGTCTGGGAGCGGATGGACGGGCGCTCTCTTCTCGCCCACGGCCGACCCTCTCTGGAGGGCGGACACTGGCGGGCTCTGACGGGGCTACTGCCCGTCTACCGTTCGCTCTCACGCATGCTGGTGGGAGATGGGAAGCGGACCTCGTTCTGGCACGACGAGTGGCTTCCCTGTGGGGCTCTCCGTGTGGCTTTTCCCGCCTTATTCTTACATACGACCTGCACGGAGGTTATCGTGTGGGAGGCCCGTCAACGGGGGGTACGTGCGCTGCTAGTGCCCCGGCTCACTCCGCTGGCTGTCTAGGAGTGCGCCGTTGTCCAGCTGCTCGTGGAGGGTTGCCCCGAGAGCGAGTCTCCGGACTCCCGACTGGTTAACCTGTGCGCGGGACCTAAGGGCCGGTTCTCCGCCCGTGCGGCGTACGCCCTGTAGCGCTTTGGTGGTGTGGAGGCGGAGGCGGCCACCTTCTTGTGGTCAAACAGGGCCCCCTCGCGCGTCAAGTTCTTTGGGTGGCTGCTCACCCTGTCGCACATTCATACGCGGGACGTGCTACTCCGCAAGACCATCCTAACCGCGGAGGAGGCTGGGTGCCCCTGTTGTGCGGCAAGTCGGGAGACCGCTGACCACCTTATTTTTGGCTGCCCGTTCGCGGTGCGGTTCTGGAGGTGCCTCGGTCTGTCACCGGGGGCCGCCTCGCTCAGGACCCTTCATCTCTTCGACGCCTCTGCCGCGGTCGGCGCCGCCTCTCCCGCAGCCTTCGTCCTCCTCTTTTGCTAGAGGCTCTGGAAACGGCGAAACGCCGTGGTGTTCCAAGACGGCTCGCCATCTCTATCTGCCACTCTCAAAGCCTGTCGCGACGACACGGTGCTCTGGTGAGCCAGGATGAAGACTGATGATCGCACCCATGTGGACGTCTGGCTCGAGGTGCTTAGGCCTACCTGACAGCCCGCTCTTTGGCTGGCAGCTCCGCCTGTAATGTCTTAACTCTCTGTGTAAATCTGTCACTCAGTAAGGGAGGGGGGGGGGGTCCCCTTATTTACGTAGTATATTCAGGTGGTTGAGGGGCTTTCCCCTCCTCCCCCGGTGAAAATTCAAAAAAAAAAGTATGGCCGTGGGTATTTAGCTAACTTTTAACTTAATACCAAAAGAAAACCTACGTGAACTGATTTGTTTCCTAAATTTTCAACGATATTTGTATGTTTAAAACAGCCACATACAGAACTCTCTCGTGCATCTTCTCTATTCTGTCCATTTCTTTTCAGATTTATAGCCTGACAGACCAAATTAGGTCACAAGAGACAGCCGTATGAATTGTAAATTTTGTCTGCTATATATTCTACAGTGGTTGTAGCGTCGACAATGCAGCTGTTGGCGGCATCTAGAGGGGTGGAGTTGAAGCTTGGATGAGGAACCTTACATAATAATAATCTAAGTTAGACAGTTAGTGGGTGCTGGCCGGTCTAATAGTCTATGCCTGTGACTAAGTAATCTTGTGATTAGTGGGAGAGTGGGCACGCATGTGACGGGCCAACACGACGTTGGTTCCGTGTTGACGTAGAATATGTTTTGCAAATCTACCGAGTGCACCACGAATCTAAGCAAATGGATTTTTTGAAAAGAAAAAGAAACTGAGCAAAGGGAGCCATAAAGGTTATTGCTGTAATTATTCGGCTCCAGACTGTATTATCTTCTGCTTTCGCCTATCATTAGTCATTACGCATGCAAAAAATGCTAAATCGACGAACGGCACGCTCTCATTAGAAGGTAGCCAAATCTTGAAATTTAGAAAAACAATGTTTTGTGTGTAGATGCGTGTGATGTGAGTGCATCCCTGTGACGTGACTTGTGAATGGCAATGCTCACTTCTCCTATAGAAACAACAATTTCCCACGGGTCGTTCGCACGAATGGGATACTGCTACACAAGAATTCGTTCGGAATTTCTATGGAATGGACGATCGCATATAAACTTGGAGGAAAGGAAGCATATGTGCAAATGGGTGGCTATTTTTTTAAAAAAGATTAGCTGGTGCTCCAGCCTCCAGCGGCGGAATCTCGGGGAGTAGTGCTTTTCTCGCGACACAATCATCGGGGACGCTAGTTTTCAAAGGGAAATCTCGGGCATCCGTGTGTGTGTGTGGGGTGCCGGATATTGTATACTCGTACTACTATACGCGGAGGGATCAAATTAAGCCAGAAAGGACGCAGAAAGTAGTCGACTGCCACTAGTGGAAACGCCGACGTTGAGAAGGTCTGAAACGGATGTCACGGGGTCAGTGCGGCGGCTGCGCTGCACGTCCGTGTTTTCCGACTACGGGCACGGCACGCACGCACGCGCGCGCGCAACCGGGCATGTGCACTCTTCACGCCACGCCACGAGCCGCGCATGGGCAAAACTAGCTAGTCCTGTCTGTAGAAAACAAGAGAGAGGGAGATGTGCAACTCTTGACTGTATTCCTCATCGGACGTGACATAAGTACATGTGGTTCAGGCCTAAGGCGAAGTCCAACGCTAGACCATATCCTGTCCGGCCTCGTCAGTTTGAGTCCAAACGAACAGACAACACGGCCCAACGCGTAACCCCATTCGCAAAACGTATCCGCTTTCAGTCCGTCTCGACCCATTTCAGGCGCATAGTTGAACGGACGGACCGAAAGCGGGTCGTGGTAGCCCGCCCCGTGCGTCCCACAGTGCGCGGACTATGCCTCGTGCGCGTACACCGAGCCCGCCCAGGGTACGCGGCCGCACGAGGATCCGTGGCCTAGCGTCGACACCGTCTTCCTCCCCATCGCCGCCACCCCCGCAACCACCCGCCATGACGGCTGAGGAGGAGGAGCAGCTCCTGTAGGCCGTCATGGAGGACTCCGAGAGGGAGTACAAGCACCAACAGGAGGAGGAGGAGTGGCAGGGCCTGCAGTACATGCTTGAGCTGTCGGCCTCCGGGGACGTGTACGTCCCGGAGCTAGATGTCAAGCAGGAGGTCAAGGAGGAGCCCGCGGAGGAGCATGCATGGGCGCCGTGGTCGCCACCCCCGCACCTCCGCCACCGCCGCCCTCGCCGCCTGCGCAGTACGCCCCTGGCCCAATCTGGGGGCCACCGCCGCACCTCTGGACGCCCCCACCCTATATCGACCTGACGAGAGACGACGAGGATGGTGGCGCCTGAAGAGGGCGGTTGCGACGGCATCAGCGACGACGGCAAGGTCTTCTGCGGCGCGCGGGGCGGCCGCATTATCTTTTGCGTTTTTTATGTTAATTAAACTAAGTACTGCAGTTGGGCCGTGAGGACGGCGGACTTTTTATATATATTAAGTTTTTTAGCTATGTTAAAATGCCTTATTTAGCTGTTGCTTAAGTTTTTTTTTTTCGTGTCCACCGCGAACAATTTGCGGTTGGGGCCGCGCGTTGGGCGCCTCGACGCCAGGCCGGCCCGACACGAACATCGCCCCCCCCCCCCCCCCCCCCCCCCCCCCCCATTTCCATCCCAAACGGATGAAATCCGGATAAAACGGACGTCCTTTTAGGATCGTGGGTTGGAGTTGGCCTAACAAACTCCCTGACTGAATCGTAATTACAAGCTAGACAGTGGAGAAGGTTGGGATCGCGAGAGACTAAACCAGAGGTCACGCCCAAGAGTACAACGGTGCAGAGAATGGGTCATATCTTCAACACTGTCCACCTGTGCAGTCGTGCGCCTCCCCAGCTGACGGACATGGATGCTCCGCTGATCAACAGCTGCGAATGATTGTTAGGCCCGGCTTCATTATCGTCTTGCGTGCCCGACCATTCCGTATTAATGAAACCGTGGAATCAGTACCTCTAGCAATTCATATTGCACAATAGTCTGAGTACTGCACACCAATGATTTGGTTCATGCCCTCAGTATTGTGCTTTTGTTGCCTAATCTTGTGTTGGTACAACCCCCATGGCTGATTAACCCGTTGGCGCACTGATTAGTTTTCTGTTAGCCGAACTACCGTCCCATGATTGGCGACTTCCGTACAATTTAACCGGACGCAGAGACACGGCAGAGCTAGCTTAGCTAGTCGGTAACGTGACAAGACTGGAGACAAGAGACAACCCACTGCCTCCTTCAACAGAGAGAAAACTCATTGCGAGATTTGCTTGGAGAGCACTTGAAGTTCTTCTTGGTCGGTTAGCTAGATCCTGGCAGTTATTATACTTCAGAGACTAGTTCATAATGCATAGGATTTAAATACTAGTACTGAATTTTGCAGGAATCGGCATAAATTCCCCGTTTTGAATACGTAGACTCTACTCCTAGTTACAGAACACCAGTTCTCGATTTACCTGAACTTTCTACTCCATCCGTCTCGGTGTATAAGTCATCTTACGTTGTGCACTGCGACCAAGGTGATGAACTTAATATTTATTAGCTAATTAATACCATTGCATGTAATAAACTGACAAATGCATGCAGTGCTAGTTAGTCTCAAGTCATTAAAAACATACATGCTCCCACATTTTCTATTGGTTGATTGTTAAGAAACAAGAAACGAGGTGAGAATTAATGCACTGTGCCTAAGTGTTTTGGGAAAATCTGATTTTCGTAAGGTGACTTATACACCGAGACGGAGGAAGTACGAGATTTTGTGTGGCGATTGGGCAGGTCGTGCGTGCAGCTCGAGCAGTAGCGAAACAGCTTGAGTGGAGCGGCGTAGTAATGCTGAGTTGCAGCTCCTTCGGAATGGTTCCTCGCCTCATCACGAGTCATGCACAGCTAGCCTTTACTTGATGCATACTAGATTAATTAATTAATTAATTCTGTCCAGGATTTATGCAGTCTGAGTGTTACATGTCGTAGCAGATTCGATTATTGTCATTGATTGCAGCTTGCAGTTGGCATAATATAGGAGCTCACACTTTATCAGGAAGTTGTGAAAATGATTACACCCTCCCGCAGAGATGGCTAACAAGAGGGTCCCACGTGTTTAGGCCCCCGTTGAAACAAAAGAAAAATATACGGTAAGAATTTTAGAGGATAATATTTCTATTGAAAACATTTCTTTGGATGGATCCATATGAGACAAAGGAGTGACTATCCTACAATTCGTTGAAATTCTTATGAAACAGGGCCTAGGGTGCTATAAGAAATTCGAAGGAAACCAACTTTCAAGTCCTATCTGAGAGTGGCGTTTCTGTGCTCGAGCTCGTATTCGTATACCCCCACACCAACAGCATATAACTGAAACAAATACAGTACTAGTAAAAGAACATAAATCAAAACTGAAAAATTTAAGCAACAAGCATGTGCATGTCGAACTTCTAATGTATGCAATTTTCGTGGCAAAAAGACACGTGTAGTGATCGCAGAAAATATTTTTAAAAAATAACGCTCCAGCTGGGCTCATATTGTACCAGACAACGATCCCAGCTCGTCGTCACTCGTTGGTACGGCGCAGGCTCGGCCTTTCAGGTGAGAGGAGAACATACGTACGAGCATCAGTTCATAAGAAGAGGTCATGATCTTTCTCAGTCGGCCTCTCCGTCTGCGCTGAACGCTAACCCTTTCAGATGTACAAGTTCTGTCCCCAGAGATGAGATGAACGGACGTCCATGATTCTAAAATGAAACGACACGTCCTTGCTCAGGCCTGTTGTGTTGTGTTGGGTGGCACCAACCAACGACAAAGCATACGTTCCTGCAGATCATGTGGCGTCAAGCTTCAGAATCTTGTACGCAACGGCCGCAAGCGAAACGACTGGGACATCGCAAGGTACAGGGTGTGCAGGTGCTCTCTCTCTCTCTCTCTCTCTCTCTCTCTCTCTCTCTCTCTCTCTCTCTCTCTCTCTCTCTCTCTCTCTCTCTCTCTCTCTCTCTCTCTCTCTGCTTCCTGTTCGTGTGCTGTGGGCACGGAAGTCCCGTACTCGGGCTCGTAGTTTTCCTCCGTCTTTTCCGCTTGTTTGCAGTGGTTCATCCGATTCAGAAACGACTGAACTCGGTGTCTCCAAAAGCGCGAGCAGCTACAACAGGTGCACTGGATGATTGATGTTCTCTCTGTTGTACCGGCAGGGAGTAGTGTGGGCAGAAAAGGGGAATTGGGAGCGAGGGTGGTGATCCGTTGATCCATTGGTCGGTCCAAAAACCATAAGGGACTCTTTCGTTCAGACAATTTCCAAAGAATTTTTTCAGAATTCTACTCTCTCCATTTCACCATATAGTGCGTTCTTATTTTTCATATTTATGGTCAAACTTAGATCTCGAAAAGCGCGGGCCCACTATATTATGGAATGGAGGAAGTATCTTTTTTGCGTTTGCTAAATCTAAGGTACCTGGATTTTTTTTTGGTAGCGTCAGCAACTTTTGTGCTTCGTGCGAGGCCGGAGATGGGGGCGATGTGAGGCCGAAGATGGGTACGGCGAGCCATGAGTCTCAGAGGTGACATCGAGATATGCTTACGACACGCCACCGGTGAATGCAAAGAGAGAGAAGATTTCAACACTCACAATGATTTGGTTGTGATTTTATCTTTTTGTATTAGATCGTAAGTACATGTGATAGTTAATATATGTCTTTTGGCCTTTTTAAAAAAGGAAAACTTTTTTTTTCATCCACTCCTACCTCATATGAAGAATTTTGTGTTCTTCCAACGCACACTCAAATACTCATACAATCTTGATTTGTAATGGCGCTTAATTTCTGCGATTTCTCTTTCCCTATTCCTGCGTTTTAAAAATTTCGTGAATCAAAGAGACCGCATGGGCCTAGGCCACAATATTACAAGCCTAGAGGCCCATATCAGACACAGCCCGAGATGTCGACGTGCTAAACAAGTATGATAGTGCCGCCATGTCTAAGTCTTACGGGAGCAACTAATGAAGGAGTACTTCTTCGGTAGCCCCGCAAGGGTCAAATGGGGTGGGCTGAGAATGCGTCACTTGGCGCGCTCTCAGCCGCCACCACGTGACGTGCTTTGGACGCTCCCTCCACATTTTATTTTTTTGCACACGTTTTTGACTTTTAGATGTTTTTTTGGCTTTTTGGTTTTCCTCCGTTTTTTTAGGTTTTGGACCCAAAAGAAAATATAAAAAGACTACACAAAAAACCACAATTTTTTCTTTTCCTTTCGAGAAGTACGGATTTACTTCTCGTGGAGACACAAATTTACTTCCGCGAGAGGCACGGTCGTGCCTCTCGCAAAAGGGGAAACACATTTTCTTTTTTCACTACTACGAGAGGCATGGATTTACTTCTCGTAGAGGCACGAATTTGCTTTTGCAAGAGGCACGGCCGTGCCTCTCGAAAAGGGGAAAAACACGTTTTTTTTCTTCTTCTTCAGGAGGCATGAATTTACTACTCGTGGAAACACGGTCGTGCCTCTTGCAAAAGGGAAAAACACATTTCTTTCCTAACCACGAGAGGCACGGATTTACTTCTCGTAGAGGCACGGATTTGCTTCGGCAAGAGGCACGACCGTGCCTCTCGGAAAGAAAAAAAAACACGTTTTTTTCGTCCGCAAGAGGCACGGATTTACTTCTCGAGGAGGCACGAATTTACTTACGCGAGAGGCACGATCGTTGATCTAGCAAAAGAAAAAAAACGTGTTTTCTTTTTTTTCTGCCACGAGAGGCACTGGTTTACTTCTCGTGGAGGTACGGATTTGCTTCCGTGAGGCATGATCGTGTCTCTCTGAAAGGGAAAAACGTGATTCCGGTTCGTTTTTTTTTGTGAAAAAAAGTTCGTCGAAACCTATCAACATAATACTTAGTTTTGAAGATCTCGATATAAAGAATTCAACGGTGAAAAATGTTTGAGATTTGGATGCACGGTTTGAGAGATAAAACAATTTGAATAAATGAATGTCCGAAAAAGAAAAAACTTCCAGGTCGTAACCTGAAAAGGTATGTGTGACCTTTGCAAATAGTGTCTCTTAAATAGTAATTTCAAAGTCTCGTCAGTACCAATTTCTATTGGGAATCACTTACAGCCGAGAGAATCGGGCCGGCCCATCAACGCAATCACTCGTGCATCGTTGTAGGTTCGCTTGCTCGCTCCGGTTTTCTTTCGTTTTTTTTACTTTGGTTTTGCTTTCTTTTTCATCGGTTTACTTCAGTTTTTTCCTTTGTCATACTTTGTTTTACTTTCTTTTTCATTGGGCTCTTCTGTTTTTCCATTCCTATTTTCGTTTTTCTTAGTTTTCTTTCCTTTTTTTTGTTTCTTTTGTGGCTTTAATCAGTTTCGTTTTTCAGCACATGTCCACCTTTTGTGAGTACACAACATACTTATTGTGTGAGGTAATATCATATTTTTGAAAGGTAGTACATTTTTAGCGCACATGTGAAACATTCTTTTGATACATTTTAGACATTTTCAAATAAATGATGTACATTTTTAAAATATATGTTTTGAACAATTATTTGAATACACGGCGCATGTGGTACATTTTTCTAATGGCAATAAACAATATTTTTTTAGAGTATGCAAAACACGTACCTTGGCTTTATACAGGATAGAGAGTTATGTACAAGAAACAACATCCCATCAGCCACAAATGCCCGAGGCTACAATTACGACTCCAACTTCGAAACTTACAATTAACTACTCACACAGATCACTCACACCTCTCCTTCCTGCTACCGCCCATTCTCGAAGCTCGTCAAAAATCTTGGAAACTAATGCCGAGAGCGCGAGACCTCCATCATAACAACCGAAGGGTGAAAAAACGCGTCTGTTCCGATGCTTCCATGAGCTCTAGCACACCAATAGAACAAGGGAATCAAAACCCCTACGTCGTGCCTTGGGAATACGCTTCTGAGTGATCTCCCACCAATGTTCCAACCTGTCCAGTGTTTGCAGGCACCAACGATGGATCCAACCGAGCCTTGAGGAATGTCAGATGCCACACCTGCCTCGAATAAACGCATTGGAGCATGATATGATCAACATTGTCCTCCTCTTGATCACAGACGAAACATGGCGATATGTCATCTTGCAGTCCATGCCTAAGCCTCCTATCCGATGTCCACAATTCGTACTGGATGGACAACCATATGAAGAACTTGCATGTCAGCGGCGCCCAACACTTTCACATCCATCTCGCAGCAACCATCTTAGTCGCGCCCATACAGAACATGCGGTAAGTCGAGGCAGAAGTGTACACCCCTCGCTCACTCCAGGGCCACACCGCTATGTCATGCTCGGTGGGGTCTAACTGGATCGATAACATGATTTCCCACAGCCTAATAAGCTGGACAAGCCCATCCGTGGTGAGGTCTCCTCTGATGTCCGAAGCCCAGCAATGATTAAGCAAGCCCTCCCTAATTGTGCGCCTGTTGGCAGTTTACTTGCGAATGAGGTCATCAATGTCGGGAGCAATCTTCGCAATCGTGGCCCCTCTGATCCATTGGTCCTTCCAAAATAGCGCTTTGTCGCCCACTCCCAGTTGCCAGTGCACGAGGCTGTTGAATGCCATCTCAACCTGAGGATCATGAGTCATAGCGAGCCCCAGACACGGTCTCAATGAATCAGTGCGCCTGAGCCATTCCCATCGTAAGCGCAAAGCCAGTCCATGCTTCCTCAAGTCCAACACTCCCAGGCCGCCCAGATCTTTTAGCCTACAGACCCTCTGCCAAGATACCATGCATTTGCCTCCGTGAATAGCCTCTGCCCCCGCCCAGAAAAAGGCCCGGCATCTACTGTTGACACACTCCAGGGTCCATTTTGGATAATCCGTGACGAGCAGGTGGTGTGTTGGTCTCGCCATGACCACATCATGAACAAGAACTAGCCATCCAACATGAGTGACCAGCCCTTTTTGCTAGCCCAGCACAAATTTTAAGCCACATGAACCCATTTATTTTATAAGTATTTTAAAAAAATGACGGACATTTTTTGGAAGCACATGAATATTATTTTAAACTCCACATGCATTTTTCATGGAAATAGACATTTTTAACCTACATGGACTTTTTAAAAATGTTACACACATTTTATACAATATCACAAATATTTTTTGGTATCGCTGTAATCTTTTTTTTAATGTAACGTATTTTTTTAATGTTATGAAACATTTTTATACTACCTCTGTTCATTAATATAAGACGTTTTGGCAGTTCAAACATCTTATATTAATGAACAGAGGTAGTACATTGCACAAACATTTTTTTAACATATTATAGTTTTTTTTTGCAAATGTCATAAACATTTTTTTGAAACGTATGAACATTTTTTTAAATGTAATGTTGAATGTATGAAACAATTTTATTGAATAACACAAGCATATTTTTACATTGTATAATTTTCTTATTAGATGTCACACACATTTTTTTGACGGGTGCATGAACATTTTCGTACACATAATTAACATTTTTATATACATATTTAGAATTTTCAAATGCATGATTAACGTTTTTGAATATTTATGCCAACTGCAAAAAAAAGCTAAAAGGCGAAAAAAGAAGAAGAAATATATGTTAACTGGGTCATTCAAGCAACTCCCTGCACGCGACCCTGCACTAAGAGTCGCTGCGGGCCGCACATAGCCGCGTCCGAGGAGTGCTGGGTGTAAGGGAGAGAGAGGTCCTTTGTGACCGGGAAACCTATTTGGCGCGCTAGTCGCTGGTTAGCGACCACGTGCGCACCCGTCGCGATACGTTTGGGCCGCCCCGATATAGCTCGTTTCCGGTCTAAGATGGTTCTAGAACCTTTCCAAATCGGTTTTTCTTTTTTTCTTTTTCTTTCTTTGTTCATTTTTTTACCATTTTACTTTTAAATTTTTTATTTTTTATTTTTTTCACCTTTTATTTAACGAATAATTTTAAACTTTTTCAATATTTTTGTAAATAGTGAAATGTTTTATAAATCATGAACATGTTTCAAATTTCTGATTAAAATTTTGAAAGCGTGATTTTTTTAAAATTATAGTCATCTTAATAAAAAGTCACGCTCATTTTAAAAAATTTGAATATTTTCCTGAAACTCATGAACATTTTTTTGAATTGATGAACTTTTCAAAAATTGGGATCAATTCTTTAAATTCAGGCGCATTTTTTACTTTTGTGAACATGTGTTTTAAAAAATATGATTTTTTTGAACTCATGAACATTTTCTGAATGCGCGAACATTTATTTTTCTTGCGAACTTTTTTTCGCAAATAGTGCACAGTTTTGGAATGCTGGAGCATTTTTTTACATATTCATGTACATTTTTTAATAAGTGAACATTTGTTTTTTGAACCTCATGAACATTGTTTAGAAAGTCATGAGCAATTTTCAAATATATGAACAAAAAGTTTAAATCATGAACTTTTTTGAAGGTGTTTTCTTTAATTCACTTTTTTTTTGAATTTTGTAACATTTTTGTTGTCCGAATTATTGAAGAAGGATAAACCAGAAACAGGAAAAAAAACAAAAATGAAATAAATGCAAAAAAAAAAAAAACAAGGCGTTTACTGCCCAGCAAATGGGCTAGCCCAAACTTGCGCTCCGACTCTCAGGGAAGGGAGGGTACGCGCTGGCTCGTTTGCCTGCGCGTACGGCGATAAATAGGAGCTCCCCTTTGTGACGGTCATTGCATCCAATAGGGACCTCGATGCACAAGGAGCCACGACTCGGCTGACCGATTTACCGCACTTAGAGCAACTCTAGCAGACCCCGTATATGGCGGACCCGTATCGCGCGTTTGTAGTTTGCAAAAGCGCTTTTTACGGGCTGGCGAGGGCCGCGGCAGAACAACACCGATGCGGGTGCTGTTCTGCCGCGGCCCTCGCGAGCCCGTAAAAAGTGTGGTATTTGTTGAATTGACTAAAAAACAAGATCAAATATCCAAATCATAATACAACAATCATTCAGATTATAATAATTATTCAAATCTCCGAAATAAAGTAATAATTCAATACAAAAACTGTTCTGAATACAATAATGATGAAAATCATACATGAATTAAATGAAATGAATGAAAAAAATGGCAGAAATTACTCCCCATGTCTCTGCCAATGGTGCTCAATGAGATCCTCCTGAAGCTGATAGTGGGTGTTTGCGTCCTCAATCTGCCTGTATGTCTGAAGAACTGCTTGTATGCGGTCAGGGTCTCTAGTTGGCTTCACACGGCTACCGACATTGTCGTAGAAGAATTCCAAGTTCATGTCCCTTTCATCTTCGAGGATCATGTTGTGAAGAATCACACAACAATTCATGATGTTTTTGAGGGTTCGTTTGTTCTAAAAACGAGTAGGACCACTAACAATGGCAAACCTTGATTGCAAAACCCCAAAGGCTCTTTCAATATCCTTTCGGGCAGCCTCTTGTACCTTTGCAAATTCAACATGCTTCCTAGTGCTAGGTCTTTTGATGATCTTGACTAATGTACACCAAGAAGGATAAATACCATATGCAAGATTGTATCCCTTGGTGTGCTCATGCCTATTGACCATGTAGTTGCAAGCAGGATCATCACCACTAGCAAGTCTAGAAAACAAATGAGACCGTTGCAACACATTGATATCATTGAGAGTACTCGACATACCAAAACAACAATGCCAAATCCATAAATCCTCGGATTCTACGGCTTCTAGCACAATTGTTGCATCACGAGACTTGCCACAATACTGCTCGTGCCATGCCTTCGGGCAGTTTTTCCAAGTCCAATGCATGCAATCAACGCTTCCTAGCATATCAGACCAACCTATCCTCTCACTTGCTGCCATCAACCTTTTTGTGTCTTCCTTGTTGGGTGCACGAAGATAGACAAGGCCAAAGACACGGACGATCACTTTGGCAAACCTACACACTAATTCAATTGTGGTATCTTCACCAATGCGAAGGTATTCGTCGGCATAGTCAGCCGGAACGCCATATGCAATCACTCGCAAAGCTGTCAAGATTTTTTGATATGCGTTAAAACCCTTCAAGCCAGCGACGTTTCTCCTTTGAGTAAAAAAAATGAGAATTTGGCTCGCAAGCTTGCACTAATTTTATGAAGAGGATCGGCACATTCGATACCTTCTTCGGAAGAGGTGCGACGAATATGTTGGATTGTCTCCGAAGTAGTCCCGCATGAGCATCTCGTTCCTAAGTTGGCGGTTGCGAGGGATGCACAAGCGGCCGACGATAGATCCTCGCCGTATCTTTCGGTTCCTATCCTCGTACTCCTTCACGGCAAGCATGACCACCACCATTTGTTGCGATGTCTCTCGAGCAGCGACTCTATGTCCGAGTCATCGGACGAGGACGAATCCTAGAGCAAAAACTCCTTGCAAGGGCTCAAATCCATCTACAAAAATGGCACACCCGAGCTCGCATGAAAGGATTTTCTTCGCCAAATCCACCGCTAATTCTAACTAGACAAGGGCACAAAAGGACTCACCGGTGGTGGGCCGGGAGCGGCCATAGACTTGCAAATCCGAGGCGGAGGCGGGCCGGAGTCGGCGGTGGCTCGGCAGGGACCGATCCGGTCCGGCGGGCACCCGGGGGCGGCGCGGCTCGGCGGATTCGGTGGGGCTGCGAGGCGGCGAGGTGGAGCGGGCTCGGGAGCGGTCCGACGGCGTGAATCCAGCCGAATCGCTGGCGGTGGGCGGACGGCGGCGCTGTGTGATGGGGGACGGAACCAGCGCGTGCTGAAATGTCCCTCCCGCCAACCGCTTTCGCGTGATATAGGGCACCGACGGGGCGGGGATGAAAACTGTGTATTCGCGGGTCAGAGGGGCACTTTTACCGCGCCCCTTAAAATTGTTAAGGGTCTGTCGCGTATACAGGGTCTGTTCGAGACACTTTTTCCACGCGGAACTGTGAAATTGCGGTTATTTTGCAGATTCGTGAGTTATACAGTGTCTGCTAGAGTTGCTCTTATGGTGTAGCGAACCGATTTGCTGTCTCGAACCATGCAGCGCATTGTAGCGAACCGGTTCGTTTAAGCGCTTGTGCACTGTGGGGAACAGAACATTGTAGCATCCCTGGTCGCTGTAGGAACCATGTTTTTGTTAGTTTATTTTATTTTGAACTTTTTCTAGAAGTTAAAGGTTTTCAAAATTTCTGAATATTTTGTGAAAACACGAATATTTTGGGGAATTAGGAATTTGAGACCGTGATCTTTATTGAAAATTACTGAACAAATTTTGAAAATGGTCACATTTATTTTTAAATTTTTGAAAAAATTATGAATATGAAAATATTTGAAATTCGAATAAAAAATTGAAATTTCCAATCATTTTTTGAAGTCCTGCATAATTTTTGAAGGCACAATTATTTTGAAATTTCAAACAATTTTTTTAAAATTGTGAACAGTTTCTTGGAAAAGAAAACATTTTGGAAAAAGGTACAAAAAACAGAAAAATGATTAAATAAATATCAGGATAAAGAAAAAAACGAACTTATCAAGAACCTTCTAGAAGGTTCCCAAAACTGTGATATTGTTAAACGCTAAACAGGCGAGTCTTGTTAGTCGCCCGCTTCTGTGGGCCTGTTTGTTTGCTCGACAAATTGACGCAAATTACATCATATAGGATTTGCACTTGGGTTGGGACCTCTTGTTCCCCGACCCACGCAGGGAATAGAGAAGAAATGCGTTGCTCCCAATCCCCATGCTAACTTTGGTCCGGCCCATATGCAGGACGGGGCTCCCCTGTGTTTTCTTCTTTTTCGTGTGATATGTTTATTTTGAGCCGTCGCAGCGTGATACGTCTCCAACCTATCGATATTTTATGAAGTATTCATGCCATGATTGCCTATGTTTACAATACTTTTATATGTTTTCGATGCACTTTATATGATTTATTTAGAACTAACCCGGACTAACGCTGTTTTCAGCAGAATTATCGTGGTGTTGTTTTTGTGCAGAAAATGAAAGTTCTCGGAATCGCCCGAAACTTTTTGGTGATTTTTTCTGGAGAAAATAAGCCATATTGGAGTGAAGAACCACCGGAGGGGAGCCACCCGTGGGGCACAAGCCATCAGGGCTGCGCCCTGATGTGTGGTGGGGCCCACGTGGCTCCGTTGCGCGTTATTCCAATGCTGAAAAATCCTATAAATCCCAGAAACTCCAGAAATAAAGAGAGACTCTCCGTTCCGCCGCCGCAACTCTCTGTATCAACGAAAAACCAATCTGGAGCCGTTCCGGTATCCTGCCGAAGAGGGGAAACCATCATCGGTGGCCATCTTCATCATCCCAACGAAGGCCATGACGAGGAGGGAGTAGTTCACCCTCGGGGCTGAGGGTATGTACCAGTAGCTATGTGTTCAATCTCTCTCTCTCTCTCTCTCTCTCTCTCTCTCTCTCTCTCGTGTTCTTGAGATGTCACGATCTTGATGTATCACGGGCTTTGTTAATATAGTAGGACCATATGATGTTATACCCTTGCTACCATGTTGTGATGAATTGAATCTTTACCTATGAGATCTCGTTATGTTGGATTGAATATTTTGGTTTGAGAACACTTGATGTACGTCTTGTGTGGGATACCCGTAGTGACATTGCGGTATTCTATTGATTCACTTGATATATGTTGAGGCATCAACTTGCGGATTCCGGTGACCTTGGGGATCTATGCATAGGGGTTGATTGCACGTTTTCATACCACGTTCTCCGATTGAAATCTTGGGGGTGCTCCTTGAAGTTCTTTGTGTTGGATTGAATATGATAGACCTGAAATTCTTTGATGCACGTCGCATAATTTACCCACAGATACTTGAGGTGACATTGGAGTATCTAGGTGACATTAGGGTTGATTCATATGTATCATTGGTGTTGTTCTAGTACGAACTCTAGGGCTGTTTGTGACACTTATAGGAATATCCCAAAAGATTGATCGGAAAGAATAACTTTGAGGTGGTTCTACTACCTACACCAATTTCATCTTCTTGTTCTCCGCTAGATAGGAACTTTGGAGTGATTCTTTGTTGCACGTTGAGGGATGATCATATGATTCAATTATGTTAGCATTGTTGGGAGATTGCACTAGTGAAAGTACGAACCCTAGGCCTTGTTTCCAAGCATTAATATACCGTTTTGCTCGCTGTTTACTATTTGCTACCTTGCTGTTTTTATATTTTCAGATTACAAAAACCTATATCTACCATCCATATTGCACTTGTATCACCATCTCTTCGCCGAACTAGTGCACCTATACAATTTGCCATTGTATTGGGTGTGTTGGGGACATAAGATATTTCTTGTATTTGATTGCAGGGTTGTTTGAGAGAGACCATCTTCATCCTACACCTCCACGGATTGATAAACCTTAGGTCATCCACTTGAGGGAAAATTGCTACTGTCCTACAAAACTTTGCGCTTGGAGGCCCAACAGAGTCTACAAGAATAAAGTTGCATAGTAGACATCACTGCATGAAACTTCCTTACAAGAACGCGTGCTACATATCTCCCCTAGGCGAAAACCTAGGGTTTTGACTTCTTCCGGCGGCGAACACCGGAACTCCTTTTCTGCCCTACTCTACGTGTTGTCGATTACCCCTGGACTCGGGCTGACCACGGGGGATCCCTCGTGATCCTTCCCGGCCTTGGACTTGGGGCTTTGCGGCTTGGGATAGCAGCAGAAGGGCGTGCAATCTCCAGATCGGATCGCTTGTGATGGCGGAAGGTTTGGGTTCTCAGAGCAAGAACATGAAGGAGTCGGTGGAAGATCTCCTGACAAGACTCACCCTACAGGAGGAGGAGGAAGACGACTTCTTGTGGGAGGAAGAGCTACCAGATCTGCTTGAGCCGGTGAAGTGGCTGGCAATTGCGCGTGATCATACGCCAAAAACGTTCAACCCCAATGCTTTGTACGGCGACATGAGGGCGGCCTGGAACCCTGCAAAGCCGGTAACATGGCGCAAGATCAAAGAGAACCTCTTCACACCTTAGTTTGGATGCTTGGGGGATTGGAAGAAAGCTATGCTCGAGGGGCCTTGGCTGTTTCGGGACCAGGTTGTGATCCTAGAGGAGTATGATGGATTCAAAAACCCTGATACGTTTAAGCTTGATAAGCTATCAGTTTGGGCACAGATCCACCGTCTGCCGAACAAATTCCTCATCGACCGGCAGTAAAAGGCCTAGCGTCACGCATCGGAGAGGTGGAAGATATTCAACTGAAACTGCCCGCTGGCTTCTTCGGCGAATTTGTAAGAGTCGGGGTTAAAATTGACATCAATGCTAAGATCAAGCATTTTGTGACGGGAAAGAAAGGGGATGAGAGGGTCAGGTACCAATTCAAGTATGAGAAGCTGCCCACTTTCTGTTATCACTGTGGGGAGTTTGGCCATTGGCACGAGGAGTGCGAAGAAGGCGAACACGATGAGTCCACCTTTGAGTGGGGCGATTTTCTTTTTGCTGCCAATGTCCGCCTCAGATCAGCTGGGCGTGGGAGCAATGCCACCCCTAGGGGCAGAGGAGGTCCTTGGATGGGGGGCCGAGGAAGAGGTCGGGAGCCGTACAACCCCTACCAAAGTTAGCGTTTCAACGCAAGGCAACGGCAACCCCCTCCCAGGGACGACGAGCCAACAAAGGGACTAGGTGAGGGGACACCAGCAGATCAGAATGTAGCCCCGGGTGCGGCGATGGTGTCAACTGTGACGGTTGAAACAAAAACAAGCCAGGGGTCAAACAAACGGACTTCCATGGAAAACACAACAAACTCTTCTGAAATAAGCACGTCGGAAGGTGGTACATGCACTCAACTAGCAATGGTAGTGCAGGGGGAATTAGCCCTCGTTCCCCCGCTACCTCCTGTCTACGTGTCACCAAGGAAAGAAAGCAAAAGGCTGAAGAAGGTGGGTAAGCAGGATCTTGCGGCAAAATTGATGGACCGCATGAATGGCAACAAGAGTTTTGATGACCAAAACAACACTGATGCATTATTGGCGGGCTCCCCCGAGGAGTGCCGCCGCGCACAATGAGTATCATGAGCTGGAACTGTCGCGGTGCGGGCAACACTGCGACAGTCCGAGAACTTCACGATATCGCGAAGAATTTTGCCCCTACCCTCTTATGTATTTTTGAAACCCAGATTGAGAGGACGAGGGTAGAAAATTTAGCAGGAACAATAGGCTATGACAATGGCTATGCTGTAAGTACTCAAGGTAGGAGTGGAGGACTAGGCCTGTTCTGGAACGATCCAATAAAGATCAAAATATTGGGTTATTCTGCCTACCATATAGATTGCTCTGTGGAGGAACCTGAGGCTGCTCCATGGAGATTAACGTTGTTCTATGGGGAAGCACAAACTCAACTCAGATATCAAGCTTGGGATCTTTTGAAAGGGATAAGTAATTTGAGCAACCTCCCATGGATTTGTTTGGGAGATTTTAATGAGATCTTAGGTCCGGACGAACATGAGGGTGTTGGAGAAAGGAGCAATGCCCAAATTCAGGGATTCTGAGATGTTGTAGATGTCTGCATGCTAGTGGACATTGGCTATCAAGGCCAGTTTTGGACCGAGAAAAAAGTAGTCGGTGGCAGCTATACACGTGTTTGTCTTGACCGTGTGCTGGCTACATCTGAATGGAACGAGAGATTTTCAAATGCGCAGCTGAAACACCTGACTGCAACAACTTCTAATCATTGTCCCATTCTGTTGAATTTGCATGACCTTGTTCTTTCAAGATACCACAGAGGGTTTAAGTATGAGGTAATGTGGGAGCAACACGACACCTGGGGCGAAACTATCCTGACAAACTGGACAAAGGGAGGCCCGGCGGTGAGTTTGCAAGATCTATGGGCGAAGCTGTCGAAGGTCTCAAGGCGTTTGGGCTCGTGGAACCAGAACACCTTCGGCAGTGTTAGGAAGGAAATAAAAAGTTTGAAACTTGAGTTAGAACGCCTTCGGAACGTTCCAAACCGAACGACACCATCCCATGTTGAACTCAAGATCAATGAGAGATTGATCGAAATGTATCATAGGGAGGAGCTAATGTGGAGACAGAGGTCGCGGTTGGAGTGGTTATCAGCGGGAGACAAAAACACCCGTTTTTTTCACTTAAGAGCAAGCCAACGAAGGAAGAGAAATATGATCAAGGATCTCGCAAATTCATTAGTGGTGCTCACCGAAGACCCGGGAGAGTCGAAGGTAATGGTGACTGATTTCTAGGATCTCGCAAATTCATTAGTGGTGCTCACCGAAGACCTGGGAGAGTCAAAGGTAATGGTGACTGATTTCTACCAGAACCTCTACACGTCGGAAAGGGTGGTAGGCATGGGTGAAGTCTTGTCTAAAGTTCCTGCCAAGGTGACGAGGAAAATGAACGATCAACTTCTCGCTCCTTATACCAATGAGGAGGCCAAGATGGCGCTATTCGAGATGTTCCCGACCAAGTCACCAGGGCCTGACGGGTTCCCAGCTCACTTTTACCAAAGGCACTGGGACATATGTGGGGATGAGGTGACAAAAGCAGTTTTGAAGATAGTCCGAGGAGAGGAGGGTCCAGATTGTGTTAATGATACGGTTCTGGTTCTCATACCAAAGGTTCTGAATCCAACACTCCTCTCCTAATTCTGCCCTATAAGCTTATGTAATGTGATCTATAAAATTGCTTCTAAAGTTGTTGCAAACAGACTCAAGGTTGTTCTCCCTGACATCATCTCTGAGGAACAATCGGCGTTTGTCCCAGACAGGCTAATCTCAGATAATATAATATGTGCCTATGAGTGCGTGCATTTCATGAAGAGGAGCAAGGCCAAATCAAATAGCTTCTGTGCTCTTAAGCTTGACATGATGAAAGTCTATGATAGGCTGGAGTGGACATATCTCCGGGCCATGATGGAGAAATTGGGTTTTGCATGCCCGTGGATCGACACAGTAATGAGTATGGTACAATCTGTCTCATTTTCAGTTTTGTTTAATGGTGAGAAGTTAGAGCAGTTTAAACCAACAAGAGGTATCCGACATGGAGATCCTATCTCCCCTTACCTTTTCTTGATTGCAGCAGAGGGCCTCTCGTGCCTGTTAAAATCCATTTCTCAGTCGTCTGTTCTTGAAGGAATCAAGGTGGCACGACAGCCCCGGCTGTCAACCATCTCCTCTTTGCTGATGATAGCCTGCTGCTTTTCAAGTCAAGTGCGGAGGGAGCTACGAGGGTATCAAACCTATTGGAAACATATTGCAATGCGTCAGGACAGCGAATTAATCATGCAAAATCATCGATCTTTTTCAGTAAGGGTTGCCCTCAGAGTGTGAGAGATTCTATTAAGAACATTCTGAATGTGAGCAATGAGTCATTGAGCGATAAATATCTGGGATTACCCACAGATGTTGGCCAATCTAAGATGGGGACCTTAAAATATCTAAGAGATAGGGTGTGGGAGAAGGTCACACGATGGATGGAGAAACTTCTCTCAGCAGCAGGGAAAGAGGTACTTATCAAGTCGATTGCTCAATCCATACTAGTATATTCTATGTCTTGCTTCAGACTACCCTGAGGTCTCTGTGACAATATCACTTCGATAATTCGTCAGTTCTGGTGGGGTAGTAAGCAGGGGAGGAGGAAGCCGGCATACCGCATGGTCATGAACACAAGAGAACATCGAGGCAATTGGCTCGAGGAACATGCGGGTGCATCTGACGGATCCGCAAGTGGCAATGTGTGGATTGTCCTATGGAAGACAAAGGTACCTTCGAAGCTTAAGATTTTCTTGTGGAGGTTGGCGAGGAACTCAATGCCAACAGCGGACTTGCTACACCATCGCAACATGGCTACAACTTTGTGTGCACTGTGTGGGTGTGAGGATTCTTGGAGACACGCTCTCTTGGATTGCACTATGTCCAGATGTATTTGGGCATTGTCTGACGAGGCTCTGATGGAACAGATGGATCAAAATAGCGATCCTAATACGAAGAACTGGCTCATCACGATGCATGAAGGTTTAACGCAAAAACACTACATCCTCATGGTGGTAACTTTGTGGGCTGTGTGGAGAGCGAGGCGGAAGGCGACTTATGAGGACATTTTTCAGAGCCCTTAGTCCACCAACCAGTTCATCCAAACATATGCCTCTGAACTTCATATACTAGATGGATAACGAGCGTTCCTGTGACGCAGGCAATGCCCCGACCTACGGGGTGGATCCGGCCACCTGAAAATTGTTTCAATATCAATGTGGATGCGGTGGTGGCACACAACCAGGGCCGATGAGTGGCGGTTGCGATCTGCCGGGGGATGGATGGCTCTTTCGAGGGAGCTTCAGCTTTGGTCTTCAAAGGGATCAGTGATCCGCCTACCCTTGAAGCTCTAGCGGTTCAGGAGGCGTTAGCCCTCGCCGAAGACCTCAACTGCCAGAGGATACATGTTGCATCAGATTGTAAGGTGGTGGTGGATGACATCAAGAACAAGAACCCGGCAAAATATGGTGCAATTCTACATGAAATCATAGAACATAGCTCTTCTTTTCCGTTTTTTAGCTTTGCACATGAGTATAGGAGCTCGAATTTCGAGGCTCACAATTTAGCGAAGTATGTTTTAAGGCTCGAGGTTGGACACCATGTTTGGTTAGGCAATCCCGGTGATCTCACTTTTATTCCTGTAAACATTGTGATGCTGTAATAAAGCTTCGCGAGATTGTCTAAAAAAAGTGTGATATGTTTTTTTGCTTCATTTAGAAAGTTTGGGATTTCAAAAAGTTTTAAATTTCAGATTTTTTTATATTCAAAAAATATTCATGAATTTGATAAAATGTTCATGAATACGAAAAAGTATCGTAATTTAAAAATTGTTTGTGGTTTTGAAAAAAATGTTTTGAATTTTAAAAATCTTCGTGAATCTGACTATGTTCCTACATTTAAAAAATCAAGAATTGGGAAAATGTTCTGAATTCAAAAAGTGTCCTCGATTTTGAGAAATGTTCTTGGATTTCAAATATTGTTTGCAGATTTGAATTTTTTCCGAATTTCAAAAAAAATCATGAATTTGGAAAATGTTCCCGTAGTTTAAAAATGTTATTGAATTCGAAATGTGTTCTGTATTCAAGAAATGTTCTGGATTTTGAGAAAATTTCCTTGGTTTAAAAAATTGTCCGTGAGTGTCAAAAAATGTTTCCGAATTTGAAGAAATATTTGTGAATTTGAAAAAAGTTCGGACTTTCAGAAACTGTTTGTATTTGCATTTTTTTCTCGTATTTCAAAAAGTAAAATAAAACAAAAAAAGAAATACCGAAAAATCAAAAAAACCAGAAAGACAAACGACAAGAAAAAACACAGAGAAAAGAAGAAACCGGTTTACCTTCCCAAAACCGGAAGGGGTGTCTCGCCAAAAAAATCTACCGCAGTTCTACTTCGCGTCAAAGTGGACCGTCCTGAAAAGAAAGTAAGCGGCGAAGGATATATGTTTGGTGGCTATCCGCCAGCTACACGAGAATAGGATTCACCGCCTGGGTGCGAGAGAGAATCCTCCAAAAATCTCTGAATCCTATGAACAATATAACTACTAGGATTCTCTATGAAGAAGAATATAACTGCAAGGATCGGAGGAACGGCTGAGACAACTATAGTTCAGTTCAAGATCCGTGGCAAAAAAACTCATGGACATGGAAGATGTTTGACAGGGCAAGAAACAAGATGCGCGGTTCAGATTAGGAACACAACCTGTATTTCTTTTATTTTCATGTCGATAATGTGCCAGGGTAGAGCAGAAACTACCACAATCACATAGATTTCAATGATTCTGTTAGGCTAGTCATAGTGGGGAGTAACTTAAACTAGTGTCATGCATATGACACTAGTATATGTTACTACCTTCATAATACAAAGAAATATAGAAATAGCATCTTACATTATAGACTCATTTTGCTTTGGATTGCGTTATGTTACTGTAACATATTAGAGCAAGTACTATAAGAATTAAATTATTATTTTTATGATGACATGGAATGGAGAGAAGAGGAGCCGGCTACAGAAAAAGAGTGGCTATAGATGACATGGCAACATCATATAACCATGCTCTTATGTTACTCTAAACATCTCTCCTCATTGGCTACATGCCACATAAGCAAAGTTGTCTTGGAATGCGTCATTGTTACTGTCTAAGTTACTCCCACTATGACCTGCTGTAAATGACTTCCGGTATACTTACAGATTAGTAGTTTTCAGAAACACGACTGTTTTAGTCACTGTCAGTTACAGTAACATCTTAACAAACTGCACTTCAAATTGCAGTTGGGTTAACACGCGATCATTGCCTTGTGCTGTTTCACTGAAATATCCAAGTTTTCAACAGATAAAATATGTGCACCTGAATCGCAGTCATGCTGGTCCAACTGGAAGGTTTTAACCAACAATGGACAATCATCATGTTCAACAGTTACAACTTATGCATATCCTATTGCAATAGCACTTGAAGCAAGGAATGCAAGAGTCACAACCGGAGTGGGGAATATACAACAGTTGCAGCAAAACAGAGCATGAGCAGCAACGGCACATCACCGAAGAACCAATCGAATCGTGTTTCTTTCTTTCACGAACCACCGCCGTAGTCGGTGAAGAAGACACTGAAAGATTACACTAGAAAGCAAGATCGTTCAGAATGGCTGTTCCGTATTTTCTCTTTTCCAAGCTGCTGCAGACGCTAGCAGCTGGTTGTTCTGAATAAGTCTGCTCTTTGCAGTGGTGTTGACCTGTGGCTTGGCTCAGGCACGTCATGGGTATGCTTCCCTTCGTATGTAGTTATCACAGCATGTGGTTCCTCGGAAGATCTCTCGACATGCTTCTTGACGTCGCAGCCTTGGTAAGTGCACTTGTAATAGCTCCTACATGGACGGAGTACGGGACTCAGGTTCGTGGATTTTTTAGATCTCAAAAACACTATGGGGATACAGTTTCTCAATTTGGTGTAAATTGTCTATGCCAGCTGGGTCTTATGGAAAATAACAAAAGATACATAACCAAACAGACAATTGATAAGTGTGCAAATTGTTCATCGCTGCACATTGAGAATAAAAGAAGAAACATATTCCTTATTTGACCAACTATCTATGTAACAGTCAAATATGTACTCATTCAAATAAACCAAAGCAGCAGTTACAACTTAGATCAGCAGCAGGATCTTCATATCAGTTGAATTATAAGATAAGCAAGGCATGGATTCTTTGCCAAATGATTCCATAGCCAATTCTACGTAAGATGGATATTGGCTGTCATTAACAAGCAGTAACAGTCTATCATGCTTTTTAAGCTTGTCAAGTGTATATTTCTCTTGAATGCAAATGTAAAGCTTTTTTCATGCATTGCTGCAAGACAAACTTCCCATGCCTGCGCAAGTGCAAGTGAGCCATGTGGAGTTGTCAATAACAACATCAAGTTGATGCCAACAAACTTCACAGGTTTCAACATTAACTAATTAGTATTCAAGGCAGTTATGACACATTTTTCGAAGATAAAATGATAAAGAAGAAACTTCAAATATCCAAAAATAAAAAGGGATAATGGCTGTTGAACCGGTATGGGCCCAGCCCATCAAGTTATCTCTTAGGGCCCAGGCCCATGTAGTGGGACTGACCTAGAAAGAGGCTCCCAGCCATCCCGTTCCCTGCTAGAGCCGCCACACACATACACACGAGCTGGAGGTACTCCTCTCTTCCCTCCCGATTCTACATGGTATCAGAGGCCAGGTCCGGCGAGGCCTGACGGACTGCGGCGCCGGCCGACGAGGCTGCGGGGTCCGGTGGGGATCGACGGCGGCCCTGCGCGCTGGAGAGGAGGCGGCTGTGCGCGGGCTGTGCGTGCGCGCGAGGAGGAGAAGCGGCTGCGCGGGCGACAGGGCGACGGCTGGTGCTGGTTCCTTCCTGCCCCGGCTCTCTTATCTCTCTCTGTTCTGCTGTGTTTCTGGAGGTGGAAGGGAGAAGGAGAGAGGAGGAAGAGAAAGAAGGGCAGCTGCTGGAGTCTGCTGTTGTGGCTGCATCAGGGGTTGCGGCTGCTGCTGTTTGCCCGAGAAGGAGGTTGCAGCTGCTGTTGCTGCTGCTGGTGGTGTGCACTACAGGGACGGTGCTACTGCTGATTGGTGTTTGAGGGGAAGGAGGCTGCTGAGCTGGGACTGCACTGAATAGCTGCTTGCTGTGTTGCTGTGCGTGTGTGTGCAGGGGAGACCGGGAGCTGGGTGCTGCTAGAGGAGAAGGTGCTGGTGGTGGTCTGTCCTGCTGGAGCTGCTGCTGTGCTGTTCCTGGAGCTGCTGTTGTGCTGTTCCTGCTGCTGTGCGTCTGAGTTGCTGTTTTGCTGCTGTGTGTTGGTTCTGCTGTGGAGAAGAAGTGAGGCTGTGGTGCTGCTGGAACACCAAAGATGGCTGAACCAAATGCTCTCGCTGATGCTTTCGAGAAGCTCGCTAAGATCCTCGCGGAGTCCAACTCCAACTCTGGGGCCATCGTTCCTCGACAGGAAGTGGCTCAGAAGCTCGAAATGTCACCCCTGGACATGAAGCTAGAGGGGGCCACAAATTATTTGAGCTGGTCCAGAAGGGCATTGCTGGCTGTGGAACAGAAGGAACTTGATGGGCACTTATTGGGTGCGGTTGATGAACCCGGAGACAAGACTACCGTGGAGGGAAAGCGGTGGAAGGTCATAAACTCTGTGCTTGTTGGCTGGTTGTTGAACTCAGTGGTGCCCTCCATTGGTCGCTCTGTGGAGGGACTATCCACGTCCGCCGAGATATGGAAGACTCTATCCACCCAATACTCAGGCAAGGGTAATTTCATGCTAATTGCTCAGATTGAGGGGAAGATCAGTCGGCTGCGCCAAGGCGATGACATGTCAGTGATGGCATATGTGGCAGAGCTGCAGGCTTTGTGGGCGGAGCAGGATAACTGTGATCCTCTGGAACTCTATGATGCGGCGTGCATCGAGTCAGGGCGCAAGTGGATTGCACGCAGGCGTGTGCTGAAACTGTTGGAAGGCCTCAGAGGTTGCTTTCATGGCAGGGGGGCATCCCTGTTGCACCAACCTCCTGCCAACTATTGAGGAGACTATTGCAGCAATGTCTCAAGAGGAGGTAAGGCTATCTCTTGAGCATGCAAACGTGAAGTTGTGCCGGCTTCGACATTTGCAGTCACTGAGCGCATGGAGTGGGGAGATCCCAACAAATGTCATATTTGTGGGGAGGTAGGTCATTGGAAGAGGGAATGTCCAACTCGTGGTAGAGGCAGGGGATACAACAGAGGGGGAACTGGCAGAGGCAGGTATGCTCGAGGCAGAGGTGGATACCCATGCAACTCAGGGGGTCAATTTTCTAGGGGCAGAGGTGGCTACTCAGGAAACTCAGGGGGCCAGAGGGCGCATATGGTAGTTGAAGGGGACACTGGGACGTCACAGGGCGAGGGAGTTGATGAGGCTGCCTATGGAGACTTTGCTCACTGGGCCTCCACTGATGAAGGTAATTCGACAAAGGCATCTCTTACTCCTAATGAGAGTGCTTCAGAGTGGGTCTTAGACTCTGGAGCATCTAAGCATGTTGCGGGTAATTCCTGTGTGTTTGAGTCTTACCATAAGCATGCTCCTACTCACAAGGGCACTATACAAACTGCCGATGGTACCAATCAGCCTGTTGTAGGGGTTGGCACAGTCAAATGCACTTCAGCCATCTCCTTATCGTCAGTTTTACATGTGCCAGCTTTTCCTGTCAATTTGGTCTCTTTCAGTGCTCTCATTGATCAAATAGACTGTCGTGTGATCCTTGACAAGTTCGGTTGCTTGATTCAGGAGCGACAGACGAGCCAGACGGTTGGGACTGGCACCAGGCGTAGGGGGCTCTGGTACATGGACCAGGAGGTGCAACCGGACTTGGTGTGTGCTGCGACCATGGAGGACAAGGAGAAGCAGGCGATGATCCATCACTGTAGGATGGGTCATGTATCTTTTGATAAGATGAGTAGAATCTTTCCGGATGTTATGTGTGGAATAGGCAAGGGCAAGTTGACATGTGATGCTTGCGAATATGCAAAACACACACGAGCCTCATATGTGAGTAAGGGGCTTAGGAGCATATCTCCTTTTATGCTCATTCATTCGGATGTATGGACTAGCCCAGTAGTGTCAATGAATGGAAAGAAGTATTTTGTTACCTTTATTGACTGCTATTCTCATATGACTTGGATTTACTTGATGCGTCACAAGGATGAGGTGTTTAGTTGTTTTCAGAACTTCCATGCTCTTGTAAAGAACCAGTTTCAGGTGCAGGTCAAGGTGCTCAGGACTGACAATGGTACAGAGTATGTGAACAATATTTTTGGGGCTTTCATGGCTGACCAAGGGATTCTTCATCAAACTTCATGTCCGGACACCCCACCTCAGAATGGAGTGGCCGAAAGGAAGAATCGTCATATTCTTGAGGTTGCTCGGTCATTAATGTTTACCATGAATGTGCCTAAGTTCTTATGGGATGAAGCAGTTATGACAGCCACATACCTGATCAACCGGACACCTTCCAGGATACTAGGTATGAAATCTCCGTCTGAGTTGCTCATTGGAGATAATAAGTTTGTTGTTTCCCCAAAGTTGTTTGGCAGTACTTGCTTTGTTCGTGATCACCGACCATCTGTTGGAAAGCTTGATCCTCGGGCAGTGAAGTGTGTCTTCCTGGGATACTCTTCTAGTCAGCAGGGGTATAAATGTTGGTGCCCCTCTGAAAAACGCAGGTTTGTGAGTATGGATGTTACCTTCAGGGAGTCTGAGCCATTCTATGGTGCGCCGACTGATCTCAGTCTGCTATTTGCAGAGCTTGACCACCTACATCATGTGCAAGATGGTCAAGAGGGGGAGAAGGATGTGTCTCATACTCAGGGTGATTCTGTGGGCAATAACACTGCTAATGATGTGCAAGTTCAGGTCCAACCAATAGTGGGAACAATTCCGGTTAGTACTCTCACTGATGATGATGTGCAGGTTCATGTCGAGCCAACCGTCGATACACTTAAGATTGGTGCTCTTCGGGTTCCTGTTCGGGATCGATGGCAGACGAACACCCTGGTGTACTCTCGACGGCAACCACACGTGCAAGGGGAGCAGGAGTGCAGGGGGAACAGCAAGGCAATGAGGCAAGAGTGCAGGGGGAGCAGCAAGACAGTGAGACAAGCTCATCTGACACAGTGGAGCTGCCCATTGCATTGCGAAAGGCTACACGTGAAGCGGCAAGAAAGGGTGAAGTAGCAAGGAAGGCTCTACCGAAGGATGATGCTTGTGATGATCTTGATATTGGCAATTTTGTGTCTTATAAGGCTTTTTCACCCACATATAAGGCGTTTGTTGCCTCCCTTCAAACTGTGTCAATTCCAAAGGATTGGAAGGCTGCAAAGCAAGATCCGAGGTGGCGTGAAGCGATGATAGAAGAGTTGGAAGCACTAAGGAAAAACAAGACATGGGTGCTAACCACATTGCCGGCAGAAAAGAAAGCAGTGAGTTGTAAGTGGATCTATACAGTGAAGCAGAATCCTGAAGGGAAGGTGGAACGGTATAAGGCCAGATTGGTCGCCAGAGGATATAGTCAAACTTATGGAATTGACTATGATGAGACGTTTGCTCCCGTGGCAAAGATGAACACAGTAAGGATATTGGTCTCCTGTGCTGCAAACTTTGGGTGGAAGTTGCATCAATTAGATGTCAAGAATGCCTTCTTGCATGGTGAGTTGCAAGAAGAAGTGTACATGGAAATACCACCAAGTTTTGGTACTTCAGAGACTACGGGGAAGGTATGCAGGCTGAAGAAATCCTTGTATGGACTGAAGCAATCACCAAGGACCTGGTTTGATAGGTTCAGACGTGCTGTCCGTGGTATGGGGTATGGTCAGTGTAACGGTGACCACACGATGTTCTACAAGCACTCTGATCGGAAGATCACCATTCTTGCTGTTTATGTGGATGACATTATCATCACTGGAGATGATAAGGAGGAAATAGAGATTGAAGGGTTGTTTGAGCAAGGAGTTTGAGGTAAAGGATTTGGGTAACCTAAAATACTTTCTTGGCATTGAAGTGGCTCGGACAGAGAAGGGAATCTCTTTGTGCCAACGAAAATACACCTTGGATCTCTTGAGTGACGTGGGCATGATGGGATGTCGTACTGCCCCTACTCCGATTGAACAAAATCACCAAGTGACAGCACAATCAGGAGAGCTAGTGAATAAGGAAGAGTATCAGAAACTGGTTGGAAGGTTGTTGTACTTGTGTCATACCAGGCCTGACATTACGTATGCTATGGGGGTGGTGAGCAGATACATGCATGAACCAAGGAGTGGGCATCTTGATATTGTGCACAGAATCTTGAGATACTTGAAGGGGACTCCGGGTAAAGGGTTGTGGTTTGGGAAGAGTGGACATCTTGAGGTGGATGGCTATAGTGACTCTGACTGGGCCAGTTGTCAAGATGATAGAAGATCAACTTCTGGCTACTGCGTGTTTGTGGGAGGAAATTTGGTGTCATGGAGAAGCAAGAAACAGCCGGTTGTGTCTAGATCAACAGCAGAAGCTGAGTATAGAGCATTATCTCAAGGGTTGTGTGAGATGCTCTGGGTGAAGTACCTACTGAGCGAGTTGAAACTTCTGAGGAAGGGACCCTTGAAGGTGTGGTGTGACAATCAGTCAGCTATAGCCATCGCTAATAACCCAGTTCAACATGATAGGACAAAGCATGTGGAAATTGATCGTTTCTTCATTAAGGAGAAGCTTGATGCCGGGGTCATCAGCCTTACTCATGTCAGTTCTGGGCAGTAGTTTGCAGATTGTTTGACAAAGGGACTGGGAACAAAGGACTGTAACTTGGCATGTGACAAGATGGGAATGATAGATATCTACCACCCATCTTGAGGGGGAGTGTTGAACCGGTATGGGCCCAGCCCATCAAGTTATCTCTTAGGGCCCAGGCCCATGTAGTGGGACTGACCTAGAAAGAGGCTCCCAGCCATCCCGTTCCCTGCTAGAGCCGCCATACACATACACACGAGCTGGAGGTACTCCTCTCTTCCCTCCCGATTCTACAATGGCCTTACCTTGGGTGAGGATTTCCTCTCACCACTTTCTGTCCATACTTGCGCCACCTATAGCCATCATCCAAAAGATCAATATCGCTTGTTGTACTCACAATAATTTTTTGACCTGGTGCATTCCTGCCTCATGGAAATAATAATAATAGTAAGCTTAAAGATGCTAATTAGGAAGTGGATGAACTTAGCAAAGTTCCAAGTGAGGAATTTATGTTCAGCTGTAGGAAATACCTTTCATTTGCATCGGCATCACCAACATCTCCATCAACAGTTCTTATTTCACCATCACCTTCCCGGATATCACTTAAACTAGATAATTGCTCATCTCCCTCTTCCTTCGTTGGCAATAAACCATCCTCCATCGTGCCATTTGGCGTTATAGGTTTTCCATAATAACCTTGACAACCTAATAGTGATCTAGTTGAAGGCTCCTCCGCATCATTGAATTCATCTAACTCATTCAATAAATCACCACAATCTTTAAACCTCTTTGAGGGAGGTTCATGACAGTGCTGACCTCTATAAACTATTTTAATAATTCGTCCATCTGCAGAGTGCTCCACATTTTTCCTGACCGGGCAGTTCAGGGTACATTTGTAATAGCTCCTTGGATACTTCCCGCCCTTGACTGCCTTCTGTCCATATTTACGCCAATTGTAGCCATCATCAGCAGGTTTATCTAGAGTGATGGACGAACCTTGGAGTGCTTCCAGAAATCCAGCTGATCCAGTGTTGATACTGTCCAGAGTGGTGGATGAACCTTGGAGCACTTGTAGAACTCCAGTTGGTCCAGTGTTCATACTACCAATACCAGTATGTGATGGCAAAGTCGGCATACCCTGCATGGATGCCGCGATTACGGAACAAGTGACATGCTGAGGTGTCAGTACTAAAGTTGCCGGTTTGAAAGAAGAACTGTCCACTTGATCAAGTATACTATATTTAGGAAAAGCTAGTTGAGGTGCAACCTTCGGATGTAATCCCGCCGCTTGTTTTTCCTGCAACTCCTTTTGAGCTACCTGTGCTGCCAGCTGTGCTAGGTCTTGTTCATTGAACACATCAAAGTTGTCCTGCAAAAGAAGAAAAATATAAATACCAGTTTTAATAAAACATAGGAAGGGGAGCCTTGGCGCAGTGATAAAGTTGCTGCCTTGTGACCATGAGGTCATGGGTTCAAGTCCTGGAAACAGCCTCTTACAGAAATGTAGGGAAAGGCTACGTACAATAGACCCAAAATGGTCGGACCCTTCCCCGGACCCTGCGCAAGCGGGAGCTACATGCACCGGGCTACCCTTTTTTTTAGTTTTAATAAAACATAGGGGTACTATTGCAATATTAACTAAAAGCATGTCCCACATAGTTAAAAAAAAACAAGCATCATGAGCTAGATTGCACCGATACAGATACACGCATCATTATCGGGGTGATACAGATACGTAAATACGTCATTTCTGAAAAGTGTCAATACGAGGGATACATTTGACTATTTTTGAAAACAGTATAAAAAATATGCTATCAATATTCAATAAGCATCAAGCCATTTAGCATATATTTAGTCGGTGTAGTCTATTATCTTCTACTTCCTCCGTCACATAATGTAAGACGTTTTTTGACACTAGTGGGATGGAGGGAGTAACTTCTTATCCATGATTCCAACAAAAGCAAGAACCAACAACCAACTAGTTCAGCAAACATAAAAGTTCAGCTAAAGAGAAAGGGAGGATGAGGATATCAGCAGCTTTCCATTAGATAGTGGGGGGGAAGGGGAGCGGGAACACCGGGGAAAGGCGCCCACCACTGGCACTACTAGAGTCCGAGAGGTATCGGGACGTATCGGCAAAAAATCAGTATCGGATACGGTATCCGATATGGGCACACTGGTTGCCGGAAGTATCAATTTTTTCTTGATCATGAGCAAGTAGTACAATACATGTTGTCTGTTAGGTCGACTGTGGCAACTTCATATAGCTGGTTGTTAGCTATATATACTCTAACAGTAAACCATTGTTTGATTGCGGTCAAGGGATGATGCTCTAACCACTAACCGATCACAAATCTACTCCGAAGAACACGCAATAAACATCAGGTTCTTGGAAAGATCGCCCGCCCACTGCCTTGTCCTCGTCGATTGCGATACTTAACTTGTCTAATTCGAGCTGTTAGCACGTGAAAAAACCCGGGGCGCGGGCAACAGATCATGTGCAGCTGTCGGCAAGGCAGAAGGCGCGCATCGGCGACCTTGACAGTTGCCGATGCACGGAGCGAGACCGACCCACGATTAATTTGACGAACGTGCAATGCAGGCCATTCGCCCCGGGAGAAGCCGGTCCCCCTTCGGCTGGGGCCAATAATTCCAAGGGGCACGAGCCGCAGGCCGCGGAAATCCCGATCCCGCGGCCTAAAAATAGCAATGCGGGCGGGGCTGGATTGGCAACAAAAACAACAGAGGGAAATCTACCCTGTTCACGCCCGATTCAGTATCTGCACTGCTGCTAGTAATTACTAATTGTACTACCACAGATGGAGTACGTGCTACTAGTAGTATTAAACTATTAATCAATCAAACAGAACGGCAGCAGCGAGCGTGCGACCAGGGGGGGGGGGAGGTGAGATGAGATCGGTCGCCGGTACCTGGGGGTACCCGAGGAGCGCGGTGGCGCAGAGCGGCGGAGGGGGAGCGAGCTGCGCGAGGGACCCCCCGAAGAAGCCCAGCTGCGCCGCCGACGGCTGCTCGTCGGGGAAGAGGCTCTCGAGCGCGGCCGGGGCCCAGAGGCCGCCGCCGTCGCCGATGCCCGACCACTGCCCGGCCGCCATGAGGAAGCACGCGCGCGCCGGCGACGAGCGAGCGGGCTGGAGGGGGGAGAGGGATTCCGGGGGGTGGATGGGTGCTTTCTGCTGTCAGATTGGTCGCCCGGTATTTATTCCCCGCTCCCCGGGAGCGCGTGTGTGCGAGCGCGAGCGCGAGCGCGAGTGGGCGAGGCAACAAAAAACGCACGGAGGGCGCTGAATGATTGGTGGCTCGTACTGATGCGTCCAGGGCCCGGCGGAGGGGAAGCCCGCGGATTCGTCGCTCCCGCCAGGGGGCGGGACGGAAGGAGAACCGGGATATTTTCCGAAACCGCAACGGAGATATTTGTCCGCTCGTTCTAAAAGATGGTAAGCCGGCCCAACGGACAGGCCGACCCAGATATCTACGCGGCTTAAAGTTCAGGTATTTTGCAGGAATTTTATCTGTTGTGATGAAGATATTAGTATGTGCTTTGACGCTTTATATGATGCCTAGTGTTTTGTTTCGGAGAGCAAAGCCGCCGAGATATTTGCCTGCCACTCCCTCGTTGGAAACGTGACTGTCCGATCCTTTGTAATTTGACTTTTTATATGCCTTTTTAAACTTATTATCTTTTTAAAATTTGAGGAGTTAAATTATGGCGGGACTTAACCAAAATCTTAAATTTAACTCCTCAAACAAACCGACCCCATGTGGAAGTCTCAACTCATCTTCTTCTTCCTTCCAACGACTAGCTTGGCCGGGAACAACGACAACCCAAGCAGGTCCAGGATGATGCTTCTCGACAGCATTGCACATGACGTACCTCCTCTACCACACCCTGCACATGCGGTTTCGTATCTAATCGTTAAGGGCGTGTTTGGTTGCCCGCATTGAGCCTAACCAGACCTGCGCGGGAAGAAATCGGGTTGTTTGGTTTGCTCGAGTTCATTGTTTGGCTTGCATCGCATGGAGTTTAAAGCACCTCACAGCCAGGCATGCTAGGAACCCCCGAATCTGCAGTTTCTAGCGACCCAGGCTCGGCCGAAGCAAGGGAGGGGAACGCGGCGCGGAGCTCATGCAACCACGGAGATGGCGCGAGCTCGTGCGCGTCTCCGAAAAATCGACACGAGGATTTCAGGTTACCTCCCGCCGGTCCAATCGCCCTATATAGCCTCCATCACCTCACCCCCCCCCCCCTCGAGCTTTCCCTCCAACGCGGAGCGGCACCGACGAGCAGGTAAGCAACGCTTCTTATCTAGTCGGCGGTCCACGGCGGCGACTCGTGTCCACCTCTTCTCTGACATGTTCTGTGTCCTCCTCGAGCTGCAACGATGGCCTCTGCGAGTTCAATCACCCCCTTCTTTGTACTCGTTCTTGCTAGATCTGAGAGCATGTGGTTGGGTTTGATCTGTGTCCATCTTGTAGCATTGTACACTATGGATTTGTGAGAATGTGAGGTTGTGGTAGCTATTGGTGTTGGATTTTTAGCATGCTAGGGTTGTATCATAGCGTTGAACACAATGGATTGGTAGCTAGTTGTGATGGATTGATAGCATGCTTGTTGGTGTGTGGCCGTGTGTTGAACTCAATAAATTGGTAGCATGCTAGTTGTTGTTGTATGCTACTCATATCGTGTTGTGTTGAACTAGATGGTTTGGTAGTGTGTGTTATGCTTACTGTCCATGTGTGTGCTACAATTGTGGATGAGAGGATTGAACGAGACACAAAAGCTCAAGATTGGGGATGCCCAAGGTACCCCAAGTCAATATGACAAGAGGTCTCAAGCATCTAAGCTTGGGGATGCTACGCATCCCACCTCTCTTCATCAGCAATTATCGGTTAGCCTATGTTGAGCTTAAATTTTTATTCGTTCACATGATGCGTGCTATTCTTGAAGTGTCTTTTGTTTTGTTTGATGTTTGAATAAAATACTCAGATCTGGAAGTCTTTATTGAGAGAGAGTCCTCCATAGCTACTTAATTGTTTGACTACTCATTGATCTTCACATATATCTTTTTGATAGTAGTTTGATGTGCTTCCCTTTTATCCTAAGAGTAAATCATGAATGAATGAAATATCATAAATCTGAAATAATCAATGCGATTTATGCTTAGTAGTAGTTTCACATTTGGTTTAGAAAGTAAAATCTATTGAAGTTTGACAATCACAATATTGGTCATACAAGCAATCGATGAATGATTAGTATAAGAAAGAGAACCTTCACATACAAATATATTATATTGGACATCTTTTATGATTGTGAATACTCTTTAATTATTTTCAACCTTGATCAAATAGTTGAAGTTGGACAAGAAAGACAATGTAATGATTATGTTTGGGTACATTTGCATAGAAGTTATATTGTTATGGATTCTCCAACATGTGATGCTTGTTTAGAACCTTTTGCTAGCCAAAACTTCGTACTAAGTAGAGATACTACTTGTGCATCCAAATCCTTGAACCAAGTTTCTTCCATGAGAGTCCACCATACCTACCTATATGTGGTATTTCATTGCCATTCCAAGTAAATTTACACGTGCCACCTCTAAACATTCAAATAAACATCTGTTTTGTGCGCTCGTACCGCTCATGGAGCGATGGGGCGGTCATTATCTTCCATGCTAAGCTGGTTATTCTCAAGATGAGTGTTTATTCACTTGTCATTGCACGGGAGAGGCTGGTAAAAAGGATGCCCAGTCCTACATAATACAAAAATAAATAAACAACAACTCCCTCTAGAAAGTTGATTGCTTGGATGGTACCCGTGGATTCGGCTAGCCATGAAATGTGTTTGAATGGTGGAGGGGGAGTAAAATTTTAATTCTGTTTGGGAATTGCTAATAATGTGATTAGCATGAAAGATGTTGAAAACTCTGTTGTGACGTTGACAGGAAATGTCTTGGAGAATCTTGATGGATGAGAAGAATCAAGAATCGATTAGATGGTTAGAGACATCATACTTAGACATATAAAAAACAAGATTAGATTAGTACTATCCGGCAAGCTAGCTAGCAGCCAGCTTAGTGGATGGATTCTTGGAAAGACATGCACGGGAAGCTAGCTTACATGGCCACGAACTGCACCTCCACGACGCTGCCTCTCGAGATGCAGAACTTGTTGAAGCAGTTGTGCCACCGGATAGAGATCCCGGAACTGTACGGCTGCTTCGTGTTCGTACTCGCGTCTACGGCCAACGACGAGCCTCACGGCGTCCATGGCACCCGCTTCACGCACGGACGCCCGACGCCGAGCACTCCCCGCCCCGCCGTGTTCTGCTCCTAGTCGGAGCGTAGAGAAGGCGTAGTCTGCCTCGCCGGCCATGGCATGGAAGAAGTGTGTGTCATGTTCGTCGTTCTACAGAAGGTTGGATTGATGCTAGTTAGATATATGTGTGGATATGGAGAGTACGTGGTGAAGAGATAAGGCTAGATATTTTTCTTGGTCGTGGAGTGTGGACGGATGGATTTATGCCATCTCATCGAGCCAAGGCTTCAATCTCTTCACCAATAATAATTCAGTACACATATGTGTGCTTTCTTGCCATTTGATTTTTGCACTTACACCATCAAAAAAAATGTCTCAAATTTTTACTTCAGTATACTGAGGTCTTATATTGACAGTTTGACACCATGGCAAGTTTTGTATTTATTAGACATTATATACATTTTCTAGAATTAAAATACCAATAAACTTCATGTTCACGGTTGATTCTTGCCACATAGATATTTGAATTTTATATTTATTTCTTGTATGAGGCATACACATATACTCATTGTCCTAAATATGAATTTTCAAATCACTTTTGTATACTGTTTTCTATACTCATAGTTCAAATTTGAATGTATCTGTTAAATGACTAGAAATGTAGTTAATGACTCAAATATAGCAAATGAGCTTCGAAAAGTGCCAAATTTTAATATGGAGGATTCTATGGTGTATCTTAACTATAGAAAAAAATTCAAGGTCAAATGATAAAGGAAAATATAAGTTCGCCACCAATTTGGTGCATTCACTCTTAAAACCATGATCGTTCCTTGGAGGTTGTCAGATTTCTAAAGGATGTACATAAAAAAAAGATGAAACCTTTTCAAATTTTTACCACATCATAGTGAGGTCATATAATGACACTATGCCAAGTTTCATATTTTTTAGACTTCATTTACAATTTTTATAATTTTAATACCAACAAACTCCATGTCCGCGGTTGATTCTTGCCACATATGTCTAATACATTTATATTTGTTTCTTGTATGAGGCATACAAATATACTCAATACCCTAAATATGATTTTTCAAATCATTTTTGCGTACTGTTTCATGTATTCATAATTCAAATTTGAATTATATCCATTAAATGACTGGAATGCAGTTAATGATTTAAATATAGCAAATGAACTCTGAAAAGTGCCAAATTTTAACATGGAGGATTCTATGGTGCATGTTAAGTGTAGAAAATAATTCAAAATCAAACGCCGAAGGAAAATGTCAGTTCGCCTTCAAACATATCGCCCAAACCATTATTATTTGGAAAAATAATAATTTCAAGAACCACACCCGGTTTCATTTATAAAAATGTGTGCGATGACAGACTACATCGTACACAAATGTATGCAAAAAAGTGTGCCTCTCCAGGTTGAAACTTAAACCTAATCTTGTTTTGTCTCTCCATGTTGCATATGTCTCGGATTGGGACGATTTATATATAAAAATCGATCAGATCGACGAGACGAAACTTTTTCATGTTGTAAGTTTTTCCATTAGAAGCTTTATTGTGGGCCTAACAGCTCGCGCGACCCATCAGACATCACTTAGGTGGTTGTCTGATCCCTCGCTCCATATTTTGCCTCGTGGTAGGGCCGCACTCTGATGGCTCTAACTTTTGTATACGCTCTTGGATTGAGATGATTTTTATATCAAAATCGATCGTTTCGATGAGACAAAGACAATTCGTGTTGAACATTTTCTCATACGAGGTAGTCTTGGGGGCTATTGGCCGAACAGTACTCCGAATATGAAATCTTAGTACATTGAGCATAGTTTTGGCCTTCGAGATAAGATCGGACGGTGATGACCCAAACTTCGAAAATGTTCATGTCAACACTATGGAACTTTTTAGTGTAGATCACTTCTTCATTTGAGTCCATCTTAATAACGTTTTCTTCCGTGTCAAAGTCTGGTGTCAACAGAAGGCATCACACACGTTTGTGTTTTTAACATCGTGTGCAGTGATATGCTACATCACATACACACTTTTTACAAAAACTGTATGCATGGCATCACACACGGTTGCATTAAAATAACTGTGTGCAATGATATAATACATCACACACACACATCATTTGTAAAAACCGTGTGCAAAGCATCACACACGTTTACGTTTATTCAGACCGTGTACAATAATAGGCAACATCACACACACATTTTTTGGAAAAAGTGTTTGCGCAGCATCGCACACGTATGTAGTTTTGTTAACCGTTTCTGTTATCTTCGCTAATCACAAACAATTCATATGAACAAACTATATGCAATGCATCACACACGTAGCTATTTTTTAAATCGTATTTGATGGGTCCGCCATCGCACACAGTTCGCGTCATTGGCGATGGAGCTATAACTAAACCGTTTGTGATTCGTGCATCCCACACAGTTTGGTCGAAGGGTCTTTGATTGATGTGTCGTCTTTGGACCATCCTGCAGTAGTGAAGCCTCCCCCCTTGGCCGCCGCCCCCTCCCTTGGAGGAGGGGCTAGGCGTCCCCTCCCCCCTTGCCCCTATAAATAGTAGAGGAGAGGGAGGGCAGCGGCACCCCAAGCTCTGGTGCAGCCCTCCCTCTCCCCTACTCCGTTTTCTCGTCCAAACGCATCTACGGTAGCGCTTGGCGAAGCCTTGTTGAGATTGCTCCACCATCACCGCCACCACGACATCGTGCCGCCGGAGCTCCCATCTACTACTCCGCCCTCGCTCGCTGAATCGAGGAGGTGGAGACATCATCGAGCCACACGTGTGCTGAACACGGAGGTGCCGTCCGTTCGTCGCTAGATCAGATCGGATCGCTATTGGATCGTGAAGAGTACGGCTACGTCAACCGCGTTATAAACGCCTCCACTTAACGGTCTACAAGGGTACATAGACATACTCCCACTCTCGTTGCTATGCATCTCCATAGATAGATCTTGGGTGTTCATAGGGAATTTTTTGTTTTCCATGCTTCGTTCCCCAACACTAGGTGGGTCCAAGATGGCAACTCCATGACCCTACCCTTAGTACGTGACCCCATCATTAGCCCCTGAATTGGTTGGGGTTTTGTATGAAAAAATAGTTGATTGCTTGTTTCGGAGCGAGTGTTGCGGAGCCACCCAGAACCCGTCGTCAAGTGCCAACCAATCGTAACCTAAGAAAAACCGCAACGAATTCTGGACTAAGTGTTTGCCGATTGATCGGGCTATGTTGACCACTGGGAAAAACTTGGTGGCACTCATATGTATCTCGGAAGAGGTTGACTAGAGGTCCGAATGTGGAAGTGCCATGAAACCCGAATGACGATGCTAGTGCGTGGACTGATTCTCTGGATAGATGCCACTTATTATCCCATAGGAACGCCGGCACAGGCCATCTCCGAGGCCAAGTTTATGAAATTTACATCTTGGAGCCTAGAAAAAGGGCCAAGTAAATCCGTAGAGGAGCATCGATGTCATCCCGTCGCAGTCCTGAAGGTGACTTCAATTAGTTTGTAGAGTGTGCGTCCGAGTGGACAAAGACCTTTTGCAAGTTTTCGGTGGACCAAAGCGTATTTTTGGAAAGATATCTGAGGGGATCAATCGAATTGATCCATGGTGAAAATTCCGCGATTTGATACCCCGCGCCCAAGCGGCAACGGTTATGTTGCAGTTCGTGGGGAAAGTGAGGGTGTGGCGCCTCGATTTTTGCCCAGAAAATCTGCCACCTGTCCCACTTTCTCTGTACTGCAAGTCCCGCGAGCACTGTTTGATCTTGAGATCGACGGACTGGATTTCGTGAAGTGGTTTCACCTTGTGGTATGAAATGGAGGGGGGCTAGGGTAAAAATTATCAAATCCCCTTTTCCCCCACCGTCGTTTCAACGAACTCGCCACCCGCTTATCTATTCTTTGCCGGATCGGCCAGAGCAGATGGGGAAGGAGACCACCTCCAAGCTAGAGCGACAGAAGAAGGCTCGGAAGGGCTCGACGGCGAGTTCTGGACCTTCGCTCGGCTGGATCCAGGGGGATTGGTTCCCCTCGAGAGTCACCAAGGAGCAGGTGCTCGAGCTCGTCACCGACGGGCTCGTCCCAGAATGAGGATGGAGGCCGCTGGAGCCGGACGAGGTGGAGCATGCACCGCATCCGGACGAGCACGTTCTCCTCATCACGCACATCCGATGAAATTTTGCTATGCCGGCCCATACCTTCTTCCACGACTTCTTGAGTTGGTTTGGGACGCAATTACACCATGTCCCGCCGAATGCAGTGGTATACCTGTCAGCCTTCGTATCACTTTGCCAAAATTTCATCTGTTGTCCTCCCCACTGGGCTTTGTTCAAACGTATTTTCACTTGCCGATACCAAACCATAAAGAAGTCTTCCTCAGATGAGGAGAAAAGCAATGTGATTCGGCTGTGTGGTGGGCTATGCATACAACTTAGGGGGGAAGAGTGCCTTTCCAGCCATGAGATTTCTAGATACTGTCAAGAACTGGCAAAATACTTGCTTTTACTGTAAGGAGATCCCGAGTGATGGTTTGCAAATTGGTCTCCCTACCCAGGAGAGAGGGTTGGTGCTCCGCCGCCACTCAAGGTGACGAAGGCGGAGAAGTTAGATGTAGAAATCTTGGTTAACGTCCTGGTGGGTGTCAAGAGAGCCGGAGTGGACGTGATGGATATGCTGGGGACCTTCCTCATTGGGAGAATCCAACCGCTGTAGGAGAGAGCGCACCCCATGTGGATGTATACAGGCCCGAGTTATCCCACTCGGGTGCACCCTGAGGATCTGGCCGAGTCAGAAGTGGAGGAACTAGTGAAGCTCATCACCTCCGCACGTGACAATCCTCAAGGAGCGAGGAGGGTAACTACATACCAACAAGGCACGTTGCCTACCGAGGTAAACACATGCTTGCTCGTTCAAGTTGTTTTGATGGAAAATTTATGCCTTCAAATTTGACTTCTTGGTTGTTTCTTCAACAGAGCCTTCAAAATATGATTTCTCTGGTGCCGAATGGAGACCACAACCCTAGAGACGTGGCAAGTGACATCGAGCAGCACGTCCCTGAAGACAGCCACGAAGAAGATGCCGATGATGAAGAAGACAATGAGAAGGGTGAAGAGGCGGAGTCTTCTTCATCCGAAAACATTCCCAGAGAGGTTCGATCCAAGAGGACGTGGGATCCGAGTGCCCGTGTGCCTAGCGCTCAGGTGCCGAGTGTCCTAGTCCTGACTATTCCTGTTATGATTGCGCGAAACTTTAAGCGTGGTTGAGCTGAGTCTGCAGAGCCGACACAGAAGGTGCCCAATCCGTCCAAGCAGTCAACCAGCAAGCCTCAGAAGGTCGTGGCTTTGCCAAAAATCAAGATGACTGTGCATGTAGCATCAACGTCAGTAACAAGACCGAATGTCTTAATTATATGAATCGAGATGATTTGTGACCGAGTGATTTTGCAAATGCAGCGCCACGACGTCGACGACTTCGTTCGATCTGAATGCCACCAAGAAGAGCCAGACTGAGGTTGATACTGCGAATGCGGTGACTTTCAAAGGTATTGTCCGTTTTTTGTGACTTACATCCGTCTGACTTAGTGACTGACACTTATCGTTGGTGTGTACTTGCAACACCGATAGAAGTGATTCATGTGGAAGACGACGACAATTCGTGAAGGAGGGTCAAGCAGTTGATCCGCCCAGCCTGAAAGGTGGTGAAAAGGCGCAGGCCGTTGCTGAGAGTGTGGTGAGAGAAGTTCCCAAAAGCCGATTGGATCAGACTCCCCTAGAAGATGCTGGCATGTGGTTCG
Source organism: Elymus sibiricus (assembly GCA_039707655.1). Taxonomy (NCBI): domain Eukaryota; kingdom Viridiplantae; phylum Streptophyta; class Magnoliopsida; order Poales; family Poaceae; genus Elymus; species Elymus sibiricus. The sequence continues at coordinate 142,899,908 of CM077665.1, read as the reverse complement.
CGAGCTCGAGAGCCTAAACTCAGACTGGTGAGCTTGCGGAACCAACTGCCTTAGTAGTTGCTGCCCCGGCTCCTCCACCAGCACCAACTCCGTCATCTGCTCCCTTTAGCATGTTCTCCCTGTCAAGGGTTCCGTAGGACCAACTGGGGGCAAGCAAGGAGGCCATGATCCAGGTCAAAGTGATGAACAAGCGCTCGAAGGAGGCGTACGATGCCAGTGAAGCCTTGAAGACCAATGTTCGAGTAAGTACAATTGTAAGTTCATTTGCCATTCATTTTATCAATCGGATGTTTCTCTTCCGGTGGGGGCGCGCTGAGTGCACCCATTGGGTGTAGCCCCCAAGATTTCAGCCGACTGCTTGCAGTTGGCTGGAGTCTTCGAGTTCTTTCTTTTGCACTTTTGAATGTTTGCGATTTTAGTCGGAGTTTTCATGGCCTGCTCGAGCAAATTTTTCCATTAGTGGATTTTCATTGAGAAAACCCAATGTGTCTTTACATGGAGCACGGATCTGTCCGAATAGAATTCCTCCAGTGGGCACGCTGAGTGCACCCACTGGGTGTAGTCCCCGAGACCATCGTCAATTGCGGGCAATCGGCGGTAGTATTTAGAACTAAAGTTTTGGTGGTTCTTGTACTCGGAGTACAATTTCACACTCGGCTGACCGAGTGAATAACCTGGTTTCTGGAACCTTAGTAGACGTAGGATTGCTTGAGAATCTTGAACTAATCTAGCTTGTTCCTCTCTTACAAGGATTCTTGTCTTGTTTCCAACTGATAAGCTTTTTCACTCGTCTTTCCGTTCGAGAACTTGCGAGATTGGGACCCACTATGTCACCATGGAGAAGGAGTTGGCCAATCTTCGTGTTGATATGGAAACGAAGAATCACAAGAACGCTCGCCTTGAGCAAGAGAAGTGTGCACTGGGAGGTATGCTTCATGACCCGTGTGCCTTTCGTAACTTGTCTTCCCTTTGATACAAGTAACCCCGCTTTAGGAGATATTCATAGTGAGAACACATGTCTGCACACGAGGCCCAGGACCTATATTTCTGTAGAAACTATGAAGCAGGCTCTCGAGGACAAGGACAACCAGCTAGCCAAAGCTTGGAAGAGTGCCAGTGCAAAGACTAAAGCAGCTAAGGACTCTCTGAAGAGCATTGAGGAACTCAGAGAGGAAAATAAGACGCTAAAGATTGCAGCTAAAGCCATGAAGGGAGAAATCTCTAAGTTAAAGAGCAACTATGCCGAGTGGGACACAAAGTTCAAAAATCAAGCAGATTCTTTTGCAGAGAAGAATAAGAAACTTAACGACCAGGTCGCCGAGCTTCTCCGAAACAAAACTAATCTTGAGCAGTTTGTTGAAGAGGAGACTAAGGAGATGAACAAGAAGCTTGAAGGTATGATACTTGAATCTGAGTGTCTTTCACTTACTTCAAGATATTTCTGTTGGTGTTGACCTTTGTTTCTCCCGTGTGCTCAAGTTTTTGTGCTGACATCGCTAAGGAGACCGACAAGATTGAGAAGGAATTGGACACCACACGGTTGCTCATGTGTGACAGTATTGTTTTGTCGCTTCTTCGACTGGACGAGCGGACTAAGAACATGGTGAAGTACATGAACCGCTTGAAGCTAGCCAGGAAGAGCATTGAGGAAATACAGTTCCCGAGGGAAGACCTCGAAGAAGACATCGAGTCATTGATGGACCGAGTGAAGGCCGTGCCCAGCCGAGTGGAATCCTGGAAGAAGTGTGCGACTCATCGTGGAGTGGATGTGGCTCTCTTGCTTGTCCGAGTCCATTGCAAGTAGAAATTGAAGTCACTTAGGTTGCTAACACCAAGAAATTAACTCTAGTTCCAAGACTTCCTGGAGATGTTCGTCCAAGCAGCCACTCGGATCACAGATGCCATCTACCTGAACATTTCATTGAGCCAGCTAGTCCTGCACCAGATGCTCGAAAAACTTTTTAAGTCCGAATGAATTTGCCTCGGGATGCCGAGTGATTTTGTAATCGTTAAACTTGATCGAGCTTGGAGCTCATGCACTTGCTTGTTTGCTTTAATATTTTGAGCTGGTCGAAAATGTTTGGATGCGTTTTGGTGAACTCGGAGTTCGTACTCTCAATCGGCTGAGGTTTATGCTTAGGCGAATCTGGTTCGCAGCTAAGAGTCCGAGATGCAAGGAGTGCTCTCACTCGGATCGGTTTTGTACTTAGGCGAATATGGTTCACAACTAAGTGCCTAAGGTGAGAGGAGTGCTCTCACTCCGATAGGTTGTGCACTTAGGCAAAAACTGGTTTGCAACTAAATCTTTGAAGGGAGAGGGATGGACCCACTCGGATAAGTGCTACTTCTTGAGCTTGCGTTGGTTTTCCCTTGAAGAGGAAAGGGTGATGCAGCAAAGTAGATAAGTATTTCCCTCAGTTGTTGAGAACCAATGTATCAATCCAGTAGGAGGTACAAGCAAGGCCCCAATCTTTGCACCTACACAAACAATCAAACACTTGCACCCAACGCTATAAAGGGGTTGTCAATCCCTTCACGGTTACTTGCAAGGATGAGATCTGATAGAGATAGATATAAAAGATTACTAAAACGAAAAGTAAAACAAAAGTAAAAACATTGCAACAAAGTATTTTTGGTATTTTTGATTTATAGATCTGAAAATATAATATGGAAAATAGACCCGGGGGCCATAGGTTTCACTAGAGGCTTCTCTCTTGAAGGAAAATAATACGGTGGGTGAACAAATTACTGTCGAGCAATTGATAGAAAAGCGCATAGTTATGACGATATCCAAGGCAATGATTATGCATATAGGCATCACGTCCGTGTCAAGTAGACCGAAACGATTCTACATCTACTACTATTACTCCACACATCGACCGACTCCTGCCTGCATCTAGAGTATTAAGTTCATGAAGAACAGAGTAACACATTAAGTAAGATGACATGATGTAGAGGGATAAACTCAAGCAATATGATGAAACCCCCATCTTTTTACCCTTGATGGCAACAATACAAATACGTGCCTCGCTACCCCTACTTTGTCACTGGGTGAGGACACCGCAAGATTGAACCCAAAACTAAGCACTTCTCCCATTGCAAGAATTACCAATCTAGTTGGCCAAACCAAACCAATAACTCGAAGAGACTTGCAAAGATATGAAATCATGCATATAAGAATTCAGAGAAGATTCAAATAATATTCATAGATAATCTGATCATAAACCCACAATTCATCGGATCTCGACAAACACACCGCAAAAGAGTATTACATCGGATAGATCTCCATGAAGATCATGAAGAACATGGTATTGAAGAACATAGAGAGAGAAGAAGCCATCTAGCTACTAGCTATGGACCCCAAGATCTGAGGTGAACTACTCACGCATCATCGGAGGGGCAATGGAGTTGATGTAGATGCCCTCCGTGATCGAATCCCCCTCTGGCAGATTACCGGAAAAGGCTCCAAGATGGGATCTCACGGGAACAGAGGCTTCCGGCGGCGGAAAAGTATTATCGTTGCTCTCTCTGGTATTGGGGAAATATTTGGGAATTTATAGGAGGAAGATTAGGGTTAGGAGGCCTGTAGGGGGGCCACAAGCCAGGGGGCGCCCCCCCTAGGGCGCGCCCTGCAGGCTTGTCGTCGCCCGGCAGGTCTCCTGCCCCCCTCTCCAAGTCTGGTAGGTTTCTTCTGGTCCAAGAAAAATCATCGCGAAGATTTTATTCCGTTTGGACTCCGTTTGATATTCCTTATCTGCAATACTCAAAAACAAGGAAAAAACAGAAACTGGCACTAGGCACTAGGTTAATAGGTTAGTCCCAAAAATAATATAAAATAGCATATTAATGCATATAAAACATCCAAAACAGATAATATAATAGCATGGAACAATCAAAAATTATAGATACGTTGGAGATGTATCAATAAGTTAAATTGTACACCCACTAGGGGTGTTTTGATCGTTCCACTGAGGTGTACCCTGGGTATGGCATATTCCTTGGGCGTAGACCCCAACAGTGTTGTGGCATCCGAGTGGAGCGTAGCCCCTGAGTGTGGTGTAGCCCTGCTACTTGTGAAATGTGTTGGATTTTCCCCGAAGAGGAAGGGTGATGTAGTAAAGTAGCGAAAAGTATTTTCCTCAGTTAAGAACCAAGGTTTATCGAACCAATATGAAGATATCCAAACAAACGATCAAGAGTACCTGCACACACAAGAGCAAAGACTTGAACCCAATGCGGGCAAGAGGGTTGTCAAGCCTCTTGTACTCGTTAATTGCAAGGATTAAATCTGATAATGTAGGATAGATAATTATAAATAAAAAGATAATAAATAATCTGATAGTGTAGGATAGATAATTATCAATATATAAAATAGGAAGATGGACCCGGTGGCCATAGCGTTCACTAGAGGCATCTCTCTCATGAGCATAGTAGCGGCAAGTGCGCAAATTACTGTTGGGCAATTGATAGAAAAGCAAATAATTATGTTGTTATTCATGGCATGATAATTACATATGCATCACGTCTGTGATAAGTATACCGTTAAACTAACTGACGCCTACTACTATTACTCCATCAATCAACCGCTATCGAGCATGCATCTATGGTATTAAGTTCATGAAAAATAGAGTAATGCATTAAGAAAGATGACATAATGTAGACAAAGTAAGAGAAAATTATATGTTCAGACCCTGTCGTTTTATCCTTAGTAGCAATATGTAAATATGCGCCTCGCTACTCCTCCTATCATAAAGTGAGGACACCGCAAAATTGAACCTACTACTATGCACCACTCCCTCTGATGATCTACTCATCTACTTGTCCAAAGCAAACTTATAGATCGGAAAACATACATAGCTATATGAAATTACACATAATAAATATCAGATTGGATCAATTACTTTCAATGAATACTTTAAACATAAACTCACAATTCATCGGATCCAAACGAACAAACCGCAAAGATTACATTGAATAGGTCTTCGAAGAGATCATTGTATTGAAGATCAAACAAGAGAGAGAAAGAGAGAGAGAGAGAGAGTGTGTGTGTGAGAGAGAGAGAGCCATCTAGCTACAGCTATGGACCCGTAAGTCATGTAGGAACTATTTACACATCATGTGGGAGGCGGCAAGGTTGATGAACACAGCCTCCGTGATGGATTCTCCCTCTGGGAGAGTACCGGAAAATGCCTCCGGATGGGATCGCGGAGGAACAGAGACTTGCGGAGCGGAAAAATTGTTTCGGATGCTCCCCTAGGATTTTTGGAATATATGTGAATTTATATGCCATAGAGGCGATGGATTGGACCCGTAGGGGCGCCCAAGGGTGGACGACGCGCCCTACTCCCCAGGGCGCGCCCCCTGCCCTTGTCGCTCCCTCGTGCGGTGGCTGGTCTCCCTCTGAAGCTTCTGTGTCTTCTTTTGGTCCAGAAAAAATCATCAAAAAGTTTCGTCGCGTTTGGACTCCGTTTGGTACACATTTTGTAAAAAACCAAAAACACGCAGAAAACAACAACTGGCACTGGACACTGAGTTAATAGGTTAGTTCCCAAATATGAGAAAAATTGGTGCATAAATCATACAAGATTTATAAAAATAATAGCATGAAACGATCAAAAAATATAGATACGTTGGATATGTACCAATCCCTGAGTGTTTTCCACCATCCGAGTCGAACGTAATTCTTGCTAAACATAACGAAACGTATAGAAACAAAAGATTTCAAACATCGAGATAGACTCGGTTAAGTCTCCAACAATATTATAGCATCAAAATTTCATTCTAAGTGAAAAATCTATGGAGTAGATCGGCATTCCAATCACGGGGCTCTTCTTGGTCCTTCTTGAAGTTGTAGAGCCTATAGGCTCCATTATTCAACACCTTTGATATTGCAAAGGGTCCTTCCCACGGAGGAGCAAGCTTGTGGGGCTTCTTCTAGTCCAGTCGGAGGACCAAGTCGCCTTCTTGAAAGGCACGGTCTCTGACTTGTATGTCGTGGTATCGCCGCAAATCCTGTTGATAGATAGCAGACCTGATGAGTGCCAGCTCTCACTCCTCCTCAAGGAGATCGAGGCCATCCTGTCGTGCCACTAGTAAGTGTGAAACCGCTGGCCCCAGTCCTGAGCGGTCCGACCATGTCAAGGCCCCAGATAGCAAAAGGCCAAGTGAGCGGGATCATCTTCAGCACGGATGCTACTTGTAAACTGCGTTGGGTTTTCCCCTGAAGAGGAGAGGAGATACAACACAGTAGAGATAAGTATTTCCCTCAGTGAGAACCAATGTTATCGAACCAATAGGAGAATCACACAAGTTTCGGTCGTCATCACCACACACACAGAATCAAACACTTGCACCCAACGTGGGCAAGAGGATTGTCAAGCCCCTTGAACTCGATATCTGCAAGGATTAAATACTGATAATTGGATAGATATAAATAGAAAATAAAATAACAGTAAATAAAAGGCAGCAATATTTTTAGGATTTTAGTAATAATTTTTGTGTAGACCCAGGGGGCATAGTTTTTGCTAGAGGCTTCTCTCTCGAAGATAGCATACAGTGGGTAGACAAATTACTGTTGGGCAATTGATAGAAAAGCACATAGTTATGAAATATTTATTCACAACAATGATCATGTATATAAGCATCACGTCCATAAGCAAATAGACCGACTCCTGCTTGCATCTACTACTATTACTCCACTCATCGACCGCTATCCAGCATGCATCTAGAGTATTAATCATGAAACAGAGTAACGCCTTGAGCAATATGACATGATGTAGACAAAGTAAACTCAACTAATATGAATAAACCCCATAGTTTTATACTTGATGGCAATAATACAATACGTGTCATGTCCACTTCTGTCACTAGAATTGAGTACTGCAAGATTAAACCCATCACAACACAACACACCACTCCCACTGAAGATAAATCAATCTAGTTGGCCAAACCAAACCGATAGATCGGAGATAAATACAAAGCTATAACAATCATACATAAAAGAATTCAGAGATGACTCAATTAATATTCATGAATAGTCTGATCATAAACCCACAATTCATCGGATCCCAACAAACACAACGCAAAGAAGATTACATCGAATAGATCACCGCAGGAATCGTTGTGAACTTTGTATTGGAGATTAAAGAGAGAGAGAGAAATCCATCTAGATACTAGTTATGGACCCCGCAAGTCTGTGGTGAACTACTCACACATCACCATGCGAGAAAAAAGTTTGATGTAGAGGCCCTCCGTGATCGACCCCCTCCCCCCCCCCGATAGGGCACCGGAACATGGCTTCAGATGGGCACACGGCGGAACAGAGGCTTGATGCGGCGTAAAAAGTATTTTGGCTGGCTCTCTGTTGGTTTCCCGATTTTAGAGAATTTATAGAGGCGGAGTTAAGTCAAACAGAGCCACAAGGTGGTCCCAAGGCAAAGGGGCGCGCCTACCCCCTGGCCATGCCCTCTTGCCTTGTCAGTGCCTCGTGTGGCCTCTGGACTCCCTTCGAAGCTTCCAAGTCTTATTTCTGTCCAGAAAAAAACAACAAAAAGTTTCGTGGCATTTGGACTTCGTTTGGTACATATTTCTTGAAGGCCAAAAACAAGCAGAAAACATCAACCGGCACTGGGCACTGGGTTAATAGGTTAGTTCCCAAAAATGATATAAAACAGCATATAAATGCATATAAAGTATCCTAGAGTGTTAATATATTAGCATGGAACAATAAAGAGTTATAGATACGTTGGAGACGTATCAGCATCCCCAAGCTTAATTCCTACTCGTCCTCGAGTACGTAAATGATAAAAACAAATTTTTTGATGTGACATGCTACCCAACATGTAATCTCTTTTAGGTATGATCTTTGAGAAGCGATGAACTAATAAACATGAACATTATATTAAAAGTCGGCAGCGGAGATAAAAAAACACGCATATAACATAATTATACATTAGCATAAATTTAAAAAAGTCCCGGGCGCACATTTAAACATAACTTGAACTTAAAAAATCTTAGAAAAAGCTAGCTGCCACCATGGTCGTCTTGGATGCCGACGTCGTCTTCAGGCACTACCGTCCTCGTCGTCGTCCATGGTGAGGTCGACGCACGACGGTGGCTGCCAAAGGTGGGTCGGTGGCGCCTGCGGTGGCTCCATGGCCACAGGCGCCTGCACTACCTCTTCGCGTAACGGGGCCTGTTCCAGTGACTGTGGCGGCGTGGGCGCCCATGGCTCGGCACCCAGCCAGTCCGCCATCTCTGCCGCCGTGGACGAACGCGCCCACCGCTGGCCCACCAGCCGCGGGTTCCACATGGCAAGGGAGGGGGCTCCTGGATGACCTCCTCCCGCACCTCCTCTTTGACGGCCATCTCGAGCTCCAGGATGGCGACGTCGCCAGCCGTGGAGAGGTCCAACTGCGTTTCGAGGCCCTGCCACCGCCATTCATCGTGGGTGTTCATGGAGTACTCCATGACCCGCCTCATGAGCTTGGCCTCCTCCTCGTCGGTCATGGGAGGTGGTGGTGGCAGGGAGGGGAAGGGAGATGGCGTCGGAGTGAGCCCGCGCATCTAGGGCGGACTGCAGGCAGGACGCTGCCACCGCGGGCTCAGTGGATGACCGGCAAAAAAAGATTGTCGTCGGAGATCATGCTCATCGCGGAGCCACGTATCCCAGAGCGGAGAATCCACCGCGTACCTGGGGTCATAGAGGAGATCCGGGGGCAGGCGGGCGTGGAACCGGTCGATCTCCTCACGGCGGTGCACGGCCGCTCACCGGGATCGGTGGGATGGGCACCCTGTCCGCCGACAGGTGCCAGTAGTTTGGGAGGTGGACATCGGTCCATGGTAGCGGCGTCACCATCTCCCAATAGCGGCGGCACACATCCGCATGGATGTACGGCCTGTTGCGCAGCGGTGCCCCCGGCAGCGATATCGCAAATGCGGAAGCAGGGGGAGGCGTGGAGCGGGCAGGGGGCGTGGAGCGGCGGTAGCCAGAGGAGGAGCCGGCCTCATGGTCGCGCTTCCCCTTCCCAAGCAGATGCCACTTCCCCATGGCCGCCTGCGAGAGGAAGAGGAAGAACGACGGCTAGGATTTGCTGGTGTCGGGGCTCGAGGGGGCAGGATGGGCAGGATGTGGAAGCCGTGGACCGAAAAAGGACGAGGACCGCGTGGATGGGAGGCTGACAGGCGGGCCGCCCATGCGTGCGCAGTAAATTTGGGCGGTGGGAGGTAGCTAGCCGCCCCGTCACGCGCGAGTCCGTTCGTTGTCCGTGTGGACGCAAACCTGGAGGAAGTTTGCTCCAGAAATGCGGCGGGTCGAACGTGAAACGGACAAAATATGCTGATGCGGCCATGCGTTGGGCCGTATCATCTGTCCGTTTACGCCCAAACGGACACACCAGGGGATCCGCGTTGGAGTTGACCTTAGGTTCAATGAAAATAGGAGGGCTATCAATTTGCATCCTTGGCCAGTCATGCCACTCCAGAAACAGAAAAGGAAGCATCCTTGAAATCAACCAGTGTGGACGTCCTGAACCCGGGTACATATGAATTCGTTTTTTTTATAAAATGTACTTTAAACACGTTTTGTAATGTCAAAAAATTCGAAACAAAATTTTGTTCACACATGTTTGCACAAATATGTCCGCGGCACAAAGTTATGTGAAAAAAAATCTTTTTGTTTTGTCTCCGTAAAAAGACAAATTTTAGTGCTTCTAAATAGCGTACTGCGACAGAATGTTTTGTCTTTTTTGCACAGGCCATAGAAAAAGTTGTGTTTTCGTGAAACTTTTTGCATGCACATAGAATAAGAAGACGTCCGCGCGCAAAAAAAATTCAGATTTTTTTGTCTTTTCAAAATGTGTTTTTCGAAATGGATTCATATGTTCCGGTTCATCCATGACTTTCTCGAAATCAAGCAGTTACTTAGATCACTACTTAGATCAAGTGGATGATCGCCATATGCCCATCTGGATCTGGTTACCCATGGCACCGGAGAACAGTGGAGATCACAGCAGCCATGACGACTTGAAAAGGAAATGTGGCCAGATTCCGCGCGCGTCTGGTCAGCCTAACGTACGCCGGCGCCGTGTGTCCTGTGCCGCTTCCTATCCCTTCCGGTATGCTTGGCGGGATTGCTGCGACTAGAGGAGTGCGAGGGCCGACTACCGCACAAATTGCTGTCTGAAGTCTGAACTGTTGTGCATGACTGTTAGTTATGCCCATCAGTTTTTGTTATCCCAAGAAAAAAAAACAGTTCTCCCTAACGAACAGTTATTCAAAGAACAAATTTGCCATGAAGTTTAGTGGTCGGATTTGTTTTTAAACTAGTGGTTAGATTCAATCTGTAATACTCCCTTCGATCCATATTAATACGTTAGATACATCCATTTGAGCGAAGTAATATGCATCAGAAGGAGTATTTTTTTTATGAGAAACAGAACATACTATGATGAAATCCGCAATAATAATGGCCAGGCGTGCTTTCTGGCATAAAGTTTGCACCGTTCCAAATAAATCAATTATTGACACCAAGCACATATATAAAACCATAGGAAATACAAGGGTCCCAAATGTCACGGATGATAGGTAGTGGTAAGCAGATATGCTACACCCAGCAATCACTGCACTCGACTCCGGCTTAGGTGAATGTCTCACTCGATAGCATTCCTTCTTTAATACTTCGTCTTCCTTTAGCTTAAATTTGACAGATAATGGATCCGTCCGTTTATCTTGGCCCTCGCTCCAAGGAAGTTACCTGGGGCCCACGTCCTTGACTGCGCAGATCTGCTCCTCCCCCATCGCCGACATGACCGTCAGCGCCAGATCCTTCCCCTCAGCAAATCCATCCTTGAGCTGAATTGCCAAGCAGATTTTTACCGAGTAAGCAATTAAAACTGCCAAAACGTCTTACATTTGTGAACAGAGGGTGTAGTACTTACTAATAAGTCTATGGCATATGTGTGGTTACAATGCATAAATGATAAAGCAGCAAAAGTAATCATAGTTACAGTGCAATTCGACAGAAAAATCCAGACGTGCTTCAAGGGAGATCGAGATGCATATGGCAATTAGATCGAGATGCATAAACGATGAAGTGAAAGTAAACTGGGCAGCACAACAGAGGTGGAAAGGAAACGCCAAGAACAATTCTAAACACGAGTTTTATTCATGTATGCGCTTCATACTTTACATACTGAAGAGAAAGAATGCAAAACGCGTTACACCAAAAAAAAAAAAAAAGAGCAACAATCATGACAGATACAAATGCAACATTTTAGTGTGGGTACTGGCTTATACATGTAGGGTCATGGTGAAGAATGAATGAAAGTCTCTGCCTTTCCCCAACCAGAAGAAAGGAAAACAGATGATAAAGAGTATACAAAGAGAGGTGGGAAGAGTAAACGTCTAGATTTCCTCTAGTTTTTACGCCAGCTATTTCAGAAGTGTGCACTGTCTAAAAGTTCCTACCACCCAGATAAACATCAATAAATCGAGATACTCAAATAAGGCAAGATTCAACATCTCAAGTTAGGCAAGTTTAATCAAGTTAGGTGTGTGTTTGGTTCTAGCCACACCTAAGGCAAGATTCTTTGTTTGAGAAATATGGCCCACATGTCATACACACAAAAACTGTGGAAAGATTCCCTTAGGCAAGCCAAAGTGTGGCTAAGAATTTTAACAACACCTAAAGTAAGGCAAGTGTGGCGAACTGTGGCAAAATTAGTCACCAACCAAACAGGTTCCCAAATAAAAAAGATAACAATCACAGACATGGCTTATTATTATGCCCAAAATAAATTCCAAACAAAACTGATAGCTAAGATCAGAAATATCAACACCAGTCAGGATATTTTGGGGTATAGAAACAACTAACAGAATATAAGGGGTGACATAACTCGTATCAAGCAAAGAAGATAGCATAAAGAACCTAACAAATGAAAAAGGGCACATCCTTATCACGGATATACACATGCAAAAATAAGAAAGGGATGCTTAAAGATTCGTCAACCAAACCTGGGTCAGGATAGCATCGTCAGTTGGGAGTTTAAGATCATCCTTAGTGCTACCATTCTCAGTAAGAAGGCTCACCTAAAACAAATAATATAATAAGTATCGAAGCGAACAACGATGCACAATAAAAATACATTTTTCTTGATTAATAGAACGTACAAATCCATCCTCTGATATGTCAATCAGCTGATACTCAGTACGGTCTACATGTGGAACCTACAAAATGCAGAATACGGAATTATCAGTAAAACTGAACCAACCAAAGTTCTTCATTAAACATTGATAAAATTAACTTACATCACAGTTGTGGGATGAAGGAACAATGTCCTCAAGCTTTTTACCATTGAATATATCTAAGGCAACAAAGTGGCATTTAGCATGGCCGTGCTTTCCAGTCTTCGAAGTAGAAACCTCCACCACCTGTAGCACAAGTTTATTTAGCACAACGAGATAACATAAAACACCCAAAAATTAATGGCAAAGAAGCACCAAATATTTTCAGGCTTAAGCCTTGTACCGTATTATGATTACAATGACAGCTGTCAGAACTTACAGGAAACATACACACAGGAGTAGGTGAAGACACATGTACTAAAAAGGTAAGAACAACAATCACCGTATCTCACATAGTGCACAACAAGCTAGATAAACATGGATAAATTAGTTTTAGCTTTTGAGTCAATTAACTGTTTGTCCCTTCCAAATTTCAAGAAACAGAACAAATTTATGATCGAGGCTTTCTTTGGAGAAGTCAATGCAAAAGATTGAGAAAGAAAGGTATTTCTTCCTTCGGTAGGTCTATGTACATGCAGGAAGCTTTAAATCTCCATCATATTCCATCCAAACATGTCGACTGTGCCCATTACACTTCGATTACAATCTTAAATTTTCGACACAGAATAGCCAAATCAACCACTGTACAGACACAGTATATAGTTTAAAGAGCCTGAGTGGAAATCCCTTTTTGGTTACCAAACTACTCCCTCCGTCCCAAAATAAGTGTCTCAACTTTACGTTGAGACATTTATTTTGGGACAGAGGGAATATTTCATTCTACCCCGCAAAATACTAGGAAAATATTATTAGGATTACAGGAATAATGGATGTTAGCAAGTTTAGTTGGACTAATAAAACATGTTTCTTACAAGTTATCCCATCACATGATTTTTGTTTGGATATCATCTAGTCACATCTTCCCCTGTTTCAACTTTCAAGCCCCTCCTAATTAATCGTGTACAGTACAGGGCAGATAGTAGCGGTACATGGTCAAAAATAGCTCCCCTCCCCTATATAAATAACAACTCGACCCTTTTCCTTGGGTTCACCACTGATATACTATCAATCAGTCAATCCACAGTTATAAGAAACCATCCTACGACAGCTTCCAAGCATTCTCAAACAGAAATAGCAGCATCCGGAGATAACAACATCAGTATTCCATCATAGCACGGCGGCCATGAACAGCAGCAGCGGAATTGCGATCACACACAAATAAACCATCCAGCCGGGATCAGAGGCAGATACGTACCTTGCAGGGGCGGTTCTTGATGACGAGGTAGCCGCCCTTCCGGATGGCGCCGGCCTGCATAGGGTAGGTCTTGGACGCCCCGGCATCGGCCTTGGACTCGAACTGGTGGTCCTCGGAGTCCGACATGGCGACCTTAGTTGCTAATTAGCTTCTCCCCCTGAACAACAACAAACCAAATCCAAACAACGAGATTAAGCTTCGAGGCTCCAAATCAAGAAAACTTGGCCACTATGACACCCGAACTGCCAAAATCGGAACTGAATCCCGCGAATTTACCTGGGCTGGATGGATCACGACGCGCGAGAAGGAGGAGAGAGGGAGGGGCGCTGATGATGATAAGTGATAAGCTCGCACCGAATCCTAGGGTTCGAGTGCATTTATAGCGCTAACAGCGCGTGCTCCGGCCACATCCACCTTCCTACCTCTGCTGATTGGACCTCTGAGGATGACGGTGGGGCCCGAGATGGTGCGGGCCCGCGTCTCGGCGGAAGAGGATTTTGGTCGACGGGTGGAGGGAGAGATCGAGGCCGTCGGTTTGGTCGGGGGACGGGTACAGCTGTACGGCTGCGGAAGGCAGGCATCTCTTCGCGTTCGAACCACGCCATGGGGCGGCTTGAGCATCTTTCTCTCTGTTCTTTTCTTTGCTTTTCTTCTCTTCTGCCTTTCTATGGCTTCTTTTCGCTGATCGGTGATCAGAAAACTCAAGTCAAATATCTGATTCCGATAGGATAGGGATTCCTTGGGAGGACGTCACGGTCCACTATATTGGGATGATTGTTGTGTTGGATTGCGTATTCTCATGGTGTACATGTTGGATTGCGTATTCACATAGTGTACATGGTTAAGTTGGGAATTGTTATTACGTTTCTTTTCGGAGGGCATGAAAAAACGAACATTTTTATGACGCCATCGCGGAAATGTTCGCTGGTTATGAAAATCCTAAAATTAACCGTACTATCATAATGCTTTTCGCGCTACGAACAACAAAATTAGTTGAACTAAATTTGATAGCAGTATATCACAATCAAAGCACTTATAACACTAGGAAGGAAAACTCAAGCAAGCAGGCAACACTGAATTCGCGAGCACCGGTGCAAGATTTGTAGCAGCAAAACCATAGCTAGATTGATTAGGACAAGAGGCGGCTGGTGAACGGGGATTGAGAAAGAGTGACGACTGAAGGATGGATGTTAGGGAGAAGTCACGGTATGGATTTTTTGTACTTGGTGGATTGACTTGCTCGTTTGTGTCATAGTAAAAGAACTACGTACTAACATGTACTTATAAAGCACTTAGTCAACTTGCTTGTTTTATCGTGATGAGTGTAGAGGTAGGTGTGAGGATCAAGACTCCCCAACCGCATTATTTTTTATTTTGTTTTTGTTGTGGGGGAGGGGGGAAGGGCTAAGGGGTATGGTGGATTCTAGATGGATTAGAGATATTAGGGTGGAGTATATAGTAAACTCTTCCAAATCGAAGGAGTCTCGTGGATTCTAGATGGATAGGGGAGAATGAGGTGGAGCGGAGAGTTAACTCTTCCAAACCGAATGGGTCTACTGGGTTCTACATAAATTGGGGCGGAGGGAGAAGTGAACTCACCACCACCACCACCGGTTCCAATTTATATCTATACTACTATTTATCGTATCAGCTTTGATGGTACTCAAACATCAGTCTTAACTATTAGTCTTCTAAATCTAGCGATTAGGAGTTGTGAGGTTCGTAATGAACAACAACCTTTGTTGTCTCTTCTAAAAACATTGATTTGTCCTCTTTCTACCATGTCAGTAAAAAGGTTAAATTTAGTCTTGTAACTTTGGCATGAGCAACGTGATAGCTATGGCATGAGCACACTAGTAACTTCAACATTAGCAACCTCGTAACAATAGCATGATAAGGCTGGTAATTAAAACATGAGAAGACTCATAATTATAGCATAAGAAGCATGGTAACTTTAGCATGTGCAGCGTGGTAACTTTAAGTATAAGTTACCGGAGGTATGTTTCGACAACTTTTTCCCCGGATGAAAGTTACCACAATGTTTGAACATAAATTACAACCGGGCGGTATGCAAGTTACCAAGCTTTTTACCAAAAAGTTATCGGAGCATGTTTCAAATATTTTTTCTGGTTCAAAGTTATCATGGTGTTGTACATAAGTTATCAGGTTTATGGTGCGTAAATTATCATCTATTTACACAAAAGTTACGAGGGTGTGTTTTCAACAACTTTTTTCCTCGGGTCAAAGTTACCATGGTGTTTGTGCGTAAATTATCAACTTTGCATTGTGTAATATTATCATGTTATTTACACATAAATTACTGGGGTATGTTTTAAGAAAAATAATTGTCAAAAAAGTTATCATGGTGCTGGTACGTAAATTATCAAGTCTGCGGCGTAAATTAGTATACTATTTGTACAAAAATTACTGGAGTATGTTCAATAACTTTGGTGTAAGTTAGTTTTCTCATATTGAAAAGGTTAGTTTTTCCACTAGTGTAGACAAAAAAAATCAGGTGAGGTGGTTAATGGTCTAAGTATAAAGGTTCTCCTAGAAGACCAGAGTTCAAATCTCCAACATGCAAAAATGATTTCTATCCCAAACCAAGATCGAGCCTCCTCCAAAAAATGAGACCTAAACCTCCTACAAGAAAAACCCGAAGATCGAGTCTTAGAAAATCACGATCCCCATATCCAGCCTTAACGAAAAAACTGGACCACGATCAGGATCCAACCTCTTCCAAAAATATCGGGACAACGGGAAAAAGGGGATCAAATCAAACCTCCTCCATAAAAATGAGGCAACAAGTATCGAGTCGCACATTGCGCAAACGTAGGATCTAAGTTTGACGACATCCGGTGCGTTCGTTTCTGCACCGAAAATTCTATAGTTCGCCATTTACTTTTTTTGATTTACACTTTTATACTATTTCTATTATAGATTCTATGTCTTTTAATCATTTCACGATGGATATGTGACCTTTTCCATTTTAAATCACTACAAAACACTAACTCCTACTTAACACATGCACATACTAGTAAGGCAGCACAGATAGATATATCACCATTGTTGTAGAACGTTTCTTCCGCGAGGCGCAAGCAGAACATGCATAAATTATAACTAACGTTGTACAG
The DNA here is from genome assembly GCA_039707655.1 of Elymus sibiricus. Taxonomy (NCBI): domain Eukaryota; kingdom Viridiplantae; phylum Streptophyta; class Magnoliopsida; order Poales; family Poaceae; genus Elymus; species Elymus sibiricus. Next base: position 142,883,237 of record CM077665.1, on the reverse strand, counting down.
CTGAATCAAAACAGATACATTGAATCAAAATAGTACAATGCCTTTCTGATAAGTTGTTATTATCGCAAGGTGAAGGGAACATGCTCCCTTGTGGTTACATCCAAGGAAAAGGCTCTTACGTACAACCTTTTGCTTTTCTTAGTTCCAGTCCTCAACCTGTTACACCATTCACCCTCTGGCTTTAGCTTTTCATTTTCATGATTATTTATTTTGTAATATAATATCAAATAAAGTCATGATCTCTTCAAACCCACTTTTATCAAAAAAAAAATCATAAGATTGATCACTCTCCAAAGGGTGGGATCATTATTACCTAAAGTTGACGCTCTTTCAAATAATAGTATTGCAAAGTTAATTATAAATAATATATTTATTATGAGCCTTAAATAAATTTCCAAGATCAAGAGAAGCATCATAATTATCTCCTCAATCATGATCATTATAGTAAGTAGTAGGCATAACAAAATCATCATAAATAATGCCTACAAACATAGTGTAGATAGTTTCTTGCAATTTTATTATATTGGAAGCATAGACAGTTGGAGACATGGTTCCTCTCTCGTGATAATTGCAAGCAAGAGTAGAAAGCACATGCATATTATATCTATTAGAATCATCATGTACAATGGTAAAACACAACCCATTAATATAATTCTTAATAAGTGCAAACTTCTCCGATATAGTGTAACTGGGAGAATTCAAGAAGATAAAAGTATTATCATGTATGGGTGCCATAGCAACAATTTCATTCTTAACATAAAGAACCGTAGCAAGTTTCTCACTTTTGTCACTGGATAGAGTTGCTACTTGAGATGCGTTAGGATTTTCCCCGAAGAGGAAGGGTGATGTAGTAAAGTAGCAAAAAGTATTTCCCACGGTTAATAACCAAGGTTTATCGAACCGGTAGGAGTACAACCAAACAATGGCTTAGTAGCACCTACACACAAAAGAGCAAATACTTGCACCCAACAGGGGCAAGAGGGTTGTCAATCCCCTTGTACTTGTTGAAAGCAAGGATTAAATCTGATAATGTTAGATAAATAATTTTCAAAGTAAAATAAAAGTAATAAAAGTGCATCAATATATTTATGGTTTTTGTAATATGGTTAAGGTAGACCCGGGGGGCATAGTATTCACTAGAGGTTTCTCTTTTTTAGTATAGCATACAGTGGTAGACAAATTACTGTTAGGGCAATTGATAGACAAGCGAAAATAATTATAACGTTATTCATGGCATGATCATATACATAGGCATTATGTCCATGACAAGTAGATCGACTCCTGCATTAATCTAATACTGTTACTCCACCGATCGGTCGACTCCTACCTGCATCTATGGTATTAAGTTCATAACAAACAAAGTAACGCTTTACGCAACATGACATAATGTAGACAAAGAAAGGCAAGCAATATGTTCAGACCCCGTCGTTTTATCCTTAGTGGCAAGAGCACAATACATGCCTTGCTACCCTTGCTGTCACTGGGTGAGGATACCGCAAGATTGAACCCACTACTATGCACCACTTCCACTAAAGATCGATAGATCAACTTGGCCAAGAAAAACCATAGATCGAAAAGCATTACAAAGCTATATAAATCACACATAATAAAGTTCAGATTTGGCTCAGTTACTTTCAATGAATAATCTGATCATAAACCCACAAATCATCATATCCCAACAAACACACCTTACAAAAGGATTACATCAAATAGATCTTTGAAGATAACACGGTATTGAAGATCAAAGAGAGAGAAGAAGCCATCTAGCTAATCACTATGGACCCGTAGGTCTGTGGTAGACTACTCACACATCATCGGAGAGGTAGCAAGATTGATGTAGAAGCCCTCCGTGATTGATTCCCCTCCGTCAGGGTGCTGGAAAAGGCCTCCAGATAGGATCACGGAATAACAAAGACTTGCAGTGGAGAAAAAATTATTTCGGGTGTCTCTCTGAGGGTTTTGGAATATTTGGGAATTTAAGAAGTGGAATTAGGCCAGACGAAGCCACGAGGGGGCCACAAGACAACAAGGCGCACCCTACCCCCTAGGCGCGCTCTGATGCCTTGCCGTCTCCTTGTCTATCATCTCGACTCCCCTCCGAAACTTCTAGGGTGTCTTCTGGTCTAGAAAAAAATCATCAAAAAGTTTCGTAGCATTTGGACTTCGTTTGGTATTGATTTTCTGTAAAAAAAACAGGCAGAAAACTACAACTAGCACTGGGTTCATAGGTTAGTTCCCAAAAATGATATAAAATTGCGTAGAAAGTATCTAAGATTGATAATATAATAGCATGAAACAATCAAAAATTATAGATACATTGGATACATATCAAGAGTCACCGCAAGATTGAACCCACTACTATGCACCCCTCCCTTTGAAGATCCAGTCATCTAATTGGCCAAAGAAGAATCAATAGATTGGAAAGCATACATAGCTATGAAATTACCACTATTGGGAAAGGGCTTATAGGTGAATGATGTCTACTACGCAACTTTATTCTTGTAGACTCTGTTGGGCCTTCAAGCGCAGCGTTTTGTAGGACAGTAGCAATTTTCCCTCAAGTGTATGACCTAAGGTTTATCAATTCGTGGGAGGTGTAGGATGAAGATGGTCACTCTCAAACAACCCTGCAATCAAATACAAAAAATATTTTGTGTCCCCAACACACCCAATACAATGGTAAATTGTATAGGTGCACTAGTTCGGCGAAGAGATGGTGATATAAGTGCAATATGGATGGTAGATATAGGTTTTTGTAATCTGAAAATATAAAAACAGCAAGGTAACAAGTAGTAAACAATGAGCAAAACGGTATAGCAATGCTTGGAAATAAGGCCTAGGGTTCATACTTTCATCAGTGCAATCTCTCAACAATACTAACATAATAGAATCATATGATCATCCCTCAACAAGCAACAAAGAATCATTCCAAAGTTCATATCTAGCGGAGAACATGAGATGAAATTGTTGTAGGTAGTAGAACCACCTCAAAGTTACCCTTTCCGATCAATCTATTGGGTTATTCCTATAGATGTCAAAAACAACCCTAGAGTTCGTACTAAAATAACACCAATGATACATATCAATCAACCCTGATGTCACCTAGATACTCCAATGTCACCTCAAGTATCCGTGGGTTAATTATTCGACACGCATCGAACAATTTCAGATTAATCATATTCAATCCAACACAAAGAACTTCAAATAGTACCCCAAGATTTCTATCGAAGAAAGTAGGACAAGAACGTATATCAACCCCTATGCATAGATTACCCCATTGTCATCACGGGAATCCGCAAGTTGAGTACCATGACATATTCAAGTGATCTCAAATCCAATATTCAATCCGACATAACAAAATCTCAAAGGGAAAGATTCAATTCATCACAACAAGATAGCAAGGGGAGAACACCATATGATCCAACTATATTAACAAAGCCCGCGATACATCAAGATCGTGCCATCTCAAGAACACGAGAGAGAGAGAGAGATCAAACACATAGCTACTGGTACATACCCTCAGCCCCAAGGGTGAACTACTCCCTCCTCGTCATGGCCTCTGTCGGGATGATGAAGATGGCCGCCGGTGATGATTTCCCCCTCCGGCAGGGTACTGGAAAGGCTCTAGATGGGTTTTTCTTTGATACAGAGAGTTGCAGCGGCGGAGCAGAAGTTCTAGGTTAACTTTCGAGGGTTTCTGGATTTATATGATTTTCAACATTGGAATCATGTCAACCGGAGCCACGTGGGCCCCACAAGCTAACTGGGCACGCCCTGTTGGCTTGTGGCCCAGAGGTGGCTCCCCTCCGGTGGTTCTTCGCTCCGGTATTTCTTATTTTCTCCAGAAAAAATCATAAAAAAAGTTTCGAGCGATTCCGAGAACTTTTATTTTCTGCACAAAAAACAACACCACGGTAATTCTACTGAAAACAGCGTCAGTCTGGGTTAGTTCTATATAAATCATATAAAGTGCATCAAAACCATATAAAAGTATTGTAAACATAGGCAAATATGGCATGAATACTTCATAAATTATCGATACGTTGGAGACGTATCAGTGAACCCCAACTAGTGGCGGGCGTCGTGTGCTACCCGCCACAACTATTTTTGAAAATAAGTAGTGGCGAGTAACAAAAACCGCCTGCCACAGCTAAGGGCATAACTGTGGCGGGCAAATTCAGTTACTCGCCACAGATATAATCTCCCTGGTGGGACTTGTTTGAGTAATCAATCAGTGGCGGGCCTAGCCTAGGGCCCGCCACAGGTAGATGACACAACAATGGCGGGCGTTGTCTTGCAACCGCCACTGCTTATCCTTGCCGGGCGCTCAATTTTGGCAGAATATAGCTGTGGCGGGTGATGCTTACGGCCCTCCACTGGTGCATCAAAAACTTGTGGCGAGCCTCGGGCAGCACCTGCCAGTGCAAAAAAAACAAACTTACGCGCGTGGCTGGCCGAAAATTACGTCTACATCTAATCCCCGCCCGCCCAATTCACAGCATTGAGCTCCCTCCCCACACACCCGTTCCCCATCGAACGCCACCACGATCTGCCGCCCCCCATAAAAGCCGGTAGCGCGCGTCGCCACCAGCCGCACGCGTCGGCACCATGCCCGCCGCCGCGGCCCCCCGCACGCTCTGTCACTCCCCCCATTTGTCTTCCACCTCCACCCAACGGCGGTACGAACGCCCTTGGTCGCCCCGTGCTCCTCGACTGCCCCTGCTCCTCGGCCCTCTCCATTGACCCCTCTCCATCAGTGCGCCTCCGCCCGCACCAACGGATCGACGACCTTCGACCACCTTCACATACCCATCCGTCGGCGCGCCTCCGCCCGCACCAACGGATCCTCGGCCATCTACACACCACTACCCTCGGTTGCTTGAATTCACTGCTTCTGCTATATATGTTCATTGATTTTAAATGATTTCAATTCATTGCTTGTACTATGTTCGTGCTCACGTGATGTTCTACTATACATGATGAAATGAATATGATACAATTGCTTGTGCTATATGTCGATGCTCACGGTTTAATTTAAAGGGAATATAGAAGAGTGCCAAAGTTTTGACGAAATGTTGATTCACTTTCATTTCGTTGAATTTCTGTCTTTAAATGCATCCAATTTGTAGCAAAGGATATGCCAATTTTTTTTGATAAAGTGGTGATGTCCCGTGGTGAATTTCATTGCAGTCCGCTGTCTTCTTTTAGAGGGAATAGAAAAGAGTGCCAAAGTTTTGACGAAATGTTAATTCACTTCCATTTTGTCGAATTTATGTCATTCAATACGTCCAATTTTTAGCAAAGATTATGCCAAAAAAATTGATAAAATGGTGATGCCAATGGTGAATTTCATTGCGGATCGTTGTCTTCTTTTAATGGGAATAGAAAAGAGTGCCAAAGTTATGACGAAATGTTGATTCATTTCCATTTCGTCGAATTTCTGGCACTTGATATGTCTCTTTTTTAGCACCCATGTTGCCAATTTTTTATTAATTTGTAATTCTTTTTTTACTCATTATGGATGCAATCTTCATTTTGCAGATAAAAGATGGCAAGACATACACGATCTCGGAGTGAGGCTTTGACTTCCAACAAGATGAGCCGCCGAATTATGCTTACGAGTTTCATGAGGATACTGAACATGCTGGAGATGGTGGTCTAGATGGGGAATAAGATTCACATGCTGCTGAAGAGGAAGTGCAAGGCAGGGATGGATATTCCGATGATGGTACTGAAGAAACGCAAGATGGCCAACATTTGGAAGAAGAGTTGGATGATGCTGAAGAGGAAGGAGACCTCAGTGATGCAGAAGCTGATTTGGAAAGTCAGCCACGGAAGTGTAAGTCACGGAATAAGGTGCCTACAGCAACTTACGTGATAAAATAGATTAACAAAGAAGGGAGACCCGTTAGTCCGATCAAGAATGCAACGAAATGAGGTAACGTCCTAGGTGCCATCACCCATGAAAACTGTGGCATCAATGTTAGATGCTTAAGGGGTCCTAGAAACAAACACTGGTCAAACCTCCTGTTAGGATGACAAGAGATATTTCCAAGTTCAACGACCGAGACAAAGCACTTGCAGAAATCCATGCCATGCGTGTGTTCACTAAGGCCATGAGTAGTAATAGATACCGTGCAAACAAGCTACTGGACAACGGGTATGATTTAGAGGAAATCAAAAGGCTATATCCTAGTGATACGTCTTCGACGTGTCGATAATTTTTGATTGTTCCATGCTATTATATTATCAATCTTGGATACTTTATATGTAATAATATGCTATTTTATATCATTTTTGGGGACTAACCTATTAACATCAGTGCCTAGTGCTAGTTGATGTTTTCTGCTTGTTTTTGGTTTCCAGGAAATCAGTACCAAATGAAGTCCAAGCGCTGCGAAACTTTTTGACGATTTTTTCTGGACAAAATAGACCTGGAAGCTTCGGGAGGAGACCAGACGCAAAGCAAGGAGACGGGAAGGCAACATGGCGCGCCCTGATGCCTTGTGGGCCCCTCGTGGCTCCGTCTGACCTAATTCCACCTCCATAATTTCTCTAAAATCAGGAAACCAACAAAGAGCCACCTGAAACACTTTTTTCGCCGCCGCAAGCCTCTGTCTTTCCGTGATCACATATGGAGGCCTTTTCTGGTACTCTGCTGAAGCCATCTTCATCAACCTTGTTGCCTCCATGATGATGTATGAGTAGTTCACCATAGACCTATGGGTCCATAGCTAGTAGCTAGATGGCGTCTTCTCTCTCTTTGATCTTCAATACAAATTTCTTTGTGATTCTCGCGTTGATCTATCCGATGTAATCTTCTTTTGCGGTGTGTTTGATGAGATCTGATGAATTGTGGGTTTATGATCAGATTATTCATGAAAAGTAATTGAGTCTTCTCTGAATTCTATTATCCATGATTGTTATAGCTTTGTAAGTCTCTCCGATCTATCCGTTTGGTTTGGCCAACTAGATTGATTTATCTTTAGTGGGAGGTGTGCATTGTAGGGGGTTGAATCTTGCAATGCTCTATATCCCCGTGACAGAAAGGAACAAGACACGTATTGTATTGTTGCTACTAAGGATAAAACGATGGGGTTTGAACATATTGCTTGTGCTTACTTTGTCTACATCATGTCATCTTGCTTAAAGTGTTACTCTGTTTGCATAAACTTAATACCATAGATGCATGCTGGATAGCGGTCGATTGGTGGAGTAATAGTAGTAGATGCAGAATCATTTCGGTCTACTTGTCACGGACGTGATGCCTATATACATGATCATTTTGACGATCGGTGGCTGAACTGGATCCCCTGTCTTTTCTCGACTGCTAAATCCTCAGTGCTCCTCAACGGTGCCCCGGGCAGGCAATTCTTCTGCAAATGCGGCATTCGTCAGGGTGATCCCCCTATCGCCTCTTATCTTCGTGCTCGCCGTAGACCTGCTGCAAGCAGCCATAAATGCTGCTTATCGGGCTGGCCATCTTCAACTTCCCATCCCAGTGCCGGACAATGACTACCCGGTCATCCAATACGTAGACGACACGATCATCATCATGCCTGCAGTTTTGGAACAGGCTGAACACATGAAGATGATCCTACAAGACTATGCCATGTCTGTTGGTCTCCACATCAACTTTTAGAAATCAACGTTGATTTCAGTTAACACCACGACAGACCAAACCACTCTTTTGTCTGGAGTGTTTGGGTGTTCGATTGGTAGCATGCCTTTCACCTACCTTGGTCTGCCCATGGGTATCACGCGGACGATGGTGATCGATCTTGTGCCACTGGTCGCTTCGGTGGAGAGAAAACTTTCCACTGCCACCTCGCTATTCGACTATGGCTCAAAGCTGACTTTGGTGAACTCGGTGGTCACCTCACTCACTATTTATGCCATGTGCTCCATCAAGATTCCCCCCAAGATACTGGAACATTTGGACAAACTCAGGAGATACTGCTTGTGGGCCAAGAAGTCTGACGATGGTGTAAAATCAGCTTCGCTTGCCTCGTGGTCCTTAGTTGCAGACCAAAGAACAAAGGGGGCTTGGGCGTCATTGTCCTGCACGTGCAAAACCAAGGGTTCCTTATGAAGCAACTGCATAAGTTCTATAATCATGCCGACATACCGTGGGTAAAGCTGGTCTGGTCTGTGCACTATGAGAATAAGGTGCCTCACGCGACTGATGTGTGTGGGTCCTTTTGGTGGCGCGACGTGATGCAACTTTCACCGATCTACACAGGGGTCACAAAGGTGGAAGTGGTCGATGGTATTACAATGTTGTTTTGGAAAGACCTATGGCATGATGATGTGCTCGCAAAGAACCATCCCCGCCTCTGCTCGTTTGCCAAGGATGAAGACATTTCAGTCCAGGGTCTGCTGACGGCCAGCTCCTTGGGCCAAAACTTTCATTTGCCGCTCACTTCTCAGGCCAGAGAGGAGTTGGAAGACCTCCAGTCCCGCACTGCATCGACTAAGTTAATGGCCGGGGCTAGTGATGGCTGGAGCTGTGTGTGGGGCTCGAAGGACTTTGCTTCGAGTAAATACTATCTTCATTGTTTTCGGGACATGATGGCAGACGATGCATTTTGTTGGATCTGGAAGTCGAAATGTACTAATAAATGGAGAATGTTCGCTTGGTTGTTGCTGGCAGATCGGCTAAATACTCGTAACATGCTGAGGAGGAGGAACTTGCGGCTGCAAGACAACATCTATGAGTGTTTGATGTGTGTTGATCCTCCTGAGGTAACCGTAGAGCACTTATTCTTTCGGTACCCGTTCAGTGCTGCCTGCTGGGGAAGATTGGGGATCACCTGGCCCAGCCATGGCAATAGGCTGCATTTGCTGCATGAGGCTAGACGCAGATGGACGAGACCCATGTTTATGGAGGTTTTTGCGGTGGCCTCATGGAGCCTATGGAAGGAGCGTAACAACAAGCACTTTAGGGGTGTGATGCCAACGGAAGAAGCCTAGCTCCAACGATTCAAGTCAGACTTCGGTATGCTGATACATAGGGCCAAAAAGGACCTTGAGCCTTTCATTTTACAGTTTATAGCCTCTGTGTGACTGTTATTTTCTCTGACTCTACCTCTGCGTAGGTATTTTGCCCCCCTTTTTTCCTAGTAATTATGTAAATCCTCTTTGTGTAATTGGTCCCGTTAATCTAATTTAAAGTCAGTGGGCGAGACCCCACTGTCCAAAGCTTCAAAAAAATATACATGGTCATTGCCATGAATACATAATCATAACTATGCGCTTTTCTATCAATTGCCCAACAGTAATTTGTCTACCCACCGTATGCTACTTTCGAGAGAGAAGCCTCTAGTGAACACTATGGCCCCTGGGTCTGCTTAATCATATTTGCAAAAAACCTAAAAATACCTTGTTGCAGTTTATTTAATTTTATTTTATTTTACTTTTATTATTATCTATCTACCACTATCAGAAGTAATCTTTGCAAGTAATGAGTTCAAGGGGCTTGACAACCCTCTTGCTCGCGTTGGGTGTAAGTGTTTGGTTTTGTGTGTGCAGGTACCGCTTGAAAGACGAGTTGTTGTGATTCTCCTATTGGTTTGATAATCTTAGTTCTCACTGAGGGAAATACTTATCTCTACTGTACTACTTCACCCTTCCTCTTCGGGGAAAAACCCCACGCAACTCACAAGTAGCACCTAGTACCACCGATGACGAATGGAAGGAGTTCTTTGATTATTGAGACTCAGATGAATACAAAAAAGACAAAAAGAAGTTTGCGAAGCTCTAGAGCCAAATGGTAGGGAACCACAATCTAGGCACCTGTGGTTATGAAGGGAAGCAGCCAATCTGGGATAAGCATGATGCTATGTTTTCTTCACAAGGTCAACTGACACCATTCAGTAATATTTTGGACCTGTGTGCCAAGAAATATTTTCGATCCCTAGCGGTGCTTATAAAGAGACTAGATTGCACTACTTCGAGGACCCTGAGGTGGCAAATGTGGCTGAAAGAGTGGTACGTCATTAGCCTATACAACTACACTTTCCATCATATATGTTTGGGAGCAGTTTCTAAATGATATTAGTTTGTTCATGCGCATGCAAGCAAATTTTACCCAAAACACACCAAGCTCTAAAGAGTTGCCGGATGCCCCGAGGTGGTCATCTGACCCAATTCTGTATGCCCTCCAAAGGAAGGGAGAGCCCACAAGAGGCTGTAAGCACGGTGCCGACTGTACTTTCTGGGATGCCTACCCCCCCCCACCACCACCACCCCAAGAAAAGAATGACTAAGTCAGAAAAAGAAAGAATGGACAAAGAAAAAATAGATCAGTTAGTCAACGAAAGGTTGAAGGAACTCTTACCTGATTTTCTGGCAGAGGTTCAAAAGCATATTTAGTCCAAAGGGTCGACAAATATGCCAGAAACGGTGGATACCCATACGCCACCGCCCCTTGCTCCCACAAAGATCAGAAGCCTCCCAACTAGTAATGTCATGGATGGTCATAGTGGGTCACCACATTCGTTGGAGGAACAAATTCCTTGCACTCTCCTAGCTAAAGTGGGTAATAGTGGCGACTTGTTGGAGGTTGCAAAAGCTAGAGTCTTTATAGGAAATTTCATGCACAATAGCAAATTAGATGAGAACATGCAGAAGTTTTGTTTGCTTAGGGTGTTCCTGTTGGGGAACGTTGTATGGGAAACAAAAAAATTCCTACGCACACGCAAGATCTATCCATGGTGATGAGCATCTACGAGAGGGAGAGTGGATCTACATACCCTTGTAGATCGCTAAGCGGGAAGCGTTAAGAAACGCGGTTGATGTAATCGAACGTCTTTGCGATCCAAATCGCCGAGAGTCCTGCGATCCAATCACAATCCGTCCCGCGATCCTGATCACGATCCGTCCCGCGATCCTGATCACGATCCGTCCCGCGATCCAATCACGATCCGTCCCGCGATCCCGATCCCGATCCGTCCGATCTAGTGCCGAACAGACGGCACCTCCGCGTTCAGCACATGTACAGCTCGATGACGATCTCCGCCTTTTTGATCCAGCAAGAGGGAGCGGAGAGGTAGATGAGTTCTCCGGCAGCGCGACAGCGTGGCGGCGATGGTGGTGGAACTATTCCGGCAGGGCTTCGCCTAAGCACCGCCGAACTAGACTAGAGGAGAAAACGATCTAGATGAAGTAGAGGGAGCACATGGCAATTAGGGTTAGCCCTCACCTCTAAACCTCTAGTATATATAGGAGGGAGGGGGAGGGGCTGGCCGGCCAAGACCTCCTCTTAGGAGTCGGCCGAAGTGGGAGGTGGAGTCCTACTCCAATCCTACTAGGAGTAGGATTCCTCCTCTCCACTTGGAAAACTTTTCCACCTTTCCTCCCTTTGGGTTTTTCCCACCTCCAGCCGCATGGGCCTTGTGGGGGGGGGGGGGGGTTCGGCCAGCCCACCAGGGGCTGGTTCACCTCCTCCTACAGCCCATGAGGCCCCTTGGGTCGAAAGGCCCCTCCCGATGGTCCCCGGTACCCTCCCGGCACTCCCGGTACACTACCGAAGTACCCGAAACTTTTCCGGTGACCAAAACGGGACTTCCTATATATCAATCTTTACCTACGGACCATTCCGGAGCTCCTCGTGACGTCCAGGATCTCATCCGGGACTCCGAACAACTTTCGGTCACCACCATACATAACTCTACTATACCGAAACGTCACCGAACCTTAAGTGTGCAGACCCTGCGGGTTCGAGAACTATGTTGACATGACCGAGACACCTCTACGGTCAATAACCAATAGCGGGACCTGGATGCCCATATTGGTTCCTACATATTCTACGAAGATCTTTATCGGTTGAACCTCTATGTCAAGGATTCAGTTAATCCCGTATGTTGTTCCCTTTGTTCTTCGGTATGTTACTTGCCCGAGATTCGATCGTCGGTATCTCTATACCTAGTTCAATGTCGTTACAGGCAAGTCTCTTTACTCGTTCCGTAATACAAGATCCCGTGGCTAACTCTTTAGTCACATTGCTTGCAAGGCTTAGTGTGATGTTGTATTACCGAGTGGGCCCTGAGATACCTCTCCGTCACACGGAGTAACAAATCCCAGTCTTGATCCATGCCCACTCAACAAACACCCTCGGAGATACCTGTAGAGTATCTTTATAGTCACCCAGTTACGTTGTGACATTTGATACACACAAGGTATTCCTCCGGTGTCAGTGAGTTGCATGATCTCATTGTCATAGGAACAGACACTTGACATGCAGAAAACAATAGCAATAAACTGACACGATCATATGCTATGTTTATAGTTTGGGTCTTGTCCATCACATCATTCTCCTAATGATGTGATCCCGTTATCAAATGACATCTCATGTCTATGGCTAGGAAACCTTGACCATCTTTGATCAACGAGCTAGTTTACTAGAGGCATACTAGGGACACAGTGTTGTCTATGTATCCACACATGTATCAGTGTTTCCAATTAATACAATTATAGCATGGATAATAAACGATTATCATGAACAAGGAAATATAAGAATAACCATTTTATTATTGCCTCTAGGGCATATTTCCAACAGTCTCCCACTTGCACTAGAGTCACTAATCTAGTTCACATCACCATGTGATTTACATTGTTATGAACCTAACACCCAATGAGTTCTGGGGTTCGATCATGCTTTGCATGTGAGAGAGGTCTTTAGTCAACGGTCTGCAACATTCAGATCCGTGCGTTCTTTGCAAATCTATATGTCGTACCGCAGATGTTCCCACGCTCCACTTGGAGCTATTCCTAATGGCTGCTCCACTATACGTATCCGGATTGCTACTCAGAGTCATCCGGATTGGTGTTAAAGCTTGCATCGACGTAACCCTTTACGACGAACTCTTTATCACCTCCATAATCGAGAAATATTTCCTTAGTCCTCTAGTTACTAAAGATAACTTTGACCGCTGTCCAGTGATCCACTCCTGGACCACTCTTGTACCCCTTGACAGACTCATGGCAAGGCACACATAGGTGCGGTACACAGCGTGGCATACTATATAGAGCCTATGGCTAAGGCATAGGGGACGACCTTCGTCCTTTCTCTTTCTTCTGCCGTGGTCGAGCTTTGAGTCTCACTCAACTCCACACCTTACAAATCAGGCAAGAACTCTTTCTTTGACTGATCCATGTTGAACTCTTTCAAAAAACTTGTCAAGGTATGTACTCGTTGAAAGTCTTATCAGACGTCTTGATCTATCTCTATAGATCCTGATGCCCAATATTTAAGTAGCTTCATTCCAGGTTTTTGAAAAACTCCTTTCAAACAACCATTTATGCTTTCCAGAAATTCTACATCATTCCTGATCAACAATATGTCATCCACATATACTTATCAGAATTTCTATAGTGCTCCCACTCACTTTATTGTAAACACAAGTTTCTCATAAACTTTGTATAGACTCAAAAACTTTGATCACCTCATCAAAGCATATATTCCAATTCCGAGATGCTTGCTCCAGTCCATAGAAGGATCTCTGGAGCTTGCATACATTTTAGCATCCTTAGGACTGACAAAACCTTCCGGTTGTATCACATACAACCTTTCCTCATGGATACCGTTAAGGAAACGATGTTTTGACACCCATCTGCCAGATATCATAATCAAAAAATGCAGCAACTGCTAACATAATTCCAACAGACTTTAGCATCGCTACGGGTGAGAAAGTCTCATCGTAGTCAACTCCTTGAACTTGTGAAAAACCCTTTGCCACAAGTCGAGCTTTATAGACAGTGACATTACCGTCCGCGTCCGTCTTCCTTTTAAAGATCCATTTGTTCTGAATGGCCTTTCGCCCTTCAGGTAATACTTCCAAAGCCCATACTTTGTTTTCATACATGGATCTCATCTCGGATTTCATGGCCTCTAACCATTTCTCGGAATCCGGGCCCATCATCACTTCTCCATAGCTCGTAGGTTTATCGTTGTCCAACAACATGACCTCTAAGACAGGGTTGCCGTACCACTTAGGAGCAGTACGCGTCCTTGTCGACCTACGAGGTTCGATAGTAACTTGATCCGAAGCTTCATGATCATCATCATTAACTTCCTCTTCAACTAACGTAGGCTCCACAGAAACAACTTTCTGCGCTGCGCTACTCTCTGTTTGAAACAAAGGTTCAATAACCTCATCAAGTTCTATCTTCCTCCCACTCAATTCTTTCGAGAGAAACTCTTTGTCGAGAAAGGACCCGTTTTTAGCAACAAACACCCTGCCCTTGGATCTGATATAGAAGGTGTACCCAACTGTAACGTTAGGGTATTCTATGAAGATGCATTTGTCCGCTTTGGGTTCGAGCTCATCGGGTTAAAAACCTTTTTCACGTGAGTGTCGCAGCCCCAAACATTAAGAAATAACAGCTTAGGTTTCTGCCAAACCAAAAATGCATACGGTGTCATCTCAACGGACTTAGATGGTGCCCCTTTTAAAGTGAATGTAGTTGTCTCTAATGCATAACCCCAAAACGATAGTGGCAAATTGATAAGAGACATCATAGTACGAACCATATCCAATAGAGCACAACTACGACGTTCGGACACACCATCACACTATGGTGTTCCAGGTGGCGTGAGTTGTGAAACAACTTCCACATTGTCTTAAGTTGTATACCAAACTCGTAACTCAGATATTTACCTCCACGATCATATCGTAGACATTTTATCTTCTTGTCACGATGATCTCAAACTTCACTCTGATTTTGATTGAACTTTTTCAAACGTTTCAGACTTGTGTTTCATTAAGTAAATATCCCCATATCTACTCAAATCTTCAGTGAAGGTAGAAAAATAACGATATCCACCGCACGCTACAACACTCATTGGACCGCATACATCAACATGTTTCATTTCCAATAAGTCACTTGCCCGCTCCATCAAGCCAGATAACGGGGTTTTAGTCATCTTGCCCATGAGGCATGGCCCGCATGTCTCAACCGATTCGAAATTGAGTGAGTCAAAAGATCCATCAGCATGGAGTTTCTTCATGCGCTTTACACCAATATGACCTTGGCGGCAGTGCCACAAGTATGTGGTACTATCATTATTAACTTTGTATCTTTTGGCATCAATATTATGAACATGTGTATCACTACGATCAAGATTCAATAAACCATTCTCATTGGGTGCATGACCATTGAAGGTATTATTCATGTAAACAGAATAAACGTTATTCTCTAACTTAAATGAATAACCGTATTGCAATAAACATGATCTAATCACGTTCATGCTCCACGCAAACACCAAATAACATTTATTTAGGTTCATCACTAATCCCGAAGGTAGAGAGAGCGTGCGATGGTGATCACATCAACCTTGGAAACACTTCCAACACTTCATCGTCACCTCACCCTTAGCTAGCCTCCATTTATTCTGTAGCTTTTATTTCGAGTTACTAATATTTAGCAACCGAACCGGTATCCAATACCCAGGTGCTACTAGGAATACTAGTAAGGTACACATCAATAACACGTATATCAAATATACTTCTGTCGACGTTGCCAGCCTTCTTATCTACCAAGTATCTAGAGTTGTTCCGCTTCAGCGACCGTTCTCCTCATAATAGAAGCACTTAGTCTCGGGTTTGGGTTCAACCTTGGGTTTCTTCACTGGAGCAGCAACTGACTTGCCATCCATGAAGTTTCCCTCCTTGCCCTTGCCCTTCTCGAAACTAGTGGTTTCACTAACCATCAATACTTGATGCTCCTTCTTGATTTCTACCTTCGCGGTGTCAAACATCGCGAATAGCTCAGGGATCATTATTTCCATCCCCGGCATTTTATAGTTCATCACAAAGCTCTAGTAGCTTAGTGACAGTGACTTGGAGAACGATATCAATCACTATCTTATCTGGAAGATAAACTCCCACTCGATTCAAGCGATTTGTAGCACCCAGACAATCTGAGCACATGCTCACCGATTGAGCTATTCTCCTTCATCTTGCAGGCAAAGAATCTTGTTGGAGGTCTCATACCTCTCAACACTGGCACGAGCCTGAGATCCCAATTTCAGCTCTTAGAACATCTCATATGTTCCGTGACGTTCAAAATGTTTTGGAGCCTCAATTCTAAGCCGTAATGCATGACGCACTGAACTATCAAGTAGTCATCAGAACGTGTCTGTCAGATGTTCACAACATCTACAGACGATGCTCGAGGGGGGGGGGGGTGCACTGAATGGTGCATTAAGGACATAAGCCTTCTGTGCAGCAATGAGGACAATCCTCAGATCACGGACCCAGTCTGCATTATTGCTACCATCATCTCTCAACTCTATTTCTCTAGGAACATATAAAAATTCAAAGGAGCTACAGCGCGAGCTAGTAATCTACAACATAATTTGTAAAGACATTTTGACTATGTTCATGATAATGAGTTTAGTTAATCATATTACTTAAAAAACTCCCACTCAAATTGACATCCCTCTGGTCATTCGAGTGTCACATGATCCAAATCCACCAACTCAAGTCCGATCATCACGTGAGTTGAGGTGGTTTCAATGGTGAACATCTTCATGTTGATCATATCTACTATATGACTCATGTTCGACCTTTTGGTCTCTTGTGTTCCGAGGCCATGTCTGTACATGCTAGGCTCGTCAAGTTTAACCCGAGTGTTCCGCATGTGCAACACTGACTTGCACCCGTTGTATGCGAACGTAGAGTCTATCACACCCGATCATCACGTGGTGTCTCAAAACGACAAACTTTCGCAACGGTGCACACTCGGGGAGAACACAGTTTTATCTTGAAATTTAAGTGAGGGATCACCTTATAATGCTACCGTCGTCCTAAGCAAAATAAGATGCATAACAGGATTAACATCACATGCAAATCATAAGTGACATGATATGGCCATGAACTTGTGCTTTTGATCTCCATCTCCAAAGCACCGGCATGATCTCCATCGTCACCGGCATAACACCATGATCTCCATCATCTTGATCTCCATCAATGTGTCGCCATGAGGTTGTCGCGCCGACTGTTGCTTCCACGACTATTGCTAACTCATAGCGATAAAGTAAAGCAAAACGGCGAAAATAATTAAAGACAACCCTATGGCTCCTGCCGGTTGCCGTACTCATCTACATGCAAGTCGTGATATTCTATACAACACATGATCATATCATACATCACATATATCTCATGATGTAATTGGCCATATCACATCACAACGTACCCTGCAAAAACAAGTTAGACGTCCTCTAATTGTTGTTGCAAGTTTTACGTGGCTGCTACGGGTATCTAGCAAGAACAATTCTTACCTACGCAAAAACTACAACGGTGATACGCAAATTGCTATTCAACCTTCTCAAGGACCGCCTTTGTCGAATCCGATCCAACTAAAGTAGGAGAAACAGACACCCGCCAGCCATCTTTATGCAACGAAGTTACATGTCAGTTGATGGAACCGGTCTCTCGTAAGCGTACGCGTAATGTTGGTCCGGGCCGCTTCATCCCACAATACCGCCGAATCAAGAAAAGACCAAGGGAGGAAGCAATCTGAATATCAATGCCCACAAACTCCTTTGTGTTCTACTCGAGATCTCGTCTACACATAGACCTAGCTCATGATGCCACTGCCGAGCGTCCCGCGATCCAATCACGATCCGTCCCGCGATCCTAATCACGATCTGTCCCGCGATCCAATCACGATCGGTCCCGCGATCCTGATCACGATCCGTCCGATCTAGTGCCGAACAGACGGCACCTCCGCGTTCAGCACACATACAGCTCGATGACGATCTCCACCTTCTTGATCTAGCAAGAGGAAGCGGAGAGGTAGATGAGTTCTCCGGCAGTGCGACGACGTGGCGGCGATGGTGGTGGAACTATTCCGGCAGGGCTTCGCCTAAGCACCGCCGAACTAGACTAGAGGAGAAAACGATCTAGATGAAGTAGAGGGAGCACGTGGCAATTAGGGTTAGCCCTCACCTCTAAACTCTAGTATATATAGGAGGGAGGGGGAGGGGCTGGCCGGCCAAGACCTCCTCCTAGGAGTCGGCCGAAGTGGGAGGTGGAGTCCTACTCCAATCCTACTAGGAGTAGGATTCCTCCTCTCCACTTGGAAACCTTTTCCACCTTTCCTCCCTTTGGGTTTTTCCCACCTCCAGCCGCATGGGCCTTTTGGGGGGGTTCGGCCAGCCCACCAGAAGCTGGTTCACCTCCTCCTACAGCCCATGAGGCCCCTTGGGTCGAAAGGCCCCTCCCGATGGTCCCCGGTACCCTCCCGGCACTCCCGGTACACTACCGAAGTACCCGAAGCTTTTCCGGTGACCAAAACGGGACTTCCTATATATCAATCTTTACCTCCGGACCATTCCGGAGCTCCTCGTGACGTCCAGGATCTCATCCGGGACTCCGAACAACTTTCGGTCACCACCATACATAACTCTACTATACCGAAACGTCACCGAACCTTAAGTGTGCAGACCCTGCGGGTTCAAGAACTATGTAGACATGATCGAGACACCTCTACGGTCAATAACCAATAGCGGGATTTGGATTCCCATATTGGTTCCTACATATTCTACGAAGATCTTTATCGGTTGAACCTCTATGTCAAGGATTTAGTTAATCCCGTATGTTGTTCCCTTTGTTCTTCGGTATGTTACTTGCCCGAGATTCGATCGTCGGTATCTCTATACCTAGTTCAATCTCATTACCGGCAAGTCTCTTTACTCGTTCCGTAATACAAGATCCCGTGGCTAACTCTTTAGTCACATTGCTTGCAAGGCTTAGTGTGATGTTGTATTACCGAGTGGGCCCTGAGATACCTCTCCGTCACACGGAGTAACAAATCCCAGTCTTGATCCATGCCCACTCAACAGACACCCTCGGAGATACATGTAGAGTATCTTTATAGTCACCCAGTTACGTTGCGACGTTTGATACACACAAGGTATTCCTCCGGTGTCAGTGAGTTGCATGATCTCATGGTCATAGGAACAGACACTTGACATGTAGAAAACAATAGCAATAAACTGACACGATCATATGCTATGTTCATAGTTTGGGTCTTGTCCATCACATCATTCTCCTAATGATGTGATCCCGTTATCAAATGACATCTCATGTCTATGGCTAGGAAACCTTGACCATCTTTGATCAACGAGCTAGTTTACTAGAGGCATACTAGGGACACAGTGTTGTCTATGTATCCACACATGTATCAGTGTTTCCAATTAATACAATTATAGCATGGATAATAAACGATTATCATGAACAAGGAAATATAATAATAACCATTTTATTATTGCCTCTAGGGCATATTTCCAACAGTTCCCACAATACGACAGTTTGATTCTACCACAGAACATTATGGAAGAGGGTGATGAGGCGCAACCCCTTTCGGAATGCTTTGCTGGTTACCTCAAGTGGTCTTCAATGCATATCATACTAGAAAAGCCATCCCCAAACAGAACACTATCTCCGACCATCCCCAACATTGCAGCATCATCACCATATCCCAACATCCACGGCGTTGGATCGCCGCCTAGAAGATATCCTCTAGGTCTTTGCAACCCCATAGCGGCTAAGGATGTGCAGGAAGAGCACATGTTTGAGGAATCATGAAATCCTAATTATGTTGTAGATGAGGAGACGTCGCCAGCCCATCCCGATACGCAACCTTGCAAAAAAACTATAGTTTACTGCAACAACACTAAAGAATGTGGTGGCCAAAGAAGCGATGTCATGCCTGCCAGTTTCCGTCAAACTAGTGAATAAAACAAAGACGCATCTAAAGGGTGCAAAAATGAATACTAAGGCAAAAACTTCTGCCACCATAGGTGGAAATGGTAGACCATCGGTAAAGAAGGCACCGAAGAATTCCTTGGCATATGAACAATGTGCTGACAATTGAAAGGACATTTGCTCCCTTGGTGGTTTTGGTAATTAATAACAACATATATGTGATTGGGCTCATGGTTCCACTAAGTATATTTCAGGAAAAGTCCAATGATGAGATGGCTACAAGTTGTGAGGAGATACCCCAAGATGCAAGGAATGGATTGGCAAAGCTTCAAGCTAGAAGACTCTCTTTTTACTTTGTGATAAATCACTTTGAGTCCATAGGAAAGCCAATACTATTAAAATGGGGTAAGGTATTGTTGGTGAACAAATTGCTCCACGTGCACAAGTGCTAGCCACCAAAAACACTCACAAGCTCTCCCACAAAATACTCTGTCTAAACCCAACTTCACAAAATCGGTGCCACCAACTTCTCATTCGGCCCTACCGATTTTCTACCCATGACAGAACCCTAGCTAAACCTAGCTCTTCGGTACAACCAAGACTGCATCGGTGCAACCGAGTTTCAGTGACCAACATTCTGGTGTCCCAATTCATAAAATCGGAATTTCTGAGTTTATGCTTCGGTCTCACCGAGTTTTGGGAACTGCCCTCGGCCACTGGTTTCGGTACCACTGAGAGTTCCATATCGGTCTCACCGAGATTCCTAAAGTTGCCACATTTTGAACAAGTCGGTGCCACTGAGTTTTACTTTGGTTTCACCGAGTTGGGCAATAATGTTGTAATGGTTGGATTTTTGGAGATGCCTATATATACCCCTCCACCACATCCCACTCGAAAGAGAAGCACTCAGAACTATTCCATGCTTGCCCCATCCAGTTTTCTGAGAGAGAACCACCTACCCTTGTGTTGAGATCAAGATCATCCACTCCAACCATATGGATCTTGATTTCTAGCCTCCCCAAGTTGCTTTCCACCCAATCAATCTCTTCTACCAAGCCAAATCTATGAGAGAGTGATTGAGTGTTGAGGAGTCTATCATCTTGAAGCACAAGAGCAAGGAGTTCATCATCATTATCAAGCCTATTACCTTTTGGAGAGTGGTGCCTCCTAGATTGGTTAGGTGTTTCTTGGGAGCCTCCTACTTCGTGTTGTGGAGTTGAACCAAGAAGTTTGTATGGGCAAGGAGATCGCCTACTTCGTGAAGATCTACCCATAGCGAGGCTAGTCCTTCGTGGACGGAAGCCGTTATGGAATAGTCAAGGTTGCTACTTCGTGGACCCTTATGGGTGGAGCCCTCCGTGGACTATCATGACCGTTACCCTCCGTGGGTTGAAGACTCCATAAACGTGGATGTACGATAGCGCCACCTATCGGAACCACGGGAAAAATCTTCGTGTCTACAATTGTGTTTGATCTTCTAACCCCTACCTCTATTACATGTGCTTATCTTTACTTTCCGCTGCTATACTCTTAGACATGCATGTGTAGGGTGTGCTTGACTTGCTATCATTGCTAAAATCTGCCAACAATTAAAATTGGGAAAAGGTAGAACTTTTAATTGGTCAAGCAGTCCAATCACCCCCCCTCTAGACATACTTGCGATCCTACAAGTGGTATGAGAGCATTGGTCTCCATTGCATTGGTTTCACAACCTAGGAGAGTATGGCATCTAGTGAGGGAAGTTACCACCGTAGAGGTCCGTACTTTGATGGCAAAAAAATTGCTAGTTGGAAGCATAAGATGAAAAATGCATATTCTTGGTCATAACCCCACCGTTTGGGCTGCTGTTCGTGTTGGCTTGCAAGGTGAATTCTTTGGTGATGGAAAGGAACCGGATCGCGAAGCGATCGCGGATGAATTGAAGATGTTGCAATACAATGCTCAAGCATGTGACATTCTTTTCAACTGCCTATGCCCCGAAGAATTCAACAAAATCAGCCGTCTTGAGAATGCAAAGGAAATTTGGGATACTTTGGTTGATATGCACGAAGGTACCGATTCCGTCAGGGAATCTAAGTTGGACAGGCTTCAAAGTCAACTTGACAAGTTCAAGATGAAGGATGGTGAAGGAGTTGCGGAGATGTACTCTAGGCTTGCTCTCATCACAAATGAGATTGCCGGCTTAGGAAGCAAAGAAATGACCGACAAATTCATCATCAAGAAGATACTTAGAGCTTTGGATGGAAAGTATGACACCGTGTGCACATTTATCCAAATGATGCCAAACTACAAAGATCTCAAGCCTGCGGAAGTCATTGGTAGAATTGTTGCTCATGAGATGTCACTCAAAGACAAGGAAGAGCTTCACAACAAGTCTAGCGGTGCTTACAAAGCCAAAAGTGATGCTCCCACTACTTCAAGCGACAACCTTGTCACCGATGAAGAGATATGCCTTATGGTCAATAAATTCAACAAGTTCTACAAAAGTAGAGGCAAAGAGAGGAACTCCAAATCAAGATATGAAGAGAAGCGTTCATCTAGTCGTGACCAGAATTGTTACAATTGTGGAAGGCCCAGACACTACTCAAATGAGTGCACGCCCCCCCACAAAAGAAGGGAAGAGTCACCTAGAAGAAAAAGCTCAAGAGATGAGTCACCTCGAAGAGAGAGAAGGAGTAGAGATGATTGGTATGAACGAAGACCCTCAAGGAGAAGTAGGGATTCGGAGAATAAGGACAAGTACACCAAGAGCTACTCAAGAAGAAGACATCAAGCTCATGTTGGTGAATGGGTTTCCGGCTCCGATTCCGACGACCACTCCGAGAGAAGCTATCACTCCGACTCCGACTATAGTCAAGATGAAGGTGTTGCCGGACTTGCACTCGTTTCCTCCAACTCCTACGACATATTTGATTCACCGAATGAAGGGAGTGCAAGTTGCTTCATGGCTAAAGGCCCCAAAGTATCACACCCCGAATATCTTGATTTCGATAGTGATGAGGATGACTTACTTGGAGATGATAACTTGCTATGTGATAAAACTAGTGATATTAGTCCAAATGTGCTAGATGATGACCATGTTAATCAAGATAAGTCGTGCGATGATGATAAGAAGGAAATAGAACGACTAACTAAAGAATTAAACACTCTTAAGTTAGCTCATGAATCTATTTCAGAAGATCATAGAGATCTTGTAAGAACTCATGAGAAGCTACGCTTCAAGAAGCTCAATTTGGAGCAAGAACATGAGTTTCTTAAAGCAATCAATGACGATCTCCGAAAGAAGACTTCTTCTTATCTAGCCAAATGACTACTCTTGTCTACATTTATTCCACAAGTTAAGACTAAGAAATCTAGTAACAAAGGCAAGAAAGGTTCTTCAACTAGTAGCAATAAAAATGATAAATCCAATGATATTGCTTCTAGTAGTTCTATTGATTCCACTAACGACTCTCTTAGCCAAGTTACACTTGAGCAAGAAAATGATCTATTGAAAGGGATTATAGAGAAAGGTATCTACAAAAGTCTTGCCGGATGTAAGCAATTTGAGGAGATTGTACGCAAGCACGGAGGACACCGGAAGAACCATGGCATTGGCTACTTTAACGCTAATGGAGTTGAATGGGAAGAAGGTCAATACCCCAAGCCCAAGTTTGTTCCTCAAAGGGAGAAGTATGAACATACTCTTCCCAAGGGAACAAAAGCTCAAGATGACCTTCCACCACAAGATCACAAGCTCAAGGGCAAGGCCAAGCTTCAAGAGGAGATTGACTCATATGAAGATGAATCCCAAGCTTTGGTCAAGTGGGTTCCCAAGGCTACTACAAGCTCAACTTCTACAAGTGCCACTTCAACATCAAGGATTCCCATCAACTTGATGTGGGTCCCCAAGAAGAAGAACTAGAGAAGTTCTTGAGGGGTGACTCCGCCAATGAAATTCACTCATATTCATTATTGGCAAGAACTAGTTGCAATCAACATCAACATTATGCAATAGTTCAAAGAGTCACACATTCCCTCAAAGGTAAGCAAGGGACAATGTAATTAATGAATCAATATACATCATCATGTATGCTTTGTACTCTATGTCCATAGATATCCTTGTATTTGTCTCTTGTGCTTGGGACTAACCCATGTAGGTGAGGAGAGTAAGAAACACAAAGGATTGCTCCCAACTCAAGATGATTCTCATCAACTATGAGCATCCACTACTACATCACCCACATGAAGTCTTCTACGACAAAACCCAAGGTTAGTTTATCCCTCTTAGGGGGGATGTCACATTAAGAGGGGGCTTTACTCTAAGACTTGAGTCAAAGTATCTCTAAGAATGTGAAAACATTAAATGCTTTATGTAAAAGTGGTAACCCCACTTGTGCTTAAACGATGAGTATGACCTATGATCAAGTATTCTTACTTGGCTCCTAAGTCAATATACTCATATATAGATGACTACGTCATCGCCAAAGTGCTTGATAGATGCTAGAATGATTGTGCATGTTTGCCATGATTCCATTTGATATCTTATTGTGTGAGCAGGTTGGTCTGCATATCTTTACTCATTCGAGGATATCCAATTGTAGCTATTTGGTTTTTGTTTTCTTTTTGCCAGTTGGATATACAAGAATGCCTAGGACCCTTCTCTAGCTATCTATGCTTTCTCACCTCAAGTTATATTCATGCTATATCACACAAAACTTGAACAAGCACTTGACGAACCCTTTGTGTGAGGAGCACTCGGAGTACCGTTTCGTCAAGGCTGACCTCCAAAACCTCCCTAAAGTGCAACTCGGTGTGACCAACCAGAAAATCTCGGTTCCACCGAATGCCTAGGGATGATTTATTTTTGCACCTCGGTACCACCGATACCATAATCTCGGTTACACCGAGTTTACCTATCAACTGACAGTAGAGGAACTCGGTGACACCGAAATTCGAGTCTCAGTGACACCGACAGTGAAGGGTACTTATACCGGCGAACCCGACGCTTTGAATTTGTATCTTCAAACGTCGCATCCCCAACCCTAAGTTGCCGAAACCAGACCCCCCGGCCATCGCCTTTATCTCCCCGAGCGCCTCCGCAGTTGGGAATCACGCCGCCGATGGGAATCTTCTCCGTCGTCGCCGTCGTAGTCGGACCACCGCCAAGTTAGGGTATGGCTCCGAATTTCTTCATGCGTTCCCCTTCCGATTCTAACGCATTGAGATGATTTTGTCTTGTTCCACCATGTGCAAACTTCCTATCCCACAAAAAGAATCCATAGATTAGAAAAACAATGAAATTTTGGATCTGATCTCCCGCAGAATACATCTCGGTGACACCGAGTTGTAATAATCAGTTCCACCGATTCTGTGTTTAGGGTTACTGAGAACCACTTCGGAGAGACCGAGTAGTCTTTTTCGGTTCCACCGAAAATGGCAGCCAAGTTTCTGTTAAGGCAGTGGTCAGTCTCGGTGACTCCAAAAACAACAACTCGGTGCTACCAAAATCTATCTTGCAGTAGTTCATACCCAAAGTTTCTGAGTTTGCTTTTGAAAATTTCTGTGTTTTTGTGGTACTCAACATTTCTGCTCTTCTATACTCCATTCACACGGACAGTATGTCAGCTTCAGGTGATAGTCAGAATGATTCCAGAGAGCCTAGGATTAATGCTGATCCAGACACTAGTCCTGAGGCCAGCTCATCTTCTTCAGAAGATCCAGGCACACCTAGCTCCCATGGTTTGCCCAAGGCTGCAACTAGAGCCAGGAGAAAGTTAAATTCAGATGAAGAGAACTCTGATTTTGTGCGAGAGGAGGTCCTTGCCAAGCAAAGGCAGGACAAAGCAGACAGAGCTGCCAAGAAGGCTGTATCTGAGGCCACCTCATCTAGAAGACCTGTCAGGAAGGAGTATGCCAGTTCTGAGGCTGTGAGAGCACCAGAGAGTGCTAGGGCTTCCATGTCTATAGAGCCAGCCAGAAGCTCTATGCCCAAGAAGCCTGCTGACAAGAAAAGAAGCAGGAAGAGGACAGTACATGTTGTTGGAAGACCAACTTCCATGTATGAGGATCCAACAGATGCTGAGGGAGAGGAAGAGCCAGCTGCCAAGGCTCCTCCTAAGAAGAAGAAGAAGCTGCTTGCTGATGCCATGACTTCTCAGGCCCCATCCAAAAGCAAGGCGGCTCCTCCTCCCAAGAAGCCCACAGCTCCTAAACCCAAGAGGACAACCAGAGACATTCCAGCTGCAGCCAAGAACAAGGGAACCTCTTCCGGAGCTGCTGTTGAAGATGAAGAAATGACAGTTTTGAGGAAGCTTAGACCTCACCTCCCACAACACAATGACAACCATCCACTTGCTGGGGACATGAGAAGAGAAAGGATTCAGGGCTGAGAGAATGGAGAGCCATAGATCCTTATTCTCAGAGGTGGAAGACAGTTGTAGACTACAGATTCCACACCAAGGAGTAGCAGGATTTCTATGAGACAGTTTTGCTTGATAAGAGCCCTGCTGTCAGTGACATGAGATATGTAGATTGGGACTACATTAAGAAGAATGAAGATTATTTTCCCCATGTGCTATATAACTTCAAGGCTGTTGGTATTGATGTTTTTGTTGGCAAGAAGACGACTCCCTGGAATGATGAGATGATCATGCAGTTCTATTCCACTGCACACTTCTATCCAGATGGCAGGATAGTGTGGATGACTGAGGGCACCAGATATGAATCTTCAGTGGAAGAGTGGGCTACCATCTTAGGAGCTCCACAAGTACAGGATGGTGATTTGGATGTGTACTCTGAGTCCAAAGCAAATCACAACTCCATGGCTAATATGTACAAGGAGATCCCTGAGGACTATGTGCATTCACATAAGTTTGGCTCGGTGTACTATCTGCAGGCAGGTTTGCAAACCACCAACACCATCACGAGGTACACATTGATGCCAAAGTCAGGAGATGAGAAGATGAACAGAGGATACTCCATAAACATGCTGCATCACATTGACCTTCACACCATATTCAGAGTCATGGACTTGATAGTAGAGACTGTGAAGAGGACAGCTGCTGACCAGAAGAGGTCATGTGGATATGCTCTATACATTCAGATGCTCATTAACTCCAAGCTTGAGAAGAATATATTTGCTCTTGATAGACCCCACATGCCTCTCCAGCCTGAGTTTGAAGACAATATAGTGGTGACGGACCCAGACTATCCTACTTCACCTACTGCATAGGAAGCAGCTGAGGCAGCCAGAGCCACTAGTGCTCCAATGCCAAGGACAAGGAACGAGCAAATGGATCTCATTCTTAGCTCTATCCAAGGAATGCAAAATGACATCACGGAGATTCTCAAGAACCAAAAGAGCTTGGAAAGGATTGTTGAAGACAAGTTTCACTCTTTGAACAAACAAGGTGGATGGGCTGACTAAGACAGTTGATGAGCTCAAGAAGGAGGTGGACTCAGTACCCCTTCCCCACACCTCAGAGGATGATGATGATGATGATGAAGATGATGATGATGATAGTCAACCTCTCAAGCCCAGCACTCAATTCAAGACACAAGCCAGATCTTTATCAGTGCCAGCTTCTGAGACGAGACCATCTACATCAGCTCATGCTGCAGCTCCTTTAGTCCCACCAGCTCCATCAGCACCTCCAGTGTCTACACCAACCCCTTCCATGACATCTGCAGAAGTCTTCGCTGAAGTGGTTCTCTCGACTCCTACATCAACAACCGGAGGAGATCAGGCCAAGAGAGACGATTAGTCCTATACCTTTGAACTTTTTGGTAACTTGTTACCAAAGGGGGAGAAGTTGTATAGATCAATAGGGCTTCGAGAGAGAGAGTGTTGCTTTTTATCGCTCTCCAAAACTTTAAAATCTTTTGGTTGATTTGTTTGTGTTAAACTTGTTGGTGTTTGATCATGCATGCACTTCCTATGTGTTGCTACTATTTCCTACCTTTTGAGATGCTTATGAGATGATCATTCACTTCTTGCTTGATGTGTTGTGCTATGTGATAACCCACAAGTGTAGGGGATCGTTTGTAGCCTTTTTCGATAAGTAAGAGTGTCGAACCCAACGAGGAGCTAAAGGTAGAACAAATATTCCCTCAAGTTCTATCGACCACCGATACAACTCTACGCACGCTAATGCTTGCTTTACCTAGAACAAGTATGAAACTACT
The DNA here is from genome assembly GCA_039707655.1 of Elymus sibiricus. Classification (NCBI taxonomy): domain Eukaryota; kingdom Viridiplantae; phylum Streptophyta; class Magnoliopsida; order Poales; family Poaceae; genus Elymus; species Elymus sibiricus. Next base: position 142,855,356 of record CM077665.1, on the reverse strand, counting down.
TTGCGGGAATAAAACTAGAAGTACTTTGCAAGATAATAAAGAACGTGGAAATAAAAGTTAGGTGATGTTTTAATAAAAGGACAAAAAGAGTAAGTAACTTAGTAGAAAGCTTTTTGTGTAACGCAAGAGAAAGATTGTCCCTAGGCAATTGAATATAATATGATAGATACTTGTCATATGCAATGAGGGAGAGGCATACGCTAACACACTTTCCGTACTTGGATCATATGCACTTATGATTGGAACTCTAGCAAGCATCCGCAACTACCAAAGTTCATTAAGGTAAAACCCAACCATAGCATTAAGTATCAAGTCCCCTTTACTCCCATACGCAACAACCCACCTACTCGGGTTTGTGCTTTTGTCACTCAAGCAACCCACCATAGGCAAATCATGAACATATTGCAACACCCTACAGCGGGGATCCCTCACGTTTGCGCGTCACGGAGGGCACCATAGGACAGCACCATATCAACATACAACTCACATCCATAACATCATACAACAATTAACCCATGGGACAAAAGAGATCTACTCAAACATCATAGGATAGCCAAATATCACTGGGAAATAATATATGGAGTTGAGCACCATGTTTAAGTAGAGATTACAGCGGGGAAGAGAGGTGTTACACCGCTGCATAGAGGGGGAGAGAGTTGGTGTTGACGATGGCGAAGTTGTTGGTGTAGCTCGTCGTCACGATGATTGCCCCGGCGGCGTTTCGGCGCCACCGGGAGAGAGGGGGAGAGAGCCCCCCTCCTCCTCCTTCTTCTTCTTCCTTGGCGTCCCCCTAGATGGGAGGAGAGTTCCCCCTCTAGTCCATGGCCTCCATGGCGGTGGAGGGGCAGGAGCCCCTCCTAGATTGGATCTCCCTCTCTGTTCTCTTCTGTTTCGCGTTCCTGTTTTCTGGCCAAAAACTGTTTCTTATATTCCCGCAGATCCGTAACTCCGATCGGGCTGAAATTTTGAGGGGATTTTTATCCACAAATTAACTTCCTTGCGCCCGAAGGAGATCTCCAACCGACTTACGAGGTGGGCACAAGACACCACCACGGGTTTGGGCCCCTGGGGCGTGCCCTGATGTATCGTGGGGGCTGTGGGTCTCCGTTTGCGTTGATTCCACTTCTCAAAATTCACAAATATTCCAAAAAAAAATCTCCGTAAATTTTTATCACGTTTGTACTTCGTTTGATATGGATATTCTGCGAAACAAAAAACATGCAACAAACAAGAACTGGCACTGGGCACTGGATCAATATGTTAGTCCAATAAATCATATAAAATGTTGCCAAAAATATGTGAAAGTTGTATAATATTGGCATGAAACAATCAAAAATTATAGATACGATGGAGACGTATCAGCATCCCCAAGCTTAATTCCTGCTCGTCCTCGAGTAGGTAAATGATAAAAAAGATAATTTTTGATGTGGGATGCTACCTAGCATAATCTTGATCATATATCTAATCATGACATGAATATTAAGACACTAGTGATTCAAAGCAATAGTCTAGTTTTGACATAAAGACATTAATACTCAGGCATCCCAACAAACAATCATGTCTTTCAAAATATCAAGGCTAAAGAACGCTATCCCTACAAAATCATATAGCCTTGTCATGCTCTGTCTTCTTAACACAAAGTATGAATGATGTACTACCCCGGTGTCAGCCAAGCGATTGGTTCATACTTTTTTAACGCGCTTCAGCATTTTCAACTCTCACACAATACATGAGCGCAAGCCATGGATATAGCACTATGGGTGGAATAGAATATGGTGGTAGGTTTCAAAGGGGTAAAAGTGAAGAAGAAAGTCTCGCATCAACTCAGCGTATCAACGGGCTATGGAGATGCCCATCGATAGATATCAATGCGAGGAGTAGGGATTGCCATGCAACGGATGGACTAAGAGCTATAAGTGTATGAAAGCTCAATATGAAAACTAAGTGGGTGTGCATCTAACTCTATAATGAAAAATTCCCACTAGTATATGAAAGTGACAACATAGGAAACTCTCTATATAAAAAACATGGTGCTACTTTGAAGCACAAGTGTGGAATTAGCATGCTCCTTTTTCTTTGTTTCATTTTCTTTTTTTTTCTTTTTTTCTTTTTTTTCATTTTCATTTTTTCTATTTTTTTTATTTTTTTTCTTTGTCCGGAGCCTCATCCCGACTTGTGGGAGAATCATAGTTTCCGTCATCCTTTCATCACTAGGACATGCTCTAATAATGATGATCATGACACTTCTATTTACTTACAACTCAATATTACAACTCGGTAGTAGAACAAAGTATGACTCTATATGAATGGAATGATCTAGTGTAGCAAAGATATCAGAAAAGGACAAGCCATGGAAACATCATGCTAGCTATCTTACGATCATGTAATGCAATATGACAATGTATGCTCAAGTCATCAAAATGGAAGCGGTGGAAGTTGCATGGCAATATATCTCGGAATGGCTATGGAAATGCCATAATAGGTAGGTATGGTGGCTGTTTTGAGGAAGATATAATAAGGCTTATGTGTGATAGAGCGTATCATATCACGGGGTTTGGATGCACCGGCGAAGTTTGCACCGACTCTCGGGGTGAGAAAGGGCAATGCGCGGTACCGTAGAGGCTAGCAAATTGCGGAAAGATAAGAGTGCGTATAATCCATGGACTCACATTAGTCGTAAAGAACTCACATACTTATTGCAAAAGTTTATTAGCCCTCAAAGCAAAGTATTACTATGCATGCTCCTAGGGGGGGAGGTTGGTAGGAGTTAACCATCGCGCGCCCCCGACCTTCACACAAAGATAGATAATCAAGAATAAATTGTGCTCCAACTTCCTAGCATAACGAGAGACTATACGTGCATGCTTCGGGAATCACAAACCTTAACACCAATATCTTACTAAACACGATCATCCACAAGTACCTCCCACATATTATCATCTCTATATCGCAAAACTATTGCAAGGAATCAAACATATCATATTCAGTGATCCCTAAGTTTTATGTAGGATTTTATGACTAACCATGCAAATGACCAATTCCTGTTGACTCTCTAAATAGATATAAGTGAAGCAAGAGAGTTTAATTCTTTCTACAAAATACCATGCTCTAATAAATATAAGTGAAGCAAAAGAGTATTCTACGAATAACGGGTTTCTATGTGAAGAGAAACATGCAATCCAAACTTCAAATGATATAAGTGAAGCACATGAAGCATTCTATAAAGCCATACTCAAAAGATATAAGTGAAGTGCAATGATCATTCTATAAATCAACCATGGACTATCTCATACCATCATGGTGCATAAAATAAAAATTAAAACTAAACACAAAAGACGCTCCAAGATTTACACATATCACATGAACGAAACGAAAACGAAAACATACCGATACTTGTTGAAGAAAGATGGGATGCCTTCCGGGGCATCCCCAAGCTTAGACGCTTGAGTATCCTTGGATATTTACTTGGGGTGCCTTGGGCATCCCCAAACTTGAACTCTTGCCTCTCCTCCTTCTCCTCATATCGAGACCTCCTCGATCTTTGAACACTTCATCCACACAAAACTTAACAGAAGACTGGTGAGATCCGTTAGTATAATAAAGCAAATTTCTACTTTAAGTACTGTTGCAAACCCATTCATATTTTATATTTGCATTATAACTGCTATATTGTAACTTTTCCATGGCTTATACCACCGATAAAATCGATAGTTTCATCAAAACAAGCAAAACAATGCATCAAAAACAGAATCTGTCTTAAACTGGACAGTCTGTAGTAATCTGAACTTTGACCATACTTCTGTAACTCCAAAAATTCTGAAAAATTAGGAAGAAATAAAAACTTTGTATAGAAATACTGTGTAAAAATTTCAGAAACTTTCCACATTCCAGTAAAAAAAATGAAAATTCACGCACTACAGCCAAAGTTTCTGTTTTTACACCGCACATACCAACAAGTAATCTAATCATCCTAAAGGCAAATCTTGGCACATTATTTTTATAATACAATGGATTTGTACAAGGGGATAGTTATTTTTGTTTGAAAAGTTTCCGTGATACAAGATTCACAAAGTTTCCGTGGGCATGAACAAAAGTTCAAGGACGTCCCCCACTTCAACGGTGCTCATCATCTCTCTCACTTTCACCTTTCTTTTTGTGAAGTTTTAGGTTCCCCTCTATATTTTTTTGTTTTTAAACTTTATAAAAGCACACAACAGAATAAAATGACTCTCTAAAACTTCCGGATTGTCTCCCTGGCAGCGCTTTCTTTAAAGCCATTAAGCTAGGCATAAAGTGCTCAAGTAATGGATCCACCCGGATCCCAAGGTATATCAAAGCCAATTTTAATTAACAATGATTTGTAATTTAGTAGTGAGCACAAAGTGACATATATCATGTGACAATGAAGTCTAACTCTCTTCCTATGCATCGGCATGTCATACAAGAACAATTCATGCACATTAAGTAAGTGCCAATGCGTAGAGTTGGATTTTTGGAGATGCCTATATATACCCCTCCACCACATCCCACTCGAAAGAGAAGCACTCAGAACTATTCCATACTTGCCCCATCCAGTTTTTTGAGAGAGAACCACCTACCCTTGTGTTGAGATCAAGATCATCCACTCCAACCATATGGATCTTGATTTCTAGCCTCCCCAAGTTGCTTTCCACCCAATCAATCTCTTCTACCAAGCCAAATCTGTGAGAGAGTGATTGAGTGTTGAGGAGTCGATCATCTTGAAGCACAAGAGCAAGGAGTTCATCATCATTATCAAGCCTATTACCTTTTGGAGGGTGGTGCCTCCTAGATTGGTTAGGTGTTGCTTGGGAGCCTCCTACTTCGTGTTGTGGAGTTGAACCAAGAAGTTTGTACGGGCAAGGAGATCGCCTACTTCGTGAAGATCTACCCATAGTGAGGCTAGTCCTTCGTGGACGAAAGCCGTTATGGAATAGTCAAGGTTGCTACTTCGTGGACCCTTATGGATGGAGCCCTCCGTGGACTCCCGCGACCGTTACCCTCAATGGGTTGAAGACTCCGTAAACGTGGATGTATGATAGCACCACCTATCGGAATCACTGGAAAAATCTTTGTGTCTACAATTGTGTTTGATCTTCTAACCCCTACCTCTATTACATGTGCTTGTCTTTACTTTCCGTTGCTATAGTCTTAGACATGCATGTGTAGGGTGTGCTTGACTTGCAATCATTGCTAAAATCTGCCAACAATTAAAAATTGGGAAAAGGTAGAACTTTTAATTGGTCAAGTAGTCTAATCACCCACCCTCTAGACATACTTGTGATCCTACAACAACCCAAAAGCACCTCTATATATCCCGGGTCAAAGAATGATATCAGACAATGTGTACGAGCAACTTAGGCATGAGATGAAGATTCTACATGAAAAAAATATGGATTCAGAGCTAGCCAATATGAAGTAAGGATCCATCATTAACCAAACACATTACACTGCGAAGGTGCCAAAGGGATATACTTTCTTTGAAAAATTTAGTGGGGACAAAATATATGTAGATTTCAGAGAGATCTTCTATATGTTTAGATTCTATAGTCTTGGAACTTGCCTAATGAGGCTATGGGCGCTTTTCCAAGCCACCGAGGTAAGAAGAAAGAATGTGTCCCATGTCACCATAGCCAATCCTTTTCTCCTGAACGAGGAAAATTTTAAAAATGAGGAAGGGAGGCGGTGCATGAAGAGTTACCTTCTGGATTTTATGCAACAGAACAAGCTTAAAAACTTCCTCCTCGTGCCGTATAGACCCATGTACGTCCTTATCTTGCTTTACGTTGTCACTTTTTGTACCTTATATATTCCATCATATATGTTTTCATGTCTCAAAATTTGTAACTTTCTCATGTTTGCTGTATGTTTATTGTGTTTTGCGCAGCAACCATTGGGTTCTACTAGTGCCAAGACCGCAAAGGTGCCATTGTTACTTGTTGAATTCCACGAAGATCCCAGGAAAAGATTGGTCGCTCCTGAAGGACCTTCTTTGTGATTGTCTTTTCCATTGGAGTACTACATGAGGCCACACGACTGAAAAGTACTACAAATGAACTGGAAGGAAAATGATTGCCTTCAGATGGAACACTCTATCTTGTATGCAACAACCACCGACTAGTTCGACTTGTGGCTTCTACGCCTGCATTCACATTGAAAGGATCGATATGGTTGACTAGAGGGGGGGGTGAATAGGCAACTACCAGTTTTTAACTTTTCTTTAGCAAATTAGGTTTAGCAACAAATAGGTTGTCTAGATATGCAACTAGGTGAGCAACCTATATGATGCTAACAACAATAACAACACAAGCAAGCAAAGGATACAAAATAAGTAAAGCTTGCACAAAGTAAAGGTAAGAAGTAACCACAAGTGGAACCGATGGAGACGAGGATGTGTTACCGAAGTTCCTTCCCTTTGAGGGGAAGTACGTCTCCGTTAGAGCGGTGTGGAGGCACAATGCTCCCCAAAATGTCATAAAGTCCACCGTACTCTCCTCACGCCCTCACACAATGCAAGATGCCATGATTCCACTAGTGGTGCTCTTGAAAGCGGCAACCGGACCTTTACAAACAAGGTTGGGGCAATCTCCACAACTTAATTATAGGCTCCCAACACCACCACGAAGCTTCACCACGATGGAATATGGCTTCGAGGTGGCCTCTTCCGTCTAGGGTGCTCAAACACCCAAGAGTAACAAGATCCGCAAGGGATTAGTAGGGGGAATCAAATTTCTCTTGGTGGAAGTGTAGATCGGGGCCCTCTCAACCAAACCCTAGAGTTTCAACAAGTTTCGTTGGCTAGGGAGAAAGATCGGGCGAAAATGAGCTTGGGGGCAACAATGGAGCTTTTGAGAGGATAAGAGGTAGGTCTCTTTGGGGAAGAAGACCCCCTTATATAGTGGGGAGGGAATCTGCCCGTTACCAGCCCACCAGCCGCACATCAGTGGTAGTACTGCTCCGGGGAGCGATACTTCTGCCCGCATGGAAGACCAGCATCCTGGCCACAGCTGACTTAGTCAGGGAGGCGGTAGTGCCGCCGAAGCGGTACTACCGCTCCTGCCAACGGTACAACCGCTAGCGCTGTGGGAGGGGCAGATCCAAGCAGTTGTAGGGGACAACGGTAGTAGCACTTGGTACTACCGCCCCTACTACCTCTCTGGAGGCGCAGGTCATCAGACAGAAGATACACGGGTGTCTGGTGCACCGCGATGGGTGCCTGAGCCACCACAACAGCAGCAGTAGGGGGCAGCGTACCGCCCCTACTATCGCTCTTGGTAGCGCGGGACAACAGACACTAGATGAGAGGGTGTTTGGTGCCCTGCGCCGGGTGCCATGGCCACCCAGCGGTACTACTACTCTAGCCAGCGGTACTACCGCTCAGGCAACTCAGAGGCAGCCAAGGGCACAGGGCAGAAGCTCCATATTTTCGAGAAAGGACGGGGTGCAGATGTGTACGTGTTGATTCCACCCAACCTTTCAAAATGCGAACCCCCTCTTGATAGTACGGATTTTCCTACGACTCAAGTCCACCAACACTAAATCATCGGAAAATAACCGTCTTCTCATTTATCCACCGCAGGGGAAAATAACCGTCTCGTGCCACCTAATAATCTCTGAAAGCTTAATGCACACGGTTAGTCCACAAATGCATTGTCATCAATCACCAAAACCAGTAGGGTAGAAACATGCCTTTACAATCTCCCCCTTTTTGGTGGATTGATGACAACACGGGATTTGTACAGCGGATATCATAATAAGCAAAGGCAAACCCCAAAATCTAGAAAATATAGACGGGCTCCCCCTAGATGTGTGCACTATTCTTAGATATGCTTTTGGAATGCAAAGTGCACACACTAGGATCAACACTCCCCCTAAATTTTATAGACCGGCAACTACTTGCAATAATAGATAAGAGTGAAGCATGAATGCAAGATAAGATATGTGAGTATAGATAAAGGGCACAAGGTAAGTATAGCTCACATACTAAGACATAACAGGATAATAATAGGGTAGCATATGTCTCACACCATACGACTTGGTCTTAAAGGTCTCACGAACACAAACCAAAGCAAAGCAAATGATAAAAGAGTTCACGAGCAAATAAACACCAGCAGGAGCTAAAACACACACTCGTGACTCAGCAAATCCTGTACACTCTCTCCCCCTTTGTCATCGAGACACCAAAAGGGCAGAGAGGACTAAAATGGCACACGATGATAGCAGCTCAGGGGACTATCATCAATACTCGCCAGACTCCGAGCTGTAGCCAGTGGTGCCGGCAGGACCAAACCTGCTACGAGGAGCTGAAGAGCTACGTGGAGTAGAAGAACCAGGCTGAGCATCATCTGAATCCCACTTGCAATGACGAGCAATACAGACATCCTCATCTATGATGGAGTCCTCAGACCCACTCCGAATCTCCATCCCCACATGCCTGCCAAGCGCCTTGTGACAGCTGATAGCATTCTTCTCAGCAACATGAGCCTTGTACTGAACGTGAGCCTGCAAACAAAAGAGCTTATTCATCTTCTCCTTAAGTTTCTAAGCCCAAGACGGCCCAGCACGAGAGGGCGCAGAACGAAAAGCAGCGCCACCCTGGACCTCAAAGTCCTCATCATCCTCGTTATCCTCATCGGCCTAATCCTCAACATCAGGCAAGTCCGGCTCGGAAGTAACATAGTTTGCCCATGTGTCCTTCTGACGGAGCTGCACAACCTTATGGGAAACCACCTCACCGTGCTCAAAGTGGATGCCTGGAACAGTCTTGGCCCAAGTGCTCTTGATCAGATGCATCAAGTACGGACCATAGATAGGAACCTTGCGGTCAGAGATTGCAGAGAGTAGTTCACACCACATGATATGTGAAACATCCAGAACTGGCACCTTGGTAGACTGCCTCACACCCCTGACAAAAGAGCAATAGATCCACCAGGTAGGAGTGTACCATGTCCATGTTTCCAACACGAGGAAAAAGAGTGTTCTGGAAGATGCGGTGCATAATATCAAGAAAGGGCTGAAGCACATAGGATGACTTGCCAGTGGTAGCGGAGATCTTCTCAGTGTTGTAGGGCTAGAGATGCCTCTTGTGAGTGGTTGGTGTTTCCTTGTGGGGGTGAAAACCAAGTAGGTCCTGGAGACCCTTATCCTCAATGTGTAGCAAGTCCATGAACTCCTTCTAGGTAGCAGACAACTTCCTCCCATTTGTCATCCAAGTCAAGGTCCGGTCCTCAACAGTCCCAAGATGAACTGTAGCATAGAATACTGCCACCATCTTTGCATCAAAGTCCTTGTTGAACTGCATAATATGAGTAATTCCTAGCTTCTCACAGAGTTCAAGAGCCTCTCCAAAGTATTGGGCATTCTTTTCCAAGAACTCCATATCAATAGACTTGACATGCGGCACATACATGTTTTCCTTGTTTAGTAGCACATCATTGTAGATAGACATTTGCTGTCGGGTCCAGAACGGACGGTTGCGAAAAGCAGATTCTTGAGGAATGACATACGGGTCTCGACGGCAAAGTTCCCAGAACTCTTTGCCAGGCATCTGATTCAGGGATGGCTGCTTCTTCTTGGTAGCGGCCTTCTTTGACTGCTGCTTGGGAGGTGCATTGGGGTTGACGGAACTGTCCTCCTCTGAGGTGCGAGGGCGCTTGGAGCCACCATCACGACCGGGGTTCCTCTGACGCTCCTGATGAGCAGAACTACTACCACCTGGAACCCAAAAACACCAAGCGAGGAAAAGCAGGTGTAAAATAGTTTCATAAGCCAAAAGAAAAAGAATGAGCAAATCTAGACTAAAAGGGAGAAAACATGGGCATTTGGCAGCACAGGCAGTAGTACCGCTGGCCGGAGCGGTAGTACCGCCCAACAGCGGTAGTACCGCGCGGGCGGAGACCACGGGGGCAACTACTACCGTAGGTCGGATCCGGTACTACCGGTGACGTCAAATGCACATATTAACCACTGGAACTACAGATCAACTCCCTAGCCATCTTTCACAATGATCTCATGCCTCGATTTGACTAAAAATCGATGAATGCATCTAGTATTGTCCAAAACCTAGATTCAAAAAAGAGAACAATAGGAGAGAAGAACGGAGACAATAACGTCATCCATGGCAAGAGGAGAGGGTGGCAGTCGATTCCACCGGTCGGAATCGCGGAAGAATGGCCGGAAATGGAGGTCCGGCGGCGGCCTCTGCGGCCTTGGAGTCGCCTGGAGAGAGAGAGCCACGAGATAGAGAGGATGAATGGGTAGGGGGAAGTGGAAACTTCCCCTGCCCCGCCCCATAACCCTTCGTGGGAACTCATGAGCGGTAGTACCGCCCCGGTACTACAGCGCGGCAGAAGGCCGGGTAGTACCGCTGGTGGCGGCATTAGTACCGCTTGTTACTACCGCCCTAGCCACCGGTAGTACCGCTACGGACAACCACAAGGCAGAACAAGAAGTTACAAAGGGGTGGCTTTGAAGAGGTTGGAGACACAAAGACCAGCAAATGGTTGATAACACTCCAAGTATAGGGAAAACGGAGATGAAAATATAGTACTTGGAGTGACACAAAACTCGAATAAGCTCTTCAAAAGCAAATACCTCGCTAGGAAGGGGCGGTGAAAGGAGCCCCCTATGTTTGAGTCACTTGGTATGGCACCGCGAAGATTTTAACCTTCGGCCCATGACCAAAACTCGTCTTTGAAACACAAGTACCATCAAAAATGGCTAATGTGAAAGATTTGATCAATTTATGAATAATAAGGGGAGGAATAGTTCATTGAGAGAACTACACTCCCCCTATGTCCATGCCTACACCTAAACAAGACATAATGAAGAGTGTGGTGGGGTGTGCAATAAGTCAAGCCACATTGCTCGAATCAATGATATTTAGCTCATGCCTTAACTCGCGAAATCTTGCTTCATCCAATGGCTTGAATATATCTGCAAGCTGCTCATTAGTATTGAGATGAATAAGATCAATCTCTCCACGCTTGATATGATCCCGGATGAAGTGATGACGAATCTCAATGTGCTTCGTCTTGCAATGTTGAACCGGGTTGTTGGAGATCCTGATAGCACTCTCGTTGTCACAGTAGAGGGGTACTTTGTCACAAGTGACATCGTAATCCTTTAAAGTTTGCCTCATCCAGAGCAACTGTGCACAACAACTTGCTGCAGCTACATACTCGGCCTCAGTGGACGAGAGAGAAACACAGTTTTGTTTCTTTGAAGACCAACTTACCAAAGAGCGACCAAGGAATTGGCAACCTCCGGAAGTTGACTTCCTCTCCACATGGTCTCCCGCCCAGTCCAAGTCCGAATATCCTATGAGATCAAATGAAGAACCTTTGGGGTACAATAAGCCAAAGTTTGGGGTATGAGCCAAATATCGAAAGATTCGCTTGACATCCACATAGTGACTCTCCTTAGGCGTGGATTGAAATCGTGCAAAAATTCCAACACTTAACATGATATCTGGCCTAGATGCACAAAGATAAAGCAGGGATCCAATCATGGAGCGATATACCTTTTGATCCATGGATTTACCATTGGGATCACTATCAAGTTTGAATTTGAGTGGCATGGGAGTGTTGGCCTTGGCCAGCTTGAGATCATCCAACTTGAATCTCTTGAGCATGTCTTGAGTATATTTTGCTTGGTTGATGAAGGTTCCATGACTTCGTTGCTTGACTTCGAATCCAAGGAAGAACTTCAAATCTCCCATCATGGGCATCTCAAACTCTTTGGTCATTAGTGTGGCCAACTCATCATTGAAAACTTTGTTAGAAGAACCAAAGATAATATCATCAACATATAGTTGGCATACGAACAAGTTTCCTTTACCCCTTTTTGTGAAAAGAGTGGGATCGATTTTCCCAATTTCAAACCCACGGTCTTGCAACATCTCGGTAAGGTGCTCATACCATGCTCGTGGGGCTTGTTTAAGGCCATAGAGTGCCTTATCAAGAAAATATACATGATTGGGGAACTTAGGATCCTCGAACCTCGGGGGTTGCTTGACATATACTAACTCCTTAAGTGGACCATTAAGAAAAGCACTTTTCACATCCATTTGATATAATTTGAAATCATGATGAGATGCATATGCAAGCAACATGCGAATAGATTCAAGGCGCGCGACGGGAGCAAAGGTTTCACCGTAGTCGATACCCTCGACTTGGGAGTAGCCTTGAGCCACCAATCTTGCCTTGTTGTGAATGACTACACCGTTCGCATCTTGCTTGTTCTTAAAGATCCATTTGGTTCCAATGACATTGTGATTCTCCTTTGGTCTTGGCACCAATCGCCACACTTTGTTGCGCTCGAAGTTGTTGAGTTTATCGTGCATGGCTTCAAGCCAATCTGTGTCCTCGAGCGCCTGTTGTACCCTGAGGGGTTCAATGCAAGAAACAAATGTGTGATGTGCATAGAAGTTTGTTAATTGGCGACGAGTAGTTACCTCTCTATTCAAGCTTCCGTAGACGTTCTCTAGAATGTGTTGCTTATTTCTAAGCTTGGAAGCAATCTTGGCAGCTCATCTTTCTAAAATCTCTTCCATGGAAGGTTGTGGTGTATCGTCTTGACGAGCTTGAGAGTCATCACTAGCTTGCTCTTGATCCTGAGCATGATCTTGATCTTGAGCTTGCTCGGGGTTGTGAACTTGATCTTGAGCATCTTGTGATGCATCATCATCACCATGAGGTTGATCTTGCTCTTGATCTTGTTCAAGAGATTGAGGGCCTTCACTTTGTTCTTCAGAAGCGTGTGGGTCTTGCGTCGATGATGGTTCCACTTGTGTGGAACATTGTTTCTCCTTCAGCCACAAGGGGTTAATCAACAGGTAGGAAGTGTCCCACACCCATTCTTCTTATGGCTTGGGGAGGAATTTCATCACCTACATCACAAAGACCACTTTGCTCCACTTGGGAGCCATTATTTTCATCAAACTCTATGTTACTCGTCTCCTCAATGAGTCATGTGGACTTGTTGAGAACACGGTAAGCATGAGAGTTTGTAGCATAACCAACAAATATGCCCTCATGAGCTCTAGATTCAGATTTAGACAAACGAACACCTTTCTTGAGAATGAAACACTTACAACCGAACACCCGGAAGTACTTCAGGTTGGGCTTGTTACCGGTAAGTATCTCATATGGAGTCTTGTTCAAGCCTTTGCGGAGGTAGAGCCGATTGGATGCATGACACACGGTGTTGATGGCTTCGGCCCAAAAGTTGTACGAAGATTTGAATTGCGCCATCATGGTCCTTGCCGCATCCATCAACCTCTGGTTTTTCCTCTCCCCAACACCGTTTTGTTGAGGGGTATAGGGTGCAGAGTATTGGTGCTTGATTCCCTCATCACTGAGAAACTTGTCCAAGGTGTAGTTATTGAACTTGGTGCCGTTGTCACTTCTAATCGTCAATATCTTTTTATCATGTTGGCGTTGAGCTTCATTTGCAAAGTCAATGACGGTTTGTTGGGTCTCACTCTTCCTCTTGAAGAAATATACCCAGGTGTATCTTGAGTAATCATCCATAATCACCAAGCAATACTTTCTTCCCCCAAGACTATCAAATGATGGAGGGCCGAAGAGATCCATGTGAAGGAGCTCTAGGGGCCTCTTGGAGTAAATAGTAGTCGTGGGGCGGTGAGACGTCTCATGTAGCTTTCCCTCGATACAAGCACTGCAAGCACGATCTTTGGCAAAACTCACATTTGTTAGTCGACGAACATGATCCCCTTTGAGGAGACTTTGCAAAGATATCATATTGACATGGGCTAGCCGGAGATGCCAAAGCCATCCCACATCAACTTTAGCCATTAGGCAAGTCGCGGTCTTAGTGGGTCGCTCCGAGAAGTTAATCATGGAGACTGTTTTCGACATGCCCAACAAAGGCCACTTTAAGAGTCTTGCTCCACAAAAGGGTCACGGTATCAATGCCAAAGAAGGTACTAAAACCCATGAGTGCAAGTTGACGAATAGAAAGTAAATTGTATGCAAGGGTCTCAACAAGCATGACTCTCTCAATAGTTAAGTCCGGAGAGATAATCACCTTGCCAAGACCCAATACCTTCGAAATTGTGTCATCACCAAAGGAGACTTGAGTGGCCAAAGATGCATCGGGTCGAACGTCCACCACCAAGTCCTTGCTTCCGGTCATATGATTTGTTGCTCCACTATCAAGCAACCATGTCACCCCTCCAGAAGCAAACCCCTACAATAGATCAATGCTTGGATTTAGGTACCCATTCTTTAATGGGTCCTTTCATGTTAGTAACAAGGGTCTTAGGAACCCAAATAGACCATTCAATGTACTCATAAGAAGAACCAACATATTTGGCATAAACATGCCCAGCACTAGCACGACATAAAACATAAGAGGGGTTAAAATCGCCGGCCTTGTTGGTGGAGGTGGTCTTGCCCTTCTTGGCATTACCACCCACAAAATTGTCCTTCTTCTTCTCATGAGTGCCCTTCCCCGCTTTGACAAAGGTTTCCTTGAGCGGGGGAGCTTGCTTGGTCTTCAACTTCTTCTTCTTCTTAGACTTAGGTGCAAACCCAATCCCTTCCTTTGCTACAACTTCCTTTTGATTGCTCAAAAGGTCATTGAGATTCTTCTCACCTTGGATACATGTCACAAGGCCTTTCTCAAGTTGCTCTTTCAACTTGGCATTTTCCTCCACAAGGTGCGCATGCTCACAACAAGGGTTAGTGGCAATGGCATTATCAATTAACACAAAAGGAGGACATGTGGCTATTTCCTTAGTAAGTTTTACTTGGATTTGATCATGAGACTCCTTGAGAGAGGCATGAGCACCCTTCAAAGCCTTGCAAGCCTTGTCAAGTGCATCAAACTCTTCCTTGAGTCTATCATGGCCAATCCCAAGTGCAACCTTATCAGATTTGAGCACACGATTAAGAACAATAGCATGATCATCATCTTTACGTAATTTAGCAAGGTCAACATTTTGTGACTCCTCAAGAGCCAAACGAAGACCTCGCTCTTCCTCAAGAGCAATGGAAAGATCAGCTATCTCATCGGCATAATCACGACTATGCCCCTTCAACTCCTCGAGGGATTCCTCTTGAGACTCAATGATATCATTGGCCTCACCAAGTTGTTACAAGAGAGCAACAAAGTGCTTCTTGGATTCACCTTTGAGTTTACCCAAGAACTTGTCAAACTCATTCTCATCCTCCTTCGCCTCCTCATGTTCATCCACACAATCCAACAAAGGAGTGGTAGAAATGGAAGTTTTAATGTTTGAGGTTTTGACGTTGGGGGTTACCTTGGTGATACCTTTGGCCATAAGGCACCTAGCAATGTGGTTCTCGTTGGGGCATGGAAGAGTGACACCTTGGTTGGGGTAGAGGATGCAATTGCCACTGTAGCCATTGCCATCCCTTCACCACTAGTATCTTCGTCATCAACATCATCATTGGAGGCATGCTCTTCTTGAGCCACCAACACCTTGTGAGGCACCTTCTTGGTGAAGTTATTCTTGTTGGGCAAGGACTTGGCCTTATCTTTGCAGATGAGCTTGCCACCATTGTCTTCCCTCTTCTCATATGGGCAATCCACCATGAAGTGACTCACATTACCAAAGTTGTAGCAATTCCTCACGCGTTGCTTGTCTTTTGACCCACTTGAGTTGTTCTTGGAGAAGTTGGGCCTTGAGTTTCTCTTGTTGCCCCAAAATTGCCTAGATGCGAGAGCCATGTGCTCATGTTAAGCATATTTGGTGTCTTCGGGGCAACCCTCCTCTTCCTCCTCTTCTTATTCTTCTTCTTGAATGACCTTGGCCTTCAAAGCAAGGTTGGGTGATGACTTCTTTGCCCGTTAGACATGAGCTAGAGCGTTGTCGGCGGTCTTGTTCAAGATGTTCATTGCAATAAACTCATCCAACACGTCGCTTGATGACAGAGAATGAAAGTCCGGTCTTTGACGGATAACGGAGGACATGGCCTTGTTGAATGGCATGATGGCATTGAGAAACTTATGCTTGATCCAGTTGTCATCCGTATCCTTGCTTCCATGATCTTGAAGAGCGACGGCAAGGGTAGTCACTCTCCGGTAAAGCTCACGAAGGCCCTCATCTTCATTCATCACAAATTCATCAGCTTCATCAAGCACTACCTCAAAGTTGGAATGTTGAATGCTCGAGCTGCCCTTGTATAAAGAGACAATGTGTTCCCAACAATCCTTAGCATGAGTGAAGGGACGCCAGTGAGCTAGATCTTCGGTAGGGACTGCATCTTGAAGAATGAACAAGGCAGAGTGATTGAGTTGATTGTCGGCCTCTTCTCTTGGGGTGAGTTTGTTTGGATCATGCGGGTAGTATCCTTGCTTAATGATTCTCCAAAGTTGAGTTGAGATGTGATTCAAATGAGACTTGATACAAAAAATCCGATTAGCAAAATCATTCTTAACTAGTTTAGGAGGAGGACCAAGATTGACTATATGAGGTGGGTGCACCGGTCCTCCATAGACCAAGGGAGGGGGTACCGCGGCAAAGGTACCCGACCCACTATTTCCTTGAGATAACTTGTTCTTGTCAGTGCTAGCCCCCTCCTTACTGGAGTGGACATCCGATGTTGAGTTAGTGGGATTACCCACTTGTGTTGGATCGGTAGAAAGTTTAAGACTATCAAGGAAATCTTTAAACATGGACTTGACCTCGGTCGTCATAGAAGATTTAAGTGAGGACATTGCCTCATTTAAATCCTCTTGGGAGACCGTGCTCAAGCCCTTGGCCTCGGGTGAATCCACAACCCGCTCCCCGTCGTTAACCATACTCTTCAGGTGGTAAAACCCTTAATAAAGAGACGTGGATCTGATACCAATTGAAAGGATCGATATGGTTGACTAGAGGGGGGAGAATAGGCAACTACCAGTTTGAACTTTTCTTTAGCAAATTAGGTTTAGCAACAAATAGGTTGTCTATATATGCAACTAGGTGAGCAACCTATATGATGCTAACAACAATAATAACACAAGCAAGCAAAGGATACAAAATAAGTAAAGCTTCCACAAACTAAAGGTAAGAAGTAACCACAAGTGGAACCGATGGAGACGAGGATGTGTTACCGAAGTTCCCTACCTTTGAGGGGAAGTATGTCTCCGTTAGAGCGGTGTGGAGGCACAATGCTCCCCAAGATACCTCTAAGACCACCGTATTCTCCTCACACCCTCACACAATGCGAGATGTCGTGATTCCACTAGTGGTGCTATTGAAGGCGGCAACCGGACCTTTACAAACAAGGTTGGGGCAATCTCCACAACTTAATTGGAGGCTCCCAACACCACCATGAAGCTTCACCACAATGGAATATGGCTTCGAGGTCACCTCTTCCGTCTAGGGTGCTCAAACATCCAAGAGTAACAAGATCCGCAAGGGATCAATGGGGGGAATCAAATTCCTCTTGGTGGAAGTGTAGATCGGGGCCCTCTCAACCAAACCCTAGAGTTTCAACAAGTTTCGTTGGCTAGGGAGAGAGATCGGGCGAAAATGAGCTTGGGGCCAACAATGGAGATTTTGAGAGGATAAGAGGTAAGTCTCTTTGGGGAAGAAGATCCCCTTATATAGTGGGGAGGGAATCTGCCCGTTACCGGCCCACCAGCCGCACATCAGCGGTAGTACCGCTCCGGGGAGCGGTACTTCTGCCCTCACGGAAGGCCAACACCCTGGCCACAGCTGACTCAGTCAAGGAGGCGGTAGTGTCGCCGAAGCGGTACTACCGCTCCTTCCAGCGGTATTACCGCTGGCGCTGTGGGAGGGGCAGATCCAAGTAGTAGTAAGGGACATCGGTAGTACCGCTTGGTTCTACCGCCCCTACTACCACTCTGGAGGCGCGGGTCATTAGGCACCAGACACACGGGTGTCTGGTGCACCGCGACGGGTGCCCGAGCCACCACAGCAGCAGTAGTAGGGGGCAGCGGTAGTACTGCTTGGTACTACTGCCCCTACTAATGCTCTTGGTGGCACGGGACGACAGACACCAGATGAGAGGGTGTTTGGTGCCCTACGCCGAGTGCCATGGCCACCCAGCGGTACTACCGCTCAGGCAACTCAGAGGCAGCCAAGGGCAGAGGGCAGAAGCTCCATATTGCCGAGAAAGGACGGAGTGCAGATGTGTACTTGTTGATTCCACACAACCTTTCCAAATGCGGACCCCCTCTTGATAGTACGGATTTTCCTACGACTCAAGTCCACCAACACTAAATTGTCGGAAAATAGTCGTCTTCTCATTTATCCACCGCAGGGGAAAATAACCATCTCGTGCCACCTGATAATCTTTGAAAGCTTAATGCACACTGTTAGTCCGCAAATGCATTGTCATCAATCACCAAAACCACTAGGGTAGAAATATGCCCTTACACACATGGAAGAATTCATACGGTCCGTGGAAACGTTAAATCAGCATGATAAAATCCTCAAATGGGGTCAACAAGTACAAGAAAATTCAGTCGAAGCTGGATTAGTGCTCGAAGAACTACAAGTCAAGTTCGCGACTGTCATAAACAAGGAGGCCAGCTCGTCGTTCAACCTATTCTATAATAACACTGAAGAAGATGAGTCGAACCAACAAAAGAGCCTAACATAGCTTATTGCGACGAGCACTATGGTGTTCATCTTGATCAACATACTATATTTCATGACCATGAATTTTGCGTTACTCGTTTAAAATTAATGTGCTTCTCGTTCTTTTTTTTAATTATTACAGCTACTTTTATTCCTGATTTGCTTGCATTTACTTAGAATTGTCCCCTATTTGCATCAGCTGACGTAGTTGTGGCAGCATAATATATGCTACCATGGCAGCGTTTTTTATTCTAGCCTGATGGAGCAACCAGTGGAGGGCGCTAATAAGAGCCCGCCGCATGTACTTCACGGAGAAGTGGTGAGCGATGCGCATTGCTCGCCACAGGTAGGGTCGCCCGCCACTGCTATGAGATTCACAACACTGGTAGGCAAATGAGCACGCCCGCCACTGTAAGGGTCCTACCAGTGGCGGGTGGGCGCCCGCCACTACTGCCGCTATAGCAGTGGCAGGAGGTCAGTGGCGGGCGGCCCAAAGAGGCTCACTCGCCACTGCTGGGCTTTAGTCACACGCCACTACTAGGCATTCCTGCAGTAGTGTACATATAAAAGATTTCAGAGAAGATCTCATATAACTCAATATAATTCTGATCATAAACTTACAATTCATCGAATCCCAACAAACACATCGCAAAGAAGATTACATCGAATAGATCTCAAAGGATATTGTTGTATTGAAGATCAAAAGAAAGAGAGGGAATCATCTAGCTACTGCTATGGACCCGTAGGTCCTATAGGAACTACTCACACATCATCATGGAGGCCGTAAGGTTGATGAAGATGGCCTCCCTGATGATTGCCCCCTCCGACAGAGTGCGAAAACAGGGCTCCAGATTGGATCGTGAAATAACAAAGGCTTTCCGCGGCGATAAAATTGTTTTGGGTCTCGCTTCGAGGATTTCAGAATATTGTGGTATTTATGGAGCCGAAGTAGGTTAAACGGAGGGCCAGGAGGCCCAAGCCTGGGTGGCGCCCCCTAGGGGCGCGCCCCTCGGGCTTGTGGACCCCTGGTCGCTCTTCTGGCCGCCTCTTGAAGCTTCTAGTGTCACATATATTCCAGAAAAATTCCTCGTGAAGTTTTTTCGTGTTTGGACTTCGGTAGGTCTGATTTTTCTGCTTTAGGGGTTATTACTTCCTTAGTAGCGAAACCCAAAACATGCGAAAAACAAGAACTGACACTTGATACTAAATTAATAGGTTAGTCCATAAAATTAATATAAAATAACATATAAAGTATATAAAAGTGGTAATATAATAGCATGGAACCATCATAAATTATAGATACATTGGAGACATATCAAGGATGAGCAGGAATTAAACTTGGGGATGCTAATACGTCTCAAATGTGTCTATAATTTTTTATTGTTAAATGTTACCATGTTATCATTTTAATATATTTTTTATATCAATTTATATTAATTTTCTGGCCTAACCTACTAATTTAGTGCCCAATGCTAGTTCCAATTTTCTGCTAGTTTTTTGTTTCGCAAGAAATCAATACTTACATAGGTCAAGAAACATTACCAATTTAACACGAGTGTTTTTAGGCAACAAGAAACAATGGAAGCTTCGGAAAGCAGCGAGAGGGGCCACCAACCATCCACATGGACACGTGGCACCACCAGGGGGTGGTCGCGCCACTTTTCCATGTGGGGTCCCTCGTTACTGACGACCCACAAGTATAGGGGGTCGCAACAGCCTTAGAGGGTAGTATTTCACCCAAATTTATTGATTCGACACAAGAAGAGCCAAAGAATATTTATAAGCCTTAGCAATTTAGTGGTCCATTCAACTATACATGAGAACCACTTTCTTACAACAATTTATTAGTAGCCCGGCAATATGATAGTAGTGATAGCAAATCAATAGTAACACTAACGGCAGTAGTAGCAGATTTGTAGCAACAATAGTAACTGTAACTTGAGCAACAACAATACTATTAAATCGTAGATGTGGAGTAGCGATGGATATTTAGATGAGATTTAATATGCAACAATCATAACCTAGAGTGACGTCTACTACACAGCTTTATTCTTGTAGACTCGTGTTGGGCCTCCAAGCGCAGAGTTTTGTAGGACAACCACAATTTTCCCTCAAGTGGATGACCTAAGATTTATCAATCCGTGGGAGATGTATGATGAAGATGGTCTCTCTTGAACAACCCTGCAATCAAATACAAACAATCTCTTGTGTCCCCAACACACCCAATACAATTGTAAATTGTATAGGCGCATTAGTTCGGCGAAGATATGGTGACACAAGTGCAATATGGATAGTATATATAGGTTTTTGTAATCTGAAATAATAAAATAGCAAGGTAACAAGTGGCAAACAATGAGCAAAACAGTATATCATTGTTTGGAAATAAGGCCTAGGGTTCATATTTCACTAGTGCAATCTCTCAACGGTGCTAACGTAATTGAATCATATAACCATCCCTCAACATGCGACAAAGAATCATTCCAATCCTTATAAATAGCGGAGAACGTAAGAAGAAATTGTTGTAGGCAGTGCACCACCTCAAAGTTATCTTTCCGATCAATCTATTGAGCCATCCCCATAGGTGTCACAAATGGCCCTAGAGTTCGTACTAAATAGTTATCTTTCCGATCAATCTATTGAGCCATCCCTATAGGTGTCGCAAATAGCCCTAGAGTCCGTACTAAATAACACTAAACAATTTCAGATTCATAACACTCAATCCACACAAAGAACCTTGAAGAGTAGCCCAAAGTTTCTATCGGAGAAAGTAGGACGAAAACGTGCATCAACCTATGTGCGTAGATCACCCCAATGTCACCATGGGGATCCACAAGTTGATTACCAAAACATGCATCAAGTGACTCAATAGAACACCCCCATTGTCACCACGGGTATCCACATGCAAGACATATATCATGTGCTCTCAAATCCAAAGTATTCAATCCAACATAACGAAACCTCACAGGGAAAGACTCAATTCATCACAACAAGATAGAGAGGGAAGAACGCCATATGATCCAACTATATTAACAAAGCTCAGGATACATCAAGATTGTGCCAACTCAAGAATACGAGAGAGAGAGATTAAACACATAGCTACTGGTACATACCCTCAGCCCGAGGGTGAACTACTCTCTCCTCGTCATGGAGATCGCCGGGATGATGAAGATGGCCTCCGGTGATGATTTCCCCCTCCGGCAGGGCACCGGATGAGATTTCTTCGGTACAAAGGCTTGCGGTGGCGGAGCGGAAATTCTAGGTTTTGTTCTGGGGTTTAGGGGGTTTACAGGAATTTGTGGTGTTTGTCTCACGCTAGGGGGGTGCCCTTGGGGCCCATGAGCTAGGCCCACACACCCTAGGGGTGCGCCACCCTAGCTCGTCGTCAACCTGGACTTTGTCTGGTCCTTCCATGAAGCTTCGGGGGTCTCTTTTGTTCCCAAAAAAATCACCAAAAAGTTTCAGGTCATTCCGAGAACTTTTATTTGTGCACAAAAATAACATCGTAGTAATTCTGCTGAAAACAACGTTAGTCCGGGTTAGTTTCATTCAAATCATATAAAAGTGCATCAAACCATGTGAAACTTGGGTAAATATGGCATGAAAACTTCATAAATTATCGATACGTTGGAGAGGCATCATAGAGCGATACACAATAGCTCGAATTCATCAATCATATGTAGGCATGTATTCCGTATGTAGTCATACATGCTTGCGATAAGAACTTGCATACCATTTTTTGCCCTACCTTCCCGTGGCAAGGGGTCCTTATGGAAACTAGGGGTAATTAAGGCGCTCCTTTTAATAGAGAACCGAACAAAGCATTAATACATAGTGAATACATGCACTCCTCAAATCAAGGTCATCCCGTCGATATCCCAACCATTGTCACCTTGGGGCTCTAGGGTTTAGAAAGATGATAGGTGCATAAAACTTGCACGTAAGATCAAAAACTCAAATATAATCATCATAAGCATAAATGTTCAGATCTGAAATTTTGGCACTCGTGCCTTAGTGACAAGCATTAGGCATAGCAAAGCCATAACAACATCAAGCTAAGAAAATAATGGATACTCAGGATCACACTCTAACAAATTGAATCAATTACATCAGAAATCTCAACCATCTCCATCACCATCCAATATACCTACGATGGTATTACTCACTCCTGGTGGTGAGCATCATGGATTTGTCGATGGAGAGAGGTTGGTGATGACGACGGCGATGAATCCCTCTCTCCGGAGCCACGAACGGACTCCAAATTAGGGCCCCCGATGAAGAACAGGAGATGCTGGCGGCTCCATATCGTAAAATGCGATAAAACTTTCCCTCCGATTTTTCCTCGGGAAGACAAATTATATAGGCTTGGGATTAGGTTAGTCGAACGCTCATGGGACCCACAAGACACCAGGCGTGCCCTGGGCGTGGGCACCCCCTCACTTTGTGGCCCCTTGGTGGCTCTTCTTCGGTAGTTCTTTGCTCTAGTATTTTCTATATATTCCATAAAAATCCTGCAAAGTGTGGGATCGAGAAGTGGCGTCTAGAGGGTGAATAGACACTTAACAAGACAAATGTGCAGTTTTTAATTTGCTTGAGATTTAGGCAGATTTTAGCACAAGTTAAGTTGCATTCGATGAGTCTTACACATGCATATCTAGAGATAGAGCAGCGGAATGTAAATATCATGCATTTGCAAGAAATGTAAAGGATGGTAGAGTAGGAAGATCAAACACAATGAAAATGCGGAGATTTTTGGCGTGGTTCCGATAGGTGGTGCTATCGTACGTCCACGTTGATGGAGACTTCAACCCACAAAGGGTAACGGCTGCGCGAGTCCACAAAGGGCTCCACCCACAAAGGGTACACGAAGAAGCAACCTTGTCAATTCCACCATGGCTTATGTCCACGAAGGAGTAGCCTCACTCGGGGTAGATCTTCACGAAGTAGGCGATCTTCTTGCCCTTACAAACTTCTTGGTTCAACTCCACATGATTTGGAGGTTCCCAACTGATACCTGATACGTCTCCAACGTATCTATGATTTTTGATTGTTCCATGCCGATATATTATCATTTTAGGATACTTTTTGGGTCTTTATTTACCAATTTATAATATTTTTGAGCACTAACCTATTGACCCAGTGCCAGTTGCTGTTTTCTGCATGTTTTTTTTACTTTTCAGGTTTACATTACCAAATGAAGTCCAATTGCCACGAAACTTTTTGATGAATTTTTCTGCACCATAAGAAGACCTGGAAGCTTCGAAAGGAGGCCGGGAGGCGCACGAGGGCCCCACCACACATCAGGGCGTGCCCTAGGGGGGGCGCGCCCTGATATGTGGTAGCCCCCTCGTGGCTCTCCCGACGCCCCTCTCTAGCCTATAAATTCTCTAATATTGCAAATAAAAACAGAAGCAGTCCCGAAACCCTTTTTCCGCCACCACAAGTCTCTATTCCATCGCGAGGCCATCTGGAGCTCCGTTCCGGCACCCTGCCGGAGGGGGGATCGATCACAGAGGGCCTCTTCATCAACCTTGCTGCCCTCATGATGATGTGTGAGTAGTTCACCACAGACCTACGTGTCCATAGTTAGTACCTAGATGGCAATCTCTCTATCTCTTGATCTTCAATACAATGGTCATCGCATCTTCGCTTTGATCTATCCGATGTAATCCTATTGTGCGGTGTGTTTGTTGGGATCCGATGAATTGTAGGTTTATGTTCAGATTATTCATGAAAAGTATTTGAGATGCCTTTGATATATATTGTCTCTTAATTGCATGATCATTATAGCTTCGTAATGCTCTCCGATCTATTGATGTGCTTTGGCCAAGTAGATTGATATTTCAGCGGTGGGAGTGCTGCGTTGTGGTAGGTTCAACCTGGCGAGTTTCTATATCCCAGTGACAAAGTAGGGGACATGATGCATCTTTGTGTTGTTGCTACTAAGGATAACACGATGGGGTTTATTCATATTACTTGAGTTTACTTTGTCTACATCATGTCATCGTTCTCCATGCATTACTCTGTTTTACTTAATACTCTAGATGCATGTTGGATAGCGGTCGATGAGTGGAGTAATAGTAATAGGTGCAGGCAGGAGTCGGCCTATTTGTTTATGGACGTGATGCCTATATACACATGATCATTGCCGTGAAAATCGCATAACTATCCGCTTTTCTATCAATTGCCCAACAGTAATTTGTTACCCACCGTATGCTGCCTACAGGATTGATGCCGCTAGGGAAAACTATGGCCCCCGGGTCTATTCACTTATATATTTACAAACGCTATTATTACCTCACTACCTTTATTTACTTTTTATTTATTTTGCAATTTATATTTATCAACAATTATCTACACAACTCATTTGCTTGCAAATAACGAGACCAAGGGGATTGACAACCCTCTTGCCCGCGTTGGGTGCAATTCGTTAGTTCATTTGTGTGCAGCCGCTGAAGACGGTTGAGGATCGATATTCCTATTGGTTCGATAAACCTTGGTTTCATAACTGAGAGAAATACTTACCCACTTTGTGCTGCAATTACCCGTTCCTCTTCACGGAAAACCCAACACAGATCACAAGTATCAGAATGGATTTCTGGCGCCATTGCCGGGGAATGTCATCATCAACTATCAAGTAACTTTACACAAATTTTCATTCACTTATTTTTTTTTTGCTGTTATATTTAGATTGTCTCATAAGAATCGAAAATACAAAATATTTATCTTTGCTTGTTACTAGTTTGCTCTTTTGCTTGCTTGAAGTTGCTACCATGTCTGATTTTGAAATTAGTGGTGTTTCTGCCGCTAGTGCGGAAGCCCTTGAGCATCCAACTTCACTTTGTGCTAATAATGCTAAAAGAAATTTTTATGAAGTTGCTAACGAAAAACTTGATAATCTTGCGGATGATGATCCTTCTAAAAGTGAACCCACTATGCAAACAAAGAAACTCCGTATAGGTAGTGGAAATATTATTGGCAAGAGTGTGATTCAAGATTTTTCCACTTGTGCGGGATCATTACCATTGATGGGTGGTTCCATTGTTACTAGGACTACAAGTTATGCGGATGCCATATCTATGCTTATTGCACAATTAGAAAGACAATTTGTCCATATGCATCCTTTTATACAATGGTGGTTTCTAGAGTTCTCTAATATTCAGGAAGCTCCTACTAAGCGTCTAGCCACTATATTTCATGTTCAAGAATTTGGCAATATCATGCAAGAGGCTAGTGATATATTTGCTTACAATAGGGTTAATTGTGAGTACCCACCAATAGAAGGAATTCTTTATGAGTTGGAAGGTATAAGGAAACTAAGATCCACGGACTATGTTGCTTATGATGAAAACCTTAGAAAGAAGGTTCCACCTAATGTCCTAGTTGATAAAAGTTCTGAACATAATGATAAATTTTCTATACCAAAACTTGGATTGGGTTATGATCTTGAGCGAGAGTTAAGAAAATACCTTCATCGAAATTTATACAATGAGGAAATAGTGATCACCTATGAGAAACCTAAAGAGGAGCCTCCTATTCCTCCTGAAATAGATTTCTCGGATCCTTGTGTTGTAAAGTTTAGTCCCTTTAATTATTTTTGTCTACCTATTAGAAAGCTTGCTGCTGAAAGAAGGGAATATGATAATAGCATGACGGATCGTTTCCGTGGTTACTACAATACTTGAAACTATGCATTATGCCTAGCTAGGGGCATAAAACAATAGCGCTTGTTGGGAGGCAACCCAATAGTTATCTTTAAATTTTTTGCTTTAAATTTTCTGTTTATTTTTGATAGCATGATTATTGACTCTGTAATGATTATGTTTTTATGTTAAATTAGTGTATGTGCCAGGTAAATCCTTTGGGATGACTCACAAGATAAGTAGAATCGATGCTGAAACAAAACAGAAATTTTTGACTCCAGTACAGGAATTTTCATTTTTTACTGGAGTGTGATAATGATCTGAAAGTTTTACACAGTGTTTCTATACAAATTTTCGAGGTTTTCCTAATTTTACAGAATTTTTCGAGTTACAGAAGTATAGGTTCTCTACAGATTGCTACAGAATGTTCTGTTTTAGACAAATTCTGTTTTTGCTTGCATAGTTGCTTATTTTGATTATGCTATGGATTGTATCGGGGGGTATAAGCCATGGAGAAGTTAGAATACAGTACCTATTATGCAATTATGAAATAAGAATCAATTTATAACAGCACCTAAAGTCTGAAATATATTTCTTATACTAACGGATCTCACGAAGTTTTGTTGAGTTTTGTGTGATCGAAGTTTTCAAGTTTTGGGTGTTATTATGATGGACCACGGAACAAGGAGTAGCAAGAGCCTAAGCTTGGGGATGCCCAAGGCACCCCAAGGTAATATTTTAAAGAAGACTCAAGCATCTAAGCTTGGGGATGCCCCGGAAGGCATCCCCTCTTTCGTCTCAATCCATCCGTATGTCACTTGAAGCTATGTTTTTATTCGTCACATGATATGAGTTTTGCTTGGAGCGTCGTTTGCTTTTGTTTTGCTTTTACTTTCAGTTTGCCACAATCATTGTTTGCTGGACACACCTATTTAACAGAGACACACCTTCATCATAATTTTTTAGAATACTCTATGTGCTTCACTTATATCTTTTGAGCTTAGCACTTGCTCTAGTACTTCACTTATATCTTTTTGAGCACGGTGGCGTGTAGATTTTATAGAAATGATTTCACTCATGTTCTTCACTTATATTTGTTTGAGAGTTAATAAATAGTGACGGTAATTTGCGTGGGTCATAAGACTAGTCCAAAAACATTAGGTATTCAATAAGTGATAATCAAAACAATCATGTAGCACATATAGAGAAATTGTGGGTCAATGATATTAATGTGGTAATATGAAATAGGTGTGAGTTCATAATTGTTGACCCGTAGAGGTGTTGATATTAAGAAAGGTTGACCTTTTTGTTCATCTAAAAAAATTGAAGAGGCATGGTGATAATGTGTGAGCATTTCTATTCCTCATTGAAATCCTAGTGTTGTTTCGGATCGGAAGCGCGCGATGGTTCACTCTTACCAACCTCTTCCCTCGGGGCATGCGAGTAGTACTTTGATCTATGATAAAACTAATAGAACTTTTCAATAAGTATATGAGTTCTTTATGACTAATGTGAAACCATGGACATACGCAATCTCACCTTCTCATAATTGCTAGCCTCTTCGGTACCGTGCATTGCCCATTCTCACCTCGAGGATCGGTGCAACTTTCGCCAGTGCATCCAAACCCCGTGACATGATACGCTCTGTTGCACATAAGCCTTACTATATCTTCCTCAAAACAGCCACCATACCTACCTATCATGGCATTTCCATAGCCATTCCGAGATATATTGCCATGCAAATTCCATCGTCCCTTCACATGACTAGTTTGTTCATCATCATATTGCTTTGCATGATCATACAGAGCTGATATAGTATTTGTGGCAAAGCCACCGTTCATCATATTGTTGATACATGTCATGCTAGATCATTGCACATCCTGGTACACTACCAGAGGCATTCATACAGAGTCATATCTTCATATCAGTTCTCCATATTGAGTTGCAAGTAAAATAAAAGTGTGAATGTGTGATTATCATCATTATTAGAGCATTGTCCCAGTGAGGAAAGAATGATGGAGACTATGATTCTCCCACAAGTCGAGATGAGACTCCGGACGAAAATAAAAGATGGGGGAGGCCAAATGAGCCCACCATCCAAAAAAATATATGACGAGAGAAAATGAGAGAAGGGACTTTGCTACTATCTTTTACCACACTTGTGCCTCAAAGTGGCAACATGCTCTTCATGTAGAGAGTCTCATGATATGTCACTTCCATATGCTAGTGGGACTTACCTATTCATTATTACAAACTTGGCTTGTATATTCCTATGACGGGCTTCCTTAAATGCCCAAGGTCTTCATGACCAAGCAAGTTAGATGCACACCCCACTTAGCTTCATTTGAGATTTCATACACTTATACCTCTAGTGCATCATTTGCATGGCAATCCCTACTCCTCGCATTGATATCTATCGACGGGCATCTCCATAGCCTGTTGGTACGCCTAGTTAATGTGAGACTATCTTCTCCACTTTTTACCCTTTTGATATCTATCACCATACTCTATTCCACCTAAATGCTATGTCCAATGGCTCACGCTCATGTATTGCATCAAGAATAAAAAGTTGATGCATATTGAAAAAGTACGATCCAAGTGCCTAACTTGGACACCGTGGTGCTTAACATTTGTATTAATGTGGTGAAGATGGAGCCATGCCTTACTAATATAATAAGATGAATGTGGGGGTAAACATTTCTTAAGGATCGTATACCTTTAAGGATTAATGATTTTATTTCTTACACTTTGAATATTGTTGTGTTAATATTTGTCGATTCATCTTTTCTCAATGAGCATACCTGAATAAGATTACATAATGGATAGAATATCACATCAAAAATTCTGTTTTTATCATTTAGCTACTCGAGGACGAGCAGGATTTAAGCTTGGGGATGCTTGATACGTCTCCAACATATCTATAATTTTTGATTGTTCCATGCTGATATATTATCATTCTAGGATACTTTTTGGGTCTTTATTTACCAATTTATAATATTTTTGAGTACTAACCTATTGACCCAGTGCCCAGTGCCAGTTGCTGTTTTCTGCATGTTTTTTACTTTTCAGGTTTACATTACCAAACGAAGTCCAATTGCCACGAAACTTTTTGATGATTTTTTTCTGGACCATAAGAAGACCTGGAAGCTTCGGAAGGAGGCCAGGCGGCGCACGAGGGCCCCACCACACATCAGGGCGCGCCCTAGGGGGTGCCCTGATATGTGGTGGTCCCCTCGTGGCTCTCCCGACGCCCCTCTCTAGCCTGTAAATTCTTTAGTATTGCAAAAAAATAGAAGCAGTCCTGAAACCCTTTGTCCGCCATTGCAAGTCTCTGTTCCGTCGCGAGGCCATCTGGAGCTCCGTTCCGGCACCCTGCCGGAGGGAGGATCGATCACGGAGGGCCTCTTCATCAACCTTGTTCCCTCTTGATGATGTGTGAGTAGTTCACCACAGACCTACGGGTCCATAGTTAGTACCTAGATGGCAATCTCTCTATCTCTTGATCTTCAATACAATGGTCATCGCATCTTCGCTTTGATCTATCCGATGTAATCCTATTGTGCGGTGTGTTTGTTGGGATCTGATGAATTGTGGGTTTATGTTCAGATTATTCATGAAAAGTATTTGAGATGCCTCTGATATATATTGTCTCTTAATTGCATGATCATTATAGCTTCATAATGTTCTCTGATCTATTGATGTGCTTTGGCCAAGTAGATTGATATTTCATCGGTGGGTGTGGTGCATTGTGGTAGGTTCAACCTGGCGAGTTTCTATGTCCCAGTGACAAAGTAGGGGACAAGATGCGTCTTTGTGTTGTTGCTACTAAGGATGATGGGGTTTATTCATATTGCTTGAGTTTACTTTGTCTACATCATGTCATCGTTCTCCAAGCATTACTCTGTTTTACTTAATACTCTAGATGCATGTTGGATAGCGGTCGATGAGTGGAGTAATAGTAATAGGTGCAGGCTGGAGTCAGCCTATTTGTTTATGGACGTGATGCCTATATACACATGATCATTGCTGTGAAAATCTTTTCTATCAATTGCCCAACAGTAATTTGTTACCCACCGTATGCTGCCTACATGAGAGATGTCGCTAGGGAAAACTATGGCCCCTGGGTCTATTCACTTATATATTTAGAAACACTATTATTACCTCGCTGCCTTTATTTACTTTTTAGGTATTTTGCAATTTATATTTATCAACAATTATCTACACAACTCATTTGCTTGCAAATAATGAGATCAAGGGGATTGACAACCCTCTTGCCCGCGTTGGGTGCAAGTCGTTTGTTCATTTGTGAAGCCACTGAAGACGGTTGAGGATCGATATTGCTATTGGTTCGATAAACCTTGGTTTCATAACTGAGGGAAATACTTACCCACTTTGTGCTGCAATTACCCGTTCCTCTTCATGAAAAATCAATACCTAATCAATCTAGGAGACACCACTCTCCAAGAGGTAATAGATGTTGTGTTGATGATGAACTCCTTGCTCTTGTGCTTCAAAAGATAGTATCCTCAACACTCAATCACTCTCTCACAGATTTTGGCTTGGTAGAAGAGGATGATTGGGTGGAAAGCAACTTGGGGAGGCTAGAAATCAAGGATCTATTGGTTGGAGTGGAATCCCTTGATCTCAACACGTGAGTAGGTGGTTCTCTCTTAGAAAATGAATGGTGGAAGTGTAGTTTCATTCTAGTGGTTCTCTCAGTGAGTGAGAGAGGGTGGAGGGGTATTTATAGCCTTCTCCAAAAATCCAACCGTTACAACATTATTGCCCAACTCGGTGACACCGAAGTTAAAACTCGGTGCTACTGACTAGTGCAAAATGTCCTAACTTTTTGCTTTTCGGTGAGACCGAATGGAACATATCGGTGAGACTGATTCGGCTTAATCTAGGCAGATCCATTACTTCGGTGGCACCGAACATAAAACTCAGAAGTTCCAAAATTAAATATTTTGACCACAGAAGGTTGATCACTGCTTTTCGGTTCCACCAAACGCAGTCTCGGTTCTACCGAGTGTCGGTGTCAAAACTGGCGGATCTCGGGTAGGGGGTCCCGAGCTATGGATCTGGGATTGATGATTAACAGGGGACCAAGGAGACGATGTTTACCCAGGTTCGGGCCCTTGTGAGGAGGTAAAAGCCTACGTCCTGCTTGATTATATTAATGAGTATGATGGTTACAGAGTCGATCTACCTCGAGGTCAAATGAGCTAAACCCTAGATGAGTTGACTTGTCTCCCTACAAACTAAGTCTCTCGGTTTATATAGACACCAGGGGTACCTAGGGTTACACATGATAAGTCTCCATCCGGGCACAGATACGCCCATTCCTTCTCCCTAGACTTGGAGGTCACGCCAAGTCTTCGGAGCCTTCCCTTCTGAACATGGGATTGTCCTATAGTTTGGCCTTCCTGCAATTGCCACAGAGTGGCCCATCGAGGCAGCCCACCGGAGGTGAAACGACAGCCCGAGGACCCCTTAGTCCCGGACTCCCTCAGTAGCCCCCGAACTAGCCTCCAACGCCAGGCATCATGACACCTAACTGCTTCGCACGTCCAGAGTATCCGGCTTGCGGGGTGAGTTCTTTTCTTCCCTTTATACTCGGCTAATCCTAGTCCGGCCGCCGATGACTCCCTGCTTTCCGAACATGCATTGCTTAACCTCGAAGGCCAAACGCCTGAGTATGAACAGTGCCTCTCCTAACAACTTTTCTGACGAAAAGCTAGGACAGGCCACAGCCACTTAGCCAGTTACAAAAACTCGATTCACGGTTCGAGGCCGCCCTTTTATTGGCACGTCTTATCAACACGAAGATCGTGCTCCATTTTTCACGGGATACGATTAATGATCTGGGTTATCCCACGCGCGCATAACGGCGCGGTTGCTTCGGGAAACGACGCAGTCTGCGGTGCAGTAAGAGGACTCTTGGTATTCCGGCCTTCCATAAAAGGGAGAAAAATCCCCAAAGCCTCCATACGCTCCTCAGATTCAAGCTCGCCCTCTCAACCTCCTTTGCTCCAAGCGCACAGATCCAATCTTCCTTCAGCCTCCTCCAAGCCACCTTTCCCCTCTCCCAAGATCGACCATGGCCGGCTCAGGCTCGCAGGGCAAGTGGGAGGCCTCGTGCGTCACCGAAAATGACATCCAAGAGCTGAAGCGCGCTGGCTACCTCCCGGCCGACGTCGTCCACCGCGCCCCGAGGATGGCCAAGTGGTGCCCATGCCCAAGCCCGGAGAGCGGGTGCTGTTCATTCCCCGTTTCATCCGGGGATTGAGCTTCCCGCTGCACCCCTTCGTAAGGGGCCTGATGTTCTTCTATGGGTTAGATTTTCATGATCTTCCCCTGAACTCCATTATGCACATATCGGCCTTCATCGTCGTTTGCGAGGCCTTTCTGCGGGTCCAGCCGCATTTCAGTTTATGGTTAAAGTTCTTCAATGTCAAGCCGAAGACCGTAAATAGTCAGCATGCGTATAGCGGAGGGTCGGTGATCAGCAAGCTCCCGCGGGTA
The DNA here is from genome assembly GCA_039707655.1 of Elymus sibiricus. NCBI lineage: Eukaryota > Viridiplantae > Streptophyta > Magnoliopsida > Poales > Poaceae > Elymus > Elymus sibiricus. Next base: position 142,822,593 of record CM077665.1, on the reverse strand, counting down.
CAGTGGCCGGAGGGCACCTTCATCGACACTGTCAAGGTCTGGCAGAAGGAGTGGTTCTACATCACCGAACCACGAGGCGCAGACTGGGCGGCGCCTCCCGAGTTCAGATCCGGACCCCCCACGAGACTAACCTCGTGGATCAAGAAAGTCTTGGACTGGGGGTCGGCCACGGAAGTGAAGGCGCTGCAGAAACACATCACGCAGATGCTAGAAGCAAACGTCGAGCTGACCAACGTGGTCCAGGTCATGCTCCGCCGCCGTCTCCTCCCCTGCCAGCACCGGGCTACCCAATGTGGGACTACCAGCTTGATGACCCTCCCACCACGCGCAAGCTTTACCGCACTACCCAGGAGAAGCTGTGGAAGGCGTTGTTCAAGCCACAGAAGGAGTGGCCGACCGAGGAGAAGGACACCGGCCTGGACGCCGAGAACCCTCCGCTCAAGGTATTGTAAAGTTTCTATTTTTATCCTCGGGTTCTATCTTTTAGCAAGGGATTTAACCTCTTCTTCTTTACCCTCATAGAACTTGCTGGAGAAGGCCTTGCGGATTAATGGCCCAGCCTCGCTACCCGAAGACCCCAGGTCGGCCCTGTTGACGGCGATGCTGGTCGTGGCGCCATATTCGGGGCCAGAGAAGAAAGAGAAGAAGAAAGGCGAGAAGAAGGAGGTCCGAGAGGGCCTCCGCTCAAGAGATCCTCCGGACGCTAGGTCCGGGGAGACTCAGGCCTCCTCTGCTCACGAGGAGGAACACATAGAGGAAGGTGGGAGGCGGACTCCCCCCAGACAAGGAAGAGGACGGCATCCGTCGACGTCGAGGAGGATCCAGCTCCCCCTGCCCTGAAGAGATCCTACAGGGCCAAAGTGGTCCTGCCCAATGATAGCCCGGACTCCGATGAGGAATCCGAGGCTTTCGAGAGGGTCCCCCGGAGGAACCCGAGGGTCAAGCCCCAGGCCCAGAGGTACTGAATCCGAACACCTTATGATATCCTTATACGAAGTCTTTGTCACTAACCGGATAAACGTCCTCCGTATTGCAGCCCGGCCCGCGATCTCCCGGCCGAACAGGTCTCAGAGGAGGACCCCCGCCCGCCGAGCTGGCAGAGAGCGGGACTGCGTCCCGTACCTCTCCCCCTCAGTCCGCTGAGGAGGCCGCGGAGGTGATATCCTGCCAGACCCGTCCCAGGCCGAACAATGGGGGTGAGGAGGACATGACCGAGGTTCATACCTTGGCGATCGAAGACCAGGAGGTCGAACCCCTCCTAGCGGGCCAAGAGGGAGGCCATGATTCATCGGAGCTCCCTCCGAAGATGGCCCCGGAGACCTCTATGCCTCCGACGTCGTCGACCCTACCTCCCCAAGAAGGGAGAGGAGAAGTGCCACCACCGGTGCCGCCTGTGACAGAGTGGGCCGCAACCGGGTGGCCAGGCATGATGGAGGAGGCTTTGTCTAGCTCCTCCATCGCCAAAGATCACCACACCCTTATGGGTGTGGTTTTGCAAGGCATTCAGTCCATTCATAGTGGGCTGAAGGAAGCCTTCAGTGGTCTACTGGCGGGCTTCAAGGTAAGCCATGTAATATTCTTTTCACAAGGAGAAATTTATTTGTGAGGTTTATGTATTCCTTATAGGTATAGTAGCCCCCGAGCCGTGGGTGAGTTTGAAAAACTTGCCCGGGGGTCAAAGAACTTAAGATCATGATTAAAGCAATTCATGACCCTTGAAATTTTAACAGTTTCAGAGATGATTTGGCGGAGGGTCTAGGACCAACAGCTCGGAAGTTTGTTTCACACAAATTGTTTTGTAGGCCTCGTCTTCAGCGGTGGCCGCCAACGACATGGAACTGGCCGAGCTGAACCAGAGGCTCAAGAGTTCCGATGAGGAGCTTGACCGCCTGAACAAACGGTTTGATGAAATGCAAAGTAAGCTAGAATTATACTGCTCAGACCTTTATCATCCTCATTAATTGAGGTTTTCGAGCTTTCATTCTTGAGATCTTGCTTCCCATTATGTCTCCAGCAGTAAGTGCCGAGGTTGAGAACCTCAAGGCCGAGCTGAAGAGGGCCAAGAAGGAGGCTGCCGACCATAAGATGGTGGCCGAACGAGCGGCTGTCGAATTGATCTCACTGAAGGTCGACAGCAGCAAGCACGAAGCTCGAGTGGCCGAGGTGCAGCAGGAGCTCCATGATGGAAGCACTAAGTGCGAGGCCCTTGAGCAAAAGACCAAGGACCAAGCGACCGAGCTGTCCTCGCTGTCCTCCGAGCTCAAATCAGAGCGTGTGAATAGGCGTTCTTTTGAAGAAGAGCTTCGCCAAGTCAGGATGATCGCGGATGGTAAGCCGTACTTACTGCAATGTGCCTTTGGTGGTAACAGGTTTGCTCGTCTCACACGGCTGTGGCGTTCCTCAGGCACCTTTACGGATCTCCCGAGGAGTGCGGCGGACGCGGCCAAGCACTTTGCGACTCGAGATGGGGATGCGGAACAAAGACTGTTCTGGGCGCAATTTCAGACCCCCGAGCCCCGTCCCCTTCTCAGCTATCAAATGAAGCAGCTAATGGAGTTGCATAGGATGGCGGAGCCGGCCTTGAAGTACCTCTGCATTCGGCTGTGGCCTGCGGAGCCACTACCGAGCATCTATTTTGGCCTGGTGCAGAAGCTTTGCGACGCCGCGTCCCAGATTGAGGTCCTGAAGCGCTCCGTATGCATTGAGGGAGCTCGGATGGCCTTTGCGAGGACCATGATGCACTGGCCAGGGGTGAAGCCGTTCGAGATGGCCATTGCGCCCCCGCCTCCTGGGAAGGAGCATAGGCGCCCCGAGCTTTACTTCCCCGCTACGATGGAGGGTGCTCGGTCGATAGAGACCCAATGCCCCAAGGATGTAATTTACGAATGAGCACATTGTTGTATGCCCAATGAATATTCCGTTTTATAATGCGGAGGCATGGTTTATCATGTTTTTAAGATTTGAATTATTTTGACTCATGTGTGGCCGCTTAGAACTGAAAGTTGCCAGTCGTCGACTTTAGCCCCCATGTAAATATTACAAGAGGTGTTCCGACCTCCGTAACTTTACCCTTAGCCGAAATATCGGAGCCCGGAGGCAGTGGTGCGAGAGGGGGGAACAAGGCAATCAGACTATGTGGCTTTAGTGCTTTCACTTAGCCGTAGGAGCTTGACTGCGGGTGATGGTTACTAGCCCCCGGTGTGTTATGATATTTGGATATACCGAGGTTTAAAGCCATTACCACATGGTTTGTGAAGGTACGAACCCCTCGTATGACACGGAAAAACCTCCATCGATTTTGAGTTTGACACTTGTGCTCGGATCGCAGAACGGTTGTCGCTTATTATGACAGTCGGTTTTCGGCTTTCTCCACTGAGGTACTTGGCCAGGCGAGCTGGAAGTACAATCGCAGTGGTTCTCTGTTTACCCTTTTAGCCGAACGAGCGGAACATAAGAGCGTAAACATAGGAGCCAGGCAACCCAACCTTTGACCCAAGACATAATTCGGAACCGATTCATATAACACAATATCCGAGACGCCGGGCATATAGAGGATAATGCCGGGATGATGCTTGCGGCGAGTTTTGTAGTCAAGCCCCCGGTCTATTAGCCGGTTGCATCTAACATGTACCGAACAGTTTTGTTTTCGGAGGCGGGGAATGGGAAACACTTTATAAAATACCATCATCAGGCTGTAAAAGATGATCTTTATATATGATGAATTTTTACAATTCATACGGTGGAAACAACCGTTACATGTATTTTGTTTAAAAACAAACTTCTACAAAGGGAAGGTTTACTCAGGGTCCTCAATGGGTGGCTTGACGTCCTCGACGTGTCCCGATATGCCTCCGCTCCTTTGCTCTTGAGGGGTGGTGTGCTCCTTTAAAGGTGGTTTCCATCGGCGAACGGACCTTTGAGAGAGGTGCTTGAAAGATCGCCGTAACATGTGTGAGCTTGACGCATGTAAGGGCCTGGATGGTGCTTGCTGTGTTGACAGTAGTTTGGTCGAGCCGACCAGTTGGTTTTGATAGTGTGTCCCCCCCCAGCTGCCCAGGGTATTTTAAGCGCAAAATTGTGCCTTCTAGGTACGTACCTTACGGGTAGCGGGGCTGTGCTGTGGGGGGCGTATCTCTATTTGTGTTGAGCGGGGGATTGTTCTGGGAGATCGAGCCGAGCTCGGGCTCGCTTGTTCGCCTGTCGCATCTTGACGTCTGATTGGGGCCTCGGCGCCTCGATGCCGGACTGGAATTTGGCTGCTAATGCCGCTGTGTGTTCCTCAGTACGGAGGGAGCGCTCTGTATTGCCGTTGACAATGATGACCCCCTTGGGTCCGGGCATCTTGAGCTTCAGGTATGTGTAGTGGGGAATGGCGTTAAAGCGAGCGAACGCTACACGGCCGAGCAGTGCATGATAGCTACTGCGGAAAGGGACAATATCGAAGATCAAGTCTTCGCTACGGAAGTTGTCGGGAGAGCCGAACACTACTTTCAGTGTCACGGTACCCGAGCAGCGTGCTTCGACACCAGGGATGACTCCCTTGAAGGTAGTGTTGCTGGGTTTGATCCTTGAGGGGTCGATACCCATCTTTTTCACCGTGTCTGAGTAAATCAGGTTAAGGCTACTTCCTCCGTCCATAAGGACTCTAGTGAGGTGGTACCCATCGATGATGGGATCTAATACAAGGGCCTTTGAGCCTCCATGATGGATACTGGTCGGGTGATCCCTACGGTCGAAGGTGATCGGGCAAGCCGACCATGGGTTGAACTTCGGGGCTATGGGCTCCATGGCGTAGACCTCCCGAAGGGCGCGTTTCCTCTCCTTTTTTGGTATATATGTGACATATATCATGTTCACAGTTTTTACCTCAAGGGGGAATTACTTATGTCCGCCATTGCTCGGGCTGCGAGGCTCTTCGTCATACTCGCTGCGCGGGCCCTTGCTCTGCTCCTCGGCTGCGAGCTTGCCGGCTTGTTTGAATACCCAACAGTTTCTGTTGGTGTGGGTGGCTGGCTTGTCTTGGGTGCCGTGGATCTAGCAGGGCCTATCCATGATTTTGTCCAAAGCGGTAGGTCCATCTCTATTCCCTTTAGAGGGCTTCTTCCATTGTCCGGATTTAGAATTACGGAAACCGACATTTACGGTCGTGTCCTCTGTGTCGCCGTTGCTATGGCGGCGTTTGTTTTTATTGCGCCTTGGCTTCCCGTTACCATCCAGAACTTCGGAGGTGCCGGGGTCTTCAGGGTTGTAGCTTCGACGAGCTAGCCAGTTGTCTTTGCCGGCGCAAAAGCGGGTCAAAAGTGAGGTGAGGGCAGACATTGTTCTCGGCTTATCCTGGCTGAGCTGACGAGCTAGCCATTCATCCCGGATATTTTGTCTGAACAAGGCTATTGCCTCGGTGTTCGGACAATCAACAATCTGGTTCTTCTTAGTCAGGAACCGATTCCAGAATTGCATGGCTGATTTGCCGGCTTTCTGGATGACATTTCTGAAGTTGGAGGAGTCTAGGGGCCGGACATAAGTGCCTTGGTAGATCGGAAGGCGTGCTCGAGCTCCTCCCAACTCCCAATGGAGTTTTCGGGGAGACTGTCTAACCAGTGCCAAGCTGGTCCTTTGAGTTTGAGTGGTAGGTATTTGATAGCATGGAGATCATCGCCCCTGGCCATATGAATGCGGAGAAGGAAGTCTTCGATCCACATGGCCGGGTCCGTCGTCCCGTCATATGGTTCTATGTTTACGGGTTTAATCCCTTCGGGGAAGTAGTGCTGCATAACCTCGTCTGTGAAACACAGTGGGTGAGTGGCACCTCTGATTCGGGCTACGTCATGCCGGAAATCGGCTGTTGTCTGGGCCCGGTATTGTTCCCGGCCTCTGTGGTTGCGATCGAGCCACGATTAGTACCCATCCCGTCTAGCAGGGGAGTATCCTCTAGATCCGTAGATGGATCTAGTGTCACCTGCTCTATAGTCCAGGTCCTGTCGTAAATCATACCGATCTTCAGGCTATGCTGGCCCCTTTCCTCTTATCCGAGGTGACGTGGGCCTATACTCGGCGTCTCCAGCCGCCCTGTCCCGTCCTCGAGGGGGGCGGTCCGGCTGGTCATACTGAGCGCACCTGGGAGATTCGGGCTCGAAGGCCTCGTCGTTGAATTGCGGCAGCAAGCACCGGCGCGGGTAGCTCTTGTTTTGATCTGGCCGCTCAGTGCCGAACCTTTCTTCGGCTACAAGGACTTTCGTCCATCTGTTGTTGATGGTATCTTGTTCGGCTCTGAGCTGCTGCTACTTTGCCTTTAGACTTCGAGTGGTGGCTATGAGCTACTGCCTGAATCGTACTTGATCCTCAGGGTTTTCGGGGACGGTGAAGTCTTCGGCTTCAAGGCTTTCCTCCTCCTCGGTGGGGGGAGGTAGTTGTTGTCCTCGGGATTATTGAGGTCCTCAGCGTCGTGTTGATCCTCGAGCCTCTCCGGGTCCTCAAGCGGCTCCTCGGGGGCTTCAAGGTCGTCGAGGTCTTCTGGGGTGTCGATTTCCCCGGTGCCTACGATGGCGCCCCTTCCCTTGTTCGTCTTGGATCGTTTGCGTTGTTTTCGGCTTTTTGACGGCACTTAGCCGGATTTGTCGACATTCTTCTTAGGGGTGTGGTTGTCCCTATCATCCGGGGTATCCACCATATAGACATCGTAGGTGGAGGTGGCTGTCCACCGCCCAGTAGTGATAGGGGCGGGGGCGCCGACCTCTTCATCCACGTCTTCTGCCTCCTCGGAGGCGTAGTCCAACATGTCGGTTAAATCTTCGACAGTGACTACTAAGTGGGTGGTGGGTGGGCTGTAAAATTCCTCGTGACCGGCCTCTAGACCGACCTGAACATGGGTCGAGGTCGGGTCATCCACGATTGTCATTGACTGGATCCAGTCCAGAGCCTCGTTCAACCACGAGAGGTCGACCGGACCAGTCTCCCGAGGGCCCTCAGAGCCAAACTTCAGGGCGTCTTCGCGAGGGGCGTGTTCGGCAAGGACCAAACCCTGTTACTTAGGTGCTATCAGCGGATCCGAGCTCAAGGATGGTCCTCCGGCAGGGATAGATCTGAGGGTAGGGACAGATAGAGGTCCCAAAATTAAAGCTTCGGGGCTTTTGGGCCCGTCGGACGAAACCGAGGGCTCAGCAAGAAACAAATCGCCACGGGAGTCGACGGTGAACTCTAGGTTCCCGAACCTGATCTCCTAACCGTAGGCGAAATTTCCGATCTGGCCAAGATGGCCGGTCGAGTCAGCATGCAGCACAATGCTGCCGAACACGAAGGTCTGTCCAGGGACGAAGGTGTCCTCGTTACATACATGTTCGCTGATGATTAGGCAAGCCATCAATCCTCCGGTGATCTCACAGCGGAACTCTCAATGAAAGCACCAATGTCGGTGTCAAAACCGGCGGATCTCGGGTAGGGGGTCCCGAGCTATGGATCTGGGATTGATTGTTAACAGGGGACGAAGGAGACAATGTTTACCTAGGTTCGGGCCCTGATACGTCTCCAACGTATCTATAATTTTTGATCGTTCCATGCTATTATATTATCTGTTTTCGATGTTTTATATGCATTAATATGCTATTTTATATTATTTTTGGGACTAACCTATTAATCTAGAGCCTAGTGCCAGTTTCTGTTTTTTCCTTGTTTTTGAGTATTGCAGATAAGGAATATTAAACGGAGTCCAAACGGAATAAAATCTTCGAAAAGATTTTTCTTGGACCAGAAGAAACGTACCTGACTTGGAGATGAAGGCAGGAGAGCCGCCGTGTGGCGACAAGCCACAGGGGTGCGCCCTAGGGGGGGGGCGCCCCCTGGCTTGTGGCCCCACGGCAGCCCTCCTAACCCTATTCTTCGGCCTATAAATTCCCAAATATTCCCTGGATACCAAAGAGAGCACGAAAATACTTTTCCGCCGTCGGAAGCCTCTGTTCCCGTGAGATCCAATCTTGGAGCCTTTTCCGGTAATCTGCCGGAGGGGGATTCGATCACGGAGGGCATCTACATCAACTCCATTGCCCCTCCGATGATGCGTGCGTAGTTTACCACAGACCTTCAGGTCCATAGCTAGTAGCTAGATGGCTTCTTCTCTCTCTTTGTTCTTCAATACCATGTTCTTCATGATCTTCATGGAGATCTATCCGATGTAATACTCTTTTGCGGTGTGTTTGTCGAGATCCGATGAATTGTGGGTTTATGTTCAGCTTATCTATGAATATTATTTGAATCTTCTCTGAATTCTTATATGCATGATTTCATATCTTTGCAAGTCTCTTCGAGTTATTGATTTGGTTTGGCCAACTAGATTGGTAATTCTTGCAATGGGATAAGTGCTTAGTTTTGGGTTCAATCTTGCAGTGTCCTCACCCAGTGACAAAGTAGGGGTAGCGAGGGACGTATTGTATTGTATTGTTGCCATCGAGGATAAAAAGATGGGGTTTTCATCATATTGCTTGAGTTTATCCCTCTACATCATGTCATCTTACCTAATGCGTTACTCTGTTCTTCATGAACTTAATACTCTAGATGCAGGCAGGAGTCGGTCGATGTGTGGAGTAATAGTAGTAGATGCAGAATCGTTTCGGTCTACTTGACACGGACGTGATGCCTATATGCATAATCATTGGCTTCGATATCTTCATAATTATTCGCTTTTCTATCAATTGCTCGACAGTAATTTGTTCACCCACCGTATTATTTTCCTTCATGAGAGAAGCCTCTAGTGAAACCTATGGCCCCCAGGTCTATTTTTCATATTATATTTTCAGATCTATAAACCAAAAATACCAAAAATACCTTGCTGCAATTTTATTTACTTTTCTTTTAGTTTTACTTTTGGCAATCATCTATATCTATCTCTATCAGATCTCATCCTTGCAAGTAACCGTGAAGGGATTGACAACCCCTTTATAGCGTTGGGTGCAAGTGTTTGATTGTTTGTGTAGGTGCAAATATTGGTGCCTTGCTTGTTCCTCCTACTGGATTGATACCTTGGTTCTCAACAAACTGAGGGAAATACTTACCTACTTCGCTGCATCACCCTTTCCTCTTCAAGGGAAAACCAACGCAAGCTCAAGAGGTAGCAAGAAGGATTTCTGGCACCGTTGCCGGGGAGGATACATAGCAAGTCAAGACAAGAACTCTCCCGTCAACTTGCCAATTTCTGGCTTGGTTGTCGGAGAGGTCTACATCAAGCCTACCAAGTACCCATCACAAACTCATCTCTTGCATTTACATTATTTGCCATTTGCCTCTTGTTTTCCTCTCCCCCACTTCTAAAATGATTTTCAGAAAATACCAAAAAAAATTGCCTTTTTATTCGCCCTTCTTCCGTTTGTCTTTTCGTTTGCCTTTTGTTTGCTTGTGTGCTTGATTTCTTGCTTTGTCACGATGACTCAAGAGAATACTAAGTTGTGTGACTTTTCCAATACTAATAACAATGATTTTATTAGTACTCCGATTGCTCCCGCCACTAGTGCGGAATCCTATGAAATTAATGCCCCTTTGCTTAATCTTGTTATGAAAGAACAATTTTCTGGCCTTCCTAGTGAAGATGTCGCATCCCATCTAAATACTTTCGTTGAGTTGTGTGATATGCAAAAGAAGAAAGATGTGGATAATGATATTGTTAAATTGAAGCTATTTCCGTTCTCACTACGAGATCGTGCTAAAACTTGGTTTTCATCTTTGCCTAAAAATAGTATTGATTCATGGAATAAGTGTAAAGATGCTTTTATTTCCAAGTACTTTCTGCCCGCTAAGATCATCTCCCTTAGGAACGATATAACGAATTTTAAGCAACTTGATCATGAGCATGTTGCCCAATCTTGGGAGAGGATGAAACTAATGATAAGAAATTGCCCCGCGCATGGTTTGATTTTATGGATGATTATACAAATTTTCTATGCGGGATTGAATTTTGCATCTAGGAATCTTTTAGATTCCGCCGCGGGTGGTACTTTTATGGAAATCACATTAGGAGAAGCTACTAAACTCCTAGATAATATTATGGCAAATTACTCTCAATGGCATACCGAAAGATCTCCTACTAGTAAAAAGGTGCATGCTATTGAAGAAATAAATACTTTGAGTGAAAAGATGGATGAATTAATGAAATTGTTTGCTAGTAAGAGTGCTCCTATTGATCCTAATGATATGCCTTTGTCTTCTTTGATTGGAAATAATAATGAATCTATGGATGTGAATTTTGTTGGTAGGAACAATTTTGGTAATAACGCGTATAGAGGTAATTTCAATTCTAGGCCGTTTCCTAGTAATTCCTCTAATAATTATGGTAATTTCTACAACAACTCTTATGGAAATTATAATAAGATTCCCTCTGATCTTGAGAATAATATTAAAGAATTTATTAGCTCGCAAAAGGGTTTCAATGCTATGATTGAAGAAAAATTGCTCAAGATTGATGATTTGGCTAGGAACGTTGATAGAATTTCTCTTGATTGATTCTTTGAAGATTAGATCTATTCCACCCAAGCATGATATTAATGAGTCTTTAAAATCTATGAGAATTTCTATTGATGAGTGTAAGGAAAGAACCGCTAGAATACGTGCTAAGCGTGAATGGCTTGAAAAAGTGTGTTCTCGTGATAATAATGATGAATATCTTAAAGTGATTGATGTGACTCCTATTGAATCTTTGTTTTCTAATGTAAATCTTGATAAATATGGGACTGGAGATAAGTCAACTTTAGTTAAAAGGCGTCCCAATGATTCGCAGTTTATAGATCTTAATGTTAAGATTGATAAAAGTGGGATGGAAGAGGTCAAAACTTTAAATAGCAATGAACCCACTCTTTTGGATTTCAAGGACTTTAATTATGATAGTTGTTCTTTGATTTATTGTATTTCCTTTTTGCAATCCATGTTGAATTCTCCTCGTGCTTATAATCAAAACAAAGCTTTTACTAAACATATCGTGGATGCTATGATGAAATCTTTTGAAGAAAAACTTGAGTTGGAAGTTTCTATACCTAGAAAGCTCTATGATGAGTGGGAACATACTATTAAGAATAAGATTAAAGATTATGAGTGCCATGCTTTGTGTGATTTGGGTGCTAGCGTTTCCACGATTCCGAAAACTTTATGTGATGTGCTAGGTTTCCTTGAATTTGATGATTGCTCTTTAAATTATTATCTAGTGGATTCCACTGTTAAGAAACCTATGGGAAGGATTAATGATGTTCTTATTGTTGCCAATAGGAATTATTTGCCCATAGATTTCATTGTTCTTGATATAGATTGCAATCCTACATGTCCTATTATTCTTGGTAGACCTTTCCTTAGAACGATTGGTGCAATTATTGATATGAAGGAAGGAAATATTAGATTCCAATTTCCATTAAGGAAAGGCTTGGAACACTTTCCTAGAAAGAAAATAAAACTACCTTATGAATCTATTATGAGAGCTACTTATGGATTGCATACCAAAGATGACAATACCTAGATCTATTGCGTTATGCCTAGCTAGGGGCGTTAAACAATAGCGCTTGTTGGGAGGCAACCCAATTTTATTTTTATGCTTTTGTTTTTGCTTCTGTTTTTGAGTTTTCCACAAATTATTACCTCTGTAGTAATTGTGTTTTCTTGTTTAATTTAGTGTTTGAGCCAAGTAAGACCTTTGGGATGGTCTACGGTGTTTGTGATTTGATTTTGCTGAAAAACAGAAACTTTTGCTCTCAGTCCAGGAATTTTGTAAATTCACTGGAACGTGCTTTTGATCTGAAATTTTTACACAAGATTGATATACAAATTTCCCTAATTTTTATAATTTTTCAGAATTTTTGGAGTTGCAGTAGTATTCGAAGTCTATAGATTGCTACAGACTGTTCAGTTTTAGACATATTCTGTTTTCTTTGTGTTGTTTGCTTATTTTGATGTATCTATGGCTTGTATCGGGGGGTATGAACCATGGAGAAGTTGGAATACAGTAGATATTACACCAATATAAATAAAGAATGAGTTCACAACAGTACCTAAAGTGGTGATTTATTTTTCTTATACTAACGGATCTCATGAGTTTTCTGTTGAGTTTTGTGTTGTGAAGTTTTCAAGTTTTGGGTAAAGATTTGATGGACTATGGAATAAGGAATGGCAAGAGCCTAAGCTTGGGGAAGCCCAAGGCACCCCAATCCATATTCAAGGATACCAAAAAGCCTAAGCTTGGGGATGCCCCGGAAGCCATCCCCTCTTTCGTCTTCAATCCATCGGTAAATTTACTTGAGGCTATATTTTTATTCACCACATGATATGTGTTTTGCTTGGAGCGTCTTGTATGATATGAGTATTTGCTTTTTAGTTTGCCACAATCATCCTTGCTGCACACATCTTTTTGAGAGAGACACGCGTTAATCGTGAATTTATTAGAATACTCTATGTGCTTCACTTATATCTTTTGAGCTAGGCAATGTTGCTCTAGTGCTTCACTTATATCTTTTTAGAGCACGGTGGTGTTTTGTTTTATAGAAATTATTGAACTCTCGTACCTCACTTATATTATTTTGAGAGTCTTTAAACAGCATGGTAATTGGTTTAGGTTATGAATTTAGTCCTAATATAATGGGCATCCAAGAGGGATATAATAAAAACTTTCATATAAAGTGCATTGAATACTATGAGAAGTTTGATTCCTTGCATATAGTTTTGAGATGTAGAGATGGTAATATGAGAGTCATGCTAGTGAGTAGTTGTGAATTGGAAGAAATACTTGTTAAAGTTTGTGATACCCGTAGCATGCACGTATGGTGAACCGCTATGTAACGAAGTCGGAGCATGATTTGTTTAATGATTGTCAACCTTTGTGTCAGGGTCGGGAGCGCGCGATGGTTAAGTCCTACCAACCTCTCCCCTAGGAGCATGCGTCTAATACTTTGCTTCGATAACTAATAGACTTTTGCAATAAGTATGTGAGTTCTTTATGACTAATGTTGAGTCCATGGATTATACGCACTCTCACCCTTCCACCTTTGCTAGCCTCTCTAGTACCGCGCAACTTTCGCCGGTACATCAAACCCACCTTCCTCAAAACAGCCACCATATATTTTCCTCAAAACAGCCACCATACCTACCTGTTATGGCATTTCCATAGTCATTCCGAGATATATTGCCATGCAACTTCCATCGTTCCGTTTTTCATGACATGCACCATCATTTTCATATTGCCTTGCATTCGTAAGCATTCATATAGAGTCATATTCTGTTCTAGGTATCGAGTTGTAAGTAAATAAAAGTGTGATGATTTTCATTATTAGAGCATTTGTCCCGTGAGAGAAAAGGATGATGGAAACTATGAAACCCTCACAAGTTGGGATGAGTCTCCGGACTTTATAAATAATAAAAGAGGCCAATGAAGCCCAAATATTGGACTTTTGTTTTGAATCTTACATGGATAAATATTGGACTTTTGTTTTGAATCTTATGGATCTGAATATTCATGCCACAATAAAGAATATTACATGGATAAATATGTTAGGTAGCATTCCACATCAAAAATTCTGTTTTTATCATTTACCTACTCGAGGACGAGCAGGAATTAAGCTTGGGGATGCTTGATACGTCTCCAACGTATCTATAATTTTTGATTGTTCCATGCTATTATATTATCTGTTTTGGATGTTTTATATGCATTAATATGCTATTTTATACTATTTTTGGGACTAACCTATTAATCTAGAGCCTAGTGTCAGTTTCTGTTTTTTCCTTGTTTTTGAGTATTGCAGATAAGGAATATTAAACGGAGTCCAAACGGAATAAAATCTTTGGAAAGATTTTTCTTGGACCAGAAGAAACGTACCTGACTTGGAGATGAAGGCAGGAGAGCCACCGTGTGGCGACAAGCCACAGGGGCGCGCCCTAGGGGGGGCGCCCCCCTGGCTTGTGGCCCCACGGCAACCCTACTAACCCTATTCTTCGGCCTATAAATTCCCAAATATTCCCTGGATACCAAAGAGAGCACGAAAATACTTTTCCGCCACCGGAAGCCTCTATTCCCGTGAGATCCAATCTTGGAGCCTTTTCCGGTAATCTGCCGGAGGGGGATTCGATCACGGAGGGCATCTACATCAACATTGCCCCTCCGATGATGCGTGAGTAGTTTACCACAGACCTTCGGGTCCATAGCTAGTAGCTAGATGGCTTCTTCTCTCTCTATGTTCTTCAATACCATGTTCTTCATGATCTTCATGGAGATCTATCCGATGTAATACTCTTTTGCGGTGTGTTTGTCGAGATCCGATGAATTGTTGGTTTATGTTCAGCTTATATATGAATATTATTTGAATCTTCTCTGAATTCTTATATGCATGATTTCATATCTTTGCAAGTCTCTTCGAGTTATTGATTTGGTTTGGCCAACTAGATTGGTAATTCTTGCAATGGGACAAGTGCTTAGTTTTGGGTTCAATCTTGCGGTGTCCACACTCAGTGACAAAGTAGGGGTAGCGAGGCACGTATTGTATTGTTGCCATCGAGGATAAAAAGATGGGGTTTTCATCATATTGCTTGAGTTTATCCCTCTACATCATGTCATCTTACCTAATGCGTTACTCTGTTCTTCATGAACTTAATACTCTAGATGCAGGCAGGAGTCGGTCGATGTGTGGAGTAATAGTAGTAGATGCAGAATCGTTTCGGTCTACTTGACATGGACGTGATGCCTATATGCATAATCATTGCCTTGGATATCTTCATAATTATTCGCTTTTCTATCAATTGCTCGACAGAAATTTGTTCACCCACCGTATTATTTTCCTTCATGAGAGAAGCCTCTAGTGAAACCTATGGCCCCCGGGTCTATTTTCCATATTATATTTTTCAGATCTATAAACCAAAAATACCAAAAATACCTTGCTGCAATTTTATTTACTTTTCTTTTAGTTTTACTTTTGGCAATCATCTATATCTATCTCTATCAGATCTCATCCTTGCAAGTAACCGTGAAGGGATTGACAACCCCTTTATAGCGTTGGGTGCAAGTGTTTGATTGTTTGTGTAGGTGCAAATATTGGTGCCTTGCTTGTTCCTCCTACTGGATTGATGCCTTGGTTCTCAACAAACTGAGGGAAATACTTATCTACTTCGCTGCATCACCCTTTCCTCTTCAAGGGAAAACCAACGCAAGCTCAAGAGGTAGCAAGAAGGATTTCTGGCGCCGTTGCCGGGGAGGATACATAGCAAGTCAAGACAAGAACTCTCCCATCAACTTGCCAATTTCTGACTTGGTTGTCGGAGAGGTCTACATCAAGCCTACCAAGTACCCATCACAAACTCATCTCTTGCATTTACATTATTTGCCATTTGCCTCTCGTTTTCCTCTCCCCCACTTCTAAAATGATTTTCAGAAAATACCAAAAAAAATTGCCTTTTTATTCGCCCTTCTTCCGTTCGTCTTTTCGTTTGCCTTTTGTTTGCTTGTGTGCTTGATTTCTTGCTTTGTCACGATGACTCAAGAGAATACCAAGTTGTGTGACTTTTCCAATACTAATAACAATGATTTTATTAGTACTCTGATTGCTCCCGCCACTAGTGCGGAATCCTATGAAATTAATGCCGCTTTGCTTAATCTTGTTATGAAAGAACAATTTTCTGGCCTTCCTAGTGAAGATGCCGCATCCCATCTAAATACTTTCGTTGAGTTGTGTGATATGCAAAAGAAGAAAGATGTGGATAACGATATTCTTAAATTGAAGCTATTTCCGTTCTCACTACGATATCGTGCTGAAACTTGGTTTTCATCTTTGCCTAAAAATAGTATTGATTCATGGAATAAGTGTAAAGATGCTTTTATTTCCAAGTACTTTCCGCCCGCTAAGATCATCTCCCTTAGGAACGATATAATGAATTTTAAGCAACTTGATCATGAGCATGTTGCCCAATCTTGGGAGAGGATGAAACTAATGATTAGAAATTGCCCCGCGCATGGTTTGAGTTTATGGATGATTATACAAATTTTCTATGCGTGATTGAATTTTGCATCTAGGAATCTTTTAGATTCCGCCGCGGGTGGTACTTTTATGGAAATCACATTAGGAGAAGCTACTAAACTACTAGATAATATTATGGCAAATTACTCTCAATGGCATACCGAAAGATCTCCTACTAGTAAAAAGGTGCATGCTATTGAAGAAATAAATACTTTGAGTGAAAAGATGGATGAATTAATGAAATTGTTTGCTAGTAAGAGTGCTCCTATTGATCCTAATGATATGCCTTTGTCTTCTTTGATTGGAAATAATAATGAATCTATGGATGTGAATTTTGTTGTTAGGAACAATTTTGGTAATAACGCGTATAGAGGTAATTTCAATTCTAGGCCGTTTCCTAGTAATTCCTCTAATAATTATGGTAATTCCTACAACAACTCTTATGGAAATTATAATAAGATGCCCTCTGATCTTGAGAATAATATTAAAGAATTTATTAGCTCGCAAAAAGGTTTCAATGCTATGATTGAAGAAAAATTGCTCAAGATTGATGATTTGGCTAGGAACGTTGATAGAATTTCTCTTGAGATTTATTCTTTGAAGATTAGATCTATTCCACCCAAGCATGATATTAATGAGTCTTTAAAAGCTATGAGAATTTCTATTGATGAGTCTAAGGAAAGAACCGCTAGAATACGTGCTAAGCGTGAATGGCTTGAAAAAGTGTGTTCTCATGATAATAATGATGAAGATCTTAAAGTGATTGATGTGACTCCTATTGAATCTTTGTTTTCTAATGTAAATCTTGATAAATATGGGACTGGAGATAAGTCAACTTTAGTTAAAAGGCGTCCCAATGATTCGGAGTTTATAGATCTTAATGTTAAGATTGATAAAAGTGGGATGGAAGAGGTCAAAACTTTAAATAGCAATGAACCCACTCTTTTGGATTTCAAGGACTTTAATTATGATAGTTGTTCTTTGATTGATTGTATTTCCTTGTTGCAATCCATGTTGAATTCCCCTCTTTTGGATTTCAAGATCTGTCTCGGTGGGACTGAAGTGGAAAACTTGGTGGCACCGAATATGGACTTTAGGGTTTAAGACAAATGGTTTTGTGAGAATTTGATTGAGGCTTTCGGTGGCATATCTCTATGCATTTGAGCAACTAGATCATCATCAGTACCTCATCCCCTCTTACTAGTATTGGCTTTCTTATGGACTCAATTGTGATCAAATCACATAAAATAAAATGTAGAGTCTTGTAGCTTTTGCCAATAGGATTCCTTTGCATCCAAGGGGTTTCTCGCCATATCTCCTAGCCATTCAAATCTTTGGACTTTTCCTGAAATGTACTAGATAAAACTATTAGTCCAAGAGACAATGTATGTTGTCATTAATTATCAAAACCACCATGGGAGCATTTGTGCTTTCAGTCTCCCCCTCTTTGGTAATTGATGACAACATACAATCAAAGCTTCAAATGGAATATGAAATGAAATATATGATAGCTTTGAGAGACATATGACTTAGAGCAAGCTCCCCCTACATTTGTGCAATTCTATTTATAGAATAATTGCTTTTGTAATGCATGAGCACACATAGAAGAGAATACATAGTAAGTCATATGTGTCTTGGTTGTGTGCATCAAACATTGATGTTAATGAACTGCGTTCATGTTCATGAATCTCTCTTGCAAATAATATGTGCAAGAAGCAAGAGATCATCCTGAACATGAAGAGGATGCATATACTTACCTTGAAGTACTAGAGCATTTTAACTCGTAGGGAAAACATATTTGAGAAAACAAGGTTAGATAACACAAGAATGTTCCTTTCATAGAAATGAAAGAGTTTCAAGAATACCAAGAGTATGGAATTTCTTCTCTTTCCTGAGTATGGAATTTCTTCTCTTTCCTGAGTATGGAATTTCTTCTCTTTCCTCTCTCCCTAAATCTTAGCATGTAGATATTGGGGGAAGGTAGGTGAGATAAGTCTAAAGTATAAGATCATGTAGAATTATTAAAATCAAAAGCACTTAGTTTCTCTCTCCTTTCAATAGTTGGCACTGGTTGACTTGGATCTCTCCCCCTTAATATATTTTCCCTCTATATATACCTGTAAGCTTTGATATTTCTGCCCCTTTGGCATCAATTTCCAAGAAGTATCAGAGGGTAAGGGATCCTGGAGAGAATGGTCATGGAGTAGAGCTAGAGAAAATTATAATTTTTGGCAAAGAACTCTGGCAACAGCAAAATCGATGACTCTGAGTCAAGATGGGTCGGTGGGACCAAAAAAGAATTTGAGTCTCTGAGGTATTTCGGTGGCACGGAGGGGTTTCATATCGGTTGTACCGAAGAACCATTATGCAACATAGTTTCTATATTGGTGACGCCGATTTGTTTCAGTCGGAGATTCCGAAGTGCAAACAGAAACTTGGCACAGGCAAATTTTCAGAAATTTTTCCAGGGAATTTGGATAAGATTTGCAAGGAATTTTTGATAAGATCCGCAAGGAATTTTCAACTAGATGGAGATTGATTGGTACCAAGAAAAGCATGCATCTAAGAGATGAACCAACCAAGAAACTTCTTCTAGATGATGGTCGGCGACTAGGTCACCTATGTTAGAGTATATTGACTTAGGAGCCAAGTGAACACTTGATCATAGGTCTTGTAACGCCCAAGATGCGATTCTATCCTTATTTTGGCACGAGGGCCTCGACAGGGATAGAAGCGCATCTCGTCATTTCGCAAGAATGGATATCATTACAAGTAGATGTAAAGAAGAGATGAGTATATGGAATTGGCTTACACTCGCCACAAGCTACATCAATATCACATCAATACAACAACATATCCAAACATCATACAGAAGAGTAGGGTCTGACTACGGACGAAAACAAACGATAAAATGACATCCATCCTTGCTATCCCAAGCTGCCGGCCTGGAACCCATCCTAGATCGATGAAGAAGAAGAACTCCAAAAGAAAACAAGCATTGCGCTCACGTCAAATCATCGCATTACCTGTACCTGCAACTGTTGTTGTAGTAATCTGTGAGCCACAGGGACTCAACAATCTCATTTCCAAGGGTATCAAGACTAGGAAAGCTTAATGGGTAAGGTATGGTTAAGTTGTGAGGCTGCAGCAAGCACTAAGCATTTATTTGAGTGGCTAACTTACAAGTACAGGAATAAGGGGGATGATTGTCGCATAAACGGACGTGAACTAGTAATGATCACTAAGTGATCCTGAACACCTACTTACGAGTCAAACATAACCCCACTGTGTTCTCTTTCGGAGCAGGCCTCACGAGAAGAGACAGTCATGGTTACGCACATAGTTGGTGTATTTTATTTGAGTTTACTTCAAGTTTACTATGACCGGGTGTTAAACAAAGTTTCCAAGTTGCCACGTAACCGCGGGCACGGCTTTCTAAAAGATTAAACCCTGCAGGGGTGCTCCAACTCATCCATCACAAACTAACCACACGCCGCGGGAATAACCTCAACCACGAATCCCGTGATCTCCTAGGAAATTCCATAGGAAAACCTCAACCTCGAGATAGCCCAAAGTATTCTCGGAATTCCGCGCACAAGACGTTCGAGAAAGGTAAAACAAATCTAGCAAAGCCTCCCGGTGAGCCAGATCCGCATCTAGAGCCACGCGCTCTCTATCTACGGGCATCATCCATCTATGCGAAGTGGACGGTAGCCTGAAAATGCCTCGAGTTGCCCCGAGGTGGCACCGCCGACTGCTAGGTAGGTGGACCAACACTCATGAGGTGCACTGGCCCGGTTTGTTGATTAATTATCCGCGGGTGCCGGCGGATCCCTATGCAATTTTATTAGTTATTAGGCAAATGGTAAAACCAATGTTGGGCCTTGCCAGACGAGTTTTATCCCAAAACGAAAATCAAGGGGGTCCCCATAACAACCCCGAGCATGTTAGGAGCGCAAAATATGGAACATAACACCGGTACTCGGAACTAGTGCGGCAAAAGTGGAACAAAACACCGGGCAAAAGGCCAAGCCTTCCACCTTTTACCAAGTATATATGTGCATTAAATTAAATAGCAATAATATTGTGATATAACAAAAGGACATCCATGTTGGCACATGGAAACATTGCACCTGCAACTAGCAACGCTATAAGAAGGGCTGAGCAAGCAGTAACATAGCCAAACAATGGTTTGCTGGGATGTGGAGGGGTTAGAGGCTTTTCATGGCAATTTGGGAGGCTTGACAAAAAGGGGGGTAGGTAGCGAGACAGCGATAGAAACGAGACAACTAGCATGGCAATGATAGTAATGGTATCCAGGGAAATGGTCATCTTGCCTGAGATTCCGCTTGAAAGAAGAACGAGTCCATGAAGAAGACGAACCAACGTAGTCGAACGAATCCTCACACTCCGAAACGCTTTCGGAACTCTATCGAGAAGAAGCAAACCGGAACAAACAATCAACACACGATAAACACCACAACATATTCATGACATGATGCGCAAGCAATGATGATGCATGTCCAGTTTAAATATGCAAGGCATGGCATGGCAAGATGCAACAATCAAACACTACACATTAAGTGAAGTTCAATATGCAATGAGTTGCATATTGACGAAACTCCACATTCGAATTATTTAATTCACTCTCGTTTAGGTACTCATCAACATTAAATGTTGTTTAACATGGGTGGTCATGGCATAAGGTGAAGATGGAATTAAAGCAATTTTAAATGGAGAAGGAGAACAAACATAGAATAAAATAATAACTCTCCATATTAAGAGGAATGCGGTTAATGTTGTTTTAACTACACAGTCATTTTAAATATTGTTAATCATGACAAGAGGTGAAGCATGAACAACTACATCACCTAGGCATTTTAAATGAGGCCGGAAGCAACTTATTGCATTTCCGAAACGACCCCATATGCAAATTATGAATTCGGTCCAGATCTGTTCTAAGCATATATTAAATTTATTAAACAGCAAAATGAAGTGTACCATGAGATTCTACACATTTTTCTAGTGAAGTTACATATGTAGATCATTAAATTCGGAGCTACGGTTATTTAGTTATGAGACAAACCGTTTAACCATGGCATTTACGCAAATTAAACAA
Organism: Elymus sibiricus; assembly: GCA_039707655.1. NCBI lineage: Eukaryota > Viridiplantae > Streptophyta > Magnoliopsida > Poales > Poaceae > Elymus > Elymus sibiricus. The sequence continues at coordinate 142,801,518 of CM077665.1, read as the reverse complement.
ACACTAAGTTTAAATATTTTTATCATGGATGAAAGTTGCATATTATTAATTTACACAAAATTCTAGACATTTTACATATATAACATGTTATATTTGGATGCATGCAAATTAGGTTACTCAAATCGAAAAGATGGCATTTTGTAAACATGTAATGCACTGGATATTGGTAAAATCAAAGAATGACAAAAAATAAACATAGATGGGCTGAATCTGGAACAGAGTGGTGCGGCCCAAAATGGATCAGCGCCCAGGGCGAACTATTCTATCAGGCGCTCGTCAAAAAAGATCAAAAACAACAAAATATAAGGGCTCCTAGGGATTAAACATGTAATTCGGTCCAGATTTGTTCTAAGCATATATTAAATTTATTAAACAGCAAAATAAAGTGTGCCATGAGATTCTACACATTTTTCTAGTGAAGTTACATATGTAGATCATTAAATTCGGAGCTACGGTTATTTAGTTATGAGACAAACCGTTTAACCATGACATTTACCTAAATTAAACAAACACTAAGTTTAAATAATTTTATCATGGATGAAAGTTGCATATTATTAATCTACACAAAATTCTGAACATTTTACATATATAACATGTTATATTTGGATGCATGCAAATTAGGTTACTCAAATCGAAAAGATGGCATTTTGTAAACATGTAATGCACTGGATATTGGTAAAATCGAAGAACGAAAAAAAAATAAACACAGATGGGCTGAAACTGGAACAGAGTGGTGCGGCCCAAAATGGATCAACGCCCAGGGCGAACTATTCTATCAGGCGCTCGTCAGAAAAGATCAAAAACTACAAAAATATAAGGGCCCCCAGGGATTCGATCCCTGGTCGCCTGGCTATGTGCATGTGTGGCTGACTAGCTGCTCTACGCTGGATTCGATGACATATGGATTCACGCCCAAATGACTCATGCAAACTACCTGATCTGAATGAAAAAGAGAAAATAAAAGGAGGTGCGCTGGGTTCGATCCCAGGACCTCGCGGGAGGATTTGAGTTGTGCAACCACTCGAGCTACTACAGGTATTTGTGTACAAACATAGCGGTGACACTAAATAATCTTATATGCCAGAACGGATCTAGGAAAAGTTTCAGTCACGAAGGAACTGCTCACATCAGGGAAACAGAAGATGCAGGGGAGCGGCGACGCGATGCGGGACTCCGGCGGGCGAGGGAAAACAGCAGGAGGTGGAGGGGTTCGACGAATCAGGGCATGGGAAATCCATTCCTGGAGACGAGGTTGACTTGGGGCGACGGTGGCGCTTTGGGCGAGCTTCGTTCGTTCCTGCAGAGAAGAAAAATGAACGAGAGAAGGAGAGAGATTAGAGGAGGAAGGAGAAGGGAAGGAAGAGAAACAAATATGATGGCAAAGAGGAGAAGGTGACCTGAGGGGCTTCACCGACGGCTGCGCTTGCCGGAGATGGGCAACCGGAGGTGGGGGAGGTGACCTGAAGCTTCGGACGGTCATGGCTGGAGCTCCTGTGTTCCTGACGAAAAGAAACAGAGAGCTGAGAGGGATGGAGAGAAGAAAGAAGGGAAGAAGGAAGAGAATAAAGGAAGGAGAAGGCATGGGCTAGGCTCTGGCCTGGTCCGATGCTTGCCGGCGTCGGGGTTGGCCTACTGCTACTGCGGCGCGCGGACGGAGGGAGCTACGGGCGGCCGGATGCGTCCATGAGGCAGGGGGAGGAGGCTACGCTGGTTGCGGGGGGAAGCAGAGGATGGCTTCGGGAGGATTGCTTCGGCTTGGAAATTGAGGAGGGACAAGAGGGAGGCTGGCGACCGGTGGCTGTGAGTGGAGGCGAAGGAGAGGTGGTTGGTCCGATGGGGAATTCGAGGTGGGAGGCGGCTGGATCGGGAGGAGATCCCGAGGAAGAGGAGACAATATAGGTGGGTGGCGGCGGGCACTAGGATGGATGGGACATGCCTCCTAAAATCTAGGGTTGGATAGTTTAAATAGGTAGGGTTTGATCTAGGGTTTGCCTTGGACAGTTTTCGGACCCTCTGATTCTATCGGACGGTTGAGAATAGATAGGTTAGAGAGTCCAATTGAAAAAAAGGATGATGGTCTGGGGTATAACGGGGTTGATCCGGACCCAACGGTCATGACCGTATGTTTTGGGTTCGGGGAAGCTATCGGGCTCACGCGACGGGTCCGTGCACTGTGCAGAGGGGCTAGGCGGAGATGAGAGGGGAAAAGGGCAGCCCGGCAACAAGTTGTGAAAAACGAAAACGCCTACGAATTATCCGGCTATAGTGCCACTATAAGCTTAACGGTTCGGGAATCAAACGGACTCCGGTTGCGACAAAATTTGGCAGGCGGTCTACCTACACTATATCAAGACCGCACGCCAACTTTCGACCCATTCAGAGAAAGTTTTATACGCACTTTAAAAACAGTATTTTACTGATGCCACGGGCGCGTGCGTGTGTGGTTGGTCTCGAAACGGTCGTCGAAAAAAACGGGGAGAACCGGCAACTACGAATGGATGCAAGTTTTGGAAAACGATGGCAACGAAGTGCCGATGAGATGCGAATGATGCGGATGATGCGATGATGAATGCGACAACCAAATGGAACACATGACGGAACTCAAAATAAAAGGGGAATCTTCTGGGGCATCGGTCTCGGGTTGTTACAGGTCATACTCATCATTAAGCTCAAAATGGGGTTACCATTTTTCGTTTAAGCATTTTGAGGTTTTCGTATCACTAGAGATGCTTTGACTCGTGACTTGGAGTACAGCTTTCTCAAGGATATGATTGCATACCTTTTGGTGATGTTGATGATGAAAACATGTAGGTGAACTTGTTGTGGATGCTCAAGTGTTGGAGTTTGGAGCTATCCTTCTTTCTTTGAAGTAAATCCTCCTACATGGGTTAGTCATGCAAGGAATAACATGAGTATATCCAAATTGACAAGAGTGAAGTTTTGAGTCAAGTGTTGTCAAGGATATAGTTTGTGGTGTCCTTCTTCCTTCATCACCATGGATAATTGTGATACTTGGCCATGACAAGATTGCTTAAGAATTTGAGTTGATGGCAATATTGTAGAGTGTAGTTCATCCAAGTACCTGCAAAACATTAGATGCAATACATGGGAGTATAATTTTCCAAGATATGAGATAGTATCATGTTAATAGTATCAAGGAGTAGTCATGTAAGCTCATGCCCTTGCATGCATCCGAGTGAGTATCTAGAACAAGTTTGAAGCATCTATATGTTCAACTCACTCCTCAAGTGACAAAATACTTTCTCATCAAGCGATTTTGTGAAGATATCTGCGAATTGCTTGTCGGTATGAACATGTTTGAGATTGATATCTCCTTCGGCAACATGATCATGAAAGAAATAATGACGAACTTGAATATGCTTAGTTCGAGAAGGTTGCATGGGATTGTGTGCAATCTTGATAGCACTCTCATTGTCACAAAACAATGGAACATGTTTCACATGTATTCCATAGTCCTTAAGAGTTTGGGTCATCCATAGTAATTGTGCACAACATGATCCGATGACAATGTATTCCTCTTCGGTGATAGATAGAGAAACTGAGTTTTGTTTCTTATAAGACCAAGACACAAGAGATCTCCCAAGAAATTGACAAGTACCCGAAGTGGATTTTCTATCAACCTTATCTCCGGCATAGTCCGAGTCGGAATAGCCCATAAGGTCAAAAGAAGATCCTTTAAGATACCAAATGCTAAAGTTTGGTGTATGTATCAAGTATCTCACAATTTGTTTCACGGCCTTAAGATGACACTCTTTAGGTGCCGCTTGATATCGGGCACACATGCACACACTTAGCATATCAGGACGGGAGACACATAGATATAACAATGAACCAATCATTGATCGATAAACCTTTTGATCAACCGGTTTGTCCTCCTTAGTGAGGTCACCATGTCCACTAGTAGGTATGTGGTTTTCATACCTTTGCATTCTTGCATGTTGAACTTTTTTGAAAAAGTCCTTGGTATACTTGGTTTGAGATACAAATGTGCCATCTCTCATTTGCTTGATTTGCAAACCAAGGAAAAATTTCAGCTCACACATCATAGACATCTCGTATTTCTTGGACATCAACCTTCCAAATTTCTCACTAAAGTGAGGGTTAGTAGATTCAAATATGACATCATCCACATAAATTTGGCATACAAATAATTCACCATTAACCTGTTTAGTGAACAAGGTTGCATCGATTTTACCAATTTCAAAACCCTTTTCTATAAGAAACTTTGTTAAGCATTTGTACCAAGCTCGAGGGGCTTGTTTAAGACCGTAGAGAGCTTTGCGAAGTTTATAGACATGATTAGGTTTCTTAGGGTTGACAAATTTGGGAGGTTGTTTGACATAGATTTCTTCGTCAAATGCACCATTTAAAAAGGCACTTTTAATGTACATTTGGTAAAGAGTGATATCATGGTGATTGGCATAAGCAAGAAGAATGCGAATGGACTCAAGTCTAGCAACTGGGGCGTATGTCTCACCATAGTCCCTAACTTCGACTTGAGTGTAGCCTTGAGCGGCAAGGCGAGCCTTGTTGCACACTAGTTTTCCATCTTCATCTTGCTTGTTGTGAAACAACCATTTGGTTCCAATGATGTTTTGCTCGTCCTTGGGCTTCGCCACAAGTGTCCAAACTTCAATCCTCTCGAAGTTGCGTAGTTCTTCGTGCATGGCATTTACCCAATCCGGGTCTTCGAGAACTTCTTCTACCTTCGGAGGCTCAATGCTAGAGATAAATGAGTAATGCTCACAAAAGTTAGCCAAACGAGTTTTAGAGTGAGTGATTCTCCCCAATTTGATGTCACCAAGTACTTGTTTAACGGGATTATTCTTGTCCACTCTTGCTCGAACTCGAGATAGCTTTGGAGTTGTGGATGGTGGAGCTTCCTCAGCATCATCTTCTTCTTCATTGTTGTTGTTGAATTCATCATTTCCTTGAGGTGGTGGAGAGGGAGGTTGAGTTGGATCTTCTAGTTGCACTTCCTCATTTCCTTAATCTTGATGTGTATCACTTGTGGATGCCTCCATGTCATTTTGGGTTCACCTTGACGTAAAGTGGGTGCTTCCACTTGAGTTGATGAAGTACTTTCCTTCACCTCCATGGGACGAATTTTCCTATGGATAGATCTTGAATTACTTCTGAAGGATCTTTGTCTCCTGCATCAATTGGCAATTGTTCGACTTGTGAACCATTAGTCTCATCAAACTTCACATATACTGATTCTTCAACTTTTTGAGTGAAGTTGTTGTAGACACGGTAAGTGTGAGAGTTTGATTCGTCACCAAGTAGGAAACCTTCATGTGATTTAGGAGCAAATTTAGAATTATGATGCTTATCAAGAATGTAGTTCTTTGAGCCGAATACTCGAAAGTATCCAACTTAGGGTTTGTTACCGCTGAGTAGCTCGTATGCCGTTTTACCGAGAAGCTTGTGAAGGTAGAGTAGGTCTGTGGCATGACAAGCTGTTTCTACCGCTTCCACCCAAAGGTGTCTTGGAGTTTTGTACTCATCGAGCATCGTTCTTGCCATCTCTATGAGAGTCTTATTCAACAACTCCATTTGGTTGAGGCGTGTACGTAGCCGAGAACTCATGTGAGATCCCTTCTTTGTCAAGAAAGGTATCCACATTCGTGTTATTGAAATCCGATCCATTGTCGCTCCGAACTTTCTTGATCTTCACTTCAAACTGATTTTGGACCTTCCGAGCGAAGCTTTTGAAGATCTTTTGAACCTGTGACTTATCATCAAGAAAGTATACCCACGTAAATCTAGAAAAATCATCAACTATGACTAAACCAAAGGAATTTCCACCGAGGCTCTTATAAGCATTGGGACGAAAAATATCCATATGAAGTAACTCGAGTGGTCTCCTAGTAGTCATGATATTCTTTACGGGATGACCTCCTCCAACTTGTTTTCCCGCTTGACAAGCGCTACAAAGTCTATCTTTGTCAAAGATAACATCTTTAACACCAAGTATATGATCACCTTTTGTCGATGTTGTTAATCAACGGTATCATCCGTCGATGATTGTGGGATTAGTACGTGCGGAAATAGTCGAGGTGGGTTAACACACGAGGGACAAGATTTAGACAGCTTCGGACCCCGGAAAACATCATCCGGTAATAGCCCTATGTGTTGTTTGTGGCTAGGTCTTATTATGTATGCTCATGGGGGAGTCGCCGCTATGAGCCGTCTCTCCTCTAGTTGTGTCTAGCCCTAGATATTTTCTAGAGCCTCTTCTAACTTGTTTCTCTTAGGGCGCTCTGCCCCTCCTTATATAAGTTGAAGGGGTGACTTACATGTAGAGTCCTGGTAGGATTCAAACTAGTCTCATATCTCTTGTTACAGGTCGGGTATTAGTCTGGGTCTTATTCAAACTCCTTGAGCCGGCCTGCTCGGCCACACCCATGATGGGCCACATTCTACCTACGTGAGGGCATCCGTGTCCCATATCCACGATAGTAGCCCCCGATCTTTCGGGTAACTTGAAGAGTCGGGCGAAAGGTCTTGATTTGTTAATGATGTTATCTTGCTCGGTCATGGAGGTTTTTCCGGGTCAATGACGTAATGGACATCGAACCGTGGATGAAGAGATTGTCGGGTCGCGAGCGTCGAGGCCAGCGAGTCGCATAGTGGTAGCCAGGTTGCCGTCGTAGAGGTGGAATTGAGTCGCGTCCAGTCTAACTCGATGTTTAATCGTGCCGGATTTTGTCCATTGGAACGCGTCCAAGTTCCATGCTTCAGAACCGAGTCGATATCGCCAAGTCGTTGTTAGATCCTACTAGATATGTAGACCCCGAGGCTCGAGGTGACTCGAGGAGTCGGTTTGAGACTCTTTGTACCTGAAATAAAACACGTGAATGCATTACATCGTTCGTGATGTATAAAACAAAATAAAATGGAAATTTCAGTGATTTTGTTAACTTTTGTTTAATAAGTTAATCATTCGACTCGACTAAGTAGGCATTCGCATAGACTTCTTTCATGCAATACAATATGTTCAGGGTCGACATAGGCGTTTTGATGCATTAGAGTCATTTGACAATATCATATGCACTACTTGGTCGATTGCGAGTTGCATCTGACTTAGTAAAGAACGAACATCACATTCTTTCATTGATAGGTAGGGTACCCACGTTTGAACTGTGCATCGTGACAACTAGTCCTCTTTGGTAACCTTATGAATCAACTTTATTTGATAAGAAACGACATCCCCAAAATTGGCTCAAAGGTGTCGGGTTTATTTAAATTGACTGGAAAATAAAATAATATGAAATTTAAATATAAAAGTGACTTAGCTTTTTTATGGCGTGACATAAGCCAGCGGACCGTCGAGGCCGTCTGCAGCGAGACAAAGATGTCCATGTTGGCGTTGATAATGGTTGTCTGAACCCAGAGTCGGCATGGTCTGAGCCGGCTTGGCCGGTCTCGAAGAAGGTTGGGACATTGGCGAAGTCGTCCTCCACGGCAAGTCGAAGAAATTGGGCTGGTCCGCGTAGTTTTGTAGTGGAGTTGAGGCCATCCGCGGCGGAGGCGTAGCCTGGCCGCACCGAGTCGGAGATGGGCACAATACTTGCGCGGGTGTATGCTAATGAACTTGAGCTGACCACGCTTGTCTTTTTTCCTTTTTCCTTTTGGAATCTTTTGTTGCTTTTTTCTCTTTGGTTGTACGTGAGGTGTACATGCAGCCATCGTGGCACACTAGCAACTAAACTCAGGTTGCTCTCCTTTTTTGTTTCTTTTTTGGGAGCGATGCCTTAACTTTTTTTTAACAGAGAAAGGCACCAACATGTGCCAATATATTCAGATCATAGTCATCATACATCTATATTACAGGTTCTACCAAGAAAATAGACAGGAAAGAAATAGCAGAATCTAAGAAAGAATAGCTGAATAGAAGCCGGCAACAAGGGAGCAAAAAAAAACTACTGATGAACCACATGACCAAAGTGCCAAGGAAGCCAGAGAGGAAAATGAGTTGATCTAATAAGGTTCTACTAAAGAAAGAGAGAGACACCAAGGGACAAACAACAAGAGCTACTAGACCAACAACTTTAGCATGAAACTTGACTGCGATGTCCTTAATCGAATCCTGAAGAAGCCAGTGACAGAAGAGAATAGAAGTTGTTGTCCAGCCGTCCCCCAAATGTCCTTAGCAAAACCTGCAAAATCACAAACCAGAATCTTTGCATCTCCAGAAGTCTAAATACATCAAAGGTTTAGGTGCCCTGCATCTGAAAGTCTGCAAAACAATCATAACAGAGCAGCATATTGACGTGGCTTGAGACTGCGTCGATATTTCCCCAATGAGGAAGGGATGATGCAGCACATCGATGGTAAGTATTTCCCTCAATTATGAAACCAAGGTTATCGAACCAGTAGGAGGATCACCACCACCCAATAAGCAGCACCTGCACACAAACAACAAATACTTGCAACCCGACGCGAAAGAGAGGTTGTCAATCTCTCTACGGTAAAAAGATAGATTAGGTAGTGATAGATAGGAGAGATAGATCTCTCAAGAACACAAAATAAAAAGAGCAAATAAAATATGCAGCAATATGTTTTTGGGTTTTTGGTTTTGTAGATCTGAAAACAAAGATGCAAAAAGATAGATCTGAAAGCAATATGTTGGAAAAGTAGACCCGGGGGCCGTAGGGTTCACTAGTGGCTTCTCTCATGAGTATAGCGCACGGTGGGTGAACAAATTAATGTTGGGCAATTGATAGAAAATCGAATAGTCATGACGATATCCAAGGCGATGATCATTATATAAGCATCACGTCCAAGATAAGTAGACCGACTCCTGCCTGCATCTACCACTATTACTCCACACATCGACCGCTATCCAGCATGCATCTAGTGTATTAAGTTCATGGAAAACGGAGTAATGCAATAAGAACGATGACATGATGTAGACAAGATCTATTCATGTAGGAATAGACCCCATCTTGTTATTCTTAATAGCAATGATACATGCGTGTCTTGCTGCCCCTTCAGTCACTAGGAAAGAACACCGCAAGATCGAACCCATCACAAAGCACCTCTTCCCATGGCAAGAAATATCGATCTAGTTGGCCTAACTAAACCAAAGATTCGAAGAAGAAATACGACGCTATAAGTAATCATGCATATAAGAGATCAAAGAAGACTCAAATAATATTCATGGATAGAAACTGATCATGAACTCAAAATTCATCGGATCCCAACAAACACACCGCAAAAGTTTACATCAAATAGATCTCCAAGAGACCATTGTATTGAGAATCATAAGAGAGAGAGAGGAAGCCATCTAGCTACTGCCTACGGACCCGTAGGTCTATGGTGGACAACTCACGCATCAACGGAGAGGCACCTATGAAGAAGATGAACCCCTCCGTGATGGTGTTTAGATTGGATCTCGAGGTTCTGGAACTTGCGGCGGCTGGAATTGTGTTTCGTCGACTCCCCTAGGGTTTTTGGAGTATTTGGGAATTTATAGGCATCAGAGGCGGTGGAGAGGGGCCCCGAGGAGGGCACAACCCATCAGGGGGCGCCGAGGCCCCCCTGGAGCGCCCTGGTGGGTTTTGGTCTCCACGGCCCACCTCTCCGGCACTTCTTTGGCCCACTGGGTGTCTTCTAGTCCAGAAAAAATATCCAAAAAGTTTCGTCGTGATTGGACTCCGTTTGGTATTGATTTTCTGTGAAGTAAAAAACAAGCAAAAATAGCAGCTGGCACTTTGGCACTATGTCAATAGGTTAGTCCCAAAAAATGGTATAAAGTTGCTATAAAATGATTGTAAAACATCCAAGAATGATAATATAACAACATGGAACAAGCAAAAATTATAGATACGTTGGAGACATATCAGCATCCCCAAGCTTAATTCCTACCCGTCCTCGAGTAGGTAAATGATAAAAACAAAAAAATTGATGTGGAATGCTGCCTAACATGTTCATCGTATTCTTTTCTTTTGTATAGCATGGACATTTGGACTTATAGATGATTCAAAGCAATAGTCTAGTTTTAACATAATGACTTCAATACTCAAGCATGTCAACAAGCAACCATGTCTTTCAAAATATCAACACTAAAGAAAGTTATCCCTAGCCCATCATGCTCAATCATTGATCCATTCATGAAACACACTCAAATATTAGCTAAACCCAATGCTCAAGTACGATCATAGTGCCCCCTAGTTGGTGTTTGTAAGAGAAGATGGAGACTCAAAGTAAAAATAAAAATTGCATAAAGAAAATAGACAGGCCCTTCGCAGAGGAAAGTAGGGATTTGTAGAGGTGCCAGAGCTCAAAGTTTTAAATTGAGAGAGAAGGTTTTTGGGTGACATGCTTTTCCTATCAACGAAAACGACAAAGTAGCTCACAATACTTTCCATGCTAGATATATCATAGGCGGTTCCCAAACAGAAAATAAAGTTTGTTCCTTTTTCCACCAAACTTTCACTTTCCATGGCGGGCCGTATCCACGGTTGCCTTCATACCAACACTTTCCAAGGAATTTATTATTTTACAACATAAAGTAAATATTTTTTTTGTTTTTCATTTCGGGAATGGGCATCCCTATTACCGCCGCACTCTCGTGCAATCGCAAGTGAATAAACACTCATCTTGAGAATAACACATATAGCATGGAAAAATATTGGACACTCCCCACCATTTCATGAGCGGTACGAGCACACAAAAGAGAAAATTTGTTTTGAAAATTTAGAGATGGCACATACAAATTTGCTTGGAATGGCATGGAAATACTGCATATAGGTAGGTATAGTGGACTCATAAGGCAAAACTTGGTTTAAGGATTTTTGGATGCACAAGTAGTATTTCTACTTAGTACAAATGGAGGCTAGCAAATAGATTGGGAAGCAACCAAACCAAGAAACGAAAATTCACATAAGCGAGCATTGAGCATAACTAACACCGAATAATGCACCATAAGTAGGATGTAACTTCATTGCATAACTATTGACTTTCGTGCATGCATAGGGAATCACAAACCTTAACACCAATATTCCTACTCAAGCATAATTACTCACTAACATGACTCACATATTACTATCATCATGTTTCAAAACTATTACAAAGAATCAAGTTTAATTTGCCCAATGATCTTCATTAAAGTTTTTATTATATCCTCCTTGGATATCTATCACTTTGGGACTAGTTTCATATATTGCCATTGCTTTTTCGCAAGCTCAAACAAATTTAAGTGAAGCACATGAGCATAAAGATTTCATCTCTCAAAAAGGTATAAGTGAAGCATGAGAGGATTTCTTCAAAGTTTACTAACTCTCAAATTAATCTAAGTGAAGCATGAGAGTATTTCTACAAAAGTTTCCAATTACACCGTGCTCAAAAAGATATAAGTGAAGCACTAGAGCAATTCTATAGCTCAAAAAGTTTAAGTGAAGCACAAAGAGCAATTCTAACAAATCATAGCATAATTTTGGCTCTCTCAAATAGGTGTGTACAGCAAGGATACAAGTGACAAACTAACAAACAAAGCAAGCAAAGATACAAGACGCTCCAAGCAAAACTCATGATACGTGACGAATAAAAATATAGCTCCAAGTAAAATACCGATGGTCGTTAGAAGAAAGAGTGGATGCCACTCGGGGGAATCCCCAAGCTTAGTTTCTTGTTTATCTTTGGATATATCTTGGGGGTGCGGTAGCATCCCCAAGCTTAGGCTCTTATAACTCCTTATTCCTTCATCCATCGTGATCTCACCCAAAACTTGAAAACTTCGCTCACAAAAAACTCAACAAAATCTTCGTGAGATCCATTAGTATAATAAAGCAAATCACTACTTTAGGTGATGTTGAAAACCTATTCATATTTTATTATTGCATTATACCTACTGTATTTTAACTTTACCATGGCTTATACCCCCCGATACAAACCATAGATTCATCAAAACAAGCACACAATGCAACGAAAACAGAATCTGTCTTGAACAGAACAGTCTGTAGTAATCTGTACTCTAACCATACTTCTGTAACTCTAAAAATTCTGAAACATTAGGACAACGTAAGGAATTTGTATAGCAACACTGTGTTAAAATTTCAGCTCAAGATCACGTTCCAGCAAAAAATGAAAATTCATATACTGGACGCAAAGTTTCTGTTTCAGATTCAGCATCACTTCTACTCATCCTATGAATCATCCTAAAGGCTTTACTTGGCACAAACACTAAACACTAAATAAACCATAAAAACACAATCATAACAGAGGCATAATTGTGTCAACACTAAAAAACATAAAGCAAAAAGCAAAAAATTATTTATTCATTGGGTTGCCTCCCAACGAGCGCTATTTTTTTACGCCCCTAGCTAGGCATAACGCATAGATTCAAGTATTGTCATCTTTGGTTTTGGTTGAGGTGTTTTTGTCAAGAGGTTTTGCAAATAGAACTTGAAACACATCATCCATAGCAACCTTAGCACTATCAAGTTGTCCCTCTACGTAACCCCTTTGATTCCCGGCCACGATCCAAGAATATTGTTGGTTAACGTCATTGAAAACTTGTTGGATCATATCTAAAACGGGGACTTCCTTTTTGAGATTCTCATCAAAAATTTGATTATTTCCAAGCAAATATCTCATCATGTAATCACTATTGTAAAGGATTTCTCCTATTACCGGTTTTTCACGGCTCATACCATAAAAGTCAAAGATCTCCCTAGCTTCCCTTACTATGTGATCAAATTCATTCATAAGAACAAGGGTAGCCAACTTCTTAGCTTTGGGATTCTTTATGACGGGTAGCTCTTAAAACAACCTTTGCAAGGTAGGATGGGTACGAATAAATCTATTTTCAAGTTTTAGAACTAGCGCCAAGATAGCTTCCGCATAAGATTTAGTTATTTTCAGTATAGAAGTATCATCGAGAGTCAAATTCCCAACGCAATTGAAAAACTCTTGGATAGTTTCTTTTCCTATAACGTTTCCTTGCCCCAAAACAAAAGTTTTAGAATCCAGATTACCAGAACGTCCAATTTTAGGAGTCCTGCCATCATCCGTTTCTGCCATACTGATGACCCACAAGTATAGGGGATCAATCGTAGTCCTTTAGATAAGTAAGAGTGGCAAACCCAACGAGGAGCAGAAGGAAATGGCAAGCGGTTTTCAGCAAGGTAATTTCTGCAAGCACTGAAATTGTAGGTAATAGATAGTTTGATAGGAAGGTAATTTGTAACGAGCAAGTAACGGTAACGGTAAACAAGGTGCGGCAAGATAGCCCAATCCTTTTGAGGCAAAGGACGGGCCAGAACAATCACTAGTAATAGGCAAAGTGTTCTTGAGGGTACACGGGAATTTCGTCTAGTTACTTTTATCATGTTGGTTTGATTCATGTTCGCTACTTTGATAATTTGATATGTGGGTGGACCGGTGCTAAGGTGCTGTTCTTACTTGAACTAACAACCTACTTATGATTAACCCCCTCGCAAGCATCCGCAACTACGAGAAAAGTATTAAGACAAAGTCTAACCATAGCATTAAACATGTGGATCCAAATCAGCCCCTTACGAAGTAGCGCATAAACTAGGGTTTAAGCTTCTGTCACTCTAGAAACCAATCATCTAATAACTACTCCACAATGCATTCCCTTAGGCCCATGAATGGTGAAGTGTCATGTAGTCCACGTTCACATGACACCACTAAGGGAATCATAACATACATGTCATCAAAATATCGAACACATATCAAATTCACATGATTACTTGCAGCATGACTTCTCCCGTGACCTCAAGAACAAAGGTAACTACTCACAAATAATAAACATGCTCAAGATCAGAGGAGTAATGAATAGCATAATGGATCTGAACATATAATCTTCCACCAAATAAACCATATAGTAATCAACTACGCAAGGTAATCAACACTACTAGTCACCCACAGGTACCAATCTGAGGTTCCGGTACAAAGATTGAACACAAGAGATGAACTAGGGTTTGAGAGGAGATGGTGCTATTGAAGATGTTGATGAATATTGGCCTCCCAAAGATGAGAGGGGTGTTGGTCATGACGATAGCTTCGATTTCCCCCTTCGGGAGGGAAGTTCCCCCGGCGGAATCGCTCCGCCGGAGGGCAAAAGTGCTCCTGCCCAAGTTCCGCCTCGAGGCGGCGGTGCTTCGTCCCGAAAGTCCTCCTCCTGATTTTTTTAGGTTTTTTGGGAATATATACCAGAAGATGGGCTCCGGAGGTGGGCCAGGGTGAGCACCACCCACCAGGCCGCGCCAGGGGGTGCCTGGCGCGCCCTGGTGGGTGCTCCTCACCAGGTGGCCCCCCTCCGGTAGATGTTTGCTCCAGTATTTTTTATTAATTCGAAAAATGATCTCCGTAAAGTTTCAGCTTCATTGGAGTTATGCAGAATAGGTATCTCTGACGTGCTTTTCTTGGGTCCAGAATTCCAGCTGCCGGTATTCTCCCTCTTTGTGTAAACCTTGCATATTATGAGAGAAAAGGCATTAGAATCACTCCCCAAAGCATTATTATTCGACAAAACAAAGTAAATAACAGTAGGAAATCATGATGCAAAATGGACGTATCAAATCCCCCAAGCTTAGACCTCGCCTGTCCTCAAGCGAAAGCCGATATTGAAAAGCATGTCCACATGGTTTGAGAGAGAGGTGTCGATAAAAACAAAATACGGACATAGAAGCATCATGCTTATTAACATAACAGCAACAAACTCTAACATAAGAACTTATTTCAATATATTTTTATCATAAAGCTTCTCATGAACAAGTAACAATTCATCACAACATAGAAGTATGAAGCATAAACCTTATTGGAAACCAACAAACTATGTTCTCAGTCAACTTTGCAACTACAATTCATCATATTTTCAGGAAGGGTCTCATGTCGGAGCCTTTTGGCAAGTCCACATACTCAACCATCATTTAGTCTTCTATGATTGCTAACGCTCACGGCATACCCATGAACAAAAAGTTTCAATCGGACACATAGGAAGATAGGGGATTATAGTTTTGCCTCCCAACGTATTCACATCAAGGGTGGTGTCAACAATAATAACTCCTGCCCACCCATATCCAACTGGATGTATGTGCCTAGATCTTTCCTCACCACATGATGCTTGCAAAGGAAAAATTAAAAAGGAATAGAGAAGAATACTTTGACTCTTGCATAAAAGTAAGTGCATAAACGTAAAAGATAGGCCCTTCGCAGAGGGAAGAAGAGGTTGTCATGCGCTTATTAGTTTGTATGCCCAATCCCTTAATGTAAAAGAACGTCACGCTATATTGCCCCCTATGATAGCAACCTTTATTATGCAGTCCGTCGCTTTTTTTACTTTGCCATCATAAGTTCATATAACGCTCAATTTTCTCTTACACTAATTGATCAAAATACTTTTAGAAGCAATTTTTATTGCCTTGTTGCACCGATGACAACTTACTTGAAGGATCTTTCTCGATCCATAGGTAGGTATGGTGGACACTCAAGGAAAGAGTTTGGGTTTGGGTTTTTGGATGCACAAGTAGTATCTCTACTTCGTGCGGAATTTTTGGCTGGCAAAGATATTGGGCAAGCACCACATGTTAAAGGATCTATGACAATATAACTTCTATGCGGATATGAACAAACATAAATCATTACGTTGTCTTTCTTGTCCAACGTCAACAATTTTCACATATAATATTTGATGGGGGCTCACAATCATAAAAGATGTCCAAGATAGTGTATTTGCATGTGAATCTTCTCTTCCCTAATTAATTCTTTCATGAATTGCATCATTGACCAATGCTATGTTTGTCAATCTCCAATAAATTTTACTACTTATACTTGTCATTATGTGATTTCATTACTCACCATAAGATTAGCATATGATTCTTTTCATTTATTGTCTTTCTTTTATTTGATTGCAACAAGAAAGTAGAGAAGCAAAAACTCAAACTAAACTTTATTATATAACTTTCACTCGATTACATAGATAGGTGGATCACTAAACTAACACACGAAAATAGATCACGCTAAACTTTTATTCAACTAAAGCAAAGGGAAACTAAAGATAGAGCTAAAATAGGTAAAGGTGAATAAAAGTGGTGGTGATACGATACCGGGGCACCTCCCCCAAGCTTGGCTTAAGCCAAGGGGAGTGCCCATACCCATGTACTCAAATCTCCTTTGGTGGTGGTGATGAAGAAGGTGGAGGTGTAGAAGAAGCCTTCTTCTTCAACTTATATTTAAGCAAAAAGTTTTCTTCCCTTAGATCATCATTCTCCAATTCAAGCTTTAATATCCTTTGGCATAAGGCCTCCTTGCTTTCCTGCAGAAAACGAGACGGGATAAATTGGACCTTAGGTTTGTATCTTCTAGGGAGGCTTGACTTCTTGAATTCCACATGCATGTCTCCGGGTTGAGGCAATGGATCATCCTCTTCCTCAGAGCTGTCATCTTTTGTTTCCTGCATGGTAGAATCTTCTTCCTCCTCTGAGGTCCATAGATAGGGGTAAATCTCCCTAAAGATCTTCGGGTCTGGAACATAGGAATCAATATGGCTCTCCCCATCTGAATCTTGAGACAACATATTTTCATATATGTCACGAAAACAGCACGAAACAAGAACAGGGAATTTATCTGCGATACGGTCGTCCAAACAGTCAGGGGTATATATAGAGAATTTTTATTCTTGGGAAACAAGTATTTGGAAGGAAAACGGAGTCGGGAAGGCATCCGAGGTGGGCAGCACCCACCAGGGCGCGCCCGGGGGTGCCTCGCGCGCCCTGGTGTATCGTGCTCACCTCGATCACCTTCCGGTTTATTTTTTTATTCCTAAAGTTCTAAAATATTCCAGAACTGATAGAAAATATTTTTGCGGATTTTTCGGAGTCCGTTTACTTACCGTATCACGTACCTCCTATTTTTAAGTATTTTGGAGTGTTCCGGAAGGTTTCTTTTATGTGTTCCTCCGGTGTCATGGTTTGGATAACATTGCTTTCAACGTTAATAGGCGTACCTGAGATATAATGCTTAATTCTTTTGCCATTGACCACCTTCGGGTTAGTACCTTCGGCGTTATTAATCTTGATAGCTCCATAACGATAAACCTCTTCAATAATATATGGTCCTTCCCATTTGGAGAGAAGCTTTCCTGCAAAGAATCTTGAACAAGAGTTGAATAAAAGAACATGATCTCCTATTTTGAATTCCCGCTTTTGGATCCTTTTTTCATGCCATCTTTTTACTTTTTCTTTGAATAGCTTGGCATTTTCATATGCTTGGGTTCTCCATTCATCTAGTGAGCTAATATCAAATAGCCTCTTCTCACCGGCAAGTTTGAAATCATAATTGAGTTCTTTAATTGCCCAAAATGCTTTGTGTTCTAGCTCCAGAGGCAAATGACAAGCCTTTCCATATACCATTTTGTATGGAGACATACCCATAGGATTTTTGTAAGCTGTTCTATAGGCCCAAAGTGCATCATCTAATTTCTTAGACCAATTCTTACGAGACCTATTGCCAGTTTTTTGTAATATTAATTTTATTTCTCTATTGCTAAGTTCTACTTGACCACTAGATTGAGGATGATAGGGTGATGCAATTCTATGGTTAACATCATATTTAGCAAGCATCTTACGGAAAGCACCATGAATAAAGTGTGAACCACCATCGGTCATTAAATATCTAGGGACTCCAAACCTCGGGAAGATAACCTCTTTAAGCATTTTAATGGAGGTGTGGTGATCAGCACTACTAGTTGGAATAGCTTCTACCCACTTAGTGACATAATCAACCGCGACTAAAATATGAGTGTACCCGTTAGAGGAAGGAAAAGGCCCCATGTAATCAAAACCCCACACGTCAAATGGTTCAACAACAAGTGAATAATTCATAGGCATTTCTTGACGCTCACCGATATTACCAATTCTTTGACATTCATCACAGGACAAGACAAACTTACGAGCATCTTTGAAAAGAGTAGGCCAATAAAATCCGGATTGCAATACCTTATGAGCAGTTCTATCTCCCGCATGATGTCCTCCATAAGCTTCGGAATGACATTTCCGTAGGATCTGTTCCTGTTCATGCTCAGGTACACAACGCCTAATAATATCATCTACTCCTTCTTTATAAAGATGTGGGTCATCCCAAAAGTAATGTCTCAAGTCATAAAAGAATTTTTTGTTTTGTTGGTATGTGAAACTAGGTGGTATATATTTAGCAACAATGTAATTAGCATAATCAGCATACCAAGGTGTGTTGTGTGAGACACTTATTGCAGCTAGTTGTTCGTCAGGGAAACTATACTCAATAGGTAGTGGGTCATCAAGAATATTTTCTAATCTAGACAAGTTATCAGCTACGGGGTTCTCAGCTCCTTTCCTATCAACGATATGTAAGTCAAATTCTTGGAGTAAGAGAACCCACTGATACGTCTCCAACGTATCTATAATTTTTGATTGTTCCATGCTATTATATTATCTGTTTTGGATGTTTTATATGCATTAATATGCTATTTCATATTATTTTTGGGACTAACCTATTAATCTAGAGCCTAGTGCCAGTTTATGTTTTTTTCCTTGTTTTTGAGTATTGCAGATAAGGAATATTAAATGGAGTCCAAACGGAATAAAATCTTCGGAAAGATTTTTCTTGGACCAGAAGAAACGTACCTAACTTGGAGATGAAGGCAGGAGAGCCGCCGTGTGGCGACAAGCCACAGGGGCGCGCCCTAGGGGGGGGGGGCGCCCCCCTGGCTTGTGGCCCCACGGCAGCCCTCCTAACCCTATTCTTCGGCCTATAAATTCCCAAATATTCCCTGGATACCAAAAAGAGCCACGAAAATACTTTTCCGCCGCCGGAAGCCTCTGTTCCCGTGAGATCCAATATTGGAGCCTTTTCCGGTAATCTGTCGGAAAGGGGATTCGATCACGGAGGGCATCTACATCAACTCCATTGCCCCTCCGATGATGCGTGAGTAGTTTACCACAGACCTTCGGGTCCATAGCTAGTAGCTAGATGGCTTCTTCTCTCTCTTTGTTCTTCAATACCATGTTCTTCATGATCTTCATGGAGATCTATCCGATGTAATACTCTTTTGCGGTGTGTTTGTCGAGATCCGATGAATTGTGGGTTTATGTTCAGCTTATCTATGAATATTATTTGAATCTTCTCTGAATTCTTATATGCATGATTTCATATCTTTGCAAGTCTCTTCGAGTTATTGATTTGGTTTGGCCAACTAGATTGGTAATTCTTGCAATGGGAGAAGTGCTTAGTTTTGGGTTCAATCTTGCGGTGTCCTCACCCAGTGACAAAGTAGGGGTAGCGAGGCACGTATTGTATTGTTGCCATCGAGGATAAAAAGATGGGGTTTTCATCATATTGCTTGAGTTTATCCCTCTACATCATGTCATCTTACCTAATGCGTTACTCTGTTCTTCATGAACTTAATACTCTAGATGCAGGCAGGAGTCGGTCGATGTGTGGAGTAATAGTAGTAGATGCAGAATCGTTTCGGTCTACTTGACACGGACGTGATGCCTATATGCATAATCATTGCCTTGGATATCTTCATAATTATTCGCTTTTCTATCAATTGCTCGACAGTAATTTGTTCACCCACCGTATTATTTTCCTTCATAAGAGAAGCCTCTAGTGAAACCTATGGCCCCCGAGTCTATTTTCCATATTATATTTTCAGATCTATAAACCAAAAATTCCAACAATACCTTGCTGCAATTTTATTTACTTTTCTTTTAGTTTTACTTTTGGCAATCATCTATATCTATCTCTATCAGATCTCATCCTTGCAAGTAACCGTGAAGGGATTGACAACCCCTTTATAGCGTTGGGTGCAAGTGTTTGATTGTTTGTGTAGGTGCAAATATTGGTGCCTTGCTTGTTCCTCCTACTGGATTGATGCCTTGGTTCTCAACAAACTGAGGGAAATACTTATCTACTTTGCTGCATCACCCTTTCCTCTTCAAGGGAAAACCAACTCAAGCTCAAGAGGTAGCACCCACCTAATGAGTCTAGGTTTAGCATCTTTCTTTTCCATAAGATATTTTATAGCAGCATGATCGGTGTGAACAATAACTTTGGAGTCAACAATATAGGATCTAAATTTATCACAAGCAAACACAACTGCTAAAAATTCTTTTTCAGTAGTGGCATAATTTCGTTGGGCACTGTCTAGAGTTTTGACTAGCATAGTGGATAACATTCAATTTCTTATCAACTCTTTGTCCTAGGACAGCACCAACAGCATAATCACTAGCATCACACATAATTTCAAAAGGCAAGTTCCAATCAGGCGGTTGAACGATAGGTGCAGAGGTTAAGGCTTTCTTGAGTGTTTCAAAGGCTTCCACACAATCATCATCAAAAACAAAAGGAATATCCTTTTGCAAAAGATTAGTAAGAGGCCTAGAAATTTTAGAGAAATCTTTAATGAACCTCCTATAAAAACCAGCATGACCAAGGAAACTTCTAATACCTTTAATATCTTTAGGACATGGCATTTTCTCAATTGCATCAACTTTAGCTTTATCCACCTCAATACCTCGCTCAGATATTTTATGCCCCAAGACAATTCCTTCATTAACCATAAAGTGGCACTTCTCCCAATTCAAGACGAGATTAGTTTGTTCACATCTCTACAAAACTCGATCAAGGTTGCTTAAGCAATCATCAAAAGAAGTTCCGTAAATGGAAAAATCATCCATGAAAACCTCCACAATCTTTTCACAAATATAGCAGTCATACATCTTTGAAAGGTAGCAGGTGCATTGCATAAACCAAAAGGCATACGTCTATAAGCATAGGTTCCAAAAGGGCAAGTAAAGGTGGTTTTCTCTTGATCGGATTGTGACACAGGTATTTGAGAGAAACCAGAATATCCATCTAGGAAACAAAAGTGTGTGTGCTTAGATAGTCTCTCTAGCATTTGATCAATGAAAGGCAAAGGGTAATGATCTTTTCTAGTAGCTTTATTTAATTTTCTAAAATCAATTACCATTCTATAGCCAGTGACAACTCTTTGTGGAATGAGTTCATTCTTATCATTAGGAACAACGGTAATACCTCCTTTCTTAGGGACACAATGAACGAGACTTACCCATCTACTATCAGCTATGAGATAGATTATACCCGCTTCCAGAAGCTTTAATATTTCAGTTCTTACAACTTCTTTCATCTTAGGATTCAATCGCCGTTGGTGATCAACAACGGGTTTAGCATCAGGTTCCATATTGATCTTGTGCTGACATGGAGTGGGACTAATGCCCTTAAGATCATCAAGAGTATATCCAATAGCAGCCCGGTGCTTCCTTAGAACTTTCAATAATCTTTCTTCTTCATGTTCTGAAAGGTTAGCACTAATAATAACAGGATATATCTTTTTCTCATCAAGATAAGCATACTTCAAAGTGTCAGGAAATTGTTTCAATTCAAACATGGGATCACCTTTAGGTGGAGGAGGACCTCCAAGAGTTTCAATAGGCAAATTGTGTTTTAAGACAGGTTGTTGTTCGAAGAAAATTTGATCTATTTCATTTCTTTCACGCATGTGCATATCATTTTCATGGTCAAGCAAATATTGTTCTAAAGGATCAGTAGGAGGCACAGGAATAGAAGCAAGACCAATTATTTCATCTTCACTAGGTAACGCTTTATCACGAGGTTGTCTACTAAACTTGGAAAAAATAAACTCATGAGACACATTACCAAAACTGACACCGACAGTTTGTTTTTCACAATCTATCTTAGCGTTGACGGTGCTCAAGAAAGGTCTACCAAAGATAATGGGACAAAAGTCATCTTGTGGGGAACCAAGAACTAGAAAATCAGTAGGGTATTTTACTTTCCCACACAAGACTTCAACATATCTAACAATCCCAAGTGGTGTGATAGTATCTCTATTAGCAAGTTTAATAGTAACATCAATATCTTCCATTACAGCAGGTGCTATTTCATTCATAATTTCTTGGTATAAGGTAAAAGGGATAGCACTCACACTAGCACCTAGATCACATAAACCATGGTAGCAATGATCTCCTATTTTAACTGAGACAACGGGCAAGCCTTCTATAGGTCTATGTTTATCTTTCTTATCAGGCTTAGCAATTCTAGCAGCTTCATCACAAAGGTAAATGACATGCCCATCAATATTTTCTTCCAAGAGATCTTTAACCATAGCAACACTAGGTTCTACTTTAATTTGCTCAGGGGGTTTAGGTGCTCTTATATTACTCTTACGAACCACAGTTGATACCTTAGCATGTTCCTTTATCCTAACAGGGAAAGGTGGTTTTTCAATATAAGCGGTAGGCACAACTGGATCAACATTGTAAAAGATGGTTTGTTCTTTAGCTATGACTGTTCTTTAATTTCTTCTTTAATAGGGGGATGATATTTAAACCACTTCTCCTTAGGGAGGTTAACGTGAGTAGCAAATGCTTCGCAGAAAGAGGCTACTATCTCAGAGTCAAGTCCATATTTAGTGCTAAACTTGTGAAAAGTATCGGTATTCATAAAAGATTTAACACAATCAAATTCAAGCTTTATACCTGACTCATTACCTTCGTCGAGTTCCCAATCTTCAGAGTTGCGTTTAATTCTTTCCAAGAGATCCCACTTGAATTCAATAGTCTTCTTCATATAAGAACCAGCACAAGAAGTATCGAGCATGGATTGATCATTATGAGAAAGCCGAGCATAGAAATTCTGAATGATAACTTCCCTCGGAATGTCATGATAGGGGCATGAATATAACATTGACTTAAGCCTCCCCCAAGCTAGAGCGATACTTTCTCCTTCACGAGGCCAAAAATTATATATATAATTCCGATCACGATGAACTAGATGCATAGGATAAAACTTTTGATGGAATTCCAATTGCAAACGATTCCAGTTCCAAGATCCAAGATCATCACATAGCCTATACCATGTAAATGCTTTTCCCTCCAAAGATAAAGGGCAAACCTTCTTCTTAACTTCATCTCCGGGTAAACCTGCAAGCTTAAATAATCCACATATTTCGTTCACATATAAGAGATGCATATTAGGATGTTCAGTTCCATCTCCTGCATAAGGTTTAGCAAGCAAGTGTTCTACCATACCCGAAGGAATTTCATAAGCAACATTTTCAGTAGGTGCTGTAGGTTGAGGGGTAACTAATTGTGGTTCTGGTCGAGGTGAAGATACCCCGAACAAACCCCTCAAAGGATTGTTCTCCATAGTAGCAAGTAGCAATAAATTTCAGCACGTAGTATAAGTTTTTCCTTACCGATTTCCACTTACCAAGAGCGCTTCACTCCCCGGCAACGGCACCAGAAAAGAGTCTTGATGACCCACAAGTATAAGGGATCAATCGTAGTCCTTTCGATAAGTAAGAGTGTCGAACCCAACGAGGAGCAGAAGGAAATGGCAAGCAGTTTTCAGCAAGGTAATTTCTGCAAGCACTGAAATTGTAGGTAATAGATAACTTGATAGCAAGGTAATTTGTAATGAGCAAGTAACGGTAACGGTAAACAAGGTGCAGCAAGATAGCCCAATCCTTTTGAGGCAAAGGACAGGCCAGAACAATCACTAGTAATAGGCAAAGTGTTCTTGAGGGTACACGGGAATTTCGTCTAGTCACTTTTATCATGTTGGTTTATTCGTGTTCGCTACTTTGAAAATTTGATATGTGGGTGGACCGGTGCTAAGGTGCTGTTCTTACTTGAACTAACAACCTACTTATGATTAACCCCCTCGCAAGCATCCGCAACTACGAGAAAATTATTAAGACAAAGTCTAACCATGGCATTAAACATGTGGATCCAAATCAGCCCCTTACGAAGTAGCGCATAAACTAGGGTTTAAGCTTCTATCACTCTAGCAACCCATCATCTAATAACTACTCCACAATGCATTCCCTTAGGCCCATGAATGGTGAAGTGTCATGTAGTCAACGTTCACATGACACCACTAAGGGAATCACAACATACATATCATCAAAATATCAAACACATATCAAATTCACATGATTATTTGCAGCATGACTTCTCCCGTGACCTCAAGAACAAAGGTAACTACTCACAAATAATAAACATGCTCAAGATCAGAGGAGTAATGAATAACATAATGGATCTGAACATATAATCTTCCACCAAATAAACCATATAGTAATCAACTACGCAAGGTAATCAACACTACTAGTCACCCACAGGTACCAATCTGAGGTTCCGGTACAAAGATTGAACACAAGAGATGAACTAGGGTTTGAGAGGAGATGGTGCTGTTGAAGATGTTGATGAATATTGGCCTCCCAAATATGATAGGGGTGTTGGTGATGACGATAGCTTCGATTTCCCCCTCCGGGAGGGAAGTTCCCCCGGCGGAATCGCTCCGCCGGAGGGCAAAAGTGCTCCTGCCCAAGTTCCGCCTCGAGGCGGCGGCGCTTTGTCCCGAAAGTCCTCCTCCTGATTTTCTTAGGTTTTTTGGGATATATACCAGAAGATGGGCTCCGGAGGTGGGCCAGGGTGAGCACCACCCACCAGGCTGCGCCAGGGGGTGCCTGGCGCGCCCTGGTGGGTGCTCCTCACCAGGTGGCCCCCCTCCGGTAGATGTTTGCTCCAGTATTTTTTATTAATTCGAAAAATGATCTCCGTAAAGTTTCAGCTTCATTGGAGTTATGCAGAATAGGTATCTCTGACGTGCTTTTCTTGGGTCCAGAATTCCAGCTGTCGGTATTCTCCCTCTTTGTGTAAACCTTGCATATTATGAGAGAAAAGGCATTAGAATCACTCCCCAAAGCATTATTATTCGACAAAACAAAGTAAATAACAGTAGGAAATCATGATGCAAAATGGACGTATCACATACCAAAATCGCTCATGGTGACAAGCAAACAAGATTGCAAGCAAGGAAGAGATCCGACGAGAAAAAGGCAAACGAAAAAGAGGGCGAATAAAACGGCAAATTGGTGAAGTGGGGGAGAGGAAAACGAGAGGCAAATGGCAAATAATGTAATTGCAAAGAGATGAGATTTGTGATTAGGAACCTGTAGATGATGATGGAGTCCCCTCGGCGCCTACGATAGGCACGTAGAAGAGACCGCTTCCTCCCCGGCAACAGCGCCAGAAATTCCTTTGACGTGGCTTGAGACTGTGTCGGTATTTCCCCAAAGAGGAAGGGATGATGCAGCACAGCGACGGTAAGTATTTCCCTCAGTTATGAAACCAAGGTTATTGAACCAGTAGGAGGATCACCACCACCCAATAAGCAGCACCTGCACACAAACAACAAATACTTGCAACCCGACGCGAAAGAGAGGTTGTCAATCTCTCTACGGTAAAAAGATAGATTAGGTAGTGATAGATAGGAGAGATAGATCTCTCAAGAACACAAAATAAAAAGAGCAAATAAAATATGCAGCAATATGTTTTTGGGTTTTTGGTTTTGTAGATCTGAAAACAAAGATGCAAAAAGATAGATCTGAAAGCAATATGTTGGAAAAGTAGACCCGGGGGCCGTAGGGTTCACTAGTGGCTTCTCTCATGAGTATAGCGCACAGTGGGTGAACAAATTACTGTTGGGCAATTGATAGAAAATCGAATAGTCATGACGATATCCAAGGCGATGATCATTATATAGGCATCACATCCAAGATAAGTAGACCGACTCCTGCCTGCATCTACCACTATTACTCCACACATCGACCGCTATCCAGCATGCATCTAGTGTATTAAGTTCATGGAAAAATGGAGTAATGCAATAAGAACGATGACATGATGTAGACAAGATCTATTCATGTAGGAATAGACCCCATCTTGTTATCCTTAATAGCAACGATACATGCGTGTCTTGCAGCCCCTTCTGTCACTGGGAAAGAACACCGCAAGATCGAACCCATCACAAAGCACCTCTTCCCATGGCAAGAAAAATCGATCTAGTTGGCCTAACTAAACCAAATATTCGAAGAAGAAATACGAGGCTATAAGTAATCATGCATATAAGAGATCAAAGAAGACTCAAATAATATTCATGGATAGAAACTGATCATGAACTCAAAATTCATCGGATCCCAACAAACACACCGCAAAAGTTTACATCAAATAGATCTCCAAGAGACCATTGTATTGAGAATCATAAGATAGAGAGAGGAAGCCATCTAGCTACTACCTACGGACCCGTAGGTCTATGGTGGACAACTCACGCATCATCGGAGAGGCACCTATGAAGAAGATGAACCCCTCCGTGATGGTGTTTAGATTGCATCTCGAGGTTCTGGAACTTGCGGCGGCTGAAATTGTGTTTCGTCGACTCCCCTAGGGTTTTTGGAATATTTGGGAATTTATAGGTATCAGAGGCGGTGGAGAGGGGCCCCGAGGAGGGCACAACCCATCAGGGCGTGTCGGGGCCCCCCTGGCGCGCCTTGGTGGGTTGTGGTCTCCACGACCCACCTCTCCGGCACTTCTTTGGCCCACTGAGTGTCTTCTGGTCCAGAAAAACTCCAAAAAGTTTCGTCGCGATTGGACTCCGTTTGGTATTGATTTTCTGCGAAGTAAAAAACAAGCAAAAACAGCAACTGGCACTTTGGCACTATGTCAATAGGTTAGTCCCAAAAAATGATATAAAGTTGCTATAAAATGATTGTAAAACATCCAAGAATGATAATATAACAGCATGGAACAAGCAAAAATTATAGATACGTTGGAGACGTATCACATGTATATAGAGAAGTAGTAGTTAACCAAGATGCAAAGAATTAATAAAAGTTCACAGTATGAAACTTAACACTGGGAATTTGAAGATTAGATAGAAAGGACACAACATTGCAAGATATAGAAGAGTGAGTATGAGCAAAGCAACAAATTTGAGTGTCCCTATTAGATCTGAAAACCTGTTGAGACAGATTATGTGCAATACCATTAGTTTCTCGTGAAATATGGAACACCTTTGGATGCAAAGCAGCAGAGAGTTTGAAAAAGGTAGCAAGATCCTTTCTAATATTTCGAGGAATAGAGGGATCCCAGGTGTTAGCCAAAACAACACATTTAGAAAGAGTAAGATAATCAGTTAAAAAAGTAGCATGTGCAATATTGAGCTAAGAGGCTATATGAGCCGCAGAAGCAAGAGCAATGGTTTCAGCTGGCAAAGGAGTAGAAGTTGAGGAAGCCGAGGCGTGCATTTGAACATTGACTTCCCCTGTTCAAAAGGAATATATATGAAGATTCCAATACCTGTGGCCCTTCTCCTTGAGTAAGACCAGGAATTTTCCCTGTTCTAAAGGCTGCATCAGAATAAATTTTAGGTCCAATAATTAAAAAATCAGTCCTGAGAGTATCTGGCAAAGGAAGCTGATTGCTAACGGAAATTTCTTGAACCTGTTGTTGCTTATTAGAAAGGCCTGAGAGGACATCATGAGAATCCAAATTTAAAGCACTAGCAGTAATACTGACTTGATAAGGAAGAGCTTTGTTTATGTCGAAAAGAAAATCATTTTTGAGCTTTCCAAAGACACCACAGAAAGTTTAGGATATTCGGAATAGAATCATGTGGGTGGCCCATTTGAATAAGACCAGTAAGCACCGAATGCATCGTAGAATGGCCTTGAAGTAGAACATCAAATTTGAGAAACCGGGGAGAGGAAAACCAAGCTGCACGAGCAAAGTGACAAAGGAACAAAAGATGAAATTCATCCTCCAGTTGACCAGAGCGACAACACATCTGAGAAATATGAATCGAGAAATGACCAGCACGCAAATCCGTAGGTAAAGCTTTTCTTAGAAGTCTCCAGGCAAAAGTTTACACCCTACGAAGCATATTTTTTTTGTTTCCAAAATAATTTAAGAAGATTTTTCAAATCCAAAGGAACAACACTAGGGGAATGTCTAGGATTTGCATGAATATCTTGTAAACATAGTTTGTAAGTAGATTTGGAGGAACAAATGCCATTTGGAGTAAGATCCCAACGCAACAAATCTGGAACTTCATCATCAACGATGTCAGTTTGAACAATAATGGAAGCCAGAGGCTGCTGAAAAAGCGAAAAGATAAGTGAATGGTTCCAAATCCTTTGTCCTGGGAGCCAAAGATCCTTAACCAGAGCAGGGTACACAAAACCAGCTTGCTGAGGTATAAGGTGATCATGAATGAAACTCCAATTAGTACACCAAGGAGTGCTCCAAATGAAATGTTACCTTGCGTAATTTGATAGAAAGAATGAGATCTAAGCTTGGGTAACATTTTTAGAATAGAAGCCCAAAAAGCAGATTTAGGAGGACTAGAAATAGCGGTCCAAATGGAAGTAGTAGGGAAATACTTAGCTTTGAGAACAAGATACAAATGAGAATAAAGGTCTTTAGCTAACCTCCAAGCTGCTGATAGAAGAAGACTTTCATTGATGGCCTTCAAATTCCTTATACCTAGGCCTCCTTCATCTTTAGAGTTGCAAATGTCTTTCCATGCCCTAAGACAACGAATCTTTGTGGAGTCATTCTCTCGAACGCCCGTCCACCAAAAATTCCTAATAATAGTCGTAAGCTTAACAAAATTTCTTCATGAACAAGATATTAGCCATGTAGTAGACAGGAATGGCCGAGAAAACAGAACGAATCAATTCAAGACGGGCAGCATGAGAAAGCATATTGGCTTTATAAGAAGGCAACTTATGCAAGAATTTGTCTAGAACAAAATTATAAGCAGCAATTCTATTTTTAGCTGGAAGAACCAACGGGTGTCCAAGATGAGTAAAATTTGCATCCAAAGAAGAAACAGGGAAAATCTTCTTAATATCCTGCATAGTATTAGGAGGAACATGAGAGCTGAAGAGAATAGCAGATTTAGACCAATTAGGTGTTTGCCCCGAAATAGCACAGAATTGGTGAATCCGATTAGCCATGGTATGAGCCTACTGCAATGTGGCCTGCCCACAAACCAACAGATCATATGCAAACAAAGAAGAGTGAATGGAAGGGCAGTTTGGTCCAAGAGAAATGCCCTGTAGATGATTAGCAGCAAGGGCTTCACTAAGAGCAATGGATAATTCATTGATATTAATGACAAATAAATAAGGAGACATAAGACAACCTTGTCGAATACCCCGGAAACTTTGAAATTTATGTGAGGTCTGCCCATTAATGACAACATAGAACGTGGGCGAGGAGATGCAAGCATGAACTAAAATTATGAAATGACCATGCAACCCTTTAGGAGCAAGAGCAGAAACAATGAAACTCCATTCAAGACGATCAAAAGCTTTAGCAAGATCGATTTTAAGCATGAAAGCATTATGTTTCTAGGATTTCAAAGAGAAAGAGTGAGCAATCTCTTGGGCAATAATGATATTATCACTAATTCTTCTACCTTCAATGAAAGCTTGCTGAGAAGGATCTATATAATCAGGCAGGTGAGGTTTAATCCTGTTAGCAAGAGATTTCGCAATGATTTTATAAACAACATTACAAAGACTAACAGGGCAATAGTCCATAGGGACTTAGGGAACCAGCTTCTTAGGCATAAGAGCAATGTTAGTATCATTAATGTGAGGAGGCAGAACACAAGTAAGATAGAAATTGATGACAAGCTAGGTAACCTCATCTCCTATCCAATCCCAAGCAGCCAAGTAAAATTCATCATTGAAACCATCAGGCCCTGGAGAAGCATTTAACTTCATGTCTTTAAGGATCTGCAAAACCTCATGTTTGTCAGGAAGAGAATAGGTTGGATCCAAAGGATCATTCGATCATTGAGTGGACACATAAGCTCTATCAACATTATTGTTCGGAGAAGAGAAAATATAACGAAAATAATTGATGAACGTGTTGGCAATAGCAGTAGGTTTGAAATGAAGCATGTTATTCTCATCTTTTATGGAGCAAATAGTGTTACGCTTCCTACGCTTAACAACAACTTGGTGAAAACCCTTAGTATTGCGGTCTCCATCCCCAGCCCAATGTTTCTTACTGCATTGCTTGTAAAATAGATTTAGCTTGGAGAGAGCATGTTCATACCTGACAGTGAGAGCGCCTTCTAATGCATGGTCATGTTGTTGTGATGGAAGTTGTTGTAGCTGATTAAGCTTCCCTTCTATCTCCAAAAGATCCGATTGTAGAGATTTCTTTTTCCTACACCACACTTTGAGAGAACCTGCCAAAGAAGAAGTCTTAGCTGCAAAAGAAGTTAAAGAACAATTGTTCCAAGCATATTTACCAAATTTGGCAAAGTCCTTTTCCATCAACCACCAATTTTCAAACTTAAAAGCTTGCTTAGGTTTAGCAAAATTCCCATCAGTAGACACTAAAATGGGTGCATGATCACTAAGAATAATAGGCAAATTGAGGATTTTAGTATTAGGATAATGCATGCACCACTCTGCACTAACCAAACAACTATCAAGGCGACGATAAATAGGTTTAGGAGTGTGCTGATTACCTCGACAAGTATACGCCGGACCACTAAAACGTATGTCAAAAAACCACAATTTTTAACAAGGGAGCGAAAAGCATTCATACGAAAGTAATTCACATTACCATTACAACTATCCATATCATACAGAATGTCATTAAGGTCACCCATACACATCATGGGCATACCCAGATTATCATACACAAAAGTGGAAATTTGACTCCAAATGGCATTAGTCTGCCTACGTTACGGGTCACCATATATACAAATCAAGCAAAATTGGACCCCAGAAGATGGATGAACTACATTAGCTAATATATAGTGGAAAGTAGCACTATGAACAGAAACTTTCAGATCAGTCGTCCACATAAGCCAGAGCCCTCCAGAATCCACTCTAGAGGGAACAACAAAGCTGTCAGTCACATCAAATCTATTAACCAAATCAACAGAACGAACCTTGGACAATTTAATTTCTGAAATAGAGACTACCTAGGCTTTAGTTGATCGAATCAGATTGGCCAGGAACACCATACAATCATTGCCAAGGTTCCGACCCATACCTCGGCAATTGCATGCAATTGCCTTCATGGCGCCCACACTAAAGGGTCAAGCACCGCTTAATCTAGAACTATCGCTGAAATTGCGGAGCCACTGCTTGGAACAACTGCTAGACCACGCCAAGATTCTCAGAGGAAGGACGACAAAGAAAGCTCCCCTAATGGATAGCTCGAAGAAAAAGGGATAACCCACTCGCCGACCACCGAGATGGTTCCACCGCCGCCCACCCCTACGAGGAGAACGGAGAGACGCTTCGGCACACTACTCTCCGTCCCGAGCTTGCTAACAGGCTCACAAATCTTCAGGAACTTAGGGATAAGCTGCTGAGGAGGATATTGGGATCTGATGCGATGGGAGCTCAAAAGCAGGGAGGGCCAGGAACAACGATGGAGCAAAAGAAGGAGGGGCAGAGGAAGGTGCATGATTAGGGGGAGGGGGAGCAGGGGAGGAGGAGGCACCGGATCCACCCAGGAAGAACGCCGACGCCTTGAATCTGGCTGGATAAGAAAAAGAGGAGGGGAACTAGGAGAGGGGAGACAGAGATAGAAGCAGCAATAGAGAGGGAAAGACCGGACCAGCTAGGGAGCATGGAGGGAAAGAGGACATGAAGGAGAAGAAGAGGGAAAGAAAAGGATCGACATCACGCCAGTCGCCGGCAATCGCTGGAAGTCTGATGCATCAAGCCACGGGTGCGTGTCTCTGTGCGTAAGGAATCAAACCCCAGCGACGCCTTAACTAATACTCTTCATAACACCTACACTTGTTTATTAGATCCCTGATGATCGATGTGACACATCTGTCTCCGACGCTGTTTGCTTTTACTAGTAGTGTCAATTGTGCAACTAGGCTTCTGTGGGATCGTATGTATTTTTTCCTTTGCATACCACGTGGAGTATTTGATGTTTGACGGTTCCTCAACTGTTGAACTGATTCGACTGCCATCGGAAGTACTCTATGTTTCTTTTTAGTTTGAGGCCACGCTTGAAAATGTACTGCTAAGTTCCTCCATTGCTTGGGTGTGTGGGCGCTGCTTCATGGTTGCATTTTTTATACGTGCTTTGAATTGTTGCTTTTTCCTTCGCGTGAGTACTAGATCGGCCACTAGTACGTACTAGCACTTAAGCCGATCTGATTTGACGCATGACGTGCACAAAGTAACAGTAGCAGCGTAGCAGTCTCTTGACTTGAAGCGAACTAATAATATCCAAGTGCAAGGAATCATCGTAACACTTTCCAAATATGGAAGTGATAAGTATGGAGTGTCGATCCCACAAGGAGCTAAAGGTAAGATCAATATTCTCTCAAGTCCTATCTGCCACCGATACGACTCTACAGACACTGAACGTTTGCTTCTATCTAGTAACAAGAAATAAAACTGCGTTGTGGGTATAAAGAGGATAGCTTTGCATGATATTGGAGAACAAAAATATGAAAATAGTTGCTGCCCTAAATAGAGTTAGAATATATTAAAATATATTACAAATAGCGAGTGTGGAATAATGATGTTATGGTGTGCGGAATCATCCTAGGCAATTGATAACAAGATCGGTAATCATTCTTGCAATTTTATATGAGGGGGAGGGATGAGCCAACATACTTTTCGTACTTAGATCATATGAACTTATGATTGGACCTCTAGCAAGCATCCGCAACTACTAGAAATCATTAAGGTAAACCCAACCATAGCATTAAACATCAAGTCCCCTTTACTGCCATACGCAACAATCCCCTTACTCGATTGTAAGCTTCTGTCACTCTAGCCCCCCACTGTAAGCGTATCATGAACGTATTGCAACACCCTACAGTGAGAATTTCCTCACATGTGCGCAGCATGGAGGGCACCATAGGATAGCACAAAAACAAAACATACACTCAAACCAATCAAGATCATCAATCAACCCAAAGGACAACATAAATCTACTCAAACATCATAGGATGGCAACACATCATTGATTAATAACATGTGGCATGAAACACCATGTTCAAGTAGGGGATTACAGCGGGGTGTGGGAGAGTGGACCGCCATCGATAGATGAGGGAAGGTGATGGAGAAGGTGATGTTGATGAAGACGATCACCGCGTCGATGGTTCCCCCGGCGGCACTCCGGCGCCATAGGAAGAGAAGGGGGGAGAGTCTCCCCCCTTAGGATTCCTCCTCCATGGCCTCTCCCAATATGGGGAGAGGTTCTCCCCTCTGGTCCTTGGCCTCCATGGCTTCCGGAGGGGCGAGAGCCCCTCGGAGATTGGATCTATATCTTTGTTTCTCTCCTGTTTTCGCTGCTATTTTCTCTCCAGATTGGTTTTTCGTTGATACAGAGATTTGCGGCGATGAGGCAGAGAGTCTCTCCTAAGTTCTGAGGGTTTCTCTATTTATAGGATTTTTGGCGTTGGAATCACGCAAAACAGAGTTACGAGTGGGCCACAAGCTATTAGTGCCCTTTGACCCCCCCTGGGCGCGCCCTGTTGGCTTGTGGCCAACAAGGGGCCCCTCCGGTGTTTCTTCGCTCAAATGTTGCTCATATGTTCCAAAAAAAAATCACCAAAAAGTTTCGGGCGATTTCGAGAACTTTCATTTTCTGCACAAAAAAATGGCACCACGGTAATTCTGCTGAAAACAACATCAGTCCGGGTTAGTTCTAATTAAATCATAAAAAGTGCATCAAAGCCATATAGAATTATTGTAAACATAGGTGAATATGGCATGAATACTTCTTAAATTATCGATACGTTGGAGACGTATCAGCATCCCCAAGCTTAATTCATGCTCGTCCTCGAGTAGGTAAATGATAAAAGAAATAATTTATGAAGTGTGAATGCTAGCATAGTATATAGGTTTGATCAATGTTATTTCCAATCACTTTTTCTAGCATCATAAACAACAACTCTTTTCTCATAGAACTTCTCATGATCAAGTAACAAGCTATTCACATGTTAAAGTATAGACCATAAACTTTCTTGAAAACTAGCAAACTATGTTTTCAGTCATTAAACAATTACAATTCATCTTGTTTTCAGGAAGGGTCTATGTAAGAGCTTTGATTTAGCAAATTCCACATACTCAACTATCATTTAGTCTTCCATGATTGCTAACACTCAAAGCATATTTTTAGAACAAGCAGTTTCAATCAAACACATAGGAAGATAGGGGCTTAATATTCCACCACCCAACTTATTTATCTCAGGGATAATGTCAACAATAATGAATCATGATCACCTATATCCAACTGGATATATGTGCCTGGATCTTTCCCCACTACATGATGCTTGCCAACTAAAGAATTAATAGATTGGAATAGGGATGAAAATTATTGACTCGTGCATAAAAGTAAATATGGAAAAGTAAATACATTAAAGTAAAAGATAGGCCCTTCGCAGAGGGAAGCAGAGGTTTTCATGCGCTTTTTATTTTTGGATGTGCAATCTCTTAATGAAAAGGAACGTCACTTTATATTGCCCCTTGTGATGGCAACCTTTATTATGCAGTCCGTCCCTTTTATTTCTTCACCATCACAAGTTCGTTCAAAGCTTATTTTCCCTTCCAATAAAAGATCATACATATTTAGGAGCAATTTTTTATTGCTTTTTGCACCGATAACAACTTACTTGAACGATCTTATTCAATCCATAGGTAGATATGGTGGACTCTCATGGCAAGAAACTGGGTTTAGTGGTTTTTGGATGGACAAGTAGTATCTCTACTTATTACGATTTTTTTGCTAGTAAAAGATCCTAAGCAAGCACCACATGTTAGAGGATCCATGACAATATAACTTCTATGTGAATATAAACAAACATAACCATTACGTTGTCTTCCTTGTCCAACGTCAACTACTTGATCAAGTTTGAAAATAATTAATGGGGGCTCACAATCGTAGAAGATGTCCAAGATAGTATATTTATATGAGAAATCTCTCTTCCTCCAATATTCTTTAATGAATTGTTCAAGTGACCAATGCTATGTTTACTAACCTCCAATAAATTTTATTGCTTATACTCTTAGTATGTGAAGTCACTACTCCCCATGGGACAAGCATATGAAGCATATATAATTTCACGTTTTATGGCATTCAATTCATTCAACATTTTCTCTTAGGATATAAGTGAATCACAAGAGTGATCATCAAACTACTCTCAAAAATATATAAGTGAAGTTCATAGAGCATTCTACAATGAATATAGAGAGACCAATATCCAAGCTCAAAGTATATAAGTAAAGCACACGAAGCATTCCATAAAACCATACTCAAAAGATTTAAGTGAAGCGCATGAAGCATTCTATAAATAAGCTAAGGATTATCTCATACCAGCATGGTGCATAAAATAAAAAGGAAAAATAAAAACAAAATATGCTCCAAGAATAGCACATGTGAACGAATAAACACTTATGATCATCATAGGCTAACCGATAATTGTTGACGAAGAGAGGTGGGATCCGTAGCATCCCCAAGCTTCGATGCTTGAGACTTCTTGAAATATTGACTTGGGGGGGGGGGGCTTGGGCATCCCCAAGCTTGAGCTTTTGTATCTTGTTCAGTCCTCTCATATCCCTGTTTCACCTAAGTCGCAAAAACTTCATCCACATAAAACTTGAAAAGAACTCGTGAGATAGGTTAGTACATATAAAAATAAATCAACACTTCATGTAATGCCAAGACAAGTTGAATAATAATTTTCAAACATTAGGTACTGTATACTATCATTTCCACAATTTATATCTACCAATATAAGCCATGAAAACTCTAGGATAAGTAGATAACAAAACTATGACAGCAATCTGTCCAGACAGAACAGTATGTAGAAATTCATTTATAAAGTGTACTTATGTTACTCAAAAAATTCTGAAAATGTAGGACAAGATAAAGAATTTGTATTCAAGTACTGTGTAAAAATTTCAGAAACTTTCCACGTTCCATTAAAACATGAAAATTCAAACACTACATAAAAAGTTTCTGTTTTTACACAGTCACACATCAAACATGCAACTGAGACATCTTAAGGCAATTCTTGGAACCTTTTATTGAAAAAAATGATTATTTATAACATCTAACAGAGAACAACAAAATAAAATGATGATCCAAGCAAAACCCATATTATGTGATGAATAAAAATATAGCTCCAAGTAAGGTATACCGATAGTGTTGAAGACGAAAGAGGGGATGCCTTCCAGGGTATCCCCGAGCTTGGACGCTTGAGTCTTCATTGGAAATTACCTTGGGGATGCCTTGGGAATCCCCAAGATTAGGGTCTTGATGCTCCTTATTCTCCTCATATAGGTATCTCACCCAAAACTTGAAAACTTCAATCACACAAAACTCAACAAAACCTTCGTGAGATCCGTTAGTATAGTAAACATATCAAATACTTTAGGTACTGTTATAAATTGATTATTATTTTATTATTGCACAAGGTACTGTATTCTAACTTCTCCATGGCTTATACCCCCCGATACAATCCATAGCATCATCAAAACAAGCAAACTATGCAAGCAAAAACAGAATCTGTCTAAAATAGAACAGTCTGTAAAGATCTGTAAAGAACTTATACTTCTGTAAATCTAAAAATTCTGAAAAATTAGGAAAACCTGAGTAATTTGTATACCAACACTGTGAAAAAAATTCAGATCAAAAATATGTCCCAGTAAAATTAGAGAAATTCTGCACTAGACGCAAAAGTTTATGTTTTTTGCACAGTATCAAATCTACTATCATCCAAATCATCCTAAAGGCTTTACTTGGCATTTTATTGAAATAAAAGACAAAAAAACATAATTAATACGGTATCTTAATCATGTGAACATGCAAAAACAGAAAGTATAAGTGTTGGGTTGTCTCCCAACAAGCGCTTTTCTTTAAAGCCTTTTAGCTAGGCATGATGATTTCAATGATACTCGCATAAGAATAGTAGATGAAACATGCAAAAGATCATCATGAATATAATGACAAGCACATTGTTTTTATGGTACAGTGGTATATGTAAGGGAATGATTATTTTTATGAGATACTGCCATGAAAAATTCTACATTGTTTCCGTGAGCATGAACACAAGTGTTCAAGGTCGACCCTCACTTCTCCAATGCATAACTTTCCAATCACTTCTCCTTAAGTGGCAAGTATTTTTTTGTGTTTTTAATTTTTAATTTTTTTGTTTCACCCACAACTAAAGAAATAAAATAAGAAAACAAAAACAAAAGGAAAACAAATCTACTTAGTGATAGAAGCAAACAAGCATACACGAAAATATTAACCCCACGCTATTGCTCCACGGCAAGGGTGCCAGAAAAATGTCTTGATAATCTCCAAGTGCAAGGAATCATCGTAGCACTTTCCAAATATGGAACTGATAAGTATGGGGTGCCAAACCCACAAGGATCTAAAGGTAAGATCAATATTCTCTCAAGCCCTATCTGCCACCGATACGACTCTACATACACCGAACGTTTGCTTCTAGCTAGTAACAAGAAATAAAACTGCATTGTGGGTATAAAGAGGATAGCTTTGCATGATATTGGAGAACAAAAATATGAAAAAATAGTTGTTGTCCTAAATAGAGTTAGAATATATATTACAAATAGCGAGTGTGGAATAATGATGGTATGGTGTGCGGAATCATCCTAGGCAATTGATAACAAGATCGGCAATCATTCTTGCAATTTTATACGAGGGAGAGGCATGAGCTAACATACTTTCCGTACTTGGATCATATGAACATATGATTGGACCTCTAGCAAGCATCCGCAACTACTAGAAATCATTAAGGTAAACCCAACCATAGCATTAAACATCAAGTCCCCTTTACTCCCATACGCAACAATCTCCTTACTCGATTGTAAGCTTCTGTCACTCTAGCCCCCCACTGTAAGCGAATCAAGAACGTATTGCAACACCCTACAACAAGAATTCCCTCACATGTGCGCAACATGGAGGGAACCATAGGACAACACAAAAATAAAACATACACTCAAACCAATCAAGATCATCAATCAACCCAAAGGACAACATAAATCTACTAAAACATCATAGGATGGCAACACATCATTGATTAATAATATGTGGCATGAAACATCATGTTCAAGTAGGGGATTACAGCGGGGTCTGGGAGAGTGGACCGCCATCGATAGATGAGGGAAGGTGATGGAAACGGTGATGTTGATGAAGACGATCACCGCGGCGATGGTTCCCCCGATGGCACTCCGGCGCCATAGGAAAAGAGGGGGAGATAGTCTCCCCCCTTAGGCTTCCCCCTCCATGGCCTCTCCCAAGATGGGGAGAGGTTCTCCCCTCTGGTCCTTGGCCTCCATGGCTCCCGGAGGGGTGAGAGCCCCTCCGAGATTGGATCTATATCTTTGTTTCTCTCCTGTTTTCGCTGCTATTTTCTCTCCAGATTGGTTTTTCGTCGATACAGAGAGTTGTGGCGGTGATGCAGAGAGTCTCTCCTAAGTTCTAAGGGTTTTTCTATTTATAGGATTTTTGGCGTTGGAATCACGCAAAACAGAATTACGAGTGGGCCACAAGCTATTAGTGCCCTTTGACCCCCCCTGGGCGTGCCCTGTTGGCTTGTGGCCAACAGGGGGCCCCCTCTGGTGTTTCTTCACTCCAATGTTGCTCATATGTTCCAAAAAAAATCACCAAAAAGTTTCGGGTGATTCCGAGAACTTCCATTTTCTGCACAAAAAATGACACCACGGTAATTCTGCTGAAAACAGCGTAGTCCGGGTTAGTTCTAATTAAATCATAAAAAGTGCACCAAAGCCATATAGAAGTATTGTAAACATAGGTGGATATGGCATGAATACTTCATAAATTATCGATACATTGGAGACGTTTCACGAACCCGCGTACATCAGCTGTCGTGGATGCGATTTGCTTCACACGTATTGGCTCTTGTGGATATCACCAAGCGCATACGGCGGCCGCCAAAAAAACAATCTCGTCGTGGATTGATGCCATGACATACTCGTAGTAGAACACGGTGATTGAGCAGTGCAGTAATCTGAGTCGGTCTCGGTCTTGCTGGATTGCACCGGCTGCTCCAGCGGAAGTCGACCTTGCTCGGACAGACGGATTGAAAGGTCGTGTGCGGTGGCGCATCCAAAAACCTAGCTTCTTTCAATCTCAATTGTGTATCTACCATTCCTACTCCTCGCCATGGAGGCAATGTTTCTTTCAACCACGCGCATGGTGCAGTGTTGATGTCGATCCCCTGGGCGTTGGTACAACGAGTCGCCGTCGTTGTTGATGAAGATTGGACCCATCGAAATCTGAATCCACACAAACCAAGCCCCACGGTGTGCGCCAATGTCGATGTTGTTTATCAATGGTATCATCCGTAGATGATTTTGGGATTAGTATGAGCAGAGATCGTCGAGGTGGGTTAGCACATGAGAGACAAGATTTAGACAGCTTCGAGCCCTGAAAAACATCATCCAGTGATAGCCCTACATGTTGTTTGTGACTAGGTCTTATTCCGTATGCTCATGGGGGAGTCGCCGCTATGAGCCGGTTCTCCTCTAGTTGTGCCTAGCCCTAGAGATTTCTAGAGCCTCCTCTAACTTGTCTCTCTTAGGGCACCCTGCCCCTCCTTATATAAGTTGAAGGGGTCGGCTTAAATGTAGAGTCCTGGTAGGATTCAAACTAGTCTCATATCTCTTGTTACAAGCCGGATATTAGTCCGGGTCTTATTCAAACTCCTTGAGCCGACATGCTGGGCCACCCCCATGATGGGCCACATTCTACCTCTATGAGGGCATCCGTGTCCCATATCCACGACACCTTTAAGCTTGTCTAGATTACGCATACCGACATGTTCTAGCCTCCTATGCCATAACCAACCATTGGAAGATTTTGCAACAAGACGAGTGCAAGGTTGGGCTCTCTTAGTGAAATCAACAATGTATAAATCACCTCTACGGAAACAGCTAAATACCATGTTATGATTATCTTGACGAAACACTTGGCAATCTACTTTAGTAGATAGAACATTGAAACCAAAGTCGGCAAGTCTAGATACGGAAAGAAGATTGTACCCAAGAGGTTCAACGAGCATGACATTTTGAATGGAACTGTCATGAGATATGGCCACCTTACCAAGGCCTAGTACCTTACCCTTGGAGTTGTCTCACAATGTTACGTACTTGCGTGGTCCATCATTTGGTGTGATCTCACGAAACATGTCTCTATCTCCGATCATGTGATCGGTGCATCCATTGTCGAGAATCCATTCCTTTCCTCCAGACATGTAGTCTTTGAAGTTAGCCATGAGAATAAGATTCTTCATAGTTTGCTCAAATTCGATGTCTAACTCCTCATCCTCACCATAGTAGCCATGTTCCACATTGTCATCATCAAATGGGACATCCTTGTCACAAACATCATGTGATTCGTTAGATTTGTGATTATGACAATATTCAACATAATGAATGTGAATGGCTTCTAGAATGACATTGTTGATGGTTCTAACATCTCCTTTAGCACGCATGAGGTCACGAAGCTCAAAAGGACAAACTTGGGATCACTAGGATTCATCTTGTGGAATGCAATAGTTTTATGAAGAATAACATCAAGATTCTATAAAGAGAAATTTGGGTATCCCTTCTTCAAATCTTTCCACAAAGTGTAGGCAAAAGTAAAGTTTTGCATGGAGCTAAGCACAATATTGGGTAATCCTCTATTGATAATATTGGGTAATCCTCTATTGATAAGCACGCCAATTTCTTCCTCGTGAGTAGGATGTAAGGGATCAACGGGAGGCGCATATGGAGTACAAATATACTTGCTCAAGTTGAACTCATCAAATATATCAAACATTTCATCTCTCCAATGACTAAAGTACTCCTCATCGAGAATAGGTACTCTACATCTATTACTCCCAAAAGTAGACATATCCATCTTTCTCCAATGGTGATAAAACCAAAGCAATGGAGACCAATGCTCCGATACCAATTGTGGGATCGAGAAGTGGCGTCTAGAGAGAGGGGGGGTGAATAGACACTTAACAAGGCAAATGTGAAGTTTTTAATTTGCTTGAGATTTAGGCAGATTTTGGCACAAGTTAAGGTGCATCTGATGAGACTTACACATGCATATCTAGAGATAGAGCAACGTAATGTAGGTATCATGTATTTGCAATAAACATAAAGGATGGTAGAGAAGGAAGATCAAACGCAATGAAGACACGAAGATTTTTGGTGTGGTTCCGATAGGTGGTGCTATCGTACGTCCACATTGATGAAGACTTCAACCCACGGAGGGTAATGACTGCGCGAGTCCACGAAGGGCTCCACCCATAAAGGGTCCATGAAGAAGCAACCATGTATATTCCACCATGGCTTACGTCCACGAAGGACTAGCCTCACTCGAGGGTAGATCTTCACGAAGTAGGCAATCTCCCTGGCCTTACAAACTTCTTGGTTCAACTCCACATGATTTGGAGGCTCCCAACCGATACCTAACCAATCTAGGAGACACCACTCTCCAAGAGGTAATAGATGTTGTGTTGATGATGAACTCCTTGCTCTTGTGCTTCAAAAGATAGTCTCCTCAACACTCAATCACTCTCTCACAGGGCTTGGTAGAAGATGATGATTGGGTGGAAAGCAACTTGGGGAGGCT
Organism: Elymus sibiricus; assembly: GCA_039707655.1. Taxonomy (NCBI): domain Eukaryota; kingdom Viridiplantae; phylum Streptophyta; class Magnoliopsida; order Poales; family Poaceae; genus Elymus; species Elymus sibiricus. The sequence goes on along the minus strand of CM077665.1, from coordinate 142,759,975 downwards.
AGAAATCAAGGATCTATTGGTTGGAGTGGAATCCCTTGATCTCAACACGTGAGTAGGTGGTTCTCTCTCAGAAAATGAATGGTGGAAGTGTAGTTTCATTATGATGGCTCTCTTGGTGAGTGAGAGAGGGTGGAGGGGTATTTATAGCCTTCTCAAAAAATCCAACCGTTACAACATTATTGCCCAACTCAGTGATACCGAAGTTAAAACTCGGTGCTACCGACTAGTGCAAAATGTCCTAACTTTTGGCTTTTCGGTGAGACCGAATGGAACATATCGGTGAGACCGATTCGGCTTAACCTAGGCAATTCCGGTACTTCGATGGCACCGAACATAAAACTCAAAAGTTTCGAAATTAAATATTTCGACCACAGAAGGTTGGTCACTGCTTTTCGGTTCCACCGAACGTAGTCTCTGTTCTACCGAGGTTCTAGGGTTTGGCATAGGATCTGTCTCGGTGGGACCGAAGTGGAAAACTTGGTGGCACCGAATATGGACTTTCAGGGTTTAAGACAGATGGTTTTGTGAGAATTTGATTGAGGCTTTTGGTGGCATATCTCTAAGTACTTGAGCAACCATATCATCATTAGTACCTCATCCCCTCGTAATAGTATTGGCTTTCCTATGGACTCAATTGTGATCAAATCACATAAAATAAAATGTAGAGTCTTGAAGCTTTTACCAACAAGATTCCTTTGCATCCAAGGGGTTTCTCATCATATCTCCTAGCCATTCCAATCTTTGGACTTTTCCTGAAATGTAGTAGATAAAACTATTATTCTAAGAGATAATGTATGTTGTCATCAATTATCAAAACCACCAAGGGAGCATTTGTGCTTTCACAAAGTTTCAACAAATTTTGAGAACTTTTATTTCTACATAAAAATAACCCCAAGGTAGTTTTGCTGAAAACTGTTGGAAATATGCCCTAGAGGCAATAATAAATTAGTTATTATTATATTTCCTTGTTCATGATAATCGTTTATTATCCATGCTATAATTGTATTGATTGGAAACTCAAATACATGTGTGGGTACATAGACAACACTGTGTCCCTAGTAAGCCTCTAGTTGACTAGCTCGTTGATCAAAAGATGGTGAAGGTTTCCTAGCCATAGACATGAGATGTCATTTGATAACGGGATCACATCATTAGGAGAATGATGTGATGGACAAGACCCAAACTACGAACGTAGCATATGATCGTGTCAGTTTATTGCTATTGTTTTCTGCATGTCAAGTATCTGTTCCTATGACCATGAGATCATGCAACTCCCTGACATCGGAGGAGTACCTTGTGTGTGTCAAATGTCGCAACGTAACTGGGTGACTATAAAGGTGCTCTACAGGTATCTCCGAGGGTGTCTGTTGGGTTGGCATGGATCAAGACTGGGATTTGTTACTCCGTGTGACGGAGAGGTATCTCAGGGTCCACTCGGTAATACAACATCACAATGAGCCTTGCAAGCAATGTGACTAAAGTGTTAGCCACGAGATCTTGTATTATGGAACGAGTAAAGAGACTTGCCGGTAACGAGATTGAACTAGGTACAGAGATACCGACGATCGAATCTCGGGCAAGTAACATACCGAAGAACAAAGGGAACAGCATACGGGATTAACTGAATCCTTGACATAGAGGTTCGACCGATAAAGATCTTCGTAGAATATGTAGGAGCCAATATGGGCATCCAGGTCCCGCTATTGGTTATTGGCCGTAGAGGTGTCTCGGTCATGTCTACATAGTTCTCGAACCCGCAGGGTCTACACACTTAACGTTTGGTGACGATTAGTATAGTTGAGTTATTTTGTTGGTGACGAAGGTTGTTCGGAGACCCGGATAAGATCCCGGACATGACGAGGATCTCCGAAAGAGTCCGGAGGTAAAGATTGATATATGTGTGATAATAGTGTTTTGATCTCCGGAAGAGTTCCGGAATTCACCGGAAGGGGTTCCGGATGTTTACCGAAGTGTTCGGGTGCAGCAACACTTTATATGAGCCAAAGGGGTAAAGCCCACGAGGTATTGGAAAGTGCAAAAGGAAGTTTTGCTGCTGCCTTAAGCGGTACTACCGCTGGTAAGGCAGTACTACCGCGTAAGCGGTACTACCGCTTGTGTGAAGCGGTACTACCGCATAAGCGGTACTACCGCTTGGGTGAAGCGGTACTACCGCTCGTGAGCGGTACTACCGCTTGTGCGCGGTACTGCAGGGATCCGAGTTGGACTCTTTCCCTGCGGGCCAAACCGACCTTGTGCGGGCAAAACCGACCTGGAGGAGGCTTTTACTCCAAGTTTAGACCCCAAGGCTCAACATATAAATAGAGGGGCAGGGCTAGCACACGGGATACATGAAGATTTCCCAAGCCGTGTGCCGGCAACCCTAACCCTCTAGTTCTCCCCTCATAATCTCCGTAGTGCTTGGCGAAGCCCTGCAGAGATTGTTCCTCACCACCATCACCACGCCGTCGTGCTGCCGGAACTCATCTACTACTTCACCATCGCTCGCTGGATCGAGGAGGTGAAGGCGTCATCAAGCCGTACGTGTGTTGAACGCGGAGGTGCCGTCCGTTCGGCACTAGTTCGTGATCGGATCGAGGGACGACTTGCGATTTGGATCGCGGAGACGTTCGACTACATCAACCGCGTTTCTTAACGCTCCCGCTTAGCGATCTACAAGGGTATGTAGATTCACTCTCCCTCTCGTAGATGCTCATCACCATGGATAGATCTTGTGTGTGCGTAGGAAAATTTTTGTTTCCCATGCAACGTTCCCCAACAGTGGCATCTGAGCTAGGTCTATGCGTAGATGAGATCTCGAGTAGAACACAAACGAGTTGTGGGCGTGGGTGTATACATATTGCTTGCCGTTACTAGTTGATACTTGATTCGGCGGTATTGTGAGATGAAGCGGCCCGGACCGACATTACGCGTACGCTTACGCGAGATAGGTTCCTTCAACTGACATGTAACTTTGTTGCATAAAGATGGCTAGCGGGTGTCTGTCTCTCTCACTTTAGTTGAATCGATTTCAATGAAGAGGGTTCTTTTAGAAGATCAAAAAGCAATCACTACACCACGTTGTGGTTTTGCGTAGGTAAGAACGGTTCTTGCAAACCCGTAGCAGCCACGTAAAATTTGCAACAACAATTAGAGGACGTCTAACTTGTTTTTGCAGGGTATGTTGTGATGTGATATGGCCAATTACATGATGAGATATATGTGATGTATGAGATGATCATGTGTTGTATAGAATATCACGACTTGCATGTCGATGAGTACGGCAACTGGCAGGAGCCATAGAGTTGTCTTTAATTATTTTCGCCGTTTTGCTTTACTTTATCGCTATGAGTTAGCAATAGTCGTGGAAGCAACAGTCGGCGCGACAACCTCATGGCGACATGTTGATGGAGATCAAGATGATGGAGATCATGGTGTCATGCCGGTGACGATGAAGATCATGCCGGTGCTTTGGAGATGGAGATCAAAAGCACAAGTTCATGGCCATATCATGTCACTTATGATTTGCATGTGATGTTAATCCTTTTATGCATCTTATTTTGCTTAGGACGACGGTAGCATTATAAGGTGATCCCTCACTTAAATTTCAAGATAAAATTGTGTTCTCCCCAAGTGTGCACCGTTGCGAAAGTTCGTCGTTTCGAGACACGCCGTGATGATCGGGTGTGATAGACTCTACGTTCACATACAACGGGTGTAAGCCATGTTGCACGTGCGGAACACTCGGGTTAAACTTGACGAGCCTAGCATGTACAGACATGGCCTCGGAACACAAGAGACCGAAAGGTCGAACATGAGTCATATAGTAGATATGATCAACATGAAGATGTTCACCATTGAAACCACCTCAACTCACGTGATGATCAGACTTGAGTTGGTGGATTTGGATCATGTTACACTCGAATGATCGGAGGGATGTCAATTTGAGTGGGAGTTTTTAAGTAATATGATTAACTAAACTCATTATCTAGAACAATAGTCTAAGTTGTCTTTGCTATATTTATGTTGTAGATCATGGCTCGCGCAGTAGCACCCCTGAATTTTAATGCGTTCCTAGAGAAAGCTAAATTGAAAGATGATGGAAGTAACTTTGTGGACTGGGCCCGTAATCTAAGGATTATCCTTACGGCTTCCCAGAAGGCTTATGTCCTTGATGCACCGCTTGGTGATCCACCCGCTCCAGTTGAGTCTCTAGACATTGTGAACGCCTGGCAGGCTCGTTCTGAAGATTACTGAATAGTTCAATGTGCAATATTGTATGGCTTAGAACCGGGACTTCAAAGACGTTTTGAACGTCATGGAGCATATGAGATATTCCAGGAGTTGAAGTTTATCTTTCAGAAGAATGCCCGGATCGAGAGATATGAGATCTCCGATAAGTTCTATGCTTGCAAGATGGAGGAGAACGGGTCTATCAGTGATCACGTACTCAGAATGTCTGGGTACTCCACCCGTCTGGCTGAATTAGGGATGCCCCTTCCACCAGAGGCTATCACTGACACAGTTCTTCAATCATTGCCACCTACCTACAAGAGCTTCGTGTTGAACTATAACATGCACGGGATGAACAAGTCAGTCGCCGAGCTGTTTGTGATGCTGAAAGTCGCTGAGTCTGAAATTCAGAAGGAGCATCAAGTGTTGATGGTCAATAAAACCACTAGTTTCAAGAAAAATGGCAAGGGTAAGAAGGGTAACTCCAAGAAGAGTGGCAAAGCAGTTGCTCCTCTCGTGAAGAAACCCAAGGCTGGACCCAAACCAGAAACTGTGTGCTTTCATTGCAAGGGAACTGGACACTGGAAGCGGAACTGCCCCAAGTATTTGGCTGACAAGAAGGCGGCCAACAACAAACAAGGTATATATGATATACATGTTATTGATGTGTACCTTACCAACTCTCGTTGTAGTGCCTGGGTATTTGATACCGGTGCGGTTGCTCATATTTGCAACTCAAAACAGGAACTGCGGAATAGACGGAGGCTGGCAAAGGACGAAGTGACGATGCGCGTGGGAAATGGTTCCAAGGTTGATGTGATCGCTGTCGGCACGCTCGCTCTTCGATTACCATCGGTATTAGTGATGAACCTGAATAAATGTTATTTGGTGCCTGCGTTAAGCATGAACATTATATCTGGATCTTGTTTATTGCGAGACGGTTACTCATTTAAATCAGAGAATAATGGTTGTTCTATTTATATGAGTAATACCTTTTATGGTCATGCACCCGATGTGTGGGGTTTATTCTTATTGAATCTCGATAGTAATAATACACATGTTCATAACATTGATGCCAAAAGATGTAGAATTGATAATGATAATACCACTTTCTTGTGGCACTGCCGTTTAGGTCATATTGGCGTAAAACGTATGAGGAAACTCCATGCTGATGGACTTTTGGAGTCACTTGATTTTGAATCACTTGACACATGTGAGCCATGCCTCATGGGCAAGATGACTAAAACGCCGTTCTCTGGAACAATGGAACGGGCAAGTGACTTATTGGAAATCATACATACTGATGTATGCGGTCCGATGAGTATTGAGGCGCGCGGTGGTTATCGTTACTTTCTCACCTTCACTGATGACTTAAGTAGATATGGGTATATTTACTTAATGAAACATAAGTCTGAAACATTTGAAAAGTTCAAACAATTTCAGAGTGAAGTTGAGAATCATCGTAACAAGAAGATTAAATTCCTACGATCTGATCGAGGAGGAGAATATCTGAGTTATGAGTTTGGCAGTCACTTAAGACAATGTGGAATTGTTTCACAACTGACACCGCCTGGAACACCACAGCGTAATGGTGTGTCCGAACGTCGTAATCGAACCTTATTGGATATGGTGCGATCTATGATGTCTCTTGCCGATTTGCCACTATCGTTTTGGGGTTATGCATTAGAGACAGCTGCATTCACTTTAAATAGGGCACCATCGAAATCCGTTAAGACGACGCCATATGAACTTTGGTTTGGCAAGAAGCCAAAGCTGTCGTTTCTTAAAGTTTGGGGATGTGATGCTTATGTCAAAAAGCTTCAGCCTGAAAAGCTGGAACCCAAAGCGGAGAAATGCGTCTTCATAGGATACCCAAAAGAGACAGTTGGGTATACCTTCTACCTCAGATCCGAAGGCAAAGTGTTTGTCGCTAAAAACGGAACATTTCTTGAGAAAAAGTTTCTCTCGAAAGAATTGAGTGGGAGGAAGATAGAACTTGATGAGGTTGTTGAACCTTTACTTCAACCTGAAAGTAGCGCAGCGCAGAAAGATGTTTCTGTAGAGCCTACAACAGCTGAAGAGGAAGTTAATGATGATGATCATGAAGCTTTGGATCAAGTTGCTATCGAACCTCGTAGGTCGACAAGGACGTGTACTGCTCCTGAGTGGTACGACAACCCTGTCTTAGAAGTCATGTTGTTGGACAACGATGAACCTACGAGCTATGGAGAAGCGATGATGGGCCCGGATTCCGAGAAGTGGTTAGAGGCCATGAAATCCGAGATGGGATCCATGTATGAAAACAAAGTGTGGACTTTGGAAGTATTACCTGAAGGGCGTAAGGCCATTCAGAACAAATGGATCTTTAAGAGGAAGACGGACGCGGACAGTAATGTCACCGTCTATAAAGCTCGACTTGTGGCAAAGGGTTTTTCACAAGTTCTAGGAGTTGACTACGATGAGACCTTCTCACCCGTAGCGATGCTTAAGTCCGTCAGAATCATGTTAGCAATAGCTGCCTTTTTCGATTATGAAATTTGGCAGATGGATGTCAAAACAGCGTTCCTTAACGGTTTCCTTAAGGAAGAGTTGTATATGATGCAACCAGAAGGTTTTGTCGATCCAAAGAATGCTGACAAAGTTTGCAAACTCTAGCGATCCATTTATGAACTGGTGCAAGCATCTCGGAGTTGGAATCTTCGCTTTGATGAGGTGATCAAAGCGTTCGAGTTTATACAAGTTTACGGAGAAGCTTGTATTTACAAGAAAGTGAGTGGGAGCTCTATAGCGTTTCTAATATTATATGTGGATGACATATTGCTGATTGGAAACAATATAGAAATGTTGGAAAGCGTGAAGGAATATTTGAACAAGAGTTTTTCAATGAAGGACCTAGGAGAAGCTGCTTTCATATTAGGCATCAAGATCTATAGAGATAGATCGAGACGCTTAATAGGACTTTCACAAAGCACATACCTTGACAAAGTTTTGAAGAAGTTCAAAATGGATCAGTCCAAGAAGGGGTTCTTGCCTGTATTGCAAGGTGTGAAGTTGAGTAAGACTCAATGCCCAGTGACTGCAGAAGATAGAGAAAAGATGAATGTCATCCCCTATGCTTCAGCCATAGGCTCTATCATGTATGCAATGCTGTGCACAAGACCCGATGTCAGCCTTGCCATAAGTATGGTCGGAAGGTTTCAAAGTGATCCAGGAATGGAACACTGGACGGCGGTCAAGAATATCCTGAAGTACCTGAAAAGGACTAAGGACATGTTTCTTGTTTATGGAGGTGATCAAGAGCTCGTCGTAAAGGGTTACGTCGATGCAAGCTTTGACACTGATCCGGATGACTCTAAGTCACAAACCGGATACGTATTTATTCTTAATGGGGGTGCGGTTAGCTGGTGCAGTTCCAAGCAAAGCGTGGTAGCTGATTCTACATGCGAAGCGGAGTACATCGCTGCCTCGGAGGCGGCGAAGGAAGGTGTCTGGATGAAGGAGTTCATGATAGATCTTGGAGTAGTGCCTAGTGCGCTTAACCCAATGACTCTGTTTTGTGATAATACTGGTGCCATTGCTCTAGCCAAGGAACCAAGATTTCACAAGAGGACCAGACACATAAAGCGACGTTTCAATTCCATCCGCGATTACATCAAGGAGGACGACATAAATATTTGCAAAGTACACACGGATCTGAATGTTGCAGATCCGATGACTAAACCTCTTCCAAGGGCTAAACATGAACAACACCAGAACTGCATGGGTGTTCGATTCATTACAATGTAAATCACATAGTGATGTGAACTAGATTATTGACTCTAGTGCAAGTGGGAGACTGTTGGAAACATGCCCTAGAGGCAATAATAAATTAGTTATTATTATATTTCCTTGTTCATGATAATCGTTTATTATCCATGCTATAATTGTATTGATTGGAAACTCAAATACATGTGTGGGTACATAGACAACACTGTGTCCCTAGTAAGCCTCTAGTTGACTAGCTCGTTGATCAAAAGATGGTGAAGGTTTCCTAGCCATAGACATGAGATGTCATTTGATAACGGGATCACATCATTAGGAGAATGATGTGATGGACAAGACCCAAACTACGAACGTAGCATATGATCGTGTCAGTTTATTGCTATTGTTTTCTGCATGTCAAGTATCTGTTCCTATGACCATGAGATCATGCAACTCCCTGACATCGGAGGAGTACCTTGTGTGTGTCAAATGTCGCAACGTAACTGGGTGACTATAAAGGTGCTCTACAGGTATCTCCGAGGGTGTCTGTTGGGTTGGCATGGATCAAGACTGGGATTTGTTACTCCGTGTGACGGAGAGGTATCTCAGGGTCCACTCGGTAATACAACATCACAATGAGCCTTGCAAGCAATGTGACTAAAGTGTTAGCCACGAGATCTTGTATTATGGAACGAGTAAAGAGACTTGCCGGTAACGAGATTGAACTAGGTACAGAGATACCGACGATCGAATCTCGGGCAAGTAACATACCGAAGAACAAAGGGAACAGCATACGGGATTAACTGAATCCTTGACATAGAGGTTCGACCGATAAAGATCTTCGTAGAATATGTAGGAGCCAATATGGGCATCCAGGTCCCGCTATTGGTTATTGGCCGTAGAGGTGTCTCGGTCATGTCTACATAGTTCTCGAACCCGCAGGGTCTACACACTTAACGTTTGGTGACGATTAGTATAGTTGAGTTATTTTGTTGGTGACGAAGGTTGTTCGGAGACCCGGATAAGATCCCGGACATGACGAGGATCTCCGAAAGAGTCCGGAGGTAAAGATTGATATATGTGTGATAATAGTGTTTTGATCTCCGGAAGAGTTCCGGAATTCACCGGAAGGGGTTCCGGATGTTTACCGAAGTGTTCGGGTGCAGCAACACTTTATATGAGCCAAAGGGGTAAAGCCCACGAGGTATTGGAAAGTGCAAAAGGAAGTTTTGCTGCTGCCTTAAGCGGTACTACCGCTGGTAAGGCAGTACTACCGCGTAAGCGGTACTACCGCTTGTGTGAAGCGGTACTACCGCATAAGCGGTACTACCGCTTGGGTGAAGCGGTACTACCGCTCGTGAGCGGTACTACCGCTTGTGCGCGGTACTGCAGGGATCCGAGTTGGACTCTTTCCCTGCGGGCCAAACCGACCTTGTGCGGGCAAAACCGACCTGGAGGAGGCTTTTACTCCAAGTTTAGACCCCAAGGCTCAACATATAAATAGAGGGGCAGGGCTAGCACACGGGATACATGAAGATTTCCCAAGCCGTGTGCCGGCAACCCTAACCCTCTAGTTCTCCCCTCATAATCTCCGTAGTGCTTGGCGAAGCCCTGCAGAGATTGTTCCTCACCACCATCACCACGCCGTCGTGCTGCCGGAACTCATCTACTACTTCACCATCGCTCGCTGGATCGAGGAGGTGAAGGCGTCATCAAGCCGTACGTGTGTTGAACGCGGAGGTGCCGTCCGTTCGGCACTAGTTCGTGATCGGATCGAGGGACGACTTGCGATTTGGATCGCGGAGACGTTCGACTACATCAACCGCGTTTCTTAACGCTCCCGCTTAGCGATCTACAAGGGTATGTAGATTCACTCTCCCTCTCGTAGATGCTCATCACCATGGATAGATCTTGTGTGTGCGTAGGAAAATTTTTGTTTCCCATGCAACGTTCCCCAACAAAAACAACACCGGTCCGGGTTAGTTTCATTCAAATCATGCAAATTAGAGTCCAAAACAAGATCATAAGTGTTTGAAAAAGTAGATACGATGGAGACGTATCAGTTATCACCTTAGCCCAATTCCACCGCCATAAATCCCTATAAATACATGAACCACATGTCGTACCCCCAGAAGAATTTTATCGCCGCCACAAGCCTCTGTTTCGAAGAGATCCCAACTGGAGCCCTGCCGAAGGGGAAGCCATTGTCGAGAGGCTCTTCATCAACCTCGTTGCCTCCATGACCATGTGTCAGTAGTTTCATTAGGACCTAAGGGTCCATAGTAGTAGCTAGACGGTCTCTGTCCCTCTCTCTCGCTCTATGGATCGTCGCTACCGTGTTTCCCTTCTTCCTTGTGTGATTCGTATCAATCCGATGTAATTTTGTGGTGTGTTTGTTGGGACATGATGAATTGTGAGTTTATGATCAGATTGTTCATGAAATCTATTTGAATCTTTTTTTGAGTTTTCTTTCTTGTATAATTAAGTAGCTATGTATGCTTTCCTATCTATTTGTCTTTTGTGGCCAAGATTGATTGGCTGATCTTCAAAGGGAGTGGTGCATAGTAGTGGGTTCAATCTTGCGGTGTTCTGTATCCCAATGATAAAATGAGGACAAGACACAATTTGTATTAGTGTCACTAAGGGTAAAACGACGGGGTTTAATCTTATTGCTATATTTCCCCCTTGTCTACATTATGTCATCTTGCTCAAAATGTTACTCTGTTTCTTTGAACTTAATACTTCGAGATGCATGTTGCATAGCAGTCTTGGGGGAAGTAATAGTCATAGATGCAATTAGATTGACGGTTTACTTGTCACAGACGTAATCCCTATATGAGATTATGCCAGGAATGATCATAGTCATATATGTTGTTATTCTTGTCAGTTGCCCAACTGTAATTTGTTATCATGTCGTTTGCCTTCTTTTCGAGAGAGATACCTCTAGTGAATCTATGCCCCGGGTCTATTCATTCATCAATACAAACTCCTACAAAATTGCTCATTCACATTTGCCTTTACTTTTGTCGTACCACTATCTATCTATTTACTTTTAACCTTGTAACTAGCAAGACAAGTGGCTTGATACCCTCATTTTCAAGTTGGGTGCAAGTATTGTTTTTGTTTGTGTGGATGCACTGTTTACTTTGCTAGCTTGGTGATTCTCACTGGTTCGATTAAACCCTCGTTCTCAACTGAGAGAAATACTTTGACTCTCTGCTATATCACCCTTCCTCTTTAGGGAAAACCCAACAACTCCTACGGGATAGCAATGCACCCTTCTTATACAACAATAACAACACAACACATCAACCTCACTGATTTCTGATACAGAGGAAGATGAGTAACCTTGGTTGCGATTTTTCTTCCGAAATTGCATGAACAACAACATGAATTTGAAACCATTTGAAAATGGGGCTTATCGATGCCTTGCTTGGAGAAGCCGAAGCTCTTGTAGAGGCCCAGCTCTGGCTCACCGCCCTCGGGGATGGGCGCCACGTTGGGCCGCTGCACCAGGAGTCCAAGAGAGGAGGGTGCCCCGCCGTCGTGCCCCGGTGGTATCGCCTCCCAATTCACTCTAGTATGCTCCTGCTGCTCCGGTTCTGGACAAGCATTGTTGCTCCTCGCCGTCGGAGAGAATATCGACACAAAAATCCAACCTTCAGATGGTGGGGAACGAGGCGGCGACAACACGACGTGGAGGAAGCAAGGCGACGATAGCGTGGGCGGGGGAGGGGGGGGGGATGGAGGAAGGCAGCGTGGGCCGGCATCGAAGGTTGAGGAAGGAGAGTGACGACTGTGAATTGTGTCGGGAAAACAACAAGGACCATTTTACAAAAATAACTTCGCTAAGTTCGGACGGAGGGAGTATGATATTCCCATTGTGACCAACCAACCTCATGCTCCAGCAACACCACACCTGTGTTTCTTTTTCTTTTTTTGATCGAACACCACACCTGCTAGCAAACCAACTATGCATGCGAATTGCCAGCAGCGAACAGCCACCTACCTGCAAACAATGCACAACAAAACGATGCGAGATCAGCCGTGAAAACGTGACCGCTTCCCTCCCACGCCCACAGCAACGTCAAAAGCGGTCGCTCCGAGCAGGAGTAGCCAAGCCAAGCCACCCCGCAGCACTCAGTCCAACTCCAACGCACCGCATCCGAGAGCCCAAACCCCTCTTCCATGGCGGCGCCAGTGCCGCCGGGGCCGGAGGTGTTCGACGTCGTCATCTTCGGGGCCTCGGGGTTCACCGGCAAGTACGTCATCCGCGAGGCGCTCAAGTTCCTGCCCCCCAACGCCTCCCCGCTGCGCTCCCTCGCGCTCGCCGGCCGCAGCCGGGACCGCGTCGCCGCCGCGCTCCGCTGGGCGGCCGCGCCGGGGCCCGCCCCCGACGTCCCCATCCTCGTCGCCGACGCCTCCGACCCGGCCTCCCTCGCCGCGGTCGCCGCGCGGGCGCGCGTCCTGCTCTCCTGCGCGGGGCCCTTCCGCCTCCACGGCCGCCAGGTGGCCGCGGCCTGCGCGGAGGCGGGGGCCGACTGCCTCGACATCTCCGGCGAGCCCGAGTTCATGGAGCGCGTCGAGGCCGACCTCCACGAGGTCGCCGCCAAGAACGGCTCGCTGATTGTCTCCGCCTGCGGGTTTGACTCCATCCCCGCGGAGCTCGGGTTCTTGTTCAACTCCAGGCAGTGGACGCCGCCCTCCGCGCCGGTGAGCGTGGTCGCGTACGTCAACCTGGAGTCGGACAAGAAGATCGTCGGGAACTTCGGCACGTTTGAGTCGGCCGTTCTCGGCGTGGCCAACGCCAGCCAGCTGCAGGCGCTGCGCCGGTCCAGGCCAAGGCCGGCAAAGCCGAGGGTGAGTTACTAAAATTCTTACATTGCAGTTTCGGAATTGATTTACTTATTTCAGCACAGCAATCTACTTGGATGGTAGCGATTCATGAGGGGATTAACAGTACCCCATCACAGAAACTAATTCATTCAGTTAGAAGGAGGATTTATGTCTTTGCTGATCCTGACTTTCATGATACTCGTGTATAGCGTCAAAACGTCTTACAATATGCGACGGAGGGAGTAGCTTTATGGGGTCAGATCCCTGATCCTTGTCTTTGCACCTATTAAACCTAATGCAGAATTTCCATTTTGGGACAGATTTAGCGCTTCCCACTAAACTTCTGTTGAATTTTTTATGAAATAGTCGGTGTGTGCTACGTATCCTCACGATGAATTTAGCTTATCTTTGAGTTAGAGTAGACAGAAACCAGGCGAGCTAGAGTGTTGATGCTGTTAGTTACAGAAATCCTATGTCTATGTAAGACTTTTGCAAAAACTGTTTGTACTACTCCCTCCGTTCACAAATAAAAGATGTTTTGGATATTTCAACATGGACTACATACAGACTGAAATGGGTCAAACACACTAAAACGTGTCTATATACATCCGATTAAGAAAAAAGTTAGAACATCTTATATTTGTGAACAGAGGGAGTAGTTCTTTTTGAATTGTAACTAGCCCACGGTTATAGCTAACCATCTTTACATCCTATGTAATTCTTTTGTTCCGCCGTGTATGATCTGCTAACTGCCTGCTCCAAGGACTATAAAATCAAGCTGACATATATTGTGGACCAACTACTAACTACTGAATAATCCTTAAGCATAGATTAACATTGGTCCTCTCACATGTGAATGGTGTCTGCCATGCCTTTTGTTGTGTAAACGTATGTGCTACACTGCTACTTCTTGAAGAATGGGTATATCTAAGTGGCTAATATTACCCCTTTGCCATTTTGTTGGTAGTAATACACTCCACGTTTGCCTTGCTTGCCTTTAATAATGGATTCATTCTTTCACATGTGCCCGTTTTGATTGGATATAAATTTTGTGTGGTTGATCTAAATACCGATGTGGCGATGCCCACACAATTTTTTGTGTGGTTGAATGTTTTATAAGGACAAAGCAAAATGGGTTGGCGTCAGCAATGCCACAATCTGAATTCAACTTAGGTCCAGTATTTCTAGCTACCCTAATCTTTGTTGTGATAGATTGGTTATGGCATATATAATCTTCAATATTTTTAGATGTTTTGTAGTGTCATAGTGTAAAGATCCTAGCGAAAATGTCCACCACATTTGTTATAGCCTTTGAATCTGTGAACCCAATCTGTGCAATGATGAATTTGCGAAACTATGATGTAATCAAATTTTTATTGGAGAATGATCACATTTGATGCTAAGGTTTCTCCTTCTGGGTAGATTCTGGGGCCTCCACCTCCCAAAGGATCACTGATTGAGCATGACAAGGCACTAGGATTGTGGGTGGTGAAGTTACCTTCTGCTGACACAGTGGTTGTGAAGAGAACCCTAGCAAAAGTGACAGAGCATCCTGAGGGCCTTCCTGGTGTGGATGAAACCTCAGAATTTGTGGAGCACAGGAAGGAATTCTGGTCCTCTATCAAACCAACACATTTTGGTGTGAAGATCGGCGCCAGTTCCATCCTGGGCCTTGTGCGGTGGCTGTGTACTGGATATTTCATCGGCATCCTTGGGGGTTTCTCCTTGGGTAGGTCTCTCTTGCTAAAATTCCCCGAGTTCTTCTCCCTTGGGTTGTGCAGAAAGACAGGACCAACAGAAGAGGAGGTGAACAACGCCTCGTTCAAACTGTGGTTCGTCGGCCATGGGTACAACGATTCGGCCCGTGCATCAGTGCATGGAACCAAGCCAGACATGGAGATAGTCACTAGAGTTTCAGGGCCAGAGATTGGGTACATCACCACTCCAATCGTCCTCGTCCAGTGCGCTCTCGTCCTGCTGAGCCAGCGAGCCAATCTGCCGAAAGGTGGGGTGTACACACCAGGCGTCGTCTTCGGCCCCACAGATCTACAGAAGCGCCTCGAGGAGAACGGCGTGTCGTTCGACCTCATCTCCACGAGGACCCTCCCTTCAGATTAACAAAAAGGCACGTGCTTCCCGAACCTGATCTGTGGTGTTCTTGGACAATCACCTTCCTTTCTTTCATCATTAAACCAGCTATCACCTGAGTGTCAACAGTATTACTACCGCACCCGAAAGAAAGAATAGGATGTGCTCGTGTAATGTGAGTTGTATGGGTATGGGTAAAATATATAATAAGGGTGTATGTAATCCCATTGTTCCCTTTCCTCTTCCTTGTGTTAGTGGCGGAGTTCTCCTCCCCCCCGCCATCGTCAAAAGCTGCCTTGCTGGGAGCAGCCTTCTTCAAAGCCTTCTTCGCAGCACCAGCAGAACTCAACGCGACATAACGAGGATCGTTCTCCGGCCGGTCCTCCGGTGGAGATGAATCCAACGAAGGTCTGGGAAGAAAAAAGAAGCCAAAGTCACAAAGGGAGTTTTGACAAAAGAAACAAAAACGCTAAAGTAAAACTACTAAGTAGAGGCTTACCCGCGGTGGTGGGTGAATTGCATCAAACGCAGGGAAACCTTCTCCCAGGTTGTAGAGGCGGTCACGGTCTTCCTTGGCAATGTCCAGGAACTCTCTGATCTTGGAGATGGCGTCATCATTGCTCATGGGAGCTCTAACCATCTGATTGCGGTCTTCTTCTGCAATGTACTTTGATATATGGCCGGTCCCAGACCTCGGGGGCTGGATTCGGCGACGCAGTAATGCCCTGGACTGGCTACCGGGTATAAGGCCGCTGTGCATGGCTACTACCTGGGATCAAGACTGGCCCCACAGGCTAACACTAGTCTTTCCTGTGCACTTTGTCCTCACTCCTCACTCGTGCGCACCCGATATGTACTTCCCAATCAATCACCCATCCTTAAATTGCTCCAAGCCAAGCTTGCTTAACTTTGATGTTCATTGCGGATCGGCTCTTGGAAAAGAAAGAAGGAAATCCTTGTTGGTATGAGTAGTCTATCAGTTCTTTTAATCCTGGTGTTATAGTACACCCCCCTTAAAGGTCGGCCCAACAGGGACGTTCCCTCTTAGCACACGTCTATGCATGCCAGCATCCACATGTGCCCATGTCATGTGCCACGACGGGACACACACGCCATGTACATGCCCCCACCTAGGAGTCAAACTGGCCCCACGGATCAACACTAGTCTTTCCTGCGCGTTGTGTCATCACACACGCGCACCTGAGTTCAACTTTCCAGTCAGTCACCCATCCTCAAATTGCTCCAAGCCAAGTACGCTTAACTTCGAGGTTCTCCTTGAAAAGAAGGAACTTATTGATACGAGTAGTCTATCTATCCTATTAACCCGAATGTTATAATTTCGTCGAAGAGGGGACAATGTTCAAGAGGTTCTCCGTATCAGGTCGGTCACTCCAGCACGACCTTGGCTCTAGAGACATCATGGAGAACTCTGGCGGGCCATGAAGTCCTCGAGGTCGTAGCATTCCCATGAGATTGTCTCCTCCTCATAGTTCGATAGATGGACCTCCTCGATGTCGAACTTGTCTCTCTTCTCCCCTTTCTGCTTCGCATCTGAATACAGCGTGATTTGATGGAGGCAGAGAGCGGGGCGCGAGATCTGGCGAAAAGCTTGGGCTCTAGCCATGGAAATGGTAGAGGGCAAGCGCTAGGAAGACGAAGGCAATGAAGGGTAAAATAGTAAAAAAAAATCCCTTTCGGATACCTTATAGACGAAGACATCGAAGCAACCGCTGCAGAATACTCGTCACGTATCCCACTACCCATTCGATGACGCGCGAGAATTGAGGGGATGAGTAGGCACAAGCAGGAACTGCTGACATCACGCGTAGTTGGCGTGTCTCTTCGTGCTCCCTTTGGCCAACTTTGACTCGTTTCAACCAGACCAGGCGACTCTTCGGGCTCCCGGTCGTTTGGAATGGGGTCAAAACAGTTTGATCTATGTGAGTCTTAACCCGGAAGGGTCGTGTGCTAACGTTCGCTCTGATCAACCCTGGCCAGAAGACTTCTGGTGGTCTCACAGTTAATGGAGCATGCCTCTGGCAAGACCATGGATGCCGGGACATCACCCTAACGGTAACAAGCTCGGCAGAACAACAGTTATGATGAAATGTAAACTTCGGAATCAAATCCTGATAGTTCTGCAGATACCGAGGCGTCCCCCTGGCGGTACCCAAATCGCTTTCATCCCTATGACGGTGTCAGACTTCTGAAGCAATAGCTTTGGAAGTACGAGAACAATTCTGCCCGTTCACCAAATCACCGATGGCATCCCACCAGTTCTCCAGCGCCCTGCAGAGTTCTGCTGTGAAGGAAACCACAAGTGCAGGAAACCAGAGTGCCAGCCCTTTTGCCGGTATAAGGTCAGATACTAATGGTTCTGGCAAAGAAGCACTCTGAGTTTATTCTGGTTTAGGTGAGAATTCTTGGGGTATCCATCTAACGGGCTCTGGCTAGCAATAGGACCGTTTCCTATGCTAGATACTTCGCCGGAGTTCTGCCTGGATTCATGACGTGCCCTCCATCGGCCACAAGCTGACTTCTGCCAAGCAGAATAAGATCAGGCGTCACCAGAATTCACCCAATACTCACATAAGGGTCACGGTCTTCTCCGCTCTTCCGGTCAGAGGTCGTTCAAACCAATAGTTTCTTAACTATTTTAATTTAGGTAGTTCTACGCTCATCAAGACTAATCTGCTGATCAGCGATGAGGCGTGCTCTTGTTCGGACGGAGAGAAGTCAAGAACTGAGACCTTGAAGGGCTCGGTGGGTACTGACAATGCCTTGCACCCGGGGCTTATTCATGGAGGACAGAAGAGGGCCTAACCATCTGGCGGCCCAAGCCTACGGCTCTACAACTCGAAGTTAATCGACAATATGATACAGGGCTCATCGTGACCTTGGGGCACAAGATAAGGACTCTGCTATGTATCTAGCTAGGTCTTCTGTATTTAGGCATGTATGAACCGACAAGGTCTTTCCTACTATACTTAGACGAGGACAACTCCTAACCGACTCGGTACCTGTAAACCTGGCCACGACCACCTATATCTGGCTGTAACCTGGCCACGATCACCTATATAAGGTGTGGCACCCCCCCCCCCCCCCCCCCCCCCCCCGTCCCCCCCTCCTGCGATAGGAAGATCATCATCTTATTCTCTTGTCTGGGCTACAGTCCCAATACATCTTGCAATCGACTCCTTATAGACACAAACCCTAGTTCGCATTCGAGACTGGATCATCAATACAGTAGGGTATTACCTCGATCCGAGGGTCAGAACCTGGGTAAATCTCGTCGTGTGCAGCATCCGAATCTCAGACTCCTGAGCTACCCTCAGATGAATATTGTCGCGGAAATACCTCGACAATTGGACCTACTGTCAAAGATCTTATTAAATGGTAAATCCATTTGTGAAAAGGATTAGCTGTTCCATTTTACTGAAACGTGAAAACAGTAGGGCAGAGGACTCTTAATAGTTTGGCTATGGGGATTACCATAAACCTGTTTATGCCTGATGGCAGAATTGCTTGGTGTGTTTCGTCCGCTGTCACTGTTCTAGGTGCATTCTTTCATTGTCTAAAATCTACTTTGTACTAGATCAGCGACAACTAATATGGAACGTAGGGAGTAGTAAGGTTTGCGATAAAGCATCCTCAGGTTGTGCATTGCCTTCAATCAACTGTATGGCAGCACCCTCTGCGATCATGTTCCTGATCACGATGCACTAAATATAATAAAAACATTTCCTATTCAGAATATCGTAACTTGTATATTGGAGGGAGTAAAATGTATTGATAAATAAAGAGCATTGTGATGTTACAAGATGTAGATGTCATGTTTGTTGGATATTTTCATCTTTGTAACCCTGACAAAAGCAAGAGAGGAAATTGCTTTATGAAGACAGCAGAATGGATTGGCTTCGGCAATGCCACAATCTGAATTCTACTTAGGTCTGGTATTTCTAGCTGCCCTGATCTTTGTTGTGATGTAGAATCTGATATAGAATCTTTAATATTTTTAAATGTTTTGTAGTAACTAGTAAGTCATAGAATAAAGATCCTACCGAAAATGTCCACCACAATCTGTTATAGCCTTTGAATCCCTGAATCCAATGCTTGCGTTGATGAATTGGTGAAATTATGATGGAATCTATTTTTAATTGTATAATGATCACATTTGATGCTAAGGTTCTTCTCCCTTTGTGCAGATTCCGGGGTCTCCGCCTCCCAAAGGATCACTTATTGAGCATGACAAGGCATTAGGATTGTGGGTCATGAAGTTACCTTCTGCTGACACAGTGGTTGTGAAGAGAACACTAGCAAAACTGACAGAGCATCCTGAGGGCCTTCCTGGTGTGGACGAGACCTCAGATTTCGCGGAACATAGGAAGGAATTCTGGTCTTCTGTCAAACCTGCACATTTCGGTGTGAAGATCAGCACGCGCTCCATCCTGGGCCTTTTCTGGTGGCTGTGTACCGGGATTTTCATCGGCATCCTCGGGGGTTTCTCCTTCGGCAGGTCTCTCTTGCTGAAATTCCCCGAGTTCTTCTCCCTCGGGCTGTTCAGAAAGACCGGACCGACAGAAGAGGAGGTCCGCAGTGCCTCGTTCAAAATGTGGTTCATCGGCCGTGGCTACAGCGACACGGCCCGCGCATCAGAGCGTGGAAGCAAGTCAGACAAGGAGATCGTGACCAGGGTTTCGGGGCCAGAGATCGGGTACATCACCACCCCGATCGTCCTTGTCCAGTGCGCCCTCGTCCTGCTGAGCCAGCGGGGCAATCTGCCGAAGGGTGGGGTGTACACGCCGGGTGCCGTCTTCGGCCCCACGGATCTCCAGAAGCGCCTCGAGGAAAACGGCCTGTCGTTCGAGCTCATCACCAGGAGGACCCTCCCTTCTGATTAACAGGCTCGTGCTTCCTACACCTGACCTCGTCGTTAAACCGGCTATCTGCCGCTGCTTCTCTACCGTCTCACCCGAGTGTCTAGCAGGCTCAATGGCCTTATAGGCTTACTATTTGTGAAGAAGAAACAGTGTCCTGTATGCTGTGTTTATGTGAAGTAAACCGTATTACTATTACCACCGCGCATGAAAGGAAGAAAGAATAGGATGCGCTCGTGTATGTGAATCGTATGGGTGAAATATACGTATAATAAGCGTATACGTGTAAGTCTTGTACGTAGAAGTGAAGAAATGTTGTGTCGTGTCAGTGTGATAAGTCCTGTTTTTTTTTTTTTTTTTGAATTTAGTTGGACCCCACAGGTTACCCCGGAAACCTAGGAGCCCCTCAGGAGGCGATTAGGGTTTCGAGTGGAAAAGACGGCGGCCGCCGACCGATCTCGCCGGCGGGCTGCGTAGAGGAACCCGGATGGCCGCGGCACCGGGATCATCGAGTGGCAAGAGGGCTCTCTCGCCTAGAACGGCGAGGGCGCGCATGGAGGAAGCTATGGGGAAGCTAGATCTCACGGAAGAGGAGGCAACACCGCTGGTCTTGGACGATGTGGACGACGGCGCTAGGCAGACCTGGACGATCGCGGGGAAGGTCCTGTACCGGAATTCATTGCACATCCAGACGATTGCCAACGCTTTGCGCCCGGCTTGGGGAAACCCTAGAGGCCTGGTTTTCCGCTCGGCTGGTGAGAACATCTTCGTGGCTGAATTTGAGACCCAACGCGATCGCGATCGCGTGTGGGACGGATCCCCATGGCATGTGAGCAAGCATGCTGTGATTCTCACGGAGTTTAAGGAGAGTATGCGGCCGTCAGAGCTGCAGTTCGATAAACTTCAGATTTGGGCTAGGGTTCTAAACCTCCCCTTCAATCTGAGAAGTGATGCAAGGGGCAAAGCAGTGGCAAGGCAAATTGATGAGAACGCATCTGCTGTCCAGTTTGACCCCCTCGGTGGTTTCCTGAGAGCTAGGGTAACCATTGATGTCCGGAAGCCATTGCGTCGATGGATCTTGATTGATTCCGTGGCTAGAGGCAGCAGGGACTGGTATGATATTCAGTATGAACAGGTGCCCAACTTCTGCTTTTCATGCGGGCGTTTGGGCCATTCGGATCTTCACTGTCCAACGCCGGGCTCGAGGGATGAAAACGGTGATCTACCATTCAAGACTTGTTTGAGGGCGCCGGAAGAGAAGAAGAGAGCAGTGTCCAGCGAGGGCTTGTCCAAGGAACAGAAATCTAGTCAGAACAGTAATAAGGAGGCTCGTCCGGCGACTGCAACAAAGGATGCTAACCCTGAGGTAGTCTCCCCCCCTAAGAAGAACAACCAGAGGTACAAGAGGAAGGGGGGTCTTCAGGGACAGAAGCAGGTGTATCGACCGATTACAATGCCAGAGGTGGCCACCAAAGAGCAGGTACAGAACAATGAGGTCACCAATGCCATGGTGGTGTTTAGAGCTGGAGAGGACAATAGGGTGGGCGAGGAAGGAGTTGACGGGACAGAACCGGAGCCTAAGAAGAAGAAACCCACGCCCACAAATTCTCAGAACTCGGATTGTTCGGTGGCGGCTGCGGAGCAGCCCCGCCGGGACCAATGAGTTGTCTCAGCTGGAACTGCCGGGGGCTTGGGAACCCAGCGGCAGTTCGCGAGCTTCGCAACATAGTGAAGCAGGAAGGGCCCGGTCTCCTGTTTATTATGGAGACGAAAATTTCAGCTCAACGTGTCGAGAGCTTGAAAACCTTGCTAGGATTTGCGAACTGTTTTGCAGTAAGCAGCGCTGGCTTGAGTGGGGGGATTGGTATGTTTTGGTCTGCGGACTTGGATGCTGATCTCAAGAGTTATAGTGCTGGCCATATTGATCTTGTGGTGCGGAAGAAAAGTGATGTCACGAAGCAATGGCGAGTGACGGGTTTCTATGGAGCTCCCAAAGCTGAAGATCGCCATCATAGTTGGAGGTTCATGAGGACATTGCATGCAATCCAACATGACGCGTGGATGTGCATTGGAGACTTTAACGAGACCTTGTGTGGTTCGGAACACTTCTCAAGAAGCCCTAGGCCGGAGTGGCAAATGCGGGCATTTAGGGAAGCAACGGACGAGTGTGCTCTTACTGATTTGGGCTGGTCGGGACCAGAGTACACATGGGATAATATGCAGCCCGGGAGATCAAATGTGAAAGCCCGGCTAGACCGAGCTTTTGGTAACTCTGCTCTCATACAGATGTTCTCGCACATCAAGGTGAGACATATTGTGACAACAGAGTCAGACCATTGCTTTGTGTTCGCGGATCTACGTGAGCATTTGGCTTCGGCAGCGCCCAGAGGGCCAAAACCTTTCAGATATGAGGATGTGTGGCAAACGAATGTGGACTATGACAAGCTGGTTCTGGACTCTTGGCAAAGGGGTGCGGGCCGAGAGGGATTACATGGTGTGGTTCAAGCCCTTACGTCGCTGCAAGGTAACCTAGAGGCGTGGGGGGCGAAGGAATTTGGTAGCTTAACTCGTAAGATTCGGAAGCTGCGGGAACAGCTGGCCAGGCTGCGTGCCCAATCTCTGCAAAGGGGGCCATCAGATGAAAAGAAAGCAGTGGCAAAGAAACTGAAGCTAGCCCTGCACCAAGAAGAAATTTGGCTCCGTCAACGATCTCGTGTTCCATGGCTGCGGCAGGGGGATCGAAACACTGGCTATGCTCAAGCTGCCCAACGTAAGCGCATGAACAAAATTGAAAATCTGGTCCGTGCGGACAGCACGGTCTGTAGGGATTTGGATGAAGATAGAGCGGAAGTGCAGCAGTTCTATGAGCAGCTGTATACATCACAAGGTTTTCAGTCCATGGAGGAGCTGCTGGACGTGGTACCTCCCCGGGTGACCCCTCATATGAATGATGAACTTGGCAAGCCATTTACAGAAGAGGAGGTGCGTCGAGCCCTCTTTCAGATGGCTCCGTCCAAGGCCCCGGGGGTTGATGGCTTCACGGCGGGTTTCTTCCAGCGCCACTGGAGCTTGCTCAAAGATGACATTGTTCCAGCAGTGCTTGATTTTCTCAATGGGGGAGAATTACCTACGGGTATGAATGACACCTCTATTACTTTGATCCCCAAGGTACGATTCCCTCAGCGCATCTCTCAATATCGACCCATCTCTCTATGTCCGGTTTTGTACAAGATTGCTGCCAAGGCCATTGCTAACCGTATGCGGGAGTGTTTGGATGATATCGTCGGTGTTGAACAGAGCGCGTTCGTCCCTGGTCGCCTTATTACTGACAATGTACTTATTGCACATGAGAGTGTGCATGCCATGAGAAGGAGGAAGAAGGGGGGGGAATGCAGCGTGTGCTATCAAGCTGGATATGATGAAAGCATACGATCGTGTCGAATGGCACTATTTGCAAGCGATCATGATGAAGCTTGGGTTCTGTGTGGAGTTTGTTCGCCTAGTCATGAAGTGTGTCACTTCGGTCAGATTTGCAATCCGTGTGAATGGTGAACTTCTTCCTTTCTTTACCCCCTCAAGGGGTCTTCGACAAGGCTGCCCAGCATCACCCTACCTCTTTCTGCTCTGTGCAGAAGGATTGACATCGCTCTTGAACCATTACGGTGGTGTGAGAGTAGACAAAGGCATCCGAGTCAACTACAGATCTCCGTGGATTAATCATCTCCTCTTTGCGGATGACAGTCTTATTTTTATGCAAGCAAAGGTGGAGAGTGCTCAACGGCTCAATGAAATTTTGGGAATCTATGAGAGGGGTTCAGGGCAGGCAGTGAATAAAGATAAGAGCTCAATTTATTTCAGCCCAAACACCTCTGCTCCGGACAAGCTGCTGCCGAAACAAGCTTTGAACATTTCCGTTGAAGCGTTCAGCGAGCGTTATCTTGGTCTACCGACAGCTGTGGCTAGGATCACAAGCGGTACATTCGACCACATTGGGGAGAGAATTCGTAGCAAGCTCCAAGGGGGGTCGGAAAGAATGATCTCTTGCGCTGGCAGGGAAGTTCGTATAAAATGTGTGGCCCAAGCCATTCCCACATTCAGCATGAGTTGTTTCAAGTTAATGAAGAAGGTATGTAAGGGACTAGTTTCGTGCATGGCTAAGTATTGGTGGAGCAGCTCCCTGGATCGAAACTCTATGCATTGGAAGGCCTGGGATGTGTTGGCAACACCGAAGGAGAAGGGTGGCATGGGCTTCCGGGATCTCGAGCTGTTTAACGTAGCTCTTCTTGGCAAACACGGCTGGAGACTGATGACAAACCCCCAATCCCTATGCGCCCGAGTACTCAAAGGTAGATATTTCCCCTCATGTGATTTCATGCAAGCTACGGTTCCACGTTTCTCATCTGCAATGTGGCGGGCTATTATCGCTGGGAGGGATGCTTTGCAAGTCGGACTCATCAAGCGCGTCGGAGATGGTACAACAATCTCAATTTGGGATGACAAGTGGATCCCAGGCACCATCTCTATGGCTCCAACAGTAAGAAGTGGAAATACTCAGCTGAACTTTGTTTCAGATTTAATTGACAATGTAAATTGGTCATGGAAATCAGATGTGATTCGTCAAAACTTCATCACCCCCGACGCGGATGCTATTCTGAACATCCCTTTGAGGAGAGGAGGGGGTGAGGATGTGTTTGCGTGGGCTCTCGAACGATCGGGCTGCTATACTGTAAAATCAGCGTATCGTGCTCTAATGACTCATAACGAGCAACATGCTCTAGAGGAAGGGACGATCACCGAATCTTCATCGACAGACAAACATCTATGGTCCCGGCTATGGAAGCTCAAGGTTTTGCCAAGGGTTAGAGTATTCTGGTGGCGGGTTTTGCACGGGATTCTTCCGGTCGAAGCAACTCTCCAGCACCGACATATTGCTACCGTTGGCACGTGCAAACTCTGTCTTCACACAGAGGAAAATATGAAGCATGCATTACTGGACTGCACCCATGCCCGGCGCTTCTGGAATGCTGCACCGGAGTGGCTCGAGATCAAGCGACCGGAGCTGCACCCGCTCACCTGGTCGAGGGATATTATATGCGATCCCATGTTCTCTGAGTCTGACGGAGCAAAACTGGTAACTGTCATGTGGGCGATCTGGACTTCGAGGAACAATGCTACACATGACAAGCGAGACCTTGATCCTATTCAGTCCATGAAGAAGACTCAAGAGGCTCTAGCGGTGCTCGAGCTACCCCGTGAACATGCTCGGATTCTTCCGGGCCATGGCTGGAGACCACCGGACTTGGGCTGGATCAAGATCAACACAGATGGCAGCATTGCAATGGTGGCTAGAAGGGGTGGAGCAGGAGGGGTCGCGAGAACCCACTCATCTTTCCTAGCAGCTTGGTGCAAACCTTACCCGGGAATCACAGATCCTCTTATAGCCGAAGCTCTTGCCCTTCGTGATGGCGTCGTCTTTGCTCATCTCAGAGGCTATGAAGAAGTGGTTCTCGAGTCTGATAATTTGGAGATTGTGAATCTCTGGAACTCGCGTCACAGCGACCGTGCGGTGGTGGCGCCTATCTTGTCCGAAATTAGGGAGCTTGTTCCTTCTTTTAAGTCTTTTGTAATTCAGCATGTTGGTAGATCGGCCAATGTCTCTGCCCAGCTTTGTGCGAAGCAAGCTAGCACTCTAGATGTCACAGATTGTTGGTTTGATTCTTCGCCAAGTCTTCTTGTAACCAGCCTCTCAACTGACTTTGCTGGTGCTGTTAGTGTTGAATAAAGAGCTCCAAATTTCCCCGCAAAAAAAAAAAGTCCTGTTTTTTTTTTGAACGGTCACGGGGGGAGAGGATACCTGAATATATTGCTCAAAAAGCTCCCGAAGCCAAGAGTCACCCCTTGAGCTTTGGCTGATCCAGTTTATAAGGGAAACCGGATCGAAAACCTAGTGATAAGTCCTGTGGAACCTGCATGTGTATCATCCTGTTTGAGCTGTCTGCTGGGATTCTGGAACCCACAGTCTCACTCACTGCATGGTCAGATTTGCAGTCCAACGTTTGATCCAAGGGTGATGGCTCGCCGTCGGATCAGTATCGGACGGCACATCTGTGCCCTACCTACAGCAGTTCTCTGAAACTTATCTCATCTGTCTCTGTGTGTACGAGGGTCGATCGAGCCAGCACGCGCGAACGGCGCCTTCCCGCCCACAAGGTTTCCACACGCGCGGCGGCAGCAGCCTTCCTGGACCGGGTGGAAACAAAACCGAAACGGAAATGTTTGCGCACTTGCGTGGAGGAAGTGCGTTGCCCGCCGGGCAGTGAGACCGTGGGCTGTTGAGAGAGCGGCGACTCGCCTCGCCTCACCGCTGGCGCACCAGCCGTGCACGCCTCGTCCCGTCCCGTTCCAGTCAGTAGTGCATGCAGTGTCCCCTACGGATCCGATTCGCCATGATGGAAGACGGTCGCATAGATAGATCAGAGTAAATTGCACAGAAGTACTACAATTGGGGCATTGGAAGCAGATTGGTATCAGGTTTGGTAATTTTTACGTGTCAGTACCAAGTTTGGGGCCAGGCGTTGCAGAATAGTCTAAAACGACGGTTTGTACGTATTGATGGGGAAACTGACCGGTTGGGCCCGCCCGTCAGGTGCCACGCTGGCCAGTGGGCGCGTGCCCGCCTGCTGACTCGGACTGGGCCGGACCGTTTAGTTGGTCCGGCTCGAGCCAATCCCCCCCCCCCACCCCTTTTTTTCCTCCTCCACTCTCCTTTCTTCCTCCTCCTCGCTCCCTCGCCGCCGCCTGCGTCCCCGCCCGCCCGCCCGCCGGCCCGCCAACACCACGCCGCCGCGGCCATGGTTTACGAGGACGAAAGCAGCGATGACAACTCAAGCCTCCCGTACATGTACTCCTCAACCTCCACCGATGGGCTTAACCAGGTCAGTTCATTGGAGCTAGGGTTAGGGTTAGGTTTAGTAACTTTGGGGATTTTTCTACCAAGGATTTCCTTTGATTTCTTCTGAGGATTTGTTTTGCTTGTGCAGGTCCCTTTCTCACTTGAGGACCCGGATTACAAAGGCCTTGAGCTGGATATGGTTGTGTGCTGCAAGAAGCATGGTAAGCCATCAGAGAGGCTTGTTGCATTTGAAGGAACATACACTGGGAGAAGGTTCTTAGCATGTGCAGAGCCGGTATGTTTCTTGTAAATGATTTTGTTCATTGATTATGCAAATGTGATTCAGTGCTGCCTATGTTCCAATTGTTAGTATAGTTCCATTATATAGTTCTTGCTGCTTAGTATAGTTGAATGGTAGTGCACATTGTATAGTTCCATTGTATTAATGGTCAATTATAAGTTGAATGGAGTGTTATTTTGCTAAATATATGCTCCTGCTGCTTAGTACCCACATTCTGTGTTAGTGCAAATTCAGTCTTGCTTAGTATCCACATTTAGTATTAATGGTCAATTATAAGTTGAATGGAGTGTTAGTGCAAATTCAGTGTTGCTTAGTACCCACATTAGCTACTGCCATTAATTAACTGTTGCTTACTACTCATATTAGTGTTTGGAGTTCAGATGGTAATGTAGTGTATTTAGCTAGGTTGTGAACTAACAGTTGGATGTGTTATCATGCTTGTACTAACTGTGGCATTAAACTCATTGTTGACATTGGGTTTTTCATGCATTGTAATATCACTTTGCCCTTGTTATTTTTCCAGGAAGGTCATAATTGTGGGTTTGTTGAGTGGGTTGATCAGCAGTGGCCCCAAACAATGGAGAATGCATTGTTGAAGCTTTGGTCAATGGTTGAAGAGAGCAAGACTGCTAGGGTGGAGGATAATCTTTTAAGTGCTTTCAAGATTCATCATTTGACAGAATAAAAGAATAAGCTGGATGCAGACTATGACAAGTTAGTCAAAGATGTGCATCAACTTGTGGATATGCAGGAGGATAGGGTTGTGGATTTCAGTTATCTGCAGAGTAACCTCACATATCAGCAGCAATGCAGAACTGAATTGGTGGCTGATATGTAGGCAGAAATGGCAAAGAAAGATGCAGGTACACAGAAGCTTAATCAGAAGTATGAACTCATGTGCAACCTGACAAGTGCTGAAGCAAATGTCATCCAGAACTTGAAGTTGAAGAATATGAAAGAAAAGGAATTGCTGAGTGAGGCTAGGATGAATTTGGAGTTGAAGAATGCAGAGTTCACAAAATTTGAGGAGAAGCTGCTAGAGTTGAAGTTTCAGGTTGCTGATCTGCTGAAGGGAAAGGATAAGCATGATGAAGAGAAGTACATGCTACAGCTTCAGATTGTTGAGCTGAAGAAGGGAGAGGAGAAGCTCAAGGAGAAGATCAAGGGGATCCAGGCCATCTTACAGAACTGAACAAGATGAATGTGACATTAGTGGGCATTGCAGACCTTTTGGGAAGGATGGTTGTGCAATGACCTAGTAACTTAGAATTATGGTTGTGTAATGTATGGTTGTACTAATTGTGAACTCTGGTTGTTTATGTACCTAGTAGTTATGCTATTCATCCTTTTGTGAGAAAAGGATGAAATGTGCCTTTGAACTCCACTATGTATTGTGAACAATGGTTGTGTATGACTATAATCTGTTGAACTCCAGTATGTATTGTTTGCTTTGATTGTTAGACTAAAAATGATGATATATCAAGCAGTGGAAGATGCTTATGTTATAGTGATGCTTAGATGCTTATATGCTTTTGGTGGTTCCGTCGACCCTGAGCCACCCTAGACCCTAATTGCTTCTTTTGGGTGGTTCCGTCGACCCCGAGCCACCCTAGACCCTAATTGCCTCTTTTGGGTGGTTCCGTCGACCCCGAGCCACCCTAGACCCTAATTGCCTCTTTTGGGTGGTTCCGTCGACCCCGAGCCACCCTAGACCCAACTTGCTTCTTTTTGGCGGTTCCGTCGACCACGAGCCACCCTAGACCCTAATTGCCTCCTTTTGAGTATATACCTTAACAATATATCCAACAATATAAACATGCACCCTAGACCTTAACAACATATCCAGCAGATTTATTCTATCCAACAATATAATCAGTACTCATCCACATGAACAAAATCCAGAAATGGCATTAACCATCCACATGAACAAAATCCAGAAATGGCATTAACTGATAAGATGCATCAGCACACATGAAGATCCATCCATCCACATGAACAAAATCCATATATGGCATTAATTCTTAAAGTAGACTGAGTAGGAAGAGCACCAGCAGACAACATCACATTGTATCATAGTTTTCAACATTATACATGGCACATCTGTCATCTAGTGGTTACCACTAGCATAGAAGTAGGCCCTCCATCCACTGTGTCTACCATTAGAAGGTGGAGGAGCAGTAGATGTGGGGGCAGAAGTAGATGTGGAGGCAGCAGATTGCCTTGGGGCATAGAATGCCCTTGAACCTCTTCCTGCACCTGTTCCATATTGAGCAACATCACCTCTCCCAGCACCTCTTGATGCACCTCTCCCAGCACCTCTTACTGCACCTCTCCCAGCACCTCTTGCTGCACCTCTTTCAGTAGCACCTGTTCCATGTTGAGCAATTGCAGCACCTCTCCCAGCACCTCTTCTTCCAGCACCACCTCTCTCAGCAGCACCTGTTCCAGCTGTTGGTGCTGTTGTAGGAGATGGATCAGATGCTGTTGGTGGTGGTGTAGGAGCAGCAGCACCAGCATTTGAATTCCTTGCAGTAGGCTTGCATAAAAATGTAATTCAGTTAGCAAATAGTACAAGTAGGTAATGTACAAAAAGGAAAACATGTTAGTACTTCAAAGGGGATCACCACATGTTTGTTCTTCCTCAAAGCCAGCTCAGGCTTCAACTGTTTCATGCAACTTGTATACCTATGGCCTTGGAGTCCACAATTGCCACATGTTATAGTCCCCATTTTTGATGTGTCCTTTGGCTTTGGAACTTCAAATCTCCCCTTGATCCTCTTCTCTTTTGTTTCTTCCCCTCTTCACTTTAAATGCAGGTGGTTCAATGTCTGGACCATGGGTCCTTGTCCAATCATGCTCACCAGGAACTGGATAGATCATTGGTTCATAAGCTGCCACATAGAATTCTTTCTTGAAGAATTTGCTCACATAATCCTCTGAATTGATGTTGATCCTTGAAACACATCTTTAGACATAATTGCTCATGTGGTTGCTCCATTTTCTCATTGTACCATTTTCTAGGAGGCCTCTGCTTTGCCCTGCTCTTCCTTTTCTTTGGCATCACAAATGACAATGGCTCAAAACCATCATCATCAGCCTCCTTCAACAATCCTTTCTCTTCTTCATCAGATGAAGGTTTGAAATCAGGCTCCTCATTTTGTAGTACACTTGAATGTGACCTTGTTGTAGGCCCTCTCCTAACTGGAAGCTTCTGTTTCTTCTTCTTATCTTCATGTAGAACTACAGTGTCTTCATCCTGTGAAACAACTGTGTCATCTTCATCCATTTGAAATAGTTCCTCAACCTCTGTGTCACCCTCATAATGCACCACTTCTTCCTCCTCGGATTCTTCATCATCTGTTTCTTCCTCTTCCATTTCATCATACTCTCTCTGTCTCTTTCCCTCTTCAATCTCTATGTCATCAGCATCACCCATATAAAAAGGGTTTCCATCACTGTCATCTTCACCTTCACAATCAAAACCACCAATGCCCTCATATCCATCTTCTTCTTCTAGTTCCAAAACAGCTTTCAGCTTTCCTTTCACATTCTTGCTCTCTTGTGTGCAAACACCAGTACCATGAGCTAAATTGGAGCTGCTACTCTGACTTTCAAAGACAACTCCATCTTGATCAACAACATAGATGGGTGGCTCACTAAGATCATATAGCACAGGCTCTTCACACACAACTGTAGACAATTCTTGCCTCTGAAAGTGGCTGACAGGAGGTGGACATGCCCTCACTAGCAAATTTAGAACCTTAGACTCCTCCATCTGCCTCTTTATCATTTGCAAGTCAGCATTACTCTATACCATCTCCAAACCTTTCTCCCCTAAGGCTGGATTCTCAATGTGATACAGTAGATCATATACACTAAATCCTTGGGTTTCCATCACTGCAACTATATTCATTACATCTGAACTGCAGAGCTTCATCTCAAACATTTCTGCAGCATCAAAATGGATCCTAACCTCCAAAATGTCATCATACAAACTGCAAAATTAAATAACACAAAATAATGGTTAACAAGGATATATCAACTATTCAGTACACTCAGTTTAACACAAGCCTATAATACTCTTAGTTAACATATAAACAGAGCTTTGTTTTACTATTCTCAGTTCAGTAATGACCTCTACATATCAACAATCTGAGATTTTTTATTTACAGAACAATGATGGATGAATTATTTACCATTAGCCCTAGTCAACAATTTCAATAAAGACAATTACTACAAATCAAACAAAGTATGACAGCAAACACTTATGATAGTAAACAATGTAAATAAGTATCTCAATGCAACCCTAATGACATAAAACAAATTATGAATAAACTGGGATGCTGTAGTTACAGAGAATTAGTTAACAGAATAATGCTGCCTAGTTAGGACATGTTAACCCAAATTTGGACTAAAAAAACAATGTTAGTGAATCAGTACAAAATTGAATATTGCTGCCTACCTAGCCCTAATAAACAATTTGAGTAAATCATATACCACAGTACCAATTAGGACTAAGGACAGACATGTAGGCATGAAACCCTAACCCTAATCCCCAATTTGAGTTAGCAAAAAAAGCAAGAGTGGAGAACTTACAGCAAACCACCGATTCCATGGGTATACTGATGGGCTGTGCTAGGGTTCGCCACCCAAATATGCGCCAGCCGCAACCTCTGCTCCATCGACAACGCCGGCTCCGCAAAATCGCCGTCGTCGCTGCAGTCCTCCGAGGTGGAGTAGCCTCCTCCTGCCGGAGTCGTCGACGCCATCGTCTCACAGAGCAGAGCAGCCGCCGGGGAGAGGAGGGCTCGAGGGGAGGGAGGAGACGACGGGCGGCTCGGACCGGACGAGCGACCGAGCAAGAAAACCGGTTCGATCCGGCCCAGTCCGAGTCAGCAGGCGGGCACGCGCCCACTGGCCAGCGTGGCACCTGACGGGCGGGCCCAACCGGTCAGTTTCCCCGTCAATCTCTCCCTAATAATAAAGCAGCTATTGCTTCTGCCGTACGTCGTCGGCGTTTTTGCACAAAAGCCCCTGTGTTTTATTGAATTCAACCCGCGGTCCTATAATAAGTGGACAAAACGTTTCGTTTTTTTATAAAAAGGCCCTGGACAGCGTCACGCCGGCCCGGCCACTCCGGCGCATCTCCCATGCGCGGCAGCGTCCGCTCCCCCCCCTTCTCCTCCTTCCCTCGCCGCCGACCGTTTGCGTCGTCCGGACAAAGCCCCCGCGCGGATCCGGTGGCGAGGGGGTCTCTGGCGCGCTGGGCTGACGCACGGGGAAGCAGATCTGTAAAAAGAAATACACCAGCATGGGATCTCCTCGACTCCTCCTCGATGCCTACAGGTACGGCGTCTCCGCCGCCGCCACCACGCGCAGCCGGTCTTCTTCCCCGTCCGTTTGCCGCACGCGCCTCCTCCCCTCCACCGGCATGCCGGGACGGCGTACTGGGCCTTGCCGGACGCCGAGGACCAGCGGGTCAATGCCGGCCCCCACTCCGGCCTCAACCACACCAGCCCGAACCACTTCTCGCGGGCGTGCGGGGATGGAGAACCCCCGACGGGCAAGCAGGACCTGACGTGGGGGCGGATCTGGGGCAGCGACCCGTCCGGGCTCCCCCACCCCCACCACCGCCCTTGGACGCCGCGGGGGCGAGTCTGGGCAGTGACCCGACCGAGGTTCTCCCACCGCCACCCCCGCTCCCGAGGGCGTCCTGTACGACGGGGCGTAGGCAGCGGATAGATTCGCGTGCCCGGCCGAGCACGCCTCGCTGAACGGGACCTCCGGCGAGGCGGCGGGCTACAAGGCTGCGGGGGGCACGGAGAACGGCGCCGCCCCCGCCGAGATGGCCGAGCCCATGGTCCCCGAGCAGTCGTACGAAGATGGTAATGCTGACGGGGCCGAAGCCTTCTCTATCTGGTTTCGTTGCCTGTCTGCTACTTTGTTGCTAATACGCTGTTGCTTGCTCTTCCGCAGTTGTGGCTTCAGTGGAAGAGGCTAGGTTATGGGATGTTGTCACCGTGGATTTCTTAGACTTCGATGCTTGGACCGCATTTATTCAAGAGACTGAGAGGATTGCTGAGGTGAAATTGAAACTGTTGCCTTACCATGTAGTGCATTGTTCTCCTTTTAGCAACTTGTTGTATGCATGTGTCATAATTTTCAGCTGCTTATCCTCTTTTTGTTCCCACATGTGTTTCATATTCCTTTGGTCATATGCAATCGATCTCTATCTTGTGGACCACCAAGTTATGCCAATCTTTGTTATGCATGGATGGTGACTCGCTCCCTTGTTTTGATTAGCACATTTTCTTTCTACATTCCTCTGTCTTGTAGGATCCCAGTATATTTTCTGTTTGACTTCATGGGCCTTGTTCCCAGTAGTAGTTTCATCAGTCTTACTGTAGCCTTATCAATCTGTCCTTATTTGTGTTTTAATGAACAACACTAGATATAAATTTGATATGTTTGGCTAATAAAGTAAAATGGATTTTTAATGATAAACAAGTTTATGCTAATGCCATATTTGTGTGTATTCCTCCTCAGAGCAACATACTGAAAATACGGAAAGTGAATGATGCATTCCTTGCGGGGTTCCCTCTGTGCTTTGGCTATTGGAAGAAATATGCCGATCATGAAGGCCGTCTAGATGGTTTCAATAAAGTTTTTGAGGTCTATGAACGGGCAGTTCTTGCAGTTACTTATTCAGTGGACGTATGATGTAATTATTGTCAGTTTGCGATTTCAACATACAATGACCCAGATGTCATCAGAAGGTAGAAATTGAATACCCAAGCTATTTTGATGAAGTTTTTAACTTCCTTTTGTGTCTTGACTTTTGTTAACTACTGCGTTTTAGGCTGTATATATACAGGAATACATGACAAGAAGTGATTTTACAATACTTAGCACCTGAACAAGAATGGTTGATGAAATGCTTTATAATATAGCACTGTATTTCCGCAGTCCTTGTGATAGTGTAGGCTATGCAAGTGTTGCATATATTCAAATTTTGCAATTGAGTCGGCTCCAGATGATAGTGAAAGGTACATTTGCAGGCATTTGGAGAGAAATTTTGGGGTGCCTGCATATATTCAAAATGTTGCATATATATCCTAAAATAGTACAGTGTGCAGGCATCCCAAAATTTCGCTCCAGATGACTCATTTATTCCACTGAAAAAACACTCGCTCTAAACAACGTCACCATGAAATTATTTGATCTGGCCCGTGTTGTGTCGGCTCTGATTTAGTTGCAATTGAGTTTGTGTTATTATCGCGGAAGAATATTGTTCTCACTTATGGTGACTAGATTACCTAAATTATGCTAACTGCCTGCTTACTTTGGGGAGTGTGGATGACTGTCATTTTCTATGTGCTTACTCTGCTTATTATCTGCATGTATAATGTTCTTTGCACGAGCATAATTTTCTATGTTGTGATAATAAGAGAGTAAATTGTAGGTGCCTTGCATGATGGTTTGTCTACATTGATGGAGATGATTGTTTAATCAGGGTCTTGTGAATGTGATATCTCGGAATGCAATCATTTTGCCATTAGGCGATGTTTTTTTTTTTTGTGAAATTAGGCGATGTTTTAGGAAAAGATCAGAGTGCACAGTTGAACTGTTTACGTGGTAACAACCATTTAGGAATACATAGAGTGGCTTTTTATTAGTAGAAGCAAGGTAAAAAAAGATAGAGGGGAATATGGGGCCAAGAATTTGTTTTCCAAATAAAATTTGCCACTGTTCTTTTTTAGCTCTCATCAGTTTATTCACACATTTCAAGGAAGTGCAATGTATTTTCTAGGTGGAGGGATTTGTGCGCGCGGACGGAGGTGATCAAGGGAAGCATTCAGGAGCGAGGTGTTCGAGGGCTACGATCGCCAGTAATGCGAGGTCTCAGACGCCTCCACTCTTGATGGAGGTACATGCCCACCCGTCCCCCGTGCCTAAGTCTATTGGGGGATTTCTCCCCCAAATTGTGGTTTTATTTGAAACAAGCAGTTATGAAATCTTACATGGCTATCCAATGGTTATAAGTTTTTTGTGCTATTTGCTTCACATATCCAATGTAGATGAAAAAGTCGACACTCAGTCACCAAAGAGATTATAAGTTGAATTGAGGAGCACATTTCTGACCAAAATTTTTAGACACCGCCAGCAAAGCAAAGCTATACATTGAAAGTGAAATGGTGTGCTCTCCAGTCAACATTTGCAAGGTTTGTGTCACATTTCAGAAGTGGAGAAGTGCCATGGTAGCTTGTCGCTTGAGGAGATGCGTTTGTTGTCAAGGTTTCCTGAGGATGTGTGTGGCTCGGAACAAGGCTACTCTTCTATATAATCCAAGTTCTTTCACTTGTCTTATTTGTCTCCTAGCACTTTTTATGTGATGTGTAGTTTCTTCCTTTTCAAAGTTATTTGTTAATGAACCAGACCGACCTAAAACTGATGCTTTTAGTTTGCTAGAACTTTTTATGCCTGAAAGAAAGCAAAATGCAGAATGCCGGGATCAGAAATCCATTAATTTATCTTAGTATCTCCTTCTGGTTTGATTTTAGCATCATTTTTTCTTCATGCATTTAATTTGCTGTGCAGGTGTCTTGCGTAAGATGCTATAAGGAAACTTTCTTTACCGATTACAGCACCGATGTTGGCAGGACCTGATTTCTATCTGCACTTCTCCAACTAAAATTCATCTTGAGTCAAGATGATATATAGAATCTCTTTAATTAACTAGCCGAAACTCATGGACAATGTATTGTCAGCTATATCACGCAAGAAGCCATGCAACCACAAACCATGCAGACTTCTTTTTCTATGTATCCAAACTTTGTAAACATTTCATTCATAATTGTAAACTTATTCTATGTTTATTTGTTGTCCGCCAAGAAAAAATAAATTAGTGACCATATGTGCTTATTTACTACTGTTTTGAGTTTCTGTTCCTTAAAAGTTCTGAATCTTCTGATAGTATGTGTGTTTTTTTTACCTATTTTTGTTATATTAAATTTTTTGTTACATTTCTCCAAATAAAAGTAACTATTAAATTTGGTATGAAACATATATAGGCCTTATTAAATTTAAATTCATGGTAATTTAGTTACTTCCTCCAATCCATATTAGTTGTCGCTGGTTTAATACAACTTTGTACTGAAGTTGTACTAAACCAGCAAAAAGTAATATGGATTGGAGGGGGTGCATGAATTATTAAACTCTCGAAGAGTATGTAACGATCAGAATGTATGTTTCTACCACTCCAAGACTATTCCATGCATCATTGCTCTTCCATCCGATGGCGGTGTAGAACTGAAGTAGGCGCAGACGAAAGACATTATGGTGGCTTCTTCACATCTACACTTAATGGTATGAAAAGTGATAATTCTTTCTAATTTTTTTGGGGGGAAAAGGCCCAAGGCCAATTATTAAGAAACACATGTCCTTACAAACTCACACGTACAGAAAAAGGAAATTGCATTCAAATCCTTGGGGGAGCCGAACTCTACTTCCTCCTGCATCCAACCGCAGCACACCGTGAGCATAGCTTGATCCCGCCTCAATGAAACATTTTTTAAACCCATGAGCTTATGGAAGCAGCAACTATGAAGTCGTTGATGTAGAATCCAGGAGATGCCGACGTCCGTGATCTGTGAAGCAAATCGCTGACACGGAGAAGAAAACGTCGAGAAGGGCATGTAGAAACTCCGAAGACCAGAAAAACCGATTGAATTCGCACATATTCCCCAGAAACCTAAACATACCAGATCCCGAAAGACCTGGCAGAGACAAAGATCCACATGCTACGCCGGTGATAAACAGACCAAAGAAACGGGGATAGGACGGGGAGAACATTATTTTTACAAAGGACTGGCACCGTTGTCTCGCTTCCCTATCCAAAACCCTAAGACAACCGAAAACCTGTCCCCGCCCAGTATTCGCGCAACCCCCTTCTCCAATGACCAGGCTAGGTCCGGTCAGCGCTGAAGATAGCCAACGAGCAACCAGCTCGGACAAACCACCAAGCCTCCATGCCATATCGTGCGTTCCACCAGGGCAACACAAAGGCATATTCACCTTATAGAGAATGAGGGTAACCTTATTTCTGACGTTTGTTAAATTTGTATATAAAAAGTGGCACGTATTGACATGCAAAGCATATTTTATGAATTTTTCTCGCCCGGTGCAACGCACGGGCATTTGTACTAGTACGTACAAACCGTGGTTTTAGACTATTCTGCAACGCCTGGCCACAAACTTGGTACTGACACGTAAAAATTACCAAACCTGATACCAATCTGCTTCCAATGCCCCAATTATGGTACTCTGTGCAATTTACTCGATAGATCATGATGGTTCACGAGCTTTCTTTCTGTTGAGACCGCGCTTTTGCCCTCCCAATGGGCAATGGCCATGGATTGAGCACCGACCGACGCATGTGTGCGGCGCGCTTTACCAACGGCTTTGTAAAAGACTTGGACGGTGCGTCTCCATGCTACTCCATCATGTGCGTCGCAAACAGCCGGCCATCGCCATCTTTGACCCCTTGCCGCCTTGGTCTCTCGCGTTCACGTACACTATCATGGTGGACTCTTGGTCCAAGACGGCGACCGGCCGATCGCACCAAGCCAAACATACCAGAGGGTTGGTGTGCACGCACGCACGCACGCGAGCAAGTTGCTTTGCCACTACACCATGACTGTATTTGTATTGTGCGCTACCAAAACTTTGCTTCTTGTCTTTGCTCCTACCTACGTACAGGTATTTTCTAAAAAAAAAAAAACTACGTACAGGAATGAACGCCCAGCTGAACTAAATAACCGCATTTTTTTACACAAAGAATGAATTTGTATTTGCAACCTTGAACGACTATCTCATCACGGAACCTGTTTGTTCGCCGTCGCCGTGTCCTGAGCTCTTGCAGTACACACATCCCGCGTCGCCGTTCGCGGCACCGGCGATGTCGAGCAGCGCGGCGAGCACGTCCGGCATGTCCGGCCGCTCGTGCGGCGCGTCGGCCGTGCACCGCATGCCCAGCGCCAGCAGCTCCCAGAACACACCTTCGTTTGTCTGATTCTCCCGTTGTTGTTGCCGCCTTCCTTGCCAGCCCTCCTTCTCGGTGCGCCGGGCCCAGTCGACCAGGCACTCCTCGCCGCCGTCGACGGCGCGCCGGGCCGTGGCGAGCTCCATGAGGAGCACGCCGTAGCTGTACACGTCGCCCTTCGTCGTGGCGCGCCACGTCTGCCCGTACTCCGGCGCCACGTACCCGACCGTGCCGGCCACCACCGTGCTCACGTGGGTGTCGCCGGGGCGGACCACCCTGGCCAGCCCGAAGTCCGTCACCCTGGCGCGCCCCTCGCCGTCCAGGAGCACGTTGCTGGCCTTCACGTCGCGGTGCACCACGGCGGGCACGCACTCGTGGTGCAGGAACGCCAGCGCCCGCGCCACGCCCACGGCCGCGTCCAGCCGCGCCGCCCGCCCGAACGCGCCCGTGTCGCAGATCAGCGACTCCAGGCTCCCGCCGTCGAGCCGCTCGTAGACCAGTATCTTGGCGCCGCCGGAGAGGCACCACCCGTAGAGCGTCACCAGGTTCGGGTGCGGCCACGTGAACCCCATCCTGTCGGCGAGCACCTCCATCTCGGCGCGGAACTCGCGCTCGCCGTCGCCGTCCACGCCGTCGCGCGGCCTGGAGAGCTTCTTCACCGCCACGGCGCGGCCGTCGGGGAGGACGCCACGGTACACCACGCCGGAGCCGCCGCGCCCGATCACCCGGTCGTCGGAGAAGTTGCCCGTGGCCGCCACGATGTCGCGGTAGGTGAACGCCGTCTTGTCAAGCCGGAACACCTTCACCCCCTCCGTCGAGGAGGAGCACCCCGTGGCCGACGACGACCCGGACGGCGGCGACGAGGACAGTCCGAACGCGTACTTGCCCTTGGAGTGCTCGCAGGAGAATGAGCCCGGCTCCGGCTCCTGGTCCACCGGGAACCGGGCGCGCACGCTGGTGACTGCGAACACGACGGTGCCGGCGATGAAGGCGATGACGAGGGAGAAAAGCAACCACATGACGATGGTTCTTGGTATGCGGTCTGTCCTAACAGCAGGAGGAACATCGGCAGCTTCCGGTCGTGGTGGTTGCTTACCGGCAGCTCCACCCTGATGCAATGAAATGAGCGGGTTGCCGAGGAAGGACTGCTCGTCGAAGGTGCCGAACTGGCCGGTGGTGGAGACATTGCCGGAGAGGAGTGGGTTGTATGACACGTTGAACATAGATAGCTCGGTGAGCTTGAACAGGCTCGCCGGGAGCTCGCCGGAGAGGTTGTTGAAGGACAAGTCCATCCTCTCGATGCACAGAATGTTGCCGATCTCCGACGGAATCAGGCCCGAGAGGTTGTTCCTCGAGACGTTCAGCATGACGAGCGGGAGCCGGCCGATCTCCGGCGGCAGCTGCCCCGTAAGACGGTTGCGGTCGAGGTGGAGCAAGCTGAGGTTCCGCATTGCACCGATCTCTGATGGTATCTTGCCGGAAAGCAAGTTCCCTGACAGCTGCACGTACCCGGAGACCGTGTTGGACCTCACCGGCGACGACGAGTTGGTGCAAATTGGGACGATTCCGTAGCCTTTGAGCATGCGGTCCCATATGGTGCGGCAGCTCTCCCGAGTCATGACGGAGTAGACGAAGCTGAACGGAGGATAGCTCGCCGGGATCCACCGTTTCATGGCCTGGCACTCGCCGGAGCCGGCGAGCACGCTCGTATCATTCCGGTTCTTGGCGAAGGTTGGGCCGGGGTTCCTCCCTATCTCTGCCATCTCCGGTGGAATCTTGCCAGTCAACTGGTTGTCCGCCAGGTTCAGCCAGAGCAAGCTGGTGCACTTGCCGATTTCAGGTGGTATCTCACCGGAGAGCTTGTTCCCGGCGAGCATCAGCCAGAGGAGCGACGTGAGGTTCCCTATTGTCGCAGGGATCCCGCCTGAGAGCGTGTTGTTAGACAGGTCCAGCGCCTGGAGCTCTGCGAGCCGGCCGTACTCCGGCGGTATCGTGCCGGAGAAGTTGTTCTCGGCGAGCATCAGGTACTTGAGGCTCTTCATCTCAGACACTTGTGGAGGGAGCTCGCCGGTGAACTCATTGAAGCTGAGGTCGAGCCTGGCGAGCAGTGGTAGCCGGAGCACGCCGGAGGCCACGATGCCGCCGGTGTAATTGTTGTGATGAAGCACAAGATACTTCAAGCTCGTAAAGTTGCCGAAAATCTTTTGCACGTCGCCTCGAAACTTGTTGGTACTGATGTCCATGAACTGAAGTCTCCCGCAGTTCGTCAGCTCCGGCGGTATCTGCCGATCGAACTTGTTGTTCCCAAGAATCAGCGTCTCAAGGACGGCGAGCTTCCCGATTCCGGCAGGGATCATCCCAGAGAAATTATTCCCCCACAGCGACATGTACGTCAAATTCGTGCAATTGGCGATGGAATCCGGGAAGCCCCCGACCAGCTGGTTCGCGGAGAGGTCCAAGGACTGGAGCCTGCAGCCATCAGGAAACGTGCTCCACGGGACGCGCCCGGTTAGGTTGTTCTCGGCGGCGCTGAATTCCCTGAATCTCGCGATTCCCGGCCAGAGCTCGCCGGTGAAGTTGTTGGAGCTGAGGTCGACCTTGTCGAGCCTGGCGCAGCGGTCGAACAGGCCGGTGACGCTGCCCGTGAGATTGTTGGTGGACAAGTCGAGCAGGGCGAGGTCGGCGCATATCACCGGGAAGTTGATGGCGACGGCGCCCTCGAGCCGGTTCCCCGAGACGTCGAGCGCCTGGAGCTTGGTCAGCCCGGAGAGGTTGAGCGGCCCGGTGATGAGGTTGTGGGAGAGGTTGAGGTGCAGGAGGCCGCGGCATTGGTTGAGGTCGGCGGCGGGGAGCGGGCCGGTGATGGAGTTGTCGGAGAGGTCGAGCGACGTGAGCGCCGAGAGGCGCGAGAAGCCGCCGAACGTCGGGCCGGAGATGGTCGAGCGCGTCAGGTTCAGCGACCAGACGCGGCCGCCCCCGTCGCAGGTCACGCCGTTCCACCCGCACGGCGACGGGTCCGACTCCTGCCACTGATCGTAGCCGCCGCGGTTGACCTTGTTGTTGGCGACCAGGAATCGCTTGAGCTCCACCAGCACCTCCTTGTCGCCGCCGCCGCCGGCGCTCTGCGCGCCTGTCAGCGCCGCCTCACCTTCAAGACAGCAGGATCGATCGAATTAGACTGACTGAACGCGCAATTCAGCTCACGCACACCAAGAAGAGAAGAGAACATAGCAGCCCAAGAACAGAGCAAGAAAGAAAGGGAGGCCGGCGGTACCTGCGAGGAGGAGTAGGCAGAGGAAGTGGAGGAGCAGGGGAGACATGGCCTGCCCTCCTGAATCATGGAAGAATCGAATCGTGGACGAAAGGCGCGGGGGCTGTGCCTCGCCTCATGCGCGAGCCGCCTGTGCTTTCTTGGCTTTGGCTAACCGCCCCTCTGCTCTGCTCTGCTCGGTGCTCGCTTGGCTTGCTTGCCCCGCAATTCCAAGACGAAGACGACGAGCGGTGTGAAGTAAGCAAGCAAGGAAAGACGAAATGGCTTTATACGTAGCGATAAAAGTCTGAGGTTGCTCCTCTAAAAAAAAAAGTCTGAGGTTGCTTACGGCTTGTTAATCCACACACATGTGGGTGCGTTGTTGCAGAGACTGGGTGTAATTAGTATCTTTGCAATATTAATATATTTTCTTTATCGAAAAATATGGGTGGGGTGGAGAGACTGGTATGCAGGGGCGTCGCTGTCCCCCGTCTGGGCCTTTGAATTCCCCTTGTTTGATCTTTTGTTAATGTTAATTCGGCGCTGACTGCTGTACGGGGAGCCAAAAGGACACGAGTCTGACCGACTCACTCGCTGGCTTGGGTTGTGGCCTCCGAATTCCCTTCCCCCCCTCCCTGGCTTTCCGTCTGAGGCCTTGATTTGTCACCGTTTTTAATTGGAAAATCGTAGTATAACTAGTTTGAGAGAACGCACGTCAACAATGTCGGGAATAAATACTTGGAGAAGAAGGGATGGGCAATCTTTAACAGCTCCGATGACATCTCAAGCTACCATATGACCGCATGACGACATCTCAAGCTCCTTGCTCCTGGCGTAGGAGTGACCCCGCCGAAATCCCACCGGAAGCTTCGTCGTTGGATGTTGTTTCTTTTCTCTTGATCTACTCGAACATATTTTTCCCCTGAAAAGAAAAACAGGTGTGATGTTCTCGCATCGAGACTGTTGGTCCAGGGAATAGTGGCCGCCGTTGTTGACAGTCGAAAGGACGCCAGCGGTTTCGTCTCAGTCAGCCTGCCGCGGGAGTTATGATGGGGCCGAAGCGAACGGCCTGTGCACGGGTGACCCGCGTGCGCGCGCGCCCACGCGTGCAGACGTGAAGCTTCCAAAACGCACTAATGATGCGCTCTGAGAGTTTTAAGAGTTATTTTGGTGGTCTACACCTAGCAATGCCAATTTGCCGCACAATATTATCATACTTTCCTAAGATTAGTTTTTTAAAATAAGAGCCATAAGTTGACAAGTCTAAGGTAATCTTGTCATATTTTTTGAGTGTATGTGGTGTGGGATCCTAACGTGACTTGTCAAAGGTGTGGCTTGACAAAACATCCACCTAAGTTGGTCAAACTTGCCTAACCTTAGATGTGACAACTTTTGATGAACTTGGTCACAAACCAAACAACCCCTTTCTTCTTTCTTTCTTTTCTTTCCGCCGATTATCAGGAGTGCTAGTGGTCTTGTGCGCGGCTCTGCTCCAAAGTTCAACGACGAGGGATGTAAGAGCAACTCCAACGGGCCGCTCGTTTTGTCCGTTTTTTGTCCGTTTGGATCAGATTCGCTAGTCGTCCGTCCCTTTTTGTGTTTGGGTCGATCGTGCGGCCAACGCGCCGACCCAATTTGTGTCCGTCCAGGACGCAATTTAAACCTAGAAAGGCCCACAACTATAGATCATGTTGACGGCTATGCCGTCGCATAGAGTTCATGCTCGCGCCGTGCCAGTGATCACCACACAGTTCAAGTTGTTGCATTGCCAGCACACTTGCCAACATACAAAAAGGATGACACTCTACGCCATAGATCACTCGTCGTCGAACTTGGGCATGTCGGCTTGCATCTTCTCGACCCAAGCCCTCTTTCTCGGGGAGACCATGCTCAAGTCCACCTTCATGAGCTCTACCCCCTTTGCCATGCAAGCGAGCGCCACTTCTTTTGCTTTGGTCTTGGCATTGGTGGCCTCGATCTCGAGCATCTTCATTTGCTTCTCCGCCTCCATCTCGAGCTTCTCCGCCTCCAACTCGAGCCTCTTCCTTTGTATATCAATGAAGGCATTCATTTGTTCTTCCTTGTCTTGTCGGCGCTTCCCCTTCCTTGTGTCTTTCTTGGTCATCATGCCTTCCAAAGTAGCATGCAAGGCAATCGACGCCGCATCACACTTGTCCTCCTTCTTGGAGTGGGTCTTCCCCCTCGGCCACGGCTTCCCTCCCTCACCATGCTCCTCGGCAGGATCCTTCCCTCCACGCGCCTTGAGGGCTGCATATTGCACCTTGAACTTCTCGTCCCCATTGACGATCAACCAAGCATGTGTGAGATTGAACGACTTGTTCTCATGTTGAGCCTTGAATGCTTCCAAAGATTGGAATGCCTACAAATGAAAGGTAAACAACTATGTGGGCAATTGGACAAGCAAACATACGGGCAAGCAAGCATATGGACGAGCAAGCATATGGACAAAATGAGCAAGCAAGCAAATGCACAAGCAAGCATATGGAAAAAACGGACAAGCAAGCATATGAGCAAGAAAGATGGCCGGCATGTATACCATGTCTTTGATGCCGAGACCACTCACGGGGCGTCCCTCGATGCTTTCAAGAGTGGCACAAAACTTGTAGCACTCTTGTTGCATCACCCTCCAACGCTTCGAGAGGGACACCCACCCACACTTGATCTCCATCTTGTTGTATGACGAGAACTTCTTGCATTCATGGTGTTCACGCTGAACACGTAGCCAAAAGGTGGATGCCTTTTGCTCAGCGTCGATCTTGGGGTCTTATCCAATGCCTCTCCAACATTCACAAAGGAGCTTGTCCTCATCCTTCGTGTATGCCTTTGTCCGTTTGCTTTTCCGCTTCTTGTTTGCATTGTCTTGGGTGGTGAGCTCGTCGGCAAACAAAGGCTCCCCGTCGATGTCTACTTCATCTTCTTCCTCTTGGCCGTAGTTCTTTGGGAATTCGTCCACTTGGGGGAATGCGTAGAAGGGTTCGAGTTGGGGGAGTTCTTGATCAAAGATGTCAGCCGTGTCGGCCATGAAGGGGCTCGGTCGTCCTGACTTTGTGTCTTATTGGGATCGATGCCCGCGGCGCAACCCACACCACCTTCGAAGATGATGTTCTTCATGATGAAAGGGTTCTCACCGTCGTCTTCCTCCGTAGCCAGCGTTCTATCAAATAGGTTGCAGGCGTCATGCTCATGTCGGCTGGGATCTCATGTGGGTGTTTCTGGTCCCCTGTCGA
Source organism: Elymus sibiricus (assembly GCA_039707655.1). Taxonomy (NCBI): domain Eukaryota; kingdom Viridiplantae; phylum Streptophyta; class Magnoliopsida; order Poales; family Poaceae; genus Elymus; species Elymus sibiricus. The sequence continues at coordinate 142,715,471 of CM077665.1, read as the reverse complement.
CGATCCACCGGCCATAGGAGCGGTATTGAGGTCGATGCAGATGGGCTCGCGCATGGTCGGCGCAACCATGCTCATGTCCGGCGAGAAGTCCCCAGAGAAACGGGAGGGATGTGGGTTGGGATGATGGAAGCCGGGCATTAGCGGTGTGGTGGACTTGCGCGATGACTCCAGCAGTGGCATACAAGGAAAGGTGGACGACCCCATGCTGGCCGCGGCCATGACGGCGGCGACGAGCCCGTGTTGGCCTGGGTTCAACCCTAGGAAGATCAGTTAATGGCCTAGAAATCTTTGAGAAATCCTTAATGGATCTCCTATAGAAACCAACATGACCAAGGAAACTTCGTATACCTTTTACATCTCTAGGACATGGCATTTTCTGGATTGCATCAATTTTAGCTTTGTCTACCTCAATACCTCATTCGGAGATTTTATGCCCAAGCACCATGCTTTCGTTTACCATAAAGTGGCACTTCTCCCAATTCAAGACAAGGTTAGTTTCTTCGCATCTCTGCAAAACTCGATCAAGGTTGCTCAAGCAACCATCAAAAGAAGTCCCATAAACGGAGAAATCATCCATGAAAACCTCAACAATCTTTTCACAAAAGTCAGAGAATATAGCAGTCATACATCTTTGAAAGGTAGTAGGTGCATTACATAAACCAAAAGGCATACGGCTATAAGCATAAGTTCCAAAAGGGCATGTAAAAGTAGTTTTCTCTTGATCTTCTTTTGCCACAGGTATTTGAGAAAAAAAAATCCATCAAGGAAACAAAAGTGTGTATGATTAGATAATCTTTCTAACATTTGATCAATAAAAGGCAAGGGGTAATGATCTTTTCTAGCAGCTTTGTTTAATTTTCTGAAATCAATTACCATCCTATAACCAGTTACAATTCTTTGTGGAATAAGTTCATTTTTATCATTAGGAACAACAGTTATACTCCTTTCTTAGGAACACAATGAACAAGACTTACCCATGTACTACCAGCTATGAGATAGATTATACCTGCATCCAGAAGCTTTAATATTTCAGTTCATAACACTTCTTTCATTTTAGGATGTATACGACGTGGATGATCGACGACAGGTTTAGCATCCGGTTCCATATTAATCTTATGCTAACATAAAGTGGGACTAATGCCCTTGGGATCATCGAGAGTATATCCAATAGCAGCAAGGTGCTTCTTCGGAGTTTTGAGGAATCTCTTTTCTTCATGCTCTGAAAGGTTAGCACTAATAATATTATGATATATATTCTTTTCATCAAGATAAGCATATTTCAATGTATCAGGTAATTTCTTTAATTCAAACACGAGATCTCCCTTAGGTGGGGGAGGATCTCCTAGAATGTCTACAGGTAAATTGTGTTTAAGAATAGGTGTTTGCCTAAAGAATATCTCATCTATTTCAGTCCTTTCATTCATATGCATATCATTTTCATGGTCTAGCAAATATTGTTCTAAAGGATCAGTGGGAGGCACGACAATAGAAGTAAGACCAATAATTTCATCTTGACTAGGTAACTCTTTCTCATGTGGTTGCCTACCGAACTTAGAGAAATTAAACTCATGGGATACATCACCAAAACTCACTTCAATCTTTTCTTTAACACAATCAATTTTAGCATTAACGGTATTTAAGAAAGGTCTGCCAAATATAATGGGACAAAAGTTATCTTGTTGTGAACCAAGTACTAAGAAATCAGTAGGATATTTGATTTTTTCACACAAGACTTCAACATCTCTAACGATCCCAAGTGGTGAAATAGTATATCTATTTGCAAGTTTAATAGTAACATCGATGTCTTCCATATCAGAGGGTGCTATGTCATTCATAATTTCTTGATATAAGGTAAAAGGAATAGCACTCACACTAGCACCCATGTCACATAAGCCATGATAGCAATGATATCCAATTTTAACAGAAACAACAGGCATGCCAACAACTGGTTTATTCTTATCTAGCATATCATGTTCGTTTCTAACAGGTTTTGCGATTCTAGCAGCATCATCAGAGAAGTAAATAACTTGCCCGTTGATATTGTCAGCCAAGAGATCCGTAACCATAGCAATATTAGGTTCCACATTTATTTTTCAGAAGGTTTCGGTTTTCTAACAATGCTTTTATTAACCATAGTTGTAGCTTTAGCATGTTTCTTAATCCTAACAGGAAAAGGTGGTTTCTCAATGTAAGTAGTGGGCAGAACCGGATCAACATTATAGATAAAATGTTTATATTTAGCAATAATAGGTTCCTCTAACAATTCTTCAATGGGTGGCTGATACTTAAACCACTTCTCCTTGGGGAGATCAACATGAGCAGCAAAAGTTTCACAAAAGGAAGCTACTATCTCAGAGTCAAGTCCATACTTAGCGCTAAACTTATGAAAAATATCGGTTTCCATAAAAGATTTAACACAATCAAATTCAAGTTTTATACCTGACTCTTTACCTTCGTTGAGCTCCCAATCTTCAGGGTTGCGTTTAATTCTTTCCAGAAGATACCATTTGAATTCAATAGTTTTTGTCATAAAGGAACCAGTAGAAGAAGAATCAAGCATCAATTGATCATTATAAGAAAACCGAGCATAAAAGTTTTGTAATATTATTTGCCTTGAGAGCTCATGATTGGGGCATGTGTGCATCATAGACTTAAGCCTCCCCCAAGCTTGAGCGATACTTTCTCCTTCACGAGGCAAAAAATTATATATATATAATTCCAATCATGATGGACCAGATGCATAAGATAAAACTTCTGGTGAAATTCCAGCTTCAATCGATGCTAGTCCCATGTTCCAGCATCATCCAATAGCCTGTACCAAATTAATGCCTTTCCCGCCAAATATAAAGGGAATACCTTCTTCTTAACACCATCTTCAGATAAACCCGCAAACTTAAATAATCCACAAATCAAATCGATATATATCAAGTGCAAATCAGGATGAGTTGTTCTGTCTCCCGCATAAGGATTAGCTAGCAGTCTTTCTAACACACCCGAAGGAATCTCATAATAAATATTTTCAGAAAGTTCAGTAGGTCGGGGAGCGGCTCTTGCCACTTCTGGACGAGGTGAAGTTACCCCGAACAAACCTCTCAAAGGATTATCATCCATGGTAACAAGTAGTAGTAAATTTCAGCACGTACCGAAAATGTTTCCTTACGAAATTCCACTTACCAAAGGCGCTTCACTCCCCAAAAACAACACCAGAAAAGAGTCTCAATGACCCACAAGTATAGGGGATCAATCATAGTCCTTTTGGTAAGTAAGAGTGTCAAACCCAACGAGGAGCGAAAGGAAATGACAAACGGTTTTCAACAAGGTATTCTCTGCAAGTGTTGTACGTAACAATGATGGATATTTTTTTAGCAAGACAATTCATAACAAGTAACAAGTAACAATAATAGCAAGTGTGCAGCAAGATAGCCCATTCCTTTTTATAGCAAAGGACATGCCTGAAAGTTTTCTTATATAAAGCAAAGCGCTCTCGAGGACACATGGGGATTTTTGTCTAGTCACGTTCATCGTGTTGAGTTGATCCGCGTTCGCTACTTTGATAATTTGATATGTGGGTGGACCGGTGCTAAGGTGTTGTTCTTACTTGAAAAAACAACCCACTTATGATTACCCCTATGGGAAGAATCCGCAACTACAAAAGAAGAATTAAGATAAATCTAACCATAGCATGAAACATATGGATCCAAATCAGCCCCTTACGGAATAACTCATAAACTAGGGTTTAAGCTTCTGTCACTCTCGCAACCCATCATATACCTATTACTTCACAATGCCTTCCCTTAGGCCCAAATATGGTGAAGCGTCATGTATTCGACGTTCATATGACACCACTAAAGGAAGCAACAACATACATATCATCAAAATATCAAACGAATACCAACTTCACATGATTACTTATAACAAGACTTCTCCCATGTCCTCGAGAACAAAAGTAACTACACACAAATCATCACCATTATCAAGATCAGAGGTGTAATGAATATGACAATGGATCTGAACATATTATTTGCCACCAAATAAACTAACAAGCATCAACTACAAGATGTAATCAAGACTACTAGTAACCCCCAGGTACCAATCTAAGGTTTTGAGAAAAATATAGGGTACAAGAGATGAACTAGGGTTTGAGATGAGTTGGTGCTGGTGAAGATGTTGATGAAGATTGGCCCTCCCACGAAGGAGGGAGCGTTGGAGATGATGATGGCTTCAATTTCCCCCTCCGGGAGGAAAGCCCCCCCCCCCCAAATCGCTCTACTGGAGAGCAAACGTGCTCCTGCCCAGGTTTCCACCTCGAGACGGCGGCACTTCGTCCTGAAAATATCCTCCTTATTTTTTCTAGGTCAAAACCCTTGATATAGCAGAAGAGCGGCACCGGAGCCTGCCTGTGGGCCTCCCAAGGCAAGAGGGCGCGCTAGGGGTGTGGTCGTGCCCTGTTGCCTTGGAAGCAACAGGTGGGACCCCTTTGGTGGATCTTGGATCCAATAATTCTTATATATTCCATAAAAAATCCTCGTGAAGTTTCAGCTGATTTGGAGTCCAGAAATTTTCCACCTTTTTCCATGGCTTTCAGCTCTAGAATTCCAGTTTTCGGCAATTTCCCTCTTGTGCCAACCTTGCAAATTAAGAGAGAAAAGGCATTAGAATTGTATCATAGAGTGGAATAATGACCAAACACATTGTAAATATCAATATGAAATCATGATGCAAAATGGACGTATCAGTCCTTTGCTACTCTCTCATGACGGTGAAGACGGATGCGCGGCACCTCTGCCGCAAGAATGCCAAGGCGCTCCGACTCACCATCGAGTTCTCAGAGCGTGAGGCAAACAAGGAGGCGGTGGCGAAGGCGAAGGCGGCCCGCCATGCGAAGGAGCAGGACCGCCTGCTCCGTTGGCTGTCGGGCATGAGGTGCAGCTCCAACTCTAACCTGACAGATGGCTCCACCTCGAGCTCTGACGAAGATGCACCTTCGCATGCTGACGCCTACACGGAGGAGGGGCACCGCCGCGCCGATGCCCAGAAGGGGAAGGGTCCGGCGAGGAAATGGTGATTTCCTCCGCCCTTCCCCATTCTGTTTATGTTTTAACTATTTTTAAGTTGCTTGTAGTATGGATTTTCCGTTGAACTATGCAATGTTGATCCGATGAACTACGTGTTGATCTTGTTTTACGTAGCATTGCATGAGGTGCATGGTTTTGATAGTTCGGATACGAGGGACGTGGGTGTGAAAGCCAACAAATGAGGCGTGCCCAGTCAATGTCCGCGGATGCGCCCGACGCATCCGTGGGCGTTTGAGGGCCTGGATTTGCTATGTATGGATGTAGATGCTCTAAGAGCACGATACAACCAGACTTGCAAATCCGACCGGTCAAACGCTAGCAGACTCGTCCGCGCGGGCGCTGACCCGACACTTCTCAAATAGCTCTTTATGCATCCGAACACCTCATATATGAAATCTTAAAATTATATAAACCATGCAAATAAAACATCTACGTAGCATGTAGATCAACTAAATCGTCGACAATGCTACTTGTTCTCGTCGGAGATGTCCACTAACTCCATTTCGGGCTCCACGTACTTGGGGCCAGATGCAACTTCGGCTCCTCATGTGCCTCTGCATGGGCCTCCGCCTCCATCTTCGCATCCAGCTCGTCGAGGAGCGCTATGGTCTCCGTCGGTTCTTGTCGGAGGAAGTGTCGGTTGGACTCGACATACGCCTCATCCTAGATGGACTCCAGGATGGTTGTCTGCTCCGCCATCTCCACCGCTTGGGCGACGACAAACTCCGCCATGGCCTGATACGTCTCCAACGTATCTATAATTGTTTATTGTTCCATTCTATTATATTATCATTCTAGGATACTTTTTGGGTGTTTATCTACCAATTAATATTATTTTTGAGTACTAACCTATTGACCCAGTGCCCAGTGCCCGTTGCTATTTTCTGCATGTTTTTTGCTTTTCAGGTTTACCATACCAAACGAAGTCCAAATGCCACGAAAATTTAATATGATTTTTTCTGGACCAAAAGAAGACATGGAAGCTTCGGCAGGAGATGAGAGGCTGCACGAGGGCACCACGAGCCAACAGGGCGCGCCAGGGGGCCAGGCCGCGCCCTGTTGGGTCGTGGCCCCGTCGGCTGCCCTCTCGTGCCCCTCTTTGGCCTATAAATTCTCAAATATTCCAAAAACCCTAGGAAAGCTCCCGAAACACTTTTTCCACAACAGCAAGTCTCTGTTCCGCCGCGTACCCATCTGGCGACGTTTTTCGGCGATCTACCGGAGGGGGAATCGATCACGGAGGGGCTCTACATCATCCTTGATGCCTCCATGATGAGTTGTGAGTAGTTAACCATAGACCTACGGATCCGTAGCTAGTATCTAGATGGCTATCTTTCTCTGTTGATCTTCAATACAATGATCATCGCAGCTTCGCTTTGATCTATTCGATGTAATCCTTTTGTGCGGTGTGTTTGTTGGGATCCAATGAATTCTGGGTTTATGTTCAGATTATTCATGAAAAGTATTTGAGTCACCTCTGATTATTATGATTCTTATTTGCATGATCATTATGGCTTCGTAAATCTCTCTGATCTATTGAGATAGTTTGGGCAACTAGACTGATATTTCTTCAGTGAGAGGGGTGCGTTGTAGTGGGTTCAATCTGGCGGTGCTCTATATCCCAGTGATAGAAAGGGACAATACACATCTTTGCATTGCTGCCACCAAAGATAAAACGACGGGGTTGGTTCATATTAATTGAATTCTCTTTGTCTACATCATGTCATCGTTCTCCAAGCATTACTCTGTTTTACTTAATACTCTAGATGCATGATGGATAGCGGTCGACGAGTGGAGTAATAGTAATAGGTGCAAGCAGGAGTCGGCCTATTTTCTTATGGACGTGATGCATATATATATATATATATATATATATATATATATATATATATATATATATATATGATCATTTCCGTGAATAAAGATTGCATAAATATCCGCTCTTCTATCAATTTCCCAACAATAATTTGTTTGCCCACCGTACGCCTACTACATGAGAGATGCCACTAGAGAAAACTACGGCCCCCGGGTCTATCCACTTATAAGTTTACAAACGCTTTCAATACCTTGCTGCCATTTACTTTGTTTTATTTAATTTTTCAATTTACAATTATCTACACACCTCATTTACTTGCAAATAACGAGATCAAGGGGATTGAGAACCCTCTTTCCGCGTTGGGTGCAAGTGTGTGCTCTTTTGTGTGCAGCCGCTGAAGACGGTTGATGACCAATATTCCTATTGGTTCGATAAACCTTGGTTCTTTACTGAGGGAAATACTTACTCGCATTGTGCTGCATCACCCGTTCCTCTTCACGGAAAACCCAACGCAGATCATAAGCATCGGGAAGGATTTCTGGCGCCATTGCCGGGGATTATCATCATCAACTATCAAGTAACTTCACACAAATTATCATTCACTTGTTCTTGTTTTTATTTGATGTTATATTTAGCTTGCATTATAAAAATAAAAAATACAAAAATATTTATCTTTTCTTGTCGCTTGCTAGTTTGCCTGTTTGCTTCAAGTTGCTATCATGTCTGAGATTGAAATTAGTGGTGCTTCCGCCCCTAGTGCGGAAGCCTTTGAAATTCAACTTCACCTTGTGATGAGCATGCTAAAAGAAATTTTGATGAAGTTGCTAAAGAAAAACTTGATAACCTTGCGGATGATGATCCTCATAAAGATGAACCTATTATGCAAACAAAGAAACTCCGCATAGGTAGTGGTAATGTTATTGGAAAGAGTGTGATTCAAGATTTTTTTCACTTGTGCGGGATCGTTACCCTTGATAGGAGGCTCTATTATAACTAGAACTACAAGTTATGTGGATGCTATATCTTTGCTCATAGTACAATTAGAAAGACAATTTGTTCATATGCATCCTTTCATTCAATGGTTGTTTCTTGAATTCTCAAATATTCGGGAAGCCTCTACTAAACGTCTAGCCACTATATTTCTTGTTCAAGAATTTAATGAAATCATGCAAGAGGCTAGAAATATATTTGCTCATTATTGGGTTAATGGTGAGTGACCACCTATAGAAGGGATTCTTTTTAATTTGGAAGAAATAAGAAAACCAAGATCCACGGACTATGTTGCTTATGAGGAAAACCTTAGGAAGAAGGTTCCACCTAATGTCTTAGTTGATAAGATTTTCGAACACAATGATCAATTTACTATACCAAAACTTGGATTGGGTTATGAGCTTGAGAAAGAATTGAGGAAATACCTTTATCGATACTTATACAATGAGGAGTTGATTATTACTTATGAAAAACCTAAGGAGGAGCCTTCCACTCCTCCCGAGGTAGATCTCACGGATCCTTGTGTTGTGCAATTTAGTCCCTTCAATTACTTTTTCCTACCAATTAGAAAACTTGTTGCTGAAAGGAGGGAATATGATTATAGCATGACGGATCGTCTTCATGATTACTACAACACTTGATCATACGCGTTATGCCTAGTTAGGGGCATAAAACAATAGCGCTAGTTGGGAGGCAACCCAATAGTTATCTTATTTTTCTTGTTTTACTTTCTGTTTGTGTGTCATAATATGATTGTTGCCTCTGTAATGATTGTGTTTTTATGTTTTAATTAGTTTGTGTGCCAAGTGAAGCCTGTGGGATAATTTGCATGATGAATATAATTGATGCTATGCAAAAACAGAAACTTTCACCTCCAGTGCAGAATTTTTGGTTCTCTGCTGGAGCATGGTAAATTACTGCAATTTTTACAGATTATTTTTATACGAATTCCCAAGGTTGTCATAATTTTTCAGAACTTTTAGAGATACAGAAGTATAGTTTCTCTACAGATCTTTACAGACTGTTCTGTTTTAGACAGATTCTGTTTTTGCTTGCATGTTTTGCTTGTTTTGATGATGTCATGGATTATATTGGGAAATATAAATCATGGAGAAGTTAGAATACAGTACCTTATGCAACAATAAAATATGAATCAATTTATAACAGTACCTAAAGTATTTGATATGTTTATTATACTAATGGATCTCACGAGTTTTCTGTTGAGTTTTATGTGCTGAAGTTTTCAAGTTTTGGGTGTTATCACGATCGACGAAGGAATAAGGAACGGCAAGAGCCTAAGCTTGGGGATGCCCAAGGAACCCCAAGGTAATATTATAGGAAGACTCAAACGTCTAAGCTTGGGGATGCCTCGGAAGGCATCCCCTCTTTCGTCTCAATCCATCAGTATGTCACTTGGAGCTATATTCTTATTCATCACATTATATGAGTTTTGCTTGGAGCATCATTTGCTGTAGTTTGCGTTTTGTTTTAGTTTCCCACAATCATTGTTTTCTACACACACCCTCTTGAGAGAGATGCAATATCATCATAATTTATTAGAATACTCTATGTGCTTCACTTATATCTTTTCAGCTTGGCAGTTGCTCTAGTACTTCACTTATATCTTTTAGAGCACGGTGGCGTATAGATTTTATAGAAATAATTGCGCTCTCGTTCTTCACTTATATTTGTTTGAGAGTTAATAAATAGCGACGGTAATTTGCATGGGCCATAAGACTAGTCCAAAAATAATAGGTATTCAATGAGTGCATAATCAAAACCACATGTAGCACATAAAAGAGAAATCATGCTTAATGATATTAATGTGGTAATGTGAAAAAGCATGAGTGCATGATCATTGGTTAATAAAGGTATCGTGAATTAGAGGTTGTTAACTTGCTGTTCATCCAAATATTTTTATAGCATGGTGATGATGTGTGAGCATACTTATTCCTCGTTGAAATCCTAGTGCTGTTTAGGTCGGGGGTGCGCGATGGTTAATTCCTACCAACCTCCTCCCTAGGGGCATGCGAGTAGTGCTTTGCTTCGAGAGAGCTAATAAAATCTTGCAATAAGTATGTGAGTTCTTCATAACTAATGTGAATCCATGGATATACACACACTCACCTACACATATTTGCTAGCCTCTTCGGTACCGTGCATTGCCCGTTCTCACTTTGAGGATTGGTGCAACTTTCGCTGGTGCATCCAAACCCCGTGACATGACACGCTCTGTTGCACATAAGCCTCATTATATCTTCCTCAAACAGCCACCATACCTACCTATCATGGCATTTGCATAGCCATTCCGAGATATATTGCCATGCAACTTCCACTGCCACATCATATGACTTGTAATTCCATTGTCATATTGCTTTGCATGATCATATAAGCTGACATAGTATTTGCGGCAAAGCCACCGTTCATCATTAAGATCATACATTTTACGCTTGATCATTGCACATCCTGGTACACTACCAGAGGCATTCATATAGAGTCATACAGTTTCTCATGTTGAGTTGTAAGTAAATAAAAGTGTGATGATCATCATTATTAGGGCACTGTCTCAGTGAGGAAAGGATGATGGAGACAATGATTCCCCCACAAGTCGGGATGAGACTCCGGACGAAAAATAAAAGAAAAAGAAAAAGAAAGAAAAAAGAAAAAGAAAAAGAAAAAAAGAAAAAAAAAGAAAAAATAAATAAATGAGAGAAAAGAGAGAAGGGATCGTGCTAATACCTCTTATTCCACACTTGTGCCTCAAAGTGGCACCATGTTCTTCATATAGAGAGTCTCATGTTTATCAGTTCCATATGCTAGTGGGAATTTTACATTATAGAACTTGGCTTGTATATTCCTATGACGGGCTTCCTCAAATGCCCAAGGTCTTCATGAGCAAGCAAGTTGGATGCACACCCACTTATCTTCCATTGAGCTTTCATACACTTATAGCTCTAGTGTATCCGTTGCCTGGCAATCCCTACTCCTCGCATTGATATCTATTGATGGGAATTTCCATAGCCCGTTGATACGCCTAGTTGATGCGAGACTTTCTTCTTCACTTTTCACCCCTTTGAAACCTACCACTATATTCTATTCCACCTTTATGCTATATCCATGGTTCACGCGCATATATTGCGCAAGTAATAAAAAGCTGAAGCGCGTTAAAAAGTATGATCCAATTGCCTGACTTGACACCGTGGTGCTTGACATTTGTATTTATGTGGTGAAGACGGAGCCATGCTATTCTAATATGATAAAATGAATAGGGGGTGAACATTCTTTTCAGATATTATACTTTGAAACTTTATGATTATGTTTCTTATGTTTATAAATATTACTATGTTGATGTTTATTAATTCATCATTTATCAATGAACAAACCTGCAATAGATTACAAGCATCATGGCCTCCTCCATGGTGAAGCCCGCAACCGACACCAACTCCTCCTCCAGCTCCATCGCATCCGACTCCTCCTCCGGCTCCGCCGCGTCCGCCTCCTCCGGCTCGGACTACTTCCCCCCTCCTCCTCCTCCGGCTTTGGTGAGTCTGGAGGCAGGCCCGATGCAATCCTGGCGATGAGCCTAGCCCGGATCTCCTCCTCGATCTGAAAGTGTCGCTCCGACATTAGCATAGCATAGGTGGTCTTGTTCTGTCAGGCCATGGCGAACGATGAGGGAAGTGGAGATGGAGAGGAATGTGCATGGGCTGGCGGCGGGGAGATTGAGGAAATGGTTGTGGCTAGGGTTTGGGTCGCCGGCAGGCTTAAATCGCCGGACTTTGGCCTCGGGCGATGAGCCGGAGCAGCACCACACGACGTACACACCCCCACCAGAGGAGATGCTCATCGGATTGTTGGTTTTCCAGGCGATTCCATGTGGGATCCGACCATCAGTCCGACTTGGCGGACGCGCCCGGGTGCCCCGGGTCTCCCTATTTCTGCCCCATATTTCAGCTGGATATGAGGGGTGCCGGTCAGCACAATTGTTTGAGGCCCGTTTGAGGCGAATGTGTGGGTCGGTCTATGTGATTCAGTGGAAAACTCATATGCATGTATGGAATGATAAACGGTAAAAATATGATTCCCAGTCTCGTCTGTAAGACTAGATCAAGTGTTGTTGGTGATGACGTTTTTGGGATCTTAGGATATCGTTAAGTGTAACGATAGTCCTAAAACAACATTGGGAATATGACGTTGGAAGAACAATCATATGGAATCGACCCAAACTTGTTTGTTATACTTTGAGATGGAATCGCCACATGTCAATTATTATATCACAGAGAGTTAATGTGTGATATGATTCCTTAGACCATGAGAGTATCGTCGTCACTTCTTACCGTATGGTGTACTTTGGGCTTGCTCAAACGTCATCTATAACAGGGTGATCATAACAACAACTTACAGGTTCATCGGTAAGTTTGACAAGGGACTAGAGAGATCAAGAGTGTGATTTTCTCCTCCAAGAATGGAGAGATATTCTTAGGTCCCTCTCGGTGTTACGACATCCATAATCATCTGGCCAGACACAGGTGACTAGGTCATGCTGATGCCGGAACATATCAACGAGAAAGAAGAACACAACTGGTAACGAGGAGACCGGTATAGTGAGCATGTGTATGACTCAAGAGGATATTATCTCACTGCGGATATTGTAAAGTATCATGAAGCAAAGGGAATAGTAAATAATAACCAAAGTTTCACTCGAATGCCATTCGTGTACTCATAGGGATCGATATGGACGTCCACGGTTCCGATGTCGGTTATTGAACAAAAGGGGTTCTGTTCATGTCTATGTTTTACCGAACCTACAGGGTCACAAGCTTAAGGTAAACACAATCTACTGAGTGTTAGTAGGACATGAGGAATGAGAAATCATTTTTGAAATAGTTTCATTTATATTGAAATAGTTTCGAGAGGAACCGGAAGCGTTTCGGTTCACCGCAAGGGTTTCGGGGTTTACCGGGTAATACCGATAAATTATATATATGTGGAAATTATTTCCGGTGATGGTACATTAATTTAAAAGGCTATAAATATGATTAGGAGTCTTTTATATTTAATTTAATATCAACGGGCCTTAAAGTGCCAAGTGGTAGAGAGCTACTTGGGCCACTTCGACAATAGTGGTGGCGCCCCCTCTCCCCTCATACATCTCCAACGTATGTATAATTTTTTATTGTTTCATGCTATTATATTATCAATCTTGTGTGCTTTATATGCAATTTTATATCCTTTTCGGGAACATATTAACTCAGTGCCAAGTGCTAGTTCAACTTTTCTGGTTGTGTTTGGTTTCGCAGAAAAACCGTACCAAACAAAGTCCAAACACGATGAAACCTTAGGATATTTTTCTGGACAAAGAGGGGCCCTAGAAACTTCGAGATGTGGCCAGAAGAGATACGAGAGGGACACAAGCTCAGACGACGGGCCTCTAGGGGGCGCCACTTGAGCTTGTTGGCACCTCATAGGCCCCCCTGACCTAATTCCAATGCTATAAATTCACAAATATTCCAAATCCTCACAGTGAGACCCAAAACAATTTTATAGCCGTCGCAAGCCTTTGTTCTTTCATGATCCCATCTGGAGGCCTTCATCGGTACTCTATCAGAGGGGGAATCGATCACGGAGGCTGTGTTCATTAACCTTGTTGCCTCCATAATGGCGTGTGGTAGTTCCCACAGGACCTATGGGTCGATTGCAGTAGCCTGATCTCTCTCTCTCTCTCTCTCTCTCTCTCTCTCTCTTGATTTATTTGTAAAAGCAAATATAAATATAAAAGACAAGCAAAAATTAGAATAAGTGATTGATAGTTTGTGTGAAGGGACATTAAGCGAAGTTGGTGATGTCTCCCCGACAACGGCGCTAGAAATTGGCATGTTGATGGCAGACTACTTTCATACCTCCTCCCCGACAAAGGCGCCACAAATTCTTTCTGCTACTTGTGAGCTGCGTTGGGTATTTCCCCGAAGAGGAAGGGTGAAGCAATATAGTAGCGATAAGTATTCCTCAGTGAGAACTGATACGTCCCCAACGTATCTATAATTTTTGATTGTTCCATGCTATTATATTATCATTCTAAGATACTTTTTGAGTATTTATTTACCAATTTATATTATTTTTTAGCACTAACCTATTGACCCAGTGCCAGTTGTTGTTTTCTGCATGTTTTTGGATTTTCAGGTTTACAGTACCAAACGAAGTCCAATTGCCCCGAAACTTTTTTGTGATTTTTTCTGGACCAAAAGAAAACCTGGAAGCTTCGGGAGGAGACCGGAGGCCGCACGAGGGAGGCACAAGACAAAAGGACGCGCCCAGGGGGGTCGGCGAGCCCTGATGGCTTGTCCCTCCATTGCGGGTCTCCTACCCCCGTTCTCTGGCCTATAAATTCACATATATTCCAAAAACCCTAAAGGGCATCCCGAAACACTTTTTCCGCCGCCGCAAGTCTCTGTTCCGCCACAATCCCATCTGGAGCTCCGTTCCGGTGCCCTGCCAGTGGGGGGGTCGATCATGGAGGGCTTCTTCATCAACCTTGCTGCCCTCATGGTGATGTGTGAGTAGTTCACCACAGACCTACTGGTCCGTAGATAGTACCTAGATGGCTATCTCTCTCTTTTGATCTTTAATACAATGATCATCGCATCTTCGCTTTGATCTATCCGATGTAATTCTTATGTATGGTGCGTTTGTTGGGATCCGATGAATTGTGGGTTTATGTTTAGATTATTCATGAAAAGTATTTGAGTCACCTCCTATATATATTATGATTCTTATTTGCATGATCATCATAGCTTCGTAAATCTCTTTGATCTATTGAAATAGTTTGGCCAACTAGATTGATATTTCTTCAGTGAGAGGGTGCGTTGTAGTGGGTTCAATCTGGCGGTGCTCTATATCCGAGTGACAGAAAGGGACAAGACACGTCTTTGTATTGTTGCCACTAAGGATAAAACGATGGGGTTAGTTCATATTAATTGAATTCACTTTGTCTACATCATGTCATTGTTGTCCAAGCATTACTCTGTTTTACTTAATACTCTAGATGCATGCTGGATAGTGCTCGATGGGCGGAGTAATAGTAATAGGTGCAGACAGGAGTTGGCCTATTTGCTTATGGACGTGATGCCTATATATACATGATCATTGCCGTGAATATCACATAACTATGCGCTTTTCTATCAATTGCCCAATAGTAATTTGTTTACGCACTGTATGTTTCCTACATGAGAGATGCCGCTAGAGAAAACTATGCCCCCGAGTCTATTCACTTATATGTTTACAAACACTTTCAGTACCTTGCTTCCATTTATTTGATTTTATTTTATTTTGCAATTTACAATTATCTACTATCACTAGTGTAGTCGCGTGCTATACAAACGGTTTTTAACCCCTTTCCGTGACGTAGTCTTAAACCGTCGCCTTGCATGTGTGGGCGATAGGGAGGGCTATCCCACACGACAGGGAAAACCCGTCGGCGATGCCTGCACCTGGTCACACACGATGGGCAAAAATATATCATTTGCGATTGGAAGGGCCATCACAAACAGACATATTGGGGAGGATGTGTGAGATGAGCTTAGCATCCCACACAGGGAATCCCAAGGGTACGTCTCCGTTCGTATTGCAGATCACACACAATTTTCTGCATAACATCGTTTGTGATAGGGCTGGTCATCACACACGATGGTTATAATTCTATCGTTTGTGTTATTCAAAACATCACTCAAAGTGTCTAGAAGAAACTGTTTGGCATTGGGCTGCCCATCACACACACTTGCTATGTGAAAACATTTGTGATTGGGTGTCCTAACGCACATAGTTGTCGACCAGAATTCGTGTGTGATTGCTCACCGATCCAACACGCCAACTTTCTAGAAACCGTGTGGGTTTCGCCCACCGTGTAGTCTTAGAAACCGTATGCAATGGGAACCCCAATAATCAGCCTGATTGCTCTATTTTTTATAATCCATTTAGTAATCAAATTAACATTTCATATCAAGCACATAATATATTTCTTATTCGTAGAACGGCAACCAGGATTTAATAATTGAATTACATCGGGGTAAAATATCATATAGGCATATACTGCCTAGCTACCCAATTGCACAACAGGACAAAGTTTCAAATGCAACATCTAAAACCTTTGGAAATTAAGTATCATCATAGACGGTAAATAGACAGATGAGTCTCATCTAGAAAACTGTTAAAGCGGAAGGCGAACATTGAGCCTTCAATGATGTTGAAGGTTCTCGCAACTTTAGGCCAGTGCATGTGGATGATTGCCCGCCCATCCTTCATCCTCTTGAGGAAGACTTCAAGATCATACCGTGGGTGCTGTATGAATACCTTCCTCGCCTCTTGATCATACAGGTGGTTTGAGACATAATCATCGATGAACTGCCTTGAGAAGGACTGAAAACAAACATATGCGTAAATACCTTTTCTAAAATTTGAAATGGCGCAAAGGGAAAAGGACAAGGTGAAAGAGATGGTACAATCCTATAGTTGACTGATGTCTTCTTCATTGTGCAGACAAACATCTTGTTCTTTTTTGTTGCTAGTTTCTTTATCTTAACAATCTTTCTGAGTTTCTTGATTTGACTGATATTCAAGGACACCTAATTTCCCCACATGCAAAAAGGGTCGAACAGTGGGTCTAAACCTCTTACAGCAGGACCTACATGTGCAAGAACAAATTATTAAAAACATTAATATTACAATGGTTCCTGCAATTGCACAATAATGTGCTATTAGCCAAACGACCATGGATGTGCAAACCTCGATGGTAAACTTTAGTGTCCCCCATTGTTTCCCCCTGCAACATATTTAAGACAAATATTGATCAGGTTATAAGTGATATTTGGCATACTATGAGTGAAATATGTTAATGGAAAATAAACACATTGCGGATCCAACAGATTAATTCGAGCCACATGGAAAAGTCAGTTATCTAAACCAAGCGTGCTAAGAACTAGGAAATGTAGCAATTCTATATGTTTCACATGTATTTAGTACATCTAAATTCGATTTATTCATCACATGCATAACAATACAAAATTGTACCAACAACAATCGAACATCACATTGCAGAATTGAACTAAATAGTTAAATGATCACCACAACAAATGAACGAAATAGTTAACTAAGCACCACATTGCACAACAGAACATACTAAAAGGTCAGGTTGCAGTAGCATTACATTGGATATTTCACTATAATTTCTAAATGAAAGGCAGTAGCGACACACGTAACAGGTAAACGAAACATGCTTAACCGGCATAGCTAGGTGAACATAGATCCTTAGTGATAAAGCTAAGAAAAACAAGCTATTCCTCATCGCCGGAGATATCAATGATGATGGGCTCCTTCAACTTGGAAGAGGGCGAGGCCTCCACACCGTGGGTGCACCCCTCGTAGTGGTGAGTGGCCTAATCCTGCCCCGGCACCAACATGTCGGCCCTGGACTTGAGGTAAGCACGAGCACGTTGAGAAAACACATCGAAGTCTTCGTCGAACGCACCAGCGGTGCCCTCGAGAAAAGCCCACGAGTTGTCGTTTATAGAAGCCAACCGCGTGGCGGCGTCAGCGCGCGAGGCTTCCATGGTGGCCTCGACGGCGAGGTGCTCCTCCAAGATCTGGGGGTCGGCACGCATGGAAGCCATCGCTGACTCATTTGCGTGTGCAACCGCGATTTGCTTCTCCGTTGCCAAATGCTCTTTGAGATCCTGGCTATACGACGTGCACCATGGCTTTTGGCGGCGATTATTTGGAGGATGGGGCGGTGATTTGGCTGGAAGGTGTCACGCCGGCGGTCGGACCATGTGTGATGGAGGAGGGGGGAGGGGTATTGGGGAGGTGTCGATTACCTGACTAGATGGACGAGGCCGAGCAGCAGGAAGGAGCATCGCCGGCGAGGAGGCGGCGCTGCAAGCAAGAAGTGAAGGTTTGAACTAGGAAAGGTAGAGGAAAAGGGGGAAATATGGCTTTTGATTGGTACCGGGGGGCGAGGGAGGTAGATATTTCTGCGACAGCCCAAAATTTTCATTCAGTGTAGCGAAAAAACTGGTGCGGAAAGCACCATCGGACACAGTCCCTTATTCAGAACCGTGTGCGATATCAAAACATCACAAACGAAGCCTGTGTTATACCCCATGTGTGATGAACTTGAACTTGCAAATTTTTCAGAATAGTTCTCGATATCAACACATCACAAACGAAGTCTGTGCTATACCCCGTGTGATGAACTTGGACATGCAAATGTTTGTCTCCAAGCTTCCGACGTAAGATTGGGTACTACATTGCACACGGTTCATGCCAAAAAAATTGTGTGATGAACTTCAACTTCATTTTCAATTGGAAGATGGAATGGGGATATGGCGGCAAATTTATGGTCCGAATTTCCCTGGTTACAGTGGTCATCCACGTCATCGCATAATTTAACATCAATTGCTAATTTGGGTACTACACAAAAGAGCCTACACCACAGCCCACACTTACTTAATCGAGCAATTAAACAGAGATGGTTGACCTAAACATTACTCTAACAAAAGACTAGCGCTCTAAACAAAGACTAATGTTCCGCCTGACGCTCGTCGATCTCTGCCGCATCCTCCATGACCAGCTCGTGCTCGACGACCTCCAGGGGAAGGAGCTCCATGGCATCCATCGCCACATACTCTGCAAGCATCTCGCAGTCCGCGTGTGCCATCTCTTTGGAAAAGGCCGCCACGAGTCTAGTGTGGGCAACCGTGGTACGGGCATTGACGGCCTCCATCTCGGCAAGGGAGGCTATCGACGAATGGACAGCTGCTCGAGCGCTCTGGGCGATTGCCAACTCTTTGGACGTAGGTTGCCGACCGTTGTCAAAGAAGGCCGCTGCTATTTGTGTGGTGACCGACACAAGCTGGGCGTGGGTGGCCTCGACATAGGTGTGGGCATCCGCCATCAGGGCTACGACGGCCGTCGAGGAACGAACAGTTGCTGTGTCGTTCTCGCCATTTGCTATCGCGGATGTTGTTGCCGCCATCTCAGATGCAACAGCTGCCCTTTCGGCGGCTGCAGCCGCCCTGCCGGAGATTTTGGCTGTGCTCAAGGATGTTGTGAGCGCGTTCATGGCTGATGCAGCTGCGCTCGGGCCGGAGTGGGTCACAGAACACGACGCGGATCCACGTCCCCATTTTTCACCGGCGACGGTTGAACAGTACAGTGGTCTTGTGGAACAACTGTGACTGTGTGGTTGACGTGCTGGCGATGGACTAAAGCTTCCATCCTAAGCCATATATGAGGATTGGCCCAACATATTTTTATACCACATCACACACGTTTCGTGATCAAGAACTGTTTGTGATGTATTTGATGTTCATATTGCTTTGAAACGAAAAATGAAGTTACATTGGCAATTGAAGGTGTTTGGATGGCAATAACATTTATCTGCAGTGAACGTGCAACTATAGGAGTGTCTGTTAAATATGGAATTATTCAGGGTTGTTTAGGCCCTTTTAAACATTTAAAGAGTTTTTTAGACATTTCATGTGCATAGTTTAAATTTGAACTGCAGTTAAGCACATACTAGAGTGCACCTGAATGGGTTGAAAATCATCTATGTGTCACTAGATACATGTTTTGGTCCCATGCAAGAAATGGAAATTAAACGAATTCCAAACCACTCGGTATTTTGGCTCGGCCGTGGACTTTGAGAAGCCGTGTTTTCAAATTCCAATAAATCCAAATATCGTTAGAAATTCATGAAACTTTGCATGGTGTCATGTCATGGCTCATGTGTGTTGTGGTAAAAAATGCTCGGTTCGGGACAAGTTTTGGCACAAACCTCTTACAAACCGAAGATTCTCACAAGAAGTCATGTGGTTCCGATAGGGAAAGTTCACATTTTACGTGCGAAACAACATCCGATGTCTCTTCTCACCTTGAATTTATTTCTAGAGTCTCCATAGAGCAACATGAATGTGCCGTGCTAAACAATGGAATCTTACAGAGTTCGTTTGGCCTTTTTAGTACATTAATTTAGTTTTCTAGGCATTTAATGTGCATAATTCAAATTTGAACTACAATCACACGGTCCAGCGCATGAAAATAGGTCAAAAAATCATATACGTTTCCCTGGCTGCATGTTTAGGTCCCACGCAAGAAATGGAAATGAATTTCAAACATATCATCATGTTTGCTCGACCGCAAACATTGAAAAACTTAGTTTTTAAATTCATGTAAATGCAAACCTCGACAAAAATTCATGAAATTTGGGCATGGTGTCATAAATTGCCCTGTTGTGTGTGTTGTGGTAAAAAATTGCCCAATTTTGGACAAGTTTTGGCACAAAGCCTCCTACAAACCGGAGATTCTCACAAGAAAGTCGTGTGTTCCGATAGGGAAAGTTCACCTTTTATGTGCGAAACAACATCTGTTGTCTCTTCTCGCCTTGAATTTATTTCTAGAGTCACCATAGAGCAACATGACAGTCATGCTAAACTATGGATTTTTTCCAGGGTTCGTGAGACCTATTTAATACATTAATTGAGTTTTCTAGATGTGCATAATTCAAATTTGAACTACAATCACAAGGTCCAGCGCATGAAAAATAGGTTGAAAAAATCATATGCCTTTCCCTGGATGCATGTTTAGGTCCCACGCAAGAAATGGGAATGGATTTCAAACATCTCACTGTCTGTTGACTCGGCCGCAATCATTGAGATACTTGGTTTTCAAATTCCCGTAAATCCAAAACTCGTCAGAAATTCATGAAACTTGGCATGGTGCCGTGACAAGGGCACACATATGCCGTGGTAAAAAATTGTCCAAATTGGACATGTTCTCGCACAATCCCCTTACAAATCGGAGCTCCTCACAAGAAGCTTTGTGGTTTTGATAGGGAACATTATATATGCATGTCACATATGCGGACGAAAAGACATCCGATGCCTCTTCTCTCCTTGATTTTTTTTATAGAAACAACATAGACATGTAGGTGCGAAGTGCAAAAATATGAATAAATTAAGGAATCATCTGGCTTTTAAATACATTAATTGAGTTTTCAGTGCATTATTTAATGTGCATAATTCAAATTTGATCTACAATCACAAGGTCCGGGGCAGCAAAATGGGTTGAAAAATCATATATGTGTCCCTAGATGCATGTGTTAGGTCACATGCTAGAAATGAGAACGAATTTCAAACATCTCAGCATGTTGGCTCGACCACAAAAATCGAGAAACTTGGTTTTTAAATTCTCGTAAATCCAAAACTCCGTCAGAAATTCATGAAACTTGGAATGGTGTCATGACAAGGCACACATATGCTGTGGTAATAAATAATACCAACTTGGACATGTTTTGTCACAAGCATCTTACAAACCGGAGCTTCTCACACAATAAGCTACGTGGTTCCGATAGGGAACATATGCATGCCACATCTGCGGGTGAAATGACATCCGATGCCTCTTCTCTCCATGATTTTTTTCTAGAAACAACATAAAGCAATAGGTGTGTACTGCAAAAATATGAAATTACTAAGGGTTTGTATGGCTTTTTTATACACTAATTGAGTTTTATGTGCATTTAATGTACATAGTTCAAATATGAACTACAGTCACAAGGTCTATGTTGGGCAGGGCCTCATCATATAAAGCACAAATATGCTATGGTATTTTTAGTATCCACTTTGAGAGAAAGAGCAAGCATTATTAATAGCCAACAAAGGCATTTTGGAACAAAAATCAGTCACGTTACCATCGCAAACGGGCGTATTATTTATAATTCGTGGACGTTCTACAGACCATTTACGTGCTGCCACGTGTCGCTCTCTGTATTGGCAAGGAGGTAGCGTGCGAGCAGTGTCCTCCGCACGCTCATCGGGGAGGCGTGTCCTTTGCCAGTCATCAAAGATGTTTCAAACTGAATACCCGTATGCAGACCGAGGGCAATGGTTCCTTCCCTACTAAGCCAAGCGAAAATCTGACGCGACGGAATTTTTTCATTGCGTCATCGCAAACGGTTGTGAATGATGACCCGTGTGCCCTTCCCAATGCTACACCTTGTACTGGTGCTAACTGCTAAGGTTGCCATGTATGCAAAAAAATCTGATATGGGAAGGTAATTCAGAGGAGAGATATGAGTTTGGTGACCACATGAAGAAACAATGCCAAACGCGTGAACCTTGGCAAAACACTTAAATATGAAGGAAACTCACCAACGCATGCAAGAGTTTAGTCACTAAATCCTTAAATGAAGAGACCTTAGCAACAATGCATTGTGGACTTGGGTTGCTAAGACATTTAATACACTAAGCACCCCATCTAAGCACCGATCGATGCATTCGGAGCAGCAGTCAAGTAAGATTTGAATCTGTCATATTGGGTAAATTTTCATTTGTCAAATTGGAAACACTGACATTTGTCAAATTTTGCAGGAACAAAATCACTATTACGGTGCAATTTTGCAACTGAAATTCAGTAAACATAGATTTCATTCATAGATTAAGCATTGTTCTTGGTACAAAATAGTTCAACTCAACAGCTGAATTGAACAAACTTTTCCCGATCTGTTGCCAACCACGTACTAAAATAGCTAGTTCAACTATATATACTAGCCAATTTAAAGTAGGTGGGACAGTTCAACCATATCTAGAGTTAGATGAACTGAACAAAATAGCCCCTAAATACTACTCCGGAGGGGCTTTGTGCTACTGCCAACAGCCTTCTCCTCTGTCGAGCGTCTTCAGTAAGAGGCAGAGGAGGAGTAGCCTACCCACGAGCTGGAGGAGTCGAATTCGTCGGCTGCCGCTGCTACCCTCCGCCGCTCCTGACGCGCCTCCTCGAAGCGGCGAGACTCGGCGTAGATCTCCTCATTCCGTGCCACAACTGCGGCATCTGCTGCGGCCACGGCGGCGGTGAGCCTCTTTGCGTGCTCGACCTGGCGCTCCTCCTCCTCATGTAGGAAGTTGATGTAGTGCGCTAGGCCGCCGACGCAAAAGCCGAGCGGCTGGGCTTCGACGGCGGCCTCCTCCTCCCGCTTTCGGGCCACGGTGGCGGAGTGGGTGATATCCCCGGCGGCTGATCATGGGGTTGCTGCCAAGGTGGACGCTGGTGTGGTGGCGGCCAAGGAGGCCGCTGGTGGGGTGGTGAAAACGGCGCTTGGTGATGGGGTGGGGGCCACGACGGTCGCCGGCAACAGCTGCCTTCGGGCAAAGGTGGAGGAGCGTGTGGTGGGTGCCGTGTGCACAACCAACAAGGACACCACATGCACTACATGCTTCCGGGTACTGCGCCGCCGACATGGTGCAGCCTCCCAGCTGGAGCTGCCCTCTGGCAGAGTGGTGGAGCGACGACGACGGACAGGTGCCATTGGCGATTGGGGGAGAAGCACTCTTGGGAAGCTACGGGCAGGGAGGGGATGAATGCGATGTGGAGACGCCGGCCGTGAGGGTTTATAAAGTAGGCGACCAAGGCGAGCCAGGCGGGAAGCTTGCGCGCGGTCCTGCGCGGTTGCATGGGAGTGGGAAGCCCAAAAGAAACCTTGCGCGCTCCCGAAGCATTGGGTGTTTGGGGGATTTCGACAAGCCGGGCGGGAAGCTTGCGCGGGAACCTGCACACTCCCGAAGTGTGCACTGGAATCCTCGAGCGACAATGAGGTGACAAGACGGGACATAGGTGGGAGAAACGACAAGTACATAAACGGTTAATAATAAAAACCGTTTGCGTTTTATTACAAAGCAAACAGTCGTTCTGTATGCATCGTTGATACGTCAATTTTGCATCATGATTTCCTACTGTTATTTATTATGTTTTGTTGAATAATAATGCTTTAGGGAGTGATTCTAATGCCTTTTCTCTCATAATATGCAAGGTTTACACAAATAGGGAGAATGCCGGCAGCTGGAATTCTGGACCCAAGAAAAGCACATCAGAGATACCTATTCTGCACAACTCCAATGAAGCTGGAATTTTACGGAGATTATTTTTGGAATAAATAAAAATTACTGGAGCAAAAAACTACCGGAGGGGGCCACCCTGGTGGGCACAAGACACCAGGGCGCGCCAGCCCCCCTGGGCGCGCCCTGGTGGGTTGTGCCCTCCTCGGCCCACCTCCGGTGCCCATCTTCTGGTATAAATTCACTTTTAACCTAGAAAAAAATAAGAGGAGGACTTTCGGGATGAAGCGCCGCCGCCTCGAGGCGGAACTTGGGCAGGAGCACTTTTGCCCTCCGGCGGAGCGATTCCGCCAGGGGAACTTCCCTCCCGGAGGGGGAAATCGAAGCTATCGTCATCACCAACACCCCTCTCATCTTTGGGAGGCCAATCTTCATCAACATCTTTAATAGCACCATCTCCTCTCAAACCCTAGTTCATCTCTTGTGTTCAATCTTTGTACCGGAACCTCAGATTGGTACCTGTGGGTGACTAGTAGTGTTGATTACCTTGCGTAGTTGATTACTATATGGTTTATTTGGTGGAAGATTATATGTTCAGATCCATTATGCTATTCAATACCTCTCTGATCTTGAGCATGTTTATTATTTGTGAGTAGTTACATTTGTTCTTGAGGTCACTGGAGAAGCCACAAAAGGATTGGACTACCTTGCTGCACCTTATTTACCGTTACCGTTACTTGCTCGTTACCAATTATCTTGCTATCAAACTATCTGTTACCTACAATTTCAGTGCTTGCATAAATTACCTTGCTGAAAACCGCTTGTCATTTCCTTCTGCTCCTCGTTGGGTTCGACACTCTTACTTATCCAAAGGACTACGATTGATCTCCTATACTTGTGGGTCATCAACCGTCACGGATTAATCTACGGATGAGGTGGTTGATGTGACCGTGGCGCGATGTGCTCGCGTCCGTGCGCGCCCGCTCAGCCGGCGTCCACGCGCGAACGATCACGTACGTTCGGGGCGCCATATGCATGCGGTTGTGCCGCTCCCGGTGCCACCATGCAGTTAAGCGCTGCAAAAACTTCCATGCGGACGTGCCAAAATTCCAGGCCGTCCGGCGCAATTTATTCCCGCGTTCATTTACCTTCGTCTCTTCCACCTTCCTATCGCGCCACACAACACAAGAACCACACCCACAATGGTAAATAATAGAGAGATGATGCACATCTCTTCATCGCTTCAACCTTCCCGTGCGGATCCAATGGCGGTTGCCGGCGCCGAGTGGTAGTTCGCCACTATTGTCAAAGTGGACACCCACATCAGGAAGATGGACATCTCGGTGGTGTATACGAACAACCCGGTTGTGGTGGTGAACTCCATAAACACGTTGGAGCAGCTGCTTGCTGAGGATGACAAGTACAAAGTGGTCGGCTTCGACCTCGAGTACACCGGCGGTCATGCCGGGCATGATCAGAAGGTTGCCGTCGTTGATACGTCTCCAACGTATCTATAATTTTTGCTTGTTCCATGCTGTTATATTATCATTCTTGGATGTTTTACAATCATTTTATAACAACTGTATATCATTTTTTGGGACTAACCTATTGACATAGTGCCAAAGTGCCAGTTGATGTTTTTGCTTGTTTTTTACTTCGCAGAATATCAGTACCAAACGGAGTCCAATCGCGACGAAACTTTTTGGAGATTTTTTCTGGACCAGAAGACACCTAGTGGGCCAAAGAAGAGCCAGGAAGGTGGGTTGTGGAGGCCACAACCCACCAGGGCGCGCCAGGGGGCCCCCGGCGCGCCCTGATGGGTTGTGCCCTCCATGGGGCCCCCCTCCACCGCCTCTGATGTCTATAAATTCTCAAATATTCGGAAAACCCTAGGGGAGTCAACGAAACACAATTCCAGCCGCCGCAAGTTCCAGAACCGCGAGATCCAATCTAAACACCATCACGGAGGGGTTCATCTTCTTCATAGGTGCCTCTCCGGTGATGCGTGAGTAGTCCACCATAGACCTACGGGTCCGTAGGCAGTAGCTAGATGGCTTCCTCTCTCTCTCTTTTGATTCTCAATACAATGGTCTCTTGGAGATCTATTTGATGTAAACTTTTTGCGGTGTGTTTGTTGGGATCCGATGAATTTTGTGTTCATGATCAGTTTCTATCCATGAATATTATTTGAGTCTTCTTTGATCTCTTATATGCATGATTACTTATAGCCTCGTATTTCTTCTTCGAATCTTTGGTTTAGTTAGGTCAACTAGATCAATTTTTCTTGCCATGGGAAGAGGTGCTTTGTGATGGGTTCGATCTTGCAGTGTCCTTTCCCAGTGACAGAAGGGGCAGCAAGGTACGCATGTATCGTTGCCATTAAGGATAACAAGATGGGGTCTATTCCTACATGAATAGATCATGTCTACATCATGTCATCGTTCTTATTGCATTACTCCGTTTTTCCATGAACTTAATACACTAGATGCATGCTGGATAGCGGTTGATGTGTGGAGTAATAGTGGTAGATGCAGACATGAGTCGGTCTACTTATCTTGGACGTGATGCCTATATAATGATCATCGCCTTGGATATCGTCATGATTATTTGATCTTCTATCAATTGCCCAACAGTAATTTGTTCAACCACCGTGCACTATACTCTTGAGAGAAGCCACTAGTGAATCCTACGGCCCCGGGTCTACTTTTCCAACATATTGCTTTCCGATCTATCTTTTTGCCTCTTTGTTTTCAGATCTACTAAACCAAAAATCCAAAAACATATTGTTGCACTTTTTATTTGCTCTTCTTATTTTGTGTTCTTGAGAGATCTATCTCTCCTATCTATCACTACCTAATCTATCTTTTTATCGTAGAGAGATTGACAACCTCTCTTTCAGGTCGGGTTGCAAGTATTTGTTATTTGTGTGCAGGTGCTGCTTATTGGGTGGTGGTGATCCTCCTACTAGTTCGATAACCTTGGTTTCATAACTGAAGGAAATACTTACCGTCGCTGTGCTGCATCATCCCTTCCTCTTTGGGGAAATATCGACGCAGTCTCAAGCCACGTCAGTCGCCCAGTTGTGCGTGCGCCATCACGTGCTCGATTACCACTACTGCCTGGCCACAAGGCCTTGCGAGCGTTTCACCAGGTTTTTCAATAGCCCCGACTATGGGTTCGCAACGATGGACACCACCAACGATCTAAAGGTGCTCAAGACTTCGGGCTTGTCCTGCCAGAAGCTTGTCAACATCCAAGGTCAGTATAGGGTCTGGGCGACGAGAAGAAGAAGTAGAAGGACTCCCTGGTTGACCTCGCCGTGACCATCATCGACCCCTACTACAGAGACATGAAGGCTGAGTGCCACAAGGACAAGTCTGCCTGGCACAAGGCCTGGGTGAACGAACTGGATGAAGAACACATAAAATACGTGGCCAAGGATGCGTACACAAGCTACGAGATGTACAGGAGGATCATTGAAATGAGGAAGTGCCTCCTTCCTGCAGACAGTGAGGGATAGCCACAACCAGAGCAGTGTCGGCAACCGTCGTCAGAAGAACAGTATGATTTGGTGATCGTCTACTTCTTGTAAATTTATATTGAGGAATGTACATGTGTTGTGTAGTCACTTATGTAACTGGATGTTCAAGTTGGTTATGCAACAATAATGTTGGTGTTCTGTAGATAGAGCATATATATGTTGTGCAAACAGAGCAAATCACATCTCATACAATTATTAGCAGCAATCGTCTGCCCACAACACACAAAGGTTGTCAGGATGAATCGTTTGGGTTATTATTGGTCTTCCCACACAATTCCGACGAATGAACTATTTGTCGGGTACCCACAACACACACTGTTGTCAGGATGAATCGTTTGGGTTATTATTGGTCTTCCCACACAATTCTGATGAATGAACTGTTTGTCGGGTATCACACACGCCTTCTTAGGCTAACTCGTTTGTGTTCTGCTGGATCAACGCAAACAACTTGTCTGAGTGAACTGTATGCCGCACTACGCCCACATATGTAGTTTATTAGCCATATATGTTATCTTCCATAATCACAAACAGTTCATAAGAACAAACTGTATGCGACACATTACACACGCAACTATTTTTTGAATCGTATTGGATGGTTCCTTCATCGCACATGGTTTTCCTCATTGGTGGCGGAGCTTGAACTATACCGTTTGCGATTGATGGATCGCACACAGTTTGGTCGAAGGGTCTCTGATTGATGTGTCATATTTGGACCATCCTGCAGTAGTGTATCATCTACACACTTCATTTGCTTGCATCTAACAAGATCAAGGGGATTTACAACCCTCTTGCCGCGTTGTGTACAGTCGCTGAAGACGGTTGTTGATTGGTATTCCTATTAGTTCGATAAACCTTGGTCCTTAACTGAGGGAAATACTTATCCGTATTGTGCTGCAATTACCCGTTCCTCTTCATGGAAAGCCCAACACAGATCACAAGTATAATGAAGGATTTCTCGCGCCGTTGTCGGGGAATATCATCAACCAACTATCTAGTAACTTCGCACAAATTATCATTCACTTGTTCTTCTTTTTATTTGCTGATATATTTAGTTTGCTTCATAAAAATAAAAAATACAAAAATATTTATCTTTGCTTGTCACTAGTTTACTTCTTTGCTTGCTTGTTTGTCTGTTTCGTTTGAAACTTGCTATCATGTCTGAGTTTGAAACTAGCGATACTTCCGCCCCTATTGCGGAAGCCTTAGAACATCCAACTTTACTTCTCAATGATAATGCTAAAAGAAATTTTGATGAAGTTGCTAAGGAAAAACTTGATAACCTTGCGGATGATGATCCTTCTAAAGTAGAACCTATTATGCAAACTAAAAAATTCCGTGTTGGTAGTGGCAATATCATTGGAAAAGTGTGATCCAAGACTTTTTCACTTGTGCGGGCTCTCTACCCTTGATAGGAGGATCTATTCTTGCTAGAACCACTAGTTATGTGGATGCTATCTCTTTGCTCGTAGTTGAGTTGGAGAGACAATTCATTCATATTCATCCCTCCATACAATGGTTGTTTCTAGAGTTCTCTAATATTGAACATGCTCCTACTAAACGGTTGGCTACAATATTTCTCGTTCATGAATTTAGTCATATGCAGCAAGCAAGAGAAATATTTTCTTATTATAGGATCAATAGTGAGTGCCCACCAATAGAAGGAATCCTTTATGAGATGGAAGAAATAAGGAGATTAAGATCAACGGACTATGTTGCTTATAATGAAAACCTTAGGAAAAAGGTTCCACCTAATGTCTTGATTGATAAGATTTCCAAATTCAATGATCAAATTATTGTTTAAAATATTGTTGGATTAGGATCTTGAGATGAAATTAAGGAAATGTCTTTATCGGAACTTATACAATGAAGAATTTACCATAACCTATGAAAAGTCTAAGGAGGAGCCTCCTTCTCCTCCAGAGATAGATCTCACGGATCCTTGTGTTGTGAAATTTAGTC
Source organism: Elymus sibiricus (assembly GCA_039707655.1). Classification (NCBI taxonomy): domain Eukaryota; kingdom Viridiplantae; phylum Streptophyta; class Magnoliopsida; order Poales; family Poaceae; genus Elymus; species Elymus sibiricus. Next base: position 142,686,212 of record CM077665.1, on the reverse strand, counting down.
CCTTCAAATATTTTTGCTTGCCCATGATAAAACTTGCTTCTGAGAGAAGCGAATATGATTATATCATGGTGAATCGTTCCTATGATTATGACAACACTTGAAACTATGCATTATGCCTAGCTAGGGGCATAAAACGATAACGCTTGTTGGGAGGCAACCCAATAGTTATCTTTGTTTTTTGCTTTTTAATTTCTGTTTGTGTGTGATAACATGATTATTTCCTCTGTAATGATTGTGTTTTTATGTTTTACTTAGTGTTTGTGCCAAGTAAAGCCTTTGGGATGACTCACAAGATGAGTAGAATTGATACGGTGCAAAAATAGAAACTTTAGCGTCCAGTGCAGAATTTATATGATATTACTGCAATGTCTTTTTGATCTGAATTTTTTACAAAGTATTTCTATAAAAATTCTTCAGATTGTCCTAATTTTTCAAAAAAAATAGAGTTAAAGAAGTATAGGTTGTCTATAGATCTTTACAGACTGTTCTGCTTTAGACAGATTCTGTTTTTGCTTGCATAGTTTGCTTGTTTTGATGATGCTATGGATTGTATCTGTGGGTATAAGCCATGGAGAAGTTAGAATATAGTACCTATTATGCAATAATGAAATATGAATCAATTTATAACAGTACCGAAAGTATTTGATATGTTGCTTATACTAACGGATCTCACGAAGTTTTGTGTGATTGAAGTTTTCAAGTTTTGGGTGCTATCACGATAGAAAAAGGAATAAGAAGAGGCAAGAGCCTAAGCTTGGGGATTCCCAAGGCATCCCAAGGTAATATTCTTGGAAGACCCAAGCGTCTAAGCTTGGGGATGCCCCGGAAGGCATCCCCTCTTTCGTCTCAATCCATCGGTATGTCACTTGGAGCTATATTTTTCTTTGTCACATGATATGAGTTTTGCTTGGAGCGCCGTTTGCTTTTGCTCTTAGTTTGCCACAATCATCATTTTGTGGACACACCTATTTGAGAGAGACACACCTTCATCATGATTTATTAGAATACTCTATGTGCTTCACTTATATCTTTTGAGCTTAGCAGTTGCTCTAGTACTTCACTTATATCTTTTTGAGCACGGTGGAGTATAGATTTTATAGAAATAATTGCACTCTCATTCTTCACTTATATTTGTTTGAGAGTTAATAAATAGTGACATTAATTTGCATGTGTCATAATACTAGTCCAAAAATAATAGGTATTCAATGAGTGATAATCAAAACCATCATGTAGTACATTAAAGAGAAATCTTGGGCTAATGATATTGATGTCGTAATGTGAAAGGGTGTGAGTGCCTGGTTGTCGGTTCGTAGAAGTATCGGTATTAAGAGGTGTTAATTTCCCGTTTGTCTAAATATTAGAAAAAGGCATGGTGGGGATGTGTGAGCATTTCTATTACTTGTTGAAATCCTAGTGTTGTTTCGGGTCGGAGGCACGCGATGGTTAACTGCTCCCAACCTCCTCCCTCGGGGCATGCGAGTAGTACTTTGATTTGTGATAAAACTAATAAAACTTCGCAATAAGTATATGAGTTCTTTATGACTAATGTGAATCCGTGGACGTACGCAATCTCACCACCTCATATTTTGCTAGCCTCTTCGGTACCGAGCATTGCACATTCTCACCTCGACGATCAGTGCAAACTTTGCCGATGCATCCAAACCCCGTGACATGATACGCTCTGTCACACATAAACCTTCTTATATCTTCCTCAAAATAGCCACCATACCTACCTATTATTACATTTCCATAGCCATTCCAAGATATATTGCCATGCAAATTCCACTGTCACATCATATGACTAGTTCATTCATCGTCATATTGCTTTGCGTGATCATATAAAGCTGACATAGTATTTGTGGCAAAGCCACTGATACGTCTCCAACGTATCTACAATTTTTGCTTGTTCCATGTTGTTATATTATCATTCTTGGATGTTTTACAATCATTTTATAACAACTTTATATCATTTTTAGGGACTAACCTATTGACATAGTGCCAAAGTGCCAGTTGCTGTTTTTGCTTGTCTTTTTTACTTCGCAGAAAAACAATACCAAACGGAGTCCAATCGCGATGAAACTTTTTGGAGATTTTTTCTGGACCAGAAGACACCCAGTGGTCCAAACAACTACCGGAGAGGTGGGCTGTGGAGAGCACAACCCACCAGGACACGCCAGGGGGGCCCCGGCACGCCCTGATGGGTTGTGCCCTCCTCGGCCCCCTTCCGCACCGCCTCTGATGCCTATAAATTCTCAAATATTCGGAAAACCCTAGAGGAGTCGACGAAACACAATTCCAGCCGCCGCAAGTTCCAGAACCGCGAGATCCAATCTAAACACCATCACGGAGGGGTTCATCTTCCTCATAGGTGCCTCTCCGATGATGCGTGAGTAGTCCACCATAGACCTACGGGTCCGTAGGCAGTAGCTACATGGCTTCTTCTCTCTCTCTTATGATTCTCAATACAATGGTATCTTGGAGATCCATTTGATGTAAACTTTTGCGGTGTGTTTGTTGGGATCCGATGAATTTTGAGTTCATGATCAGTTTCTATCCATGAATATTATTTGAGTCTTCTTTGATCGCTTATATGCATGATTGCTTATAGCCTCATATTTCTTCTTTGAATCTTTGGTTTAGTTAGTCCGACTAGATCGATTTTTCTTGCCATGGGAAGAGGTGCTTTGTGATGTGTCGTGGTTTTGTCACTGCAGATGTTCGAAGACTTAGGTTCGAGGCCATCGCTAAGGCGGTGGACTCAAAGGGGTTGGTCGAGACGAGGGACACAAATTTACCCAGGTTCGGCCCCTCAAGAAGAGGTAAAAGCCTACGTCCTGCTTGTGTTGAATTGATTGGAGTATCGATTACAAGGGAGCGGATTCGCTTGACCTAGCTTTCGATCAATTGGTCTCTCTCTAAGCCGCCCCAGGGTCTCGCCTTTATATAGGAGGTCGAGGCCCTGGGTTACACGAGTCCTAAACCGACTCTTACAACGTAGTCAATCCTATATCTAAGTCGCCTTGCCTCCTTGAGCAAGCCGTCTCCGGGTGGCCTAACCGCCCGGGTCTCACACCATCTTCTGTCTCTGGGCCTTCGTCCCGGCCCGCCTGGTAAGCCGCCATGCGGCCTGGCCTTCCTCTTCTGGCCCACCTTACGGGTCTTAGTTATGAGCCGCCAGGTATGACCCGGCCCCTTCTGGGCGGGTCTTACCACGGGGTTATATCCCCAACATTAGGCCCCAGATTGATTTGAGCCTGTTCATGTCAATCTTCAAACTCACTTGGCGGCGAGTCTTCCCTTTCTGTCATCTGAAAAGAAAAGCTTATAACCCGCCGTGACGTTACGCCGAATATGCTAAAAAGATTCCGTGACGTTTCACAACGGATCTGCTCATTAAACGGTCGGCCCGAAAATCGAGGCGCCCCCTCCGGTCAATCATCACTGTACCGCCTCGTCTTTCACGCGCACTGTTGCCATCCCATCTCATAAATAGGGACATGGGGGCCCCCTTCCTTTCCTCCGCCGCCGCTGTCTTCTTCCTCCTTCGGACACCCGCACCTCTGAAGATCCGTCGCGCCGACCGGACCTTGCCGTCTTCCCCAACGCCGGCCGCTGCATCAACCTGAGTTGTTCCAGAGCTTCGTCGGCCCGTCCGCATCCACAAGGTACCCTTCTTGGCCCTTGTTTAATCTGCAGTCATCTCCATTAGGATCTCCCGAGTTCATCAAGTTCTTCTAGTGTTCTTCGCTGTTCCTCATAATGCGGACCACCAAGCATCCCCTTGAATATCATAACGCTGTCTATCCGCCGCGGTCACCCCTTTAATGTCAATGCCGACTCGTTTTAGATCTGCATACCAATCTTCCTTGCGTGCTGACCACCTGTTTTTTCCACTGCTGTTGTTAGGTCATGGATAGATTTCATTTTATCTTCGCCTGTAGATCTTGTAGCTATGGTTGCATTGTGTGAAACTTGTTTATCCACACTTAACAATATTTTTAGTATTGCCTGGTTCACCTAACCCGCCAATGCATTGCCGGCTCTCTGATAAAATAGGTTGGCGGCTTAGCGCCTCACCCTCATGCTGACCATAGCTGTGTTAACCATTTGACGTTTCTCTAGCCCGCCATATTCTGCATCTTTTCACAGTTTAACCCGTCGCCATGTCAAGAGCATCGGCGTCTTGTAATTGGGTTGGCTCCGGAGTCACCAAGCAGCTTCTGCTCGACTTCGTGGAATCGGGTATTTTGCCGGCTCAAGACGTTATACAGTGGCGGGTTCCCGGATCAGAAAAAAGACCTAAACCTCAGGAAGGAGAGGCTGTTGTATTCACTGATCACCTCCTTCGTGGTATTAGCCCGCCCGGGTCAAAGTTTTTCCGGGACGTTCTTCACTCCTTCAAGCTTCACCCTCAAGACATAGGTCCAAACTCTGTCACCAACATTTGTCAGTTTCAAGTCTTATGTGCGGTTTACCTGCAAGAGGAGCCGTCTGTTGACCTCTTCCGTGATTACCATTACGTCAACCGCCAAACTGAAGTGGCGGCTGGGCCAAGTTTGGAGCTTGGCAGCGTTTCTATCCAGAGACGGAGAGATTTGCCCTATCCGGCAGCTACCTTGCCAAGTCACCCCAAGGATTGGAACAAATCCTGGTTTTACTGCAAGGACACTTCTCCAGAAGGAGAGAATCCGCTGCCGGGTTATCGTCCTACTCGGCTTCCCAACTCCGGAGAACTCCCAGACCGGATGTCCGCCGTAGAGCGAGTAAAATACGCTCCGGCCTTCGCAAAGGTCAGAGCCTTAATGGCGAATGGCTTGACTGGCGTCGATTTAACCCGATGCTGGGTCAGCTGGAAAATCTTGCCACTGAGCCGGCGTAACCGGCTTATGCACGAATTTACGGGGGAACCCAACGACTCCCTCTGCTTCAACGCCACCCCCCTGACAGAACAAGACATCAACACTTCTGTCAAGTCTCTTCTTGGCGAAAAGCAAGAGGCCTGTAATAAAACTGGGCTGAAGCCTTTTTGCGTCAAGAACCCGGCTCCAGCTGTAAGAAACTCTTTTTCACAAAACTGGTCATCCTTGTCTTGATCTTTTAGCTTGCTCCTTTTAATCTTTTTGGCGGCTTATGCACAGGCCGGCTCCGCTTTCTGGAAGAAGAAGTATAATCCTCCAGTGAGGAAGCCTAAGGCGGGTAAAACTCGCGCCCAGAAGAAGAAACCTTCCGCTCAGGAAACTCCTGAGCTTGATGACTCGGAGGTAAAACTTGACTCCCTTGGCCATCTCTTTATGCAACTTATTGACAATAATTATTCACAGGATGAAACGGAAACAAGCCACGCAGATGCTCCTGAGGTAACTTACATTTCCTCTGACTCAGAAAACTTTCCCCTAGAGGAAATACGGCGGGTCATCCGGAAAATCCCATTTTCTCATCCTTTTGCTTATTTAGACCCCGACTTTCTTTTGAAAAAGCAACAGCACACCTCCAGACGTCAGACCCGGAGCACCGGCTCTGAAGAACTTTTGACCGGTTTGCCAAACTCTCCGGCTCCTCGGAAACGGCCTGCTGAGGTATTCTTTTAACCAAGTCCAATTTCTAAGGATCTTGCATTATAACCTTACTCTGTTTTTACCGTCGTAACTTTTCCAGGAATCGCCCCCTTCGTCTGGCGACTCGACTGCATCCAAGCTGCCTCCTCTGAAGATCAACCCGGAGTGCGTACTTTTGTACTTGCACCATACCTTTTACCACCCTTGTCCATTATGTAACAATCTTTGTGCTTCCAGGGCTCAAGCGAAACGAAGGAAGACAGGCGGGTCTACCACTGCTCCTGCCGCCCAAGACCCGGAACTTGTTGAGCCGGACTCCCCAGCAATGCGTACTAAGCCTACTGAGGCTAGGACAGATGCGCCTGACAACGCTCCTCAGCCCTCTGAACCAGCTGATGACAACATGACTATTCCTGAAAGCCCTCCACAGGCTGATCCTAAACCGCTCAGCCCTTCAATAGCCACCGAAGACACAGTTCTTCCAGACGTCCTCATCACTGGGACGGGTTATCAATCTCCCGAACCTCATGTACTGACAAGACACACCAGCAAGGCTGAAGCGAACTCACCAGAAAAGCTTGAATTTGAATTCCCCGTGTTGGAAAAAATGACTGCAGATGAACTTCTTGCTGGTTATCTGAATCGCCTCTCCACAAGCCGCAACATGGAGTTGAAGCTTGTTGGACTGATGAAAAAGAAATATGAGGTACTCCTCCTCTCTTGGTTTTCCTTATACCCTTATGTAGCCCCCAAGAGCTGGTTTAGTATTGCAAATAGTAGACCGGGTCTTACAATCCATGTCATAATTCAAATTGCCTAACTTGTAGCCCCCAAGTATCGGGTTAATATAGATATTAAACCGGTACTGAGTTGAAAAATTGATCCAATTGTAGCCCCCAAGTCCGGGTCATTATAAAAATGATGAGCCGGAATTTCACTGTAGACTTGGAAAGCGCCGTGTGTAGCCCCCAAGTGCCGGCGTAACCTTGACGAAGATGAGCCGGAACTTCATTGTAGACTTGGAGAGAAAACACAGACATTAGCCCCCAAGTGTCAAGTATATTGTGTGCAATCTGCTTGAGACTTGTAGCATAACAGCTTCATCAATCATCTACGAATATCTCATCCTGGCGACTTGAACCTCCTGAACTGTTTTGTTGTTGTGCAATACAGGAAGCCTTGGAAGCGGCCGAGTCTGATCTGACCGGCGTAAAAGAAAGCCTTGCTGCGCAACAAACCGCCAGGTCTGAGACAGAAAAGAAATGGCGAGTTGCCGTGGAAGAACTTGAGAAGACCCAAGCTGACTTTGCTGCTTTCAAGAAAACTGCTGAATCTGAACAAGCCGCCCTGACCAAACGCGCAGATGATGCTGAGGAATGACTTAAATTTGTGTCAGAAGAACTGCAAATCCTCAAACGTCATATATCCAGAATGACTTCTGCTATCTTTGGTAAGTACCGAAGACTTAAAAATTTCCTTGCCTTGTTGAAAAACTGTGTGGGCGGCTTACAATGCTTAACTTCCTTGCAGGTCAAAGAAGCCGCCAATTATCTTCTGACAGCTTGTTAAAGCTGAAAGCAGTATACTCCTTGGTAGAATAGCTCTACTGCGGGACCCTTTGCACCATCAAGGCGATGTTGACTGAGAAGAGCATCCCCAAATATATGAAGGGAGTGATAGAACTCTTATCAACTCTGCCCAAACAAATTGAGGAACTCAAACGATCAGCTGCCAGGCAGGGAGCCATGGCCGCGCTAAGCCGGTCTCTGGCCTTTGCTCCTGAACTGACTGCTGAAGAAATGATGGACGGGTTTCTATCCAGAAAAGATGACGGCTCAGAATTCACAGAAGCTGACTATGCCAAATGTAGGAAGGCCTCCCGAGTGCTCGCATCAACACTTGTTAATGAAATGGACCTGTCTTCATACCAGGCGGCTTATGGCAAAGACAGCAAACGACTGCGCTGCCCAACCTTTGAATCCAGGGACTTGACTCCTGCACGCCGTAAGCAACTCTTCGCTCCTGATATTGACCCGTCTCCCCTATTCGACCAGGCTCGGTTTGAAGCTTTAACAAACTGCAATTGGGATGTGGACAATCTTCAGATCGAAGAGTTCGAAGACCCGGCGAAGGATGACCCGCCAGCGAGCTGAACACTTGCGCCTGAAACTGATAACCCGGCTTTCTGAGCCGCCGAAACTGAAAGTTGTACAAAAACTTAAGTCCATTGTGTTTTGTGCTCCCTGGGGAGTTTTGTAATAGGGATAGAAAAACTTGATTGCCTGAACCGTGCCATCGTGCACGTATAAATCTTTGCACAACTTGATGCACTTGTATCTGTCGTGTGCTCTGCTCACAATCATGTTTTCATCATATTTCACGGCGACTTATCTTAGGAGATAAACCCTGCAAAAACAAACAAGACAGAATATGCCCTGTATTGTTGTAAGGGTGGCTTGAAAAAGCATAACCCAGAGCTGTTAAATCTTTCATGACCTTGCTTGTTCGAAAAACTCATATGCCGGCTCTTATGGCATGAATTTGTTGTTTGAACTCTTAACAGTACAAGGTCTCTATTGAGAGTGACCGTCAATTCCTTTGAACGGCTCAGGGTCTCTAGGCGAGATTAACTGGTAAGAGCAACAACAAACCATAAAGAGGCACAGCAGGGCATGAGTACCCCTAGGGCCCATAAGCTACTTCTCACGTGACATAAATCCGTCGTTTGAACCTTAAACAGTGCAGGGTCTTTAAAAGAGTAACTGTTTTAAGAGTACGAACGGGCCACATAGCGGAGAGTACGTAGCAGATGGGTGAGTTTATCCTCGCTCTCCGTAAGCCAGCCCTCACGTGACAAGAGCCGCCAATTTAACCTTGACCAGTATAGGGTCTCTAGCGAGAGTGACCGTCAATTCCTTTGAGCGGCTCAGGGTCTCTAGTCGAGATTAACTGGCAAGAGTTCGGCGGGTAACCTAGCGGAGCAGCAGTAGCTTACAGGCAGGTTTAACTCAAACTTGCAGTGGCTGAAGAGCCGATCAAGAGGGTGTGTAAGCTAAACCCGGCGGGTTGGAAGCCCCCAAATAACCTTGTTGACGGAGTCAACTTTTTGGGTATCTAACCCGGCCTTACGGTGGCTGAAGAGCCGATCAAGAGGGTGTGTAAGCTAAACCCTGGCGGGTTGGAAGCCCCCAAATGACCTTGTTGATGGAGTCAACTTTTTGCACAATCTGAGATACGTAAAAATGGCAGAGGCCCCGGCTTACAGGGATGCCAACTTTATTATATATATATATATATGTGATATATACAGTGATGATATACAATGGTGGGAGTCAATGACTCAAGTATAGTAAGGCCGCAGATGAGCGATATTCCACGGCCGGCGGGTCTCCTGCCCAGAAGTATTTGACTCGTCTCGTACGTCAATGAGATAATATGACCCGTTGTTGAGATTCCTGCTGACCACAAAAGGCCCTTCCCATGGAGGAGATAGCTTGTGCGCATCCGTCTGATCTTGAATCAAACGCAACACCAAGTCGCCTTCTTGAAACGTCCGGGTCTTAACTCTGTGGCTGTGATAGCGACACAGGTCTTGTTGATAAATTGCTGATCGAGCCGCCGCCAGATCACGCTCTTCATCCAAAGCGTCTAACGCGTCCTGACGCGCTGTCTCATTATCCTTCTCAACGTAAGCCGCCACTCGCGGTGAGTCATGACATATATCACTTGGTAACACGGCCTCTGCGCCATAAACCATGAACAAAGGTGTATAGCCTGTCGACCTGTTGGGAGTAGTTCTGATGCTCCATAGAACTGATGGCAACTCTTCTACCCAACAACCCGGCGTTCGCTGTAGAGGAACCATAAGCCGGGGCTTGATGCCTCTCAAGATCTCCTGGTTAGCACGCTCCGCCTGACCATTGGATTGTAGATGAGCAACAGCAGAGACGTCAAGCCGGATGTGCTCACTTTCACAGAACGTCTGCATAGCCCCCTTGGATAGGTTTGTGCCATTGTCCGTGATGATACTGTGAGGGTAACCAAAATGGTAGATCAATTTTTTGAGAAATTGAACCACCGTAGCCGTGTCACACTTGCCGACCGGCTCAGCCTCCACCCACTTGGTAAACTTATCCACCGCCACCAAAAGGTGGGTCTTCTTGTCTTTAGACCTCTTGAAGGGCCCGACCATATCAAGCCCCCAGACCGCAAACGGCCAGGTAATTGGAATCATTCGCAATTCCTGAGCCGGCACGTGAGCACGTCGCCCGAACTTCTGACATCCATCGCACTTGAGAACCAAGTCTTCTGCATCCTTATGAGCCGTCAGCCAGAAGAAACCATGCCGGAAAGCCTTGGCCACCAAAGATTTTGAGCCGGCATGATGACCACAGTCGCCGGCGTGAATTTCATTTAAGATTTCCTTGCCCTCTTCCGGAGAAACACAACGCTGAAAGACGCCAGTGACGCTGCGTTTATGTAACTCGCCATTGATGATAGTCATGGACTTAGATCGCCTTATGACTTGTCTCGCCAAGGTATCATCCTCAGGTAACTCGCCGCGAGCCAAGTATGCTAGGTAAGGCAACGTCCAGTCAGGGATAGCATGCAGAGCCGCCACCAGTTGCCCCTCCGGGTCAGGTATAGCCAGGTCCTCCTCTGAAGGCAGCTTAACAGACGGGTGATGTAACACATCCAAGAAAACGTTAGGCGGTACCGGCTTACGCTGAGAGCCTAGCCTTGCCAATGCATCAGCTGCCTCGTTCTTGCGACGGTCAATATAATTCACCTGATAGCCCTTGAAGTGACCAGCGATGACATCCACCGCCTGACGATAAGCCGCCATCCTTGGGTCTTTGGAACCCCATGTGCCTGAAACTTGTTGAGCCACGAGGTCTGAGTCGCCGAGGCATCTAACCCGGCTCAGGTTCATCTCCTTAGCCACACGGAGGCCATGAAGTAAAGCCTCATATTCAGCTACATTGTTAGTACAAGGAAACATTAACCTTAGCACATAACAGAACTTGTCACCTTTAGGGGAAGTTAAGACAACTCCAGCCCCCGAGCCTTCTAATTGTCTGGATCCATCAAAATGAATTGTCCAATACGTGTTATCCGGCTTCTCCTCTGGCGACTGACACTCCGTCCAGTCGTTAATAAAGTCCACCAGGGCCTGAGACTTGACAGTCGTGCGAGGCACATATTTCAGATTGAGAGGCCCAAGCTCCAACGCCCACTTAGCAATCCAACCAGTGGCTTCCCTGTTTTGAATTATGTCTCCCAACGGGGCAGAGCTAACCATGGTGATCTGGTGTCCCAGGAAGTAATGCTTCAGCTTACGATTCGCCATGAACACCCCATATACCAGCTTCTGCCAATGCGGGTACCTCTGCTTGGACTCTATCAGTACTTCACTGATGTAGTAAACCGGCCTCTGAACCGGGTATTCTTTCCCTGCCTCCTTATGCTCCACAACAATCGCGGCGCTGACTGCTCTGTTGTTAGCCGCTACGTAGAGGAGCAAAGGTTCCTTCTCAGCCGGAGCGGCCAAGACTGGCGGCTCAGTTAGCTACTTTTTGAGTGCTTCGAACGCCTCACCCGCCGCCTTACACCAGACAAAGTTGTCTGTTTTCTTCATCATCTGATACAGAGGAATAGCCTTCTCACCCAGGCGGCTTATGAACCGGCTTAACGCAGCGATTCGACCCGCCAGGCGCTGAACGTCATTGATGCATGCCGGCTCTGACAGGGAAGTAATAGCCTTTATCTTGTCCGGATTAGCTTCAATGCCACGCTCAGAGACTAGAAACCCCAAGAGCTTACCTGCAGGAACTCCAAAGACGCACTTGGCCGGGTTAAGCATCATCTTGTAAACCCGTAAATTATCGAACGTTTCCTTCAGGTCGTCAAGTAGAGTCTCCTTCTTCCTGGACTTGACCACAATATCATCCACATAGGCATGAACATTGCGCCCAATTTGACCATGAAGACAGTTCTGCACACAACGCTGGTAAGTCGCCTGGGCACTCTTGAGCCCGAAAGGCATAGACACATAGCAGAAAGCACCAAAAGGCGTAATGAAAGCCGTCTTCTCTTGGTCTTTAACCGCCATCTTGATCTGATGATACCCTGAATAAGCATCCAGGAAGCACATACTCTCACAACCCGCCGTTGCGTCAATGATTTGATCAATGCGGGGGAGAGCAAAGGGATCAATCGGGCACGCTTTGTTAAGATCCGTGTAATCCACGCACATACGCCACATACCGTTCTTCTTGAGTACCAACACCGGGTTAGCAAGCCACTCCGGGTGAAACACTTTAATAATGAACCATGCAGCCAAGAGCCGGGCCACCTCTTCTCCAATAGCCTTGCGTCTCTCTTCATTGAATCGCCGGAGGAACTGTTTAACCGGCTTAAACTTAGGATCCACATTAAGGTGGTGCTCAGCGAATTCTCTCGGTACACCCGGCATGTCAGAAGGCTTCCATGCAAAGATGTCCCGATTCTCACGGATGAATTCGATGAGCGCGCTTTCCTATTTGGGGTCCATATTGGCCCCAATAGTGAACTGCTGTGATAAGTCGCCTGGCGTAAAGTCCACCAACTTGGTATCTTCTGCCACGAACTTGAGGGGCGGCTCAGATTCCGTGTTGGGTTTCTTCAGAGAGGTCATATCTGCCGGGTCAACATTTTCCTTATAAAAATTGAGTTCCGCTTCAGCACAACTTGACTCTGCGTAAGCTGCATTGCCTTCCTCACACTCAATAGCCGTCTTCCAATCACCATGCACGGTAATCGTCCCTTTCAAACCGGGCATCTTGAGCTGTAAGTAAACATAGCAGGGTCTAGCCATAAACTTTGCATAAGCCGGCCGTCCAAACAAAGCGTGGTATGGGCTCTTGATTTTGACCACATCAAACCACAAAGACTCCACCCTGTAATTGTATTCATCACCAAAAGCTACTTCCAAAGAGATCTTACCGACTGGATAAGCCGACTTTCCGGGTACCACACCGTGAAAGACTGTTGAAGAAGGCTTAAGATCCTTGTCAAGCAAATTCATCCGGCGGAAAGTGTCATAGTACAGGATGTTGATACTGCTGCCGCCATCCATAAGTACCTTAGTGAACACGTATCCTCCCACTTGGGGGCCAACTACCAAAGCCAACTGCCCCGGATTATCAACACGCGGCGGGTGATCCTCCCTTCTCCAAATTATATCATACTCAGACCACTTTAGATACTGCGGGAGAGCCGGCATAACTGTGTTAACCGCCCGTTTGCGCACCTTCCGGTCTTGCTTGTCAAGGCTGGTTGTAAAAACATGGTACTGACCCCCGCTGAGCTATTTCGGGTTACTCTGATACCCCGACTGGTTATTCTGCTGCTGGCCTCCACCGCCAGACTGTTGATTATGACCTCCATGGTTGCCCTGAGCCTGGTAACCGGACCCTGAGCCGCCGGCACCAAAGCCGCCCCCTGAGCCGCCCGGCCCTGAGCAGCCTGATGGACCATTACCGTTATTACGATGCTGTTGAAGGCTGTAATCCCGAAACTGTCGCATAATACTGCAATTCCTCCATGTATGGCCTGCCGGCTTATCGGGTCGGCTGTGCTCTGGACAAGGTTTATTGAGCATCTCTTCCAGGTTGAAAGGAGCTCTACCCATGTTAAAAGGCTGCCTGAAGTTCCCGTTGCCTTTAGCACGGTTGTTCCCAGTGCTGGTGTTTGCCACTAGTTCTGACCCGCCGTCCGGGTGCTTCCGCTTGCCCGGGTTGCTACTTCCAGCCGCGTTTTGCTGTTGACCCTTGCCATTGTTGCCTTTCTTCCCCTGACCTAATTTCTCATCATCAGAACCTGGGTCTTTCGTGTTGTCAGAGTCTGCATACTTGGTGAGAGCCGCCATGAGCTCCCCCATGTCTTGGCATGAGTGTTTGAGCCGGCCAAGCTTCTGCTTCAAAGGCGTGAAGTGAAAATTCTTCTCTAGAATCAAAACCGCTTGAGCCGCCGTAATCTGCTTAGAAGAGTGAATGATGGTGGAGACCTGCCGGACCCAGTGATGAGCCGACTCGTCTTCACGCTGCACACAATGGTCCAAATCCACAATCGTCATGTGCTGCTTGCACATTCCTTGGAAATTTTTGATGAACTTCGCCTTTAGTTCGGCCTAGGAATTAATGGTGTTGGGTGGCAAACCCTTCAACCACGTGCGAGCCGGCCCTTCCAGCATCATGATGAAATATTTGGCGCATACTGCATCACTGACGTCTAACATCTCCATGGCTAGCTCATAGTTTTCAATCCAAGCCTCCGAAGGTAGGTCAGCAGTATAATTGGGCACCTTACCAGGACCCTTGAAATCCTTTGGCAGACGTTCATTCCGCAAAGCCGGCGCTAAGCATGGCACTCCCACAGCCCTGGAGGTTGCTCCTGCTCCTACTGAGACGGAAGGTGCAACTGTGGGTTCCTGATAAGCCGCCGCCGCCGCCGCCAGAGCCGCCGCTTCTCGCTGTGCCCTTGCCCGATCCACCAGCGCCTGAGCATCTAGAGCCACCCGATCAACTCGTGGCGGGTTCCGACGCCGTTCACTGCTAGAAACCGCCGGTGACTCATAACGCCGGCTGTAGCTGTGGCTGGGGATGGGGGTTGAGTGCACGCGACTCCGGCTATAAGTGTACTTCTCCTGCTGGGCCACCGCCGTCCGTAGGTATCCGATGGCATTCCGCACCTCCTCTACGAAGGGCGCCTCATCGAGGATTGGGATTGTATCAAGCCTGGTTGCCGCTGCCACCATGTTCTCCGTCGGGTTAGAATAATGACCCGACGGTGTTGGAAAAGACGGTGGCGGGTTTTGGTTCCGTCGGGGCGGGTCCGGCTGCTGATGCTGAACCGCCGCCCGGCTTCCAGGTACTTCCGCCGTCCGAGTTATGGTCAAAGGCACGTTCCATCCCGTCCCTGGCGTGTTAAAAAGATTCCTAGCTTCATACTGATCCGGCAAGCGGGATTGATGCCTCATTCGATGAACCGCCGCTGTAGACTGCTGCTCTAACTCAAGGCGAAAAGCATCCGCCCTAAGGCGCTCCGCCTCAGCATCCATCTGATCCCTCAGCTCATTGATTTCCTGTTGGACTCCGGCCATCTGATTCTTCAACCTTGTGATCTCCGCATTACGGGCCGCTTGGTTTGCGGCAGTGACCTCAGTTTCCATTAGGGTTGTAAGCTCGTTCATCAGATCCAGAAGAACCTGAGCCGGCGGCCTGCCAGCCCCAGACCCGGTCGCACCGGCGGCTATGCTGCTCGGGGCCGGCACTGAACCCGCCATGAAGACGGCAGCGCGGTTCGGCGGCTCATAATCCTGCGACTCATGATACTCTGACTCGGGGTAAGGCTCGACGTAGCCCCCAAGCCCACCATTGTGAAGCTGATAGATCGATTCCGTCTCTCCACTCGAGGATCCATCCTCTGAGCAGATGAGAGTTTCTTCCCGCGACATAGAATCTTCAAGCTCCATGCCCTGGGTGAAGCCGACGAAGACATGGTTCCTGCCCGGGTTAGCACGGACAGGTTGCACGCGCCGGGCGGGTTGCACACACCGGGCGGGTTGCTCGCGCCGGGCCGGCTCGACGATGTCGGTGCAGATGTTCGGCCTGGGTTCAGATCCGCCGATCTTGCCGATGAAGATGTGGATTCCGCCGATGGGGACCCGGAAACCATACTCGATTGAGTCGGCCTCGGGGCCCCAGCCGGCGTCGTCGATGTAGAGCCGGCCGCGGCGACTCTTGGTCACCCTGCCAATAGCGTACCCCTCGATCCCTGGGAGAGAGCCCTTTGAAAACTCAACACCACCGAGCGCTAGCCCCTCGGTGGGCGCCAACTGTCGTGGTTTTGTCACGGCTGATGTCCGAAGACTTAGGTTCGAGGCCATCGCTAAGGCGGTGGACTCAAAGGGGTTGGTCGAGACGAGGGACATGAATTTACCCAGGTTCGGCCCCTCAAGAAGAGGTAAAAGCCTACGTCCTGCTTGTGTTGAATTGATTGGAGTATCGATTACAAAGGAGCGGATTCGCTTGACCTAGCTTTCGATCAATTGGTCTCTCTCTAAGCTGCCCCAGGGCCTCGCCTTTATATAGGAGGTCGAGGCCCTGGGTTACACGAGTCCTAAACCGACTCTTACAACGTAATCAATCCTATCTCTAAGTCGCCTTGCCTCCTTGAGCAAGCCGTCTCCGGGCGGCTTAACCGCCCGGGTCTCATACCATATTCTGTCTCTGGGCCTTCGTCCCGGCCCGCCTGGTAAGCCGCCATGCGGCCTGGCCTTCCTCTTCTGGCCCACCTTACGGGTCTTAGTTATGAGCCGCCAGGTATGACCCGGCCCCTCCTGGGCGGGTCTTACCACGGGGTTATATCCCCAACATGATGGGTTCGATCTTGCGGTGTTCTTTCCCAGTGACAGAAGGGGCAGCAAGACACACATGTATCGTTGCTATTAAGGATAATAAGATGGGGTCTATTCCTACATGAATAGATATTGTCTACATCATGTCATCGTTCTTATTGCATTACTCCGTTTTTCCATGAACTTAATACACTAGATGCATGCTGGATAGCGGTCGATGTGTGGAGTAATAGAGGTAGATGCAGGCAGGAGTCGGTCTATCTATCTTGGACGTGATGCCTATATAATGATCATCGCCTTGGATATTGTCATGACTATTCGATTTTCTATCAATTGCCCAACAGTAATTTGTTCACCCACCGTGCGCTATACTCATGAGAGAAGCCACTAGTGAACCCTACGGCCCCTGGGTCTACTTTTCCATCATATTTCTTTCCGATCTATGTTTTTTACAATCTTTGTTTTCAGATCTACAAAACCAAAAACCCAAAAATATATTGCTGCATTATTTGTGTTCTTGAGAGATCTATCTCTCCTATCTATCACTACCTAATCTATCTTATTACCGTAGAGAGATTGACAACTTCTCTTTCGCGTCGGGTTGCAAGTATTTGTTGTTTGTGTGTAGGTTTTTCTTATTGGGTGGTGGTGATCCTCCTACTGGTTCGATAACCTTGGTTTCATAACTGAGGGAAATACTTACCGTCGCTGTGCTGCATCATCCCTTCCTCTTTGGGGAAATAGCGACGCAGTCTCAAGCCACGTCAAAGGAATTTCTGGCGCCGTTGCCGGGGAGGAAGCGGTCTCTTCTACGTGCCTATCGTAGGCGCCGAGGGGACTCCACCATCATCTACCAGGTTCCTAATCACAAATCTCATCTCCTTGCAATTACAATATTTGCCATTTGCCTCTCGTTTTCCTCTCTCCCACTTCACCAAATTTGTCATTTTATTTTCCCTCTTTTCCATTTGCCTTTTTGCTTGTTTGCTATCTTTGCTTGTGTTGCCATGTGCCTTCTATTTGCTTGCATCTTCGCTTGCTAAAAATCTATTGATATGGATCCTCATCCACTTGCTAATCTTTTCAAAAGGCCAAGTTATGATGAACCAATTGCTAGTGAGTTGGGTGCACTTGATTATCTCTATGAAGTTTTGTTTCAAAATCATGAATCTGAAAATTTTGATGAAGTGTTGAAAGAAGAAATTTATAAGGTGATTCATGATAGCTCCTTGATTGAAAAGCATGATTGCAATGATGTTACTATAAATTCTATTAATGTCAATTATGCTAATTATATGAAAATCCACAAGCTTGGGGATGCTATGTTTGATGAAGATGATATTTTTAGTCCCCCAAGTTTTGATGAGCAAATTTATTATGATGATTGCATGCCTCCTATTCATGATGATGGTGATGACACGTATGCTATAATGAGTAATAATAACCATGAAACTTATCATCATGGTTTTAATTTGCAATGTGGTTATGTCAATCAAGTGTCTCATGATAGTTATTTTGTTGAGTTTGCTCCCACTACCATGGATGAAAAGGAATTTGCTTATCTGGAGAGTAATGAAAATTCTATGCTTGTGCATCATGAAATGAATGGTTTATGTGAAAGTTATATTGTTGAATTCATTCATGATGCTACTGAAATTTATTATGAGGGAGGAACATATGCTTGTAGGAATTGCAATAATATCAAGTTTCCTCTCTATGTCTTCAAAGTTTTGAAGTCATGCTTGTTTTGCCTTCCTATGCTAGTTGTTTCTTGTTCCCATAAAATGTTTGCTCACAAAATCCCTATGCATAGGAAGTGGGTTAGACTTAAATGTGTTTGTCATGAGATTCATGATGCTCTTTTGCATATTTCAATTACTACTTTTTATGTGAGCACCATTGAAATCATCACGCCTAGCTAGGGGCGTAAAACGATAGCGCTTGTTGGGAGGCAACCCAATGAATAAATATTTTTTTGCTTTTTGCTTTCTGTTTTTGTGTGTTGACAAAATTATGCCTCTGTTATGATTGTGTTTTTATGGTTTATTTAGTGTTTGTGTCAAGTAGAACCGTTAGGATGATTCATAGGACGAGTAGAAGTGATGCTGAATCTGAAAAAGAAACTTTGCGTCCAGTATTTGATCTTTCATTTTTTTTATGGAACGTGATCTTGAGCTGAAATTTTAACACAGTGTTTCTATACAAATTCCTTACGTTGTCCTAATTTTTCAGAATTTTTAGAGTTACAGAAGTATGGGTAGAGTGCATATTACTACAGACTGTTCTGTTTAAGGCAGATTCTGTTTTCATTGCATTGTGTGCTTGTTTTGATGAATCTATGGTTTGTATTGGGGGGTATAAGCCATGGTAAAGTTAAAATACAGTAGGTATAATGCAATAACAAAATATGAATGGGTTTGCAACAGTACCTAAAGTAGTGATTTGCTTTCTTATACTAACGGATCTCACGAAGATTTTGTTGAGTTTTGTGTGATTGAAGTTTTCAAGTTTTGAGTGAGATCACGATGGATGAAGGAATAAGGAGTAGCAAAATCCTAAGCTTGGGGATGCTACCGCACCCCCAAGATATATCCAAAGAGAAACAAGCAACTAAGCTTGGGGATGCCCCCGAGTGGCATCCCCTCTTTCTTCTAACGACCATCGGTATTTTACTTGGAGCTATATTTTTATTCGTCACATATCATGAGTTTTGCTTGGAGCGTCTTGTATCTTTTCTTGCTTTGTTTGTTAGTTTTTCCTTTGTATCCTTGCTGGACACACCTATTTGAGAAAGCCAAAACCATGCTATGATTTGTTAGAATTGCTCTATGTGCTTCACTTAAACTTTTTGAACTATAGAATTGCTCTAGTGCTTCACTTATATCCTTTGAGCACGGTGTGCTTGGAATTTTTTTGTAGAAATACTCTCATGCTTCACTTAGATTAATTTGAGAGTTAGTAAATTTTGAAGAAATCCTCTCATGCTTCACTTATACCTTTTTGAGAGATGAAATCTTTATGCTCATGTGCTTCACTTAGATTTGTTGAGCTTGCCAAAAAGCAATGGCAATATATAAAACTAGTCCCAAAGTGATAGATATCCAAGGAGGATATAATAAAAAATTTCATGAAGATCATTGGACAAATTAAATTTGATTCTTTGTAATAGTTTTGAA
Organism: Elymus sibiricus; assembly: GCA_039707655.1. Classification (NCBI taxonomy): domain Eukaryota; kingdom Viridiplantae; phylum Streptophyta; class Magnoliopsida; order Poales; family Poaceae; genus Elymus; species Elymus sibiricus. Next base: position 142,667,082 of record CM077665.1, on the reverse strand, counting down.
ACATGATGATAGTAATATGTGAGTCATGTTAGTGAGTAATTATGCTTAGTAGGAATATTGGTGTTAAGGTTTGTGATTCCCTATGCATGCACGAAAGTCAATAGTTATGCAATGAAGTTATATCCTACTTGTGGTGCATTATTCCGTGTTAGTTATGTTCAATGCTCACTTATGTGAATTTTCGTTTCTTGGTTTGGTTGCTTCCCAATCTATTTGCTAGCCTCCATTTGTACTAAGTAGAAATACTACTTGTGCATCCAAAATCATTAAACCAAGTTTTGCCTTATGAGTCCACCATACCTACCTATATGCGGTATTTCCGTGCCGTTCCAAGCAAATTTGTATGTGCCATCTCTAAATTTTCAAAATAAATTTTCTCTTTTGTGTGCCCATAGCGCTCATGAAATGGTGGGGAGTATCCAATATTTTTCCATGCTAGATATGTTATTCTCAAGATAAGTGTTTATTCACTTGTCATTGCACGAGAGTGCGGCAGTAATAGGGATGCCCATTCCCGAAATGAAAAATAAAAAATATTTACTTTATGTTGTCAAATAATAAATTCCTTGGAAAGTGTTGGTATGGAAGGCAACCGTGGATACGTCCCGCCATGGAAAGTGAAAGTTTGGTGGAAAAAGGAATAAACTTTATTTTCTGTTTGGGAACCGCCTATGATATATCTAGCATGGAAAGTATTGTGAGCTACTTTGTCGTTTTCGTTGACAGGAAAAGCATGCCACCCAAAATATTTTTCTCTCTCAATTTAAACCTTGAGCTCTGGCACCTCTACAAATCCCTATTTCCCTCTGCAAAGGGCCTATCTATTTAATTTATGCAATTTTTATTTTTTGCTTTGAGTCTCCATCTTCTCTTATAAGCACCAACTAGGGGCACTATGATCGTACTTGAGCATTGGGCATAGCTAATATTTGAGTGTGTCTCACGAATGGATCAATGATTGAGCATGATGGGCAAGGGATAACTTTCTTTATTGTTGATATTTTGAAAGACATGGTTGCTTGTTGACATGCTTGAGTATTGAAGTCATTATGTTAAAACTAGACTATTGCTTTGAATCATTATAAGTCCAAATGTCCATGCTATACAAAAGAAAAGAATGTGATGAACATGTTAGGCAGCATTCCACATCAAAAATTCTGTTTTTATCATTTACCTACTCGAGGACGAGTAGGAATTAAGCTTGGGGATGCTGATACATCTCCAATGTATCTATAATCTTTGCTTGTTCCATGCTGTTATATTATCATTCTTGGATGTTTTACAATCATTTTATAACAACTTTATATCATTTCTTGGGACTAATCTATTGACATAGTGCCAAAGTGCCAGTTGCTATTTTTGCTAGTTTTTTTTACTTCGCAGAAAATCAATACCAAACGGAGTCCAATCGCGACAAAACTTTTTGGAGATTTTTTCTGGACCAGAAGACACCCAGTGGGACAAACAACTGCCGGAGAGGTGGGCTGTGGAGAGCACAACCCACCAGGGCGCTCCAGGGGGGCCCCGACGCGCCCTGATGGGTTGTGCCCTCCTCGGCCCCCTTCCGCACTGCCTCTGATGCCTATAAATTCTCAAATATTCGGAAAACCCTAGAGGAGTCGACGAAACACAATTCCAGCCGCCGCAAGTTCCAGAACCGCGAGATCCAATCTAAACACCATCACGGAGGGGTTCATCTTCCTCATAGGTGCCTCTCCGATGATGCGTGAGTAGTCCACCATAGACCTACGGGTCCGTAGGCAGTAGCTAGATGGCTTCTTCTCTCTCTCTTATGATTCTCAATACAATGGTCTCTTGGAGATCTATTTGGTGTAAACTTTTGCGGTGTGTTTGTTGGGATCCGATGAATTTTGAGTTCATGATCAGTTTTTATCCACGAATATTATTTGAGTCTTCTTTGATCTCTTATATGCATGATTGCTTATAGCCTCGTATTTCTTCTTCGAATCTTTGGTTTAGTTAGGCCGACTAGATCGATTTTTCTTGCCATGGGAAGAGGTGCTTTGTGATGGGTTCGATCTTGCGGTGTTCTTTCCCAGTGACAGAAGGGGCAGCAAGACACGCATGTATCGTTGCTATTAAGGATAACAAGATGGGGTCTATTCCTACATGAATAGATCTTGTCTACATCATGTCATCGTTCTTATTGCATTACTCCGTTTTTCCATGAACTTAATACACTAGATGCATGCTGGATAGCGGTCGATGTGTGGAGTAATAGAGGTAGATGCAGGCAGGAGTCGGTCTATCTATCTTGGACGTGATGCCTATATAATGATCATCGCCTTGGATATCGTCATGACTATTCGATTTTCTATCAATTGCCCAACAGTAATTTGTTCACCCACCGTGCGCTATACTCATGAGAGAAGCCACTAGTGAACCCTACGGCCCCCGGGTCTACTTTTCCATCATATTGCTTTCCGATCTACGTTTTTTGCAATCTTTGTTTTCGGATCTACAAAACCAAAAACCCCAAAATATATTGCTGCATATTTACTCTTTTTATTTGTGTTCTTGATAGATCTATCTCTCCTATCTATCACTACCTAATCTATCTTATTACCGTAGAGAGATTGACAACCTCTCTTTCACGTCGGGTTGCAAGTATTTGTTGTTTGTGTGCAGGTGTTGCTTATTGGGTGGTGGTGATCCTCCTACTGGTTCGATAACCTTGGTTTCATAACCAAGGGAAATACTTACCGTCGCTGTGCTGCATCATCCCTTCCTCTTTGGGGAAATACCGACGCAGTCTCAAGCCATGTCAGCCACCGTTCATCATTTTTTGATACATGTCACACTAGATCACTGCACATCCTGGTACACTGCCAAAGGCATTCATATTGAGTCATATTGTTTCATAGTTCTTGATATTGAGTTTTCATATTGAGTTGTAAGTAAATAAAAGTGTGGTCATCATCATCATGAGAGCATTGTCCCAGTGAGGAAATAAAAATGGGGGAGGCCAAATGAGCCCACCATCATAAAAAAATGAGAGAAAAAGAGAGAAGGGACTTTGCTACTATCATTTACCACACTTGTGCCTCAAAGTGGCACCTTGTTCTTCATATAGAGAGTCTCATGTTATGTCATTTTCATATGCTAGTGGGAATTATTTTTATTTATTAAAAACTTGGCTTGTATATTCCGATGACGGGCGTCCTCAAATGCCCGAGGTCTTCATGTGCAAGCAAGTTGGATGCACACCCCACTTAGCTTCAGTTGAGCTTTCATACACTTATAGCTCTAGTGCATCATTTGCATGGCAATCCCTACTCCTCTCATTGATATCTATCGATGGGCATCTCCATAGTCCGTTGACACGCCTAGTTGATGCGAGACTTTCTTCTCCACTTTTTACCCTTTTGATATCTACCACCATATTCTATTCCACCCTTATGCTATGTCCATGGTTCACTCTCATGTATTGCGTGAAGAATAAAAAGTGGATGCACATTGAAAATGTACGATCCAATTACTTGATTTGGACACCGTGGTGCTTGCCATTTGTATTAATGTGGTGAAGACGGGGCCATGCCTTACTAATATGATAAAATCAATGGGGCTAAACATTCTTTGAGGATCATATATTTCGAAAGATTGATGATTATGTTGCTTATGCTTATAAATATTACTATGTTGATGTCTATTAATTCATCGGTTCTCAATGAGCATACATGCAAAAGATTACATATTGGGTATCATGTCACATCAAAAAATCTGTTTTTATCACTTACCTACTCGAGGACGAGCAGGAATTAAGCTTGGAGATGCTGATACGTCTCCAACGTATCTATAATTTTTTATTGTTCCATGCTATTATATTATCATTCTAGGATACTTTTTGAGTATTTATTTACCAATTTATATTATTTTTGAGCACTAACCTATTGACCCAGTGCCCAGTGCCAGTTGTTGTTTTCTGCATGTTTTTGCCTTTTTAGGTTTACAGTACCAAACGAAGTCCAATTGCCCTGAAACGTTTTTATGATTTTTTCTGGACCAAAAGAAGACCTGGAAGCTTCGGGAGGAGACCGGAGGCCGCACGAGGAAGGCACGAGCCAACAGGGCGCGCCAGGGGGGTCGGCGCGCCCTGATGGCTTGTCCCTCCCTGGTGGGTCTCCTGCCCCCGTTCTCTGGCCTATAAATTCACATATATTCCAAAAACCCTAAAGGGCATCCCGAAACACTTTTTCGCTGCCGCAAGTCTCTGTTCCGCCATGATCCCATCTGGAGCTTCGTTCTGGTGCTCTGCCGGATGGGGCGATCGATCACGGAGGGCTTCTTCATCAACCTTGCTGCCCTCATGGTGATGTGTGAGTAGTTCACCACAGACCTACGGGTCCGTAGTTAGTACCTAGATGACTATTTCTCTCTTTTGATCTTTAATACAATGATCATCGCATCTTCGCTTTGATCTATCCGATGTAATTGTTTAGGATGGTGCGTTTGTTGGGATCCGATGAATTGTGGGTTTATGTTCATATTATTCATGAAAAGTATTTGAGTCACATCTGATATATATTATGATTCTTATTTGCATGATCATCATAGCTTTGTAAATCTCTCCGATCTACTGAAATAGTTTGGCCAACTAGATTGATATTTCTTCAGTGAGAGGGGTGCGTTGTAGTGGGTTCAATCTGGCGGTGCTCTATATCCCAGTGATAGAAAGGGACAAGACACATCTTTGTATTGTTGCCACTAAGGATAAAACGATGGGGTTAGTTCATATTAATTGAATTCTATTTGTCTACATCATGTCATTGTTCTCCAAGCATTACTCCGTTTTACTTAATACTCTAGATGCATGCTGGATAGCGGTCGATGGGTGGAGTAATAGTAATAGGTGCAGGCAGGAGTCGGCCTATTTGCTTATGGACGTGATGCATATATATACATGATCATTGTCGTGAATATCACATAACTATGCGCTTTTCTATCAATTACCCAACAGTAATTTGTTTACCCACCATATGTTTACTACATGAGAGATGCTGCTAGGGAAAACTATGCCCCCCGGGGTCTATTCACTTATATATTTACAAATTACAAACGCTTTCTATACCTTGCTGCCATTTATTTGCTTTTATTTTATTCTGCAATTTAAAATTATCTACTATCATCTACACACTTCATTTGCTTGCAAATAACGAGATCAAGGGGATTGAAAACCCTCTTGCCGCGTTGGGTGCAAGTGTTTGCTCTTTTCTGTGCAGTCCCTGAAGACGGTTGTTGATTGGTATTCCTATTGGTTAGATAAACCTTGGTTCTTAACTGAGGGAAATACTTATCCATATTGTGATGCAATTACCCGTTCCTCTTCACGGAAAACCCAACGCAAATCACAAGTATCAAGAACCAAGGTTATCGGACCAATAAGAGTATCACGACAACTTGTCTTTAAAAACACCCGCACACACAAAACCGAATACTTGCACCCAACGCGGGCAAGTGGGTTGTCAAGCTCCTTGAACTCGTTACTTGCAAGGATTACTTTTGATAGTGGTAGATAGATAAATATAAAAGTAAAATAAAAAGAAATTAAATAAATTGCAGCAAGGTATTTTCAGGTTTTTAGCAAATATGATTAAGTAGACCCGAGGGCCATAGTGTTCACTAGAGGCTTCTCTCTCGAACGCAAAGCATACAGTGGGTAGAAAAATTACTGTTGGGCAATTGATAGAAAAGTAGACCGAAAGGATTCTGCATCTACTACTATTACTCCACCAATTGACCGCTACCTAGCATGCATCTATGGTATTATGTTCATGACAAACAGAGTAATGCTTTAACCAAGATGACATGATGTAGACAAAGTAAGTACAAGCAATATGTTCAAACCCGTCGTATTACCCTTAATAGCAACAATACAATACATGTCTTGTCCCCTTCTAGCACTGGGATATAGGACACCGCAAGATTGAACCCATTACAATGCACTCCTCCCGCTGAACATAAATCAATCTAGCTGGCCAAACCAAACCAATAGATCGGAGAGACTTGCAAAGCTATAAAAATCATGCATTATAGAATTCAGAGAAGACTCAATTACTTTTCATGAATAATCTGATCATAAACCCATAATTCATCGAATCCCAACAAACACACCGTAAAAGAAGATTACATAAGATAGATCAACGCGAGAATCGCGAAGAACTTTGTATTGAAGATCAAAGAGAGAGAAGAAGCCACCTAGCTACTAGCTATGGACCCATAGGTCTGTGGTGAACTACTCACACTTCATCATGGAGGCAGCAAGGTTGATGTAGACGGCCTCCGTGATGGATTCCCCCTCCGACAGAATACCGGAAAAGTCCACCAGATGGGATCGCGGAAGAACAGAGACTTGCGGTGACGGAAAAAATGTTTCACGTGGCTCTCATGTGTTTGGGGTAATTGGGAATATATATATAAGTGTAATTAGGTCAGGAGGTGTCACGAGGGGCCCATGAGCCAGTGGGCGCGCCTACCCCCCTAGGGTGCGCCAGGGTGGCTCATGGCCACCTCGTGAGTCTTCCGGCCTCCTTCCGAAGCTTCGTGGGTATCTTCTGGTCCAAAAATAACTCCCATAAGTTTTTATCCAATTTGGACTTCGTTTGGTACTAATTTTGTGAAAAGTCCAAAAACACGCAAAAAAACAGAAAATGGCACTGGGCACCGCGTTCATAGGTTAGTCCCAAAAATGATATAAATTAACATATAATTGCATATAAAGTATTCAACATTGATAGTATAATAGCATGAAACAATCAAAAATTATAGATACGTCCGACGCGTATCACTCTCTTTGTGTTTCAATTCTTTACTTTTATGTGAGCATCATTGAAACTATCATGCCTAACTAAAAAGCTTTAAAGAAAAGCACTTTTTGGGAGACAACCCAACACTTACCACTTCTTGTTTTTGTTTGTTCACATGATTAAGATACTGCAGTAATCATGTTTTGTGCCTTTTATTTCAATAATGTACCAAGTAAAGCCTTTGGGATATTGTGTATACTTGTTGATTTGATTCTGTGCAAAAACAAAAACTTTTGCCTCCAGTATATGAATTCTATGATTTTACTGGAGTGTCACAATATTTCTGCAATTTTTACACAATATTACTATGCAAATTTCCTATGTTTTCCTATTTTTTCAGAATTTTCAGAGATAGGGAAATATGGTTTTAGTTCAGATATTCACAGACTGTTCTGTTTTTTGACAGATTCTATTTTGCATGCATAGTTTGCTTGTTTTAGTGTTTCCATAGCTTATATCGAGTGATAAAAATTATGCGAATGATAGAATACAGTAGGCATTATGTTAGAACAATTATGAATTTTGTCTTGGCAGTAGCTAAGTGAATGATGTATTTTTATTATACTAACTCATCTCATGAGTTCCATTAAGTTCTATGTGATTGAAGTTTTCAGAGTTTTGGGTGAGATACCGGTATGAATAGAATAAGGAGCGGAAAGACCCTAAGCTTGGGGATGCCCAAGGCACCCCAAGGTAATATTCAAGCAAGAGTCAAACCTCTAAGCTTGCGGATGCCCCGGAAGGCATCCTTTCTTTCGTATTCAACACTATTGGTATATCTTACTTTGAGCTATATTTTTATTCGTCACATAATATGTGTTTTGTTTGGAGCATCATTTTAGTCAGACTTTGTTTTCTCTTATTTATAATCATGTTTCAATAAAAAATTCAAAGATTTTCCTTTTAGGATGCTTGAATTGCATGTTTGATGTGTGCTGTACAAAAACAGAAACTTTTGCTGTAGTGTTTGAATTTTCATATTTTACTGGAACATGAAAAGTTTCTGAAATTTTTCCACAGTGTTTTCATAAAAATTATATATTGTGTCCTAAATTTCAGAATTTATTGAGTTACATAAGTACACTTTTTGAATCAATTTGAACAGGGCAGTCAAACCCTCCATACAAAAAAGAGATAAGGAGATAAAGGGTTGCCCTATCGTAACCCCCTCATGGGTTTGCAGCTCTCAATTTTCTCCGCATTAACCAGACTCGATATTCAACAGTGAAAACACATTCCAAAATAAAACGAACCCAATTTTCCTGAAAGTCTAATTTCAACATAATCTCATTTAAGAATGGTCACTCAACTCGACTATAGGCTTTATGCATGTCTAGTTTAATTGCACACGGGCCTTCTTTGCCCTCTCTTTTAACTTACCTGATACCCCTCTTTTCCTTCTCATGGGAAACGAAGAGTGCGCGTCCGTTCGGGGTGAGAAACGAAGGCATCTCTTCGGCCGCTACGGGAAGGAAGAGTTACTCTTCGCCCGCAAGGAGAACGATCGGGTGATGTAAAACTGAAAAATAATCCAAACGAAGTTGTAGTTTCGAGATTTTATAAAAGAAAGTACTAGTATAATATTTTTGAAAAAATCCATAAGAACTAGAACTGTGTACTTGTACTTCACTCGTTCATTCCTTAGAATTCCTTTTTTGGGGGGTGACATTCCTTAGAATTCAATTGTTGGCAACGTCGAACGCATGAGCCGCGTGCCCGGAAGGACGACGATTCTTTCGCTGATCTTGACGTGCAGCATGCGCAAACAATTTTCTTACATATCGGCTCCTCATTTCCTAACCGAAACACCAACATTTCCACACCCCTTTTCCAACCATATGGCGACGTGCATGGGCATGCGAGAACATCATTTTTCTCATTTGTTTACACGCACGCGTGAATGGCATGGGCTTGGAACGAATCCTTCCGTACAGAGGCACTAGTATTTTCTCCAGCGATTACTTGGGGTTTGGATTGAATCCGTGCGTGCTGCTTCCTTTTCCGCGGGGAGAACTCGTGCTTTGACCGATAGAAAAATAACCTGCACGTATGCGTACGCGCTTGTTTCTTTCAGGTTAGGTGAGACGTGACACGAAACTAAATTACGCTGAACTAACTAGGCCACCATGTCAAAAAAAAAAGGCCACCATTTTTTTTTGAGGGGTAAAAAAAAAAAGGCCACCATTAACATGATGAACAGCGTGTCGCATTCTCCAACCCGCCCCTCTCTAGATGAGACATGCACAAAATCCGGAGAGAAGTTGCACCAACCTGGCCACGCGGCGCGGCGGACAGGATCTTGGCTAACTAATAACCGGCGGCGTGTGGCTTGAGCTGCACGTGCAATCTCCACATGTCCTTGTCACATCGCAATTAGCATCGTACTTTACGTCTGGCTAACTAAACAACCCACCATTCTTCTCTAATGATCGACGATCCGTTCAGATCCGGCCATCCAGGAAAATCGAGAAGGAATGATTGTTGGATGGAGTCGAGTCGAGGCACACGCATGGTTGGTCGCGAGCACATGCACAGCGCATCATAGCAGGAGGAGATAAATACACTGGTGGTAACCGAAGTTGAGGCCAAAGCACACTACGGTCACTGGATTTCAAAATACGCTCAATACAGTCATTGAATACGAGTTGCGGTGATTATACGGTCACCGGTTCACCGTAGAGCTTGGTATTCTATCTACATGCACTTCGTTGACTGGTCAAATATCGTCTGCATGGCACTAGTGAAGCCTGGTGAGCACCACGTCCTCTCCCTGTCCTGTTGGTCCCGCATGTCAGTTCACGAAATGAATAAAAATCGTCTTCGTGCCCGCGATTGGAGGCCAGGACTCGGTAGAATCATCGATGACACACATCTCGGTCGTGGTCGTGCACGACGCGCACTGCACGGAGCTCTGTCCTCTCCTAAGGCGAGCGCGGGGTCGGACCTGCTTCTGCTCATGGTGTGCACACGGGCAGGAGAGGTCCTGGCGTTGGTGGCCGAAGGTGCTGAAGAACGACAAAGGAGGCGGGAGGCATACAGGAGGTGGAGGCGAACGGCAGGGCGCGACGGAGCTGGCGCAGCGGCGCTATCCGCGACTGGAAGCAGATACGAGCGGGATGCAGAGCGCGCCAAACTTGAGACGGATGCTGTGCGCGCTAGATGACGACCTTCGACGCGCTCAAGCCCGAGGCAGCTACGGCGTCAGGATCATCCAAGGCAGAGGCGGCTCACGGAGCAGGTGCTCCTCCTGGCATGGCCCACCATAGCGCACGGAGGGTTCCGGCCATCAACGCTGTCGGGATCGACCAGCAGCGCCAGGTGCGCTCGGCGCTAAGTGACGTTCAACAATGAGCGGCAGAGGAGATGACGATCCCCAGCACAACGTCGTCCCTAAGCGGCGCAGCAGCAATTACTCAGCTAACTGCACGATGCTTACAAATCGAGACAATAGTTTAAGCTTGTCGGGTTAGTGTGCATGCATGATTCGCCTATTATTTTATTTGTACTATCACACCTCTTGTAAATCCTTATTGTTGGTGTATGTCACCTGCGTGATAGAGCAGGTTTTTTATATTGGTGATGTTGCTGGTGTTGGTAAAGGCGGAACAATTGTTGGATTAATCTGGGAAAATTGGCAACAGGGAAGGTATAAGGCAGTGTAAGACTTTTGGCAAGAATTCCCATCAAGTCTCTGCTCTGCTGAACTTTTAAGAATTCTGCCATCATGTCTTTTTCTTCACTACTTACCTTTTGGTGATTTGCAATTGCAATTTTGAGGTGGGTATCGGTTAATTCTGACGGGAAGTATCATGCTCGAAGAGATTTAGATTATGTTGGTGCAAAAGCGTACAAGGTATGAAAAATGATATTTTTACCTCAAGCCAATGCCATTACATTACACCAACAATATGTGACCCTGCGGCTCCACACGATAGCATCTTCAACTGTATGCAGGTGGATATAACAACACAATGTTTATCTAGAAATGCTAACAGGGAGTGATCGAGTGTGAATGTTTTTCTTTAGGTATAACGTAATAATGACAAAATATATCTTTTCAGTCTAACTCATAATAACAAGAACATATAAGAAAACATAATATATTTAGTATGGGTATGTGGACTGCAAATAGGTATAATCTTTATCTCGAACATATAAATAATTTTAATTACTGCCAATGTCGATATGGTCGCATTATTTATTGCAATGAAATTGGATCTGCTATTGTAGATTCGACTTGAATCTCGACATGTAGTCAAGCAATAGATTTGCCTCTCCGTAGGTTTTTAGGTTTTTGAGTTTCTCCTCCGTTGCCATAGAACACATGATTTTTCGGCAACTCAAGACCTTGTGTTTTTTTCTTTGAACTTGTAGAGTATGTTAATGCTTATGTTTTTATTGTTTGGGTAAATCACAACACCAGCATTAACCTATTTATTTTACGATGGGGGCGATGGATAAGCGGCAACACAGGTGGGGTGACATGTTGAAATGGAGGATGTGTGCTCGTGTGATGTTTTCTTTTTGGGAGAGAGACTTGTGTCATACTTATGGGTTAGGAGCATGTGATGTTTTTTTTTTTATGTTGCAACGCATAGGCTATGGTTATTACGTTCTCGATAGCTTGATCTGAAGACCACGGTTTTCTTACCCGTTGCAACGCACGGGTCCTTTTGCTAGTAAAAATAAAAGATAAAGAACGGTGCGCGAAGATGGAGGAGGACTCGGTCCCGAGATGTCTCGGTTGGACTCGAGACAATACAGCAAGATGCTTAGCAATAGATCTTCTTTTTATACAAACACTCGCGTATGTACCCACGCATGGACAGCATGCACCCATACAACACATGCAACCACACTCACGCATGCACACGCACACACGCACGAAGGCACGTACACAACACATGCATGGACACAGCCACACACAATCGGGTGCATGGTGGTGTGCGCCATCTGCGGCGACGTCTGGTTCGTTGTCCGTGCGTACGTGCTAGTGTGTGTCATGTTTGTTTTTTTATTTTTGCTGTGAGTGTGTATGGCGTGGCATGCGTGCGGCGTCGGCGATTGATATGATCAAAAGTTCAGATATGAACAGATCCCCGGTGACGACGACAGTGGGTGTAATAAAAAACTTGTTAGTGGCGGGAGGTAGAGAGCATGTGTTAACACATGTGAGTAGAAACCAAAATAATGTCAACCATGTTCTTGGGCAGATGGGTTACAATGGTCTCAGGACTGTCGTATGGCTGAGGCACGGGCCTGACGAGATAGCTGAACTCGTGGCAAAGGAGTGTAATGATCCTAGTTGATTGAATGAAAAAATTTCCCCGCAAAAAAAAAAGGTGGGCTCTTTTTGTCGACGACAGACCTCCTCCCGCGCCACACTTGACAAACCGGACAACGTTGTCGTCTCGACCGACGCTGCGTGACGCTCCTTGCCGCGGCCAACCCTTCATCGTCCTCGACAGTCGACAAACTCATGCTTTAGTGTGCTCGTTGCCTGCTGCGGCCGGCGTGCTCCTACTCGACATGCTCTGTGTAATGTGCTCCTACATGGAGTCGTGCTCGCGTGTGAGCTGCTCTTGATCACCTACCGGATCAACCCCTCGAAGAACCTCATCGCCTTGCCACCATGGTCATAGCTCCCGCCCAGCCTCTTGTGCCTCCTGTCGTTGGTTGTCTCGTCTCCTCACCATCCGAGTCCGAGTAGCTCTCGTCGCCCACCGTCGCCATGCATGCAGCCTCCTTCGTAGACACCTCACACGGTAGGAGTAGAGGCGGCTCTGCTAGGACGCACGACATCGTGGGTACTCCGTATGTGCTTGTGTGCTCACGTGGGTTCCCCGATGCTCTAAGGTTGAGGTCGTGGTTGCCTTCGTTCCGGCCCGATGACAAAGAGGTGCTGCAAGAGATAGCGCCCGGCGTAGTTGTGGGCAAGCTTCGTCGGACGTCTCCGCAGATGGCGCACACGGCACACCTCCATGCTCCCGAGTGTGTGTGCATGCATGTGTTACGTACATGTATTCGTGCGTTGTTGTGACTTGTGAGTGAGTGCTGTGCGCGTGGGGGTGTATGCGTGGGTGAGTGCGTTGCATGCGAGCTGTGCATGCGTGGGTGTTTATGTAAAATGAAAGAGATCTATTATTCTAATGTAGGGTTTCGAGTTGTTAGCCTTCGTAGTCTACATGCAAGAGATATCGGGTTCGAATCCCTCCTCCGCGCGCAGATTTTCTTTTCTGTTATTTCTTCATTTCGTCAACTGACATGTGGGACCCATAGGACAGAGAGAGGACGTGGAGTGACCGTATAATCATCGCGAATCGTATTCAATGACCGTATTGAGTGTATTTTGAAGTCCAATGACCATAGTGTGCTTTGGCCTCAACTTTGGTGACCACAAGTGTATTTATCTCTAGCAGGAGCATATACGTACGCGACAAGACAAAGGTGATCGGGACGACGGTGCTGTTGCGGATGATCTATCTGCCTCGGCTCCGTCGTTTGTTCGCTTGTCGTCGTCGCAATCCGCGGCACATGCCTCCGGCTGGCTAACTGCGGTGCGCCCCTCCTCGTTGAAATGTTGAAACGCCAACAAAGACGACGCGCGCGGCCGGATGGCAGCGGCGGCGGCGCCACGTCTGCTGTCTCTAGATGCAGCCGATCGAGGCGTGCGCGCGCACGCACGTTGGGGTGGGGGCGAGCGATATGTGACGAGGCAGCGGTCAAGGGAGTATATGCACGGTCAACACAGGCGTGCTAGGTAGAGTGCAGACGAGCGTACGTGTGCGGCGATGTGGATGGACGTCGACCGGCTTGATTGATTGCTTGCATTTGCATGCACGCGTGGGGCGACAGAGCGTGTGGTATTAGCCGGGACGGTGAGAGTATGTGGATTGCAAGGAAGACACTGTCACACTGATCGTTCGGACGGTATCTCGCTGTCGTTCTCTTTTTCCTTTTTTTTTTTTTTCAGATCAAGTCGTTCTCGTTTTTTTTTTTTTTTGAGGGCAGGTTCCCTTCTTTGGTGACATACGACTACACTGCTTAGAGCAACTTGAATGTGTCGATCCAAATGGACACGTTTTTTGTTCGTTTTGATCGGCTGCCCGCTCGTCTTCCGCCTCTACCCAACCGATGCGTCCAACCGGTCAATTCAAATCTCATCCGCGCAAAAATGATTTGAACATAAAAAAGGTCCACGGCCAGAGAGCATGCCAGCAGTCATGCCATCATCCAAAGTTCACGCTGGCGGCCGGTACACATGTCAGCCTCCAAAAACACCACACATTTCATGCTAGCATACTTGCAAGCGGTCGACACACATGCCAGCACACGAAAAAAGGGAGTCAACCACGTCATCTCGGATTGCATTGACCGAAAACTTAAATACATGCTAGAATTGTAGCTAGATGCACATAAGTGTTTATTATTCATGCTAGAATAGTATTGACCTGACACTTAAATACATGTGTGGATATATAAACAACATTGTGTCCCTAATGAGCCTCCAGTAGACTAGCTTGTTGATCAAAGATGGTTAAGGTTTCCTAGCCATAGACATGAGTTGTCATTTGATAACGGGATCACATCCTTAGGAGAATGATGTGATAGACAAGACCCAGCTGTAAGCTTGGCATTTGATTGTATCACTTAAGTTTATTGCTACAACTTTCTTCATGGCAAGTGTCTATTCCTAAGACCATGAGATCATGCAACTCCCGAATACCAGAGGAATACCTTGTGTGCTATCAAACATCACTTCGTAACTGGTGATCATAAAGGTGCTCTACAGGTACCTTTGAAGGCGTCTGTTGAGTTGGCATGGATCGAGACTGGGATTTGTCACTCCGTATGACGGAGTGATATCTCTGGGCCCTCTTGGTAATACAACATCGTAAAGAGTTTGCAAGCAATGTGGCTAATGAGTTAGTCACGGGATCTTGTATTACGGAACGAAGACTTGCCGGTAACGAGATTGAACTAGGTATAGAGATACCGACGATCAAATCTCGAGCAAGTAACATATCGCTAGACAAAGGGAATTGCATACGGGATTAACTGAATCCTTGACATCGTGGTTCAACCGATGAATGTTCTTCGTGGAATATATAGGAACCAATATGGGCATCCAGGTCCCGCTATTGGTTATTAACCGGAGAGGTGTCTTGGTCGTGTCTACATGATTCCCGAACCAGTAGGGTCCGCACGCTTAATGTTAGGTGACGCTAGAGTAATATTGGATATGTACGTTGGTGACCGAATGTTGTTCGGAGTCCCAGATGAGATCCCGGACGCGACGAGGAGCTCCAGAATGGTCCGGAGGTAAAGATTTATATATCGGAAGTCATATTTGGGCCACCGAAAAGGTTTCGGGTTTTGCCGTTTTTTTACTGGGAGTGTCAAAAGGGTTCGGGGGGTCCTTCGGGGGGAGGGGGTCCACCCGCCCCGGGGGGGGGCACATGGGCTGAGAGGGGAGGCGCACCATCCCCTCGTGGGCTGGGCGCCCCCTTCCCCCAAGGCCCAAGGCGCCAAGGGGTAGGTGGAAACCCTAGATGAGGCGCCCCCTCTGGCCCCCGGTCGACGATCCACCGGCCACGGGTGTGGTGTTGAGGTCGATGGCCATGGTCGCGGGCGTGGAAGGCGCGGCCACGCTCACCTCCAGCTAACCGGAGCCTGGAGAGGTGAAGAAATAGGAGGCCTGCGGGTGGGGATGGGAGCCGGGCGTCTGCGGCGTCCATGGCGAGCGGCCGAGGGCGCGGGCGGGCGGGAGTTTTTTGGAAAAGGGGGGAAATAGGGTGGATGTGCCACCGACTGGCGGGCCAGGGACGGAGAAGGACGGGCGTCGCACGTGTCCGCTTTGTGTCCGCGCCGACGCAAACCCGACTCAAATTTGGGTGTGAAATGGCTCGTGCGCAGACAAAAAGCGGACACTCGTCCATTTCAGTCAGTGCATTGGGTCGACTTTTCTGTCCGTTTCGACCTAAACGGACACGCGCAGATAGATTAGGTTCGCGCGTTGGAGTTGCTCTTAAGCCCACGTAAGGCCAGTTTGAGCTTGGGTCACATATGTTCTCCTCTTAGAGCTTACATTGTTCCCATATAGAAAATGACTACAAGCAGGGTATACTCCTCCTATTTTATTTCCTTTTCTTTTACTGATTAAAATTTTGGGAGGTCCTATTGATGCTCGTTGCGTCCAATAGCGGAATTCCCTATTTCTCGCATATTGCGGCAAATTGTCGGCAGTCGCACAGGGCGAGCGACCAAGTGACACGATGGGCCAGCCTATTTGTGTAGATAGCATAGGTACTACCCAATCAGAAGGTTCCGTGAACAGGTTTTCGTATTTCTTTTATACTGGTTTTCCTTTTTCCGTCTTTTCATTTCTTTTCTTTTTTATTCTATTCCATCCTCTGTTGTTTTCTTCTTCTTTCTTTCTTTTTCATTTTATCTTATTTTTACGCATCCATGTTCATGGGTTTTGAAAATTTTCAAATTTTTAATGTTCGTGTTTTCAAATTTTGTTCATAAATTCAAAAAAACTACTCCCTCTAATCTGTATTATTTGTCGCCCCAACGAATGTATATAGACATATTTCTGTTCCAGATACATCAGTTTGAGCGACAAGTAATATGGAACGGAGGGAGTAGGATTTTTCAACTTTTTTGATGTTTTTAAAAAATTGCTCAAAATATTTCTATTCAAAAATTTCACAACATTTCAAAAAAAATGGGATTAAAAAACATTTAAATAATTGATTGTAAATTTCAAAAAAAATATTCAAATTTTGGTTGGGAGTTTATAAAATGTTCTCGTTTTCAAAAACTGTTCAAAATTTTCAGAAAATGTTCTTGTTTTCAAAAATATTTTGGGAGTTTATTTTTTTCTTGTTTTCAAAACTTATTCACAAATTTCAAAAAAGGTTCATGTTTAAAAAATGGAGTTTGAAAAATTTTCCTTTTGAAATCGCAAAATTTAAAAAACATTGTTTTTTCAACTTTGTTAGAGATATTCGAAAAAAAATCACATTTCCAAATTTGTTTTAGAATTCCGAAAAATGATCCCTTTTTGGAAAAATTTCTCTTTCTCAAAAAAATTGGGAGATTCAAAAAACAATTCGGGGGTTCAGAAAAGTGTTCACGATTTCAAAAAATGTTCCTGTTTTCTTAAAATGTTTTGACTTTTTGTAAAATTTGCTTACAATTTGAAAATTGTTCGTGTTTCATAAAACATTCACATTTTTTTCAATTGTGTTCGAAATTTCATAGTTATTCGGATCTGCGATGTCGTTGGTTCTTAATGTTTTGCGTTGGTAGAGAATCAGTAATGATTTCTAGCTCAAATGGCAGTAGCCCGTCATCTGTAGTGGGAGATCCTGTGTTTGATTCTTCGGGAGCGGTACAGTACCCCCGTTCGCTGCTGGTTGCTAGCTTCATGGGCCGGCCCAGTTAGAGATCCGCAGTGCGTGTGGCCGACAATCTGCTGCAGAAAGCGACACCAGGAGCTCCCTCTCAGTAGGGACCTGACGCCCCCCTCAAAAAAAAGTAGGGACCTGACGTAGGGAACGTACCCGTTTAACTGTAGCAGTGAGGGTGGACAGTAACGATCGAGTTCCACTATAACGACCGTTTTTTCTGTACCACCTGGTTTCAGTCACTTAGCAATTTACTTTAGCGCTGTTAGAAAATACAACCAACTTTGAAAAACTGAATATTTTTTGGAACACCAAATTTTTCCAAGTTTGTGAACATTTCTTTAACATTATTGAAGTTGTGAACATTTTTTTAATAGCGTAAACGTTTTTCAAAAAATGTGAACAATTTCTGAAATTTTCGAACATTTTTTTCAATCCCTTTTGAAAATTGTGCCTTTTTTTATTCCAATGTTTTCTGAAAAACTCAAATATTTTTTGGAAATGCAAAAACAGTTTGAAATTTGTGAACTTTATTAGAAAACATGAACCATTTGTGAAAATGTGAACACTTTTTTTGGAAAACGCGAACATAGTTAAAGTTTAAGAACAGTTTAATAAAAAGCACAAGCATTTGAAATGCGGACAATTTCCGAATTTGTGATTTTTTGGAAACGAAAACATTTTTGAAATTCTGAAGAATATTTGAAAATCATGAACAACTTTTGAAAATTGAGCATTTTAAATCCATAACCATGTTTGAAAATTCCAAACATTTTTTAAAAGCGAAACTTTTAAAAATTTAAAAAACAGTAAAAAAAAAAAGAACAAGCTGAAGAAAATGATCCAGCCAGGCACCTTCTAGAGGTTCCGTAACCCAGTGTGATCTCTGGCCGTTTGCCGCAATATGCGGCAAATAGGAAATCTAGAAAAAAAATATCAATGCCTCACACGCTCACACCAACGGCGAGTCTAGTGAGGGGGGGGGGGGGGGGTCAAGAGGCACAAGCCCACCCTCAATAAAACCTTTTTTTGCTATTATACTGGAGGCATCCCAACCCAATGGCACATGTACTAGCGAGTAGCAAACACACATCGCTACATGCGTAAAGCGAACAGGCACAACATGTGAACATAACATGACAAACATCACATATCACTGCAAAAATATCTTTGAGGTTGTTTGGTGGCGTCATCGTCGTCACTTCTTCATAAGTAGGCAACTCTGACTTCAGTTCAAGCAACCATCGACAAAGCCAACGACAAAGCAATGAGAAACCAAGAGAAGGTCCGAGGCAAGCAATCAACCACATGCAAGAAACAGGGTGGCTTCGAATCCGAGAAAGATCCATGAGGAAGAACAATGAAACACTGACGCTACGAAGGATCACTGAGCTAAGCTACCCAACGTCTATTATTGTTGCCACACGAACCTTGCCACTGCGCAACTCCGACCCCACCGCATCAAGAAGACCATGCTTTTCATGTTGACTAATGCCATAAGTCTATAATAAGCTGACACATGTGCCAACCTCAAGGGTGTATAAATTTAACTCATGGCATGAGTTCATTGTGGTTGGGGCTTTCCCGTTGATGTATCACGTCCGATGGCCGTTGATCTTGCCATGCCCAATTAATGGAACTAGGTGATACCTCACGCGTTGCTGCAAGATCAATTGCAATATATTTCAATGAGATTTAATTGTGCGAAATATAAATATTTAGATTAATAATGCGTGGAAAAAATACGTACGACTTATTATATTTGATTATACGTAGTTGTAAAATATTTATTGAATATAAGTATGAATCATAGAATGAAAAATATTTTTTCATACATGGTTGTGTGTGGTGATGTGTCTTTTTTCATGCATGATTGCATCTTGACGTGAATCTTATTCCAGCCATAATTGTATGATGATGTGACTTCTTGCATGTTGAGTTAAATGAGAGGAAACAACTCTTTTAAATATATACAATATGCCGTTCTTTATGTAAAAGAAATATTCATTTGCATTGACGAACATTATTGCCTTGTTAAAATGGGGATGCATGTTTTACTCCCAGTTTCGATGCATGACTTGTAAAATTATTGCTACAAAATGAGGACTGAAAATTTAGAGCTCAGCTCAATATGTAGAAATGGAGATGTGGATTCAATTTTTCTTTTGAATATGATACAAAAGTGGATGCTTACATGCAAGCAGTGACGGCGCCAGGATTCCTTTACGCCCCGGCCGCCTTCATGTACTGCAGCTACAGTATAGCATTGTAGCTACAGTCAACGAAGCAGCAACTCCTCACGCCCCGGGTAGCGGGCCGGGCTGTCTGGGGCTTGTCTCCGACGCTGCATACAGGCACATACACTCATCCTATAAACATGTACGCACATCCTATTTATATGAACACATCCAAGATACTAAATCAACACAAATCTTAAGATTGATGAAATCATCACAGACACCCCCCACCCGACGGGAACGTCTTTTCCCACTGAACGAACTCACCGAAAAGCCTAAATAAATCTAGAAAATACAAGCGCCAGTGCTAAGTCTAGAACTTGGAACCGCAATGGGTTGGTTCCACCACAAGAACCTAACCAGTTCTCAGTTGGCTCAAAAGTTAAGTGTTAATAGACCGAATTCACATGACTGTCTAATCAGCCATATTCACTATTTATAGTTGGATTCGTAGTTTCTTTATGCGTGGTGTTTCAAATTTAGATACCTCCGCCCCCTTAATTTTTTGTGACTTTTAGGAGAGGTTGTTGTTTTGCGGATTTAGGAGTAACGGGAGCACGAAGTACATGATACCTCTATCAAAATGCCAAAGGAGTTCATCCTGATTGTCCGCATGGAAGCATCGATCGGTCGATGATCTCATGTATAGTTGGCCACATGCTTGGTCCATGATCTCATGCATAGTTTGCCACATGTTGACCCGTGAACACGACTACTCGGCTCGTCACGGTTATAAACATGCTATGCCGGCACGCCTTGGACCGTGCATGGGTTGCAAGGCCAAGCCCGCATGCCGGCATGACATGACCCGTTTAAGTTTTTATGATTTTTTTACAACCCAATAAAGATAGGCCTCAAAACAGCTCAATAGGCTGAATATATGCGGTCCAGCGGGTCAAAGCGTATCACCAAGGCGACCCGTGTCTGGGCCCACAGGCGGCATGGCATGGCCCGTATAGTATAGGTGTCATGCAGTGGCGAGTCTACTAGGTAGGCATCATCAGGCTTAAGCCTACCCTCCATAGACATATTTCAGCTAAATATATCACTTAAAAATTATATTTAGGTGCTTTACATGCAAGAATCACAATGCAATTGCTAATTAGGCTTAGAAACTTGATGTTTTGAGCCTACCCTTGATTGTAATGCTAGATTCGCCACTGGTGTCATGCAGATATGTTTAGCCCAGTCCGACCCGTGCCAGCCTATCCAAACATTATTCCCGTAACCTTGGCTATTGAGTACTAAAGTCTGGGGGTCCAAGTATGTTCATCGTTCAAGGCTTATCATTTTTTTGGATGCGCGATTCAAGGCGTTTTTTAAAAATCATTATTGATAATATTCGTTCGGGTCACTTTACATCGTTGCTCTAGTCCAATTGATACCATGAAGAAGGTGTTTTCAACAGATTTCATTGTAATTCTTAGTCATAGAAGTTACTTTATTTTTTCTTATATCTTAGGTTTAAACCAGTGTACCTGTAATTGTTATGAGTATGTAATAAAGTTACGGGTGTTTCTCGAAAAAAAAAGCTGTTTGCCCTGAAAAAAAAAAAACTCACAGGAGGCTTGACCTTCTTCCCGTTCGCGTCTCGGTTCAGAAATCAGAACCCTCAACCAAAACCTGAACCGAGCACCCCACGCAGCAATGGCCTCTAGAACGCTATCCTTCTCCTCGCTGGCCTCCGCCTTCGCCCCCTTCCCCCCGCGCTCCAGACTCCCGCACCCTCCCCTCCGCCTCCTCGGCCTCCACCTGAGCTCCGGGCATCTCCTCCGCGCCTCCACTCTCTCCACCGCCGCCGCCCCTGATGCGGACGCGGACGCTGACATCGACCCCTACGAGGGCGTCGACACCGTCGAGCATCTCCTCGCCCCAAAGCCCACCTCCCCGGGCGGCGGCCGGATGGGCCGGCTCATGAAGATGCAGCGCCGCGCCGACGCCGACGGCCCGGTGGCGGGCCGGGGCAGGTGGTTCCCTTACCTGGACGCGTTCCGGGGAGCGGGGGGCGTGGAGGTGACCAGCCAGGAGGTGGTGGACGTGCTGGAGCCGTACATCCTCGAGCCGCGGCGGGACCGGATCCGCCGCGCCGTCCAGAGCAGGAGCTACTCCGTCTGCCTGGTCGTGGAGGGCCTCACCGACTTTGGCAACGTCTCCGCGGCGTTCCGCTCCGCCGACGCGCTCGGCGTGCAGTCCGTGCACGTCATCTCCTGCGAGGACAACAAAAGGTGCTGAGGTGAAAAGGATAACCCAAAATGCTGTAGCTCGGTATTTACTTGACGATTAGTTGCCAAATTAGCTGAAATATTGTGAGTGGATGACTTTACTTGATCTGAATTTAGGCACTATTTTTGGATTGAGTGGGCTAGGCTCAATCCTCATGAAATGCTTTCCAGAGTGTAATTGCGTTTATTGTTCTGTCCTAATTTGCTCCTCTACCCTCCAATGTCTAGTTTATATGTGATGGTATTCCTGTGTACTTCTTTGAGCTGCCAAATAGTCGGCACTTAGTTTCTGGATTGTGCACTTTGTTTTATTTGTTTCGTTGGAAGATTAACCTGAAGCACATAAATTCCAGGGAAAATAGTTAGAAATAAATGATTTCTGTTGCATCGTGTAATTTTTAAAGAATAATCCAACACAAAGAGAATGGTTGGCAATGTGTATGGTTTCCAATTGGCAACTGGAGTAGTACTTCTACTTTTTAGCTATGAAAACTCAAGATGAATGTGAAGAATTTTACTCAAGAATAAATATCTTGTACCACTTAATATTAGTTTCTAGCATTGTCACATTGATTTGGTGTCCCGATAAGAATGTTGAGGCTATGCATCATGAACTCCACAGAAATTATGCAATCACTATCTGTATCAAACTCCATAGGTTTCACATCTTTTAACACGGTATATGACAATTGGTTAGTATAAATCAATAGAAGTTATTATATTGTCAATGAAGATACCTCTTGACTATTGCAGGTATAGAGACAACAGGCACGTGAGTATGGGTGCCGAGAAATGGCTCGACATCGAGCTATGGAGCTCACCTGCAGAATGTTTTGATGCTTTGAAAAAGCGTGGTTATCGCATTGCCTGTACTAGTTTGGGAAGTGATTCGGTAGTCTCTTGCTCTCGCTCATTTGATCTTACAGTATGGATATACTTTAGGAAATCTATAAACACAGACTTTGCGGTTTCTATCTCAGTTAATGCATTGTCATTTGTTGTTTGCTGTCACAAAGTGTTTTAGTTTGCAAAGGGAAACAAGAAAAAATTGCAGCGAGTTAAATAGAGGAGACGCGTTTGTTCTAGATATATGGTAAACGCCTTGAATTTGTAGTATGTCTGTGGTTGCATGGTCCAACCATCCATACAGACAAATTGTTGACAGTCTGATTGCCAAATGATCGTGAATTTGCGATCATCATCTATTGGCGATTATTTGCATGCATAATATAAGTTGTAGTAGATTACTGGTTAATATTTGAATTAAAATCGAGGGTCTATTTTACTGTCTCACCTAAACATTTTAGAAGACATCAGTGACTTCTGCCTTTAGTAGGTTTGTGAAATAAAAATATGTGATATTACATTGCCCATATTCCCAATAACTTTTCCTTATTTCTTTATTTATTATGATTCGTCAGGATTGTGGTTCTCATCAAAAGATGTTTTTATGTTGCTCTGAATAGTTGAAAGTTGAAACGTGTGAGGAAATAATTATATTCTTGATGGGTTTGTAGGTTTCTGTGTATGACATGGATTGGTCTCATCCAACAGCTATCGTTGTGGGCAATGAGACTATGTAGGTTCTCCCCCTTCTCTCCAGCTATACATCTTTTGCCACAGTTATGCTGTAATAAGTTTGCTGTTCCTGTGTTCGTACTTTCTACTTGCTTTCTAATGTATCTGCATGGCACCTGTTTACTAATGCAAGAAATCTTTGTAATCTTAGATCTATTTACAGCTTTCTGGTGAGGTATTTGAATATCTCCTGTTGCAAGAGGATTTCCTTGGCGAATAGAGTAGTTGTAAGTTGTAACACAGCAACTAAAAGTAGTAGTATAATATTTTGGCATGTGTTATACAGATAGATTATTTTTGTTGCTCTTGCGTTATATAGAATATTCATATAGCCGTTATCATGTAAAGAATACAGCGGGTTAATGCTTTGAAAAGTTTATGCATGAGTTTAAGCAGTTTTTAGCAAAGTCTTTGCAAGGCTATCGATACACTAATGTTTCATTCTACAGTTAAGGGTGGATATTAAGTAATTATTCTGTGACAGGGGTATTAGCGACGTCGCTCTGAAGTTGTCGGACATGCACTGTAGTGTTCCAATGAAAGGCATGGTGGATTCTTTTAATGTGTCTGTTGCAGCTGGAATCCTTATGCACCATGCTGTTTATGATAGAGTTTCCCGCCTTGTAAGTACATTTTTTTTTCCATTGTGAAGACTTCTTAACTTGAAATAAGACTTGATACGGCCAAACATTAAATTGCCGCCTGCCATCGTAAGGCTGCTTCAGAATTACAGTCACCTTCTAACGAGAAAGCACCTGCCACCACCTATTTTGATTCCAACTTCTCCGTTTGATGGATTCTTATGACGATTATAGTATATATCGCCATTTGCGCATCAATAAGAACTAGTTTGACTCATCTTAAGTTTGTTTCGGTCACCATCATTAACTTAAACTAGGACCATACTGTTAGTTATTTTTTAGTTGTAGTCCTAAATTTGATTCACTCATTTGGGATAATCTGGAGGTAGCAGAGGCCATAGTGCAGTCTCTAGGGTTAATTAGATCCACCTGATGGTTTATGCATCTCATCTTGCATACCAGTTTAATGGGTTTATAGATTATAAACTGGGGCTGGCTTCTTGGCAGGCTTGTGAGTAAGCCAAGTACCTCTAGCTAGACATAGCAAGTCTCAAGTGTTGCTACTAAATTTATTAGCACAAAGCATAACCACCAGATTCAGTTTGTACTTATGGTTTGACCTAAACTCCAAACTCACCTACAAACATGTAACAACCTTTTCAGATTGACGGTTAGTGTATCAGAGTGGTTTGAATCGTCACCAGCACTAGATTAAGTTTCAGCTCACTAAAAAACTTAAAAGATTGTCTGACCATGCTGCTTAGTTACCTTCAAATAAGGGAATTGATGACAACAAAATTGCTTGTAAGCCCTTTGTAAACTTGCAGCATCTTATCTCCAGTTTCAATTACAGGGTCAGAATGGTGATCTCACGCCTGAAGGAAATAGAATATTGCTGGCAGAGTTCTATCTGCGCCATCGAGAGAGCACAGCTACCGTCATTCATGAATATGCCAAAAGGAAGGCAAATAATTTGGTGGCCAAACTTTGAGATTGCAGTGAGTGCTGAAGAAACATGTGCAAGCTAGTTTGTTAAGCAGTGATTTGTTTGGCACTTGGCTAATTCAGTATTATGATCAACTTTAGACTAACAGGTAAGTTGTTTCATTTGCCTTTTGATTTGCTTTTTTTGTTTGAACCATATGGTCATATCATCACTATTATCAAATATTAAAAGGTTCTTGTTTATACTTATGCAATTTGTTTCCCCATCATTCAATAGTAAATGACCGCGGGAGCCTCTCCCGCTTTTCCGGGTCAAAAAAAAAAAGTTAAAGGTTCTAAAAGAAACAAATGGTAAAAAGTGGTGACATGCAATTTGTTGGTCGCTGCAATACCCTTCCTGTATACTCCCTCCATTCACAAATATAAGATGTTCTAACTTTTTTCTGAATCAGATGTATATAGAAACGTTTTAGTGCGTGTTCACTCATTTCAGTTTGTATGTAGTCCATATTGAAATATCCAAAACATCTTATATTTGTGAACGAAGGGAGTACTAACTAGCACGGTCCACTCACGTATAGGCTATAGCCTTACTCTATACTTGAATGTGATTTCCTTGTAATGCTTGATTTTTATCGGCATCCCTTATCTACACACATCCATATATATTGACATCCATTTGAGGCAGCATGTGTTCTTTAAATCTCTCCTACCCCCTTTATACCTCCTTTTTAGGGGTTCATCCTGCTAATGTTTGCAGACAGTTATCTGAGATGTGATTTTGCTGTTTTTAATGAAGGTTATTTCTGAAAAAGGAACGATCATACTGCTCGGCAATCAGGTGATGCGATATGCTGATTCCAAACAGAATCCAGGGACAGGACTTGGTGTCTTTGGTGATACAACCTATTGCACAAACCTAAAGCATTACGATGTACTCTATGTGATTTGGCTTGCCAATTTCTTTTGAGTCATAGCAGTAAGCAGAGCCAGGATCATAGATGAGTGGGCCCAAATGGCTCAAACTTTTGATAGCAGGGGCCAAATCACACTAATACATGTTTTACCCTTAAATCTGAGAGATTGAAACATTAAACAAACATATACTCCCTCTGTACTCCTTTGTCTTGAAGTTGTAACCATTTGATAGGTTTCCGTGTAGTTCGTGAAAATATCACCTTACATGTCATGGTGAATTCTATTTTTTTACGCCCTGTTTATGAAACTGGGACAATGTTTACTGCATTTAAAACTTTCTGTATTTTACCCCAGGTTGTTATAATGAGTCATATTTTACACAATTTAACGGTTCCCTTGATTTTCTAAGCAAACTTGTCAGGCCGACATAGCTGGCACCAACTTAAAAAGCGTAAACCAGTTGGGTATTTTTCCGCCACGGGCAAAATAATTGTCAAAATGACCCATGTTAAAAACTAATCCCTTCTATATAACTCCAAAGTCTATTGCGTTGCTGCTTCATTGTCCAATGCTAATGTCTTCGGTGTTGTTTCCATGTGCAACGCCACGGTTCCTGGCATTGCACAGCACAACTAGTTTTTTTTTTTTTTTTTGCGGGATAATACTTGTATTACTCAACACTCAAAGATTACAATCACGACTGGCAATGCCGAGGAGTTCATCCGGACCCGAACCAAGCCACACAACAGTTCGGCATTGTGATCGTCCAAAACTTGCCAGGAAGTGACTAGCATTGTTTTTGCTACGGGCAATATGAGTAATACAAGAATTACGCTCGATCAAACTATCTTTGATCTCCTTTATTAAAAAGACATATTTAGATCTATTATCATCTCCCCCTTGAATCATCTTCACTGCTTCTAAACTGTCTGATTCAACATCAATAGGTAGATAGCTCCATTGCAAAGCGAGTAAGAGGCCCTCTCGAATGCCCAAAATCTCAGTTTCAAGCACGTCATCACAAGAAAAAAGATATCTGCATGAGCTGAATATGATGCTGCCACTTTGGTCCCTAAGGATCATACCTGTTCCTGCAACACCATTCAAAACAGACCCATCTGTGTTGAGCTTCGCCCGTCCAGCCGCTGGTGGAGACCAAGGACTGTGTTCTTGACGCCTCCTATCACATGTGGGTGCCACCAGAGGGAAACAAACTTGAGCTGGGAACTTCCCTTTTGTGTGGTCAGCATTTGGATTTGCTGCAATGGAGTTCAGCGAGGCGACATAGCTAGATAGAAAGCGGCAGGAAACATCAATTGGAGGTGCAGGTTTGTGGTGGACTAACTCATTTCGAACGTGCCAGATCCGCCAAAGAAGCATCATGAACCGAAGCCGAATAGGTTCAGTCAAATCAGAGATAGCTTGAACAGACCATTCTCTGCCCGTGGGAAGGATATTGGTGACCTCTGGGAGATCCCATTCAGTGGACAGTGCTTTCCATAAGCGTTTTGCATTGATGCAAGAGCAAAAAGTATGGAACGAATCTTCCTCTTCACAGGAGCAAATCGGACACAATGCACTAATCTCCAGATTACGTTTCTGTTTATTTTTCCAAGTAGCAAGGGAGTATGTAGCTAGTCTCCAAGCGAAATTTAGTATCTTTGGTGGAGCCGGAGTAGACCAAATGCACTTCCAGCCATCTCGACTGCCGTCGGCCTGCCCGCTAGACGTTGCAACAGAGCTATTGTGTACCTCATCAGAAGCAAGTTTGTAAGCGCTTCGTACTGTAAAGACTCAACTAGTTGGCACAGCACAACTAGTTGGCGGTGTGGTCCAAGGTAGCAACGCCGCGGCCCATGGTGTTACGTATTGCGACGGCTGTGCCAACTCGTTGGTGTGGTAGAAGGTAGCAACGCCATGAACCATAATGTTACGTATTGCGATGGCAATGCCAACTCGTTGGTGTTGCTAAAAGGGGTTGAGTTTCAATAGAGGTCATTTCATGCTGAACTTTTCCAAAAAAAGGTTAAACAGTGATTTTGACCGCATGGTGCGTGCTTTCGGAAGGGCAAATTCCCAATACAACATTGACAATGCCTTTTATTTTCTTTGGCCCTCAAGGAGCTGCTCATGAATCAGCGCAACACAAGGCCAAGGCCACACGGGACAAACAACAGCTGTTGGCAAGAAATCTGGATATACAAACAGCGCTGTTGTACACTTCCCATCAAAGTGGTACTGCAGACTGATAGCACCAAAGCCATTCTGGCACTATCGGGAGACACGATGGATCGTCTCGGTCATATCGTGGAAGATGTGAAGGAGCTTATTAGGGATGAACAGAACTGAAGCTGGTAAAGATTAGTCGTACTCAAAATAGAGTTGCAGATTTCTTGGATATACATTCGAGGAGGGAGCGTTTAACTGACTTGTGGTTGCAGAATGCCCCAGGCGATGTCGCAGTTTTGATAGCTGCAGATTGTAACACTGTTAACTGATCAATAAAGTTCCCGATCTTTTCAACCAAAAAAAGGCCAAGGCCACATGGGGGCCGCTATGCTGATAAAGAAATGCTCATGTGAATCATGTAATTCCGTTATAGCTTGGTGACTCGTAACATCCTGATTTTGGGGAGTTTTCATTTTTTAAAAGCAAAGGATGTTGCAAAATTATATTATATTATATTGTATTAGGAGTTGCTCAAATTAATTCCAAGTCATTTGGAATCAATTAAGCATATGGCAGGAGGAAAATATTTTTGTAATATCCTGATTTGAGTTATTCGTTCATAGTATTTTATTTAAAATTTTCTTGTCTATTTTCTTACATATACTTCTCGGATTATTTTAAAGCCTTTTAGTTTTTTTTTTAGAATCAGCCTTTTGGTTTTTATTTTTGTTGTTATTTTTTTTTGCAATCCTATTAAAAAGATCAATATTATTATATTGAGTTTTCTCTCTCTTTCCTTTCTTTGGTCCTTGGACCATCACGTGCTTAGCCTTTACTCCATCTGTCCCAAAATAAGTGTCGTTGATGTAGTATAAAATTTATACTAATTTAATACTAAATCTGCGACACTTATTTTGGGACGGAGGGAGTACATTGGTTAGTCTTCTTTTTAGAGAACTGATTTGACATTGGTTAGTCTAACTTACTTGTTCTAACTCACTCACGTTCATGTATATGCACCGGCCCATTGTTAGTTATTAAATCATTTCTATCAATTTGTAGCTGGACATGACTTCTTGCTTGATATGATGTATTTTGGCTGAAATGATGTTTTGTGCGCAAAACAAGAAGCGGAGAGGAAGATTTGTCCAGATAAGATGATGCCAAAATGAAAAATTCTGAATTTTCAAGGCTCAATGGCATGTACGCTTATCATGCTCAAATGTTGTAGTTGGCACTGTACTTTAGCTAATTAGATTAGAATTCTTGGATTTTTACCTTAGATAATCAGATTTTTTTAAGGATAATGTCTAAGCATTCCAGTCTGGTTAGCCTTTCAGTTACCACCTTGGTCTGATTTGTTTTGCCAAAATGCTTTCTTGAAGGAACAGGCTCCTTTTGTATTACCACTTTGGTCTGAATGTGTGCATAATCTAACTGTTCCGCATGACCCTGAATGCCTACTTGAGCTAGTTGAATGTCTACATAGCCTGTACGTTCACATTAGGTTGAGCTTTTGTGTTCTGAACAAAAGAAAAATCACAGTGAAATTTTCATGTACATAGCTAGCGTGTCGAGATACAAAACGCAGCTAAACAGAAGACGCGAACACCTGCATGTGCCCACCGGCCATAGCGGGCAGACAGATTAGATCTGCAGACGGATGCAGCCGCACTACGACACGTCCGCCTGCATCCTGACAAGCACCTCTTCCACCACTCCCGCAGCCAACAGCCGGCGGTGAAGCGTCAAAGATAAGATAACGTCGTAATAAACAATTTTCAGCTAGAAGTAAGGATAAGCAATCTTTTAGCCAAAACCATGAATGTAACCCTACCATCATCAGATCGAAGCTAGAGTCACATGAAGTGCAGTGTAACAACACCATCATCAGATCAAAGCTAGAGTCAAACAGAACACGGGTATAGAGGTGGTTACAACAGAACGATAGTAGTGTGTATCAACAATACTACTACTAACTACGCCTAAGCTAATCTGGCTTAGCACAAATAAGAGGCAAGGAGAATCTTCAGACACAGAAGAAACAGCCGCTGACAGTGCTCCGAGCGTACATGCCGCAGCAACAGAGCAAGAGGAACATCCTAAGTTAAAAGGGTCAAGTCGATGAGCAGCATTCTGACGTGTCCTGCACGTATTTCTCATGATGATGGCACCTCCTGTAACAGTATTTCGCAAAAGGGTCAAATGAGATTGTCTTGCCGAGATCATTTGTATCAATATAAGTTGAAACACTGCTGATAATTTGTCATAGCCTACATATAGAAATATAATGGAAGTAGCAAAGAGGATGGACCTTAAGTACAGTACCTATAGAACTCTATGCACAAAATCATCTCCGAGATGGTGGGAAAACCTCCTGCCTATCAAGCAGTTCAAACAGCTCTCTCAACCTGCAAATTATAGATCTTTTAGATTTATATACTTTCTAATTTTGATTCAAATTCAGACACTTAATTATGAAAAAAAAACGCACCGTTCAAGCAATTGCGGCGTTAGTCTGGAAGAAGTCAATAATAGCTCATGCGCCTTGGCGAGTTCAGGATCAAGGTAACGAGAATACAACAAGTCTAATTCTGAATCATGTCTGTATGGTTCATTGTACGGTTGCCCACCCTTCAAAGCAGTAGTTTAAACAAATATAAGACTATGTTGTGACACTAAGAAGATCTAATAGAAAAGACAGTGCGACTAAGAAGATCTAACAGAAAAGAGAGAACCTGAGGGGGTACACCAGCATGCTCGTTCACCTGGCGCGGAAACTGTGTACAAGAATCGAGAGTATCTAGGTAATCCCCAAACTCTGATCGCTTCGCTGCTTCAGGATCAGGTGGATTCGCATCCTCTTCAGGATCAGGTGGATTCGCATCCTCTTTAGGATCAACTGGATCAGCATCCTCTTTTACAGATTCACCATCCTCCTCCTTTGAGGATTTACCATCATTCTTTGGTTTACCGAAATTTCTATCATAGCTTAAAGTCTTCAGGAGAAGAGGATGTTTGCTGTTGTGAGTCGTAACCCTCCAATCCTGATCCGGGTGTGGAGGTCGTATCATCAACACTTTTCTTAAATCTGCCTTGATCCGAGCAGGTGCATTTCTACGTATCCTATGGACACCACCATAGAATTCTGCTCTTGCAAGAGGGGACTTCAAGGCCAGGGTGCCTAGTACTTTTTTGAAAAAAATCTTCAGACCATTGGGTGACAGTGCTTGCAGATCCGTTTGGGTAAGAGTATCAATCAGGGGAAGAAAAAATGCCGGATATCCCACTCCTTTTACTTCAAATAGACTCAGCACATCTTTCACGTACCGTGTGTAATCATTACGCATGGCAGCACGGGAGAACACACCAAATGCTTCTTTGATCATAGCACGCAGCATGGTCTGAAGACCACCAGAAACTTCAATTCTACTTCGGTCAAAATTTCCATTCCAGCTACATTCAGCTTCATGGGACTGAACAAGTTGATGCAGATCCAATGCAATTATTCTGCCAATTATGATTGTATCTGCAACAATAACGCTGGTCCCAAATTCAAATAGTACTTTCATTTCTGCGAAATAATTTACGCCCGAAGAGGAAAATTCCTCAAGTGTTGAAGCACGTTCTATTAGAACACCGTCAATGATGACCGCATTTATTACAGGACTATCAGTTGTTCTTAGTGCAACCCTTTTACTGTCAACCTGTTGCCAAACCAGTTGATCTTCAGGTAGTTCATCCTGAAACAAAACAAAAAATTCTCTTCATCCCTTCGAGATTACAGCTAGGTAATTTTACAATACTAAAACATAGAAGCAGGTATGCAAGAAATGAAGTGAAAGAATGTATATAGGAACTCCCATATTTTCTAATGTATGATGCATTTTCAACAAGAATAATAGAACATGGCGCATAGAGATGCAGATAGTGATGCCGAATGAAATATCGCCTTGTTATTTAGGATCGCACTTACGATTGCTGTCGTGTGCGAGTTACCAATTGGCATGAAGTTGCTATCCAGAAATTCAGAGCCCCCCTGACAAGCCAAAAACCATAATAAGTGCATGTTTTATCACATAAGCAAATGATGAAAAAGTATGTTAGCATACATCAAAAAATCTTTCCCAACACACAGGTCCTTCGGAAAAAACTGAATCAGTAGCTACAGCATACAGTTCTCCTTTGATCTGCGCAAATAGAGAAGGTCAGGCAACAGCTGTATAACTCATGAATTGACGAACGACTGCTAACACAAATGTCTCACCTTAATAACTGTGTAGAAGTGACTATCCTTGTACAGAACACATGGCATCTCCTCTTCAAGGTCGTTGAGTAAGCAATGCAAGCTACAGGATTAATGCATTGTTATTAGATATGTATTTACAATAGCCCAGACTAAATACTACTACAAAAAAAAGTTAAGTTATTTACCCATGGTTGGTGAGCTGAGGGCCATTTAGAAACTCTCTGGCCCGATCCACTATACAAAAGAACAAATAACAAATCACATCTGAGATATAGATAACTGATGCGCAAATAATTCGCAAGTGAAAGATATTACTAACCATTCGGAAACAACGGATCGAACACCGCTACAGAAAGTGTATCATAGGAATATGGTGATATTGCAGAAGCCGTTGTAGCATCCTAATGATCAATACCATGACATTAGCCTTCATCCACATAAATAACCTCTAAAATATCTAATAATACATAACCATCCAAGATATGCACTAAGCACAAGTATAAATACAACTTACACTAGGATCTGGAAGAAATCCATGATATAGAGAAATACCAAGATGACGAAATAGAGATATTGGTGGCGTTTCCTCAAAGCTATCCGTTCTGCAACGTCAACATTCCAAAATCAGAACCGCGGCCAGCCTTCCCTCCCCACCACCAAAAAAAGGAAACACAAAACGTAAACCAACAATCTGTAAATATAATATCACCTATTGAAGTTCATGTTCACTGTTAGGAAGCTCGCAAGACTTGGCAAAACAGCCAACACTTCTGCTGGTATTTCCGAATATTGAAGAAACTCCTGAGAAGGATGCAAAATGAGAGTAAAGAAACCTCAAGCTGAAGACTAACTTCATGATCTGTATAAAGAAAATGAAGTTGTGCAAATGCTACAAACCTTCCTTTGTAGAAGGTACAGTTTGAGACACTCAATCAAATAATCCTTATGTACCATATTGTCCGTTGTTTCAAGAATTATCGCACCCGTAAGTATTAGTACATTACCTATGGCAAGTGAGAATGCAGATTAAAACCTAAATCAAGAGTAGATAAAACCAAAAGAAATTTAAAGCAACTATCTCTTACATATGGCAATAAGACCGCATGGACCGCTCTTGTATTGAAGGATGATATTAAATTGGCGGTTTAAGACATTAATCAGCTTTGTCAGGTAGAAATTGTCCTCCACTGACTCCTTATCTGGAATATTAATTTGACAGGTCTGTAATTCCTTCGGAGGTTTGACATCCTGTGAGGAGGGAAACAAGAAAAGACACTTATATACTATATCATAGATATGCTATTACAAAGTTCTTATAAATCAAATTTATCTACCAAATGCTGTACTTACAGCTCCATCTTTGTTTTTGTTTTTCTTTTTTAAATAATCTCTTTCCTTTTTCGTCAATGGCTGAACTCTCGGAATTGCAAAAAAGTTTGAGTTAGCATAACATTTGTATAAAAAAATTAATTAATTAAAAGGGACCATGTAAATCAGATTTTAAATAAGAAAGTATTATTAGATTTTAACACTGCTTACCAAGATTGTAAAACTCAGATCAGAATCAATTGGTGAAAAGTTGGAGTCCATAAACATACCACCTTCTTTTACCTCTTTCAATAATTCCCAGAACATATGGGTTTGTTCATTCACAAACAATGTATCATCAAGCAAGAGACACACTGCTCCTTCCACCTGTACAAGCAAAAAAAAAAAGATAAAGAAACAAAGTCAACTGATTAATGAAAAATTAGTAACATTCTCCTCACCTTAATTGCAGTAATAAATGAGCCATTCCAAAACAGTACAGATGGTTCCTTCTCTTTGAGCTCAATTCGTAATTGTGTTAATCTGCAATATTATACAAGTCAGTTCAACCGCTAGTGGCATAGAATTTACAACAACAAAAAAAACACAAAAGCGTATATAAACTAGTTTATTACCCGTGGGATGTTAGCTTTGAGACCCCTGGAGCTAAGGTTACATCCTAATAATAAATACCAAACTATCAGCCACAAATCACGCAAATAAGATCTAGAATCTACATTTGCAGCAGCAAGAATTCAACGTATGACTAGCGTATGAAAAAAACAAAAGTTGCTCACTTGATCCGCTATGCACCCGTGGTACAAAGGAACTCCCAGGTAATCAAAAAGTGTAGTTTGTGGGGTATTCATAAAACCATTAACACTGCAATGGCAACATTTTCAAGCATTAGATTATGCAACTAATCACAGACCAAATTGAACATCAAAATCACCTGTCATGTTCCACAACTAAGGGTATATTGCTTGAAAGATGTGATAGCACATCAAGAACACTTTTCTGTTCATCTGAACGTTCCAACTTGTTTTGAAGCTGCAATTAAGTGGAAAGCCATCAAGAGGCGACGGGTCATATATGTCCATTAATTTCTCAAGAAATGAACAGTTTATACGACAGTTGCTAACCTTCATATTTTTGTTGCGACATAACAGAGAGTTCTGAAGAAGGCAAAGCAACTGACTCTCTGACACCTCACTGATATCTGACCCAAAAGATAACTTCCCCTCAAGCAGAAGAACATTACCTGCCGTGGCGCAGAAAACTAGGTAAATGAAGGAACGCAAAGAGAACCAGAAAACTAAAAATCGAGCTACATTATAACTTACATAAGGCGACAATGGAGCATCGTATACCCTTATCCTTGTGGATAATGTGTGTCCTGTGATCAAAAAACTCGATCGCCCTTGTTTTATACCATGTTATGTTAGTTCTGGAATCTGCATCATCCTGCTGTGATCCTTGCTGACGTGCAATCTGAAGATACTTATGCTGAGTTAGCAAACATTTATCAACTAAAAAATGAGTGTCCATAATAGCAGAAGTAAAACACATCTATGAGGCACAAAAGAAGAAGCTGGTTTTTATCTAATAACCTATAAAACCAACAGATGACAGAAAATGTTCGTTCTAAATGCCATGTTTGAGTATTGATGTAAAACAACTCCATGAAAGGCTACAGAGTATATAATGAGCTGAGGATGCTATGATTGTATTCCCCAGCATTGCAAATTTATCCTAGATGGGTTCCTATTCCCATACATTAGCCAGACTTTTAGGACAGCACCGACATTCAATATCTAACTCTAACAGTACTGCAAAAGAACATTATATGGAAAATAGATCATCTTCACAAAAAAAGATAGCTAGAAGACCCTGAACAATGCATCCATGCTAAGAGCGATGAAGTATGTAGTCCCTCCTTTACAGTGGGCAAAGAATTAAACACACTTCAATATACTTTATTCACAAGACAGAATTTCAATCCAGCTTGACAATATTACCTCAGCCAAAGTAGTATCATAGATACGAACTTCTGCAGCAATTATTTTATCTAATCTCTCTTCTTTTAACTTATAGTTGGTGGGCAGGAGTTCAGGAATCAAATTAGCCATCTCTTCGATGGCTTTCTTCACAAGTCTGTTCAAGAAACAAAATCTAATCAGAGCACGAGTTCATAGGCGGTAAATGACAGGTATTTTTTCTATGGCCTAAATAAAGTAACCACTACAGGTATATTTAACAAACTCCACCCAGCCTACAACAGAATCTAGAATGATTAGCACATTTTGACACCAATACCATGAACTAACTACAGAAAAAGTAGTTAGAAATGAACCGTACATTTTGCCTTGTGTTACATATCAGAAATCAGACAGAAACGAAATCATGTTGACTCTAAATATCCTAGTAAAGCCAGAAAAAGATCACATCTAATATGCGAAGACAAACACGGGATATTGAGCTTAATCTTACTTGGGGTAATTCTTTATTTTGAGTAGTTCAACACCAAGTTGAATCGCATGTCTATCGATGAACTTCAGCAAAGTGTCCCTTCCCTGTTCACCTAAACAAAGATGTAATACGTTAGCCAAGAAATCACAAAAGAGGTGGATGTTATTGTAAACTGTGCTGCAAAATGGAACTTCGTCTACCATTTATACAAAAACTTACCAACTTGTGCATCACTGGCAGTAGAAACAGAAATCATTCTTAAGTGATCCATGATTATTCAATAAGCCCGCCCAATTCCATCAGAAACATTAGGTCCGCGGAAAACATCAGGATCAACATAAAAAGGGTATGGCTTGATTTCATCGCCTGCAAACTACATTCATATATGCATATCATGTTATCATAATGTCACGTGTCTGCATTACCAAAATAATAGTATGAATTCGAGGCTGAAGGCGACAAACATACACTATGAATAACACCCAACAAAGGAGTAAACACATTTGTGGTGTACGTGCACATGTCACCCTGGATAGCAGTAGTTATTGCCTCTAAGTTCATGCCTGCTATAACATGCTCAACGGGCAACTTTGTCAAAACACCATCAGGTCCCCTGTTGAACTAAAAATTGAGGGAGGGGGGATGTATCAGCAGATATTGAAGCCATCAAATAGAGCTGAAAGATAATAACTGATTACGTAAAACACAAAATGGCAATGAACCCCATCACAATGGTTAAGATGAAATAATAACAAGAACTCGTGGCAAACATTGCAACTAACCTTAACAAAGACAAAGTTCCAAATTTGCGGCATTGTTCGATGATTCTGGGTTATGCGTGTATGGGGATCTCTGTGCTTTCCGTACGAACAACATTATAATGATAGATCGTGGAACATGGGCCGCAGGGACCAGTATCATCGACATTCCAGAAACTCCCCTGTATCGCAAAATCGTAAGAGTCTATTCAAGATAACCACCAGACACAAAATAAAAAATATGGTCCAGTGTAAATCTGATATCAACCCTGCATTTGCTAGGAACACACTCTGTGTGTACAGTAAGAAAGCAGAATGAAAATGAATGGCAGAGCGCATCAAGCTTTCATAGAATTTCTCAACTGATAAATACAACAGCTAAAGAACTAAAACTGACAGCAAAAACTCAACAACGGCCCTACAGAGTTCACCGAATAGTGTACCAATATCACATTCACAGGTTTTAAGCGTACAATTAGCAGCAAATTCAGCACAGAAGTAAAATTACAATCAACTTATACTCATCATGAAGAAAAAGGTAATAACCTTTCTGTTGGAGCTAAGAACATTATCTTTTGGCAAAAATCGAAGCAACAGTGCCTTCCACTCCTCATCTGGGCCTGTTGTTTCATCACCACCATAGTACGTTGCATAGATGTTGTCAGTCGATACGAACCAGTCCTGCATACAGAATGCACAACTCGTACATAAGATGGCTTGGCTTACAATTTACAGTTCACTACACAACTCGCTGAAATGAGCAACTTACCGCCTCGAGGAAATCCCGCATAAGTTTCCGCAGTAGCTGCAGCTTAAACTTCCCCGAGTGCCAGAACCCACAGATTTCGGAAAGGGCATAGTGATCTGTGTTAC
The DNA here is from genome assembly GCA_039707655.1 of Elymus sibiricus. Taxonomy (NCBI): domain Eukaryota; kingdom Viridiplantae; phylum Streptophyta; class Magnoliopsida; order Poales; family Poaceae; genus Elymus; species Elymus sibiricus. The sequence goes on along the minus strand of CM077665.1, from coordinate 142,629,536 downwards.
TAAACTGCTCTAACATATCACCTACGAGAATGCAATTGAGCGAAAATGTCGCGCCTCCGGGGGGTGGAGGATCCACAAAAACCGACTGATTGAAAGTATTCATTGCGGTCTGAATTTGTGGTGTGGTGGTGTTCTCAACCAGAATTATAGGTCTAGAAGGCCAGCGCTGATAATCATACTTATCAAAGAATCCCTGGCGGATCTTGGGGGCCGCACACTCCTCCCTCATGGTCGCCATGGTCGATAGCACTGCGGGGTGGCGAAGGCGCGGTGGAGGAGGCGGACGAAAGTGGCAAAAGTGAGAAGCAGGAGGCAGATCTAAGAGCCGGCGTCAAGGCGGCGAGCGCGAGCGAATACCCGGAGACGTGCCATAGGGTTGAGGAGAATGATGGCGATGGATCGGAAGGAAGGCCGCAACAAATCACGAGTGGCGGCGGCGGGAGGAGGTAGAAGACAGGCTCCACCAAATCGCGAGTGGTGTGCTAGGGTTTTTACTCGCCCAATCTCCATCGCCCCGCTTTCAACCAACCAGCTAGACGCACACACGGATGCTGCATAGCGGCCCTGGCAGACCTGGCCAAACGGGCGGCCCGGCCCGTGCTAAACGGGCTGGCACGGCACGGCCCGCCGGGGCACGTTTAGCAATTGGGCCGTGCCGTGCCGGCCCGCGTGCTGCACCTTCAGGCCCAAGCACGGCCTGCTTACTAAACGGGCCGGCCCGTTGGCCCGTTTAGCACGTTGGGCTTTTCATTTTCGGCCTGATGGGCTTAGTTTTAGGCCTATTGGGTCGTATTTAAGATATATATATATATATATTAAAAAAAATAGGAAATACATAAAAAAAATAAACGGGTCGTGTCGTGCCGGCCCGCGTGCCCAGCCTCTAGGCCCAGGCACGGCCCAAGGCGGGCTGCGTGCCTGGCACGACCCGATTAACTCGTGCCGGGCCGGGCCCGTAGCGTGCCGGGCCTGCGTGCTTTTGGGCCGGCCCGGTTAGCACGGCCTGTTTGGCCAGGTTTGGCCCCAGGGACGCCTGGCCCATCTACAGTGAGTGGAGGAGCCTACGCGTGTAGCAGCATACAACTTTGTCTAAAAAAACAGCATATAACTTTTGTTTTTAGACAAAGCAAGGCAAAACTTAGCCAATCTTTCAGCACCGTCCTCCGGCGGCTCCCCTTCGTCAGCAACCTTGGTCATCGGTGATGAGGAGGTCGTCGGATCCACGCGTGTGGATCGTGTTTAGTCCCTCGTAGTCTGGGTTTTTAGGATGTTCATCGTTTTGGCTTCGACGACGGCGATGACGACACTGAATAAAGATTCTTCGGATCCTCCATGATAATCTCATCGATTCTATGATTGGGGATGGATTTGGAAATCAATCTGTTCAAGCAAGGATGGCGGAGGCGGCATCCTCGTGGTGGACCTGTGACCTCGGGCTCCGTTGTTGCGGCGACGTTTGCTCCAGCGTCAGCGTGGAGCTTGGGAAATAGTGCAAGAGCGAATGCAGATTGTGGTCTGCATCAACGACATTCGGAAGATGGTGGATCGTGTGCTGAGTTTGTGGTTCGTGGATGACGGGTATCTTTTCCACCTCAAACGTCTTAGTCGTGCGGGGTGTCAGATCTGGAGTTCGATGGCGTGTCCGGGGGTTGCCCCGATATTATTCGTTCAACGGTAATGGTTTCACCTTTGGTGAACCATCTTGAAGGTCCGCAAAACTGCATATCAGTGATGGAGCCACGTCGAGCTTAGGTGAGGAGGTGATCCGTCATTTTTTTCGTTGGTGGCTGTTATGGTGGCGCAAGAGGCAGGTCACGGGCGTTGGTGTCATCTTTCATCTTGATTGTATTTTTCTTTCTTGATTGATGTTCTTTGTGCAAACGCTAGTGTTATGTTGTCTTTTCAGTTTTGTCAGGTCGGTGTATAAATGACTTGTACAATGTTCCTTATGATATAAGAATGAGACACGTATTATCATGAAAAAAAAAGATAAAGCAGCACACAACTTTTTTGAAGGGTTGCACCAAGTTTTATTGCTCAAAATTCGCGATTTGTGGGATACAAAAAGGATCATGGGGCTCAACAAACCAGACATGTCGACCCTAATATAATGAACGAGAAAAGTTGGCTAACCTATCGGCATCGCCATTAGCGGCTCTGCCTTAAAAATGAAGCTACAACTAAATAAGGAGGATCTCTGATTAATCTCTCGAATGTTAGCTCAATGCTCTCTACAACTCTTCCTCTGAATATCACCTACTACTTGTTTGGAATCCGATGCTAAGACGAAATTATGCAACCCCAGATCTTCAGCCAAAGATAAGCCTTCTCGACATGCTAAGATTCCAAGATTGTGACATCCATTATCCGCTGGAGTACCAGTACGAACTCCCGATGTACTTGCCAGTGCAGTCACGACAACTCTTAGAGCATATTTCTCCATATGTGGTTTTGGTAATTGTTGACAATCCCTATGGACTAATGGTTGCCTTGAGTTATATTCGAAGGATTTGTCCATAAGCACTTCTTGAAGTATATGTGTTGGTTTCAAGGAGTTTATATTGTGACCAAGGTGGTATTCAAGGTTTATCCAAAGATTGGTCATGTGAGAGTTGAGCTTATTGCAAGCATGTCTTGAAGAAGAAGATTGTGTGAGCATTCATGTTTACCTTCAAGACATCATCTTTATGAAGAGAGAAGATAAGATACAAGGTTGATCAAGACTAAGTCAAAGAGTGAATCAAGTTGATCAACACACAAAACGTACAAGATGTACCGAGAGGGATCAAGTGATCCCATGGTATGGTAAGCATTGTCCATTACGCTTTATGTACTAACCCATGGTCTACGTGAGAGTTCTTTGTGGGGTTAGGTATATTTCCATGGGCTTGCATCAAGAGGAAGATTCCATACATCCCATGGAAGATGACATCAAGTGGTGATCGTCATCAAGGTTGCGGTGTGCAAGCTCAAGTGAAGCATCACAGAGAGATCATGCTTGAAGCTTGCCGTCCATTGTGGTGACAATGGACTTATGAAGATGTGCCGAAGAGTGGCTCACCCATAGTGGAGTATGGGGGAGCAATCTACTAGTCTTCATCGACTCGGCGCAATCAAGAAAGGTGGTCCATCTTGAGGAGGACAAGATAGTCATCATCTAGCTCAAGTGGACTATACGCAAGGCAAAGGTTTGACCTTGATAGGTTTTTGTTTTTACCGGTCTCATGGTGGTAGCTGGTAGACCGGGTTATAGGATCGATAGCCGTACTATCAAGGGGGGCTCTCAAGTGAGTAGCTTGATCGTATCGTTCGTTGAGAGCTCAAACCATTGCATTCTTGGCATCATCATCTTTCTTGGTTCTTGGTTGGCTTTTCTCTTTGTGGGTTCTTGAGCTTATGGTCAGCTTCATGACAAGCTCAAGTTCATCGAAAACAGAGTCCATATGCATCTTCTATGATGTTTCCGATGTTGGAGTTTTTGCCGGTTCGTCATTCATAGAGGTTTCACATCTCTATACCATTGGCATTTTCATATTGCCTCTTCTTAGGATAATCAGTCGTTGTTTGGATAGTACTTGTCGTGTGCTATCCAACAAGCTTGAGTTTGCTCAATTCGAAGCTCATTTGCAGAAGTTATGGCAGTTGTGGTGTTCCTGCGTTCATCCGTTTCCTGTCCTGGTGTTGGAAGGTTGCAAGCGGTAGTACCGCTCCAGCAAGCGGTAGTACCGCCCTGGCGTGGTAGTACCGCTCGGTACTACCGGCTAACCTTCTGTTGCCTCATTTCAACAGAAGGTTTGCGCGGTAGTAGCGCGATAGTAGTCAGCGGTAGTACCGCCCAAGGGCGGTAGTACCGCTCGCTACTACCGGCTACTCTTTTGTTCCCTAGAACCCCATGCTACCCAAGGCAGCAGTAGGACGAGGTACTACCGTTGCCCAGCTGTAGTACCGCTCCTACGAGCGGTAGTATCGCTCCGGCGGCACTATCGCACCTCGTGCCATTGCTCTGTTTGGTTGCCTCATCCGCCCGAGCGGTAGTACCGCTCCCTTGAGCGGTAGTACCGCTTGTGTGCGGGCTGAGGGGGTAACGGTTGGATTTCCCCCCTCCTATAAAAGGGGGTCTTCTTCCCCAATGGATCTTATCCTTTGAGCTCGAGTTTGCCCCCCATTGTTGACCTTCTTCGAGCTTGCTAACTCTCAATCCCTCCATTGATTCTTGCTAGTTCTTGAGGGAAAAGAGAGAGGAGATCTAGATCCACATTTCCACCAATCACTTTCTCCTCTATGTGAGGGGAACCCCTTGGATCTAGATCTTGGATTTCTTCGTGTTCTTCTTCGTTCTTCCTCTCATTTTCCTCCATAGCATTAGTTGTTGTGGTGGGATTTGGGAGAGAAGGACTTGGGCACTCCGTGTGCCCTTGCCATTTCATTTGGTGCATAGGTTTGAGTTCTCCACGGTGATGCGTGGAAGTGAGAAGTTGAGAAGCTTATTACTCTTGAGTGTTTGAGCACCCTAGAGCTTGTTCCTCTTGGGTGTCTTGGCGCCCTAGACGGTTGGTGGTGCCTCGGAGCTCAACCATTGTGGTGTAAAGCTTCGGGCAAGCGTCAGGGTCTCCAATTAGGTTGTGGAGATTGCCCCGAGCATTCGAGGTCACCTCGGAGCCACAATCCATTGTGGTGAAGCTTCGTGGTGTTGTTGGGAGCCTCCAATTAAGTTATGGAGTTTGCCCCAACCTTGTTTGTACGGGTTCGGTAACCGCCCTCAAGGGTCCCTTACTGGAATCACGACATCTTGCATTGTGCGAGGGCGTGAGGAGATTACGGTGGCCCTAGTGGCTTCTTGGGGAGCATTGTGCCTCCACACCGCTCCAAACGGAGATTAGCATCCGCAAGGGTGTGAACTTCGGGATACATCATCGTCTCCACGTGCCTCGGTTATCTCTTACCCGAGCCCTTTACTTATGCACTTTACTTTGTGATAGCCATATTGTTTCATGCTATATATTTTGCTATCACTTAGTTGTTTATCTTGCTTAGCATAAGTTGTTGGTGCACATAGGTGAGCCTAGTTGTTTTAGGTTTTGTGCTTGACATATTAAACGTTAGTTTTATTCCGCATTTGTTCAAGCCTAAACCGTAAATATTTTAAAGTGCCCTATTCACCCCCCTCTAGGCGACATCCACGTCCTTTCAATTGGTATCAGAGCCAGGTCTCTCATTATTAGGTTTAACCACCTATAGAGTAAGGATGTCGACTAGGGGATTAGGATTCTCTGACACTCTTAGTTTTGATGGCACAAATTTTGATGTCATGCACCCAAATTTAGAGCGAATTGTAGATATGGGTTTTTCTCCTCCAAAGGATTCTCAACACGTATCTTTAGAGGACGAGAAAAACTCTTATCTCAATGCTCAAGCTTCTAATGTGCTTTTCGATGCTTTGAGCAATGTAGTTATATTTCAACTCATGTCGTTCCGGGATGCTCATGAGTTGTGGACAAAGCTTCAAGATAAATATGGCGTATCCAAGATTTGTAGGGATGATTGTTCTCCCTCCACCTCCGGTCGTGTTGTATTCTCAACTTCTTCTACTTCACCTACATATGGATTGCCACAAGGTAATGTTATGGTGAGTAGTGGTGATCATTGTAATGATGATAGTGGGCTTACTGTTGATGATGCTTCATCACTATCTTATTGCAATGCCTCATCTTTAGACTTTAACACTTCGAGCACTCTAAATGTTTCACATGCTTGTGTTGATAGTCCTTGCATATCATGTAGAAATTTCAGGACTAAATATCATGATGATATGCTTGCTATATCTTGTTGCCATGTGATCTCTTCGTGATGAGGAACGGGTAATCGCAGCACAATATGGGTAAGTATTCCCCTCAGTTATGAAACCAAGGTCTATCGAACCAATAGGAATATCAACAACAACCGTCTTCAGCGGTCGCACACAAAAGAGCAAACAACTTGCATCCAACGCGGGCAAGAGGGTTGTCAATCCCCTTGATCTCGTTATTTGCAAGGAAGTGAGTTGTGTAGATAATTGTAGATAATTGTAAATTGCAAAATAAAATAAAAGCAAGTAAATGGAAGCAAGGTATTGTAGCGTTTATGAATATATAGGTGAATAGACCCGTGGGCCATAGTTTTCCCTAGCGGCATCTCTCATGAAAATAAGCATGCGGTGGGTAAACAAATTACTGTTGGGCAATTGATAGAAAACGGATAGTTATGCAATATTCACGGCAATGATCATGTGTATATAGGCATCACGTCCATAAACAAATAGGCTGACTCCTGCCTGCACCTATTACTATTGCTCCACTCATCGACCGCTATCCAGCATGCATCTAGAGTATTAAGTAAAACAGAGTAATGCATGGAGAACGATGACATGATGTGGACAAAGTAAACTCAAGCAATATGAATAAACCCCATCGTTTTATCCTTAGTAGCAGCAACACAAAGAGCTATGTAGATGTCCGTCGATAGATGTCGATGTCAAATGAAGCTAGGTGGGGTGTGCATCCAACTTGCTAGCTCATGAGGACCTCAGGCATTTGAGGAAGCCCGTCATCGGAATATACAAGCCAAGTTTATAATAACGAAAAAGCGATTCCCACTAGCATATGAATTATATAACATGAGACTCTCTATATGTAGAACAAGGTGCCACTTTGAGGCACAAGTGTGGTAAAGGACAGTAGCGAAGTCCCTTATCTAATTTTCTCTCATTCATTTTTTTATAATGGTGGGCTCATTTGTCCTCCCCCATTTTTATTTCCTCACTCGGACAATGCTCTAATAATGATGATCATCACACTTTTGTTTACTTACAACTGAATATGAAAAACTGATAGAACGATATGGCCCTGTATGAATGCATGTGACAGTGTACCAGGATGTGCAAAGATCTAGCGTGACATGTATCAAAAATATGATGAAGGGTGGCTTCGCCACAAATACTATGTAAGCTCTGTATGATCATGCAAAGCAATATGATGATGAACGAACTAGTCATATGAAGTGACGATGGAATTTGCATGGCAATATATCTCGGAATGGCTATGGAAATGCCATGATAGGTATGCTTGGTGGCTGTTTTGAGGAAGATATATTGAGGCTTATGTGCAACAAAGCGTATCATGTCTCGGGGTTTGGATGCACCGGCGGAAGTTGCATCGATCCTCGAGGTGAGAATGGGCAATGCACGGTACCGAAGAGGCTAGCAAGTATGAGGAGGTGAGCTTGCGTATGTCCATGGTTTCACGTTAGTCATAAAGAACTCATATACTTATTGCAAAGTTCTATTAGTTTTATCACAAATCAATGTACTACTCGCATGCCCCAAGGGAGGACGTTGGGAGGAGTTAACCATCACGCGCCTCCGACCCGAAACAACACTAGGATTTTAACGAGGAATAGAAATGCTCACACATCCTCACCATGCCTTTTAAATTTTTAGACAAACAAGAAGTCAACACCTCTTGATACCAACACTTCTACGAATCAACAATAATGCACCCACACTTTTTTCATATTGCCACATCAATATTATTGACTCACAATTTCTCTATATGTGCTACATGATGGTTTTAATTATCACTCATTGAATACCTATTATTTTTGGACTGGTCTTATGACCCATGCAAATTACCGTCACTGTTCATTCAACTCTCAAACAAATATAAGTGAAGAACGAGAGTGTAATTATTTCTATAAAATCTATACGCCATCGTGCTCAAAAGATATAAGTGAAGTACTAGAGCAACTGCTACGCTCAAAAGGTATAAGTGAAGCACATAGAGTATTCTAACAAGTTATGATGATAGTGTGTCTCTCTCAAATAGGTGTGTCCAGCAAACAATGATTGTGGCAAACTGAAAGTAAAATCAAACAAAAGCAAACGATGCTCCAAGCAAAACTCATATCATGTGATGAATAAAAATGTAGCTCCAAGTGACATACCGATGGATTGAGACGAAAGAGTGGATGCCTTCCGGGGCATCCCCAAGCTTAGACGCTTGAGTCTTCCTAGAATATTACCTTGGGGTGCCTTGGGCATCCCCAAGCTTAGGCTCTTGCCACTCCTTATTCCTTTGTCCATCGTGATAACACAAAAAACTTGAAAACTTCAATCACACAAAACTCAACAAAACCTCGTGAGATCCGTTAGTATAAGCAACATATCAAATACTTTAGGTACTGTTATAAATTGATTCATATTTAATTATTTCTTAATAGGTACTGTATTCTAACTTCTCCATGGCTTATACCCCCCCCCCCCATACAATCCATAGCATCATCAAAACAAGCAAACTATGCAAGCAAAAATAGAATCTGTCTAAAACAGAACACTCTGTAATGATCTGTAGAGAACCTATACTTCTGTAACTCTAAAAATTCTGAAAAATTATGAAAACCTGAAGAATATGTATAAAAATACTGTGTAAAAAATTCAGATCAAAAGGATGTTCCAGTAAAATCATATAAATTCTGCACTGGACACTAAAGTTTCTGTTTTTGCACCGTATCAATTCTACTCATCTTGTGAGTCATCCCAAAGGCTTTACATGGCACAAAAACTAATTAAGACATAAAAACACAATCATTATAGAGGCAAAAATCATGTTATAACAAACAAACAGAAAGTAAAAACAAAATTTAAGATAAATATTGGGTTGCCTCCCAACAAGCACTATTGTTTTATGCCCCTAGCTAGGCATAATGATTTCAATTATGCTCACATAAAAGTAAAGAATTGGAACACAATGGGAGCATCATGAATCATATGACAAGCACATTTAATACTACTCGACTTCCTATGCATAGAAATTTTGTGAGCAAACAATTTATGGGAGCAAGAATCAACTAGCATAGGAAGGCAAAACAAGCATAACTTCGAAACTTTGAACACATAGGGAGGAAACTTGGTATTATTGCAATTCCTACACGCATATGTTCCCCCCTCATAATAATTTTTAGTAGTATCATGAAGGAATTCCACAATATAACTATCACATAAATCATTCTTTTCATGATCCACAAGCATAGAAAAATTATTAGTCTTCACATAAGCAAATTCCTTTTCATTCATGGTAGTGGGAACAAACTCAACAAAATAACTAACATGTGATACTTTATTGTCATAACCAAATTGAAAATTAAAATAATGATGACAATTTTCATGGCTATCATTACGAATTATAGCATACATGTCATCACCACAATCATCATAAATAGGAGGGATGCAATCATCATAATAAATTTGCTCATCAAATCTTGGGGGATAAAAAGTATCATCTTCATCAAACATAGCATTGCCAAGCTTGTGGTTTTGCATATCATTAGCATCATGGATACTCAGAGAATTCATACTAACAACATTTCTATCATTCTCATCATTAAAGGAACTCACATTAAGCATTTTTATAAATTCTTCCTCTAACAATTGAGCACAATTTTCTGAATCTTTATTTTCACGAAAGACATTATAAAGACGAAGAATATGAGGCAATCTAAACTCAATTTTTTTGTATTTTTAATTTCTATAAAGCAAAGTAAATATAACAGCAAATAAAATAAGGACAAGTGAATGGAAATTTGTGTGAAATTACTTGATAGTTGGTGATGATATTCCCCGGCAACGGCGCCAGAAATCCTTCATGATACTTGTGATCTGCGTTGGGTTTTCCGTGAAGAGGAATGGGTAATCGCAGCACAATATGGGTAAGTATTTCCCTCAGTTATGAAACCAAGGTTTATCGAACCAATAGGAATATCAACAACAACCGTCTTCAGTGGCTGCACGCAAAAGAGCAAACAACTTGCACCCAACGCGGGTAAGAGGGTTGTCAATCCCCTTGATCTCGTTATTTGCAAGCAAGTGAGTTGTGTAGATAATTGTAAATTTCAAAATAAAATAAAAGCAAGTAAATGGCAGCAAGTTATTATAGCATTTATGAATATATAGGTGAATAGACCCGGGGGCCATAGTTTTCCCTAGCGGCATCTCTCATGAAAATAAGCAGACAGTGGGTAAACAAATTACTGTTGGGCAATTGATAGAAAAGTAGATAGTTATGTGATATTCATGTCAATGATCACGTGTATATAGGCATCACGTCCATAAACAAATAGGCCGACTCCTGCCTGCACCTATTACTATTACTCCACTCATCGACCGCTATCCAGCATGCATCTAGAGGATTAAGTAAAACAGAGTAATGCATGGAGAACGATGACATGATGTAGACAAAGTAAACTCAAGCAATATGAATAAACCCCATCGTTTTATCCTTAGTAGCAGCAACACAAAGACGCATATTATCCCCTACTTTGTCGCTGTGATATAGAAACTCGCCAGGTTGAACGTACAACAACGCACCTCTCTCACCGAAGAAATATCAATCTAGTTGGCCAAACTATTTCAATAGATCAGAGAGAATTATGAAGCTATCATAATCATGCACATAAGAATAATATTATATTTTAGAGAAGACTCAAATATTTATCATGAATAATCTGAACATAAACCCACAATTCATCGGATCCCAACAAATGCACCGTACAAAAGTATTACATCGGATAGATCAAGCGAAGATGCGATGATCATTGTATTGAAGATCAAGAGAGAGAGAGAGAGTGTGTAGGACCGAAAGTATGTCTAGAGGGGGGGGGTGATTAGACTACTTGACCAAATAAAAATCTACTTTTTCCCAATTTTAAGTGTTGGCAGATTTTAGCATTCATAGCAAGTCAAGCACACCCTACACATGCATGTCTACGAGTATAGCAGCGGAAAGTAAAGACAAGCATGAGTAGTAAAGGAAGGGTAGGAAGATCAAACACAATTTGGAGACACTATGATTTTTCCCGTGGTTCCGATAGGTGGTGCTATCGTACGTCCACATTTATGGAGTCTTCAACCCACGGAGGGTAACGGTCGCGAGAGTCCACGGAGGGCTCCACCCATAAGGGTCCACGAAGTAGCAACCTTGACTATTCCATAACGGCTTCCGTCCACGAAGGACTAGCCTCACTATGGGTAGATCTTCACGAAGTAGGCGATCTCCTTGCCCTTAAAAACTTCTTGGTTCACTCCACAACACGAAGTAGGAGGCTCCCAAGCGACACCTAACCAATCTAGGAGGCACCACCCTCCAAAAGGTAATAGGCTCGGCAATGTCGATGAACTCCTTGCTCTTGTGCTTCAAGATAATAGACTCCTCAACACACAATCACTCTCTCACAGATTTGGCTATGATGGAAGAGATTGATTGGGTGGAAAGCAACTTGGGGAGACTAGAGATCAAGATTCATACGGTAGGAATGGAATAGCTTGATCTCAACACATGAGTAGGTGGCTCTCTCTCAGAAAATTGGATGTGGCAAGTATGGAATAGTTCTGAGTGCTTCTCTTTCGAGTGGGTGGTGGTGAAGGGGTATATATAGGCATCTCCAAAAATCCAACTGTTACACCTAAAGTGACCAACTCGGTGACACCGATGTGTGAATCTCGGTGGCATCGAGTTGCTCCAAAGGTAGAAACTTTTGAATCTCGGTGAGACCGATATATAAATCTCGGTGGTACCGATCAGGTGACCAGCGGTCAGATTGCGCAACTCGGTGACGCCGATTCTCACATCTCGGTGCTACCGATTCTTGACCATGGCTTACCAGAGAGTTGGTCCAGAAACTCGGTGGCGCCGATCCATAATTCCCGGTGGTACCGATTCTTGTGAATGGCTATCCAGAGAGTTGGTCCAGAAACTCAGTGAGACCGACTGGCAAAACTCGGTGGTACCGAAGACTGAAAATAGCTAAACAGAGAGTTGGCAACTGAACTCGGTGGCACCAATGTAGAATCGGTTGCACCGACTGGCTTGGGTTTGGCATGGGTCTGTCTGAGTTTGGGAATCGGTGGCACCGAGTGGAAAGTGTTGGTTGCACCGATTTTGGATATTTGACTTTGGACTGACTTTTGTGGAAGAGCTTGTGGGTGGTTTTGGTGACTATCACTTGTGCACGTATGAGCATTTTGTTCACCAATAGTACCTTACCCCCTTTTAATAGTATTGGCTTTCCTATGGACTCAAAGTGATTTCTCACAAAGTAAAATGTAGAGTCCTCTTGCTTGAAGCTTTGCCAATCTATTTCCTTGCATCTTGGGGTTATCCACAATCCTTTTGCCATCCCTATCATTGAACTTTTCCTGAAATATACTTAGTGGAAACATTAGTTCAATGACATATATGTTGTTATTAATTACCAAAACCACCAAGGGAGCAAATGTGCTTTCAATCTCCCCCTTTTTGGTAATTGATGACAACATATAGATCAAAGCTTCGACATATGATATAATGAATGAATATAATCGTCGCTTTGAGAAGTGTGTGATAAGGAAGAGCTCCCCCTAAATTTGTGCATTATTTTAAATTTGCATTTGAATGCAAATGCACAATCGATTAGGTACATGGGGCACTCTTTCATGTCACATACAACTTGGTGGTGTGCGAGAATAATAAGAATGAACATCATAGCACAACACAATCAAGCAAAGGTGAATGATCATTTCATAAGCATCATAATGATAGGAAATAGTAGCAACACACATTAAGCGTATGATCAAACACCAACAAAAGTTTAACACAAGCAACCAAAAGACCAAATGTTTTTGAAAAAGCGATAAAAACCAAATGCTCTCTTACTCGAAGCCTAAAGATCTATATACACTTCTCCCCCTTTGGCAACAAGTTACCAAAAAGTTCAAAGGTATATATCTAAGCGCTGTTCTGGGGTTGATCTCCTCCGGTAGTCGATGTAGGAGTCGAGAGAACTGCGTCGGCTTCTGCTGATGTCATGGATGGAGTTGGAGTAGCAACGGGAGGTACTGGAGCTGATGGAGCTGAGGAGGCTGTAGCAGGTGCTGATGAAGAAGGCCTCAAATCTGGAGCTGACACTGTGGCTGATCTGGCCTGGGTAGTGAAGTGAGTGCCTGGCCTGAGAGGAGAGTCATCCTCATCATCTGAAGTGTCGGGACTGGGCACGCTGTCAACTTCCTTCTTCAGCTCATTCACTGTCTTTGTCAGCCCATCCACTTTGTCATTTAGGGTCTTGATCCTATTCTCAAAGATCCTCACAAGACTATTCTGATTCCCCAGTATGTCCTTGATGTCCTTCTGCATGCCCTGAACGGTAGAGATCAAAAGATCCATTTGCTCGTTCCTGGATCTAGGGACTTGAGCACTAGTGGCTCTAGCTGCCTCTGCCTCTGCCTGTGCTGTAGCTGAGGTGGGATGATCTGGGTTCATCTCCACGACGTTGTCCTCAAGATCTGGCTGTAGGGGCAAATGTGGCCTGTCAAGAGCAAAAATGTGCTTCTCCAGCTTGGAGTTGATGAGCAACTGAATGTAGGGTGCATAGCAGCATGAACGCTTCTGATCAGCAGCAACCCTCTTCACAGTCTCCACAATCAGATCCATCACTCTGAATCTCTGATGCTGGTCAATAAGAAGCAGTAGGTTGATGGAGTAGCCTCGGATCATCTTCTCGTCTCCTGACTTAGGCATCAAAGTATGCCTCAGAATGGTGTTAATGGTACGGAGACCTGCCTGGAGGTAATAGATGGATCCTAGCTTATGAGACTGAAGATGTGCAGCAGGAATAGCATTGTACATATCCTTCATGGCATTGTGGCTTGCCTTGGACTCAGAGTACACACAAACATCTCCATCTTCCACCCCTGGGACTCCTAATATGGCAGCCCATTCATCAACAGTGGATTCATATCTTGCTCCTTCAGTCATCCACACAATCCTACCATCTCCATAGAAGTGAGCAGTGGAGTAGAATTGCATGATCATCTCATCGTTCCATGCAGTGAATTCTTTGCCAACAAACTTGTCTAGGCCAATGCAGTGGAAGTTGTCTTGCACACTTGGGAAGTAGTCTTCATTCTCCTTGATATACTTCCAATCAACATATCTCATATCACTAACAGCTGGGCTCCTGTCAAGCAGCACAGTCTCATAGAAATCCTGTTGCTCCTTGGTATAGAACCTATAGTCCACAGCTATTTTCCTCCTCTGAGAGTAAGGATCAATAGCTCTCCATTCTCTCAGACCCGAATCTTTCTTCTTCTTCATGTCCTCAGCAACCAAGTGACTGGCATTGTGCTCTGGGAGGTGTGGTCTGAGCTTCATCAAAGCAGTCATGTCATCATCATCCTCAGCTTCCCTGAAAGTGGAGGTCTTGTTCTTGAAAGAAGCTGGGATCTCTCTGGAGAACCTCTTGGGTTTGTCAGTAGCAGCGGCCTTCTTTGGAGCAGATTTGGTGCTCTTGGAAGTGGTAGCCTTAGGCATAGCATCTGCCATAAGCTTCTTCTTCTTCTTGGGAGGGGCCTTTGCAGCTGGCTCTACCTCTTCTTCTGCAGCAGCTGCCTCCTCTGGATCCTCATACATAGAGGTAGGCCTGCCAACAACATAAACAATCCTCTTCCCGGATCTCTTCTTCTCACCAGCCTTCTTGGGCATAGACTTCCTGGGAGGCATAACAGTCATGGTTGCTCTGGAACTCTCAGGTGCTCTCACTGTCTCGGAGCTAGCATACTCCTTTCTGATAGCTTTCTTCTTCTTGGAAGAAGTGGCAGCATCATCTTTCTTAGGCAGCTCATCAGGGATGAAGTCCTCATCCTCCTCATCAGAATTGAGCTTCCTCCTAGTCCTTGTAGCAGCCTTGGGCAAGTCAGGAGAACTGGGCACATCATCAAAACTCTCATCAGGGCTAGTGCCTGAGTCCATATCCACACTCTGCTCTCTGAGATCATTCTGGCTATCTTCAGCATCTGACATATCTGACCCTGTGAAAAGAATATAGAGGAGCAGAGGGGTTGAGCATCACAAAACACAGAGATTTTCAAAAATTTGAACAAGGAAGACATTAGTTTTAGCTTTCTGCAGAAGGTATTTCGGTGTCACCGAGTGGTATTTTTCGGAGTCACCGAGACTGACCATATGCATCAACAGAGACCTGGCAGCCTTTTCGGTGGAACCGAAAAGATCGCTTTGGTCTCACCGATATGGTTCTCAGTAACCCTAAAACACAATCGATGGAACCGATTTTTTCAACTCGGTGGTACCGAGATGCAATCTGCAGACAGCTAACCCTAAAATTTTCATTGTTCGCTAATCTACGAGAACTCTGGTGGATAGGGAAGATTGCACACAGTGGCTTATAGATAAGAACATCTCAATGCGCAAGAATTAGATGATGGAGCGCAAGAGAGGATCGGATCCGTACCCTAGCTTGGTGACGGTCCGCTACGGCGAAGACGGCGACGAAGATGCCCGTCAACGGCGAGGATCCCAGCGGCAGAGGAGCACGGGGAGGCAAGGGCGACGACCGGGGGGTCCTTTTTGGTAGCTTAGGGTTTTGGAGCGCGACGGTTTGAGGAGTGAATTTCAAAGCGCCGGGTCCACAACATATATACCCCTTGCTGTCGGTGACACCGGTTCGAAATTTTCGGTGTCACCGAGTTTCTCAACTATCAGCTGACAGGGAAACTCGGTGTAACCGAGAATAACCGAGATGGAAAACCAGATCAACCCTCGGCAATTGGTGAAACCGAGAAATGTTTGTTGGTCACACCGAGTTGCACTTGGGAGGTTTTGGAGTGCAGCCCTTTTCGACATAGAACTCCGAGTGCATCTCACACAGAGGGATCGAGAAGTGCTTGTTCAAGTTTTGTGATGTAGCAAGAAAAGAATATGAGGTGAGAAAGCATAGATAGCTAGAGGAGGGTCCTAGGCATTCTAGTACATCCAATTGGCAAAAGATAAATAAAGAACCAAATAGCAACAATTGGATGTCCTCGAATGGATAAAGAAGTGCAGACCAACATGCTCACACAATAAGATGTCAAATGAAATCATGGCAAACATGCACATACATACTAGCATCTATCAAGCATTTTGGCGATGACGGAGTCATCTATATATGAGTATATTGACTTAGGAGCCAAGTAAGAATACTTGATCATAGGTCATACTCATCGTTTAAGCACAAGTGGGGTTACCACTTTTACATAAAGCATTTAATGTTGTCACATACTATGAGATGCTTTAACTCAAGTCTTACAGTAAAGCTCCCCCTTGATGTGACATCCCCCCAAAGGAGGGATAAACTAACCTTGGGTTTTGTCGATGAAGACTTCATATAGGTGAAGTAGTGGTGGATGCTCAAAGTTGATGAAGATCACCATGAGTTGGGAGCATCCTTGTTGTTTCCTTACTCTTCTCACCCACATGGGTTAGTCCCAACACACAAGAGACAAATACAAGGATATATATGGACATGGAGTGCAAAGCATATGTGATGATGTCCATTGATTTGTTGATTACCTTGTCCTTTGCTTACCTTTGAGGGAATGTGTGACTCCTTGAACTATTGCATAGAGTTGATGTTGATTGCAAATAGTTCTTGCCAATAATGAATGTGAGTGAATTTCATTGGCGGAGTCACCCCTCAAGAACTTTCTAGTTCTTCTTCTTGGGGACCCACATCAACTTGATGGGGATCCTTGGTGTTAAAGTGGCCCTTGTAGAAGTTGAGCTTGAAGTAGCCTTGGGAACCCACTCCACCAAAGCTTGGGATTCATCTTCATATGAGTCAATGTCCTCTCGAAGCTTGTTCTTGCCCTTGAGCTTGTGGTCTTGTGGTGGAAGGTCATCTTGAGTGTTTGTTCCCTTGGGAGGAGTATTTTCATACTTCTCCTTTTGAGGAACAAACTTGGGCTTGGGGTATTGACCTTCTTCCCATTCAACTCCATTAGCGTTGAAGTAGCCAATGCCATGGTTCTTCCGGTATCCTCCGTGCTTGCGTACAATTTCCTCAAATTGTTTACACCCGGCAAGACTCTTGTAGATACCTTTCTCCATAATTCCTTTCAATAAAGCATTTTCTTGCTCAAGAGTAACTTGGATAAGAGAATCATCATTAGTGGAATCAATAGAACTACTAGAAGCAACATCATTAGGTTTGGCATTTTTATTGTTGCTACTAGATGAAGAATTTTTCTTGCCTTTGTTACTAGTTTGTCTAGATTTAACTTGTGGCATGAATGTAGACAAGAGTAATCATTTGGCTAGATAAGATGAAGTCTTCTTTCGGAGATTGTCATTGATAGCTTTAAGAAACTCATGCTCTCGCTCCAAGGTGAGCTTCTCAAAGCGTAGCTTCTCATGAGTCCTTACAAGCTCTCTATGATCTTTGAGAGTAGATTCATGGGCTAACTTAAGAGTGTTTAATTCTTTAGTTAGTTGTTCTATTTTCATCTTATCATCATCAAATGACTTATCTTGCCTAGCATGAGAATTATCAAGTTCATTTTGACTAACATCACTAGTTTCATCAAAGTGCAAGTCATCATCACAAAGCAAATCATCTTCATCACTATTGAAAATAAGGTACTCGGGGTGCGATACCTTGGGGCCTTTAGCCATGAAGCAACTTCCACTCCCTTCATTTGGTGAATCAAATAGATCATAGGAGTTGGTAGTCACTAGTGCAAGTCCGGCAACACCTTCATCTTGACTATAGTCGGAGTTGGAGTGATAGCTTCTCTCGGAGTTGTTGTCAGAGTCGGAGCCAGAAACCCATTCACCAACATGAGCTTGATGTCTTATTCTTGTGTAGCTCTTGGTGTACTTGTCCTTCTTCTCCGAATCCCTACTTCTCCTTGAGGGTCTTCGTTCATAACGATCATCTCTACTCTTTCTCTCTCTTTGAGGTGATTCATTCCTTGAGCTTCGTCTTCTAGGTGATTCTTCTCTTCGTTTGTAGGGAGCCGTGCACTCATTGGAGTAGTGTCCGGGCTTCCCACAATTGTAGCAGTTGCGGTCACGACTTGACGAACGCTTCTCTTCATATCTTGAGTTGGAGCTTCGTTCTTTGCCTCTATTCTTGTAGAACTTGTTGAATTTCTTGACCATGAGGCTTATCTCTTCATTGGTTACAAGGTTGTCGCTTGAAGTTGCGGGAGCATCACTTGTGGCTTTGTAAGCACCGTTAGACTTGTTGTGAAGCTCTTCTTTGTCTTTGAGTGTCATCTCATGAGCAACAATCCTTCCAATGACTTCCGTAGGCTTGGGATCTTTGTAGTTGGGCATCATTTGGATCAATGTGCACACGGTGTCGTATCTCTCATCCAAAGCTCGAAGTAGCTTCTTGATGATGAATTTGTCAGTCATTTCTTCGCTTCCTAAGCCAACAATCTCATTGGTGATGAGAGCTAGCCTAGAGTACATCTCCGCGACTCCTTCACCATCCTTCATCTTGAACTTGTCAAGCTGACTTTGAAGAACATCCAACTTGGATTCTCTCACAGACTCGGTTCCTTCGTGCATATCAACCAAAGTATCCCAAATCTCTTTAGCATTCTCAAGACGGCTGATTTTGTTGAATTCTTCGGGGCATAGGCAGTTGAAGAGAATGTCACATGCTTGAGCGTTGTATTGCAACATCTTCAATTCATCCGCGGTCACTTCACGATCCGGTTCCTTTCCATCACCAAAGAATCCACCTTGCAAGCCAACACGAACAACATCCCATACGGCGGGGTTATGACCAAGAATATGCATTTTCATTTTGTGCTTCCAACTAGCAAAATTAGTGCCATCAAAGTACGGACCTCTATGGTGATAATTTCCCTCACTAGACGCCATACTCTCCTAGGTTGTGAGACCAATGCAATGGAGACCAAAGCTCTGATACCACCTGTAGGACCGAAAGTATGTCTAGAGGGGGGGTGATTAGACTACTTGACCAAATAAAAATCTACTTTTTCCCAATTTTAAGTGTTGGCAGATTTTAGCATTCATAGCAAGTCAAGCACACCCTACACATGCATGTCTACGAGTATAGCAGCAGAAAGTAAAGACAAGCATGAGTAGTAAAGGAAGGGTAGGAAGATCAAACGCAATTTGGAGACACGATGATTTTTCCCGTGGTTCCGATAGGTGGTGCTATCGTAC
This sequence comes from Elymus sibiricus, assembly GCA_039707655.1. Classification (NCBI taxonomy): domain Eukaryota; kingdom Viridiplantae; phylum Streptophyta; class Magnoliopsida; order Poales; family Poaceae; genus Elymus; species Elymus sibiricus. The sequence continues at coordinate 142,610,496 of CM077665.1, read as the reverse complement.
GTCCACGTTTATGGAGTCTTCAACCCACGGAGGGTAACGGTCGCGAGAGTCCACGGAGGGCTCCACCCATAAGGGTCCACGAAGTAGCAACCTTGACTATTCCATAACGGCTTCCGTCCACGAAGGACTAGCCTCAGTATGGGTAGATCTTCACGAAGTAGGCGATCTCCTTGCCCTTACAAACTTCTTGGTTCACTCCACAACATGAAGTACGAGGCTCCCAAGCACCACCTAACCAATCTAGGAGGCACCACCCTCCAAAAGGTAATAGGCTCGGCAATGTCGATGAACTCCTTGCTCCTGTGCTTCAAGATGATAGACTCCTCAACACACAATCACTCTCTCACAGATTTGGCTATGGTGGAAGAGATTGATTGGGTGGAAAGCAACTTGGGGAGGCTAGAGATCAAGATTCATATGGTAGGAATGGAATAGCTTGATCTCAACACATGAGTAGGTGGCCCTCTCTCAGAAAATTGGATGTGGCAAGTATGGAATAGTTCTGAGTGCTTCTCTTTCGAGTGGGTGGTGGTGAAGGGGTATATATAGGCATCTCCAAAAATCCAACCGTTACACCTAAAGTGACCAACTCGGTGACACCGCTGTGTGAATCTCGTTGGTACCGAGTTGCTCCAAAGGTAGCAACTTTTGAATCTCGGTGAGACCGATATATAAATCTCGGTGGTACCGATCAGGTGACCAACGGTCAGATTGTGCAACTCGGTGACGCCGATTCTCACGTCTCGGTGGTACCGATTCTTGACCATGGCTTACCAGAGAGTTGGTCCAGAAACTTGGTGGCGCCGATCCATAATTCTCGGTGGTACCGATTCTTGTGAATGGCTATCGAGAGAGTTGGTCCAGAAATTCGGTGAGATCGACTGGCAAAACTCGGTGGTACCGAAGATTGAAAATAGCTAAACAGAGAGTTGGCAACTGAACTCGGTGGCACCGATGCAGAATCGGTTGCACCGACTGGCTAGGGTTTGGCATGGGTCTGTCTGAGTTTGGGAATCGGTGGCACCGAGTGGAAAGTGTTGGTTGCACCAATTTTGGATATTTGACTTTGGACAAACTTTTGTGGAAGAGCTTGTGGGTGTTTTTGGTGACTATCACTTGTGCACGTATGAGCATTTTGTTCACCAACAGTACCTTACCCCCTTTTAATAGTATTGGCTTTCCTATGGACTCAAAGTGATTTCTCATAAAGTAAAATGTAGAGTCCTCTTGCTTGAAGCTTTGCCAATCTATTTCCTTGCATCTTGGGGTTATCCACAATCCTTTTGCCATCCCTATCATTAAACTTTTCCTGAAATATGCTTAGTGGAAACATTAGTTCAATGACATATATGTTGTTATTAATTACCAAAACCACCAAGGGAGCAAATGTGCTTTCAGAGAGAGAGAGAGAGATTGCCATCTAGGTACTAACTACAGACCCGTAGGTCTGTGGTGAACTACTCACACATCATCATGAGGGCAACAAGGTTGATGAAGAGGCCCTCCATGATCGATCCCCCTTCCGGCAGGGTGCCGGAACGGAGCTCCAGATGGCCTCCCGTCGGAACAGAGAATTGCGGCGGCATAAAAAGTGTTTCAGGACTGCCTCTAGGGTTTTTAGGATATATGAGAATTTATAAGCGAGAGAACGGAGTCGGGAGAGCCACGAGGGCCCCACAAGACATCATGGCGCGCCCCCAGGCTGCACCGTGTTGGCTTGTGGGGCCCTCGGGTGGCCCCCGGCCTTCTTCCGAATCTTCTAGGCCCTCTTTTGGTCCAAAAAAAATCATCAAAAAGTTTCAGGACGATTGGACTTCGTTTGGTATTATAAACCTAAAAAGTGAAAAACATGCAGAAAACAGCAACTGGCACTGGGCACTTGGTCAATAGGTTAGTGCTAAAAAATAATATAAATTGGTAAATAAATACCCCAAAAGTATCCTAGAATGATAATATATCAGCATGGAACAATACAAAATTATAGATATGTTGGAGACGTATCACACATCTATTACCTTTTGGAGAGTGGTGTCTCCTAGATTGGTTAGGTATTGCTTGGGAGCCTCTGACTTCGTGTGTAGTTGAACCAAGAAGTTTGGAAGGGCAAGGACATCGCCTACTTCGTGAAGATCTACCCCGAGTGAGGCTAGTCCTTCGTGGACGCAAGCCATGGTGGAATAGACAAGGTTGCTTCTTCGTAAACCCCTTGTGGTTGGAGCCCTCCGTGGACTCGCACAGTCGTTACCGTCCGTGTGTTGAAGTCTCCATCAGTGTTGACGTACGATAGCACCACCTATCGGTACCACGGGAAAAATCTCTGTGTCCGCATCGCGTTTGATCTTCCTATCCCTTTCCTCTACTTATATGTGCATGTCTTTACTTTCTGCTGCTATACTCTTAGATTTGCATGTGTAGGGTGTGCTAGACTTGGTATAATTGCTAAAACTTGCCAACCACTAAAACTGGGAAAAGGTGTAACAACCCAAGTGCAACTTTCCATAATCGTATCCATTTCATGTAGGAATCGATGTATGACTTGCCATTGTTGATTTGAATTTGAATTCGTAATGTGCCTCATGTCATCATGTCATTCATTTTATCATTGCATCATGGCATCCTCTACTTTTGTGTGGCTTGGTGTTTGAGTGAGGGTATATGTTGTGATGATGTGTTGCAACCCAAGTGGTATGTTCATGTGTGACCCCCCTACAAATTCTTTTGGACAATACCTCCATCTCTCTTTAATTCAAATGTTATGAAATGTTGGGTTTTTGCTTTATCCAAGTCCTCCCTAAAAATGTTGTTAACTTGACTAATATGTTGTATGTTATTTTAAAATCATTCTCAGCCATGTGCTACTCTCTCTACCTTTTTATAAATTGCAAAACAAATTCAAATGGTCAAAAAAGGGCATTTTAATTTTCTCTCATAAATTCCAAAACCCAATTTTATAAAATTATAGATAATTCCAGCATCCCAAAACTATTTTTCTTTCACTCAAATTCATTTCAAAACTTCCCTGGTCTTTTTTTATTGTTCTGTTGTTTGTTTTAATAAAAAGGAAATGCCAGGGAGAGAGAGCTAGCCGCAGCCCAGCTGGCCCACCTTGCCTCCCCTCCCGCAAGCCTAGCTCGCGCTTGGCAGCCCAGCCAGCCTCCTCCCCGCGCGAGTCGTCGTCCTCCCCTGTACGGCAGGGCATCCAGAGGCGCCACGTCAGCGCCCGACTGATTTGACGGCCGTCGGAACCAATAGAAGCCTATAAATCATGTCTCAGAGCTAGCCCTAACCCTACTCCATCCATTCCTTCCCTCTCTCTGCCTCGTCGCCGCCGGTAAGTTCTCTCCAAGTGCACGCCGTCACCGCCTCCACCATGCTCCGACCGAGCTCACGCTCGAGCTCGGGGTGACCTCCTCGTCGCTCTTCTGGTGCTCTAGTGCTGCGGGAAGGATCCCCCGACGTGTTCTCTTCTTCCACGATGACCAGGGGAGCGCCAAGGCCCAGATCGCGTCGTCCCGAGCCCCTTCTTCCCTCGCGTCGTCTCGGCCCCGAAGCTCTGCCACGCTCTGCCGTCCCTCGCGTTGTCCCCGACCCTGCTCCGATGTCTTCTACTTGTCCAACGGACGCTAGGTGAGAAGCCGCTCCGCCCAGCCTCATTTCATCATCGGTGGTGCACCGTAGGCATCGCCGTGTTCGTGTCGATCTCGTGTTCCCGTAACTCCGGCGAAGGCCGTGTCTTTTGATCGCTCGCAGCCGTTGCAGTTTCGCTCCGTGGGTCTCCATGCTCCCTTGCGTAGCACGTGCTCTTCCTAGCGTGATAGCTCGATACGCTCGCCCGCGCTTTGCCTCGCTCGCCCTGCCCCGTTGCACATCGCCATAACCCGAGCTGAGCCAAGCTCGAGCTCAAGCTCCCCGCCGCCGCGCGTCGTAGGTCCTCGCAACCCCGAGAATGGATCCCCGAGCGAATCCCGCACCCCCGCCGCCAGTCTCCAGCTCCGGTGGTCGCCGAAGAGCTTGCCGGTGCTGAAGTCTCCTCCTCTGTCTCAGGGAAGAAGAAAGGCAACATCTTTACCTGTTCAAAAGGGATGAAGGCCCTTCCCTCTCAGCTAACCCCCACCTAGCCTAGTGGTAGCGCCCCCACCTCCTGCACGGGCGACCCGAGATCGAATCCCCCCGGGCGCACCAAACCTCCCCTTTTCTTCTCTATGGGGACACTGACATGTGGGCCCTGGACCCACCTGTCATACATCAGGCCTTTGTGCCATCGCCATTTGGGCCCCGCTGTTTTTTTTTGTTTATTTAATCTATTTCAGTTGTTATTCTAGAGATGCCATTTTGGGTCTATTTCCAAATCTGGCAATGATCATTTCCAGCAGCTTCCTATTAGGGCAAGTCCAATTCTGGACTATTCCAATTATGGAATTGCCATTTCTATCAACTGCCATTTTAGGTAGGAAATGACTTATTGCACTTTGTGGAGATTTTTGTACAGTACCCTAGACATATTATATATGAAAATGGGGTAGAAAAATCCAATGAATCCAGATGTGGCATTAGTTTTTTCATTTGTGCAAGTTTGTGTGAAACTTATTTTGCTAGGATGCCATTTTGTCTGTTTTGTGTGAATTAATCCATGCACCTTTTGAACCCTTGGACATTTGTGCTAGCCCCTGGTATTTTTGGTTGCTATAGAAATCCATGTTTAGGTGTCATTTTCTTGCTGCCTACATGTCTGAAAATATGGCTGTTTTGATATGCCCAAATTATTCGAAGTGTGAAACTGGTATATTTTGTTGCTATGTTTCCATGTGAATTTCCATTGAACTACAGCTCCTTTGTGGTTGCTCCCATGGAGTGTTTTGCAAAGCATGTTATGCTCTACCATGTTGTGCCATTAGTTTTCACATATAGTTTTCCCATCATGGACTATTATGTTGTCAAACATGTCAATCTGTTAATAAACTGCTGCTACGTCACTACCATGTTTTTCTCTAAGTCTGAGAAACTGCTTGTTTCATATTGCGATGTTGTGATGATGCTAGCCATGTTTCTGTGCATATCTAGACCTTGCTTATGTTGGGTGAAATGTAGTGCATCATGTGTACTACCATGTTGTCAAGTTTCATGTCATTATATTTCCTGTAGCATATAGTTTTCTTGTTGTCAATGTGCCTTCAGGTTAAAAACTGGATGTGAAAACTGTTATTTTCACTAAGTCGCTAAATGCTAAGTTTTATAGACATGTTGTGAGCTTCCTACCATGTGTTCCATGATACTTTTGAGTATGTTGCCTCTTGATGAAATGAAGTGCCTGTTATATGCTACTACCCCATGCTTTGTTTGTGCATTTTAGATATTTGTAGCATATAGTTTTGTGGTGTGCAAAATGCTATGTGGCTGTTTCGGACAGATTGTGTTGCATAATTGTTTTGCACTTTGTGTGAGTTCTACCCACTTGTTTTCCATGATATTTAGGTCCATTTAAACTAAAATTTCATCTCCAATTCAGTGGCATACTTGGGATGCCAAGGAATTGCCCATGGCCTCTCTCAATCTCTATTTTGTCTCTGTTACCGTTCGTATCTTGTCGTGAGTGCCCCGAGAGTTCCGTAGCTCCGATTGCGACGTTCTTCATATGCAGTTGCATCGATTTCATGCATAGAATTCATTTCTACCATGTTCATGTATATAAGAACAACTCATGTTGCTGTTATGTCCAGATTGCTAATAACTAATAATTTGCATGTGAGGTTTCACTTGGTCCATGTCCACATGGATCAAGACTCCTCTTAACATGACTAGAATATGATTGTCTTGATAAATGCATTAAATTGGTCATGCATCATTCTTGGTTGCGCATCACACCTTGCTTGTATGTTTATTGGGTGTTGTTTCTTCTATGGGTAGACCTGAGTGACGAGACTGAGTTCGAGGATCCTGGCGAGAACACCTACGAGGATCCAGCTCTTTATCCCCCTGAAGACCCTCCAGGCAAGATGATCGTTACCCGGATTCCGATACTATTTTTATTGTGCTAGTTGTCTCGCTTCTATCGTTATGTCTCGTTACCTAACACTTGAATGTCAAGGCTCCCAATATTGCCATGAAAGCCTCTAGCCTCTCCCCTTCCGAGCAAACCATTGATTAGCTAAGATACCGCTTGCTCAGCCCTTTCTTATAGCATTACTTGTTGGAGGTGCAGGTGGTTTCCATGTGACAACATGGATATCGTGGGATATCACAATATTATTGTTGTTTAACTTAATGCACATATATACTTGGTAAAAGGTGGAAGGCTTGGCCTTTTGCTATGTGTTTTGTTCTGCCTTCGCCGCCCTAGTTTCCAATTACCAGTGTTATGTTTCATATTGAGCGCTCCTAACATGCTTGGGGTTGTTATGGGGACCCCCTTGATTATTCGTTTTGGGATAGGACTCTTCCGGCAAGGCCCAACATTGGTACTCCATTTGCTTAACAACTTAATAAAATGCATAGGGTTTAGCTAACAACCCGGGCCAATGCTCCTCATAAGTGTTGGTCCAAACAGACAGACTCGGGGTTTGTTTTACTCATAGTGTGATCCATCTGGTAGTGCCCTGAGAAAGAGATACGGGCGACTCCTATTGGGATCTGGACTGTCGGGTGGTCTTGCCGGATTAGTTTCTCCCCTTCTCGAATGTCTTGTGCATCGGGACTCCGAGGATATCTTGGGATATCTCGAGATTGAGGTTTTCCACGCATCTTGTGGCTAGTTTGTGATGGATGAGTTGGAGCACCCCTGCAGGGTTAAACCTTTCTGAGAGCCATGCCCGCGGTTATGTGGGAACTTGGAAATTTGTTTAACACCCGATTATGACAAACTTGAAGCAAACTCAACTAAAATACACCAACTGTGTGTGTAACCGTGATCGTCTCTTTTCGAGGTAGTTCAGAAAGAGAACACGGTGGGGTTATGTTTGACTCATAAGTAGGTGTTTAGGATCACTTATTGATCAGAAGTAGTACTCGTTCGACATGCGTACTTTCTCATCTTACTCTTATACTCGTAAGTTAGCCACTGAAATAAATGCTTAGTGCTGCCGCAAACCTCACCACTTAACCATACCTTATCCATCGGCTTAGATAGTATCGGTACTTAGGTTAATGAGATTGCTGAGTCCCCGTGGCTCACAGATTACTGCAACACCACAGGTATTGGTACCGATGAGTTTGATCCAGCTGATGCGTCCCAGCTGCAGTGGGAGTTCTACGAGGAGCGTGGACGCATGTACGTCACCTACCCAGACGAGTAGGGGAGCTACTTGGTCGGCAACGTGGGCAAGCGAGATAGATATCATTTGCTTTTATCGGTTGATTTCGTCCGTAGTCGGACCTTGCACTTTGGATGATGTATGGATGATTGTATGAATTGTATAATTTAGCATGTGGCGAGTGTAAGTGTCACAGCCCTAGAATTTGTTTGCAAATAATTAAATTAGTTGCATCAGCGAGCATCCATGCATCATGTTCATTTTCCTGAAACTTGAAATGGGGGTGATCTAACCCAACCCCAAATGGATTAAACCAAATTCAAAACAAAATTGAGCCAATGAATCCAAATGGCATTCATAAAACCCTAACCAATGGGATTTACCTCAAGGTCAAATAGCTGGTCCAAACCAACAAAATTTAGGTTTCAAAAGAAATATTTGAAACCAGTGAAAAATATTGTTGGAATTATTTAGTTACTTGTGGTTTTCATAAATAAATAAAGTTGCCGAAAATAAATAAATAAATAAATAAATGTTCTTTGTGTGTGGAATAATCCACTCAACCACAGGAACAAGTTTTCAGAATTTCATAAAATGATTTGATAGTCAAACCAAATCAAACAAACAGCAGGAATTCAATAGAAACATTAAAAGCAAAAGAGAGAAAACTTACCTGGCCAACCCAGCTGGAGGCCAGCCCACTAGGCCCCCCTGTCGCCGTCTTCAACCTCGTGCCAATAGGCACGAGGGCGTGGCACATGCACAGGAGGCGCGACCACCTCCTGCTTGCCACCTCCCGGGTTCCCCCCAAGCCTATCTCCTCGCCTGGATATGCGCCAGAGCCCTCTCTCTTCTCCACCCCTCTTTGGCTCTTTCCCCCTCGCCTCGCTCACCCTCTGCTCGCCATGGCCGAGCCGGCCATGAGCGCGCCGACACCACAACCGTAGCCTGCCTCCCCCCGACCCCTTGACGTGTATAGAGATTCGCCAGGTCGTCCTCGTCATGTACGACGAGCCATGCCTCGCCGGACGCCCTCAAATGCCTCAAAGCCATCGTCTTCGTCCTCGACACCGATGGGCGCCACCGGCCGATTCGCGAGCTCTAGAGCCTCCCTGACCATGTCGCCTGCTCCTGTGGAACCCCCGTGAGCATCTCCACCCGTTCCCCCTTCTACCCTGGCCGATTTCATCCTCTAGCCGCCGTCCCCATTGAGGCCGAGCTCCGGCCGTCGCCATTGTTGCGGGGCCTCATACTCCCGAGCTCCGCCGCTCGCAACCGTGGCACAGTTGTGCTCCTAGTGACGCCAGGTCGCCGTAGAGCCCTTCGGTAAGCCTCCTCGCGCTCTGTAGTGCCGTGCCGCTCGAGACCGAACGCCGGCCGCCGCCCAAAAGCTCGCCGGTGTCGTTCCCGGCTTCCCCGCACCGAGACACATGCACCACTGCATGCGTCGCACGTCCAACTCTCCGCGCGGCGTTTGGTCGCCGGAGGAGGAATTCCGGCGTGCCCCGTCGTGGATTCGGGTCACCGGCGGCTCAACGCCGGTGATGCCAATGTGGCACTGTCATTAGTGGTTAATGGCCCCACTAACTAACCCTAGGGCCACTGACGCATGGGCCCCAGCCCTGACTAATCTAGTATTAGTGTAAAATTAATTTAGTTAACAAGATGAGTCAATGACATGTGGGCCAGGCCCTGTTAACTTTAAATTAGATTAACTCTTAATCCTTTTTAACCTCTGAGACACTAACCAGTGGGTTCCACTGGTCAGGTTTGACCCTGGTCGGCCCTGTTGACCTGATGACGTCACCCTTAGGTAATGCTGACGCAATATTTACTTTCTGGAATTAAGATAAATCATAAATGATTTATTTATTTCAGAAAATGGTTAAAACTTCTAAAATCATAGAAACTAATCCGTAACTCAGATGAAAATAATTTATATATGAAAAATGATCAGAAAAATCCAAGGAATCTGTTTATGCCATGATCATGCATGTTTGAACAAGTTAACATCACCAACTAGGACATTTTATAATTAGGGCAATATATGAAATACCATTTAGAGTTGGAATTCAAACTTGTTTGAATTCCACTTCAATTAACTTGGTTAATTATTTCGATAGGTCCATTCAGTACCTTAATATGCCATGTCATACATCATGTTTGTTGCATTGCATTGAATGTGTACGTTTCTTGTTTGCCGCTGTTTGTTCCTTCTCGGTAGACGATGGTTCCGACGCTATGATCGTTGACACTAATGAAGAGAAGTAATATCTTTAGAGCTGTCAGGCAAGCAAACCCCCTTTGAGCATTTTGATACAATCCTACTCTCTTGCCCTTGCTCTCTTTTACTGCATTAGGACAAAACTTTTCAATTATTACTTGTTCTCGATAGTTGAACCCATTCCTTTGCATGACCTGTCATTGTCGCCAAATAGCTAAACCATCCTAGCATACCTAGGAGTTGCTTGAGCTATGTTGTGACTACTCAGTCATGCTCGCTTGCTATGCTTAGAGTTGAGTTGGTCTGATCCATCTGGGTGATGGATTGGAATGCTCATGTCCTAATGATGAGACTTAAGTGTCTTGACCCGTTTTGGTCAAGATAGTGATGAGAGGCCATGTTGGAGAACATGGTGGATTGTGTTGTGATACGGCTCATAGGAACTGGGTTTCGTGCTTATCAGAGCCTAACTCGTTGTTACATGGACATGTGCGGGTCAGTTGCACGGGCATGTGGTGCATGGTGCGTGTGGCCCGTCGTGGCACATGGCGCGTGTGGCCCGTCGTGGCACACGGCATGGCACATGGGCCGGACTGGACACAGATACGTGTTCCAGGAGGGAACGTTGCCGATGGCACGAGGCCATCGGTTCCTCTGAGTCAGGGTTATGAATCTGCTTGAATAGCCGCGTCCTCGGATATGGACTACTTGGAGAACTTATGTGGTTCATAGACAAGTGAATTGGATACTTCTAAAATACACAAGATAAGCGTGAGTGCTATGGATGGCCTTCTCGTAGGGAGACGGGAGTGGATCGATAGTGGAGTATTGATTTGGTGAATATGTGGACTCGTGTGCGCTATCCCACCTCAAAGATACTACTTGTAGTCGTAGTATAGGTTAGCCAAGAGTCAAAGCTGGCTTGCTGCAATAAACTCCACAACCCCCTTCATTGATACTGATGCATATGTAGATAGTTCTGATGTAAGTATTGCTGAGTACCTTTGTACTCACGGTTGCTTAATTTATGTTTTTGCAGAGGAGACGTCAGTCTCAGTAGTGATTCTTACGACGTGAAGTTCGATGTTGACCGGATTAGCTTGGGAATCCCAGACAGAGGTCTGGTTCCTTTGGTAGGGTCATTGTAGCTTCTCAGGCTCCTCCAGCCACTTTTAGTAGATGTATGTACCCAGACATATTTTGCTTCCGCTTGTTGCTTGTATGACTTGAGTGTTGGGTCATGTGACCCCTGTTTGTAATATTACACTATGTTGACTCTTATGAGTCTTTAATAAATACTTGAGTCATAGAGTTATGTTGTGATGCCATGTTGTATATACGCATATCGTGCATATTGTGTGCATGTTTGAAATGCATTGGTATGTGTGGGATTCGACACCTAGTCGTATGCCTATGGTAGCCTTCTTTACAGGGAAATGCCTCTCTGTGCTTCCGTTGAGCCCTGGTAGCTTGCTACTGCTCCGGACACATTGATTGACCGGCATGTATCCTTCTTTGCTGCTGTGTATGTCCCTATGGGGAAATGTCATGCGGTGTAATGGAGTCCATGTAGCTTGCTACGACTTGTCTACACACGTTGATGACCGACACCTGCACTGCTGGGTCATGTATGCCTGTCCCTGTACGGTTGTGCCACTTGGGTCTATAACTAGTCATGTCGACCCGAGTTCTTTGACATATTATTGCTATCGACATATTCATATACATGAGCCAAAAGGCGCAAACGGTCCCGGCCAAGGTAAGGTGGCAGCCGTGGGGATTACTGTGCGTGAGGCCGCAAAGTGATATGATGTGTTACATGCTAGACTTGTATGGCTTAGGATCGGGGTCCCGACAGCGTTGGTATCAGAGCTTGACTGCCTGTAGGATTACCAAGCCAAACTGGTCGATGTTGAATCTAGAACTGCTTTAGTTTTATAAGGGAATTGATTGTGGAAGGGAACGTAAGATTCTTTTTACTCCTCTCCTCGTGTCATTCTAATTCTAAGTCACCCTCTTCTTTATTCTACGGGGTTAAGAATTAGGCTTCTCATCTATCTATCAGGATGACGAGTTACTATGTTGGAGACCTATAGGAAAGTTTATGTCTTCCTGGATCGGTGTCTCCGTAAGAATTCAATGTTATGTTATCAGTTTTCTTGTGCAGATTGCCTCATATTTCATGCCCGTACAGCCGTTATGCTATCCGAGTTATCCAAGGTTTATAAAAATCCGATGCAATTGCAAACTCTTTTACCCTATTCTCTATGTCTTTTGGGCCAGAAAAAGCACACTAATTGTTGTGTTGGGGTACTTTATTACCTCGACGTGTTTACTGAAGGTGTTTAGGAAACCATGTTATTCAAGTGAACCACCCAACAGTCTAGTTGTGACTTTTGTTCCCAGTGTGATAATTCTGGCCACCGTTACCGAAAGCATGCTATGATGCTATTTAGTTAGTAGGTATTCTGTCTCTGGGTTCTCGAACCCATGATTCATTCTGCTTTCTCCTGTTGATAGCATTTGCTCGTTCCTTTAGGATATTAGTGACCTTGTTCTAGCCTTCAGGGTTCGTGATGTATCATTCTTCCAATACCATGAACCAATTATGGCAGAAGTTCCTCGTGAACTGAAGATCACAACAAGAGTGCTCTTCATGAGTCCTCCATTCCATAGTTGTGAGCCTGCCAATTCTTTCCTTTCTACATGGGTTATTTGGAAGAAACATGTTCAACTTTGTTTGGCGTATTCAATCCATGCATCCACAACTCAAAAAAATCATGTGCTCTTGGGTGACCCTTCTTCAATTGTATTCTGACCTTTATCTATCAATGGATAGGCAAGAGTAGTTGTGCATTCATTTTGATCGTTTTGATCGACGCATATTATTCTTGTGGTTCGTCAAGCCATCCTATTCTGGAATGACTAGGAGAAGCAAACTCCAGTACCTCATCCATTTCTTGGATTGGGTCGAAGTAGTTGTATTCCGCAGATCAAAATGCAAATCCAGCTTTTGCTCTATTCTATCTTGAAGTATTACCCTCTTCATGTCAAGGTTGTCACGGGAATTGCACTCCCTCTTATGAACTCTTGGTGCAGTGATACTTGTCGCCATCATTATTCATTTCTCGATCCCCATGTTGCTTGTAACCAGAATACCGACAAATGAATCATGATGTGTGAAATCAATACTCCTAGCAACTTTGTTGCTTGGTAGTTAATGGACAATAATCTCATTCCTAGTGTGATGGTTATTGAATCACCACTCTAAGATTGATCGTGCGACCTAGTCCATCTTCCATGGTGCACTCGTCGATCAAAGAGTTAGGATTGTGTCAATCCCTCGCTCTTTTGATCATATCGTCCTACCCTGAAAAGCAATATTGTTCTCGAGCTCAATAACATATCGATGAATCGTGATTTTCCGAATATCTTCTCAGAAGTATTACCAGGTTGTTCCCTGACTGTTATGTTGAGTTTGTGATCAAGTTGGTTTAATTATAAACCACCCCTTCTCCAAGACTCTGTGTTAGATACCCCTGAGCTAGTTGGTTAAGCTAAACAACAACTTGGAGAGTTGGAAGATAAATGCTTCGCTTGACTTAGTTCATTCCAAAGGGATATCTCCATATGTGTTTGTGCATGTCGAAGAAAGACGATATCTTCATCGATTTATCCTTGTGATCAATTGTTGCATCTATTGACTTGTCCAATTTTGATTTGAGAGTGGGCTATCATCAAATCAAAATCAGAACCAAAGATCTTCCTAATGTTGTTTTACTCATGGATGTATCCTCGACCATACACCATTATGTCTTTTGGTCTTACCAATGCTATTATCTTGCTCACATAATTGTGGGATTCCATTTATATGGATATCACAATGAATTGTTGTTGAGCCCAACATCAACACTTTCATCTATTCCATGATTCATGCTAGACATTAAGCTAGCGTTGGAAACTTTTGTAGGCAATATCTTCGTGTTCCATACATGAAGTATATATTGGTGTCAGAAGTGACTTACTCTTAGTTCACATGCATATGGTGCAAGTTGCCGCCGTGAACTTGAGAAAGGTCATTTTGTTTTCTTTGGAATCATCCCAAGTTAGTCACGCCCGTGCAAAGTATTCTATGGTTTGTTAGACTGATCATCTTCATTCCATATGCAATCCCTAGCACACCAAGCCACTGATTGATTTGTTTAAGGAAAAGAAGTTCCTTCCTAAGAGCTAATCATATGAGTTATGCAAGGACTTCGCTACCTTCAATGATGGTTCCTAACCCGAACTCGGTGGTGTTTTGTGGTAAGAATCCCATGTGGTCATGTTGTGCCCACATGAGTCTTGGAATCCAGTTCATGTTTTGGAGTTGGCTTCCGCAATTCATCTCCCGAGAATTCCGCAACGCCATCTCGTCGATTTGTGTTGCAAACTTCCTTTTCAGACATGCTGAGTCTGAAACATCTTATCACCAACCATATCTGAATCTCAGGCATACATGATGGTTGGAACATTTCCTAAGAATTATAATATTGGTCTCATTGTAATCCGGTAAGGTGATGTCATGGCTAACACACCTAGCCGGAAGACCTATTGTTGTAATATCTTGTATCAGCAACATTAGCCACTTTCCCATGAGGACTTGGTATGATTTATTTTAGAAGTTGTTCCTCATGGACCTTTTCATGCTCCCGAAGTCCGACCTATACTTGATGTTCTAAATACCAAACATTACCTTTTTGGGTTACGTTAGTACATCAAGGAGAACATTAGAAGCAGAGTGCTAATTGTCTCTCGGTCGATCATCCAGATTTCGCTCCCTTGGCATAGCTAAGGTGAAATCTGAGAAAGTGTTGTCTTTCTTTGCATCTGCATCCTCCATCATTATTCATCATGGTAGTATGATGTGTTGCCAGGATCCTTGGCATGGATGTTGGTGAAACCCTGATGAATGTGGAAATGCTCAAGTTCTTGAGAGCACGCCCAGACACCGGGTTATACCGTCGGTACCAAATGGAATGTGCCTTCCGTTGCCGGGTTGTTTTATAACTCTAGCTCCCTTTCCGATCTGAGTATGCCATTCTTTTGAATTCCTTCAAACGATCATTTGTGAATTGCCTTAGGCTGGTATGAAGAGTTTCAATGATCTCTGGATCAAAAGTAATTCTTTTTGCCACTTAAGCGAGTAATTCTACGAGCCACCTCTCCTAAGGTGCCCCGTTATGGTACTAAGGGCAACTAACTCCTCGCTACTTTGAAACCCATGCTCCATATGTTCTAGTGCGGAATTGTTGCCTACCAATTGAACCTCCGTCATCTGCCTCATTCCATCGCCCTCAATGTATGTTTTGTGTCTCAGCTCAAGAGACGTCCTTCCGTCTTATTCCATGAGTTGATCATGAGTCTCTCGATCTTCGAGAAGATCAATTATTGTATAGTTCTTCGTTCCTTCGTCGTATTGTTGAGTGATGGCCCCAAAGGCAAAGATGTCAAGATCAACATGATGCAATGAATCAACATCTTCGAGAAGGGCAATTGGATCGTCATGATTGTGTTAGTGTTGTGTTCCCTGTTGTCTTCTTACCCTACGCCTGAATCTCGGGACGAGATTCTTGTTTAGTGGGGGTGAGTTGTCACAGCCCTAGAATTAGTTTGCAAATAATTAAATTAGTTGCATCAGCGAGCATCCATGCATCATGTTCATTTCCCTGAAACCTGAAATGGGGGTGATCTAACCCAACCCCAAATGGATTAAACCAAATTCAACACAAAATTGAGCCAATGAATCCAAATGGCCTTCATAAAACCCTAACCAATGGGATTTACCTCAAGGTCAAATAGCTGGTCCAAACCAACAAAATTTAGGTTTCAAAAGAAATATTTGAAACCAGTGAAAAATATTGTTAGAATTATTTTAGTTACTTCTGGTTTTCATAAATAAATAAAGTTGCCCAAAATAAATAAATAAATGTTCTTTGTGTGTGGAATAATCCACTCAACCACAGGAACAAGTTTTCAGAATTTAATAAAATGATTTGATAGTCAAACCAAATCAAACAAACAGCAGAAATTCAATAGAAACATTAAAAGCAAAAGAGAGAAAACTTACCTGGCCAGCCCAGCTGGAGGCCCAGCCCACTAGGCCCCCCTGCCGCCGTCTTCAACATCGTGCCAGTAGGCACGAGGGCGTGGCGCACACACAGGAGGCGCGGCCACCTCCTGCTTGCCACCTCTTGGCTTCCCCCCGAGCCTATCTCCTCGCCTGGATATGCCCCAGAGCCCTCTCTCTTCTCCACCCCTCTCTGGCTCTTTCCCCCTCGCCTCGCTCAACCTCTGCTCGCCATGGCCGAGCCGGCCATGAGCGCGCCGACGCCACAATCGTAGCCTGCCTCCCCCCTCGACCCCTTGACGTGTATAGAGATTCGCCAGGTCATCCTCGTCATCTACGACGAGCCATGCCTCGCCGGACACCCTCGAATGCCTCCAAGCCGTCGTCTTCGTCCTCGACACCGATGGGTGCCACCGGCCGATTCGCGAGCTCCAGAGCCTCCCCGACCGTGTCGTCTGCTCCTGTGGAACCCCCATGAGCATCTCCACCCGTTCCCCCTTCTACCCTGGCCGATTTAATCCTCTAGCCGCCGTCCCCATTGAGGCCGAGCTCCGGCCGTCGCCATTGTTGCGGGGCCTCATGCTCCTGAGCTCCGCCGCTCGCAACCGTGGCACGGTTGTGCTCCTAGTGACGCCAGGACGCCGTAGAGCCCTTCGACAAGCCTCATCGTGCTCTATAGTGCCGCGCCGCTCGAGACCGAACGCCAGCCGTTGCCCAAACGCTCGCCGGTGTCGTTCCCGGCCTCCCCCCGCCCAGACATATGCACCACTGCACGCGTCGCACGTCCAGCTCTCCGCGCGGCGTTTGGTCGCCGGAGGAGGAATTCTGGCGTGCCCCGCCGTGGATTCGGGTCACCGGCGGCTCGACCATGGTGATGCCAATGTGGCACTGCCATTAGTGGCTAATGGCCCCGCTAACTAACCCTAGGGCCACTGACGCGTGGGCCCTAGCCCTGACTAATCTAGTATTAGTGTAAAATTAATTTAGTTAACCAGATGAGTTAATGACATGTGGGCCAGGCCCTGTTAACTTTAAATTAGATTAACTCTTAATCCTTTTTACCTCTGAGACACTGACCATAAGAGTTAGCTCATAAAAATGGCCAAGAAATTCAGCCATTTTCTTAGCATTCTCCCAGTCACTATCAACAGGAGTACCAGGAGCTTTCTCACTGTTTAAATCCAATGTATACATTGGATCTTCTTCCTCATACCTCGCAAACACTTTCTCATAGTAGATTGCGGTTTTTAACATTAGGTATGTGGAATTCCATCTAGTGCATACATCCAAACTCAAGAATGCCTCGCCGTCCACCTTTTCTAAATCAGCAAGCTCTTTAAATCTTGCAATTCTAGATGGCCCATGTCTTATATATCTAACCGCAGCTCGCACACGCTTAACTGATTCATCCAACTCTTTTAGACCGTCAGTAACAATTAGATTTATAATATGGGCAACACATCTCATATGAAAATATTTACCTTCAGCTATGCTATTTCCAGTTTTGATCATTTTCTTCCTTATGTAACCTACCCCACCATCATTCGCGCTAGCATTATCAACAGTTATTGTCATAACTTTATTTATTCCCCACCCCATCAAGCATTGCTCTAAGGCTTTTCCAAAATCATCTCCCTTATGACCCTTTACTAGGAAAAAACTAATGATCTTCTTGTGCAAATTCCATTCGGGATCAATAAAATGTGCCGTGACAGTCATATAACAATTTTGTGTTTGAGAAGTCCAACCATCAGTAGTGAGACACACTCTTTGACATGATTGTTTGAAAAAAAGTTTCAGCTTTGCTCTCTCTTCAAAATAAAGCTTCACAACATCCCTAGTGCATGTTCTTCTAGAAGGCATATTGAAACGTGGACATGCAATAGACATCACTTCTCTAAAACCGGCTTTTTTCAGTAAATGCAAAGGGAAGCTCATCTACTATAATCATCTTAGCAATAGCTCTCCTTAGTAATTCAGGGTCAAATTGATGCACTGAAGGACTTTCCCCTTGGATTACTTGCAAAGTACCTTGATTCTTATTCTTATCGCTATGAGGATTATACTTGCAAGTATTAAAATGACTGTTTAAGGCAGATGTACCGTTAATCTCTGGGACGGCCTTGATATTATGGTTGCAATATTTGCACTTTCCAAACTTGAGAAGACCACCAACTAGTACCTCAGAAAAATGATCCCACATCGGTGATCTTTTTTTCATCTGTCTTCTTCCAGGTCGTTCATCCATCTCCTTCTTTTTCTTTTCAAACTCCTCGTTCTTTCTTTCTTCTTCCTCATAAACTCTCATCTCCTCTTCAGTCATCTCAATATCACCAAGCCCACCAGGTTCAACCATCTAAAAATAATAGACAAAAATTAAACAAGTGCATCAGACCTAATGTCAAAAATACAAGTTACACATAGTCCCCAAAATCAGCAAATCTATGGGTGTACTTATCTAACATTCTAACTGATAAGTGTATTAAACAAGTGCAGAACCTATTCTGCAGTGCAGAATCAAACCAACATGCAGGAACTCAAAACACTAGCATAAGGAACCTTCCTGGGCAATTTTGAATATAGTCTGCACCCTGCAGTTTTTATTTAGGCACTAGCCACTAGGCAGAATGAGCAAAAATTGAACAAGTGCATCCAATGATCCAAGTTTACCATCTACTAATTTACTCACAAAGAATGAAACAAAAATTGGAGACAAAGGATGGGATATTGGGCTTCTTACATTGACTGAATGCTCAGTTTCTCCTGTGGAAGACGTGGTGACGAATTGGAGAAGACGCCGGCGAGATCCTGCGGTGGTGGACCGGCGGTCGCCGCTGAGTTGCCGAGGTGGATCAACTGATGGGCGACGCTACGACGGCGGGGTCTCTCCCTGCGAGTAGGCCTAGCACCGAGTCTGTTGCGATGCTGCTCCTCTTCTTCCTTGGTGCGGTGGCTGAGTAGGGGCGGTGGCGGCGGGTGAGTAGGGGCGGCGACGGCGACTGAGTAGGGGCGGCGGTGGCGGGTGAGTAGGGGCGGCGGCGGTTGAGGGAGAAGAGGGGCCGGCGACGGCGACTGAGTAGGGGCGGCGGCGGCGAGTGTAGAGCAGCCACGATCTAGGTCTCGGGCTCTCGGCCTCTCGGGGGTGGGGAGTGGGGACGAGCGCACGTGCGGGGCTGTGGGGTGCGCCGGTTAGGTCTTAGGTCACGTATCGGGGCTGCGGGGTTTGAGTGGGCTTCTAGCCTTCTACTGGGCCGGGGGCGGGGAGTGGGCTGGAATCGATAATTTCGGTTAACCGACAAATAAACTGAACCGACCGAATTAGGTTCGGTTAGTAGCCTAGCTAACCGAATTTTTCTGTACATACTGAAAAAACCAAAAATTCGGTCTTTTCGATTTCGGTTTCGGTTTAGTTTTCGGTTGGTCGGTTTTTATGCCCGGGCCGAGGTTCCACTGGTCAGGTTTGACCCTGGTCGGCCCTGTTGACATGATGACGTCACCCTTAGGTAATGCTGACGCAATATTTACTTTCTGGAATTAAGATAAATCATAAATGATTTATTTATTTCAGAAAATGGTTAAAACTTCTAAAATCATAGAAAATAATCCGCAACTCAGATGAAAATAATTTATATATTGAAAATGATCAGAAAAATCCAAGGAATCTGTTTATGCCATGATCATGCAAGTTTGAACAAGTTAACATCACCAACTAGGACATTTTATAATTAGGGCAATATATGAAATACCATTTAGAGTTGGAATTCAAACTTGTTTGAATTCCACTTCAATTAACTTGGTTAATTATTTCTCTAGGTCCATTTAGTACCTTAATATGCCATGTCATACATCATGTTTGTTGGATTGCATTGAATGTGTCCGTTTCTTGTTTGCCGGTGTTTGTTCCTTCTCGGTAGACGATGGTTCCGACGCTATGATCGTTGACACTAATGAAGAGAAGTAATATCTTCAGAGCTGTCAGGCAAGCAAACCCCCTTTGAGCATTTCGATACAATCCTACTCTCTTGCCCTTGCTCTTTTTTACCGCATTAGGACAAAACTTTTCAGTTGTTACTTGTTCTCGATAGTTGAACCCATTCCTTTGCATGACCTGTCATTGTCGCCAAATAGCTAAACCATCCTAGCATACCTAGGAGTTGCTTGAGCTATGTTGTGACTACTCAGTCATGCTCGCTTGCTATGCTTAGAGTTGAGTTGGTCTGATCCATCTGGGTGTGGATTGGAATGATCATGTCCTAATGATGAGACTTAAGTGTCTTGACCCGTTTTGGTCAAGATAGTGATGAGAGGCCATGTTGGAGAACATGGTGGATTGTGTTGTGATACGGCTCATAGGAACTGGGTTTCATGCTTATCAGAGCCTAAATCGCTGTTACATGGACATGTGCGGGTCAGTTGCACGGGCATGTGGCGCATGGCGCGTGTGGCCCGTCGTGGCACATGGCATGGCACATGGGCCAGACTGGACGCAGGTACGTGTTCCAGGAGGGAACGTTGCTGATGGCACGAGGCCGTCGGTTCCTCTGAGTCAGGGTTATGAATCTATTCGAATAGCCGCGTCCTAGGATATGGACTACTTGGAGAACTTATGTGGTTCATAGACAAGTGAATTGGATATTTCTAAAATACGCAAGATAAGCGTGAGTGCTATGGATGGCCTTCTCGTAGGGAGACGGGAGTGGATCCATAGTGGAGTATTGATTTGGTGAATATGTGGACTCGTGTGCGCTATCCCACCTCAAAGATACTACTTGTAGTCGTAGTAGAGGTTAGCCAAGAGTCAAAGATGGCTTGCTGCAATAAACTCCACAACCCCCTTCATTGATACTCATGCATACGTAGATAGTTCTGATGTAAGTCTTGCTGAGTACCTTTGTACTCACGGTTGCTTAATTAATGTTTTTGCAGAGGAGACGTCAGTCTCAGTAGTGATTCTTACGACGTGAAGTTCGATGTTGACCGGATTAGCTTGGGAATCCCATACAGAGGTCTGGTTCCTTTGGTAGGGTCGTTGTAGCTTTTCAGGCTCCTCCAGCCACTTTTAGTAGATGTCTGTATTTTGCTTCCGCTTGTTGCCTATATGACTTGAGTGTTGGGTCATGTGACCCCTGTTTGTAATATTACACTATCTTGACTCTTATGAGTCTTTAATAAATACTTGAGTCATAGAGTTATGTTGTGATGCCATGTTGTATCTAGGCATATCGTGCATATTGTGTGTATGTTTGAAATGCATTGGTATGTGTGGGATTCGACACCTAGTCGTATGCCTATGGTAGCCTTCTTTACAGGGAAATGCCTCTCTGTGCTTCCGTTGAGCCTTGGTAGCTTGCTACTGCTCTGGACACATTGATTGACTGCCATGTATCCTTCTTTGCTGCTGTGTCTGTCCCTACGGGGAAATGTCACGCGGTGTAATGGAGTCCATGTAGCTTGCTACGACTCGTCTACACACGTTGATGACCGACACCTGCACTGCTGGGTTATGTATGCCTGTCCCTGTACGGTTGTGCCACTTGGGTCTATAACTAGTCATGTCGACCCGGGTTCTTTGACATATTATTGCTAGCGACATATTCATATACGTGAGCCAAAAGGCGCAAATGGTCCCGGCCAAGGTAAGGTGGCAGCCGTGGGGATTACCGTGCGTTAGGCCGCAAAGTGATATGATGTGTTACATGCTAGACTTGTATGGCTTAGGATCGGGGTCCCGACAGTAAGCCAACTCATATACTCTTCTCCTCTATTACATGTATGTGCAATGATGTCTATGCTTGCGAAACGACGAGATGCGCTCCTATCCCTATCCAGGTTTCGGGCCCGGATGAGGATAGCACCGCATCTTGGGCGTTACAAGTTGGTAATCTGAGCCATACCGACCATAGGAGCCCCTTGCTTGATCGAACTTGGCCTAGTGGAGTCTAGTGAAAAATGTTTTGAGTCTAGTTATATATCGGAGAGTAGGATTCTTTTTACTCCTCTTCTATGCTTTGGTGAGGAATCCTGACGTAGGAATTTTAATTCTACCCCTCTTCTCGCTCAAATTTCTTTTAGGATCACGCGGGTATTTTGGAGCCTCTATGATGGCGATGTGACGGAATTCTATACTTGGTGCCTCCTATTTCCGGGGAGTAGAGCTCCAAGGGATTCCTAACACATCGTTTTCATTCATTTTCCTTAGTATCTTAGGACAAGGATGTTCGAAATTGCTTCAATACTATTTGTGGTGAGAGAAGTTTGGCGTCACCTAGTACTGCCATAATTAGTATCGTTGTGATTACGAGGTTCTGAGGTAGATGAGTTTCCGAGACCTCTGGTTATGTGTTGACGAATGTGTTACATTGGAGCGTAGTATCATGTTAGGAGTTGTGTGAGGTTTTGCTACTTGTATCCGTGGACCCCGATTGCATAACCGGAAGATTTCGGGAGTTCTCAGGTGGGAATTCCAGTAGTCACCTAGAAATTCTTCCAACAGATGTATGGCGGGTTATACATTTGTTTTGAGAAATTTTAGCTCAATACTTGTTATTTGCAAGTGGCTTTCAAATCTCATGATGTTGTCGCTAATCTTTGGAAGCATTCTAACTAATTTTAGTTGAATGCAAATTGCTAAGACTACATGTTGCAATAATTCGAGCCTTTGATTCAACTTCATCTTGTCAATTGTGATCTAATATTCAATATTCATGTCCATCTCCAGGATGGCTCCAGCAATTCGTCTGAATCCGCGTCGTGATGGGGAGCACTCAGACCCTCCACCACCCCCCTCCTCCACCTCCGGAAGCTTGGCAAGCTCTGATGGCCGCGACCAATGTGAATACTCATATGCTGCTTTAGATGGTGCAAGAAAGGAATCAGGGGTATGAAGTCCATCAAGGAAACTTCAACAATCAGCCACAGTTTGCAACTCTGAATCAATTCCTTTCCAATCAACCCAAGTCCTTCCGCAACTGTGTTAAGGCTCTCGGTGCTGATGATTGGCTCGTCGACATCAACAAGCATTTCGAGTGTAGCAGTGTCAGGCCTGAGGACTATGTCAAGTTTGCAACATTCCAGCTCAAGGACCAGGCGGCAGAGTGGTGGCAGCCATACAAAGACTCTAGAGCTGGTCGTGTGGTCACCTGGGACGAGTTCTGTCATGACTTCAGAGTTCATCATATCCCGACGAGTGTTGTGGAGGGTATGCGTGAGAAGTCCAGGAACCTGAAGCAAGGAAGTTTGAGTGTCTATCTGTATAATTCCGAGTTCCAGAATCTTGCCCGTTATGCCAGGCAGGATGTGCCCATTGAGAAGAGCAAGATTTATCAGTTCAGGGTGGCCTCAGGGAAGATCTTCAGCTTGCTCTCGTCTTCCACGAGCCCCTTGAGTTTGATCAATTCTATAACTTGGCTCTAAAGTATGAAGCAACTCTACTCAAGGCCGGGAATTCTAAGAAGCGGTTCAGAGACTCCCACCCTTCTTCGTCCTCCTCTCAGATTATTCCTAAGCAACAAAAGTATTGGGTTCCTCCGCCTCCTCCATTCCATCCTCCTCAGCAGCAGAAACAGCACGACGGTCGTGGTCCTTCCCACCTGCCCAACCCAGGGTTCCAGCAGAGGCCTCAGGCACCCATGTTAGGAAGTGCTCCTCCCCCAGCCAACTTCCGTCTTCTCTCAGAGGTTACTTGTCACAAATGTGGTTAGAGGGGCCACTATTCTAACAAGTGCACCAACCAGCCGTGTCTTCCGCCTCCTCCTCCCTTCAGGCCTCCAGGAAATGCTATGGTGAAGCACAATCCCAAGTCAACCAGAGTGAACATGGTCAACGCAGATCAAGCAGAGGAGTCTCATGAAGTGATTATGGGTAATCTCTTGGTTAATTCTATTCATACAAAAGTTTGATTCGATACCGGTGCATCGCATTCTTTCATATCATATCCTTTTACGGCCAAGCACAATTTGCAGCATGAAGAGTTACCAAGGGCATTTGATGTTGTTTGTCCGGGGAAGCTCATGAGTTCTCGTTGGGTGGTTCCGGATGTCTCTATCAAGATGGGCAACTATTCCTTTTAGCCTCTCCAATTGTTCTCGGAAATTACGACATTGATCTAATTCTTGGCATGGATTTTCTTGGGATGAACAAGGCTTACGTCGATTGTGCAGCCAAAGAAGTCAAATTGACTCATCCTTCTGAAGACGTGATCATTTTCGCGGCTCGCGATGACATGATACACCTCTTTTCTCTCAATGAGAAGGGTGAAATCTCAGCCATATCTCAATTCCCCGTCGTTTGTGAGTATGAAGATGTCTTTCCAGAGGAATTGCCAGGAATGCCTCCTCATCGGCCACTAGAGTTTGTAATTGAACTCAAACCTGGAACTAAACCGGTTTGCAAGCGTCCTTATAAGCTTGGCCCTGAAGAGCTGAAGGAGTTGAAGAAGTAGCCAGGTGAACAAGAACGTTTGGGTCTAATCAGACCGAGTTCTTTGCCTTGGGGTTGTGGTGTTTTATTTGTCAAGAAGAAGGATGGCACGGAACGACTTTGTGTCAATTACCGCCCATTGAATAAAAAGACAATCAAGAACAAGTATCCACTTCCCAACATTAACGAGTTGTTTGAGCAATTGAAAGGGCCAAGGTGTTCTCAAAGATCGATCTTCGAATGGGCCATCATCAAATCCGTATCCGTGAAGAAGATATTCCAATGACTGCTTTCAGGACAAGTTTTGGCTCTTATGAGTACACTGTCATGTCCTTTGGTCTTGCAAATGCTCCTCCGACATTCTCCCGCATGATGAACTTCATATTATCTTCATTCAAGAATGTGTTCGTCTTGGTGTATCTGGATGACATTCTAGTCTTCACTGATACCGAAGAAGAACATGCAGAGCATCTACGACTTGTACTTGAAAAGTTAAGAGAGCATCGGTTCTATGCTAAGTTCTCCAAGTGTGAATTCTCGCTCAACGAGGTGTTGTATCTTGGTCACATCATCTCTGGCAAGGGCATCAAAGTAAATTATGAAAAGGTTGAAGTCATTGTCAAGTGGGAGCCTCCTTAGAATGTCAAGCAGCTTCGAAGCTTCCTTGGGCTTGCAAGCTACTGCAGAAGATTCATGAAGAACTTCTCCAAGATTTCTAAGCCTTTGTCTAATATCCTCTAGAAGAGTGTCAAATATGTTGGACTCCTGAGTGTGATGTTGCGTTCAATACACTCAAGGAAAAGATGACTTCAGCTCCAGTTCTCACTCCTCATGATGATTCCAAGCCATTCCAAGTGTTCTGTGATGCATCCTTGCAAGGACTTGGAGGAGTTCTTATGAAGAAAAGAAAGTGGTAGCTTATACCTCTCGTCAGTTGAAGCCAAGTGAGAAGAACTACCCCATTCACGATCTAGAGTTGGCGGCAGTTGTCCATACTTTGGTTACTTGGAGACACCTCTTATTGGGAAGGCAAGTTGAAGTCTGCACCGACCACAAGAGTTTGAAATATATCTTCACTCAGCCGAATCTCAATATGTCCGGCCTCTGGGACTGGGGGTACCCAGGCCCGTCTGCCTGCGGCCCAGGACGCAGGGATTGCCTTGAGCACTGGGTGGCCCACCTACGAGCTTCACGGGTAAGGTCCTCGCGAGGGCCCATGCCTCGTGAGGTGCGCGACAACATCATCATCAAGGCCTTCACGGGGCCTCCCCGCGAGGCTGTCCTCGACACCCTCAGGAGGCGGGACCATCAGGGGTTGGCCTGGCAGGGCCCTACAACCTTGTGCCCGCACATGGGTGATGCGCGCCGTACCAGCGGGCGCGGACAGAGGAGCTTTCCTCTTTGGTGATAGGGAAGCAGCGCCAGTTCGCGGGTTCCCAAATCACTCCCCAAAGGTTGCCCTTCCGGCGCAAGAGGACCAAGACCGGGGCTTCGGCAGGACGGAGGTCACCCCCGAGCCCACAGTCGCGTCATAGCAAGAAGCTTTGGCAGGCGAAGACCGCCTTTTGACAGGGTAGGCAGCAGTCCTGTCCCCCTTCAAACTGGCCGTTGTGGCAACCCTTCCCGCCTTGTATTTTCTGGGAAGAGGACCAGGGCCAATATAAGAGAAGGGACCGGCCACCATAGAGGGCATTGATTCTTTAGTTGGCAAGAACATGCCTTGTACTCATCTTCTCCCCCAAGCAATCCAGACAACCAGGAGTAGGGTCTTACACCGCGAGGTGGCCCGAACCTGGGTAAACTGTGGTGTCCTGTATTCATCTTCCCTAGCTCGAGCCGCCGGAGGGTCGCCGTGAGGTTGCAAGCTAGAGTAGGGCAGGAGAGCGAGCGCACCCCAGAGTTCGAACCTTCTTGGGTCCCCGGAGCCCCGATTCTGACATTTGGCGCGCCAGGTAGGGGTGCGCTGCCGTTTTCCAGCTCCGTTTTGGTTCCAGCTTCACTAACCCCATGGCCGACGCTCACCGTGTGCGCGCTGAGCGTAGGACGGCCCGGGTCGTTCAGACCACGCCCGTTGGCCGGGGTGGTCGCCGCCACTCCACCGGCGCCAAGGTCGCCACGACCACCGTCCCCGCTGCCCGCGAGTAGCAGGACTCCTCTGTGCACCCTTCCGTGCAGAGGGAGGGCCGCATCGCCATGGCTTCCTCCTCCCATGCCCGTCTCGAGCGGATGAACGCGCAGGCGGCGCTGCTCATGGCTCGCGAGTTGCTCCGCCACCGCCCGACGGACGGGGGCCACGACGCCTAGGCGGACCACTTCACCGAGCTCGTCACCGTCGCTAGGAGGGCCCTAGCGCCCTACCTCCCGCTCCGTTTACCGGTGCCGAGAGAAGGGAGCGTGGGCAGTGGACCGCCCTTGCGGACGCACAGTGACCCGACTGGGTCTCAGCCCGACGGGCCCGAGCAGGGCCCGCCGCGCGCCCTCCTCCTCCTCCTCCGGGTCCCGGTGGCTGGCTTTGGTCCGCCACCAGGTCCCTGCGGCGATGTGCCCAAGGGGAGCGGCGGGATGTTCTGCGCCCACCACAACATGCACACCCATGACACGGAAGACTGCCGAGCGTTCGGACCTTCCCGCAGTGAGCGCACCGGCCGGCGCCGGGGCCGCAACTGTCGGCGTTCTAGGAACGGGGGTACCCAGACCTGTCAGCCTGCGGCCCAGGGTGCGGCCCACGTCGACGGCCTGGTACGGACCAGCGCGGCCTTACTCAAGAACAAGGTCCTCGCGGGAGCTCCACCCTCGCAAGGGGAATGACGGCAAAACCCGCGGGAGGAAGAGGCCACCCCAGGCCGCCTCCCGAGGGGCGGAGATCTCTATGCAACCCTCAGCCTCGGGAGGTCGAGGACGATGCAAGACGGGCCAGGCAGGCATCAGCGCGCGTAGAGAAGACAATTTCCTCTTTGGTGCAAAGGAGGTAAGGACGTACGTCGGTTCCCAAAGCACCCCCAAAGGTTTCCATTCCGGCGCAACAAGACCAAGACCACGAGCCCGATAGGACGGACGTCATCGCCGAGCCCACCTCTGCATCACCACTGGCTACTTTGCAGGTGAAGACCACCTTTCGTCAGGATAAGGGTGTACTCCTTGTCCCCCTTTGAATTTGGCCGTTGTGGGATCCCTTCCTGCCTTTGAGATGAGGGAAGAGGACCCGGGTCGCTATAAATAGAGGATAGGCCGCTCGGTAGAGGGGGACAGATCGAACGCCACTGAAGCACCCTCGCGAGGCTGCACACCACTATACTAGTTCATCCACAGACCTCCTCGTGAGGCAATCCACCAAAAGGCAGGAGTAGGGTTTTACGCTTCGCAGCGGCCGGAACCTGGGTAAATCCTCGTGTGCTAGTCCCCTTCCCGTGATTGAGTGAGTTCGCCGGGCTAGGTTGTCACGCGGTGAGCTTGAGGCCGGAGCTGGTGGGGATCTTCGCACACGCCCCTGAGTTCGAACCTCTTCGGGTTTTACGGAGCCTGAAATCTGACATTTGGCACGCCAGGTAGGGGCATGTCGAAGCTCCTCCATCCGCGACTGCAGTCAGGCCTCGTCTCATCGGCTCCATGGCCGGCGCCGCCTCCGAGGCTGAGCAGCCCATGGTGTGCGGGAGCGCCTCGCTTCGTCTGGCCCACTCCGCAGTCGCGTGCATCCTCGGCGGATCGCAGGCGCTCACCTCCAGCCGCCAGGTCAAGCGGTTCCTCCGCCAGGCGAGCGCGGCTCGGCCACGGGTCGAGGGCCCGCAGCTTCGAACGTGGCCGAAGGTTGACATCACCTTCAGCCCCGACGACCACCCCAGGACAAGGGCCGCCGCCGGTATGCTCCTCATGCTGTGCACACCGACCATAAGCAATGTGGCCGTCACCAAGACCCTCATCGACGGCGGAGCCGGCCTCAACGTCCTCTCCGTGGAAACTTTCGACATGCTTCAGGTGCCCTACAACCAGCTCGTCCCCTCCAGGCCTTTCTCCGGGGTGGCCAGGGGCTCCGTCGCCCCCTTGGGGCGGGTGCGCCTCCTCGTCACCTTCGGCACCCGCTACAACTACCACACCGAGCAGATCGACTTCGACGTCGCCCACATCCACCTCCCTTACAACGCAATTCTTCGCTACCCCACCCTCGCCAAGTTCATGGCGGCAACGCACCCAGGCTACAACGTCATCAAGATGCCTGGGAGCAGCGGCATCCTCTCCGTTGCCGGAGACGCCAAGGACGCGGTTCACACACTCAAGCTCGCCTACAAGGCCGCGGCTGCGGTGCACCCTAACGCTGGGGACGCCGCGCAGGCTTCGGAGGACGCTGGGGACGCCACCGACGCCGCGCCGGTAAAGAAGAAGCAGCTGTTCTCTCAGAACCGGGCTGAGATGAAGCAGGTGCCTGTAGACGACGAGAACCCTGGCCTCACCTTCACCATTGGCGCCGACCTCCCTCAGGAGCAGGAGGAGGCGTTGGTGGCCTTCCTTCGCGCAAACAAGGATGCGTTTGCGTGGAACGCGTCCAACCTGGTGGGGGTCCCAAGGGATGTGATTGAGCACCACTCATGGTGTGCCCCAATGCACGCCTTGTAAAGCAAAAGGCGAGAAGACATGCCCGTGAGAAGCAAGCATTCATCGCCCAGGAGGTTGGCAAGCTGAAGGAAGCCGGGGTTATCCGAGAGGTGCAATACCCGGAGTACCTGGCCAACCCAGTGGTCGTCCCGAAGAAGGGCGGGAAGGAGCACATGTGCGTCGACTTGACGAACCTCAACAAGGCTTGCCCCCAAGACCCGTTCCCGCTGCCGCGCATCGACCTGATCGTGGACTCCACCGCCGAATGCGACCTCCTATGCTTCTTGGATGCCTTCTCCGGCTACCACTAGATCAAGATGGCGGTGGAGGACGTCGAGAAGACGACCTTCCTCACCTCGTGCGGTGTGTTCTGCTACACGTGCATGCCCTTCGGGTTACGGAACACAGGCGCAACCTTCCAGCTATTGATGCACATTGCCCTGGGGTAGCAGCTTGGAAGGAATGCCGAAGCCTACGTCGACGACATCGTGGTCAAGTCGCGAGAAGCCAAGACCCTGATCGAGGACCTGGAGGAGACGTTCGCCAGCCTGCGGCGGGTGAGCCTGAGGCTGAACCCTGAGAAGTGTGTCTTCGGGGTCCCGTCGGGTAAACTGCTCGGCTTCCTGGTGTTGCACCGAGGGATCGAGGCCAACCCGGAGAAGATCAAGGCTATAAGCAAGATAAGTCCGCCACACACCCTTAAGGAAATGCAGAAGCTGGCGGGCTGCGTGACCTCCTTGGGGCGCTTCATCTCCAGGCTTGGCGAGCGCGCCGTGCCATTCTTCAAGCTCATGAAGAGGAAGGGCCCCTTCGAGTGGACTCCGGAGGCAGATGCGACGTTCGAGGACCTCAAGTGCTACCTCACGAGCCCGCCGGTAATGGTGGCGCCCCGCCTGCGGGAGCCCCTATTGCTGTACCTGGTCGCCACCCTGCACTTCGCCAGCACTGCGCTCGTGGCGGTCAGGGAGGAGCGTTCCGGTGCGCGCGTAACACCCTCAGGCGCAGGCGGATCCCCGGCCGTGAAGCAAGGTGACTCACAGGACGCCCCGAAGCCCTCCCCTCACCAAGACGGCGCTCCTGGGGCCTTGGCTGCCCCGGAGACCCCCGAGGTACCTGGATCTCATGAACCTGTTGTGGAGCGGGGCGGCGCGGAAGACTTCTCCCTCGTCGAGCACCCGGTGTACTATGTCAGCACCGTACTGCGGGACGCGCGCTCGCGTTACCCTATGCAGCAAAAGCTCCTTCTTGCGCTTCTCGTCGCTTCAAGGAAACTACGCCATTACTTCCAGGCCCACCCCATCAAGGTCGTCTCTGCATATCTCTTGGAGAAAATGTTGCACAACCCCAACACCGCGGGGAGAGTCGCGGAGTGGAACATCGAGCTGTAGGCCTTCGAGTTAGAGTTCAGCACGACCAGGGTCATCAAAGGAGCAGCCCTGGCGGACTTTGTGGCCAAATGGACGGACGCCCCCGACCGAGGGCTGGACGAGGGAGAGTCCCTCACCCCCGGCGACGAGGCGCCTGATGGTTGGACCATGCACTTCGACGGGGCCTTTGCGCGCAGGGGAGCGGGGGCCGGAGTTGTGCTCATCTCCCCGACCGGGGACAAGCTCTACTATGCCGTGCAGCTCTGCTTCCAGCATGGCGAGAAGGTCTCCAACAACATCGCGGAATATGAGGGCCTGATTGCTGGCCTCAAGGCCGCGGCGGCCTTGGGAATTCAGCACCTCACCATCAAGGGCGACTCCCAGTTCCTCGTCAACTTCTCCAACAAGGAGTACACGCCTAAGGATGAACACATGGAGGCATACTTGGAGGAGGTACGTAAGATTGAAAATCGTTTTTAGGGCTTGGAATTGCAGCACATCCCACGCGACGCGAACAAGGAGGCCGATGACATCGCCAAGAGGGCATCGCGTCGCGAGCCTCAGGAGCCAGGCGTCTTCGAGCAACGGCTCTTCAAGCCATCCGCGTCACCCTCGACCGTGGACCAGGCGCCGCAGGGTGAGGTGTTGCCCCCAGCACCGCCCTCGGGGGCTCCAGCTTGTGGCCTGGCCTCGGGAGCCTGGCTGCTCCTGGCGCTGGAGCCCCAGGCTGACAACTGGACACAGGAGTTCCTGACATACCTGCTCCACGGCACGCTACCAGAAAAGGAGGAAGACGCAGAGCGCGTGGCACGTCAGGCCACAACGTACTGTTTGAGGGACGACGAGCAGTATCGCAGGCGCCCAAACGATGTCGCGTTGCGATGCGTGTCAGAAGAGCAGGGGCGCGAGCTGCTGGCGGACATCCACGGAGGAGACTGCGGGCACCACTCCTCGTCGCGCACCCTTGTGGGGAAGGCGTTCCGTAGTGGCTTCTATTGGCCTACGGCGCTCAACAATGCCACCGAGCTGGTCCGGTCCTGCGAGGCTTGCCAGTTCCATGCCAAGCAGATTCACCAGCCTGCATAGGGCCTCCAGACCATCCCGCTCTCCTGGCCCTTCGTGGTCTGGGGGCTGGATATACTGGGGCCGTTTCCGCGAGCGGCCGGAGGGTACCGCTACCTCTACGTCGCCATCGACAAGTTCACCAAGTGGGCGGAGGTGGAGCCCGTCCGCACCATCCCAGCCGGCTCGGCCGTCAAGTTCATCAAGGGCCTTGTGAGCCACTTCGGCATCCCCAACCGCATCATCACCGAAAATGGTTCGCAGTTCACGAGTAACCTTTTCAGGACATATTGCACTAACCTTGGAACACAGATATGCTACGCTTCTGTAGCGCACCCACGAAGCAACGGTCAGGCCGAGCGCACCAACGCGGAGGTCCTGCGGGGCCTCAAGGCAAGGAGCTTCAAGAAGAAGCTTGAGGCCTGCGGCAGGGGCTGGCTCGATGAGCTTCAGTCCGTGTTGTGGTCCATCCGCACCACCGCGACTAAGCCCACCGGAGAGACCCCATTCTTCCTCATCTACGGAGCTGAAGCCGTCCTCCCACACGAGGTCAAGCACCGATCCCCGCGGGTCTTGGCATTCGATGAGGAGCGCCAGGATGCCTCGCGGGGGACAGACCTCGTGCTTGGGGAGGAGGCCCGTCGCCAAGCCTCGCTCCGAGCTGCGAGGTACCAGCAGGCGCTGCGGCGTTACCATTGCCGTAACATCCGCTCCAGGACCCTCGAAGCAGGAGACCTCGTCCTGAGGCGAGTCCTTTCCAGGGAGGGCTTGCACAAGCTCTCGCCCATGTGGGAGGGCCCGTTCAGGGTGGTCCGCGTCTCCAGGCCTGGCGCCGTGTGCTTGGAGACCCAGGACGGGGTCCCCATCCAGAATGCCTGGAACATCCAGGACCTCCGCAAGTTCTACCCGTGACACTCTCACGTAATAATGAGTGGGCTGTATACGCCTGGAGCCCCCCGAGGACGCGGAGGGGTTCCTACCCACGCCCAAGTGGAAGTCCCATGCTCCGCGCTGGCGGACAACACTGTCCTCCAATGACTATGCCCACGCAACGTGGATTCCCTATGGTCCGCGCTGGGGGAAGATGAAGATGAAGACTAGCCTAGGTGCCGGACGTAGCTGTTCTTTGCTTTTCTTGTGTTCGAATTTGCCAATTTTTCTGGAATGAAACTCGGGGCTTTTCAACCATACTTTAAGAAAAAGGGGCGGGGATTTTTCTCCTTGCAGTTTTCTATCTTGAAGTTTCTTTCTTTGGGTTGAGCACCTGCCAGCCTCTCCCTCTCGCACCCCGCGAGCGGGGGCTATGGGGCACGGTGCATGCACCTCGCCAAGGCCTGGGCGCCCTGGTCCTCGCGTGGCACTCTCGAGTGAGCTAGCAGGCGCGTGTCACCTCACCCTCACTCGCGGCGCACTGTCTTGGAGCCTCCGGAGGCTCACGCCTCTCGGGGCAGGAACTGGCAAAAAAGGTATGGGAGTCGCTTGAGCGTCAAAGGGGGACTCCTGAGCAACGCGCCTCAGGGGTCTCACTGGTCTCGTAGCCCCTAGCCCCTTGGACTCGTCCTGGTGATCCGGACGGCCCAACGGTGGTCGAGGCCTCGCCCCTTGGTCTCGTCCTGGAGATCCGGACGCCCCAACGGTGGTCGAGGAATGCGCGGGACTGGGCCCTGCCGACGTAGAGCGCTGCTTGAGCGTCAAGGGGGCTCCTGAGCAACGCGCCTCGGGAGCCTTACTGGTCATATAGCCCCTCGCCCCTTGGTATCGTCCTGGTGATCCGGACGCCCCAACGGTGGTCGAGGTCTCACCCCTTGGTCTCGTCCTGGTGATCCGGACGCCCCAACGGTGGTTGAGGAATGTGCGAGACTGGGCCCCACTGACGTAGAGTGCCGAAAGGGCTCCCAACCTGCCTCACTCGCGAGAAGAAGGAACCCCCCAAGACCTCCAAGCTCCCCAGGTGCCACTGCAGACCTCCCCGATACAGAAGCGCGCCGCGGACGCATCGAGCTAAGTACCCTAATCACGACCAGCAGGAAGTCTCAATTAACAGTAACACATGGACCGGAATACATGATAAGAGTACTAATATAAGGGCGCAAGCGCCGAAGTTCATTACACGCCCGGAGGGGCCCCCCATGATTTTTGGTTATAGGGAAAGGAAAGGAAGAAGAAAGCGAAGGAGGCCCCCTCGGGGGCTGCCACTCCGGAGGCCCTGGCTTCGGCGCGCCAGCGCTCAGTCAGAGTCCTCCTCTTCCTTGATGGGCCCATGGTGGTGCTCCGGCGTAGCCGCTTCGAGGGCGGGGGAGCGGCGCCGTAGCGGCTGGCTACCCCCCAAAGTCCAAGCGCGCCGACGCGATGGTGCGTTGTAGCTGCTGTTGCTCGGGCTCTCCTCGGAGGAGGTGTAGCTGCTGCTGGAAGCATGATGGCCATCGCCAAGGGCAAGCTCATCTCCAAGGTCGCCGCTGCTGTCGCCCTCCGGGCAGCACCCCAAGCATCCACCGTCTTCCCCGAAGATCTTGACGAAAAGCGCCGCGGCACCGTCGTGCTTGAAGAGGAGCATGAGCCTCCCCTCCAGGCCGTGGGCGCGGGCGAAGGTCTGCCACCCGCGGCTCAAGAAGGTGTGGCCTGCGGGGGTCACCTCGACCTCCACCCACAAAACGCCGCTACAACAACCGTCGGCCTGCAGCCACATACCCGTGGGCTCGCTAACCTGCAGTGCCTCCATGAAGAAGCGCTGAAACTGCAACCGGGAGACCGCTGGCCTCTCCACCAGCACCAGGAACTCCTGGCCCGCATCGGCCGTGCGGGCCCGCGGGCGCGGTGGCCGAGCACCTGCTGCGGGTCTCCCTCCTCGGCCACGGCCACCGCGCCCGCCGCTTCCGACAGCGCCTGCGGGGGCACCAGCCCACGCAGAGGCACGTCCGCGCACACGGGGCGCTGCCGTCGACGCCTCGGCGTACTTACGAGGGTGGCCCCAGCCCCTCTTGGGAGGCTGATGGTCCGGCCCCACCTGGCAGGCCTTCCCCTTCCCGGCAGCAGAAAACCTCCTCACCAGCGTCATGAGCAAGGAAGCAGAGGATGAAGGCGGGGGAGCGAGGAGTAAGAATGGGCTGGGGGCTCCGCCCCCTCCGCCCATTTATAACCGGGTGGAGGCCAACCGGCACCCCTCCCCATCCCGGGCAATCAAAGCCCTGCGACGTGCACCGGCTGTTAGTCAGACGGAGCGGTTGTCGAGGCGCCGTGGGGAGTGGAAGCACCGAGCGCCCCTCGGGCGCCGCATGATGGACTCGGTCGGCGTGCGGCCCTGCTTCACGTCGCTTCATCTGCACTCGTCGGGTCACATCCGCGTGGCCCGAGGGGTGAAAACACAAGGAGACAGTAGCATTCAAGGAAGGTCAATGATGGCCGGTGCGGCGTGCAGGCTTCGCGTCGGCCTGGCTTGGGGTTTTTCCCGACGACTTCGGGGAGTGGAGGCGTCAGCGTCTCGGAGAGCGCCGCGTGTCAAGCCTGGCCCGCAGGCAGTTGGGGCCCGCGGCGCTTCGGGCCGTCTTCTATGGCTTCGCCCAGAAGCCAACTCGAGCGCGCCTTGGGCCCGGGGGCTGCTGACGGCGTTCTGGGAATGGGGGTACCCAGACCTGCCAGCCTGCGGCCCACGTCGACGGCCTGGTACGGACCAGCGTGGCCTTACTCAAGAACAAGGTCCTCGTGGGAGCTCCACCCTCGCAAGGGGAATGACGCCAAGACCCGCGGGGGGAAGAGGCCTCCCCAGGCCGCCTCCCGAGGGGCAGAGATCTCTATGTAGCCCTCAGCCTCGGGAGGTCGAGGATGATGCAAGACGGGCCAGGCGGGCATCAGCACGCGCAGAGAAGACATTTTCCTCTTTGGTGCAAAGGAGGTAAGGACGTACGTCGGTTCCCAAAGCACCCCCAAAGGTTTCCATTCCGGCGCAACAAGACCAATACCACGAGCCCGGCAGGACGGACGTCATCGCCGAGCCCACCTCTGCATCACCACCGGCTACTTTGCAGGCGAAGACCACCTTTTGTTAGGATAAGGGTGTACTCCTTGTCCCACTTTGAATTTGCCCGTTGTGGGATCCCTTCCTGCCTTTGCGATGAGGGAAGAGAACCCGAGTCGCTATAAATAGAGGATAGGCCGCTCGGTAGAGGGGGACAGATCGAATGCCACTGAAGCGCCCTCGCGAGGCTGCACACCACTATACTAGTTCATCCACAGACCTCCTCGTGAGGCAATCCACCAAAAGGCAGAGTAGGGTTTTACGCTTCGCAGCGGCCTGAACCTGGGTAAACCCTCGTGTGCTAGTCCCCTTCCCGTGATTGAGTGAGTTTGCCGGGCTAGGTTGTCATGCGGTGAGCTTGAGGACGGAGCTGGTGGGGATCTTCGCACACGCCCCTGAGTTCGAACCTCTTTGGGTTTTGCGGAGCCCGAAATCCGACAGCAACATCCGAGGCGCCGGTTGAGAGGGCGGATGCATCAATAGCAGGAGGGACAACCACATTAACGACCCCCACCAAGGCTGGCGCGAGCAGCCTCGTGACGACATCAGGCACGACCGGCCTCAACAGGACGCTCGACATGGGTAGCCTCGTGGGCCACGGCCCCAGGACATCGCGGTCTTGCCGCCGCGACCGTGACTACCCAGAGGGAGTGGCATCAGCTCGGGTGATGAAGGGCTTGGGGGTGACCAGGGGCCTCGCGAGGTGGCCTGCCCTTGGCGGAGCCCAAAGCCTCCCATCGAACCATCGGCTCGGATAGCTCCCCCGCGTGATGAGCGGCGCTCTCCGGGAGACAGAAGCTGCACGGCCGCTCAAGTGGTCTCAGCACGACGTCTCATTCGACTCCAGAGACAGCCTCAAATCTATGGCCACCGCGGGGGCCCTCCCCCCGATGTGCACCCCCACTATTAGTAACGTCACGGTCACCAAGACCCTCATCGACGGGGGCGCCGGACTCAACATCATCTCTGTCGCAACCTTCGAAGCACTCCAGGTGCCCTACGACCAGCTTAAGCCCACCGGGCTCTTCTCTGGGGTGGCCGGTGGGACCGCAGCCCCCTCGGACAGATACGCCTCCCCGTCACCTTCGGCATGCGCGACAATTACCGCACCGAGCTCATCGACTTTAATGTGGCGCATGTCGGCCTTCCGTACAATGCCATCTTGGGCTACCCTGCGCTCGCCAAGTTCATGGCGGTAACCCACCCGGGTTTCAACATCGTCAAGATGCCCGGTTGCCGCGGCATCGTGACCGTCAAGTGCGATGAAAGGGACACGGTTAGCTGCCTCAGGCGCGCATACAAGGCCGCTGTGGCCACACGCCTGACTGACAGGGGCGAGGCGGCGCCCCCCGAGGTAGCACCGGCAAGAAAGAAGCAGCTGTTCTCTCAGAGCCGAACCGAAACAAAGAAAGTGTCGTTCGACGGCACCGACTCGGTCCCACCTTCACCATCGGAGCCGGCCTCCCCCCGGAGCAGGAAAGTGCGCTCATCACCTTCCTCAGGGCGAACGCGGATGTGTTCGCCTGGAAGGCGACCGACCTGACCGGTGTCTCAAGAGAAGTGATCGAGCATCACCTGGCGGTGTGCCCCAAAGCGCGCCCTGTCAAGCAGAAGGCGTGGCGCCAGGCGCTGGAAAAGCAGCACTTCATCGTTCAGGAGGTGCAGAAGCTACAAGAGGCAGGGGTCATCCATGAGGTACGCCATACGGAATGGCTCGCCAACCCCGTCATTGTCCCCAAGAAGGGCGGCAAGGAGCGGATGTGCGTCGACTTCACCAGTCTCAACAAGGCCTGCCCCCAGGATCCCTTCCCGCTTTCGCATATCGACCAGATCGTGGACTCCACTTCCTGCTGCGATCTGCTGTGCTTCCTAGACGGCTTCTCTGGCTATCACCAGATTAAGATGGCAGTGGAAGACGTGGAGAAAACGGCCTTCATCTCCCCTTGCGGGGTGTTCTGCTACGTATGCATGCCCTTCGGTCTGAGGAGCGCTCATGCCACCTTCCAGCGACTGATGCAACTCAGGCTGGGGCCCTAGCTAGGAAGGAACACGGAGGCCTACATCAATAACATCGTGGTCAAGACGCGCGAGGCCAAGACGCTCATCGAAGACCTGGAAGAGACCTTTGCTAACCTGCGCAAGGTCAACCTGAAGCTCAACCCCGACAAGTGCATTTTTGGGGTCCCCTCCGGCAAGCTCCTCAGCTTCCTCGTGTCCCATCGAGGGATTGAAGCGAACCCCAAGAAGGTTAAGGCCATAGAGATGATGCGCCCTCCTCAGACCCTCAAGGAAATGCAAAAGTTGGCAGGATGCCTGGCCTCCCTTGGAAGCTTCATCTCCAAGTTCGGCGAGCGGGCATTGCCATTCTTCAAGATGATGAAAAGGTTAGGTCCATTCGCATGGACCCCTAAAACGGATGCGGCCTTCGCGGACCTCAAGCGGTAAATCATGAGCCCTCCCATCATGGTCGCGCCACGGCCCCGTGAGTGCTTGCTGCTGTACCTGGAGGCCACTCCCAGACAGCCAGCGCGACCCTCGTGGTGGAACGAGAGGGACAAGTCCGCGTCAAGAAGCGGTCGGCGGCCGTCCAGGAGGCGTCACGGGAGCTTGCGCAAACCCCGTCGGGACCGAGCGCAGGTGCCACTCAGGAGGACGTCTCCCCTCAAGAGAGCACCCTCCCCCAGGGGGCTGCCTCCCCTCAGGGGCCCCCCGCGGCCCCTGGCGCCATGCCCCCGGAGGCCCTCACAACCCCGCCCCTCGGGCCTCCTGACGAGCGCGACATGGACACCATGGTCACGGGGCACGTGGAGCATCCAGTGTACTTCGTCAGCACTGTGCTGAGAGACACGCGCGATCGCTACCCCATGCAGCAAAAGCTCCTCCTCGCGCTCCTCGTCGCTTCCAGGAAACTGCGCCACTACTTCCAAGGGCACCCCATCAGGGTTGTCTCTGCCTATCCCCTGGAGCAAGTCCTGCGCAGCCCCAATGCCGCCGGCAGGGTCGCTGAATGGAACATCGAGCTGCAGGCCTTCGAGCTGGAATTCTGCACCACCAGGGTCATCAAAGGTGCGGCCCTGGCAGACTTCATGGCTGAGTGGACAAACCCAGGTGAGGAGGAGCCTCGCGAGGGCGAGTCCCTCTTACCTGGGGAAGAGGCACCCTACGACTGGGTCCTGTGCTTCAACAACGCTTTCTCCATGCAGGGCGCGGGGGCTGGCGCCGTGCTCACTTCACCAAAGGGAGACAAACTTTATTACATGGTCCAATTGTGCTTCAGGCACGACGAGAAGGTCTCCAACAACATCGCGGAGTACGAGGGCCTGATCGTCGGCCTCAAGGCCGCCTCAGCTCTCGGCATCAAGCGCCTTACCGTGAAGGGAGACTCTCAACTCCTCGTCAACTTCTCCAGTAAGAAGTACAAGCCCAAGGACGAGCACATGGCGGCCTATCTGGAGGAGGTACGCAAACTTGCGAAACGCTTCTTTGGTTTGGACTTGCAGCACATCCCGCGCCGCCAATCAGGAAGCTGATGACATCGCCAAATGGGCGTCTTGCTGTGAGCCTTAGTGCCCCGGTGCATTTGAAGAAAGGCTCCTCAAGCCATCAGCCGCGCCACCCGCCGCCGGCACCGCGCTATTGCGCGAGGAGCTGCCGCCCGCACCACTAACGGGCGCACCGGACTGCGGC
This sequence comes from Elymus sibiricus, assembly GCA_039707655.1. NCBI lineage: Eukaryota > Viridiplantae > Streptophyta > Magnoliopsida > Poales > Poaceae > Elymus > Elymus sibiricus. The sequence goes on along the minus strand of CM077665.1, from coordinate 142,571,783 downwards.
CCACCCTCAAGAGATCACTTGCTGCTGGCGTTGGAACCTCAAGAGGATGATTAAACCTCAAGTCTCAAGCATCTAAGCTTGGGGATGCTACGCATCCCACCTCTCTTCATCAAACAAATATCGGTTAGCCTATGTTGAGCCTAAATTTTTATTTGTCCACATGGTTTGTGCTATTCTTGGAGTGTCATTTTATTTAGTTTTGCATGCTATTTTAATAAATACTTAGATTTGAAAATATTTATTGAGATAGAGAGCCCTCACATAGCTACTTGATTGTTTACCTACTCATTGATCTTCACTTATATCTTTTGAAGATTAGTTTGATGTTTACTCTTGAGCTTCACTTATATCCTATGAGTAAATTATGAGTCAATGAAATATAATAAATATGAAATTATCAATGTGCTTTATGCTTATTAGTAGCTTCACATCTGGTTTAGATAGTAAAATCTATTGAAGTTTGACAATCACAATATTGGTCATACAAGCAATTCGTGAATGATTAGTATAAGGAAGAGAACTTTCACATACAAATATATTATCTTGAACATCTTCTATGATTGTGAATACCCATTAATTATTTTCAAACTTGAGCAAATTAGTTGAAGTTGGAGAAGGAAGACAACGTAATGAGTTATGGTTGTGTATATTTGCATAGAAATTATATTGTTATGGATCCTCCAACATATGCTGTTTGCTTAGGATGTTTTGCTAGCAAAAAATTCGTACTAAGTAGAGATACTACTTGTGCATCCAAAAACCCTTAAACCTAGTTTCTTGCGATGAGAGTCCACCATATCTACCTATATGTGGTATTACCCTGCCGTTCCAAGTAAATTTGCATGTGCCACCTCTAAAATTTCAAATGAGCATCTGCTTTGTGTGCCTGGACCACTCATGGATTGACGGGGGCGGTCAGTATCTTCCATGTTAAGTGGTTTATTCTCATGATGATTGTTTATTCACTCGTCCTTGCATGAGAGGGGGGGGGGGGGGGGGTAATAGGGATTCCCAGTCCCGAAATAAAAAAATGCAAATAATTAAACAAAACTCCCCAGGAATGTTGCTGGTATGGACGGTACCCGTGGATTCGGCTAGCCGTGGAGTGTGTTTGTTGGTGGAGGGGGAGTAAACCTTCACTTTTAGCGCTTGGGAACCGCAGCTAATGTGTTTAACATGGAAGATATTGATAACTCTCGGTCGTAACTTTGACAGGAAGGGTGCACCTCCCAAAATTATATTTATCTCTGATTTATGCTTTGAGCTCTGGCACCTCTACAAATCCCTGCGTCCCTCTATGAAGGGCCTATCTTTTACCTTTCAGTATTTACTTTTATGCAAGAGTCAATAGTATGCATTCCCATTTCAACCTCAATTATTCTCTAGCTGGCAAGCATCATGTGGTGGGGAAAGATCTAGGCACATATGGCCAGTCAAATATATTTGATCATGACTTATTATTGTTGACAATTATCTCTATGATAAATGAGTTGGGTGGCGAAACATTAAGCCCCTATCTTTCTCTGTGTTCGATGGATGCCATTTGTTCTAAAAATATGCTTTGAGTACTAGCAATCATAGAAGACTATATGATGATTGAGTATGTGGAGCTCTTACTTAGACTTTCTTGAGAATAAGTTGAATTGCAATTGTTTGGTGACTAAGAACATAGGTTGTTAAGTTTCAAGAGAATTCATTGTTTGAACCATAGCATGTGAATTGGTTGCTACTTTATCATGATGAGTTTTATGAGAAAAAGTTGTTGTTATGATAGTAGGAAAAGTAGCTGAAATTATCATTGATCAAACTTATGCACTATGCTAGCATTCACACTTCATAAATTATTTCTTTTATCATTTACCTACTCGAGGACGAGTAGGAATTAAGCTTGTTGTAGGGTCCACGAAGTAGCAACCTCGACTATTCCATAACGGCTTCCGTCCACGAAGGACTAGCCTCACTATGGGTAGATCTTCACAAAGTAGGCGATCTCCTTGCCCTTACAAACTTCTTGGTTCAACTCCACAACACGAAGTAGGAGGCTCCCAAGCGACACCTAACCAATCTAGGAGGCACCACCCTCCAAAAGGTAATAGGCTCGGCAATGTCGATGAACTCCTTGCTCTTGTGCTTCAAGATGATAGACTCCTCAACACACAATCACTCTCTCACAGATTTGGCTTGGTGGAAGAGATGGGATTGGTGGAAAGCAACTTGGGGAGGCTAGAGATCAAGATTCATATGGTTGGAATGGAATGGCATGATCTCAACACATGAGTAGGTGGCTCTCTCTCAGAAAACTGGATGGGGCAAGTATGGAATAGTTTTGAGTGCTTCTCTTTCGAGTGGGTGGTGGTGAAGGGGTATATATAGGCATCCCCAAAAATCCAACCATTACACACAAAATGACCAACTCGGTGACACTGATGTGTTAATTTCGGTGGTACCGAAGTGACCAAAAGGTGGCAACTTTTGAATCTCGGTGAGACCGATATATGAAACTCGGTTGCACCGATAAGGTGTGTTGGGGAACGTAGTAATAATTCAAAATTTTCCTACGTGTCACCAAGATTAATCTAGGAGATGCTAGCAATGAGAGAGAGGGAGTGCATGTTCATACCCTTGAAGATCGCTAAGCGGAAGCGTTACAAAGAACGCGGTTGATGGAGTCGTACTCGCGGCGATTCAAATCGCGGAAGATCCGATCCAAGCGCCGAACGGACGGCGCCTCCGCGTTCAACACACGTACAGCCTGGGGATGTCTCCTCCTTCTTGATCCAGCAAGGGGGGAAGGAGAAGTTGAGGGAGTGCTCCGGCAGCATGACGGCGTGGTGGCGGTGGAGCTCGTGGTTCTCCGGCAGAGCTTCGCTAAGCGCTACGGAGGAGGAGGAGGTGTAGGAAGGGGGAAGGGCTGCGCCAAGGGAAGGGTGTGTGGCTGCCCTCCCACCCCCCACTATTTATAGGGGGAAGGGGAGAGGGGGCCGGCCCCCCTAGATCCATCTAGAGGGGGGGGGGGCGGCGGCCCCCCGGGGGGGCGGCGGCCCCCCTAGGGTTTCCAACCCTAGGCGCCTTGGGCCCTTGGGGGGGCGCACCAGCCCACTAAGGGGCTGGTTCCCACCCAACTACAGCCCATTAGGTCCTCCGGGGCAGGTGGACCCTCCCGGTGGACCCCCGGAACCCCTTCGGCGGTCCCGGTACAATACCGATAAACCCCGAAACCTTTCCGGTGACTGAAACTGGACTTCCCATATATAAATCTTCACCTCCAGACCATTCCGAAACTCCTCGTGACGTCCGGGATCTCATCCGGGACTCCGAACAACTTTCGGTAACCACATACAATTCCCATTACAACTCTGGCGTCACCGAACCTTAAGTGTGTAGACCCTACGGGTTCGGGAACCATGCAGTCATGACCGAGACACCTCTCCGGCCAATAACCAATAGCGGTATCTGGATACCCATATTGGCTCCCACATGTTCCACAATGATCTCATCGGATGAACCACGATGTCGGGGATTCAATTAATCCCGTATACAATTCCCTTTGTCCATCGGTATGTTACTTGCCCGAGATTTGATCGTCGGTATCCCTATACCTTGTTCAATCTCGTTACCGGCAAGTCTCTTTACTCATTCCGTAACACATGATCCCGTGACTTACTCCTTAGTCACATTGAGCTCATTATGATGATGTATTACCGAGTGGGCCCAGAGATACCTCTCCGTCACACGGAGTGACAAATCCCAGTCTCGATTCGTGCCAACCCAACAAACACTTTCGGAGACACCTGTAGTGCACCTTTATAGTCACCCAGTTACGTTGTGACGTTTGATACACCCAAAGCATTCCTACGGTATCCGGGAGTTGCACAATCTCATGGTCTAAGGAAATGATACTTGACATTAGAAAAGCTCTAGCAGACGAACTACACGATCTTGTGCTATGCTTAGGATTGGGTCTTGTCCATCACATCATTCTCCTAATGATGTGATCCCGTTATCAACGACATCCAATGTCCATGGCCAGGAAACCATGACCATCTATTGATCAACGAGCTAGTCATCTAGAGGCTCACTAGGGACATGGTGTGGTCTATGTATTCACACATGTATTACGGTTTCCGGCTAATACAATTATAGCATGAACAATAGACAATTATCATGAACAAGGAAATATAATAATAACCATTTTATTATTGCCTCTAGGGCATATTTCCAACAGTCTCCCACTTGCACTAGAGTCAATAATCTAGTTACATTGTGATGAATCGAACACCCATAGAGTTTTGGTGATGATCATGTTTCGCTCGTGAAAGAGGTTTAGTCAACGGATCTGCGACATTCAGATTCGTATGTACTTTACAAATATCTATATCTCCATCCTGAATGTAACCACAAATGGAGTTGAAGCGGCGCTTGATGTGCTTGGTCTTCTTGTGAAACCTGGGCTCCTTGGCAATGGCAATAGCTCCAGTGTTGTCACAGAAGAGAGTCATCGGGCCTGATGCATTGGGAATCACTCCTAGGTCGGTGATGAACTCCTTCATCCAGACTCCTTCCTGCGCTGCTTCCAAAGCAGCTATGTACTCCGCTTCACATGTAGATGCCGCCACGACGCTTTGCTTGCAACTGCACCAGCTGACTGCCCCACCATTCAAAATATACACGTATCCGGTTTGTGACTTGGAGTCATCCGGATCCGTGTCGAAGCTAGCATCGACGCAACCCTTTACGACGAGCTCTTCGGCACCTCCATAAACGAGAAACATATCCTTAGTCCTTTTCAGGTACTTAAGGATAATCTTGACCGCTGTCCAGTGTTCCAATCCGGGATCACATTGGTACCTCCCTACCAAACTTATGGCAAGGTTCACATCAGGTCTGGTACACAGCATGGCATACATAATAGAGCCTATGGCTGAGGCATAGGGGATGAAACTCATCTTTTCTCTATCTTCTGCCGAGGTCGGGCATTGAGCTGTGCTCAATCTCACACCTTGCAATACAGGCAAGAACCCCTTCTTGGACTGATCCATATTGAACTTCTTCAATATCTTGTCAAGGTATGTGCTTTGTGAAAGACCAATGAGGCATCTCGATCTATCTCTATAGATCTTGATGCCTAATATGTAAGCAGCTTCTCCAAGGTCCTTCATTGAAAAACACTTATTCAAGTAGGCCTTTATGCTTTCCATAAGTTCTATATCATTTCCCATCAACAATATGTCATCCACATATAAAATGAGAAATGCTACAGAGTTCCCACTCACTTTCTTGTAAATACAGGCTTCTCCATAAGTCTGTATAAACCCAAACGCTTTGATCACCTCATCAAAGCGAATGTTCCAACTACGAGATGCTTGCACCAGCCCATAGATGGAGCGCTGGAGCTTGCATACCTTGTCAGCATTCTTAGGATCGACAAAACCTTCCGGCTGCATCATATACAATTCTTCCTTAAGGAAACCGTTAAGGAATGCCGTTTTGACGTCCATTTGCCAGATCTCATAATCATAAAATGCGGCAACTGCTAACATGATTCGGACGGACTTCAGCATCGCTACGGGTGAGAAAGTCTCATCGTAGTCTACTCCTTGAACTTGTCAATAACCCTTAGCGACAAGCCGAGCCTTATAGACGGTCACATTACCATCCGCGTCAGTCTTCTTCTTAAAGATCCATTTATTTTCTATGGCTTGCCGATCATCGGGCAAGTCCACCAAAGTCCATACTTTGTTCTCATACATGGATCCTATCTCAGATTTCATGGCTTCAAGCCATTTGTTGGAATCCGGGCCCGCCATGGCTTCTTCATAGTTCGAAGGTTCACTGTTGTCTAACGACATGATTTCCAGGACAGGGTTGTCGTACCACTCTGGTGCGGAACGTGTCCTCGTGGACCTACGAAGTTCAGTAGTAACTTGATCCGAAGTTTCATGATCATCATCATTAACTTCCTCTCTAGTCAGTGCAGGCACCACAGAAACATTTTCCTGCGCTGCGCTACTCTCCGGTTCGAGAGGGGGTACAATTACCTCATCAAGTTCCACTTTCCTCCCACTTACTTCTTTCGAGAGAAACTCTTTCTCTAGAAAGGATCCATTCTTGGCAACAAAGATCTTGCCTTCGGATCTGAGGTAGAAGGTATACCCAATAGTTTCCTTAGGGTATCCTATGAAGACGCACTTTTCCGATTTGGGTTCGAGCTTTTCAGGTTGAAGTTTCTTGACATAAGCATCGCATACCCAAACTTTCAGAAACGACAGCTTAGGTTTCTTCCCAAACCATAATTCATACGGTGTCGTCTCAACGGATTTAGACGGTGCCCTATTTAAAGTGAATGCGGCAGTCTCTAATGCATATCCCCAAAATGATAGCGGTAAATCAGTAAGAGACATCATAGATCGCACCATATCCAATAGAGTGCGATTACGACGTTCGGACACACCATTACGCTGAGGTGTGCCAGGCGGCGTGAGTTGTGAAACAATTCCACATTTCCTTAAGTGCGTGCCAAACTCGTGACTCAAATATTCTCCTCCACGATCAGATCGTAAAAACTTTATTTTCTTGTCACGTTGATTCTCTACCTCACTCTGAAATTCCTTGAACTTTTCAAAGGTCTCAGACTTGTGTTTCATCAAGTAGACATACCCATATCTGCTTAAGTCATCAGTGAGGGTGAGAACATAACGATAGCCACCGCGAGCCTCAACGCTCATCGGTCCACATACATCGATATGTATTATTTCCAACAAGCTGGTTGCTCGCTCCATTGTTCCGGAGAACGGAGTCTTAGTCATCTTGCCCATGAGGCATGGTTCGCACGTGTCAAATGATTCATAATCAAGAGACTCCAAAAGTCCATCTGCATGGAGTTTCTTCATGCGTTTGACACCAATATGACCAAGGCGGCAGTGCCACAAGTATGTGGGATTATCATTATCAACCTTACATCGTTTGGCATTCACACTATGAATATGTGTAACATCACGTTCGAGATTCAATAAAAATAAACCATTAACCAACGGGGCATGACCATAAATCATATCTCTCATATAAATAGAACAACCATTATTCTCGGATTTAAATGAGTAGCCATCTCGCATCAAACGAGATCCAGATACAATGTTCATGCTCAAAGTTGGTAGTAAATAACAATTATTGAGGTTTAAAACTAATCCCGAAGGTAGATGTAGAGGTAGCGTGCCGACGGCGATCACATCGACCTTGGAACCATTCCCGACGTGCATCGTCACCTCGTCCTTTGCCAGTCTCCACTTATTCCGCAGCTCCTGTTTTGAGTTACAAATGTGAGCAACCGCACCGGTATCAAATACCCAGGGGCTACTACGAGCGCTGGTAAGGTACACATCAATAACATGTATATCATATATACCTTTGACGTTGCCGGCCTTCTTATCTGCTAAGTACTTGGGGCAGTTCCGCTTCCAGTGACCGGTTCCCTTGCAATAAAAGCACTCAGTCTCAGGCTTGGGTCCATTCTTGGGCTTCTTCCCGGCAACTGATTTACCGGGCGCGGCAACTGCTTTGCCGTCCTTCTTTAAGTTCTTCTTACCCTTGCCTTTCTTGAAACTAGTGGTCTTATTCACCATCAACACTTGATGTTCCTTTTTGATTTCCACCTCCGCTGATTTCAGCATCGAATATAACTCAGGAATGGACTTCTCCATCCCTTGCATATTGTAGTTCATCACAAAGCTCTTGTAGCTAGGTGGAAGCGACTGGAGGATTCTGTCAATAACCGAGTCATCCGGAAGATTAACTCCCAGCTGAGACAAGCGGTTGTGCAACCCAGACATTTTGAGTATGTGCTCGCTGACAGAACTATTTTTTTCCATCTTACAACTGAAGAACTTGTCGGAGACTTCATATCTCTCGACCCGGGCATGAGCTTGGAAAACCATTCTCAGCTCTTGGAACATCTCATATGCTCCGTGTTGCTCAAAACGCTTTTGGAGCCCCGGTTCTAAGCTGTAAAGCATGCCGCACTGAACCAGGGAGTAATCATCACTACGCGACTGCCAGGCGTTCATAACGTCTTGAGTTGCTGGGAAAACGGGTGCGTCACCTAGCGGTGCATCAAGGGCATATAATTTCTTGGAAGCTATGAGGATGATCCTCAAGTTACGGACCCAGTCCGTATAGTTGCTTCCATCGTCTTTCAGTTTGGTTTTCTCTAGGAACGCGTTGAAGTTGAGGGCAACATTAGCGTGGGCCATTGGATCTACAAGATAGATTGTAAAGACAATTTTAGACTAAGTTCATGATAATTAAGTTCATCTAATCAAATTATTTATGAACTCCCACTCAGATAGACATCCCTCTAGTCATCTAAGTGATACATGATCCATATCGACTAGGCCGTGTCCGATCATCACGTGAGACGGACTAGTCATCAATGGTGAACATCTCCATGTTGATCGCATCTACTATACGACTCATGTTCGACCTTTCGGTCTCTCGTGTTTCGAGGCCATGTCTGTACATGCTAGGCTCGTCAAGTCAACCTAAGTGTTTCGCGTGTGTAAATCTGGCTTACACTCGTTGTATGCGAACGTTAGAATCTATCACACCCGATCATCACGTGGTGCTTCGAAACAACGATCCTTCGCAACGGTGCACACTTAGGGGGAACACATTTCTTGAAATTTTAGTGAGGGATCATCTTATTTATGCTATCGTCGTTCTAAGCAAATAAGATGTAAAAACATGATAAACATCACATGCAAATCATAAAGTGACATGATATGGCCAATATCATCTTGCGCCTTTGATCTCCATCTTCGGGGCGCGGCATGATCACCATCGTCACCGGCACGACACCACGATCTCCATCATCATGATCTCCATCATCGTGTCTTCATGAAGTTGTCTCACCAACTATTACTTATACTACTATGGCTAACGGTTAGCAATAAAGTAAAGTAATTACATGGCGTTTTTGATTGACACGCAGGTCATACAATAAATTATGACAACGCCTATGGCTCCTGCCGGTTGTCATACTTATCGACATGCAAGTCGTGATTCCTATTACAAGAACATGATCAATCTGATACATCACATATATTTCATCACATCCTTTTGGCCATATCACATCACATAGCATACCCTGCAAAAACAAGTTAGACGTCCTCTAATTGTTGTTGCAAGTTTTACGTGGCTGCTATGGGTTTCTAGCAAGAATGTTTCTTACCTACGCAAAAGCCACAACGATGATATGCCAATTGCTATTTACCCTTCATAAGGACCCTCTTCATCGAATCCGATCCGACTAAAGTGGGAGAGACAGACACCCACTAGCCACCTTATGCAACAAGTGCATGTCAGGCGGTGGAACCAGTCTCACGTAAGCGTACGTGTAAAGTCGGTCCGGGCCGCTTCATCCCACAATGCTGCCGAATCAAGATAGGACTAGTAACGGCAAGCAAATTGACCAAATCATCGCCCACAACTACTTGTGTTCTACTCGTGCATAGAATCTACGCATAGACCTAGCTCTGATGCCACTGTTGGGGAACGTAGTAATAATTCAAAATTTTCCTACGTGTCACCAAGATCAATCTAGCAGATGCTAGCAACGAGAGAGAGGGAGTGCATCTTCATACCCTTGAAGATCGCTAAGCGGAAGCGTTACAAAGAATGCGGTGGATGGAGTCGTACTCGCGGCGATTCAAATCGCGGAAGATCCGATCCAAGCGCCGAACGGACGGCGCCTCCGCGTTCAACACACGTACAGCCCGGGGACGTCTCCTACTTCTTGATCCAGCAAGGGGGGAAGGAGAAGTTGAGAGAGAGCTCTGGCAGCACGACGGCGTGGTGGCGGTGGAGCTCGTGGTTATCCGGCAGAGCTTCGCTAAGCGCTACGGAGGAGGAGGAGGTGTAGGAAGGGGGAAGGGCTGCGCCAAGGGAAGGGTGTGTGGCTGCCCTCCCAACCCCCACTATTTATAGGGGGAAGGAGAGAGGGGGCCGGCCCCCCTAGATCCATCTAGAGGGGGGGGGGGGTGGCGGCCCCCCGGGGGGCGGCGGCCCCCCTAGGGTTTCCAACCCTAGGCGCCTTGGGCCCTTGGGGGGCGGCGGCCCCCCTAGGGTTTCCATCCCTAGGCGCCTTGGGCCCTTGGGGGGGGGGCGCACCAGCCCACTAAGGGGCTGGTTCCCACGCAACTACAGCCCATTAGGTCCTCCGGGGAAGGTGGACCCTCCCAGTGGACCCCCGAAACCCCTTCGGCGGTCCCGGTACAATACCGATAAACCCCGAAACCTTTCCGGTGACTGAAACTGGACTTCCCATATATAAATCTTCACCTCCGGACCATTCCGGAACTCCTCGAGACGTCCCGGATCTCATCCGGGACTCCGAACAACTTTCAGTAACCACATACAATTCCCATTACAACTCTAGCGTCACCGAACCTTAAGTGTGTAGACCCTACGGGTTCGGGAACCATGCAGTCATGACCGAGACACCTCTCCAGCCAATAACCAATAGAGGGATCTGGATACCCATATTGGCTCCCACATGTTCCACGATGATCTCGTTGGATGAACCACGATGTCAGGGATTCAATTAATCCCATATACAATTCCCTTTGTCCATCGGTATGTTACTTGCCCGAGATTCGATCGTCGGTATCCCTATACCTTGTTCAATCTCGTTACCGGCAAGTCTCTTTACTCGTTCCATAACACATGATCCCGTGACTAACTCCTTAGTCACATTGAGCTCATTATGATGATGTATTACCGAGTGGGCCCAGAGATACCTCTCCGTCACACGGAGTGACAAATCCCAGTCTCGATTCGTGCCAACCCAACAAACACTTTCGGAGACACCTGTAGTGCACCTTTATAGTCACCCAGTTACGTTGTGACGTTTGATACACCCAAAGCATTCCTACGGTATCCGGGAGTTGCACAATCTCATGGTCTAAGGAAATGATACTTCACATTAGAAAAGCTCTAGCAGACGAACTACACGATCTTGTGCTATGGTTAGGATTGGGTCTTGTCCATCACATCATTCTCCTAATGATGTGATCCTGTTATCAACGACATCCAATGTCCATGGCCAGGAAACCATGACCATCTATTGATCAACGAGCTAGTCATCTAGGGGCTCACTAGGGACATGGTGTGGTCTATGTATTCACACATGTATTACGGTTTTCGGCTAATACAATTATAGCATGAACAATAGACAATTATCATGAACAAGGAAATATAATAATAACCATTTTATTATTGCCTCTAGGGCATATTTCCAACAAGGTGACCAACGGTCAGATTGCCCATTCTCGGTGATGCCGATCCAACAATCTCGGTGGTACCGATATTGTGAAACTGCGTAACAGAAAGTTGGCAACCCAAACTCGGTGGCACCGAAGCAGAATCGGTTGCACCGAAAGGCTAGGGTTTGGCTTAGGTCTGTCTGAGTATGGGAATCGGTGGCACCGAGTGGAAGGTGTTGGTTGCACCGATTTTGGATGTTTGACTTTGGACAAACTTTTGTGGAAGAGCTTGTGGGTGTTTTTGGTGACTATCACTTGTGCACGTATGAGTATTTTGTTCACCAACAGTACCTTACCCCCTTTTAATAGTATTGGCTTTCCTATGGACTCAAAGTGATTTCTCACAAAGTAAAATGTAGAGTCCTCTTGCTTGAAGCTTTGCCAATCCATTTCCTTGCATCTTGGGGTATCTCCACAATCTCCACAATCCTTTTGCCAATCCTATCATTGAACGTTTCCTGAAATATACTTAGTGGAAACATTAGTTCAATGACTTATATGTTGTTATTAATTACCAAAACCACCAAGGGAGCAAATGTGCTTTCAATCTTCCCCTTTTTGGTAATTGATGACAACATATAGATCAAAGCTTCGACATATGATATAATCAATGAATATAATTGTCGCTTTGAGAAGTATGTGATAAGCAAGAGCTCCCCCTAAATTTGTGCATTATTTTAAAATTTGCGTTTGAATGCAAATGCACAATCGATTAGGTACATGGGGCACTTCTTCCATGTCACATACATCTTGGTGGTGTGCGAGAATAATTAGAGTTAATATCATAGCACAACACAATCAAGCAAAGGTGAAAGATCATCTCATAAGCATTAAGATGATAGGAAATAGTAGCATCACACATAACGTGTATGATCAAACACCAACAAACGTTTAACACAAGCAAATAAAAAAACAAATGTTTTTGAAACAGCGATAAAAACCAAACGCTCTCTCACTCCAAGCCTAAAGATCTATATACACTTCTCCCCCTTTGGCAACAAGTTACCAAAAAGTTCAAAGAGATATAGCTAAACGTTCTTGGGCTGATCTCCTCCGGTTGTTGATGAAGGAGTCGAGAGAACTGCGTCGGCGAAGATCTCAGCAGATGTCGTGGATGGAGTTGGAGTGGCAACTGGAGGAACTGGAGCTGATGGAGCTGAGGTGACAGTAGCAGGTGCTGATGAAGAGGGCCTCAAATCTGGAGCTGGCACAGTGGCTGATCTGGCCTGGGTGGTGAAGTGTGTGCCTGGCCTGAGAGGTGAGTCATCCTCATCATCATCATCATCATCATCATCATCAGAAGACTGAGGAAGAGGCACATAGTCAACTTCCTTCTTGAGCTCATTGACTGTCTTGGTCAGCCCATCTACCTTGTCATTAAGGGTCTTGATCCTGTTCTCGAAGATCCTGACAAGACTGTTTTGATTGTTCAGAATGTCCTTAATGTCCTTCTGCATGCCCTGAACTGATGAGATCAACAGATCCATTTGCTCGTTCCTGGATCTAGGGACTTGAGCACTAGTGGCTCTAGCTGCCTCTGCCTCTGCCTGTGCTTGAGCTGCAGCTGATGTGGGATGTTCTGGGTCCATCACCACAACGTTGTCCTCTAAATCTGGCTGTAGGGGCAAGTGGGGTCTGTCTAGAGCAAAGATGTGCTTCTCCAGCTTGGAGTTGATGAGCATCTGAATATAAGGTGCATAGCAGCATGAGCGCTTCTAATCAGCAGCAACCCTCTTCACTATCTCTACAATCAAATCCATCACACGTATCCTGGTGTGTCTGTCAAGATGGATCAGCATGTTGATGGAGTAGCCTCGGATCATCTTCTCATCTCCTGACTTGGGCATCAAGGTATGCCTCAATATGGTGTTCATGGTACGGAGGCCAGCCTGGAGGAAGTAGATAGAACCTAACTTGTGAGATTTCAAGTTAGCAGCAGGGATAACATTGTACATGTCCTTCATAGCATCATGGCTCTCCTTGGATTTAGAGTAGACATCCAAGTCACCATCCTGCACCTCTGGGACTCCTAAGATGGCAGCCCAATCATCAACAGTGGACTCGTATCTAGCTCCTTCAGTCATCCATACAATTCTACCATCTCCATAGAAATGAGCAGTGGAGTAGAATTGCATGATCATCTCATCATTCCATGTTGTAAACTCTTTGCCAACAAACTCATCTAGGCCAATGCAATGGAAGTTGTCTTGGACATTGGGAAAGTAATCTTCATTCTCCTTGATGTACTTCCAATCAACATATCTCATGTCACTCACAGCTGGACTCTTGTCAAGCAGCACAGTCTCATAGAAATCCTGTGGCTTCTTGGTGTAGAATCTGTAGTCCACAGCTGTCTTTCTCCTTTGGGCATATGGATCAATGGCTCTCCATGCCCTCAAACCAGAATCCTTCCTCTTCTTCATATCTTCAGCAAGTGGATGGCTGGGATTGTGTACAGGAAGGTGTGGCCTAAGTTTCATCAAGGCAGACATGGCATCCTCATCCTCATCTCTGGAGGTAGTTCCCTTGTTCTTCTCAGAAGCTGGAATCTTTCTGGATGTCCTCTTGGGCTTTTCAGCAGCAACCTTCTTGGGGGCAGACTTGGTGCTCTTGGATGTGCCAGTCTTTGGCATAGCATCTGCCATAAGCTTCTTTTGCTTCTTCTTGGGAGGGGCCTTGACAATCTGCTCTTCCTCCTCCTCAGCAGCAGCACCAGCAGCCTCCTCAGGGTCCTCATACATGGAAGTTTGCCTACCAGTGAAATAGACAATCCTCTTTCTGGCCTTCTTCTCACCCGCCTTCTTAGGCATAGATTTCCTTGGGGGCTCAATGGTCATGGTAGCTCTAGCACTCTCAGGTGCTCTCACAGCCTCAGAGCTAGCATAAAACTGACAGCTCTCCTGGTAGAAGTGGCTTCATTAGCATATTTCTTTGCAGCTTTTTCTTGCTTCTTGGCAAGAACTTCCTCTGGCACAAAATCTGAATCCTCCTCATCTGAATTCAGCTTCTTTCTGGCCCTAGTAGCAGCCTTGGGCAACCCATGAGAACCGGGGGTGCCTGTATCTAAAGATGAACTAGACTCTGGACTAGTGCCTGAATCCAATTCAACACTCTGCTCTCTGAAGTTGTTCTCACTGTCCTCAGCATCTGACATACTGTCCCTGTGAATAGAGTATAGAGGAGCAGAAGAAGATGAGTTATCACAAAATGCAGCTATTTTTGAAAGTTTGAACTAAGATTTCTCAAAATTTTGCATTCTGCCAAATGTATGTCGGTACAGCCGAGACAAAATTTTCGGACCCACCGAGACAAACAACCTGCTTTCCAGAAACTTGGCACCATTCTCGGTTTCACTAAAAATAGGTACTCGGTTCCACCGAGGTGTTCTCAGCTGGCCAGAAAATAAAATCGGTGCTACCTATTATTTTGCATCGGTTCTACCGAGATACATGAGGCGGACGGCAAAACCTAAAAAATCCATCATTCGCTATTCTAATGGAATCTTTAGAGGATAGAAGGGTTTGCAATATGTGGCTTATAGATAAATCTAACTTCATTGCGCAAGAATCGGACAGGGAGCGCCAGAAGAATCGAATCCGTACCCTAACTTGGCGACGGATCCGCTACGGCGAAGACGGTGGCGAAGATGCCCGTCGACGACGAGGATCCCAGCGGCGGAGATGCAAGGGGAAGCAAAGGCGACGACCAGGGGTCACGAATGTGCAGCGTTGGGTTTTGGGGCGTGACGGTTTGAAGATTGATTTTCAAAGCGTCGGGTCCACAGCATATATACCCTTTGCTGTCGGTGACACCGATTCTAAATTTTCGGTGTCACCGAGTTCCTCAACTGTCAGTTGACAGGGAAACTCGGTGTAATCGAGAATATGGAATCGGTAGTACCGAGATTGAAAACCAGATCAACCCTAGGCATTCGGTGAGACCGAGAATTGTGGGTTGGTTCCACCGAGATGCACTTGGGAGGTTTTAATGGTCAGTCCTTTGTCGATACGGAACTCCGAGTGCTCCACACACAGAGGGATCGAAAAGTACTTGTTCAAATTTTGTGATGCAGCATGAATAGAATATGAGGTGAGAAAGCATAGATAGCTAGAGAGTGGTCCTAGGCATTCTTGTCCATCCAATTGGCAAAAGAAAAATCAAAAGCCAAATAGCAACAATTGGATGTCCTCGAATGGGTAAATAAATGCAGACCAACATGCTCACATAATAAGATGTCAAATGAAATCATGGCAAACATGCACAAACATACTAGCATCAAACAAGCATTTTGGCGATGACGAAGTCATCTATATATGAGTATTTTGACTTCGGAGCCAAGTAAGAATACTTGATCATAGGTCATACTCATCGTTTAAGCACAAGTGGGATTACCACTTTTACATAAAGCATTTAATGTTGTCACATACTAAGAGATGCTTTGACTCAAGTCTTAGAGTAAAGCTCCCCCTTGATGTGACATCCCCCCATAAGAGGGATAAACTAACCTTGGGTTTTGTCGATGAAGACTTCATGTTGGCGAGGTAGTGGTAGATGCTTAAGGTTGATGAAGATCACCAAGAGTTGGGAGCATCCTTGTTGTTTCCTTACTCTTCTCACCTACATGGGTTAGTCCCAACACACAAGAGACAAATACAAGGATATCTATGGACATAGAGTGCAAAGCATGTGTAATGATGTCCATTGATTTGTTGATTACCTTGTCCCTTGGTTACCTTTGAGGGAATGTGTGACTCGTTGAACTATTGCATAAAGTTGATGTTGGTTGCAAATAATTTTTGCCAATAATGAATGTGAGTGAATTTCATTGGCGGAGTCACCCCTCAAGAACTCTCTAGTTCTTCTTCTTGGGGACCCACATCAAGTTGATGGGGATCCTTGGTGTTGAAGTAGCCTTTGTAGAAGTTGAGCTTGAAGTAGCCTTGGGAACCCACTCCACCAAAGCTAGGGATTCATCTTCATATGAGTCAATGTCCTCTTGAAGCTTGTTCTTGCCCTTGAGCTTGTGGTCTTGTGGTGGAAGGTCATCTTGAGTGTTTGTTCCCTTGGGAAGAGTATTTTCATACTTCTCCTTTTGAGGAACAAACTTGGGCTTAGGGTATTTACCTTCTTCCCATTCAACTCCATTAGCGTTGAAGTAGCCAACACCATGGTTCTTTCGGTATCCTCCGTGCTTGCGTACAATTTCCTCAAATTGCTTACACCCGGCAAGACTCTTGTAGATACCTTTCTCTATAATTCCTTTCAATAAAGCATTTTCTTGCTCAAGTGTAACTTGGCTAAGAGAATCATCATTAGTGGAATCAATAGAACTACTAGAAGCAACATCATTAGGTTTAGCATTTTTATTGTTGCTACTAGATGAAGAACCTTTCTTGCCTTTGTTACTAGTTTGTTTAGTTTTAACTTGAGGCATGAATGTAGACAAGAGTAGTCGTTTGGCTAGATAAGATGAAGTCTTCTTTCGGAGATCGTCATTGATAGCTTTAAGAAACTCATGCTCTTGCTCCAAGTTGAGCTTCTCGAAGCGTAGCTTCTCATGAGTTCTTACAAGCTCTCTAGATTCATGAGCTAACTTAAGAGTGTTTAGTTCTTTAGTTAGTTGTTCTATTTTCATCTTATCATCATCAATTGACTTATCTTGACTAGCATGAGAATTATCAAATTCACTTTGACTAACATCACTAGTTTTATCAAAGAGCAAGTCATCATCACAAAGCAAATCATCTTCATCACTATTGAAATCAAGATACTCGGGGTATGATACCTTGGGGCCTTTAGCCATGAAGCAACTTCCACTCCCTTCGTTTGGTGAATCAAATAGATCATAGGAGTTGGTAGTCACTAGTGCAATTCCGGCAACACCATCATCTTGACTATAGTCGGAGTCGGAGTGATAGCTTCTCTCGGAGTTGTTGTCGGAGTCGGAGCCGGAAACCCATTCACCAACATGAGCTTGATGTTTTCTTCTTGTGTAGCTCTTGGTGTACTTGTCCTTCTTCTCCGAATCTCTACTTCTCCTTGAGGGTCTTCGTTCATAACGATCATCTCTACTCCTTCTCTCTCTTTGAGGTGATTCATTCCTTGAGCTTCGTCTTCTAGGTGACTCTTCTCTTCGTTTGTAGGGAGCCGTGCACTCATTGGAGTAGTGTCCGGGCTTCCCACAATTGTAGCAATTGCGGTCACGACTTGACAAACGCTTCTCATCATATCTTGAGTTGGAGCTTCGTTCTTTGCCTCTATTCTTGTAGAACTTGTTGAATTTCTTGACCATGAGGCTTATCTCTTCATTGGTGACAAGGTTGTCGCTTGAAGTTGCGGGAGCATCACTTGTGGCTTTGTAAGCACCGCTAGACTTGTTTTGAAGCTCTTCTTTGTCTTTGAGTGTCATCTCATGAGCAACAATCCTTCCAATGACTTCCGTAGGCTTGAGATCTTTGTAGTTGGGCATCATTTGGATCAATGTGCACACGGTGTCGTATCTCTCATCCAAAGCTCTAAGTATCTTCTTGATGATGAATTTGTCGGTCATTTCTTCGCTTCCTAAGACGGCAATCTCATTGGTGATGAGAGCTAGCCTAGAGTACATCTCCGCGACTCCTTCACCATCCTTCATCTTGAACTTGTCAAGTTGACTTTGAAGAACATCCAACTTGGATTCTCTCACGGACTCAGTTCCTTCATGCATATCAACCAAAGTATCCCAAATCTCTTTTGCATTCTCAAGACGGCTGATTTTGTTGAATTCTTCGGGGCATAGGTAGTTGAAGAGAATGTCGCATGCTTGAGCGTTGTATTGCAACATCTTCAATTCATCCGCGGTCGCTTCACGATCCGGTTCCTTTCCATCAGTGAAGAATTCACCTTGCAAGCCAACACGAACAACAACCCATATGACGGGGTTATGACCAAGAATATGCATTTTCATTTTGTGCTTCCAACTAGCAAAATTAGTGCCATCAAAGTACGAACCTCTACGGTGATAATTTCCCTCACTAGACGCCATACTCTCCTAGGTTGTGAGACCAATGCAATGGAGACCAAAGCTCTGATACCACTTGTAGGACCGAAAGTATGTCTAGAGGGGGGGTGATTAGACTACTTGACCAAATAAAATTTCTACCTTTTCCCAAATTTTAGTGTTGGTAGATTTTAACGTTAATGGCAAGTCAAGTACACCCTACACATGCATGTCTAAGAGTATAGCAGCGGAAAGTAACAACAAGCATGAGTAGAAAGGAAGGGTTGGAAGATCAAACGCAATTGTGGACACGATGATTTTTCCCGTGGTTCCGATAGGTGGTGCTATCGTACATCCACGTTTATGGAGTGTTCAACCCACGAAGGGTAACGGCCGCGAGAGTCCACGGAGGGCTCCACCCATGAAGGGTCCACGAAGTAGCAACCTCGACTATTCCATAACGGCTTCCGTCCACGAAGGACTAGCCTCACTATGGGTAGATCTTCACAAAGTAGGCGATCTCCTTGCCCTTACAAACTTCTTGGTTCAACTCCACAACACGAAGTAGGAGGCTCCCAAGCGACACCTAACCAATCTAGGAGGCACCACCCTCCAAAAGGTAATAGGCTCGGCAATGTCGATGAACTCCTTGCTCTTGTGCTTCAAGATGATAGACTCCTCAACACACAATCACTCTCTCACATATTTGGCTTGGTGGAAGAGATGGGATTGGTGGAAAGCAACTTGGGGAGGCTAGAGATCAAGATTCATATGGTTGGAATGGAATGGCATGATCTCAACACATGAGTAGGTGGCTCTCTCTCAGAAAACAGGATGGGGCAAGTATGGAATAGTTCTGAGTGCTTCTCTTTCGAGTGGGTGGTGGTGAAGGGGTATATTGTGGCACCCCAGCTCAGAGAACCGGATTACCAGTGTTTCCAACCCAGAGATCATGTCTTCTGGAAACACACAACAACTTGGTATAGAACAGAACTGAACTTTATTGATAGCTGATAGGTACAAGCTCATATTTTACAATGATAACGAGGCCAAAGGCACCCTCGGTGCTATGACAGTATCCACATTATTTATGGAACATAGCAGGGCCTCGGAACTACTAAGTACTTCTACGACGTAGCGGATCATAGCGGCAACTCCATCCACAGGGACACTGCTGTGGACACATCCTAGTTAGCGTAGCACGAACCATCAGGACCTCCGTCCTCGGCTTCTCCTGCATCTGGCATGATACGCCAGGTGAGTACTTTGAATGTACTCGCAAGCTCACGACAACCAAGTAATGCAGCAAACAATAGCATGGCAATCACATGTTAAATACTTAAGCAATTCACTTACTGCACCGGTCATTAACTTACTCTCAATCGGGTTGTCCCACAACCCTCGGAATACTCATAAGTCATCGAGTACTTCCGACCATACGAAGAGTTCTTCCATCATTACTAACATTGATACAGTTGACCATCTACTGAGGTCTGGACGGGCTGTCCAATACCGTGGACGCGGCTATTCGAATAGATTTTTACACTCTGCAGAGGTTGCGCACTTTACCCACACCATGAAGCACCTGGCCTCGCGATCCCCTTCGGGTGGACCAGCGTTGCTTCAACAAAACCTGCCTGACCCGTGACTCTCTCATCGTACCTCCGGCATTCATCCTCCCCCGGAGGCCTGCCCTGGGTGGCCCTTGTGTCCCCATGACACCTGTGTCCTCATGACACCTGCCACCGTCGTGGCCAAATAAAACTGTCCCAAACGGGGATGCCGGCACAAACAACAACTGGGCTCACAGGATTATCGCCGCCTACCTGATCAGGGTAGCACGCGCGCATAACCCTCCCTCTTTGGAGGTACCAGTGAAAGATCACGCAGTCAGGCCAAGTCAAGGCCGTCCCATACCGGCAAATGTGGTTGCACGGGTAAGCCCGGACAGGTGACTCAAGATCAACCACTAAGTCACTTAGCAAAATAGTGGTTATCACAACATGCCATTATCTACTTAATTTATTCTATGAATTATCTCAAAGCAACTAAATAAGCATAATATATTAGAATATGCAATGCTATCGGAATGCTTCATGAAATGGGTATCATGGCTTGCCTAGCTCTATTGGGTTGTTCAAACACTCTTGGTCTTCAAATGCACCACAATCTCCTTCTGAAAATATTTTTAAAGTGTAAAGGAAAATGTCACATAATGCTTTTCTGTTCACCAACAATTCTGTGAGTATTGGAAAAATACCAAAGTTTGTCAAAAAATAAAAGGGCTCAGTACCAACACAATGCAAAAAGAATCAACTGAATTGGGTTTGTAGATTAAAAGTTATTCATGGTCAAAGTTTGGTCAAAATCTGGAATTAAATAAATGAAAAACAGAACCAGAAAACCCTCCAGCGGCCACGTCGAAGGCGTATTCTTCTTAGAATACGCCTCCACTCATACCGCTTCGGGCGCGGGCGGGGTCGCTGACAGGTGCGGCCTGTCTGGTTTAAAACAGAGGGAGAGGAGGGCAGAGAGGAGCGGCGGCTCACCGGCGACGTTCACCGGAGTTAGAGACGGCGGCGAGGTCAGGCGACTGCGGGGATGGAACGGGCGCTCGACGGCGAGCACGTACGTACCCGCAGCTCCTCCGGAGGTGGACGGACGGCGTCGCCCCCTTCCTCTCCGGCGGGTGGAGCTCAAGGTGGTCGCCGACGATGGAGATTCCGAAGGGGATTGGGCTGGGCAAAGGGTCGAGGAGGACCAGGGAGACCTACTGAGCTCGATGGTTGGCTCAGGAGGGCTGGAAAGGGGCTGGAGATGGCTGGCTATAGAGAGGATTCAGGCGGCGGAGCCTTCGCCGGAGTCGAGGGAGACGAGCTCCCGGCTCTTGCTGGGGTGCTCTAGGGTCGCTTCAGAGGTGGCGAGGAGGGGTGAGGAGCTAGGAGGGGCTGAGCGGGGCTTTATATAGGCGGAAGACGAAGGCAGCCGAGCTCTCCCGAAGCGGCGAGGCTCGGGCACGCCACTGGAGCAAGGACGGCGAGCTGGCCGTCGCGGCGTGGAGTGAGGTGATGGAGGAGGGCAGAGGAGCGACGGGACGGGTCCGGCGCCATCAATGGCTCGCGGACAACCACAGTGGCCAGAGTCTACTGTTCTTCCCGTGGCGGAGCTTGGCTGGGAGAGGCGGCGGCCTTCGCCGGCGGTCAGGAGGGTTCAGGAGACGCCACGCGTTCGACTGGGGCGCTGTCGGCACCAATGGACAAGGGGGGACAGCGAGGGACGGCTCGGGCGAGCGCATCCGACTCTGGCGCCGCGCAGAGCGCGTGCTCTGGCATGCCAGCACCGTGCTCACCACGGTTGCGGCCACCAGGAGGCCACGCGGGCCTGGCGCTCCTTGTCCAGGGTGTCGACCTTCATCCCCCTAGCCTCTCTATACCACTGGTTCGACCAGATGCACTCTGGTTTGATGGGTAGCATCACCTACAGATCCTGACTGCAAACTTGAGAGGGTTCTGGAGAGAGGATAAGATGGAGATGGATCTAGTGGATATGTCTGGTGTTATCTATCTTGGAAGGACTATAAACTGGCAAGGTTTGGAGAGATTTGAAAAAGATTTGAGCATAGTTCCTTTAGAAACCACCATTCTGGTCCAGAAAGCAAATGAGCTTGTGGCACTCACATGGATGCTCTGCTAATGATGAAACTTGGTGGAGTGAAGTTATTTGTTAGTGCACACATGCCATAAAAATTGTGGATCAATTGTGCACCGCTAGCTTGTACTTCCTTCACAAAGTTCTTAGATAAGCAGAATCTTGTCAGAGTTTTGCTGCTCAAAATTTGTACTGGACCAGATGATGTTTTTGGATATTGTGGCTATATAGGATCCCTAGGAGCTTGGGGAATTTATTGAGAATTTTCTGAGATAAGGAAAATGGGGTTGCTTCACAATGGACAAATTCTGGTCAGGAATAAAACAATTATTCTGGCCAAAATTTTACATTGGGCAATGGAATATTTTTGGAGATTATGGAATCATATGATGATGAGAAGGTGTGGAAAAAGTTTGGGAGTTTATTGATCATCCAAACTATAGGTTGCTTCACAACCCATAGTGGTGACATAATTTCCCAAATAAAGAAAGGGTTTATTGGAAAATATTAAATATTGGAAATTGATCCAGGAGATATGCAGAAAGGTTTTGGCAAGATGAGGAGAGTTTTGGGTTACTTGGGAAAAGATTTAAAGATTCACAGATCCAAATCAATTGAAAAGGTTTGAAAATCAACCAAGTTTGCAATTAAAATCCAAATGATTTGGAAAAGAAAAAGTTGTCAAAAACCAGGGTGTCACATATATATAGGCATCCCCAAAAATCCAACCGTTACACACAAAATGACCAACTCGGTGACACCGATGTGTTAATCTCGGTGGTACCGAAGTGACCAAAAGGTGGCAACTTTTGAATCTCGGTGAGACTGATATATGAAACTCGGTTGCACCGATAAGGTGACCAACGGTCAGATTGCCCATTCTGGGTGACGCCGATCCAACAATCTCGGTGGTACCGATATTGTGAAACTGCGTAACAGAAAGTTTGCAACCCAAACTCGGTGGCACCGAAGCAGAATCGGTTGCACCGAAAGGCTAGGGTTTGGCTTAGGTCTGTCTGAGGATGGGAATCGGTGGCACCGAGTGGAAGGTGGTGGTTGCACCGATTTTGGATGTTTGAGTTTGGACAGACTTTTGTGGAAGAGCTTGTGGGTGTTTTTGGTGACTATCACTTATGCACGTATGAGCATTTTGTTCACCAACAGTACCTTACCCCCTTTTAATAGTATTGGCTTTCCTATGGACTCAAAGTGATTTCTCACAAAGTAAAATGTAGAGTCCTCTTGCTTGAAGCTTTGCCAATCCATTTCCTTGCATCTTGGGGTATCTCCACAATCTCCACAATCCTTTTGCCAATCCTATCATTGAACTTTTCCTGAAATATACTTAGTGGAAACATTAGTTCAATGACTTATATGTTGTTATTAATTACCAAAATCACCAAGGGAGCAAATGTGCTTTCAATCTCCCCCTTTTTGGTAATTGATGACAACATATAGATCAAAGCTTCGACATATGATATAATCAATGAATATAATCGTCGCTTTGAGAAGTGTGTGATAAGCAAGAGCTCCCCCTAAATTTGTGCATTATTTTAAATTTCCAAGCATTTATACACCATTTTGCTCGTTGTTTTACACTTGCTACCTTGCTATTTTTATATTTTCAGATTACAAAAACCTATATCTATCATCCATATTGCTTTTGTATCACCATCTCACCTATACAATTTGCCATTGTATTGGGTGTGTTGGGGACACAAGAGATTTCTTGTATTTGATTGCAGGGTTGTTTGAGAGAGACCATCTTCATCCTAAACCTCCCACGGATTGATAAACCTTAGGTCATCCACTTGAGGGAAAATTGCTACTGTCCTACAAAACTCTGCGCTTGGAGGCCCAACACGAGTCTACAAGAATAAAGTTGCGTAGTAGACATTAAGTGCATATGCCTCTTGACCCATTCTTTGCTATTCTCACTTGGTCCGGCTCTCGTGGCTCCTCCAGGGCCATTTTTTCTTTGCCGCTGGCTTTGAATTGCCGGCTCAATGGTGGCCGACCCACTTTGCTCTTCCAGGGACGCTTCTTTCATGGAAAGCTCTCCTGTTTCTTTTGATATGTTGAAATAGACCAGATCGCGGGGATAGCAGGCCAATGCGCCTATTCATTGAGCAACTCGGCGTGGGTGGAGTCTGATAATAGATATATACTTCTTTTATTTGCTCCATCGTTGTTGGAGTAAACCGGACTGCGGGAGCGGTGGCTTGCGCCCTCCCGTTGGGCGGCTCGGGCGAGCAGGCGTGGCACCGGCGCATTGATGTAAACCATACCGGGGGGGGGGGGGGGGCTCACGAGCAAGCAGGCGCGACCCCGGTGTGTTGATGTAGACCGGACCGCGGGGGCGGCGGCTCACGCGCATCCGTTGGATGGCTCGAGCGAGCAGGCGCAGCCCCGGTGTGTTGATGTAGACCGGACCGCGGGGGCGGCGGCTTGCGCGCGTCCATTGGGAGGCTCATACGGACAGGCACATCGCCGACGTGTTGATGTAGACGCGGGAGTCGCCTGTGGCGTTGTAAGCAGGCACGGACGCGTGAGTCATCCGCGGCGTTGGAAACTGACGCAGACACGTGAGTCGGCCGCCGCGTTGGAGGCCGTTGCAGACACGCGAGTCGATCGCGGCGTTGGAAGCTGACGCGAATGCACGAGTCGGCCGCAACATTGGAGGCCGGTCTAGATGAGCGAGTCGGTCGTGGCATGGGAAGCCAGCGCTGACGCGCGAGTCGGTAGTGGAGTGTTGATGTAGTCCGGACCGCACGGGCGGCAGCCTGCACGCATTTCCGTCGGACAGTGCGGCATGGACGGATGCTGGCGCATGATGATGTTGTCACGAGCTCCGTATTCGTGGTATAACGCCGCTTTTATAATTAATAAATGTCCTGTGAAAAATATATTGCAGGGCAGAATAATTGTTCTCGAAGGAAATTAAAGTGTTCTGATAAAATAAATAAGGCAGATAGTACCTGGTATTTTTGTGAATGAACGCGGACGTTTTCCCAGATGAACGCAAACGTAGAGCGAGAATAGCAAGCACAGTTGTTCTTCTGTTGATCTTCATTTGAAAAGAGAAGTAATAATGGAGTACGTCTTCGTACTGCTACATAGTACTAGTTGAATCATCCACCACGTGATCTCCCTTTTTTTTGTGAAACTGGTTCTCGTCGTCGCCCCAAAAGTCCTGACTAGAGCCGGTTGGTTGTTTTTCTCCATCAATCATGCATGATCTAAGTACTTTCCTCGATCCGTGTGAGCAGAAGTAGCAGCAGTTACATCGCATCTGGTTTCATGGGTATTTGAGCCTATAATGCAGCATCAACAACTTGCAGAATTTGGCGGATTGGACAGACCTCCCATCTCTTCTCCTTTTTTTACTTGTAAGATCATGAAACACGACAGCTCGATTCTCTTGGCCTTGTGTTGGGTTTTGTTCTAGTGGTAGCCTGGCAGCAGCGGCAGCAGTTTACATCGGGCTAGCGGCTGCCCTTGATACATGTGCCCATGCTATTCTGGCCATGCACGCCGCCGTGATTCACCCTTTTTTTGTGATCCAATCGATGGAAATCGCAACAGGAGATCTTCTCGGGACGTACACCTGTACATGGTCCGTGCGTCTGCGGTACGCAAGTGAATTGTTTTCCTCTGGACAGACTACTTTCAAATTTGATGCTCGCACCTATCGATCTTGGACACTGATTCAGCAACTTTCTGCGGCGGCATGCAGTGGAATTTTCTATCTCAAACCACCCCTGCCCTTGATTATGTTTGTAGTTTGTTAAACTAACTTGAAGCTTTGTAGAACAACGACGTCCACAATCCTTCGTGAGAGGCCGGCCGCTAGTCAACTTTTTATTCCTGCGTTAGCCATCATGGAGATTTGGACTGGCCGTGAGAGACCACGAGCCGCCGAATTTTTCTGATCTGGACTGATGAACTCGAAGGCGACGTAGATCCTTCCAAGACATTTTTTTTTCATCTGCACAATCGCGAGCTTCTCGATCCTTGGAAGAGCTCCCTCCAAGAACACAACATCATCGTGCGTTGGCCCCACGGTGGGCTCCAACTGTCGTGGTTTTGTCACGGCAGATGTCCTCGTGAGAGAACTTAGGTGTGAGGCCATAGTAACTATGTGGCGGCTCGAAGGGGTTGGTCGGAATCGAGAGACGCGAGTTTTACCCAGGTTCGGCCCCTCCGATGGAGGTAAAGTCCTACGTCCTGCTTTGTGTGTATTGATGATGATGATCTCGATTACAAGGGTGCTCTTTCGCTACCTCAAGTCTTGAGGGTTTCTAATCTGTCTATCTCTAATGACTTAACTTCCCCCTCTTGGGGTGCCTTGCCCCTCCTTATATAACTTGAAGGGCCAGACTTACATGTAGAGTCCTAGTAGGATTAGGACTAGTCTCTCTTCTATTACAAGATCAAACCTAGTCCGGGTCTAGCTTCCATTAATTGGAGTCCTACTCTGTGAGTCAGGCCTCCAGGCCTTTCCGTGAGCCGCATTCCGCCGGATTGCACACTGGGCCTTTGGGCCTGCCCGTACGAGCCGACATATTGGGCTCCTTGTCAAGCCGGCCTCCTGCCGGGTCTCGTCACTGAGCCATGGATTCCTCCTCATCATCTTTATCCTAACCCAAAAAATGGGGTGCCCCATAGAGCTATCATCCGTAGGCCGGGTCAACCCTTTGGCCGGGTTATAACCATGGGGAATATCCCTGACAACTTTGGCATCGAAGGAAAGCTCGCACCACGCTTTGTCGGTCCTTTGAAGATTGTGGGCAAGAGAGGCGACCTTGCCTACCAACTCGAGCTTCCTTCCAATTTCTCCAATGTGCATGACGTCTTTCACGTCTCTCAGCTCCGGAAGTGTTTCAAGACTCCTGAGCGCACCATTGATTTCCAGGACATTGATCTCCAAGCAGACCTATCCTATCGTGAGCATACATTGCTATCCTTGAAGAGATTGAGCGCAAGACTCGCAACAAATCTATCAAGTTCCTCAAAGTGAAGTGGTCCCATCATTCCGATAAAGAAGCCACTTGGGAGCGTGAGGACCTTCTGCATTCCGAATATCCTGAATTCTTTCGTTCCTAGATCTCAGGATGAGATCTTCTTATAGTGGGGGAGAGTTGTAATAGCCCAAGTGCAACTTTCCATAATTGTATCCATTTCATGTAGGAATCGATGTATGACTTGCCATTGTTGATTTGAATTTGAATTCATAATGTGCCTCATGTCATCATGTCATTCATTTTATCATAGCATCATGGCATCCTCTACTTTTGTGTGGCTTGGTGTTTGAGTGAGGGTATATGTTGTGATGATGCGTTGCAACCCAAGTGGTATGTTCATGTGTGAAACCCCCCTACAAATTCTTGTGGACAATACCTCCATCTCTCTTTAATTCAAATGTTATGAAAGGTTGGGTTTTTTGCTTTATCCAAGTCCTCCCTAAAAATGTTGTTAACTTGACTAATATGTTGTATGTTATTTTAAAATCATTCTCATCCATGTGCTACTCTCTCTACCTTTTTATAAATTGCAAAACAGATTCAAATGGTCAAAAAGGGCATTTTAATTTTCTCTCTTAAATTCCCCAAACCAATTTTATAAAGTTGTAGATAATTCCAGCATCCCAAAACAATTTTTCTTTCACTCAAATTCATTTCCAAACTTCCCTGGTCTTTTTCTATTGTTCTATTGTTTGTTTTAATAAAATGGAAATGCCAGGGAGAGAGAGAGAGAGAGCTAACTGCATCCCAGCCGGCCCACCTTGCCTCCCCTCCCGCAAACCCAACTCGCGCTTGGCAGCACAGTCTGCCTCCTCCCCACGCGAGTCGTCGTCCTCCCCTGTACGGTAGGGCATCCAGAGGCGCCACATCGGCACCCGATTGATTTGATGGCCGTCGGATCCAATAGAAGCCTATAAATCATGTCGCAGAGTGAGCCCTAACCCTACTCCATCCATTCCTTCCCTCTCCCTACCTCGCCGCTACCGGTAAGTTCTCTCCAAGTGTCGTCGTTTTCTCACAACAGATGCCAGGGGGTGGCTAATTGAGGTGAGAGCAAGGCTGCCGTGGAAGACCCGGGACGGGATAGGGCAGTAGCCCGCGGTGGTTTACCCAGGTTCGGGGCTCTCCGGAGAGATAACACCCCTAATCCTGCATGTCTGATGATATATGTAGTGTATCTGGTAATACAAAGTTGCTCCTAGAGCTGTGTGGGAGAAGAGAGCCATGGGCTCCTCTCCTCATGCGTGTGTGTGTGTGAGAGAGAGAGAGAGGGAAATGAGAGAAAGTGAGAGTGAGAGGGGCTTCACCGTGGGTGAGCTCCCCTGGTGCCTCTTATAAAGGGAGGCCCAGGGGACAAGGGGTGGCCCACATGGCCAACTATCCACTATTGGAGATGACATATGAGATGACGCGTGATGCAGGCTACAGTGCACCACTATTGGAGATGACATGCGAGGTGACGCGTGATGCATGCTACAGTGCACCACTATTGGGGCGCAGTGAAGTGACACATGACGCATGCTATAGTGTCTTCATGTCGTGTCCGATGGGACGGGGCGGTTGACCTCGCGCAGCAGGCCGACTGGAGCAGCCGTACGGGGGTCGGACGGAGCAGCCGGCTGGTGCAGCCGGGCAGGGAGCCGGCTGGACTAAGTAGCCGGCCAGACCGGGGTGCCAGCCGGAGTAGCCGGTCAGGGGGGGGGGGCGTTGGCCGCCCTGTGGTTTTAAAATGTTGAGTCGCCTCCTTGAGCCTACCTGGGGGTAATCCCCCCGACAGTAGCCTCCGAGCCTCCGGGCGACTTGGAGAGTCGGGCGGAGGGTTTTCGCCGTTGTCGTTGTTGTTGCCGAAGTTGTTGATGACGGTCGATTGCGGGCCGGGAACGGCGCGGCTTGCTTCCAGTGGGGGCGTGCCAGCGCACCCGCTGGGTGTAGCCTCCGAGCCTCCGGGCGACTCGAAGAGTCAGGCGGAGGGTCTTTGCTATTGCTGAAGGAGATAGTGGCAATGAGGACGCCGGGTACGGACGCGGGGTCCGCCGACCGATGGGCGTAGGACCCTGCCGGGCGCGGACGCGGGGTCTGCCGGCTGACGGGCGCGGAGCCCTGCCAAGGGCGGACGCGGGGTCCGCCGGCTGTTGAGCGCGAGGCGCTACCGGGCGCAGACGCGGGGTCCGCCGACTGGTGGGCGCGGTCCGCCAGCTGTTGAGCGCGAGGCGCTGCCGGGCGTGGACGTGGGGTCCGCCGGCTGATGGGTGCGGGGCCCTGCCGGGGGCGAACGCGGGGTTTACCGACTGTTGAGCGCGAGGCGCTGCCGGGCGCAGACGCGGGGTCCGCCGGCTGATGGGCGCGGAGCCCTACTAGGGGCGGACGCGGGGTCCGCCGGCTGTTGAGCGCGAGGCGCTGCCGAGGGCGGACGCGGGGTCCGCCGGCTGTTGAGCGCGGGGCGCTGCCGGGCGTGGCTTCCAAGCCTTCGAGCGAGGGGGTTCCTGATGGAAAAATGTCGGGCGTGGACGCGGGGTTCGCCTACTAATGGGCGCGGGGCCCTGCCGGGCGCGGACGCGGGGTCCATCGGCTGGTGGGCGCAGGGCCCTACCTGGCGTGGACGCGGAGTCCATCGGCTAGCGGTTTCCAGCGAGGGCGCACCAGCGCACCCGCTGGGTGTAGCCTCCGAGCCTCCGGGCGACTCGAAGAGTCGGGCGGAGGGTCTTTGCTGTTGCCGAAGCAGACGGTGGCGTCGAGGATGTCCGGCGCGGACGCGGGGTCCGCCGACTGATGGGCACGGGGCCCTGCCGGGCGCGAACGTGGAGTCCGCAGGCTGATGGGCGCGGGGCCGTGCCGGGCGCGGACGTGGGGTCCACAGGCTGATGGGCGAGGGGCCGTGCTGGGCGCGGACGCGGGGTCCACCGGCTGTTGAGCGCGAGGCGCTGCCGAGGGCGGACGCGGGGTCCGCCGGCTGATGGGCGCAAAACCCTGCCGGGGCGAACGCAGGGTCCACCGGCTGTCGAGCGCGAGGTGCTGCCGGCGCGGACGCGGGGTCTGCTGGCTGATGAGCGCGAGGCGTTGCCGGGCGCGGACGCGGGGTCCGTCGGCTGATGGGCGCGGAGCCCTGCCGGGGCGGACGCGGGGTCCGCCGGTTGTTGAGCGCGAGGCGCTACCGTGCGCGGACGCGGGGTCCGCCGGCTGATCGGCACGGAGCCTTGCCGGGGACTGGCGCGGGGTCCGCCGGCTGTTGAGCGCGCGGCGCTGCCGAGGGCGGAGGTGGGTCCACCGGCTGTTGAGTGCGAGGCCCTGCCGGGCGCGGACGCGGGGTCCGCCGGCTGATGGGCACAGAGCCCTGCCGGGAGTGGCTTCCAAGCCTCCGAGCGAGGGGGTTCCTCATGGAAATGATCATGCAAAAGACAAGTTTAGTCGATGCAGATGTGTGATACGTCCATTTTGCATCATGCTCTGATATTGATATTTATTGCATTAAGGGCTGTTATTACACATTATGGTACAATACTTATGCCTTTTCTCTCTTATTTTACAAGGTTTACATGAAGAGGGAGATTGCCGGCAGCTAGAATTCTGGACTGGAAAAGGAGCAAATATGAGATACCTATTCTGCACAACTCCAAAAGTCCTGAAAAGTTACGGAGAATTATTTTGGAATATATAAAAAATATTGGGCAAAAGAAATACCAGAGGGGACCCACCAGGAGGCCACAAGCCTGGGGGGCGCGCCCTACCCCCCAGGGCGCGCCCCTGTGGCTTGTGGGCCCCCTGGCAGCCCTCCGGTGCCCATCTTCTACTATATGGAGGGTTTTGACCTGGAAAAAAACCATAAGGGAGCTTTCGAGACGAAGCGCCGCCGTCTCGAGGCGGAACTTGGGCAGAACCAATCTAGGGCTCCGACGGAGCTGTTCTGCCGGGGAAACTCCCCCCCCCCTGGAGGGGGAAATCGAAGCCATCGTCATCACTAACGATCCTCTCATCGAGAGGGGGTCAATCTCCATCAACATCTTCACCAGCACCATCTCCTCTCCAAACCCTAGTTCATCTCTTGTATCCGATCTTTGTCTCAAAACCTCAGATTGGTACCTATGGGTTGCTAGTAGTGTTGATTACTCCTTGTAGTTGATGCTAGTTGGTTTACTTGGTGGAAGATCATATGTTCAGATCCTTAATGATAATTAATACTCCTCTGATTGTGAACATGAATATTCTTTGTGAGTAGTTACGTTTGTTCCTGAGGACATGGGATAAGTCTTGTTATAAGTAATCATGTGAATTTGGTATTCGTTCGATATTTTGATGAGATGTATGTTGTCTCTCCTCTAGTGGTGTTATGTGAACGTCGACTACATGACACTTCACCAT
Source organism: Elymus sibiricus (assembly GCA_039707655.1). Lineage (NCBI taxonomy): Eukaryota > Viridiplantae > Streptophyta > Magnoliopsida > Poales > Poaceae > Elymus > Elymus sibiricus. The sequence continues at coordinate 142,540,461 of CM077665.1, read as the reverse complement.
TATTTGGGCCTAGGGGAAGGCATTGGGAAGTAATAAGTAGATGATGGGTTGCTAGAGTGACAGAAGCTTAAACCCTATTTTATGCGTTGCTTCGTAATGGGCTGATTTGGATCCATATGTTTCATGCTATGGTTAGATTCATCTTAATTCTTCTTTCGTAGTTGCGGATGCTTGCGAGAGAGGTTAATCATAAGTGGGATGTTTGTCCAAGTAAGGGCAGCACCCAAGCACCGGTCCACCCACATATCAAATTATCAAAGTAACGAACGCGAATCATATGAGCATGATGAAAACTAGCTTGACAAAAATTCCCATGTGTCCTCGGGAGCGCTTTGCTTTGTATAAGAGTTTGTCCAGGCTTGTCCTTTGCTACAAAAAGGATTGGGCCACCTTGCTGCACCTTTGTTACACTCGTTACTTGTTACCCATTATGAATTATCTTATCACACAACTATCTGTTACCGATAATTTCAGTGCTTGCAGAGAATACCTTGCTGAAAACTGCTTGTCATTTCCTTCTGCTCCTCGTTGAGTTCGACACTCTTACTTATCGAAAGGACTACGATAGATCCCCTATACTTGTGGGTCATCAAGACTCTTTTCTGGCGCCGTTGCCGGGGAGTGAAGCGCCTTTGGTGAGTGGAATTTGGTAAGGAATAATTTATATAGTGTGCTGAAATTTACTGTCACTTGTTACTATGGAAAATAATCCTTTGAGGGGCTTGTTCGGGGTATCTTCACCTCGACCGGAAGCACAAAGAGTTGCTCCTCAACCTACTGAACCTACTGAAAATATTTATTTTGAAATTCCTTCGGGTATGATAGAGAAACTGCTAGCTAATCCTTATGCAGGAGATGGAACACTACATCCTGATTTGCATCTAATCTATGTGGATGAAGTTTGTGGATTATTTAAGCTTGCAGGTTTGCCCGAGGATGATGTCAAGAAGAAGGTCTTTCCTTTATCTTTGAAGGAAAAGGCATTGACATGGTATAGGCTATGTGATGATTTTGGATCATGGAACTACAATCGATTGAGATTGGAATTTCATCAGAAGTTTTATCCTATGCATCTGGTTCATCGTGATCAAAATTATATTTATAATTTTTGGCCTCGTGAAGGAGAAAGTATCACTCAAGCTTGGGGGAGGCTTAAGTCAATGTTATATTCATGCCCCAATCATGAGCTCTCAAGAGAGATTATTATTCAGAATTTTTATGCTCGGCTTTCTCATAATGATCAATCCATGCTCGATACTTCTTGCTGGTTCCTTTATGAAGAAAGATATTGAATTGAAATGGGATTTATTGGAAAGAATTAAACGCAACTCTGAAGATTGGGAACTCGATGAAGGTATGGAGTCAGGTATAAACCTTAAGTTCGATTGTGTTAAATCCTTTATAGATACCGATGCTTTTCGTGATTTTAGCACTAAATATGGACTTGACTCTGAGATAGTAGCTTCTTTCTGTGAATCTTTTGCTGCTCACGTTGATCTCCCTAAGGAGAAGTGGTTTAAATATCATCCTCCCATTGAAGTGAAAGTAGTTGAACCTATTAAAGTTGAAGAAGAAACCATTACTTATAATGTTGATCCTGTTGTTCCTACTGCTTATATTGAGAAACCACCTTTCCCTGTTAGAATAAAGGAACATGCTAAAGCTTCAACTGTGGTTCGTAAGAGTTATGTTAGATCACCTACACCCCCTGAACAAATTAAAGTTGAACCTAGTATTGCTATGGTTAAAGATCTCTTGGTTGATAATATTGATGGGCATGTTATTCATTTCTGTGATGAAGCTGCTAGAATTGCTAAACCTGATACTAAAGATAAACATAGACCTATTGTTGGCATGCCTATTGTTTCTGTTAAAATAGGAGATCATTGTTATCATGGCTTATGTGACGTGGGTGCTAGTGTGAGTGCAATCCCCTTTACCTTATATCAAGAAATTATGAATGATATTGCACCAGCTGAATTAGAAGAAATTGATGTTACCATTAAGCTTGCTAATAGGGATACTATAGCACCAATTGGGATTGTTAGAGATGTTGAAGTATTGTGTGGGAAAATAAAATACCCTACTGATTTTCTTGTTCTTGGTTCCCCACAAGATGATTTTTGTCCCATTATATTTGGTAGACCTTTCTTGAATACTGTTAATGCTAAGATAGATTGTGAGAAAGAAACTGTTACGATAAGTTTTGGGGATGTGTCTCATGAGTTCAATTTCTCTAAATTTCGTAGACAACCCCATGACAAAGAATTTCCTAGTAAAGATAATTGTTGGTCTTGCTTCTATTGCTGTGCCTCCTACCGATCCCTTAGAACAATATTTGCTAGACCATGAAAACGATATGCATATGAATGAAAGGAATGAAATAGATAAGATTTTCTTTGATCAGCATCCTATTTTGAAACACAACTTGCCTGCTGAAATACTTGGGGATCCTCCTCCACCCAAGGGTGATCCCGTGTTTGAGCTTAAACAATTACTGAATACTCTGAAATACGCTTATCTTGATGAAAAGAAGATATATCCTGTTATTATTAGTGCTAACCTTTCAGAGCACGAAGAAAAGAGATTATTGAAAACTCTGAGGAAGCACCGTGCTGCTATTGGATATACTCTTGATGATCTTTAGGGCATTAGTCCCACTCTAGGTCAGCATAAAATTAATATGGAGCCTGATTCTAACCCATTTGTTGATCACCAACGACGGTTAAATTCTAAAATGAAAGAAGTGGTAAGAAATGAAATATTAAAGCTTCTGGAGGCAGGTATAATTTATCCTATTGCTGATAGTAGATGGGTTAGTCCCGTTCATTGTGTCCCTAAGAAGGGAGGTATTACCGTTGTTCCTAATGATAAAAATGAATTGATCCCGCAAAGAATTGTTACAGGTTATAGAATGGTAATTGATTTTAGGAAATTGAATAAAGCTACTAGGAAAGATCATTACCCTCTACCTTTTATTGATCAAATGCTAGAAAGACTATCCAAACACACACACTTTTGCTTTTTAGATGGTTATTCTGGTTTCTTTCAAATACATGTGTCAAAAGAGGACCAAGAGAAGACCACTTTTACTTGTCCTTTCGGTACCTTTGCTTATAGATGTATGCCTTTTGGTTTATGCAATGCACCTGCTACCTTTCAAAGATGTCTGACTGCTATATTCTCTGACTTTTGTGAAAAGATTGTTGAGGTTTTCATGGATGATTTCTCCATTTACGGAATTTCTTTTGATGATTGCTTGAGCAACCTTGATCGAGTTTTGCAGAGATGCGAAGAAACTAATCTTGTCTTGAATAGGGAGAAGTGCCACTTTATGGTTAATGAGGGTATTGTCTTGGGACACAAAATCTCCGAAAGAGGTATTGAAGTTGATAAAACTAAAGTTGATGCTATTGAAAAAATGCCGTGCCCTACGGATATCAGAGGTATAAGAAGTTTCCTTGGTCATGCTGGTTTCTATAGGAGGTTTATTAAAGACTTCTCTAAGATTTAGGCCTCTCACTAATCTTTTGCAAAAAGATGTTCCATTCATTTTTGATGATGATTGTGTAGAAGCATTTGAAATTCTTAAGAAAGCCTTGATCACTGCACCTGTTGTTCAACCACCTGACTGGAACCTACCCTTTGAAATTATGTGCGATGCTTGTGATTATGCCGTTGGGGCTGTTCTAGGACAGAGAGTTGATAAGAAATTAAATGTTATCCATTATGCTAGTAAAACTCTAGACAGTGCTCAAAGAAACTATGCTACCACTCAAAAGGAATTTTTAGCAGTTGTGTTTGCTTGTGATAAGTTCAGACCTTATATTGTTGATTCCAAAGTAACTGTTCACACTGATCATGCTGCTATTAAATACCTTATGGAAAAGAAAGATGCTAAACCTAGACTTATTAGATGGGTTCTTCTGCTACAAGAATTTGATTTGCATATTATTGATAGAAAGGGAGTCGAGAACCCCGTAGTAGATAACTTGTCTAGGTTAGAAAATGTTCTTGATGACCCACTACCTATTCATGATAGCTTTCCTGATGAACAATTAGCTTTCATAAATGCTTCACGTAATGCTCCTTGGTATGCTGATTATGCTAATTACATTGTTGCTAAATTTATACCACCTAGTTTCACATACCAACAAAAGAAAAAAGTTCTTCTATGATTTGAGACATTACTTTTGGGATGATCCACACCTTTATAAAGAAGGAGTAGATGGTGTTATTACACATTGTGTACCTGAGCATGAACAGGAATAGATCCTATACAAGTGTCACTCCGAGGCCTATGGAGGACACCACGCAGGAGATAGAACTGCACACAAGGTATTACAATCTGGTATTTATTGGCCTACTCTCTTCAAGGATGCTCGTAAGTTTGTCTTGTCTTGTGATGAATGTCAAAGAATTGGTAATATTAGTAGACGTCAGGAAATGCCTATGAATTACTCACTTGTTATTGAACCATTTGATGTTTGGGGTTTTGATTTTATGGGACCTTTTCCAAAGTCCAACGGGTATACCCATATTCTAGTTGCTGTTGATTATGTTACTAAGTGGGTGGAAGCTATTCCAACTAGTAGTGCTGATCATAACACTTCTATTAAAATGGTTAAGGAAGTTATTTTCCCTAGATTTGGAGTCCCTAGATATTTAATGACTGATGGTGGTTCACACTTTATTCATGGTGCTTTCCGTAAATTGCTTGCCAAGTATGACGTTAATCATAGAATTGCATCTCCATATCATCCTCAGTCTAGTGGTCAAGTAGAATTAAGCAATAGAGAAATTAAACTGATCTTGCAAAAGATCGTTAATAGATCTAGAAAGAATTGGTCTAAGAAACTTGATGATGCATTATGGGCTTATAGAACTGCTTATAAAAACCCTATGGGTATGTCTCCGTATAAAATGGTCTATGGTAAAGCATGTCACTTACCTCTAGAACTAGAACATAAAGCTTATTGGGCAATCAAAGAGCTCAACTATGATTTCAAACTTGCTGGTGAGAAGAGGTTATTTGACATTAGCTCACTCGATGAATGGAAAACCCAGGCCTATGAGAATGCCAAGTTGTTTAAAGAAAAGGTTAAGAGATGGCATGATAAAAGGATACAAAAGCGTGAATTCAATGTAGGTGACCATGTCTTGCTATACAATTCTCATTTAAGATTTTTTGCAGGAAAACTTCTCTCTAAATGGGAAGGGCCTTACATTGTCGAGGAAGTATATCGTTCCGGTGCCATCAAGATAAACAAGGCCGAAGGTACAAATCCGAAGGTGGTAAACGGGCAAAGAATCAAACATTATATCTCAGGTACTCCCATAAATGTTGAAACCAATATTATCAATACCATAACTCCGGAGGAGTACATTAGGGAGACCTACCAGAACGTTTCAGACTCCGAAAAAGAATAGGTATGTGGTACGGTAAGAAAACCGACTCCAAAACTTTTCCAATAGCAATTTTCTCTGTTTTGGAATATTTAATAATTTAGGAAAATTTGAAGTAGTCCGAAAAGTGCACGAGGAGGCGACAAGCCAGGGGGGCGCGCCCTACCCCCCTGGGCGCGCCCCTGTGGCTTGTGGCCACCCCGTGCACCCTCTGGACTCCGTTTTCTTGTGGAATACTCCTTTAGGTCGGTAAAAATTCATTATATAATCTCCCAAAGGTTTTCACCTTCATGTCACGACAATACCTCCTGTTTTCGTTTTGAGCTGTTTCTGCAGCAGATTTATATCGCCATGACGTCCCAAGTGCTTCGAAGGACAAGTTCTTCGAGAAGGTCATCAACCCCTACCTTGCGGAGGTGCTGCGACACCCTCAAACCATTGAGATGCGTGAGGGGGTGCTGCACATCCATGATGTTGAGGGGCCGAAGAAGACCGGAAGCGTGGAGACAAGGCTCGAAGCAATGGAGCAGCAAGTCTTCAAGTGCCAAGGGATGGTGGAACGCGGACTCAATGCCAATCACATGATGATCGCGGAGTTTACCCATAAGCACAAGCTGGACGCCAAGGACATCGGGGAGCACATCTGCAAGCTTTACGAGAAAATCGAACATCTCCAAGCCCAGATCTATGACCTGCAAAACCAAAACTGTGAGTATGAATACAGATTTAAGAGAATGAGTTTGGCTGCAGATTTGAGGATCCCGAAGACTCGTTCACCTTTTTACGATGGTGAACCTATGCCTTGCAAGACGGAGGACAGGCTTCCAACCTCATCAACAACCCCAACATCACCACCTCGGAAGAAAGACTACTAAACACATGGGTATGGGCACTCCCCTTGGCTTGTGCGAAGCTTGGGGGAGGTTCCCCGATATCGTATCACCATCACATCTTTTACTTTTACCGCTTTTCTCAGTTCGATCCTTTTGGTTATATCTTGATCTAGTAGAATAATTTTTTTAGTGTGACCTAGTTTTGAGTTTTGCTTTATGTTCCCCCTATGTAAGCGAGTCCAAGAGTTATATAATAAAAAGTAGTTTTGAGTTGAGGGTTTTGCTTGCTTACTATGATCTTGAGAAAAAGAAATAGAAAGAAGTATAGAATAAAAGCAAAGAGTATATATGATGATCTTATGGGGAGTGATGACTTCACATATAAGAAGTATGTCGATTGAAATTTGTTGTGAGTTGACAAACATAGTGATTGGTCATTGGTGCAATTAAAAGGAAGTAATAAAGAAAGAGAGGTTCACATATAAATATATTATCTTGGACATCTTTTATGATTGTGAGCACTCATTAAAATATTATATGCTAAGAAGTTGATGTTGGACAAGGAAGACAACATAATGGGTTATGTTTGCTTATTTCCGAATAGAAGTTATATTGTTATAGATCCTTTAACATGTGACGCTTGCTTCCACCCCATATCAGCCAAAACTTCCGCACCAAGTAGAGATACTACTTGTGCATCCAAACACCCTTAACCCAGTTTTGCCATGAGAGTCCACCTTACCTACCTATGGATTGAGTAAGATCCTTCAAGTAAGTTGTCATCGGTGCAAGCAATAAAAATTGCTCTCTAAATATGTATGGTCTATTAGTGTGAGGAAAAATAAACTTTATACGAACTTGTGATATGGAAGAAATAAAAGCGACAGACTGCATAATAAAGTTCTTTATCACAAGCGGCAATATAAAGTGACGTTCTTTTGCATTAATAGATTGCGCATCCAACTCTAAAAGCGCATGACAACCTCTGCTTCCCTCTGCGAAGGGCCTATCTGTTACTTTTACTTTCTAGTACTTACCTTTATGCAAGAGTCATGGCGATCTTCACCACTTCCTTTATTTCGCCTTTTTCTCTTGGCAAGCGTCATATGTTGGGGAATGATCTAGACACATATATCCACTCGGATGTGGGTGATCATGAGCTATTTCTGTTGACATTACCCTTGAGGTAAATAGTTGGGAGGCAACACTATAAGCCCCTATCTTTCTCTGTGTCCAATTAAAGCTTTGACCTCATAGGTACCGCGTGAGTGTTAGAAATTATGAAAGACTAAAAGATGATTGAGTATGTGGATTTGCTTTATAAGCTCTTATATTGACTCTTTCCGATGTTATGATAAATTGCAAATTGCTTCAATGACTGAGATCATAGTTTGTTGGTTCTCAACAGAGTTCTTGATTCATACTTTTCCTTGTGAATGAATTGTTACTCTAGTATAAGAAATTATATATCAATAAGTATTGCTGTTCTAAAGATGATCATGATGCTCTCATGTCCGTATTTTATTTTATCGACACCTCTATCTCTAAACATGCGGGCATATTTATCGATTTCGGCTTTCGCTTGAGGACAAGCGAGGTCGAAGCTTGGGGGAGTTGATACGTCCATTTTGCATCATGCTTTTATATTGATATTTATTGCATTAAGGGCTGTTATTACACATTATGATACAATACTTATGCCTTTTCTCTCTTATTTTACAAGGTTTACATGAAGAGGGAGATTGCCGGCAGCTGGAATTCTGGACTGGAAAAGGAGCAAATATGAGATACCTATTCTGCACAACTCCAAAAGTCCTGAAAAGTTACGGAGAATTATTTTGGAATATATAAAAAATATTGGGCGAAAGAAATACCAGAGGGGACCCACCAGGAGGCCACAAGCCTGGGGGGCGCGCCCTACCCCCCAAGGCGCGCCCCTGTGGCTTGTGGGCCCCCTGGCAGCCCTCCGGTGCCCATCTTCTGCTATATGGAGGGTTTTGACCTGGAAAAAAAAATCATAAGGGAGCTTTCGGGATGAAGCGCCGCTGTCTCGAGGCGGAACTTGGGCAGAACCAATCTAGGGCTCCGGCGGAGCTGTTCTGTGGGGGAAACTTCCCTCCCGGAGGGGGAAATCGAAGCCATCGTCATCACCAACGATCCTCTCATCGAGAGGGGGTCAATCTCCATCAACATCTTCACCAGCACCATCTCCTCTCCAAACCCTAGTTCATCTCTTGTATCCGATCTTTGTCTCAAAACCTCAGATTGGTACCCGTGGGTTGCTAGTAGTGTTGATTACTCCTTGTAGTTGATGCTAGTTGGTTTACTTGGTGGAAGATCATATGTTCAGATCCTTAATTATAATTAATACTCCTCTGATTGTGAACATGAATATGCTTTATGAGTAGTTACGTTTGTTCCTGAGGACATGGGATAAGTCTTGTTATAAGTAATCATGTGAATTTGGTATTCGTTCGATATTTTGATGAGATGTATGTTGTCTCTCCTCTAGTGGTGTTATGTGAACGTCGACTACATGACACTTCACCATTATTTGGGCCTAGGGGAAGGCATTGGGAAGTAATAAGTAGATGATGGGTTGCTAGAGTGACAGAAGCTTAAACCCTAGTTTATGCGTTGCTTCGTAAGGGGCTGATTTGGATCCATATGTTTCATGCTATGGTTAGATTCATCTTAATTCTTCTTTCGTAGTTGCGGATGCTTGCGTGAGAGGTTAATCATAAGTGGGAGGTTTGTCCAAGTATGGGCAGCACCCAAGCACCGGTCCACCCACATATCAAATTATCAAAGTAACGAACACGAATCATATGAGCATGATGAAAACTAGCTTGACAGAAATTCCCATGTGTCCTCGGGAGCGCTTTGCTTTATATAAGAGTTTGTCCAGGCTTGTCCTTTGCTACAAAAAGGATTGGGCCACCTTGCTGCACCTTTGTTACACTCGTTACTTGTTACCCGTTACGAATTATCTTATCACACAACTATCTGTTACCGATAATTTCAGTGCTTGCAGAGAATACCTTGCTGAAAACCGCTTGTCATTTCCTTCTGCTCCTCGTTGGGTTCGACACTCTTACTTATCGAAAGGACTACGATAGATCCCCTATACTTGTGGGTCATCAATGTGTCAAATATTTAGTTTTGGCAGTGCAAGCTTTATGCAAAGGGTGCCGACTCGGCTTCGTCCGAGCCCCCTTCAATCTTTTTCATGTGCTCTCCTCTCTTTGGATTTTGCTCTTGCCAGTCGGACAGCCGGGAGCCGGTCTGTGGCTGAGGCGAAGAGTGGGCCGCGGAGTGGAGCGTACAGTACTTGGACTCTGGGAACAGACTCGACCGAGCAGATACTCACAATTGGAAAACGGCCATGTTGCCCAAGCCGTTTTCTCCCCGGACGTCTTTTCGCGTGTGGTGACCTCCAGTTTTTGTTCTCGCTAGCTGGACAGCCGCGGTGCGGTCTGTAGCTGAGACAAAGAGTGGGCCTTTGGTACCGTACACGCTACTAAGTCGTCTTGTGGGAATGAACGTATCGGGCCAAGTGGCCGGTGTCGGTGTCAAAACCGGCGGATCTCAGGTAGGGGGTCCCGAGCTGTGAGACTAGGATCGATGGTAACAAGGGGACGAAGGAGACGATGTTTACCCAGGTTCGGGCCCTCCTATGGAGGTAAAACCCTACGTCCTGCTCGATTATATTGATGGTATGAATGTTACAGAGTTGATCTACCTCGAGATCGACTAGCTAAAACCCTAGATGAGTTTCTCTGCTCTACATTCTAAAACCCTCCCGGTTTATATAGACACCAGGGGGTACCTAGGGTTTACACATGAAAGATCTCCTGCCGAGGATGGGAATGCCGATCTCCTCCTCTTGAATTGGAGTGCACGATGCGCCTTCGAGGCTTCCTTCTGGGACGTGGGGTCTTCGATACATTCGGCCTTTCCCATGATGGCCAGAGCACGGCCCATCGAGCTGGCCTATGGGGATAGGCCGGCGGCCCGAGGACCCCCTAATCTAGGACTCCCTCAGTCGCCCCCGAACTAGCCCCCAACGCCAAAGAGTCTTCAGCTTTAACCGCTTCTGTGACCAGAGTCTTCGGCTTGCGGGGTGTGTTCTTCTTCTTGTAAATGATCGGCCGAATCCAACCCGGCTCCCGATGAGACGTCTTCCATCCGATCATACGATCGTCCGAACACCAGGAATAGCTTAGCCCCGAAGGCCAATCGCCAGAGTGTAAACAGTGTTTTCTGACACCCCCTTCTGATGAAGGGTCGTGGCCTACCACGACCGCTGAACCAGTTATGACAACTCGATTCGTGGTTCGAGGCTATTTTCACATTGACACGACCCATCAATGTATAGATCATGCTCCGTTTCATACGGGATGTAATCATAACTTCGGGCTTATTCTGCGCGTTTATAACGGCACGCATGCCTTGGGAAGTGGAGAGACCCGCGGCGCGGAAAAGGGAGGCTAATCGGTGTGATGCCTCATAAAAGGGAGAAAGCCCCAAGGATTGCTCACGCTTTCTCATTCGCCCCTATGCTTTCCTAGTCCTCCCAAGCTCCAAGAGCCCAGATCTAGTTTCTCCTCAACTTCCTCTCCGAGCTTAGTCATGGCGGGTTCAGGCTCCATGGGCAAGTGGAAGGCCTCCACGGTCACCGACCAGGATATCCGGGAGCTAAAGCTCGCCGGCTACCTCCCCGCCAACATCTTCCACCACGCCCTAGAGGCAAAACAGGTCGTCCCCACTCCCAAGCCAGGCGAAAGGGTAGTCTTTGTTCCCCATTTCATCCGGGGACTGAGCTTCCCGCTCCACCCCTTCGTCAGGGGCCTTATGTTTTTCTACGGGTTGGACTTCCACGATCTTCCTCCGAATTCTTTTATGCATATTTCGGCCTTCATCGTCCTCTGCGAAGCCTTTCTGCGGGTCGAGCCGCACTTCGGCCTGTGGCTCAAGGTCTTCAATGTCAAGCCGAAGACCATGGCAGGCGAGCACGCAGACTACGGAGGGGCGGTAATCAGCAAGCTCCCCCGTGTCGAGTGGCCAACCGGTACCTTCATCGACACCATCAAGATCTGGTAGAAGGAGTGGTTCTACATCACCGAGCCAAGGGACGAGAGCTGGGCGGCGCCTGCCGAGTTCAGATCCGGACCCCCCACGAGGCTGACCTCGTGGCTCAGGAAGGGCCTTGACTGGGGGTCAGATGCTGAGGTGAAGCTGCTGCAGAAGCGCATAACCTCGGTGATCGAGGCCAAGGTGGAGCTGGTTAACGTAGTCCAGGTTATGCTCCACCGCCGTATTCTTCCTTGCCAGTGCCGGGCTTCCCCCATGTGGGTTTACCGGTCCGAGGACGAGCCTACCGTGCGCCAATTCTTCCGCACCACCCCTGAGAAGCTGTGGAAGGCTTTGTTCAAGCCTCGGAAAAGCTGGCTGGCCAAGGAAGAGGATTCAGGCCTAAGCACCGACAACCCCCCCACCAAGGTATGGCATAATTTTAATCTGCCGACTCTGCTTCTCCGACCAAAAGACTGAACGCCTTCTCCCTTACTTTCGCAGAAGTGGTTGAGCAAAGCCGCGAGAGTCAACTGCCCGGCTCCACAACCCAAAGACCCCAGGTCGGAGTTGTTGGCGGCGATGCTCGTCGTGGCGCCGTACTCGGCGCCCGAGAAGAAGGTGAAGAAAAAGAAGGCCAGAGAGGGAATCCGCATAAAGGACCAGCCAGACGCCGCGTCCGAGGAAACCCATGCCTCCTCTAGTCATGAGGAGGAGCATGAAGATGGGGGGGAAGGCGTATCCCCCCTCGTAAGGAAGAGGGCGGTGTCACCGGACGCCGCACAGGATGCGGCTCCTCCTGCCCTGAAGAGGGCGCGCCGGGCGAAGTTGATTTTGCCCGACAATGCTACTTCTTGAGCTTGCGCTGGTTTTCCCTTGAAGAGGAAAGGGTGATGCAGCAAAGTAGATAAGTATTTCCCTCAGTTGTTGAGAACCAAGGTATCAACCCAGTAGGAGGTACAAGCAAGGCCCCAATCTTCGCACCTACACAAACAATCAAACACTTGCACCCAACGCTACAAAGGGGTTGTCAATCCCTTCACGGTTACTTGCAAGGATGTGATCTGATAGAGATAGATATAAAAGATTGCCAAAAGTAAAAATTAAAACAAAAGTAAAAAGATTACAGAAAGGTATTTTTGGTTTATAGATCTGAAAATATAATATGGAAAATAGACCCGGGGGCCATAGGTTTCACTAGAGGCTTCTCTCTTGAAGGAAAATAATACGGTGGGTGAACAAATTACTGTCAAGCAATTGATAGAAAAGCGAATAATTATGACAATATCCAAGGCAATTATTATGCATATAGGCATCACGTCCGTGTCAAGTAGACCGAAACGATTCTGCATCTACTACTATTACTCCACACATCGACCGACTCCTGCCTGCATCTAGAGTATTAAGTTCATGAAGAACAGAGTAACGCATTAGGTAAGATGACATGATGTAGAGGGATAAACTCAAGCAATATGATGAAAACCCCATCTTTTTATCCTTGATGGCAACAATGCAAATACGTGCCTCGCTACCCCTACTATGTCACTGGGTGAGGACACCGCAAGATTGAACCCAAAACTAAGCACTTCTCCCATTGCAAGAATTACCAATCTAGTTGGCCAAACCAAACCAATAACTCGAAGAGACTTGCAAAGAGATGAAATCATGCATATAAGAATTCAGAGAAGATTCAAATAATATTCATAGATAATCTAAACATAAACCCACAATTCATCGGATCTTAACAAACACACCGCAAAAGAGTATTACATCGGATAGATCTCCATGAAGATCATGAAGAACATGGTATTGAAGAACATAGAGAGAGAAGAAGCCATCTAGCTACTAGCTATGGACCCGAAGGTCTGAGGTGAACTACTCACGCATCATCGGAGGGGCAATGGAGTTGATGTAGATGCTCTCCGTGATCGAATCCCCCTCCGGCAGATTACCGGAAAAGGCTCCAAGATGGGATCTCATGGGAACAGAGGCTTCCGGCGGCGGAAAAGTATTTTTGTGGCTCCTTTTGGTATTGGGGGAATATTTGGGAATTTATAGGACGAAGATTAGGGTTATGAGGCCTGCAGGGGGGCCACAAGCCAGGGGGGCGCCCCCCCTAGGGCGCGCCCTGCAGGCTTGTCGCCTCCCGGCAGGTCTCCTGCCCCCCTCTCCAAGTCTGGTAGGTTTCTTCTGGGCTAAGAAAAATCATCGCGAAGATTTTATTCCGTTTGGACTCCGTTTAATATTCCTTATCTGCAATACTCAAAAATAAGGAAAAACATAAACTGGCACTAGGCACTAGGTTAATAGGTTAGTCCCAAAAATAATATAAAATAGCATATTAATGCATATAAAAGATCCAAAACAGATAATGTAATAGCATGGAGCAATCAAAAATTATTGATATGTTGGAGACGTATCAAGCATCCCCAAGCTTAATTCCTGCTCGTCCTCGAGTAGGTAAATGATAAAAACAGAATTTTTGATGTGGAATGCTACCTAACATATTTATCCATGTAATATTCTTTATTGTGCATGAATATTCAGATCCATAAGATTCAAAACAAAAGCTTAATATTGACATAAAAACAATAATACTTCAAGCATACTAACAAGGCAATTGTGTCCTTTCGAAATAACATGGCCTAAGAAAGTTATCCCTACAAAATCATATGGTCTGGCTATGCTCCATCTTCCCCACACAAAGTATTTAAATCATGCACAACCCCGATGACAAGTCAAGCAATTGTTTCACACATTTTATGTTCTCAAACCTTTTCAACTCTCACGCAATACATGAGTGTGAGCCATGGATATAGCACTATAGGTGGAATAGAGTATGGTGGAGGTTGTGAGGGAAAGGAGAAGATAGTCTCACATCAACTAGGCGTATCAACGGGCTATGGAGATGCCCATCAATAGATATCAATGTGAGTTAGTAGGGATTGCCATGCAACGGATGCACTAGAGCTATAAATGTATGAAAGCTCAAAAACAAACTAAGTGGGTGTGCATCCAACTCGCTTGCTCAAGAAGACCTAGGGCAATTTGAGGAAGACCATCATTGGAATATACAAGCCAAGTTATATAATGAAAAATTCCCACTAGTATATGAAAGTGACAAAATAGGAGACTCTCTATCGTGAAGATCATGGTGCTACTTTGAAGCACAAGTGTCGAAAAAGGATAGTAGCATTGTCCCTTCTCTCTTTTCTCTCATTTTTTTTATTTTGGTGGGCATCTTTGGCCTCTTTTTTTATTGGGCTTCATTGGCCTCTTTTATTATTTGTAAAGTCCGGAGACTCATCCCATCTTGTGAGGGAATCATAGATTCCATCACCCTTTCCTCTCATGGGACAATGCTCTAATGATGACATCACACTTTTATTTACTTACAACTCAAGAATTACAACTCGATACCTAGAACAAAATATGACTCTATATGAATGCTTCTGATGATGTACCGGGATGTGCAACGATCTAGCATAGCAAATGACATCAAAAACGGACAAGCCATGAAAACATTATGCTAGCTGTCTTACGATCATGCAAAGCAATATGAAAATGATGGTGCATGTCATGATAAACGGAACGGTGAAAGTTGCATGGCAATATATCTCGGAATGGCTATGGAAATGCCATAATAGGTAGGTATGGTGGCTGTTTTGAGGAAGGGTATATGGTGGCTGTTTTGAGGAAGGTGGGTTTAATGCACCGGCGAAAGTTGCGCGGTACTAGAGAGGCTAGCAAAGGTGGAAGGGTGAGAGTGCGTATAATCCATGGACTCACATTAGTCATAAAGAACTCATATACTTATTGCAAAAGTCTATTAGTTATCGAAGCAAAGTATTAGACGCATGCTCCTAGGGGAGAGGTTGGTAGGAGTTAACCATCGCGCGCTCCCGACCCTCACACAAAGGATGACAATCAATAAACAAATCATGCTCCGACTTCGTTACATAACGGTTCACCATACGTGCATGCTACGGGAATCACAAACTTTAACACAAGTATTTCTACCATTCCACAATTACTCACTAGCATGACTCTAATATTACCATCTTTATATCTCAAAACTATATGCAAGGAATCAAACTTCTCATTGTATTCAATGCACTCTATATGAAAGTTTTTATTATATCCCTCTTGGATGCCCATTATATTAGGACTAAATTCATAACCTAAACCAATTACCATGCTGTTTAAAGACTCTCAAAATAATATAAGTGAGGTACGAGAGTTCAATTATTTCTATAAAATAAAACACCACCATGCTCTAAAAAGATATAAGTGAAGCACAAGAGCAAAATTGCCTAGCTCAAAAGATATAAGTGAAGCACATAGAGTATTCTAATAAATTCATGATTAATGCGTGTCTCTCTCAAAATATGTGTGCAGCAAGTATGATTGTGGCAAACTAAAAAGCAAAGACTCATATCATACAAGACGCTCCAAGCAAAACACATATCATGTGGTGAATAAAAATATAGCCTCAAGTAAATTTACCGATGGATTGAAGACGAAAGAGGGGATGCCTTCCGGGGAATCCCCAAGCTTAGGCTCTTTGGTATCCTTGAATATGGATTGGGGTGCCTTGGGAATCCCCAAGCTTAGGCTCTTGCCACTCCTTATTCCATAGTCCATCAAATCTTTACCCAAAACTTGAAAACTTCACAACACAAAACTCAACTGAAAACTCATGAGATCCGTTAGTATAAGAAAAATAAATCACCACTTTAGGTACTGTTGTGAACTCATTCTTTATTTATATTGGTGTAATATCTACTGTATTCCAACTTCTCCATGGTTCGTACCTCCCGATACAACCCATAGATACATCAAAATAAGCAAACAACACAAAGAAAACAGAATCTGTCAAAAACAGAATAGTCTGTAGCAATCTGTAAACTTCGAATACTTATGTAACTCCAAAAATTCTGAAAAATTAGGAAAATATGGGAAATTTGTATATCAATCTTTTGTAAAAATTTCAGACTCATTTGACGCTCTGGTGAATTTTTAAAATTCCTGGAATGAGCGCAAAAGTTTCTGTTTTTCAGCAAAATCAAATCAACAATCACCGTAGACCATCCCAAAGGTCTTACTTGGCTCAAACACTAATTAAAACGCAATTACTACAGAGGTAATAATGTGTGAAACACTCACAAACAGAAACAAAAAACAGAAAACAAAAAGTAAAATTGGGTTGCCTCCCAACAAGCGCTATTGTTTAACGCCCCTAGCTAGGCATACCGCAATAGATCTAGGTATTGTCATCTTTGGTATGCAATCCATAAGTAGCTCTCATAATAGATTCATAAGGTAATTTAATTTTCTTTTTAGGAAAGTGTTCCATACCTTTCCTTAACGGAAATTGGAATCTAATGTTTCCTTCTTTCATATCAATAATTGCACCAATCGTTCTAAGGAAAGGTCTACCAAGAATAATAGGACATGTAGGATTGCAATCTATATCAAGCACAATGAAATCTACGAGAACATAATTCCTATTTGCAACAATAAGAACATCATTAATCTTTCCCATGGGTTTCTTAATAGTGGAATCTGCTAGATGCAAATTTAAAGAGCAATCATCAAGTTCATGGAAACCGAGCACATCACATAAAGTTTTCGGAATCGTGGAAACGCTAGCACCCAAATCACACAAAGCATGGCACTCATAATCTTTAATTTTAATCTTAATAGTAGGTTCCCACTCATCATAAAGCTTTCTAGGTATAGAAACTTCCAACTCAAGTTTTTCTTCAAAAGATTTCATCATAGCATCAACGATATGTTTAGTAAAAGCCTTATTTTGATTATAAGCAAGCGGAGAATTCAAGATGGATTGCAACAAGGAAATACAATCAATCAAAGAACAACTCTCATAATTAAAGTCCTTGAAATCCAAAAGAGTGGGTTCATTGCTATTTAAAGTTTTGACCTCTTCAATCCCACTTTTATCAATTTTAGCATTAAGATCTATAAACTCCGAATCATTGGGACGCCTTTTAACTAAAGTTGATTTATCTCCAGTCCCATCTTTACCAAGATTTGTATTAGAAAACAAAGATTCAATAGGAGTCACATCAATCACTTTAAGATCTTCATCATTATTTAAAGATTCTGGCTTCACGGCCATTTTATTGACTAAGGTAGCTTGTTTATCAGAAATTTGGCCTACTAAATTTTCAAGGTGAGCAAACTGAGATTTCAAACTGTAAAATTCCTTAGTCATATCATCAAGTTATTTATTCATGTATTCAAACATAGCCTTTTGTTCTTTAAGCTCGTTTCTAAAGAAACCATTATGGTCAAATTGGAGCAACATGAAACTTTTAGCATTATTCTCAATATCTTCCAACTTCCTAAGATAAGGATCAAAGCTTTTGGGTTGAGCCATAAAGACGAGCAAACGATCTAACACACAACCAAGCAAAAAGCAAACGAAAAGATGAACGGAAGAAGGGCGAATAAAAAGGCAAATATTTTTGGTTTTTTCTGAAAATCGTTTTAGAAGTGGGGGAGAGGAAAACGAGAGGCAAATGGCAAATAATGTAAATGCAAGAGATGAGTTTGTGATGGATGAGGGAGTCCTGGTTTAAGGGGTCCTCGGATAGCTGGCCTATTTCTATGGGCCGGACTGTATGGGCCGCTGGATGAGTAATAAATAGTCAATGGCCTCGTCACTAAGATGAAGATTTCAAGAAGCCGTGGTGTGACCTCCAAGATGTCGACAGTAGATAGGCATGTTTTTTTCCTTTGCTGAGTAACCGAACATATGTAAACCCTAGGTACCCTCGGCGTCTATATAAGCCGAGGGGTTTTAGGTTGTAGGCCACCAGAACTCATCTAGGGTTTAGTCATACGATCTCGTGGTAGATCAACTCTGTAACCCTCGTATCATCAATATAATCAAGCAGGACGTAGGGTATTACCTCCATAGGAGGGCCCGAACCTGGGTAAAACCCCGTGTCCCTCAACTCCTGTTACCATCGATTCTAGTCTCACAGTTCGGGACCCCCTACCCGAGATCCGCCGGTTTTGACACCGACATTGGTGCTTTCATTGAGAGTTCCGCTGTGATCGCCAGAAGGAATCGATGGCTTGCCTTGTCACAAGCAGCGAGATCTGCGCCCAGGGAACTTTCGCCCCGGATCAGATCCTCGCAAGCAGCGACGTCACGTTGCCCGCTCACCCGATCGGCCGCCCATGCCAGATCGGAAACTTTCCCCCCGGTGAAGGAATCAGGTTCGGAACCCTAGAGTTCGTCGCTGATCCACGGGGAGAACTCGCCTTGGTGGAACCCTTGATCCCTACGGAAGAGCCCGCAGATCTCGACGCCTCGACGCCGAAGACGTCGGGCCCTGCCTCCGATGATCAGGCTTCTATCGCCGGACTGTCTGGACCTCTCAATCCGGTCATCATTACCGAATCCGCCGAGGTTGAACAGAATCCGGGTCCGCTCTCACGCGACTCCAGAACCGCGACGCCGCATACCGATCCCACTCGCTTCAGCGACACGCATCCTACCATCGCCTCGCTTCTCAACGAGTTGTTTGATCGGGTGGAGACCATGCGTATGGCCGATGACCAGATCCCGGTCTATGACCGGCTCGGGCTTAAACCCGATGATAGGGAGATTTACATCCCCATGGTCACCCATCTCGTCGCCACCGTCGAGTGTCCGGCCGAGGGCTCGTTCCTTCAACGACCGGAATTAAGAACGGTTTATACCCCGATCTCCGATCATCAAGACTTCGCCTGCAGCCTAGACTCTGGAGTTCGCTCCGGAGACAGGTCGTCATCGGTCCCCGACCTTTCGCGTAGTTCGGAGTCCGTGATTCCGAACCCCCGCCGCGACGTGGAAGAATATTTTCACCCACCCACCTCCCAAACCGATCACTCAAGCACCGCAGCAGAGCCCAAGCCCTCGGACTTGCGGGACATTAAACAGCTACCAGGAGAGTCGGTCCACCATTACTGGGCTAGACTACTCCTCGCTAGAAATAAAGAACGGGGCCTCAGTGATCAAGAAATAATGGCAACTTTTGTTCGCAATTGCCATGACAGAGGGATTCTCAATGCCCTGGCGCGGCGGCACATTCGTGACTTTACTGAGCTGTCAGTTTTGGTACAGAAGTATTGTGCCATGGAAAGTGCTTGGCAAACCAAGCGGCTGTTTTCGGAACCAACCTTTACCGAATACCCTAGAAGCGATCAGCAAAAGAGGATACCTCCGAAGCGGCCAGCCCAACTTGAGCCTGCCAAAAAGAGAAACAGGCCCCTCCCAGGGGTCAATACTGTCCTGGATGGACTACTGGATAAACCTTGCCCTATACACTCCGTATTTCTGAACACAGCTCCGACTCACAGCCTTTGAGCTTGCTGGGTCGTCAGGCAGATTGCAAAAAGCGGTGAAGCCATTCTTGAGGCACCACCGCCGAAACTACGCTCTGCATCGCCAACAGAATGCGACGCCGAAGTCCTGATGATCTACGAAACGTTCTCATCAGGGAACAGAAGGAAAAGAGCTCTTAAAGAACTCGAGCAAGTATACCACGTGGCAGCAACAAGTGCATGGGCAGACATACCCATTACCTTCGGCGACGCTGACCGACCACCCATTCTTCCCGGTCATTCACCGGCCGCACTAGTTCTGAACCCCATCATTGATGGCTTCAGGTTACACAAGGTGCTAATGGACGGCGGCATCGGTTTGAACCTAATCTATGAAGACACCCTAGAAAAAATGCAGTTCGACCGATCTCGAATCGAACATAGCACCACAACTTTCCGGGGAATCATCCCGGGGAAAGAGGTGCGCTGTTCAGGACGTATCGTCCTGGACGTAGTGTTTGGCACGCCAGACAATTACCGATCCGAAGAACTCCTCTTCCACATCGTGCCCTTCCCCAGTGGCTACCACGCCCTGTTGGGACGTGACGCTTTCACAAAATTCCAGGCTATACCACATTACGGGTATATGAAACTCAAGATGCCAGGACCAAATGGAGTGATCACAACTGCCAGTGATCCGAATATAGCCCTACGGGCCGAAAACAAAACAGCAGCGCTCGCCCTCGAGGCTCTCGCTGCGACCTTTGCCACAGAAGAGTTGACCGCACTTCGGTCAACAGTAGACAGGGACGATGTGATCCTCAGTAAAAGGCCCAAGCCCACGTCCTTTAAACCGGCAAAGGAAGTCATTAAATTGCAACTGCACCCGACGGACCCCAACAAGACAGCGTCCATCGGAGCCCAGCTCGATCCCATGGTGGACGAAGCGCTGCGAACATTCTTACGAGAAAACTGGGACATTTTTGCTTGGCACCCCTCTGATATGCCCGGAATTCCACGGCGGCTGGCCGAACATAGCCTGAATATTATTGCAGGTTTTAAGCCCATCAAGCAGGCCTTACGCTGCTTCTCAGAGCCCAAACGACAAGCTATGGGTGAAGAATTAGCTAAATTGCTAGAGGCCGGATTCATTCGGGAAATTAAACACCCCGAATGGTTGACAAACCTGGTTATGGTACCAAAGAAAGATAAATCCTGGCGACTGTGTGTCGACTTTAAAGACCTCAACAAGGCCTGCCCCAAGGACCCTTTCCCTCTACCACGCATAGACTAGATTATTGACGCCACAGCCGGACACGATTCGTTGTGTTTCCTCGACGCTTACTCCGGATACCATCAGATTAAAATGAAGGAATCCGATCAAGTGGCAACCGCGTTCATCACCCCGTATGGGCCATTCTACTTCAACACGATGCCCTTCGGGCTAAAAATCGCTGGGGCTACGTACCAGCGCATGATCCAGACTTGTCTCGCAAAACAAGTCGGTAAAACAGTCGAGGCATATGTAGATGACGTGGTAATCAAAACCAAACACGTCAGCCATCTGATCGACGACCTAAGGCAAACATTCGCCAGCCTACGTGAGTACGACATACGGCTCAATCCGGAAAAAATTGTCTTCGGAGTTCCCGCCGGTAAACTGCTCGGATTCATCGTTTCCCATAGAGGAATAGAAGCGAATCCGGCCAAGATCCGTGCCTTATCAGAACTTGCAGTTCCCACAGAGCTAAAGCACGTCCAAAGACTGGCCGGGTGCGTGGCGGCATTAAGTCGCTTTATCTCCCACCTTGGCGAAAAAGCTTTACCGCTCTACAAGTTGCTAAAACAGACCAAGAATTTCGAATGGACCGATGAAGCAAAGGCGGCGTTAGAAGAAATTAAAACACTTCTGGCAAGTAACCCCATACTCACAGCACCAGGCGCGGGTGAGCCCATGTTATTATACATATCGGCCACCAACCAAGTTGTTAGCGCTATGCTCGTTGTCGAACGAGAGGAGGAGGGACGCAAATTCCGGATACAGAAGCCGGTATACTACGTGTCAGAAGTACTAACGCAATGCAAGTCAAGATATCCGCACTACCAGAAGATGGCCTATACAGTATTTATGGCATCACAGAAACTAAGACACTACTTCCAAGAGTATTCGGTCACGGTGGCATCCGAAGTACCCCTGAACGATATAATCAACAACAGGGACGCCACCGGCCGCATAGCCAAATGGTCCATTGAGCTCCTTCCTTTTGAAATCGCTTACAAGCCAAGACGAGCTATCAAGTCTCAAGTATTGGCAGATTTCCTCGCGGAATGGACAGAGGCCGATCTCCCAAGGGAATATAGTACATACTCCCACTGGACAATGTACTTCGATGGTTCGAAAACTTTGGCCGGACTGGGGGCTGGGGTCATCCTCACATCCCCCACAGGCGACAATGTCCGATACGTGTTGCAGATTATGTATGCCGACTCCAACAATGCAGCCGAATACGAAGCTCTATTGCACGGTCTTCGGATGGCAGGATCAATGGGCATACGCCGGCTCGAAGTACGGGGAGACTCCAACTTGGCCATCTCCCAAATCAATGGCGAATTTGATGCCAAAAACCCGAAGATGGCGGCATATAGAGACGCCATCCTCAAAATATCCGCACGGTTCGAGGGGCTAGAATTTCACCACGTCGCTAGAGACAACAACCAAGCCGCTGATATACTGGCCCGCTTAGGGGCCAAACGCGACCCCGTCCCAAAAAACACCTTCCTGGAGAGGCTCTTTAAGCCATCCATGGTTTGGCAGGACGATCACAAGGGCGCCGATCTAACCAGTACGGACGAGGTTGTCCCCCCTACAAACGAACCAGATGATCAAATCATTGGCGGCTCCGTAATGGACGAAACGCCTTCGGCTCATGAAGTCATGGCAATAATCGCGCCATGGACCGAGCCCTTCCTCGCCTACCTTCTCCGCAAGGAACTCCCCGACGATCAGGCAGAGGCACGGCATATAATCCGGCGATCCAAAGCCTACAAAGTACACGAGGGTGAGTTGTACAAGAAAAGCACCACCGGAATATTACAGCGGTGCATCTCTGAAGAGGAGGGCCGGCAGCTCCTAGCCGAAGTCCACGCAGGTATGGGCGGCCATCACGCCGCAGCAAGAGCCCTGGTCAGCAAAGCCTTCTGGGCTGGGTTTTTTTGGCCCACAGCTCGGACTGATGCCCAATCGCTTGTCAAGCATTGTGTGGGCTGCCAACTTTTTGCAAACCAAAGTCATATGCCCCCAACAGATCTTCGGACTATTCCGATTACCTGGCCCTTCGCAGTCTGGGGGCTCGATATGGTCGGACCACTTAAAGGGGGGACCAAGAAGAAAAAATACCTACTGGTCATGGTGGACAAGTTCACCAAATGGATAGAGGCAAAACCTGTCAAATCAGCCAAATCCGGACCAGTAATCGACTTTATATCCGGTGTGGTACACCGTTACGGTGTTCCGCACAGTATAATAACGGACAATGGATCCAATTTCACGGCCCAAGAGGTCAAAGACTGGTGCACAAAAATGGGCATTAAGCTCGACTACGCATCAGTTTATCATCCGCAGACCAATGGACAGGTTGAACGAGCAAATGGCCTCATTATGAGCGGCATTAAGCCATGTTTGGTCCGGTCTCTTCATGAGTCTGACTGCCATTGGGTTGAGGAGCTCGACTCCGTTTTATGGGGCCTGCGCACCACCCCAAATAGATCAACGGGCTATATCCCGTTCTTCATGGTCTATGGGGCAGAAGCAGTCCTCCCCTGCGACATTATTCATGACGCACCTAGGGTGCGCATGTATGAAGAAAGGGAAGCCGAGTTAGATCGGCAAGACGACTTGGATGCCTTGGAGGAAGAGCGCGACATAGCTCGGTCCCGTTCTACTTTTTACCAACAGCAGGCTCGACGTTACCAGAGTAGGGAGGTCAGGGCAAAGGCATACAACGTGGGTGAGCTCGTCTTACGACTTCCGGAGAAGCAGAAGCATAAACTCAAACCCAAATGGGAGGGCCCCTTCATAATCGACGAAGTACTCACGGGAGGGGCCTACCGTCTTCGGGACCCGTCGGACCACCGCCTTGAACCAAACCCATGGAACGCAGCTCGTCTCCGGCGCTTCTACGGATAAACCGGTGTCGTCGCACTTTTTACACTTCCTTTTTATTATCCTTTTCCTTTTTATTATTTTTTACTGTACCTCCCACCTTGATGTTTGGCAGGTTTGAACTTTATTTTCTTTTCTTCCCGACTCTATGTTCGGCTCAACCGACCTTGTACTAAGATTTTCGGTATACACCTTTAAGTGCTGAATCCGAACACAGAACCTGGGGGCTTCTTTCCTAAGCCAATGTATTTATAATTAGCACTTATTCACAATTATTGTGTCCGCATACTTTCCTTGTCAAAGCCATCATATGCATCAATTCGAACTAAGACTTTGCCAAGCTGGGTTGCCTCGCTCCTGTGCTTACCCTCTACGTTCCCGATTGTTCGGCTAGAGGGTAAAGGGAGCACCTCTGCGATTGTTATGGCCGGGTTATCCGGATACGTACCTCAGACGGGTGAAGCCAAAAGCTAGCTATCTTCAGTAGACAATTGATCGGCGACGACGGAATAAACTAATAAGACTATGGTCGTTACGACCACTACTCGGGCCTCTTCTTTTACAAAAGCCCTTAGTCGCATACTAACGGTATACGGCTTTCTACCTACGGTTTACGTAGCACCCTGAAGAAAGGTATCGGTAGAGGTACTATTTTCTTCGGAAGATGTTTCTTACGCTAAGCAGTAATATAACATATCTCCCTGTGTGCTTTCTGTCTGTTCGTACCACATGGCCGGATTGCCTAGTTCCCCGAACATAGTTCATTCCCCTAGGGTGATAAATTACGAGGAACACTCCCAAGCTCTTAGCGCGGGAGGATGAAGCCGATGGCTGGTTAAGACAAAGTTTACAACACAGACGGAGTAATTCCTTGATTTTTGTACATAACTACGCATAATCATACATCTGGCTGCCGATCAAGATTGTCGATTATGGTGTCCAGGGGGCAATCTTCTTGTGAAAGGCGCGCGGCAGGCATCACTTGGTCGTATACCAGGTGGAGCGGCACTTCCCGTCCATCTGACCCCACTGGCCCAACCTGAGCCATGCACTCGGGGTCAAGACCGGTATAGCGGGTCTTGATCGTTCCCCACGCCTCTCGTGCTCCCTCTCGACAGGCCGATGTCTTCCACAGCTCGAACCTATTCCGGGCTCCCTTGAGCCGATCGACTAGTTCGGTCATCCCTTCTGGAGGTTGTTCGGCAGGCCACAACGCTTTCACCATGTTCTTCATAGCCTTCCGAGCCCGCTCATGAAGGGCGGATAGCTCTTTCAAAAGGTTTCCCTGGTAGGATCCGATCTCTTCTTCGGGTCGCCCAGATAAGAGACCTGTACATGAGATATGGCATGCATATTATGTTTCATTCATAAGAAATACCTTCTGGTGCTCAAATTGCGCTTACCGAACATGCCGCTCCGCAACGTCTGGTTCTCCCCTTGGGCCTGGGCCAATTGAGCCTTTAAGCTCTCAATCTTTTCGGCCTGCTGTTTGTTCTCCTCCTTCAGGCGATTCTTTTCTTAAAGATGTCGCTGTAAAACACGATGTCCAGCCTCCTGCTGGGACTCAGCATAACGCTGCGATTCTCGGGCTACATCCAAATCTCTTTGTAATTGCCCTATTGATTCAGCTGCTACATCACACCCACGCGTCAGCTTGGGAATAAACTAAGAACAGCAGTACAGATATACTCACCATGCGCCTCCCGAGTAAAGCTTTTCACTTGTTCTAACTCGGCCTTCATAGATTCGACCTGTGTTCGGCTGGCTTCCAGTTCCTTTGATAGTTGCTCGCTTTGTTGCTTTGAGGCCTGCGATAGCAGTAAGATAGCATACATGGATCCTTAATTCGGTCGTACCGACCAACTTAAGGCTCGGGGGATACTGGGTATACACGAGTGTTCAGACTTAAAAAAACCGAATACTCACCTGCAGGCTGGACGATATCAATTTTATGGCCTCCCCGAACCCAGCTCTGGCGGCTCCAAGGTGCGCATCCACTGTACGCAGAGCACCGAACTCTTGTTCGGAGAATGCCGGATGACGCAGTGCTTCTTGTCACCGACGATGATGCATAGCGCTCCCAACCTTGGATTTGGTGACGGATACGGCGTCACCGGAATCGGCTGGGGCTGGATTGACGGCGGGGGCCCCCGTAGCAGGTTCGGCTTGAGCGGAAGGCCTGGAGTCTTAAGCACCGCCGGACATCCTGGCGATGTCTTCGGCGGGGGACTGCCGAGCTCTTTGCCTGGACATTTTAACAAAGACGTCTCTTGTGAGGCTTTATCAATCGCGATAACAAAATCAAACGGTCGAGCGAAATACCTTTGAGATGAACTCATAGGCGGGCT
The DNA here is from genome assembly GCA_039707655.1 of Elymus sibiricus. Lineage (NCBI taxonomy): Eukaryota > Viridiplantae > Streptophyta > Magnoliopsida > Poales > Poaceae > Elymus > Elymus sibiricus. The sequence continues at coordinate 142,514,299 of CM077665.1, read as the reverse complement.
CGCCCGCGCAATCGGCTCATTAATCGGATCCTTGTTGCTTTCCGATCCGGGCACTTCTGTCGCCGCCGATGTATGACGCACAGATCTACGGCGCTTGGGAGTAGGAGCCGGCACGTCTGGGACAGTGGAGGATGATTGCCTTTTGCGGGATGTGCTTTTCTTCTTCTTCTTCTTGTTTACCGCAGGGGAAGGGAAGGATCCAGGGTAATCGGCTACAATAGCCACCTTGGAACCGTCAAGGCCCTCCTGGTAGAAAACTCCGTCTTCGAAATCGATGGACAAATCCGGGTCATCATGGAAGCCCGGTTCATCATCCCGAGAATAATCCCCGGGCTGAGGGGCCGGACAGTTAACTGTCTCTATAAAGCTCCTCCATTCCTGTTCACATGAAATTAAAGGCTTCGGTCAAAAAAAAGGGGACAAATTGCGAACCCGAACTATGGTCATGAGGTCGAAGGGCTCACCCATTCGATGGGATTGTGGCTGGAGTATCCCTCCTTCGTCGCCCACCGAGTGAAATCTTCTTGCTCTCCTTTGTATAGGTCGGCAAGTGCGGCAGCTAATGCCGTTTGGTCGGCGGGGCCTAGTCTTCGGGAGCGAGTAGTGTCGCTTGTCCCGTTGTAACGCCACAAGGGGTGTATCCTCTGTTGAAGGGGTTGGACGCACCGGGTGATGGCGGCAGCCATGACGTCTATCATGGTCAGATTGTGGTGGGTTAGAATCCTCACACGGACTGCTAGGCGCTGCACTTCAACACTGTCTTCTTGGGACAGGCTCTTCGGGCGCCAGTTGTACTTTTTCTTCAACGGGGCATCGGAATACTCAGGCAAACCCCTCCGAGCTGGATCAAATAGGGGGACGTCTTCTATATAAAACCATTCTGAAGTCCATAGTTCGGACTCCTTCGGTGTCCCCACGGGATATCCCGTCCCCGCTATGCGGCACACTTCGGCTCCTCCGACCTCAAAAATTGTCTTGTCCCGAGTTCGAGGGACGAGGCAGAAGTACTTCCTCCACAGTTTGAAGTGTGCCTCGCAACCTAGGAACATCTCGCAAAGGGCTACGAAGCCCGAGATGTGTAGAATCGACCCTGGGGTGAGGTGGTGGAGCTGGATTCCGTAAAACTCTAACAACCCCCTCAAGAATGGATGAATGGGAAACCCAAGACCCCGCAGGAGGAAGGGAACAAAACATACGTGCTCCCCCTTTTTTGGTTTGGGGAAATTCTCCGCGAAAGCTTCGCCGTTGTATGAAGACAAACCGGCGCAGACAGCTGCTAGATCCGAGGGGGGAAGGTACCCTTGGGTCTCGAGGCTGCGTAGTCGAAGAAGTGACACGGAGCAGCTTGTCCAGTCCCCGGGACGGGATCCGTAAGGATGGGAGGAAGAACTGGGCGCGTTCGCCATATTTTGGTGGTGAACTTTCGCTGGAGGCTCTTTTCGATGGGGAAGAAGAAGATATGGCTTAGACCACGATCCAGTTTTGCTTAAATGGGTGATGTATCTCCTACGGGAGGGGTAGTTTTGTAAAAAACTACTAAACCGCCCGCTTCCCCACGATGCGCGAAAATCAAGGAGCGTTATTACGGTGGGCCCAATAATCTCGTGACGTTTGGGATTTTGCCGATGACAGGGCGGTTGCCGAACAAGAAGGAATGGAGGGACTCGCCGCGCAAGCCGAAGACTTCGACGCACAAGATTGTCCGAATATACCTCGGCGTTGGAGGCTAGTCCGGGGGCTACTGAGGGAGTCCTGGTTTAAGGGGTCCTCGGATAGCCGGCCTATTTCTATGGGCCGGACTGTATGGGCCGCTGGATGAGTAATAAATAGTCAATGGCCTCGTCACTAAGATGAAGATTTCAAGAAGCCGTGGCGTGACCTCCAAGATGTCGACGGTAGATAGGCATGTTTTTTTCCTTTGCTGAGTAACCGACCATATGTAAACCCTAGGTACCCTCGGCGTCTATATAAGCCGAGGGGTTTTAGGTTGTAGGCCAACAGAACACATCTAGGGTTTAGTCATACGATCTCGTGGTAGATCAACTCTGTAACCCTCGTATCATCAATATGATCAAGCAGGACGTAGGGTATTACCTCCATAGGAGGGCCCGAACCTGGGTAAAACCTCGTGTCCCTCATCTCCTGTTACCATCGATTCTAGTCTCACAGTTCGGGACCCCCTACCCGAGATCCGCCGGTTTTGACACCGACATTGGGTACTTGGTAGGCTTGATGTAGATCTCTTCCGACAACTATGCCAAATTGACAAGTTGACGGGAGAGTGCTTGTCTTGACTTGCTATGTATCCTCCCCGGCAACGGCGCCAGAAATCCTTCTTGCTACTTCTTGAGCTTGCGTTGGTTTTCCCTTGAAGAGGAAAGGGTGATGCAGCAAAGTAGATAAGTATTTCCCTCAGTTGTTGAGAACCAAGGTATCAATCCAGTTGGAGGTACAAGCAAGGCCCCAATCTTCGCACCTACAATAACAATCAAACACTTGCACCCAACGCTATAAAGGGGTTGTCAATCCCTTCACGGTTACTTGCAAGGATGAGATCTGATAGAGATAGATATAAAAGATTGCCAAAAGTAAAAAGTAAAAATATTACAGCAAGGTATTTTTGGTTTATAGATCTGCAAATATAATATGGAAAATAGACCCGGGGGCCATATGTTTCACTAGAGGCTTCTCTCTTGAAGGAAAATAATATGGTGGGTGAACAAATTACTGTCAAGCAATTGATAGAAAAGTGAATAATTATGATGATAGCCAAGGCAATGATTATGCATATAGGTATCACGTCCGTGTCAATTAGACCGAAACGATTCTGCATCTACTACTATTACTCCACACATCGACCGACTCCTGCCTGCATCTAGAGTATTAAGTTCATGAAGAACAGAGTAACACATTAGGTAAGATGACATGATGTAGAGGGATAAACACAAGCAATATGATGAAAACCCCATCTTTTTATCCTTGATGGCAACAATACAAATACGTGCCTCGCTACACCTACTATGTCACTGGGTGAGGACATCGCAAGATTGAACCCAAAACCAAACCAAACCAATCTAGTTGGCCAAACCAAACCAATAACTCCCATTGCAAGAATTACCAATCTAGTGGGCCAAACCAAACCAATAACTCGAAGAGACTTGCAAAGATATGAAATCATGCATATAAGAATTCAGAGAAGATTCAAATAATATTCATAGATAATCTGAACATAAACCCACAATTAATCGGATCTTGACAAACACACCGCAAAAGAGTATTACATCGGATAGATCTCCATGAAGATCATGAAGAACATGGTATTGAAGAACATAGAGAGAGAAAAATCCATCTAGCTACTAGCTATGGACCCGAAGGTCTAAGGTGAACTACTCACACATCATCGGAGGGGCAATGGAGTTGATGTAGATGCCCTCCGTGATCGAATCCCCCTCCGGCAGATTACCGGAAAAGGCTCCAAGATGGGATCTCACGGGAACAGAGGCTTCCGGCGGCGGAAAAGTATTTTCGTGGCTCTTTTTGGTATTGGGGGAATATTTGGGAATTTATAGGACGAAGATTAGGGTTAGGAGGCCTGCAGGGGGGCTACAAGCCAGGGGGGCGCGTCCCCCTAGGGCGCGCCCTGCAGGCTTGTCGCCTCCCGGCAGGTCTCCTGCCCCCCTCTCCAAGTCTGGTAGGTTTCTTCTGGGCTAAGAAAAATCATCGCGAATATTTTATTCCGTTTGGACTCCATTTAATATTCCTTATCTGCAATACTCAAAAACAAGGAAAAAACAGAAACTGGCACTAGGCACTAGGTTAATAGGTTAGTCCCAAAAATAATATAAAATAGCATATTAATGCATATAAAACATCCAAAACAGATAATATAATAGCATGGAACAATCAAAAATTATAGATACGTTGGAGACGTATCAGACAACAGCTCGAACTGTGATGCAGAGTCCGAGGACTTTGAGAAGGTTCCCCGAAGGAACGTGAGGGTCAAGCCCCCCGCTCAAAGGTATGAATCCGAAGACTCCCGGGTTATTTATGCAAAGTTTTCAATGTTTTAAATACAAGAATGTCTCGCAGCCCACTGCGCGTTCTCCCTACCGACCAAATATCGGATGGGGAGTCTCCACCCGCCGAGCTAGCGAAGAGCGGGACCGCATCGCACCCCACACCTCCAGGGGCCGCGAAGGATACCGCGGAGGTGTCATCAAGCCAGGCTCCGTTGGAGCCGAACACAGACGGTGGGGGTGACCATGCCATGGCCGAGGTTAATGCCGCGGCCGCCGAAGGCGAGGGAGAGGAAGCTCCCCAGGCTGCTGAGGACCAGGGGGGAATACTACCCTGGCCGCCGAAGAGGAAGGGCGAAAAGATGCCCAGTCCCCTTGCGACGCCCCCAATTTGACCGTACGCTAATCATACATGCAAATGCGTACGACCAAGATTAGGGACTCACTAATCAATATCACAACACAACACTAGACACAAATTAAAGTCATACAACTTCATATTACAAGCCAGGGGCCTCGAGGGCTCGAATACAAAGCTTGACAAGCACGAGTCAGCGGAAGCAAATAATATCTGAGTACAGACATAAGTTAAACAAGTTTTGCCTTAAGAAGGCTAGCACAAACATAACAACGGAATCGAAAGAGGCGAGGCCTCCTGCCTGGGAACCTCCTAACTACTCCTGAGCGTCGGCACTCTCCACGTAGTAGTAGGCTCCAGCGGTGGTGTAGTAGTCGTCTCCGGCGTACTCCATCTCCTGGGCTCCATCGTCTGAACGCAGAATCGTATCGAGGGGGAAAGAGAAAGCAAAGCAGCGGTGAGTACTCATCCAAAGTACTCGCAAGACTGACATCAGAACTATTCTAAGTATGCATCATTATCAAGGAATGAGGGTTATATCTGGACTGACTGCAGAAAGCAAGGATAAGGGGAAGGCCTAGTCCTATCGAAGACTAGCATCTTCAGCATCTTGCAGCATTAGAAGAGAGTAGACTGGTATCTCATATATAGTCATATTATTGTAGCAAGTTTATTAAGTAACCACGCCCAGAGATTCTTCCTCGACTCCCTGCGAGGAAGCAATCTCGGAGCCAACATCCATCTCAATTTAAAGTCACAATTTTAGTTATATCAGGTCAAGGTACAACTCCAAGTCGTCCTGTTACCGTGGACACGGCTATTCGAATAGATTATTTCTTCCCTACAGGGGTGCACCGCATTTCCAACACATTTGATCACCTCCGGCCGGACACACTTTTCTGGGTAATGCCCGGCCTCGGGATAGCAACACGTCGTCGCCCCACCTAGGCTCAACAGAGAGGTCAGCCCGCCGGTCTAAATCCTAAGCACACAGGGGTCGTGGGCCCACTTGCCCTACGCGCTCCTGCACGATGCGAACGCGGCCGGAAGAAGACCTAGCACACTCCAGTCCAGGAGCTGTACCGTCCAGTCCAATCCGGCGCGCGCCGCTCCATTGCTGACGTCCGAAGAGCTTCAGCTGATACAACGACGCTGAGTACCCATAACTTCTCCCACGTGAAGGATTGGTGCGTATAAAGGTCAACGACCAACTCAGATTAAATACCCAACCCATTAGCATTTTATTAATGTGGGGCAAGCGCGACCCATGAAGTGCGGTCCCGTCGCCCCGTCTCGAGGATGTGTGGCAAGGGCCTCTCCTGCCCGTCCACGCCTCATAATAACCCTTTGGATGCCTTACCGGCGCATCCCACCACATCTCACACAAGGGTACGCTTGGGGCCGACCCGCCTCAAGACTGTCGGGAACTCAGGTCCACCTCAACCAAGGTGGTACCACCTGTCCCTCCAGTCCCGTCTTTCACTTGTAAACAATGTCAAGTTAAAGTAACTGTGTGTTTATACACCAAGTGGATATCCGAGGAATCACCCTCGATGGATCCCACTCGAAGTATGTGTATGACAAGAGTCGCTATCGATAAATGGGAAGGAGGAATCACCCTTGATACCCACGACTGATTAGCTACGCTATAGAATTAACATCGGGAGTGCTAAGTGAGGTATCACCCTAGGCACTCGATAGTAGCTCTGCAGTGCCATACTTAAGGGGTGTGCGGTGATGTGAGGGGCCTGGCTCGTCGGTCGGTTGACCGAGTCTTCAAGTCTTCGGGCCGTCGAGTCGTCGATGAAGAAGCAGGGGCAACTGGGACTAAGGGGTCATTGGGGTTTCATTGATCAACCTATACTAAGCAGTTGATATGATTGCAGGAATGGTAACAGTTTATCAAAAGCAGGCTATGCATCAGAATATGAGCTAACTAATACAGTAGCAAAATCTAATGCAAGAATAACAGGGAAAGGAATGGGCGATATTGGAATGCTCAAGGGGGGCTGCTTCCCTTGCTGCTCTGCGGCAAAGGCCTGATCGTCAACGGTGTAGTCGTACCCGGCAGCACCGTCAGTCTCGTGGTCTACCGGTAAGAAGAGGGGGGAGAAACAATAAATATAAAGCACAGATGCAATCACGATGCATGACATGGCAATATGCAGAGCTAGGCATGCACTACCGTGGTACTACACGTCGCAGACGGGTCGGAAGAATATCTGACGATATTTTCCGGTCTCGGGCCACTACCGGACAGACGAAAACGATGGAAATGTTCCACTTTCGTTATGGTAGGAGCGCGTGACAGACGAACAGACTGTGTATTCGGATTCGTGGGATTTTTCTGAACAACTTTCATGTATAAATTATTTTCATCTGACTTACAGATTATTTTATATTAATTTTTAAAGTTTTATCAATATTCAGGAATTTCTGGATTTATTATATTTAATTAAACCGAATTGACCAAGTCAATTTGACTGGTCAAAGTGAACAGGGTTAGGGGTCCCACATGTCAGGGTTTTATTAAATTTCTAAAATGATTTATTTATTCTAATTAAAGGGGGACCCATATGTCATTTGCTAGTCTACTAATCTAATACGTACTAATTTAACCCTAAACCTAATTAAACACCGCCCGGCCACATACGGCTGTGGCTGCCCAGCCGGCCACACACACACCACACACACCCACGCTGCACACACTACACACACACGCTGCACACACACTACACATGCATGGCTAAGCAGCAGCAACTAGCGACAGCAGGCAGGGCCGCGGGCGCGTGGGTGGCTGCGGGCGCATGCGTTGACGCGGCCAGGGAGCAGCGAGCAAGGTGCGGTAGCGGGCGGCTTGAGCGCGCGGTGCAGCCAGGGGCGGCAGCAGCAGCGCAGCAGGTAGAGCAAGCAGCTAGGGGCAGCACCCTCGCACGTATGTGTGCGTATGCGTACGCATACGTTCGGACGAGATCGGGGACGGCAACTACGACAACGGATCGAGGATGAGAACGAAGGGAATCGGCAGAGGAGCTCACCCCGGTTCTCATGGACGAGGTTAGCAGGTCGGGGGCGACCCGAAGCAGCGGCAACGACAACGAGGTGGTGGCGTCCACGGAGGAGAAGGGCGAGATGGCGAGCACACAGACCTTCACGGATTCAGCTGGTCCCCGGAATGGACGAATCCAACCGCGGCGGACCTCCTGGACGTACTCCCGCCTGCCGGAGACGACGGTGGCCACGATGATGACGACGAGGCATCGGTGACCTCGAGTGATTTCGAGCTCGAAATCGAGCCAAGGAAGAGGGGGCCGAAGGGGGATCGAGGGGGAAAGGAGCGAGGTGGGGACTAGGGTTTCGGTGGACGCCTTTATAGGTCGAGGAAGGCGACGTGGAGGGCATCGAGCCGTGGTGGCCGTGGATGGCCTCCACGCCATGGCCTCTGCCTCGTCTGTACGTGAGGTAAGGGAAAGGCCAGGGTGGGCTGGGCCAAATGCACTGTAGCAACATAGAGCCCAACAGTACAGTAGCTTTTTAATATTTTTCCTTTTCTTTTATTTGTTTGTAATTTTATCTCTTGTTTTGTATTTTGTTTACCTACCAAACGAATTTTGTTGCATATGAAACTTGTCACATAATTACTAGAGAATATATTAAGCTAGTACAAAAGGTTGGAGGCCAATTTGAATTGATTTGAATTATGTTAGGATTTAAATAGGCCACTTAGGTGTTGTTGGTTTAATTCAAAAATAGATAAGGGCAACTTTTATGTTTCAAATGATGTTGGTTTCTACCCCATAATCACTCAGGGATTATTTGCAACCCAATCAAGATTTTAGTTTTGAGGTTTGAAGGAATAATTTATTTGACTTTATTTTCAATTTGAATTTGCCTTTGGTTTTTAACCAGTGGCACTTTGGCTTAGTTAAACGAGATGACATGTCACCATTAGTGTGAGGTCACTGTAGCATGATACTGGGGGTGTTACAAATCTCCTCCACTATAAGAAATCTCGCCCCGAGATTTAAGAGGTGGAGTAAGGGGGTAAAAGTTTTGGTTACGAAATTCTAACTGATCTTATCGTTGTTGGTTACTCTTCTCGAAGAAGTTGATCCCTTTCATTGATGTCTTCAATTCTCCACTACAGGTAATCTTGAATAAGTTGTCATCCTTCCTTCAGGACCTTCATCGTCCTACGTATGCGATAAGAGGGGAAACTCTGGAAGAACGAATCTAAACAAAGTTGGGCATCTTACGGTGAACTGAGGAAGATTACAAGAATTATTCCGCGAGTTGTAACTCAGGGAATTCATTGATAGCAATAAGCGATGGTGCTAAAGTTTCAAACGGGTAGGCAATCATTCGATGCCTAATCAGAAGGCGAAAGGAGGTTCAGAGCAACGAGAATAAATATTGCGTATGATACTAGAATAGATCATCCCTTGGACGGTGGCTCGGGAATTACATATGAAGCCAAGTGCAAGGGATACTTTAAAAATCAAAGATGTCCAAGAGAGTCAGGTTTCGATCCTGTGGAACTGCGGGTTATGGGACCACCATGTGGGATAGGAGCAGGAAGAGCGGTGACATCTTGCACGGTCATGATAGAAGACGTGTTAGAGGATAGCTTGTCAGTCATGTTGGCAACAACGTTGGTACCAAGGGCGGGGGACGAATAGAACCATTTTGCTGCTCGTTGAAACGAGGCAGACCAATAGGCAAAGTTCTCGTCCACCGACGGTTACCGGAATGTTATCAACAATAGTAACATGGCCTTACTGATAGAATTGATCACCGAGGTGTTTACCTAAGCAGGGAATTACCACTGTTCAGATAAGCTAGATTTCAAGAAAGGATAAACAGACCAATGGAAAGGGAAAAGTGTTTATACCCAAGTATTTGAGTATACCTTTCCCAAAGACAAAAAGGAGCATGATGTACATGACAGGACATCAAGTACATAACCATTTAGGTAAAAGGGGCGAGGAAAATCCATGACATGCCCATACAATGGGGTTTGAATAATTGATCAAGAAACAATTAGCATTGAGCTTACATTATTCCTTTTGATAATCGATATACCACATCCATTCTTCGGGATAGCAATGATAAGGTGTTTCGAGTAAAGGATGGAGTTTGGATACACAAAGGATCCAGTAGGAACAACTTATAAAATAAGTCTTACAATTCCCCCATGGAAGAATGGCAACCCTAGCTGAACAAAGCATTATAACAATAGGTCATCCGGCCAGGTGTGCTAGCTACAACATCACCTTACCGAGTAATAAATACCAAAGTTATAATTCTTGATAATGTTCCAACCATCATATCTGTCCGAGATTCAGATCTGGTTGGTGTCAGGATACTTCAGACAAAGAAGGCCCGAGGGGAAAAGGATGCAACACAGACCTATGAGATGATATTGCAAGAATCTCGGAATGAACGACATAAGCAAGACTTGAATCATTCGCCAGACTACAAGACATCTGAACACAAGGTCAAGACATTCGTGCCCACATGGAAGTTTCTAGAATGGATGACAATCAAGTTCTGATTGGGGACCATCATAGAGGATATCAAAGTTCCATGTGTAAGTCTAGACTAGGACAAATCAAATCAATCAGTGGCCTGGTGTGCAAGGAAATACATATGGAGTGAAGGTAGCAATTCTGTCAAACCATAGAATACTTCGCACATGCCTGAATGAATTGGAACGATTCCAGAGGAAGCGAGACAAAATTTTCCCATAAGCACGATGGCAAAATACACGTGAACTTATAGAAAAACACTTCTTTTATCAAACATATTCTTCATGAACTAGGCACAAAGATAATGCTTTCAAGGTTTCCAACACTAGCTTAAATGTTCATCATGAACCACGAGGGAGAGGAGGATGTGGCTGATGGGCTCAGCAACAATTCGTCGAGATTCCCACAAAGAAGGATCTCCACGATTGAGTGAACAAAACCAGATGATATATTGAGGTATGCCCGAAGGAAACATCCACAATTAAACATTAATCGAAAGGTGCACCCGAAATACAGACTAAGTAGCACGACCAATGTTAGAGTGCTGACTCAACAGCCAATACACTAAGAATGGACTTATTGTTCATTAACTCCAAGGTAATAGAGTTGGTATGCCATAAGTGTTGAATTTACACATCACATTCCATTTGTCAGTATTTCGGTTAGTAACAACACGGGATCTAAGGAATGAAAGGTGATGGCAAGGATGTCGCCAATGACAACACCAATTAACAAGGACAACGATGCTACTCTCATCATGAATCTAATTGATATCTTGGAAGAGCCCAGAATGCTGATGAGGATCACGACACATTTGCCGAGCAGTCTCTTGAAGATGTAATCGATCAGCGACGACATCAAGCAAAGAAATGATGAAGTGAAGGGTGGTCGGAACCATAGTTTAGAGTGCTAGCTCAGAGTCGAAATTGCCTTCAAGACAACCAACATGACGTTGCCAACTCGATGTAAGCTTAGAGCACTGTTGGAATTGTGTTCCGGGGATGAAGGATATAAATAGCATGGTCAAGCCTTAGCATGACGATGATGATGTAGCCAAACAGCTTGGAAAGACATGATCGAGCACAAACTCATAAGCAAAGAAAATTACTAAGAGTTGTTGAATCGCAATGCGGACTCGATTCAATTATCGGTGTCCTTGAGTGTCCAACAACTCAGAACACGAGGAAACTGGAATCAGTGAAGGAAAACATAGCTGATGAGGAGCTTATAAGAAGCTATGCAGTTCCATGATTTTCTCGAGATACCAGGGGTAATACTCGGATGTAGATCAAAATTAAAGCTTGGACCGATGTATTGATCCGCAGAAGACAAGTGCTTAAACTGGTATAAAAATGGGATCAAAGAAGAACAGTCATGGTCGGAACCACGGTTGTAAAGTATCAAATCAGGTTGTAGCTTTGAAAGATTATCCGGCAAAACACCAGAAGAGTAGGACTCATGAAAACTGTCGGGTTCACACGGGTTAAGGAAAGCATAGGTTCAACCCATCGGGGCATTTTAGGAACATATACCACAAGCTTCAAAAGTAATTAACACATGCTTGCAAACAGAGCATGGCTGACGAAAGCATAGGATGCAACTTATCAGAGGGAGAAGACACAGTTTACCAATGGCATCATGTATCAGGCGAAGAACATCACAAGAATTTTGAATGTGAAGGATGCTATCGGATAATAACCCAATGCTGGGTCTGGCGGTCTGATGTGAGTATCGGTACCCAATCAAAGGGAGAAAGAATGCAAGGCATCAGATCATAGAACATCCAAATAATTTGATGCTTAAATAACCAAAGGAATTAAGATTTCCAAATTGGTGTATCGGAAATAGATATTCCGATCAAATACAAGTAAGATGAAAGGACTTAGATGGGCAATCAATCAAGGTTGATTTGTTGGGAACCAACTCATGTTTGGAAAGACGTCTGAGCCGGACGGATAATTTATGAGAAACAACTGATGACTACGTGCATTCACACACAGGTTGAATCAATAAAATCAAATGAAAACCACAAAGGATTTACTTAATATTGCTAGACATATGGAATTAACCATAATGCAAGCAGGTGAGAAAGGTCAAGAGCAAAAGGCTACTGAGGATTATGGAAGATCGAATAGCATTTCAAAGAATTCTGAGAAACACATGATCAACCGAGGAAGAACGAATCTCCGATAAGATAATTCGATGTACCCTGTAATAACAAGAGCAACTGGATATGAAAGTATGAGCGACAATTGCATGTAGTCATCCATAGGGGTTGACGGTGGAAGGGAATCGCAAAAGCAATGAGCACAAGTTCTCGGGAGAACATCGAAGAGTATCTTTGAAGTCTTCTGATGAATCGAGCCATCGTCTGAAATGAGGGGCTCTCCGAAAGGAGTAGTTACGAGAACCTAGAGTTAGAGTTAATAAAATCTTTAACCCAAAAGAGAAGAGGGATCATAACCCAGAGTATAGACGAGGAATAAAAGATCCTAATATCACCCGATTGAGATGTGGGCCCATAAGCCACACAACTATTTTAGTAAAAGTTTTTCAAAGACTAGACTCAACTTCGGCCAAGGAGTTGGAAAGGGGGCTACCTACAGGCAGTTGGCTCTGATACCAACTTGTGACACCCCCAACTTTACCGTACGCTAATCATACACGCAAATGCGTACGACCAAGATTAGGGACTCACTAATCAATATCACAACACAACACTAGACACAAATTAAAGTCATACAACTTCATATTACAAGCCAGGGTCCTCGAGGGCTCGAATACAAAGCTTGACAAGCACGAGTCAGTGGAAGCAAATAATATCTGAGTACAGACATAAGTTAAACAAGTTTTGCCTTAAGAAGGCTAGCACAAACATAACAACGGAATCGAAAGAGGCGAGGCCTCCTGCCTGGGAACCTCCTAACTACTCCTGAGCGTCGGCACTCTCCACGTAGTAGTAGGCTCCAGCGGTGGTGTAGTAGTCGTCTCCGGCGTACTCCATCTCCTGGGCTCCATCGCCTGAACGCAGAATCGTATCGAGGGGGAAAGAGAAAGAAAGCAGTGGTGAGTACTCATCCAAAGTACTCGCAAGACTGACATCAGAACTATTCTAAGTATGCATCATTATCAAGGAATGAGGGTTATATCTGGACTGACTGCAAAAAGCAAGGAAAAGGGGAAGGCCTAGTCCTATCGAAGACTAGCATCTTCAGCATCTTGTAGCATTAGAAGAGAGTAGATTGGTATCTCATATATTGTCATATTATTGTAGCAAGTTTATTAAGTAACCACGCCCAGAGATTCTTCCTCGACTCCCTGCGAGGAAGCAATCTCGGAGCCAACATCCATCTCAATTTAAAGTCACAATTTTAGTTATATCATGTCAAGGTACAACTCCAAGTCGTCCTGTTACCATGGACACGGCTATTCGAATAGATTATTTCTTCCCTGCAGGGGTGCACCGCATTTCCAACACGTTTGATCACCTCCGGCCGGACACACTTTTCTGGGTAATGCCCGGCCTCGGGATAACAACACGTCGTCTGTTGGGGAACGGAGCATGAATTACAAAATTTTCCTACGCTCACGCAAGATCTATCCATGGAGATGTATCGCTACGAGAGGGGAGAGTGTGTCTACGTACCCTCGTAGACCGTTAGCGGAAGCGTCTCACAACGCGGTTGATGTAGTCGAACAATCCTTCGAGCTCCACCGATCGAGTACCGAACGTACGGCACCTCCGAGTTCTACACACGTGCAGCTTGGTGACGTTCCGCGCCTTCTTGATCCAGCAAGACGTCGAGGTAGTAGATGAGTTCCGTCAGCACGACGGCGTGGCGACGGTGACGGTGAAGTGATTCCGGCAGGGCTTCGCCTAATCTCTCCGAAAATATGACCGAGGTGGAAAACGGAGATCGGGGCACCGCACACGGCTATGGGACAATTGTGTGTCTCCAAGGGGTGCCCCTCCTCCGTATATAAAGGAGGGAGGGGGGAGGAGGCAGCCAAAGGGGCTGCGCACCAAGGGGGGGAGGAGTCCTACTAGGACTCCCCTTGGTGGTGGCGCCCCCCTCCCCCAATCCTACTCCTACTAGGAGTAGGGAGAGAGGGAGAGAGAGGGAAGGAAAGGGGGGGCCGGCCCCCAAACCCCCAGCCCAATTCGGACCCCTCATGGGGGGGGGGGGGGGGCGCCAGCCCCCTGGTGGGCTGGTGTTCCTCCCCTATGAGGCCCATGTGGCCCATGCTACTCCCCGGGGGGTTCCGGTAACCCCTCCGGTACTCCGATAAATATCCGGAACCTTCCGGAACTTTTCCGGAGGCCAAATACCATCTTCCAATATATCAATCTTTACCTCTCGGAAATTCCGAGACTCCTCGTCATGTCCGTGATCTCATCCGGGACTCCGAACAACATTTGGTCACGAATCACATAACTCATATAATACTATATCGTCATCGAACCTTAAGTGTGCGGACCCTACGGGTTCGAGAATGATGTAGACATGACCGAGACTACTCTCTGGTCAATAACCAATAGCGGAACCTGGATGCTCATATTGATTCTTACATATTCCACGAAGATCTTTATCGGTGAACCTCATATGTCAACATACGTTGTTCCCTTTGTCTGGCGGTATGTTACTTGCCCGAGATTCGATCGTCGGTATCCAATACCTAGTTCAATCTCGTTACCGGCAAGTCTCTTTACTCATTCCGTAATACATCATCTTGCAACTATCTTGTTAGTCACGGTGCTTGCAAGGCTTCTGTGATGCTGTATTACCGAGAGGGCCCAGAGATACCTTTCCGACAGACGGAATGACAAATCCCAATCTTGATCCATGCCAACTCAACAAACACTTTTGGAGATACCTATAGTGCACCTTTATAATCACCCAGTTACGTTGTGACGTTTGATACACCCAAAGTATTCCTACGGTATCCGGGAGTTGCATGATCTCATGGTCAGAGGAACGTGTATTTGACATAGTGAAAGCAATAGCAATAAACTGAACAATCATATGCTATGCTAACGGTTGGGTCAAGTCCATCACATCATTCTCCTAATGATGTGATCCCATTATCAAATGACAACTGATGTCCATGGTCAGGAAACCTTGACCATCTTTTGATCAACGAGCTAGTTTAGTAGAGGCATACTAGGGACATAGTATTTGTCTATTATCCACACATGTATTTAGTTTCCGGTCAATACAATTCTAGCATGAATAATAAACCATTATCATGAACGGGGAAATATGATAATAATAAACATTTTATTAATTGCATCTAGGGCATATTTCCAACAGTCTCCCACTCGCACTAGAGTCAATTAATCTAGTTTACATCTCCATGTAATTAACATCCAATCAGTTCTTGAGCTGATCATGTTTAGCTTGTGTGAGAGGTTTTAGTCAACGGATCTGTAACATTCAGATCCGTGTGTACTTTGCAAATCTCTATGTCTTATGTAGATGCGGTCACCATACTCTGCTTTGGAGCTACTCCAAAATAACTACCCCACTTTATGTATCCAGTCAGAGACTCATAGTCTTCCGGATCGGTGTTTAAAGCTTGCATCGACGTAACCCCTTACGACGAACTCTTTATTACCTCTATTTCCCGAGAAATTCTTCCTTAATCATCTTAAGGATATACTTTGACCGCTGTCCAGTGATCTACTCCGGGATCACTTTCGTACCTCTTTGCCAGACATATGGCAAGGCACACAACATGGCATACTTTATAGAACCTATGGCCGAGGCATAGGGGATAACCTTCATCCTTTCTATTTCTTCTGCCGTGGTCGAGATTTGAGTCTTACTCAATTTCACACCTTGCACCACAGTCAAGAACTCCTTCTTTGACTGATCCATTTTGATCTTTCTTCAAACTTGTCAAGGTATGTGCTTCGTGAAAGTCCTATGAAGCGTCTCAATCTATCTCTATAGATTTTGATGCCTAACATGTAAAACAACCTTTACCTAGATTTTCAAGTCTTACTCCACTTCACACCAGGCAAGAACTCATTTCTTTGACTTGATCCATTTTGAACTTCTTCAAAAAACTCATCAAGATGTGTGAACTTTTATCAGGCGTTTTGATCTATCTCCATAGATCTCGATGCCCAATCTGTGGATAATTAAAAAACAGGTTTTTATTGAAAAAACTCCTTTCAATTCTTTATGCTTTCCAGAAATTCTACATCATTTCCAATCAACAATATGTCATCCACATATACTATTAGAAATGCTATAGAGCTCCCACTCACTTTCTTGTAAATACAAGTTTCTCCATAAACTTGTATAAACCCAAACGCTTTGATCACTTCATCAAAGCGAGTATTCCAGCTCCGAGATGCTTGCACCAGTCCATAGATGGATCGCTGGAGCTTGCATATTTTGTTAGCGCTTTTAGGATCGACAAAACCTTCCGGCTGTATCATATACAATTCTTCCTTTAAGGAATCCGTAAAGGAATGCCGTTTTGACGTCCATTTGCCAGATTTCATAATCATAAAACGCGGCAATTGCTAACATAATTCTGACAGACTTTAGCATCGCTACGGGTGAGAAAGTCTCATCGTAGTCAACTCCTTGAACTTGTCGATAACCTTTAGCAACAAGTCGTGCTTTGTAGACGGTGACATTACCATCAGCGTCCGTCTTCTTCTTAAAGATCCATTTATTTTCAATAGCTCGCCGTTCATCGGGCAAGTCTACCAAAGTCCACACTTTGTTCTCATACATGGATCCAATCTCGGATTTCATGGCCTCAAGCCATTTGTCGGAATCCGGGCCTGCCATCGCTTCTTCATAGTTCGAAGGTTCACTGTTGTCTAACAACATAACCTCCAAGACTGGATTTCCGTACCACTCTGGTGCGGAACGTGTCCTGGTTGATCTTCGAAGTTCTGTAGCAACTTGATCCGAAGCCTCATGATCATCATCATCAACTTCTTCTCTGGTCTGTGTTGGTGTCACAGAAATTTCTTTCTGTGGCGTACTACTATCCAGAGGAGGTACAATTACCTCATCAAGTTCTACTTTCCTCCCACTCACTTCTTTCGAGAGAAACTCCTTCTCTAGAAAGGATCCATTCTTTAGCAACGAAAACTTTTCCTTCGGATCTGTGGTAGAAGGTGTACCCAACGGTCTCTTTTGGGTATCCTATGAAGACGCACTTATCCGCTTTGGGTTCGAGCTTATCTGGCTGAAGCCTTTTGACATAAGCATCGCATCCCCAAACTTTCAGAAACGACATCTTAGGTTTCTTGCAAACCACAGTTCATACGGTGTCATCTCAACGGATTTAGACGGTGCCCTTGTTTAAAGTGAATGCAGCTGTCTCTAATGCATAACCCCAAAATGATAGTGGCAAATCGGTAAGAGACATCATAGAACGCACCATATCCAATAGAGTACGATTACGACGTTCGGACACACCATTACGCTGTGGTGTTCCATGTGGCGTGAGCTGTGAAACAATTCCACATTGTCTTAAGTGATTTCCAAACTCGTAACTCAAATATTCTCCTCCACGATCAGATCGTATGAACTTTATTTTCTTGTTACGATGGTTCTCTACTTCACTCTGAAATTCTTTGAACTTTTCAAATGTTTCAGATTTATGCTTCATCAAGTAGACATAACCATATCTACTCAAATCATCAGTGAACGTGAGAACATAACGATATCCACCGCGCGCCTCAATACTCATCGGACCGCATACATCGGTATGTATTATTTCCAATAAGTTGGTTGCTCGCTCCATTGTTCCGGAGAACGGAGTTTTAGTCATCTTGCCAATAAGGCACGGTTCACATGTCTCAAATGATTCATAATCAAGAGATTCCAAAAACCCATCTACATGGAGTTTCTTCATGTGTTTAACACTGATATGACCTAAGCGGCAGTGCCACAAATATGTGGTACTATCATTATCTTTTGGCATTTGTGTTATGAACATGTGTATTACTACGATCAAGATTCAATAAACCTTTCATTTTAAGTACATGATCATCAATGATATTATCCAAATAAATAGAATAACAATTATTCTCTGAATTTGAATAACCGTTTTGCAATAAACACTATCAGATATAATGTTCATGCTTAACGCAAGCACCAAATAACAATTATTTAGGTTCATCACTAATCCTGAAGGTAGAGAGGGCGTGGCGATGGTGATCACATCAACCTTGGAGACACTTCCAATGCACATCGTCACCTCGTTCTTAGCTAGCCCTCGTTTATTCCGAAGCTCCATGTTTCAAGTTGCAAGCAACTAAACAAGTATCAAATACCCAGGTGCTCCTACGAGTACTAGTAAGGTACACATCAATAACATGTATATCAAATATCTTTGTTGACATTGCCAGTCTTATTATCTGCCAGTTACTTTGGGGAAGTTCCGCTCCCTGTGACATTTCCCTTTGCAATGGGAGCACTAAGTCTCGGGTTTGGTTCAGCCTTGGGTTTCTTCGCGTGAGCCGTAACTGTTTTACCGTTCTTCTTGAAGTTCCCTTTTATTTTCCTTGCCCTTCTTGAAACTAGTGGTCTGATTAACCATCAACACTTGATGCTCCCTTTTTGATTTCTACATCCGCAGCTTGTAGCATCGCGAATAGCTTAAGGATCTTCTATCCCTTGCATGTTTATAGTTCATCACGAAAATCCAGTAGCTTACTGATAGTGACTAGAGAACTCTATCAATCACCACTTTATTTGGAAGTCTAACTCCCACTTAATTCAAGTGATTGAAGTACTCAGACGTTCTGAGTACATGCTCACTATCGGAGCTGTTCTCCTCCATCTTGCAGCTATAGAACTTGTCGAAGGTGTCATACCTCTCGACCCGGGTGTGAGCTTGAAAAACAAACTTTCAGCTCTTGGAACATCTCATATGCTCCATGGTGCTCAAAACATCTTTCGAGCCCCGGTTCTAAGCCGTAAAGCATGGCGCACTGAACTATCGAGTAGTCATCTTTTCCTGTCTGCCAGATGTTCATAACGTCTTCAGACAAAGCCATAGGGGTTGCTCACCGAGCGGTGCATCAAAGACATAAGCCTTCTGTGCAGCAGTGAGGACAATCCTTGGAATACGGACCCAGTCCGCATAGTTGCTTCCATCAACTTTCAACTTAACTTTCTCTAGGAACGCATTAAAATACAGGGGAGTAACAACGTGGTCTATCGTTCTACAACATAAACTTGCTAAGACACTATTGACTATGTCCATGATAATTGAAGTTCAATTAATCAAATTACTTAAGAACTCCCACTTAGATTAACATCCCTCAAGTTGTCTAAGGGTAACATGATCCACATCAAACTAATCCACGTCCGATCATCACGTGAGGTGGATCAGTTCATCAATGGTGAACATCTTTCATGTTGATCATATCTACTATATGACTCATGTTCGACCTTTCGGTCTCTTGTGTTCCGAGGCCATATCTGTATATGCTAGGCTCGTCAAGTTTAACCCAAGTATTCTGCGTGTGTAAAACTGGCTTACACCCGTTGTATGCGAACGAAAAAATCCATCACACCCGATCATCACGTGGTGTTTAGAAGCGTCGAACCTTCGCAACGGTGCATACTAGGGGAGAACACTTATCTTGAAATTTAGTGAAGGGATCATCTTATAATGCTACCGTCGTCCTAAGCAAAATAAGATGCATAAAAGGATTAACATCACATGCAATTCAATATATATATATGTGACATGATATGGCCATCATCGTCTTGTGCTTTTGATCTCCATCAGCAAAGCACCGTCATGATCTCCATCGTCACCGGGTTGACACCTTGATCTCCATCGTAGCGTCGTGACACCTTGATCTCCATCGTAGCGTCGTGATCGTCTCGCCGGCTATTGCTACTACTACTACTGCTAACTTATAGCGGTAAAGTAAAGCAATTACATAGCGTTGGCATTGCATACAATAAAGAGACAACCATAAGGCTCCTGCAGGTTGCCTGATAACTTACAAAACATGATCATCTCATACAACAACTTATATCACATCATGTCTTGGCCATATCACATCACCAGCATACCCTGCAAAAACAAGTTAGACGTCCTCTACTTTGTTGTTGCAAGTTTTACGTGGCTGCTACGGGTTTGCAAGAACCGTTCTTACCTACGCAAAACCACAATGTGGTGTAGTGATTGCTTTTTGATCTTCTAAAAGAACCCTCTTCATTGAAACCGATTCAACTAAAGTGAGAGAGACAGACACCCGCCAGTCACCTTTATGCAACGAGTGCACGTAGCGGTGAAACCTGTCTCGCGTAAGCGTACGCGTAATGTCAGTCCGGGCCGCTTCATCTCACAATACAGCCGAATCAACTAACAACTAGTAACGGCAAGCAATATGTATACACCCACGCCCACAACTCGTTTGTGTTCTACTCGTGCAAATCACATCTACGCATAGACCTGGCTCGGATGCCACTGTTGGGGAACGGAGCATGAATTACAAAATTTTCCTACGCTCACGCAAGATCTATCCATGGAGATGCATCGCTACGAGAGGGGAGAGTGTGTCTACGTACCCTCGTAGACCGTTAGCGGAAGCGTCTCACAACGCGGTTGATGTAGTCGAACAATCCTTCGAGCTCCACCGATCGAGTACCGAACGTACGGCACCTCCGAGTTCTACACACGTGCAGCTCGGTGACGTTCCTCGCCTTCTTGATCCAGCAAGACGTCGAGGTAGTAGATGAGTTCCGTCTGCACGACGGCGTGGCGACGGTGACGGTGAAGTGATTCCGGCAGGGCTTCGCCTAAGCTCTCCGAAAATATGACCGAGGTGGAAAACGGAGATTGGGGCACCGCACACGGCTATGGGACAATTGTGTGTCTCCAAGGGGTGCCCCTCCTCCGTATATAAAGGAGGGAGGGGGGAGGAGGCAGCCAAAGGGGCTGCGCACCAAGGGGGGGAGGAGTCCTACTAGGACTCCCCTTGGTGGTGGCGCCCCCCTCCCCCAATCCTACTCCTACTAGGAGTAGGGAGAGAGGGAGAGAGAGGGAAGGAAAGGGGGGCCGACCCCCAAACCCCCAGCCCAATTCGGACCCCTCATGGGGGGGGGGGGGGGGCGCCAGCCCCCTGGTGGGCTGGTGTTCCTCCCCTATGAGGCCCATGTGGCCCATGCTACTCCCCGGGGGGTTCCGGTAACCCCTCTGGTACTCCGATAAATATCCGGAACCTTCCGGAACTTTTCCGGAGGCCAAATACCATCTTCCAATATATCAATCTTTACCTCTCAGACATTCCGAGACTCCTCGTCATGTCCGTGATCTCATCCAGGACTCCGAACAACACTCGGTCACCAATCACATAACTCATATAATACTATATCGTCATCGAACCTTAAGTGTGTGGACCCTTCGGGTTCGGGAATGATGTAGACATGACCGAGACGACTCTCTGGTCAATAACCAACAGCGGAACCTGGATGCTCATATTGGTTCCTACATATTCCACGAAGATCTTTATCGGTGAACCTCATATGTCAACATACGTTGTTCCCTTTGTCTGGCGGTATGTTACTTGCCCGAGATTCGATCGTCGGTATCCAATACCTAGTTCAATCTCGTTACCGGCAAGTCTCTTTACTCGTTCCATAATACATCATCTTGCTATTGGGGAACGTCGCATGGGAAACAAAAAATTTCCTATGCACACGCAAGATCTATCCATGGTGATGAGCATCTACGAGAGGGAGAGTGAATCTACATACCCTTGTAGATCGCTAAGCGGAAGCGTTAAGAAACGCGGTTGATGTAGTCGAACGTCTTCGCGATCCAAATCGCAAGTCGTCCCTTGATCCAATCACGATCTAGCGCCGAACGGACGGCACCTCCGCGTTCAACACACGTATGGCTTGATGACGCCTTCACCTCCTCGATCCAGCGAGCGATGGTGAAGTAGTGGATGAGTTCCGGCAGCACGACGGCGTGGTGATGGTGGTGAGGAACAATCTCTGCAGGGCTTCGCCAAGTACTACGGAGATTATGACGGGAGGAAATAGAGGGTTAGGGTTGCCGGCACACGGCTTGGGAAATATTGATGTGTCTCGTGTCCTAGCCCTGCCCCTCTATTTATATGTTGAGCCCTGGGGTCTAAACTTGGAGAGAAAGCCTCCACATGGTCGGTTTTGCCCGCACAAGGTCGGTTTGGCCCGCATGGAAAGAGTCCAACTCAGATCCCAGCAGTACCGCGTACAAACGGTAGTACCGCTCACGAGCGGTAGTACTGCTTGAGCGGTAGTACCCCTTCACACAAGCGGTAGTGCCGCTTACGCGGTAGTACCGCTTCACACAAGCGGTAGTACCGCTTACGCGGTAGTACTGCCTTACCAGCGGTAGTACCGCTTAAGGCAGCAGCAAAACTTCCTTTTGCACTTTCCAATACCTCGTAAGCTTTACCCCTTTGGCCCATATAAAGTGTTGCTGCACCCGAACACTTTGGTAAACACCTGGAACCCCTTCCGGTGAATTCCGGAACCCTTCCGGAGATCAAAACACTATTATCACATATATCAATCTTTACCTCCGGACTCTTCCGGAGATCCTTGTCATGTCCTGGATCTTATCCGGGACTCCGAACAACCTTCCGTCACCAACACAATAACTCAACTATACTAATCGTCACCAAACGTTAAGTGTGTAGACCCTGCGGGTTCGAGAACTATTTAGACATGACCGAGACACCTCTACGGTCAATAACCAATAGCGGGACCTGGATGCCCATATTGGTTCCTACATATTCTACGAAGATCTTCATCGGTTGAACCTCTATGTCAAGGATTCAGTTAATCCCGTATACTGTTTCCTTTGTTCTTCGGTATGTTACTTGCCCGAGATTCGATCGTCGGTATCTCTATACCTAGTTCAATCTCGTTATCGGCAAGTCTCTTTACTCGTTCCGTAATACAAGATCTCGTGGCTAACACTTTAGTCACATTGCTTGCAAGGCTCATTGTGATGTTGTATTACCGAGTGGGCCTTGAGATACCTCTCCGTCACACGGAGTAACAAATCCCAGTCTTGATCCATGCCAACCCAACAGACACCCTCGGAGATACCTGTAGAGCACCTTTATAGTCACCCAGTTACGTTGTGATGTTTGATACACACAAGGCACTCCTACGGTGTCAGTGAATTGCATGATCTCATGGTCATAGGAACAGATACTTGACATGCAGAAAACAATAGCAATAAACTGACACGATCATATGCTACGTTTATAGTTTGGGTCTTGTCCATCACATCATTCTCCTAATGATGTGATCCCGTTATCAAATGACATCTCATGTCCATGGCTAGGAAACCTTCACCATCTTTTGATCAACGAGCTAGTTAACGAGAGGCTTACTAGGGACACAGTGTTGTCTATGTACCCACACATGTATTTGAGTTTCCAATCAATACAATTATAGCATGGATAATAAACGATTATCATGAACAAGGAAATATAATAATAACCAATTTATTATTGCCTCTAGGGCATATTTCCAACAGTCTCCCACTTGCACTAGAGTCAATAATCTAGTTCACATCACTATGTGATTTACATTGTAATGAATCGAACACCCATGCAGTTCTGGTGTTGTTCATGTTTAGCCCTTGGAAGAGGTTTAGTCATCGGATCTCAGATTCGTGTGTACTTTGCAAATATTTATGTCGTCCTCCTTGATGTAATCGCGGATGGAATTGAAACGTCGCTTTATGTGTCTGGTCCTCTTGTGAAATCTTGGTTCCTTGGCTAGAGCAATGGCACCAGTATTATCACAAAACAGAGTCATTGGGTTAAGCGCACTAGGCACTACTCCAAGATCTGTCATGAACTCCTTCATCCAGACACCTTCGTTCGCCGCCTCCGAGGCAGCAATGTACTCCGCTTCGCATGTAGAATCAGCTACCACGCTTTTCTTGGAACTGCACCAGCTAACCGCACCCCCAAAGAATAAATACGTATCCGGTTTGTGACTTAGAGTCATCCGGATCAGTGTCAAAGCTTGCATCGACGTAACCCTTTACGACGAGCTCTTGATCACCTCCATAAACGAGAAACATGTCCTTAGTCCTTTTCAAGTACTTCAGGATATTCTTGACCGCCGTCCAGTGTAACATTCCTGGATCACTTTGAAACCTTTCGACCATACTTATGGCAAGGCTAACATCGGGTCTTGTGCACAGCATTGCATACATGATAGAGCCTATGGCTGAAGCATAGGGGATGACACTCATCTTTTCTCTATCTCCTGCAGTCACTGGGCATTGAGTCTTACTCAACTTCACACCTTGCAAAACAGGCAAGAACCCCTTCTTGGACTGATCCATTTTGAACTTCTTCAAAATCTTATCAAGGTATGTGCTTTGTGAAAGTCCTATTAAACGTCTTGATCTATCTCTATAGATCTTGATGCCTAATATGAAAGCAGCTTCTCCTAGGTCCTTCATTGAAAAACTCTTGTTCAGATATTCCTTCACGCTTTCCAACATTTCTATATTGTTTCCAATCAGTAATATGTCATCCACATATAATATTAGAAACGCTATAGAGCTCCCACTCACTTTCTTGTAAATACAAGCTTCTCCGTAAACTTGTATAAACTCGAACGCTTTGATCACCTCATCAAAGCGAAGATTCCAACTCCGAGATGCTTGCACCAGTCCATAAATGGATCGCTGGAGTTTGCAAACTTTGTCAGCATTCTCTGGATCGACAAAACCTTCTGGTTGCATCATATACAACTCTTCCTTAAGGAAACCGTTAAGGAACGCTGTTTTGAAATCCATCTGCCAAATTTCATAATCGAAAAATGCAGCTATTGCTAATATGATTCTAACGGACTTAAGCATTGCTACGGGTGAGAAGGTCTCATCGTAGTCAACTCCTTGAACTTGTGAAAAACCTTTTGCCACAAGTCGAGCTTTATAGACGGTGACATTACCGTCTGCGTCCGTCTTCCTCTTAAAGATCCATTTGTTCTGAATGGCCTTACGCCCTTCAGGTAATACTTCCAAAAGTCCATACTTTGTTTTCATACATGGATCCCATCTCGGATTTCATGGCCTCTAACCACTTCTCGGAATCCAGGCCCATCATCGCTTCTCCATAGCTCGTAGGTTCATCGTTGTCCAACAACATGACCTCTAAGACAGGGTTGCAGTACCACTCAGGAGCAGTACGCGTCCTTGTCGACCTACGAGGTTCGATAGCAACTTGATCCGAAGCTTTATGATCATCATCAACTTCCTCTTCAGCTGATGTAGGCTCTACAGAAACATCTTTCTGTACTGTGCTACTCTCAGGTTGAAGAAAAGGTTCAATAACCTCATCAAGTTCTATCTTCCTCCCACTCAATTCTTTCGAGAGAAACTCTTTCTCAAGAAATGTTCCGTTTTTAGCGACAAACACTTTGCCTTCAGATCTGAGGTAGAAGGTATACCCAACTGTCTCTTTTGGGTATCCTATGAAGACGCATTTCTCCGCTTTGGGTTCCAGCTTTTCTGGCTGAAGCTTTTTGACATAAGCATCACATCCCCAAACTTTAAGAAACGACAGCTTTGGCTTCTTGCCAAACCAAAGTTCATATGGCGTTGTCTCAACGGATTTCGATGGTGCCCTATTTAAAGTGAATGCAGCTGTCTCTAATGCACAACCCCAAAACGATAGTGGCAAATCGGCAAGAGACATCATAGATCGCACCATATCCAATAAGGTTCGATTACGACGTTCGGACACACCATTACGCTGTGGTGTTACAGGCGGTGTCAGTTGTGAAACAATTCCACATTGTCTTAAGTGACTGCCAAACTCATAACTCAGATATTCTCCTCCTCGATCAGATCGTAGGAATTTAATCTTCTTGTTACGATGATTCTCAACTTCACTCTGAAATTGTTTGAACTTTTCAAACGTTTCAGACTTGTGTTTCATTAAGTAAATATACCCATATCTACTTAAGTCATCAGTGAAGGTGAGAAAGTAACGATAACCACCGCGCGCCTCAATGCTCATCGGACCGCACACATCAGTATGTATGATTTCCAACAAGTCACTTGCCCGTTCCATTGTTCCAGAGAACGGCGTTTTAGTCATCTTGCCCATGAGTCATGGCTCACATGTGTCAAGTGATTCAAAATCAAGTGACTCCAAAAGTCCATCAGCATGGAGCTTCCTCATGCATTTTACGCCAATATGACCTAAACGGCAGTGCCACAAGAAAGTGGTATTATCATTATCAATTCTACATCTTTTGGCATCAATGTTATGAACATGTGTATCATTACTATCAAGATTCAATTAGAATAAACCCCTCACATCGGGTGCATGACCATAAAAGATATTACTCATATAAATAGAACAACCATTATTCTCTGATTTAAATGAGTAACCGTCTCGCAATAAACAAGATCCAGATATAATGTTCATGCTTAACGCAGGCACCAAATAACATTTATTCAGGTTCATCACTAATCCCGATGGTAATCGAAGAGCGAGCGTGCCGACGGCGATCACATCAACCTTGGAACCATTTCCCACGTGCATCGTCACTTCGTCCTTTGCCAACCTCCGTCTATTCCGCAGTTCCTGTTTTGAGTTGCAAATATGAGCAACCGCACCGGTATCAAATACCCAGGCACTACAATGAGAGTTGGTAAGGTACACATCAATAACATGTATATCATATATACCTTGTTTGTTGTTGGCCGCCTTCTTGTCAGCCAAATACCTGGGGCAGTTCCGCTTCCAGTGTCCAGTTCCCTTGCAATGAAAGCACACAGTTTCTGGTTTGGGTCCAGCCTTGGGTTTCTTCACGGGAGGAGCAACTGCTTTGCCACTCTTCTTGGAGTTACCCTTCTTACCCTTGCCATTTTTCTTGAAACTAGTGGTTTTATTGACCATCAACACTTGATGCTGCTTCTGAATTTCAGACTCAGCGGCTTTCAGCATCGCAAACAGCTCGGCGACTGACTTGTTCATCCCGTGCATGTTATAGTTCAACACGAAGCTCTTGTAGCTAGGTGGCAATGATTGAAGAACTCTGTCAGTGATAGCCTCTGGCGGAAGGGGCATCCCCAATTCAGCCAGACGGGTGGAGTACCCAGACATTCTGAGTATGTGATCACTGATAGACCCGTTCTCCTCCATCTTGCAAGCATAGAACTTATCGGAGATCTCATACCTCTCGAACCGGGCATTCTTCTGAAAGATAAACTTCAACTCCTGGAACATCTCATATGCTCCATGACGTTCAAAACGTCTTTGAAGTCCCGGTTCTAAGCCATACAATATTGCACATTGAACTATTGAGTAATCTTCAGAACGAGCCTCCCAGGCGTTCACAACGTCTAGAGACTCAACTGGAGCGGGTGGATCACCAAGCGGTGCATCAAGGACATAAGCCTTCTGGGAAGCCGTAAGGATAATCCTTAGATTACGGGCCCAGTCCACAAAGTTACTTCCATCATCTTTCAACTTAGCTTTCTCTAGGAACGCATTAAAATTCAGGGGTGCTACTGCGCGAGCCATGATCTACAACATAAATATAGCAAAGACAACTTATACTATTGTTCAAGATAATGAGTTTAGTTAATCATATTACTTAAAACTCCCACTCAGATTGACATCCCTCCGGTCATTCGAGTGTAACATGATCCAAATCCACCAACTCAAGTCCGATCATCACGTGAGTTGAGGTGGTTTCAATGGTGAACATCTTCATGTTGATCATATCTACTATATGACTCATGTTCGACCTTTCGGTCTCTTGTGTTCCAAGGCCATGTCTGTACATGCTAGGCTCGTCAAGTTTAACCCGAGTGTTCCGCATGTGCAACACTGGCTTGCACCCATTGTATGTGAACGTAGAGTCTATCACACCCGATCATCACGTGGTGTCTCGAAACGACGAACTTTCGCAACGGTGCACACTCGGGGAGAACACAATTTATCTTGAAATTTAAGTGAGGGATCACCTTATAATGCTACCGTCGTCCTAAGCAAAACAAGATGCATAAAAGGATTAACATCACATGCAAATCATAAGTGACATGATATGGCCATGAACTTGTGCTTTTGATCTCCATCTCCAAAGCACCGACATGATCTCCATCGTCACCGGCATGACACCATGATCTCCATCATCTTGATCTCCATCAATGTGTCACCATGAGGTTGTCGCGCCGACTGTTGCTTCCAGGACTATTGCTAACTCATAGCGATAAAGTAAAGCAAAACGGTGAAAATAATTAAAGACAACTCTATGGCTCCTGCCAGTTGCCGTACTCATCGACATGCAAGTCATGATATTCTATACAACAAATGATCATCTCATACATCACATATATCTCATCATGTAATTGGCCATATCACATCACAACATACCCTGCAAAAACAAGTTAGACGTCCTCTACTTTGTTGTTGCAAATTTTACGTGGCTGCTACGGGTTTGCAAGAACCGTTCTTACCTACGCAAAACCACAACGTGGTGTAGTGATTGCTTTTTGATCTTCTAAAAGAACCCTCTTCATTGGAATCGATTCAACTAAAGTGAGAGAGACATACACCCGCCAGTCACCTTTATGCAACGAGTGCACGTAGCGGTGAAACCTGTCTCGCGTAAGCGTACGCGTAATGTCGGTCCGGGCCGCTTTATCTCACATTACCGCCGAATCAAGTATCAACTAGTAACGGCAACTAATATGTATACACCCACGCTCACAACTCGTTTGTGTTCTACTCGAGATCTCATCTACACATAGACCTCGCTCAGATGCCGCTGTTGGGGAACGTCGCATGGGAAACAAAAATTTTCCTACGCACACGCAAGATATATCCATGGTGATGAGCATCTACGAGAGGGAGAGTGAATCTACATACCCTTCTAGATCGCTAAGCGGAAGCGTTAAGAAACGCGGTTGATGTAGTCGAACGTCTTCGCGATCCAAATCGCAAGTCGTCCCTCGAAGCAATCACGATCTAGCGCCGAACGGACGGCACCTCCGCGTTCAACACACGTACGGCTTGATGACGCCTTCACCTCCTCAATCCAGCGAGCGATGGTGAAGTAGTGGATGAGTTCCGGCAACACGACGGCGTGGTGATGGTGGTGAGGAACAATCTCTGCAGGGCTTTGCCAAGCACTACGGAGATTATGACGGGAGGAACTAGAGGGTTAGGGTTGCCGGCACACGGCTTGGGAAATCTTGATGTGTCTCGTGTGCTAGCCCTGCCCCTCTATTTATATGTTGAGCCCTGGGGTCTAAACTTGGAGAGAAAGCCTCCACAAGGTCGGTTTTGCCCGCACAAGGTCGGTTTGGCCTGCACGGAAAGAGTCCAACTCGGATCCCAGCAGTACCGCGTACAAGCGGTAGTACCGATCACGAGCGGTAGTACCGCTTCACACAGGAGGTAGTGCCGCTTACGTGGTAGTACCGCTTCACACAAGCGGTAGTACTGCTTACGCGTTAGTACTGCCTTACCAGCGGTAGTACCGCTTAAGGCAGCAGCAAAACTTCCTTTTGCACTTTCCAATACCTCATGGGCTTTACCCCTTTGGCCCATATAAAGTGTTGCTGCACCCGAACACTTCGGTAAACACCCGGAACCCCTTCCGGTGAATTCCGGAACCCTTCCGGAGATCAAAACACTATTATCACATATATCAATCTTTACCTCCGGACTCTTCCGGAGATCCTTGTCATGTCCGGGATCTTATCCGGGACTCCGAACAACCTTCGGTCACCAACACAATAACTCAACTATACTAATCGTCACCAAACGTTAAGTGTGTAGACCCTGCGGGTTCGAGAACTATGTAGACATGACCAAGACACCTCTACGGTCAATAACCAATAGCGGGACCCGGATGCCCATATTGGTTCCTACATATTCTACGAAGATCTTCATCGGTTGAACCTCTATGTCAAGGATTCAGTTAATCCCGTATATTGTTCCCTTTGTTCTTCGGTATGTTACTTGCCCGATATTCGATCGTCGGTATCTCTATACCTAGTTCAATCTCGTTATCGGCAAGTCTCTTTACTCGTTCCGTAATACAAGATCTCGTGGCTAACACTTTAGTCACATTGCTTGCAAGGCTCATTGTGATGTTGTATTACCGAGTGGGCCCTGAGATACCTCTCCGTCACACGGAGTAACAAATCCCAGTCTTGATCCATGCCAACCCAACAGACACCCTCGGAGATACCTGTAGAGCACCTTTATAGTCACCCAGTTACGTTGTGACGTTTGATACACACAAGGCACTCCTACGGTGTCAGTGAATTGCATGATCTCATGGTCATAGGAACAGATACTTGACATGCAGAAAACAATAGCAATAAACTGACACGATCATATGCTACGTTTATAGTTTGGGTCTTGTCCATCACATCATTCTCCTAATGATGTGATCCCGTTATCAAATGACATCTCATGTCCATGGCTAGGAAACCTTCACCATCTTTTGATCAACGAGCTAGTTAACTAGAGGCTTACTAGGGACACAGTGTTGTCTATGTACCCACACATGTATTTGAGTTTTCAATCAATACAATTATAGCATGGATAATAAACGATTATCATGAAAAAGGAAATATAATAATAACCAATTTATTATTGCCTCTAGGGCATATTTCCAACACTTGCAACTATCTCTTTAGTCACGGTGCTTGCAAGGCTTCTGTGATGCTGTATTACCGAGAGGGCCCAGAGATACCTTTCCGACAGACGGAATGACAAATCCCAATCTTGATCCATGCCAACTCAACAAACACTTTCGGTGATACCTGTAGTGCACCTTTATAATCACCCAGTTACGTTGTGACGTTTGATACACCCAAAGTATTCCTACGGTATCCGGGAGTTGCATGATCTCATGGTCAGAGGAACGTGTATTTGACATAGTGAAAGCAATAGCAATAAACTGAACAATCATATGCTATGCTAACGGTTGGGTCAAGTCCATCACATCATTCTCCTAATGATGTGATCCCGTTATCAAATGACAACTCATGTCCATGGTCAGGAAACCTTGACCATCTTTTGATCAACGAGCTAGTTTAGTAGAGGCATACTAGGGACATAGTATTTGTCTATTATCCACACATGTATTTAGTTTCCGGTCAATACAATTCTAGCATGAATAATAAACCATTATCATGAACGGGGAAATATGATAATAATAAACACTTTATTAATTGCCTCTAGGGCATATTTCCAACATCGTCGCCCCACCTAGGCTCAACAGAGAGGCCAGCCCGCCGGTCTAAATCCTAAGCACACAGGGGTCGTGGGCCCACTTGCCCTACGCGCTCCTGCACGATGCGAACGCGGCCGGAAGAAGACCTAGCACAATCCAGTCCAAGAGCTGTACCGTCCAGTCCAATCCGGCGCGCGCCGCTCCATTGCTGACGTCCGAAGAGCTTCGGCTGATACAACGACGCTGAGTACCCATAACTTCTCCCACGTGAAGGTTTGGTGCGTATAAAGGTCAACGACCAACTCAGATTAAATACCCAACCCATTAGCATTTTATTAATGCGGGGCAAGCGCGACCCATGAAGTGCGGTCCCGTCGCCCCGTCTCGAGGATGTGTGGCAAGGGCCTCTCCTGCCCGTCCACACCTCATAATAACTCTTTGGATGCCTTACCGGCGCATCCCACCACATCTCACACACGGGTACCCTTGGGGCCGACCCGTCTCAAGACTGTCGGGAACTCAGGTCCACCTCAACCAGGGTGGTACCACCTATCCCTCCAGTCCCGTCTTTCACATGTAAACAATGTCAAGTTAAAGTAACTGTGTGTTTATACACCAAGTGGATATCCGAGGAATCACCCTCGATGGATCCCACTCGAAGTATGTGTATGACAAGAGTCGCTATCGATAAATGGGAAGGAGGAATTACCCTCGATACCCATGACCGATTAGCTACGCTACAGAATTAACATCGGGAGTGATAAGTGAGGTATCACCCTCGGCACTCGATAGTAGCTCTGCAGTGCCATACTTAAGGGGTGTGCGGTGATGTGAGGGGCCTGGCTCGTCGGTCGGTTGACTAAGTCTTCAAGTCTTCGGGCCGTCGAGTCGTCGATGAAGAAGCAGGGGCAACTGGGACTAAGGGGTCACTGGGGTTTCATTGATCAACCTATACTAAGCAGTTGATATGATTGCAGGAATGGTAACAGTTTATCAAAAGCAGGCTATGCATCAGAATAGGAGCTAACTAATATAGTAGCAAAATCTAATTCAAGAATAAGAGGGACAGGAATGGGCGATATCGAAATGCTCAAGGGGGGTTGCTTGCCTTGCTGCTCTGCAGCAAAGTCCTGATCGTCAACGGTGTAGTCGTACCCGGCAGCACCGTCAGTCTCGGGGTCTACCGGTAAGAAGAGGGGGGAGAAACAATAAATATAAAGCACAGATGCAATCACGATGCATGACATGGAAATATGCAGAGCTAGGCATGCACTAACGCGGTACTACACGTCGCAGATGGGTCGGAAGAATATCTGACGATATTTTCCGGGTCTCGGGCCACTACCGGACAGATGAAAATGATGGAAATGTTCCACTTTCGTTATGATAGGAGCACGTGACAGACAAACAGACTGCGTATTCGGATTCGTGGGATTTTTCTGAACAACTTTCATGTATAAATTATTTTCATCTGACTTACAGATTATTTTATATTAATTTTTAAAGTTTTATCAATATTCAGGATTTTTTGGATTTATTATATTTAATTAAACCGAATTGACCAAGTCAATTTGACTGGTCAAAGTGAACAGGGTTGGGGGTCCCACATGTGAGGGTTTTATTAAATTTCTAAAATGATTTATTTATTCTAATTAAAGGGGGACCCATATGTCTTTTGCTAGTCTACTAATCTAATACGTACTAATTTAACCCCAAACCTAATTAAACACTGGCCGGCCACATACGGCTGTGGCTGCCCAGCCGGCCACACACACACCACACACACCCACGCTGCACACACTACACACACACGCTGCACACACACTACACACTTGGCGGGCATGGTTAAGCAGCAGCAACTAGCGACAGCAGGCAGGGCCGCGGGTGCGCGGGTGGCTGCGGGCGCACGCGTTGATGCGGCTAGGGAGCAGCGAGCAAGGTGCGGCAGCGGGCGGCTTGAGCGCGCGGTGCAGCCAGGGGCGGCAGCAGCAGCGCAGCAGGTAGAGAAAGCAGCTAGGGGCAGCACCCTCGCACGTATGTGCGCGTACGCGTGCGCATACGTTCGGACGAGATCGGGGACGGCAGCTACGACAACGGATCGAGGACGAGAACGAAGGGAATCG
Source organism: Elymus sibiricus (assembly GCA_039707655.1). Lineage (NCBI taxonomy): Eukaryota > Viridiplantae > Streptophyta > Magnoliopsida > Poales > Poaceae > Elymus > Elymus sibiricus. The sequence continues at coordinate 142,481,041 of CM077665.1, read as the reverse complement.
GCAGAGGAGCTCACCCCGGTTCTCATGGACGAGGTTAGCAGGTCGGGGGTGACCCGAAGCAGCGGCAACGACGACGAGGTGGTGGCGTCCGCGACGGAGAAGGGCAAGATGGCGAGCACACAGACCTTCCCGGCTTCAGCTGTTCCCCGGAACGGACGAATCCAACCGCGGCGGACCTCCTGGACGTACTCCCGCCTGCCGGAGATGACGATGGCCACGATGATGATGACAAGGCATCGGTTACCGCGAGTGATTTCGAGCTCGAAATCGAGCCAAGGAAGAGGGGGCCGAAGGGGGATCGAGGGGGAAAGAAGCGTGGTGGGGACTAGGGTTTCGGTGGACGCCTTTATAGGTCGAGGAAGGCGACGTGGAGGGCATCGAGCCATGGTGGCCGTGGATGGCCTCCACGCCATGGCCTCTGCCTCCTCTGTATGTGAGGTAAGGGAAAGGCCAGGGTGGGCTGGGCCAAATGCACTGTAGCAACATAGAGCCCAACAGTACAGTAGCTTTTTAATATTTTTCCTTTTCTTTTATTTGTTTGTAATTTTCTCTCTTGTTTTGTATTTTGTTTACGTACCAAACGAATTTTGTTGCATATGAAACTTGTCACATAATTACTAGAGAATATATTAAGCTAGTACAAAAGGTTTGAGGCCAATTTGAATTGATTTGAATTATGTTAGGATTTAAATAGGCCACTTAGGTGTTGTTGGTTTAATTCAAAAATAGATAAGGGCAACTTTTATGTTTCAAATGATGTTGGTTTCTACCCCATAATCACTCAGGGATTATTTGCAACCCAATCAAGATTTTAGTTTTGAGGTTTGAAGGAATAATTTATTTGACTTTATTTTCAATTTGAATTTGCCTTTGGTTTTTAACCAGTGGCACTTTGGCTTAGTTAAACGAGATGACATGTCACCATTAGTGTGAGGTCACTGTAGCATGATACTGGGGGTGTTACACCCCTCCGAGGACATCTCCGGAGCACGTTGTGCCTCCGGAGCTACCGGCTCAGTCCCTGGTCAGAGATCGGACTGTCCGGTCACCACCGATGCCACCGACGGCTGGGTGGCCGGTTATGGAGGAGGCGCTAGCAAGCGCCCCCATCTCCAAGGACCACCGCACTCTTATGGGTGCAGTTTTACAAGGAATTCAGTCCATTGATAACGGACTGAAAGAGGCCTTCAATGGTCTCTTGGTGGGCTTCAAGGTGAGTCACGTAATATCCTTTTCCCGAACAACGTTAATTTTAGTTTTGTGCTATCTTTATATATGTAGTAGCCCCCGAGCCCCGGATGGGTTTACAGAAACGCATCCGGGGGTCAAATAACAAGGAATGAACAATGATGCACTAGGCCGCTATTTAGTCCTGCAATGTTCTAAAAGCCCTTAAGAGGACCGAACAGAGAGTCATATCCTTGACAGTTCGGAGGTTGGAATGCACATAACTGGATGGTATTTTCTGTTTTTTGTAGGCCTCGTCATCGGCGGCGGCCGTTAATGCCGCTGAGCTGACCGAGCTAAATCGGAAGCTCAAGATCTCCGAAGAGGAGCTTGATAGCTTGAACAAGTGGTTCGACGAGGCACAAGGTAAGCTGAACTCTAATATCCGGGCTTTTTAACAATCCGTACTGGTGACCCAGTGTAATTGCTTCTACAGCTTCCACTTCGGAGGTTGAAAAACTCAAGGCCGAGCTCCAGAAAATGAAGCAAGAGGCCGCGGATGAGAAGGCGGCCGCCGAACAAGCAGCAGCCGCGCTTTCCGCTTTGAAGGCTGCAAGTGCCAAGCATGAGGCCCGGGTGGAGGAGGTGCAGCAAGAGCTCAAGGATGCCGGCACAAAGTGCGAGGCCCTTGAGCAGAAAGGCAAAGAGCAAGCCACCGAGCTAGCCGCGCTAAAATCCGAGATCCAAAAGGAGAGGGTGGAGAGGCGGTCTTTTGAAGAGCAGGTTCGCCAAGTCAAGGCTGTCATCGATGGTAAGCCGTATTCACTGCAATGCACCTTTGGTGGTAGCAAGTTTGCTTTGCTCACCCAGGTGTGGCGTTCCTTAGGCGTCTGTGTGGATATCCAGAAGAGTGCAGCGGACGCGAACAAGTTTTATGCTTCGCGGGCGGAGGATGATGAGGCCCGGCTATTCTGGGCGCAGTTTGAGTCCCCCGGGCGCTCTCCTCTCCTCGTCGAGCAAGTGAAGCAACTGATGGAAATGCACAGAGTGGCGGAGCCGGCCATGAAGGACCTCTGCATCTGGCTGTGGCCTGGTGCAGAAGCTATGTGATGCTGCGCCTCGGGTCAATGTGCTGAAGCGTTCTACATGCATCGAGGGCACGCGGATGGCCTTTGCAAGGACCATGGTGCACTGGCCGAAGCTCCAGCCGACCAAGATGGCCACCGCACCTCCGCCTCCTGACAAGGGGCATAGGTGCCCCGAGCTGTACTTCCCCGCAGTAATGGAGGGTGCTCGGGCAATAGAGGCCCAATGCTCCAAAGACGTTTTGTATGAATGAGCGCGATGTAATATGTCCGAAGACTTTAACGCTTTTATAATTAGTGTTGCATGGTTTATCATGTCTTATAAGTAGTTATTTTTATGTTGACTCCTATGTGGCCGGTTTATCTGAAAGTTGCGAGTCGTCGGCTTCAACCCCCACGTAGATACTACGTGGGGTGTCTCTATACCCGCACTGTTACCCTTAGCCGAGGTATCGGTGCCCGAAGGCGGTAGTGCAAGTGGGACAAGGCAATCGGACTATGGTGCTTTATCGCTTTCACTTAGCCGTGGGAGTGTAGGAAAAATGCGGGGGCCGATGACCAGCCCCCAGTGTTTTGTGATGTTCTGATGTATCGGGGCCGAAACTAGCATCACATGGTTTGTACTAGTACGAAACCCATCGTATAACACGGAATAACCGCTATCGGTTTTTTAGTATGACACTTATGCTCGGATTTGCAGACCGGTTCTCGCTTACTATGACGGTCAGTTTTCAGCTTTCTCCCCTGAGGTGCTTGACCGGACGAGCTGGAAACACAATCGCAGTGGTTCTCCCTTTGCCCTTTTAGCCGAACGAGCGGAACGTAAGAGGGCAAACACAGGAGCCGGGCAACCCAACTATTGACCCAAGACATAGTTCGGATCCGATGCATATAAAGCAAAATCCAAGACGCCGAACATGCGACCAGTTGTGCTGGGGTGATGCTCAGGGCGATTTTTTTTAAATTCAAGCCCCCGGTCTATTAGCCGGTTGCCTCATGATGTATACCGAACAGTTGTCGCAAGAAGAGTTGATGAGAGAAGAACAGAGGAAATATAAAATACAACAAAGTGGCCATGTATAATGGTCTTGTATTTGCTCAATAATTCTTATAGCTCCGTTTGCCGAAGCAACTGTTACAGGTATTTGAAGGTGAAATATAAAATTTACGGAGGGGAGGTTGTACCAGGGGTCTTTCGATTGGTGGCATGACGTCCTCGATGTGGGCTGTCGCCTGTCCGTTAATATTCCTCTGTGGGAGTTGCATTCCTTTACGGGTGATGCTATCGCCGAGCGGACCTTCGGAAGAAGGTCTTGAGAAGTTGCCGAAATGTGGATGAGCTTTACGCTCTAGCGGGTCCTTTATGGTACCTGTGTTTTGTCCGAGGACGTGCACTGGTAATGGTTCGGTCAGGCCGAACGCTTACCTTTTGATCGTTATTCCCCACTCTTGCCCATGGAATCTTGAGTGCGAAGTTGTGCCTTCTTGGCACGTGTTTGACGGTCGTTAGGGCTGTGCAATGGGGGGCGTGTCCCTATTTCTAGGGAGAAGAAGAATCTGGGAGTTCGGATTGAAACCGAACTCGTTTGTCGACCTTACGGGCCTTTATGGCAGACTTGGGTGTTTGCCGACCGTCCTCGTAATGGAATTCGGCCGCCAGGGCCAATACATGTTCCTCAGTTCGGAGGGAACGCTCTGTGTTGCCGTTGACAGTGATGACCCCCTTGGGCCCAGGCATCTTGAGCTTGAGGTATGCGTAGTGTGGGACGGCGTTAAAGCGAGTGAACGCTGTACGGCCCAGCAGGGCATGATAGCCGCTGTGGAAAGGTACAATGTCGAAGATCAAGTCCTCGCTACGGAAGTTATTGGGCGAGCGGAACACCACTTCCAGGCTCACAGAGCCCGTGCACCGGGCCTCGACGCCTGGAATCACTCCTTTAAAGGTAGTGTTGCTGGGTTTGATCCTTGATGGATCTATACCCATCTTTTGCACCGTATCTGAGTAAATCAGATTTAGGCTACTTCCTCCGTCCATTAGGACTTTAGTGAGGTGATACCCATCGATAATGGGGTCTAGGACGAGGGCCACCGAGCCTCCATGACGGATATTGGTCGGGTGATCTCGTCGATCGAAAGTGATCGGGTAGGCCGACCATGGGTTGAACTTCGGGGCTACAGGCTCTACGGCGTAGACCTCTCGAAGGGCGCGCTTCCTCTCCTTTTTGGGTATATGAGTGGCGTATATCATGTTCACAGTCTTTACCTCTGGAGGGAATTGCTTCTGACCTCCATTGCTCGGACCGCGGGGCTCCTCGTCGTATTCGCTGCATGGGCCTTTGCCCTGCTCCTCGGCTGTGAGTTTGCCGGCCTGTTTGAACACCCAACAGTTACGGTTGGTGTGGTTGGCAGGTTTGTCTGGAGTGCCATAGATCTGGCAAGGCCTTTCCATGATTTTGTCCAGCGGGGTGGGTCCGTCGCGGTTGCCTTTAGGAGGCTTCTTCCGCTGCCCAGATCGAGGGTTGCAGAAGCCGGCGTTAACAGCCGTGTCGTCGGCGTCGCTAGCGCTGTGCCGGCATTTGTTTTTGTTGCGTCGTGGTTTCCCGTTTCCATCCCGGACTTCGGAGGTGCCAGGGTATTCGGGGTTGTGGCTTCGTCTCGCTAGCCAGTTATCCTCGCCCGCGCAAAAGCGGGTCATGAGTGATGTAAGGGCGGACATGGTCCTAGGTTTATCCTGACCGAGCTGGTGAGCCAGCCATTCGTCCCGAATATTGTGCCTGAAGGAGGCTATAGCCTCGGCATCCGGGCAATCGACGATCTGGTTTTTCTTGGTTAAAAACCGGTTCCAGAGTTGTTGAGCGGACTCTCCTGCCTTTCGGACGACATTGCTTAGGTCGGAGGAGTCCGGGGGCCGCACATAGGTTCCCTGGAAGTTAGATCGGAATGCATCCTCGAGGTCCTCCCAGCTCCCGATAGAATTTTTGGGGAGACTGTTTAACCAGTGCTGAGCTGGTCCCTTAAGCTTAAGAGGGAGGTACTTGATAGTGTGGAGATCATCTCCGCGTGCCATGTGAATGTGGAGGAGGAAATCCTCGATTCACACTGCTGGGTCAGTTGTGCCGTCGTATTGCTCGATGTTCACGGGTTTGAACCCTTCCGGGAACTGATGCTGCATCACCTCGTCGGTGAAGCACAGTGGGTGGGCAGCGCCTCTGACCCGGGCTATATCACGGCGGTAGTCGGCGTCTGTTCTGGCCCGGTTTTGGTCCCGAACTCTATTGTTTCGGTCGAGCCAGGGCCGGTACTCGTCCCGTCTATCGGGGGAATACCCTCTAGATCCGTAAATGGATCTCGTGCGACCTGTTCTATGATCCAGGTCGCGTCGCAGGTCGTACCTGTCATCAGGCTCCGTTAGCTCCTTTCCCCTTCTGCGGGGTATCGCCGGCCTATAACCGGCATCGCCAGCCATCCTATCTCATCCTCGGGGAGGGCGGTCCGGCTGGTCGTATGGAGCGTGCTTGGGGGATGACGTATTAGGGAGCTCGTCATCGAATTGTGGCAGCAGCCGCCGGCGTGGATAGCTCTTAGGTTGGTCCGATAGACCGGCGCCGTATTCTTCCTTGGCTGATAGGACCCTTGTCCATCTGTCGTTGAGGGTGTCTTGTTCGGCCTTGAGCTGCCGTGCTTTTGCCTTTAGGCTTCGGGCAGTGGCTAGAAGCTGCTGTCGAAACCGTTCCTGATCCTCAATGTTTTCGGGGACAGTGAAGTCTTCGTCTTCTGGGCTATCCTCCTCCTCTACGGGGGGAGGGGGAGTTAGTTGTCACCCTCGGAATCGTTCGGGTCTTCGGGGTCGCGCTGGTCCTCCGGTCTTTCCTGGTCCTCTAGCCGATACTCGGGGATATCGGGACCGCCGAGGTCGTCCGGGGTATCGTTTTCTCCGGTGCCAGCAATAGCTCCCCTTCCCTTTTTTGTCTTTGATCGCTTACGCGGTTTTCGGCGCCTTGACGGCGCCTCGCCCGATTCATCACCATTATTTGCGAGTGTGTGCTCGCCGTTATCGGCTGGAGTATCCACCATGTAGACGTCGTAGGTGGAGGTGGCAGTCCATCGCCCGGTGTTGACGGGGGTGGGAGCGCGATCCTCCTCCTCCATGTCTTCTGCCTCTTCGGAGGCGTAGTCCAACATATCGGTTAAGTCTTCGATAGTGGCTACGAAGTGGGTGGTGGGTGGGACGAAAAATTCTTCTTGACCGACCTCAAGGCCGATCTGAGCGTGGATCGGGGTTGGGTCGTCGGTAATTTTCATCAATGAAATCCGATCTAGAGCTTTGTTGAGTGTTGAGAGCTCGATCGGGTCAATCTGCCCTGCGCGTTCGGAGTTAACCTCCGACACGTCGGCACCAGAAGTATATTCGGCAGGAGTCGATGCCCGGCCCTCTGGTGCTATAGCCGGATCCGGATTGAAGTCCAGATCATTACCGGGGCGGGTCCCGTGGACGGGATCGGAAGTGAAATCCGAGGTTGAGGCCTCGGAGTTCTCGGGCGCGTCAGGCAAGACTGCGAGCCCGGTGAGCGAAAGATCGCCCCGAGAATCTACGAAGAACTCTAGGTTCCCGAATCTGACCCCTTGATTGGGGGCGAAACTCCCGACCCGGCCCAGGCGGCCAGTCAGGTCAGCATGCAGCACAATGCTGCCAAAAGCGAAGATCTGTCCAGGGACAAAAGAGTCCATGCAACGGACTTCTTCATTGATGACAACGTGAGCCATCGATTCCTTTGGTGATCACAACGGAACTCTCAATGAAAGCACCAATGTCGGTGTCAAAACCGGTGGATCTCGGGTAGGGGGTCCCGAACTGTGAGACTAGGATCGATGGTAATAAGGGGACGAAGGAGACGATGTTTACCCAGGTTTGGGCCCTCCTATGGAGGTAAAGCCCTACGTCCTACTCGATTATATTGATGGTATGAAGGTTACAGAGTTGATCTACCTTGAGATCGACTAGCTAAAATCCTAGATGAGTTTCTCTGGTCTACATTCTAAAACCCTCCCGGTTTATATAGACACCGGGGGGTACCTAGGGTTTACACATGAAAGATCTCCTGCCGAGGATGGAAATGCCGATCTCCTCCTCTTGACTTGGAGTGCGCGACGCGCCTTCGAGGCTTCCTTCTGGGATGTGGGGTCTTCGATACATTCGGCCTTTCCCATGATGGCCAGAGCGCGACCCATCGAGCCGGCCTATTGGGAGATAGGCCGGCGGCCTGAGGACCCCCTAATCCAGGACTCCCTCAGCCGGCCCCGGGCGAGATTAGCTGGCGCCGGGGTGAACAGTAAAGTGGCTGAAATAAGTGCGGAGATTGCCTTCGAGGGACGCTCGGGGTATCCGTTGTTTATGCGTGGCACAAGGATGGGCGATCGGGAGATCACATTGATTCTCGCGTAGGCGTGGCAGGTGTTGTCGAAGATAGCCGGCGCGGCTTTTTGCTAGCGGAGCGCGCCGGCGCACCCGCTGGGTGTAGCCGCCGAGCCCCTGGCTGTCGGCGGGTGTGCCAGCCGGCCGGACCTGACCGGTCGGACATCGAAGCGGGTGGGCAGCTGGAGCCGGCTCGATGTTGAAGTAGACGGGCAGGCCAGCTGGCCAGGCGGCGGCACAGGTCAGCCAACCGAGTGGAGACGTGGGTGGAGGGCACAGTTCGCCTCTTCTCCTTCTTTTTTTTGAGGCCGGCTCCACTTTTTCTTTTCCTAAGCTGGATGCATTTTTTTCACATGGACAGCCGGCTGCTCTTATTTTATTTGACAGCCGGCGAGGTAGCGGACTGGACGCAGCCGACCGACTACGCGCGCGGCGTAGCCAGCCGCGGGGCGCGGAGCAGGGCAGGGCGGGAGAGGCACGCGCGGGGGGCGCTGAGCCGTGGTGGAAGCCGGCGGGAAGCGTAGGCCGCGCGCGCACGGTCCGGATGCAGGCAGGCGGGGGTTGAGGTGCAGCTGGCCAAGGCACCCTGGCAGCCGGCCGAGGCAGCTAGCCAGACCAAGCAAGGGCCCATGCATGTAGCCATGCACGTGGCCTGGACGTGCATGCACGTACGCATGCATGAGTGCATTTTTCTCTTCTCCATGGGTAACCAGATCGCTGGGAAAACTGCCGGGGAAGCGGCAGCGAGCCGGAGCAAGGGAGCATGGAAGGGCGCGACCGCGGCGCGTGGGGCAAGCCAGAGCTACGCGGTCGGAGCAGCAGTTGCGGACGAGCGCGCGAAGGCCGAGCGCGGGGCGTAGCCGGACAAGCGCGTCGACGCGAAGGAGCCGGAGCAGGGCGTAGCGTGCGTGGGCGAGTGGAGGCGGAGCCGGCGAGGCCGAGACAGCGCGTGACGCGGGCGTGGAGCAGGTGGAGCGGAGCGCTGCGGTGTGCCGACTGAAAGCTGTGAGCGGATGGGCGCCGCACGCGTGGGCGGGCGAGCGGCTGGGCGCATCGAGTGCGGGGGCGCAGCGGCGTGAGCGAGTCGGTGTAGGGAAGCCGAGCGGGGGAGGCGCGGTGAGGTGGCGCAGGGCAGCACAGGCGACCCATGGCAACGCGGACGGATCAGCGACGAGGCGGAGCACACACACGGGAGGCGCGGCGCAACCGGCGGGGTCGAGGCGGAGCCAGCACGGGACTTCGGCCCCTCTCTTTCTTTTCGGGGCCGGCCTGTGGTGGACAGCCGCGGGAGCGGCAGTCGGCGGGAGGGCTCGACAGTGGGAACCGGCCGCGGGGCGTAGCAGGGCAAGCACACCTGACACGCGGGCGCGGCGAGCCGGAGGCCGCAGAGGCCGCGGGGGCGCGCAGACGGGAAGATGTGCGCGGCGAGGAGGGAACGGGCACAACAAAGGTCACTGAAGTGGCGGAGCCGGACGAAGCCGGCCGGCTTGATTCCCGTGGGCTATTAGTTTTCACATATAGGTTTTGCATCACGGACTATTCTGTTGTCAAACATGTCAATCTGTTAATAAACTGCTGCTACCTCACTACCATGTTTTTTTGTAAGTCTGAGAAACTGCTTGTTTCATATTGTCATGTTGTGATGATGCTAGCCATGTTTCTGAGTATATCTAGACCTTGTTTATGTTGGGTGAAATGTACTGCATCACGTGTACTACCATGCTGTTAGGTTTCATGTCATTATGTGTCCTGTAGCATATAATTTTCTTGCTGTCAATATGCCTTCAGGTTAAAAACTGGGTGTGAAAACTGTTATTTTCACTAAGTCCCTAAATGCTAAGTTTTATGGACATGTTGTGAGCTTCCTACGATGTGTTCCATGATTCTTTTGAGTATGTTGCCTCTTGATGAAATGAAATGCATGTTATATGCTACTGCCCCAAGCCTTGTTTGTGCATTTTAGATACCTTTAGCATATAGTTTTGTGGTGTGCAAAATGCTATGTGACTGTTTGGGACAGATTATGTTGCATAATTGTTTTGCACTTTGTGTGAGTTCTACCCACTTGTTTTCCATGATCTTTAGGTCCATTTCAACTAGAATTTCATTTCCAATTCGAAGACATACTTGGGATGCCAAGAATTGCCCATGGCCTCTCTCAATCTCTGTGTGGTCTCCGTTGCCGTTCGTATCTTGTCGCGAGTGCCCCGAGAGTTCCGTAGCTCCGATTGCGATGTTCTTCATATGCAATTGCACCGATTTCATGCATAGAATTCATTTATACCATGTTCATGCATATAAGAACAACTCATGTTGCTGTTATTCCCAGATTGCTAATAACTAATAATTTGCATGTGAGGTTTCACTTGGTCCATGTCCACGTGGATCAAGACTACTCTTAAAATGACTAGAATATGATTGTCTTGATAAATGCATTAAATTGGTCATGCACCATTCTTGGTTGCGCATCGCACCTTTCTTGTATGTTTATTGGGTGTTGTTTATTCTATGGGTAGACCCGTGTGACGAGACTGAGTTCGAGGATCCTCACGACAACACCTACGAGGATCCAGCTCTTTATCCCCCTGAAGACCCTCCAGGCAAGATGATCGTCACCCGGATCCCGATACTATTTTTGTTGTGCTAGTTGTCTCACTTTTAACCTTATGTTCGTTACCTTACACTTGAATGTCAAGCCTCCCAATATTGCCATGAAAGCCTCTAACCTCTCCCCTTCCCAGCAAACCATTGATTGGCTAAGATACCGCTTACTCAGGCCTTTCTTATAGCATTGCTAGTTGCAGGTGTAGGTGGTTTCCATGTGACAACATGGATATCACAATATTATTTCTATTTAATTTAATGCACATATATACTTGGTAAAAGGCGGAAGGCTTGGCCTTTTGCTTGGGTTTTGTTCCGCCTTTGCCGCCCTAGTTTCCGATTACCGGTGTTATGTTTCATATTGAGTGCTCCTAACATGCTTGGGGGTTGTTATGGGGACCCCCTTTATTATTCGTTTTTGGATAGGACTCTTCTGGCAAGGCCCAACCTTGGTACTCCATTTGCTTAGCAACTTAATAAAATGCATAGGGTTTAGCTACCCCATGGATAATTAATCAACAACCCGGGACAATGTTCCTCATGATTGTTGGTCCAAACGGGCAGATTGCGGTGCCACCGCGGGGAAACTTGGGGTTTGGTTTTACTCGTAGTGTGACCCATCTGGTAGTGCACTGAGAAAGAGATACGCACGACTCCTATTGGGATCTACCTTGCCAGGCGGTCTTGCTAGATTAGTTTTTCCCCTTCTCGAATGTCTTGTGCACCGGGACTCCGAGGATATCTTGGGCTATCTCGAGATTGATGTTTTCCACGCAACTTGTGGCTAGTTTGTGATGGATGAGTTGGAGCACCTCTGCAGTGTTAAATCTTTCTGAGAGCTGTGCCTGCGGTTATGTGGCAACTTGGAAATTTGTTTAACACTCGGTTATAGCAAACTTCAAGTAAACTCAACTAAAATACACCAATTGACTGCGTAACCGTGATTGTCTCTTTTTGAGGGAGTTTAGAAAGAGAACACGATGGGGTTATGTTTGACTCGTATGTAGGTGTTCAGGATCACATATTGATCATAACTAGTACTTGTCTGAAATGCCTAGTTTCTCATCTTACTCTTGTACTCGTAAGTTAGCCACTCAAATAAATGCTTAGTGCTACTGCAAACCTCACCACTTAACCATACCTTACCCACCGTCTTAGATAGTCTCGGTACCCGGGTTAATGAGATTGCTGAGTCCCCGTGGCTCACAGATTACTACAACACCACAGGTACATGTACCGATGAGTTTGATCCGGCTGATGCGTCCCAGCTCTAGTGGGAGTTCGACGAGGAGTGTGGACACATGTATGTCACCTACCTAGACAAGTAGGGGAACTACTTGGTCAGCAACCTGGGCAAGCGAGATAGATATCATTTGCTTCTACTGTTTTATTTCGTCCGTAGTCGTACCCTGCACTTTGGATGATGTATGGATGATTGTATGAATTCTGTAATTTAGCATGTGGCGAGTGTAAGCCAACTCATATACTCTTCTCCTCTATTACATGTATGTGCAATGATGTCTATACTTGTGAAACGACGAGATGCGCTCCTATCCCTAACTAGGCTTCGGGCCCGGATGAGGATAGCACCGCATCTTGGGCGTTACAAAAGGCTAGATTTTTATTTGGTCAACTAGTCCAATCATCCCCTCTAGACATACTTCGGATCCTACAAGTGGTATCAGAGCATTGGTCTCCTTTGCATTGGTTTCACAACCTAGGAGAGTATGGCGTCTAGTGAGGAAAATTATCATCGTAGAGGTCCATATTTTGATGGTACAAACTTTGATAGTTGGAAGCACAAAATGAAAATGCATATTCTTGGTCATAACCCCGCCGTTTGGGCTGTTGTTCGTGTTGGATTGCAAGGTGAATTCTTTGGTGATGTAAAGGAACCGGATCGTGAAGCGATTGCGGAAGAATTGAAGATGTTGCTGTAACGCCCCGGACACACCCGCCGGTGGTCGTTGCTCCTGGCGGGATCTAGACTGGCCTCACAGATAAATACTAGTCTTTTCTGCGCACTTTGTCCTCACTCATGCGCACCCGGGACCAACTTTCCGGTCGGTCACCCATCCTAGAACTACTCCAAGCCAAGCATGCTTAACTTAGGAGTTCTGTTTGAATGGGCTCCCGGAAAGAAGGAATTCCTTATTGATATCAGTAGTCTAACATCCCTATTAAGCCAGGCTATCACATAGACCCCCCACTAAGAGGAACCGACGTCCTCGTCGGGCCACAGGAACGTTCCCTCTTGGCACAAACGTCTATGCATCCAGTCCAGTACATGTGCCATGTCGTGTGCCACGACGGGTCACAAACGTCAGGAACAACATGACCGCACACCTATCTGCAAACATCAGTGTAACCGCGAGGGTCGGCTCTGATACCAACTTGTAACACCCCGGACACACCCGTCGGTGGTCGTTACTCCTGGCGGGATCAAGACTGGCCTCACAGATCAATACTAGTCTTTTCTGCGCACTTTGTCCTTAGGAGTTCTGTTTGAATGGGCTCCCGGAAAAGAAGGAATTCCTTATTGATATGAGTAGTCTAACATCCCTATTAAGCTAGGCTATCACAGTTGCAATACAATACTCAAGCATGCAACATTCTATTCAACTACCTATGCCCCAAAGAGTTCAACAAGACAAGCCGTCTTGAGAATGCAAAGGAAATTTGGGACACTTTGTTGATATGCACGAAGGTACCGAATCCGTCAGGGAATCTAAGTTGTATGCGCTACAAAGTCAACTTGACAAGTTCAAGATGAAGGATGGTGAAGGAGTCGCGTAAATGTACTCTAGGCTTGCTCTCATCACAAATGAGATTGTCGGCTTAGGAAGTGAAGAGATGACCGACAAATTCATCATCAAGAAGATCCTTAGAGCCTTGGATGGAAAGTACGACACCGTGTGCACATTGATCCAAATGATGCCAAACTACAAAGATCTCAAGCCCACGAAAGTCATTGGAAGGATTGTTTCTCATGAGATGTCACTCAAAGACAAAGAAGACCTTCACACCAAGTCAAGCGGTTCATACAAAGCTTCAAGTGACACTCCCGCTACCTCAAGTGACAACCTTGTTACCGATGAAGAGATTAGCCTCATGGTCAATAAATTCAACAAGTTCTACAAGAATAGAGGCAAAGAGAGAAGCTCCAACTCAAGATATGAAGAGAAGCGTTCCTCTAGTCGTGATCGAAATTGTTACAATTGTGGAAGACCCGAACACTTTTCCAATGAGTGCACGGCTTCCCACAAGAGAAGTGAAGAGTCACCTATAAGAGGAACCTCAAGAGATGAGTCACCTCGTAGAGAGAGAAGGAGTAGAGAAGATTGCTATGAACGAAGATCCTCCTGGAGAAGTAAAGACTTGGAGAAGAAGGACAAGTACACCAATAGCTACTCAAGAAGAAGACATCAAGCTCATGTCGGTGAATGGGTATCCGGCTCCGAATCCGACAACCAATCCGAGAGAAGCTACCACTCCAACTATGACTATAGTCAAGATGAAGGTATTGCCGGACTAGCACTCGTTTCCTCCAACTCCTATGATTTGTTTGATTCACCAACTGAAGGGATTGGAAGTTGCTTCATGGCTAAAGGCCCCAAGGTATCACACCCCGAATACATTGACTTTAATAGTGATGATGATGACTTACTAGGAGATGATGACTTGCTCTTTGATAAAACTAGTGATGTTAGTCAAAATGAACTTGATAATAATCATGCTAGTGAAGATAAGTCGTGTGATGATGATAAGAAGGAGATTGAGCGTCTAACTAGAGAACTAAACACTCTTAAGTTAGCTCATGAATCTACTCAAGAAGATCATGGAGAGCTTCTAAGAACTCATGAGAAGTCACACTTCGAGAAGCTAAATTTAGAGAAAGAACATGAGGTTCTTAAAGCTATCGATGATGGTATTCGAAAGAAGAGTTCTTCTTATCTAGCCAAATGATTACTCTTGTCTACTTTTGTTCCACAAGTTAAATCTAAACAAACTAGTAACAAAGTAAGAAAGGTTCTTCATCTAGTAGCAACAATATAAATATTAAATCAAATGATGTTGCTTCTAGTAGTTCTATTGATTCCACTAATGATTCTCTTTGCCAAGTTACACTTGAGCAAGAAAATGATTTACTGAAAGGAATTACAGAAAAAGGTGTCTACAAGAGTCTTGCCGGAAGTAAGCAATTTGAGGAGATTGTATGCAAGCAAGGATGGCACCGGAAGAACCAAGGCATTGGCTATTTGAATGCAAATGGATTTGAATGGGAAGAAGGTTAATACCTCAAGACGAAGTTTGTTCCCCAAAAAGATAAGTATGATCCTACTCTCTCTAAGGGAACAAAAGATCAAGAGGACCTTCCACCACAAGACCTCAAGCTCAAGGGAAAGGACAAGCTTCAAGAGGAGATTGACTCATTTGAAGAAGAATCCCAAGCCATGGTCAAGTGGGTTCCCAAGGGCACCACTAGCTCTACTTCATCAAGTGCTACCTCAACTCCAATGATCCCCATCAAGTTGATGTGGGTCCCCAAGAAGAAGAACTAGGGAAGTTCTTGAGGGGTGACTCCGTCAACAAAGTTCACCCACACTCATTTTTGTCAAGAACTAGTTGCAATCAACTCCAACCTTATGCAATAGTTCAAGGAGTCACACATTCCCTCATAGGTAAGCAATGGACAAGGTAATTAATGTATCAATGGACATCTTCATATATGTGTGTTTCACTCCATGTCCATAGATATCCTTGTATTTGTTCGTTGTGTGGGACTAATCCATGTAGGTGAGAAGAGTACAAAACAACAATGATAGCTCCAAACTCAAGATGATCTTCATCAACTATGAGCATCCACTACTACAACACCTACATGAAGTCTTCAATGACAAACCCAAGGTTAGTTTATCCCTCAAAAGGGGATATAACATCAAGGCGGAGCTTTACTCTAAGACTTGAGTCAAAGCATCTCACAAAATGTGAACACATTAGAAGCTTTATGTAAAAGTGGCAACCCCACTTGTGCTTAAACGATGAGTATGACCTATGATCAAGTATTCTTGCTTGGCTCCTTAAGTCAATATACTCATATATAGATGACTTCGTCATCACCAAAGTGTTTGGTAGATACTAGAGTGGTTTTGCATGTTTGCCATGTTCTATTTGACATCTTGTTGTGTGAGCATGTTGGTATGCATATTTTTACTCATTTGTGGACATCCAATTGTTGTTATTTTGGCTCTTAATTTTTCTGGCCAATTGGATGTACAAGAATGCCTAAGTACCCCCTCTATCTATCTATGCTTTCTCGTCTCAAATTCTATTCATGCTTCATCACAAAATCTGAGCAAGCACTTTTTGGACCCTCTAGGTGAGGAGCACTCGGAGTTACCGTTTCTACAAGGAATGACTTCCAAAACCTCCCATGTGCCTCTCGGTGTGACTAACTCTCAAAACTCGGTTCCACCGAAGCACTAGGGTTGATCTAGGTTTTCAATCTCAGTATCACCGATCTCAAAGTCTCGGCGTCACCAAGTTGCTCTATCTACACGCAGTTCTACATGTCGGTGGAACCAAAACTTTTGGCTTAGTGTCACCAACAACAGGTGGGTACATATACCTCCACGGGTCCATACTTTGAAATTTCACTTCAAACGAAAACCCCACCCCACTGCTGTCGCCGCTCAAGTCCTCAAAGGATCTCCCTTGCCTCCCGTGCGCCTTCGCCATAGGAGTCCACCGCCATCAACCGGAATCCTCTCCGCCGTTGTCGTCGTAGCAAAGTTTTCGCCGAGTTAGGGCAAAACTTTGACCCCCTCTTGCGCTCCAACCTTTGATTCATGCGGATTAGGATGTATTCCTCTTCTATCCACTGATTGCAATACTTCTATGCACTAGAAAATTCCGTAGAGATAGGCGAACAAGAAAAAATAGGTTTAGGTTTCCGCCGTATGCGTTTCGAAGTCACCGAGTGGAAGCAGATCGGTGTCACTGATGTGGGATTCCCACAACACAAAGGTCTTCTCAGTGAAACCGAATGTACCTATCGGTGTTACCGATTTGGAGTTTAGGATTTTTGAGCACAACTTGGATGAGACCGAGTCACTTTTCTGTGAAACCAAAACTAGTGACTAAGTTTCTGTTAATGAAGTTTGTTTTCTCAGAAGCTCTGAAATTCTAATCTCCGTGGAACCGAAACTCACACACTGGAAATCTGAAACTAAGCTTCTGAGTTCATATTATGCAAAAATGTCTGAATTTTGTGATGCTCATCTTGTCCACTCCTCTGTATCTATTCACAAGGTCAGTGCTCAGCCATGACAGATTCAGAGGATAGTCAGAATGCTTTCATAGAGCCAAGTGCAGATTTTGATGCTGGCACTAGTCCAGAAGTTAGATCTTCAGACCCTGGCACACCTAGTTCACATGACTTGCCCAAGGCAGCCACCAAGGCCAGGAAGAAGAAGAACTCAGATGAGGAGCATGAAGATTTCATTCCTGAGGAAAATACTTCCAAAAGGAATCCAGTCAGAAAGGAGTATGCTAGGAGTGATGCTATGAGAGCTCCTAAGTGTGCTAAGGGTGGAATGAGACTAACCCTTGAGTCCCCTGACACCTCCAAGATATCAAAGTCTTTGGCCAAGAAGCCTGCAATGTAGAATAGAGAGAGGAAGAGAACTATCCATGTGGTTGGGAGGCCAACTTCAATGTATGAAGATCCAGTTGAGCATGAGGAAGAGGAAGAGGAGAAACCTGCTAACCCTCCTCCTTCTAAGCAAAGAAAGCTCATGAAGGATGCTATGACAAGCAAGCCTGCTCCAAAGGTTAAACCCTCTGCTCCCAAGGACAAGCTAGCTGCCTCCAAGCCTAAGAGGACAACCAGAGACATCCCTGCTGCTGAGAAGAACAAGAGTTCAACTTCTAGAGATGCATCAGATGATGATGAAGTTGTTGTTTTGAGGAAACTGAGACCTCACCTGCCAGACCACAACAATGTTCATCAAGTGGCAGAAAATATGAAGGAAAGAAAGGATCAAGGACCCAAAAAGTGGAGAGCCGATGATCCATATGCTATTAGGAGAAGGACTGTTGTTGATGCTCGCTTTCACACTAAGGACCAGCATGACTTTTATGAGACTGTCTTGCTAGACAAGAGTCCAGCTGTTAGTGACATGAGGTATGTTGATTGGAAGTTCATCAAGGAGAATGAAGATTACTTCCCTCATGTGCAAGAAAACTTCAAGGCCATTGACATTGAAGAGTTTGTTGGCAGAAAGATGACAGCTTGGAACGATGAGATGATTATGCAATTCTATTCCACAACTCATTTTTATCCTGATGGGAAGATTGTATGGATGACTGAGGGCAACAGATACCAGTCAACAGTTGATGAGTGGGATGCTATCTTAAGAGCCCCAAAGGTGCAGGAAGGTGATCTTGATGTGTATATTGAGGCCAAGATGAACCACAACTCCATGGCCAACATGTATAACCCCATTCCAAGTCAATACCTGAAGTCACATAAACCTGGCTCAGTCTACTTCTTGCAAGCAGGTCTACCCACCTCCAATGCTATTTTGAGGCATACTTTGATGCCCAAGTCAGGCGATGACAAGATGATACATGATTATTCCATTAACATGCTACATCATGTGGATAGCCATACCAGGATCAGAGTGATGGATCTCATTGTTGAGACCATCAAGAAGACAATTGCTGACCAGAAGAGGTCGTGTGGATATGCTCCTTACATCCAGATGCTGATCAACTTCAAAGTTGGGAAGAGCATATATCTGCTTGATCGACCACACCTGCCCCTACAGCCAGACTTTGAGGACAATGTCGTGGAGATGGATCCAAGTCATCCCACTTCAACTACTGCACAAGCCTAGATTGAGGAAGAGGCCATGGTAGAAGCAGCTAGAGCCACTAGTGCTCAAATGCTGAGGACAAAGAGTGACCAAATGGCATATCGCATTAGCACTATCGAAGGGATAGAGAAGAACGTTAGTGAGATTCCAAAGAAGCAAAAGAGTCTTGAGAGGATTGCGGAGACAAAGTTTCACGACCTTGATAACAAGGTAACTGAGCTGACTACCACAGTCAACCAGTTGAAACAGGAGGTAGATGCAGTGCCTTCGCCTAGCTCAGATGATTATGATGATAGCTCCACTCTGCGAGTCTAGACCTAGTTCAGGACTCAGGATCGATCTGATGTTGTGCCCGTTCAGGACCCAAGACCTTCAGTGTATGCACCAACTGCTACATCTACTATGCCTCCTTCAACACCTCCAGTATCAACTCCACCAGCCCAGAGGACTTCTGCCGAAGCATTTGTCGACGCTCTCATCTCGACTCCTTCCATGACTACTGGAGCAGCTTCATTGCCCCATGGAGGAGACCATGCCCCTAGTGATGCATAGCTCTATAACTTCGAGATTTTTGGTAACTTGTTGCCAAAGGGGGAGAAGTGTTATAGATCATAGGGCTTCGAGAGAGAGTGTTGCATTTTGGTTGCTCTTCTCGTTTTAAAACATTTGGTTTATTGTGTGCTTGTCCTAAAACTTCGTTGTGTTTGATCATACGCTTTGTGTTTGATGCTACTATTTCCTATCTTTGTGATATTGATATGATGATCATTCACTCATGTTTGGTGTTATGTGCATTGTAATCCATCCATATCATTTATGCGCACCACCAAGATGTATGCGACATGGAAGAGTTACCCATTATCCTAATCGATTGTGCATTTGCATTCAAACACATATTTAAAAATAGAGCACAAATTTAGGGGGAGCTCTTGCTTATCACATAGCTCTCAAAGTGATGATGCTATTCATTATTTATATCCCTATCGAAGCTTTGATCTATATGTTGTCATCAATTACAAAAAAGGGGGAGATTGAAAGCACAACTTCTCCCTAGGTGGTTTTGGTAATTAACAACAACATATTTTTGATTGGACTAATGATTTTATCAAGCATATTTCAGGAAAAGTTCAATGAATGGGTTGGCAAAGGATTATGCAAGGAACATCAAATGACAACAAGCTTCAAGACTCTACATTTTGCATTTTGTGATAAATCACATTTGAGTCCATAGGAAAGCCAATACTATTAAAAGGGAATGAGGTATCCATGATGATATGGTTGCTCAAGTGCTTAGAGTTATCCACCAAAGATACTCATGAATTCTCCCACAAAAATATTCTGTCTAAACCCTATCACACAAATTCGGTGCCACCAACTTTGCCAAATCGGCCCTACCGAGTTTCACCCTAGACAGATCCGGAGCCAAACCTTAACCCTCTCGGTGGCACAAAGTTTGATTTCGATGCAACCGAAGTAACTGACCAACTTTTGGGATCAAATTTCTAAGAATCGTAATTACGATTTTTAGGAATCGGTGCTACCGAAACTGGGAACCGTCTAGGCCAGCCAAAATCGGACTCATCGATATTTATATATTGGTATCACCGAAATACTAAAAGTTGCCACATTTTGCACTAGTCGGTGCAACCGAGTTTTTGCTTCTGTTCCATCGAGTTGGGAAATAATGTTGTAACAGTTAGATTTTTGGAGATGCCTATATATACCCATGCACCTCCCTCTAATTCATAGAGAGAGCACTCAGAACAAGCCAACACTTGCCCCATTCATTTTCTGAGTGAGAACCACCTACTCATGTGTTGAGATCAATATCTTCCACTCCAACCATTTTAATCTTGATTTCTAGCCTCCCGAAGTTTCTTTCCACCTAATCAATCTCTTCTACCAAGCCAAATCTGTGAGAGAGTGACTGAGTGTTGAGGAGACTATCTTCTGAAGCACAAGAGCAAGGACTTCATCATCCATACCACATCTATTACCTTTTGGAGAGTGGTGTCTCCAAGATTGGTTAGGTCTCGCTTGGGAGCCTCCGACTTCATGTGGAATTGAACCAAGAAGTTTGTAAGGGCAAGGAGATTGCCTACTTCGTGAAGATCTACCCTGAGTGAGGCTAGTGCTTCGTGGACGTAAGCCATGGTGGAATAGGCAAGGTTGATTCTTCGTGGACCCCTTGTGGGTGGAGCCCTCCGTGGACTCGCGCAGCCGTTACCCTCTATCGTGGACGTACGATAGCACCACCTATCGGAACTACTGGAAAAATCTTTGTGTCCCCATTGCGTTTGATCTTCCTATCCCTTTCCTCTACTTATATGTGCATGTCTCTACTTTCCGCTGTTATACTCTTAGACTTGCATGTGTAGGGTGTGCTAGACTTGGTATAATTTCTAAAACTTGCCAACCACTAAAATTGGGAAAAGGCTAGATTTTTATTTGGTCAAGTAGTCTAATCACCCCCCTCTAGACATACTTCAGATCCCACACTCACCTATAAAAGGGGGTCTTCTTCCCCAATGAACCTTATCTCTTTAGCTCGTGCTTGCCCCCCATTGTTGATCTTCTTTGAGCTTTCTATCTCTCAATCACTCCAATGATTCTTGCTAGTTCTTAAGGGAAAAGAGAGAGGAGAAGTAGATCCATGTTTAAACCAATCACTTTCTCCTCTAAGTGAGTGGAACCCCTTGGATCTAGATCTTGGAGTTCTTTATGTTCTCCTTGTTCTTCCTCTCATATTTCTCCATAAATTTTGTTGTTGTGGTGGTATTTGAGAGTGAGGGACTTGACCACTTCGTGTGTTCTTGCCATTGCATTAGTTGCATCGGTTTTAGTTCTCCATGCTGATATGTGGAAGTGAAACATTGAGAAGCTTATTACTCTTGGGTGTTTGGGCACCATAGAGCTTGTTCCTCTTGGGTGCTTGGGTTCCCTAGATGGTTGGTGGTGTCTCGAAGCTCAATCATTGTGGTGTAAAGCTCCGGGCAAGCGTTGGGGTCTCCAATTAAGTTGTGGAGATTGCCCCTAGCAATTTGTACGGTTCCACTGACCGCCCCTAAGGGTTGACAATTGTATGGGTTCGGTGACTGCCCCCAAGGGTAGCCATTTGTACGGGTTCAGTGACTGCCCTCAACATCCCTGATGACCCACAAGTATAGGGGATCAATCATAGTTCTTTTGATAAGTAATAATGTCGAACCCAACGAGGAGCAGAAGCAAATGATAAGCAATTTCAACAATGTATTCTCTGCAAGTGCTATGAGTAACAGTGATAGATAGTTTTGTAGCAAGATAATTTGTAACAAGTGACAAGTAACAATAGTAGAAAGTGTGCAGCAAGATAGCCCAATCCTTTTTATAGCAAAGGACATGCCTGAAAGTACTCTTATATGAAGCAAGCGCTCCCGAGGACACATGGGAATTTCTGTCTAGTCATGTTCATCATGTTTGAGTTGATTCACGTTTGTTACTTTGATAATTTGATAAGTGGGTGGACCGGTGCTAAGGTGCTATTCTTACTTGAACAAGCAACACACTTATGATTACCCCCTCTCACAAGCATCCGCAACTACGAATTAAGAATTAAGTTAAATCTAACCATACCATGAAATGTGTGGATCCAAATAAGCCCCTTATGAAGCAACGCATAAACTGGGGTTTAAGCTTCGGTCACTCTCGCATCCATCATCTACTTGTTACTCCACAATGCCTTCCCTTAGGCCCATAGCATGATGAAGTGTCGTGCAGTCGACGTTCACACTCCACCACTAAGAGAAGCAACAACATACACATCATCAAAATATCGAACGAATACCAACTTCACATGATTACTTATAAAAAGACTTATCCCATGTCCCCAGGAACAATAGTAAATACTCACACCTCATCAACATGTTCAAGATCAGAGGTATAATAATGGTGATCAAGGATCTGAACATAATATTTTCCACTAAGTAAACCAACAAGCATTGACTACGAGATGTAATCAACACTACTAGTAACCCATAGGTACCAATCTGAGGTTTTGAGACAAAGATTGAATACAAGAGATGAACTAGGATTTGAGATGAGATGGTGCTGGTGAAGATGTTGATGAAGATTGGTCCTCCCACGAATGAGCAAGCGTTGGTGATGACGATGGCTACGATCTCCCCCTCCCGGAGGGAAGTTTCCGAGACAGAATCTCTCTGCCGGAGAGCAAAAGGGCCACTGCCTCGAGACGGCGGCGCTTCATACCGAAAGTATCCTTATGACTTTTTCTAGGTTAAAACACACCATATAGGAGAAGAGGGGGGCCGGGAGACCTGCTGCCCCCCCACAAGCTATCAGGGCGCGCCCAGGGGGAATGGGCGCGCCCTGTTGGCTTTTGGCCAGCAAGTGGCCCCCCTCTGGTGTATTTTTGGCCCAATAATTCTTATATATTCCATAAAAAATCTCCATAAAGTTTTAGGTCATTTGGAGTCCAGTGAGTTTTCAGCCTTTTTCTTGGTTTTCAGGTCCTGAATTCCAGTTTCTAGTAATTTCCCTCTTTGTGATGTACCTTGCATATTCAGAGAGGAAAGACATAAGAATTGTACCATTATGAGGAATAATGGACAATAATAACATAAATATCAATAAGAATTCATGATGTAAAATGGATGTATCAACTCCCCCAATATTAGACCTCGCTTGTCCTCAAGCGAAAGCCGAACTCGATAATAATGACCACATAATTTGAGAGAGAGGTGTCGATAAAAACAAAATACGGACATGAGAGCATCATGAATATTAACATAGGAGCAAAATTTTCTCATCAGATAACTTCTCATGAACAATTAACAATCCATTCACAATTACTGAAGTATGAAGCATAAACTTTATTGACAATCAACGAACTTTGGTTTTAGTCATCGAGACAATCACAATTCATCATATTCCAGAGAACAGTCTATGTAAGAGCTTTTATTCTAGCAAGTTCACATACTCAACTATCATTTAGTCTTCTATGATTGCTGACACTCATTGCATATTTTTGGAGCTAATGTTTCCATCGGACACATAGGAAGATGGGGACTTTATTATCTTTGCCACCCAACTAATTTACCTCAAGGATAATATCAACAATAATGAGTCATGATCACCTACATCCATCTGGATCTTTCCCCAACACATGATGCTGGCCAACTAGAGAGTTAATAGGTAGGAATAGGGATAAACATTTGTTAACTCTTGCGTAAGAATAAATCCATCAAAGTAAAAGAAAGGCCCTTCGTAGAGGGAAGCAAAGGTTGTCATCCGCTCTTTAGTGTTTGGATGTGCAAACTCTTAATGTAAAGGAACGTCACTTTATACTGCCCCTTGGGATAGCAAACTTTATTATGTAGTCTGTCGCTTTTATTTCTTTGCCATCACATGAACGTACAAAGCTTATTTACCCTTACAATAAAAGATCATACATATTTAGGGGCAATTTTTATTGCTTTGTGCACCAATGACAACTTATTTGAAGGACGTGCAAGGTACGGTGGACTCTCATGGCAAGAAACTGGGTTTAAGGGTTATGGATGCATAAGTAGTATCTCTACTTAGTGCAGAAAATTTTGGCTAGCAAAAGATGTAAAGCAAGCACCACATGTTAGAGGATCCATGACAATATAACTTCTATGTGAATGTAAACAAACATGATCATTACGGTGTCTTCCATGTCCAACATAAACACTTGATCATTATATAATATTTGGTGGGGGCTCACAATCATAAAAGATGTCCAAGATAGTGTATTTATATGTGAATCTCGTCTCCTCTATCATAATCTTGCATACATTGTACCAATGACCAATGATATGTTTATTTATTCCCAACAACTTTTATCTAACATACTTATTCTAAGTGAAGTCATTACTCCCCATGGGATTATCATATTTTTTCTCTTTCTTTTATTTCATTGCTATGATTGATGCATGATAGTAAAGCAAGCAAAATCAAACTAATCTTTATTATATAACTCTCATACTCGGTTACAAGGATAGATAGATCTAAAAGCAAAAAATTTAAGCAAAGCAAATCTGAAATTTTATTTCTCTATATCACGATATAACTAAGGATCGAGTTAAGATAGATGATAATGGTAAAAGTGAGTATGCATCCAAGAAACACAAGCGCTCGCAACCCTACGTAGAGTCAATGATCTGGTCGATACGGGGGAGAGCAAAAGGGTCCTCGGAAAAGCCTTGTTAAGATCTGTATAGTCAACACACATACGCCAGGTACCGTTCTTTTTCAAGACAAGCACCGGGTTAGCCAGCCACTCAGGATGAAAAACTTCAACGATAAACCCGGCAGCTAGGAGCCAGGCCACCTCTTCTCCAATAGCCTTGTGTCTCTCCTCGTTAAAACGACGGAGGTATTGCCGTACTGGTTTCATCTTAGGATCCACATTAAGGTAGTGCTCAGCGAGTTCTCTCGGTACTCCAGGCATGTCAGAAGGCTTCCATGCAAAGATGTCCCAATTCTCATGGATGAACTCGATGAGCACGCTTTCCTATTTGGGATCCAAGCCGGTTCCAATGGTGAACTGTTTGGACAAGTCGCCTTCCACGAAGTCGACCATCTTTGTATCTTCGGTTGGGTTGAACTTGAGCGGCGGTTCAGACTCGGTGGTTGGTTTCTTGAGAGGACTCATGTCTGCCGGGTCAACGTTAGTCGTGTAGTATTTCAGCTCTTTGACGACGTAGGCCAACTCAGCATAGGCCACGTCTCCTTTCTCACACTCTTGAGCAATCCTCCTGTTGCCTCCAACAGTTATAGTTCCGTTAGGGCCTGGCATCTTGAGTTTAAGGTAGACATAGAAGGGCCGGGCGAAGAAACGAGCGTAAGTCGGCCTTCCAAAGAGAGCGTGGTAGGGGCTTTTTATCTTTACCACCTCAAAAGTTAGGGGCTCACATCTGTAATTATACTCATCACCAAAAGCAACATCGAGCTTGATCCGCCCAACGGGATATGTCGACTTCCCAGGAACAACGCCAAGAAAAACTATGGTTGATGTTTGCAAACTGCTATCTGGGAGGTTCATCCGTTGAAAGGTATCGTAGTACAAGATGTTAATGCTACTATCTCCATCCATCAGGACCTTTGTGAGGGTATAGCCACCCACCTGAGGCGCCACCACCAAGGCTAGATCTCCTGGGTTGTCAATCCGGGAGGGGTGGTCCTCTCTACTCAAGACGATCGATTGTTCATACCAGTTGAGACACCTAGGAACCGCTGGCTCAACCATGCTGATGGGCCTCTGCTTGAGTTTTCTATATCCTTTGCACATATTGGTGGTGAAACATGATATTGACCAAGACTTAGCTATTTAGGATCTCTAGGCGAACCGGCGCGAGACCCGCGAGGACCTGGTTGGCCCGGACATCCTATACCATGGCAGTTCTGGACGACCTGGTTGCGGGACTCCGCCGATGGATCTCGAACAACCATGGTTATCGCCACCCGGATGGTGACCAGACGAGGTGACTCAATTGTTTTCTGAGCGATTGTCGCTTCCAAAGAGCCCCCAAGCTTCCCACCTGTGAAAGGGCAGACTGACTTGGTGTCCTCCGCGGGAACGTGACATGGGCCGGCTTGACGCCGGCCGGGTTGGGCGTACCGAGCCGGCTTGACGATGTTGGTGCAGATGTCCGGCCCGGGTCGGGCGTACCGAGCCGGCTCGACGATGTTGGTGCAGATGTCCGACTCGGGTACTAACGCGTCGATCTTGCCGAGGAAGATGTGGATTTTGCTAAAGGGGACCCGATACCCAAACTCAATTGAGTCGGCCTCGGGACCCCAGCCTGAATTGTCAATGTAGAGTTTGCCGCGGTGGCTTTTGGTCATCCGACCAGCCACGTAGCTCCCGAACCTTGGAAAAGTTCCCTCCGAGAACTCAACTCCATCGTGCGAAAGCCCCACGGTGGGCACCAATTGTCATGGTTTTGTCACGGCAGATGTCCTCGTATGAGAAGTTAGGTGTGAGGCCATCGCTGCTATGTGGCGACTCGAAGGGGTTGATCAGGAACGAGAGATGGATTTACCCAGGTTAGATCCCTCCAATGGAGGTAAAAGCCTACGTCCTGCTTTTGTGTCTATATTGATGGTGATCTCGATTACAATGGTGCGGAATCGCTAACCTAGCTTTCGAGGGTTTCTAACTTGCCCTATCGGCCTCAGGGTTTACAAGAGTCCGGGCCATAACATGACTCGTGACCTATTACATCTCTACCTTATCTAGTAAGGAAAGTTCCTGGCGCCTTCCAGCTTGTAAGTCTTGAGTCACCATCTTCACGTGTTGGGTTGCTAGGCGACTTACTAAGTAAACTGTCTTACTTGCCTAATTGTTAATGCCTCGGCCCATCCCAAGTGTATTCCTTAAGCCGCCCATGGTCTAACCCGGCCCAAACTGCGGGTTATACCGTGGGGTTATATCCCCGACACCTGCTGAGGGGCCTCCTCGGAGTGGATTCACCTTGCGCTTCCTGAGCTAGTTGAGCACTCCTCCCCATTGGTGGGCAAGGATTCGGCAAAGTGGAGATGCCTGCTAGCGTCTTGCGTTCTGAGGCAGGGGGATGCACTTCCATAGAGTTCATAGGTTCCTCCCCTGAGACAACTTCCTCAGCTCCTTCTCATTCAAGCTCCATCCGCAAGAGCCAAGCTTGGTCCCCAATGTTGTTGGAGGAGGACGAAGACATAGCTTCCACACCTCGAGAAATCTTTCAAAAAAGTGTCTGAAACAAAAACAGAGGAGAAACTCGCGATGTAGTGGTCAAAACAAACGGAAGTATATATAATGAATTTTTCTAGGTCAGAATACGTGTCCAGGAAGAAAACGGAGCCCGGGAGGCACACGATGGCCCCACAAGCTATCAGGGCACGCCCAGGGTGGGTGGGCACGCCCTGTTGGCTTGTGCCTCCCTCGTGGGTCCCCCCGACTTGTTTTTATTTTTAGAATTTTTCTAAAATACTAAAACCAACATAACATATTTTTTTGGAATTTTTGGAGTCGGCTTACTTACCGTATCACATACCTACCCCTTTTCAGTTTTCTGGACTATTCCGGAAGGTCTCTCCTATGTGTTCTTCCGGGGTCATAACTTGAATAATATTAGTTTCAACATTGACGGGCGTGATACTTGTGATCTGCGTTGGGTTTTCCGTGAAGAGGAATGGGTTATCGCAGCACAATGTGGGTAAGTATTTCCCTTAGTTATGAAACCAAGGTTTATAGAACCAATAGGAATACCAATCCTCATTCGTCTTTAGCGGCTGCACACAAAAGAACAAACAACTTGCATCCAATGCCGGCAAGAGGGTTGTCAATCCCCTTGATCTCGTTATTTGCAAGCAAGTGAGTTGTGTAGATGATTGTAGATAATTTTAAATTGCAAAATAAAATAGAAGCAAATGAATAACAACAAGGTAATGATAGCATTTGTAAATATATAAGTGAATAGACCCGGGGGCCGTAGAGTTATCTAGTGGCATCTCTCATAGAAATAGCATACAGTGGGTAAACAAACTACTGTTGGACAATTGATAGAAAAGTGAATAGTTATGCGATTTTCACGGCAATGATCATGTGTATATAGGCATCACGTCCATAAGAAAATAGACCGACTCCTGCCTGCACCTACTACTATTACTCCACTCATCGACCGCTATCCAGCATGCATCTAGAGTATTAAGTAAAACAAAGTAATGCTTGGAGAACGATGACATGATGTAGACAAAGTAAACTCAATCAATATGAATAAACACCATCATTTTATCCTTAGTAGCAGCAACACAAAGATGCATCTTGTCCCCTTCTGTCACTGGGATATAGAAACTCGCCAGGTTGAACCTACTACAACGCACCACTCGCACCAAAGAAATATCAATCTAGTTGGCCAAACTATCTCAATAGATCGGAGAGCATTACGAAGCTATCATGATCATGCAAATAAGAATCTTAGTATTCAGGTTTGACTCAAATACTTTTCAGGAATAACCTGAACATAAACTCACAATTCATTGGATCCCAACAAAAGCACCATACAAAGGGATTACATCGGACAGATCAAGGCAAAGATGCGATGAACATTGTATTGAAGATCAAGAGAGATAGATTGCCATATAGGTACTACCTATGGACCCGTAGGCCTGTGGTGAACTACTCACACATCATCATGAGGGCAGCAAGGTTGATGAAGAGGCCCTCCGTGATTGATCCCCCCTCCGGCAGCGTGCCAGAATGGAGTTGTAGATGGGCTCCCGTCGGAACTGAGACTTGCGGCGGTGGAAAAAGTGTTTCGGGAGCTCCTCTGATGTTTTTAGGTTATTAGAGAATTTATAGGCCAAAGAGGAATGTCAGGGGATGCCCGAGGGGGCCACCACATATTAGGGCACCCCCAGGGCGCGCCCTGATGTGTGGTGGGGCCCTCGTGCGCCTCCCGGCCTCCTCTCGAAGCTTCCAGGTCTTTTTTTCGTCCAGAAAAAAATCATCAAAAAGTTTCGTGGCAATTGGACTTCGTTTGGTACTGTAAACCTGAAAAGTCAAAAACATGCAGAAAACAACAACTGACAACTGATACTGGATCAATATGTTAGTGCTAAAAAATATTATAAATTGGTAAACAAATGCCCAAAAAGTATCCTAGAATGATAATATATCAGTATGGAACAATCAAAAATTATAGATACATTGGAGATGTATCAACATCCCCAAGCTTAATTCCTGCTCGTCCTCGAGTAGGTAAATGATAAAAAACCAAAATTTTGATTTGACATGCTACCCATTATGTAATCTTTTGTATGTATGCTCATTGAGAAATGCTGAATTAATAAAAATTAACATAGAAATATTTATAAGTATAAGAAACAAAATCATTGAATTTTCAAAGTGTACGATCCTAAAAGAATGTTTACCCCCATTCATCTTATTATATTAGCAAGGCATGAATCCATCTTCACCACATCAATACAAATGCTAAGCACCATGGTGTCCAAGTAAGGCAATTGGATCGTACTTTTTCAATATGCATCAACTTTTTATTCTTCACGCAATACATGAGCGTGAACCATTGGACATAGCATATGGGTGTAATAGAATATGATGGTACATATCAAAGGGGTAAAAAGTGGAGAAGATAGTATCGCATCAACTAGGCGTACCAACGAGCTATGGAGATGCTCAGCAATAGATGTCAATGCAAGGAGTAGGGATTGCCATGCAAATGATGCACTAGAGCTATAAGTGTACGAAATCTCAACTGAAGAAAAGTGGGTGTGCATCCATGTCACAGCCCTAGCTTAGGCACTGCTCGACATTGCATGTGCATCATGTCATCATGTTTAATTTCAGATGAACTTGAAATGGGGATTGTCAAAACCCCAGATGACCATTTTCAAATAAATTCAATTAGCTAAGATTTCCAATGAAACCAAAATGGATTTAAAAAATGTTCACCATTTCTCATAAATGTTGGAAACAACATACCAGATGTGATGAACTTTTAAACAACTATTTTGTCATTTTAAACAAAACAGAAATGCATCTGAAAATGATAACTAAATGGCTATGAATATTTTAGTTGTTTCAAAAATGCTGAAACTTTTTGTGGGACCTTGTAATATTCAGGTTATATCCCATAAATTATTTCAGGGTTTTTGGCTATTTGGTTTTGGCCCAAACAAATTCAAACACAAAGCACAAAATAGGAAACAGAAGGATATAAAAGAAATAGAAACTTACCTCGCGCTTACCTCGACCCCGTTACTGTGCAGCCCAGCCCAGCTGGCAAGCCAGTCGTCTCCTTCCTTTGGACAGGAGGACGAGCGCGTGGCCGATGCACGCGCACGCTCCGCGCACCACGCCGCAGCTGCCTGTCTGCGTCCCCCCTCCACGTCCTCGTCGTGGATAGCTTCGCGAGAGTCGTCCCGATCGAGTCGGCCCCCTCTCTCTTCCCCTCGCCTCTCTCTCTCGCCCCTGTCGCCATGGTCGAAGCCATCGCCGACCCGCTACCGTCGCCCCCGTAGCCGCCGAGTTAACCTTGCCCTTCCCCCATGCCTAGAAGATCCTCCGCATCGTCGTATTCGTCCCCGACGAGCCACGAGACACCGGATGACCTGCTTCCCCGCCATCGCCGCCGTCTTCACCGTTAATGGCCGCCGGATTTCGACGCCGATTCGCGCTGCCCAGTGCCTCCCCCGGCTCGCCCTCGGCTCCAGAAGAACCCCCGTGAGCACCTCTTGCTTTCCCTCTCATTTCCGTCACTCCGCCCGTCCGCTAGCGAGGAGCTCCGCCATGGCCGGAAGCTTCACGCCGCCGCGCTTGTTGCTGCCACCGCTAGCCAGCCCCGAGGACCAACCCGAGCTCATAGGCGTAACTGTGGTGCTCCATAGATGCCGCCCAGCTGGGTTTCCAGCTCGGTTGCGTTCCGTAGACCCGCGCCTGAGCAAGGCCGAACTCCGACCGGCGCCAAAGCCAACGCGGTGCTCGAACCAGGCCACCCCGCGTCCTCCCGTTGCCGCAAATGGATGCACGAGAGCTCCAACAAGCTGTAGCCACTAACCGCTCGCCGATCCGTGCTCTGTAGCACCGTCCCGAGCAACTCCAGCGTGCCTCCGCCACGGGATACGGTCGCCGCCGGCGACGATGACGTGGCCCGCTAAATTAGCACTACTCACATGATTAGTTTAGCCCTAAGCCGCTGACACTGGGACCCACCGCTAATTTAAACCTCTAGTTAATTAGGTAAGTTAAAATAACCCCCTGATTAACACTGAGTCGATGACATGCGGGCCCCACAGGTCAGTTTGACCTGAAATGGTCAGCTGACCAGGCTGACGTCACAGTGACCTCATGCTGACGCAGTAATTCATTTCTGGAATTGAAATAAATATTAAATGATTTATTAATTTCAGAAAATGCTTAAAACTTCTAAAATTCATAGAAATTCAACCGTAACTCGGATGAAAATAATTTATATATAAAAAATGATCAGAAAATAAGATGAATCTGTTTATGCCATGATCATGCATGTTTGAGCAAGATAACATCACCAAGTAGGACATTTCATGATTAGGATAATTTAATAAATAGTGTTGGAGTTGGAAATTAGTATATATTTGAATTCCACTTCACTTAATATGAATACCTATTGCACTAGGTCAATTCAATGCCTTAACATGCCATATAATGCATCATGTTTGTTGCATTGCATTGAATGTGTTCCTTTCTTGTTTTGTCGGTGGTGTTTCTTCCCGGTAGACGATGATTCCGACGTTGAGATCGTTGTCACCGATGAAGACTCATTGTTATCTTCAGAAGTGTCAGGCAAGCAACCCCCTTGAGCATTCCGATACAATCCCACTCTCTCTCTCCTGCTCTCTTTTACTGCATTAGGACAACAACGATTCAACTGTTACATGTTCTCGGTAGTTGAACCCATTCCTTTGCATGACCTGTCTTTGTCACAGTAAATAGTTGAAACCACTTAGCATGAGTAGCAACTGATTGAGCCTTGTTGTGCTTACTCATCCATGCTTGCTTACTATGCCAGCTATGCTTAGAGTCGTGTCGGGTCTGATCCGTCTCGGCGATGGATCAGAATGGATGTGTTCATGTCCTGCTGTGTGAGAGCTAAGTGTGTGAATCCGTTTTGGTAAAGGTAGCGACGAGAGGCCATGTAGGAGTACATGGTGGGTTGTCTCATTGGGACCGTCCTTAAGAACTAAGTTCTGTGTATGTTATCCAAGACAAGATACTACCGCACATTGGGATCCTTAATTGACTCTCTCGGCTTATTAATCGCCTTGGTCTCTATCCAGGAATTGCAACTAGTTTCTGGTGTTTGTAGGATGTGCTGGCGGCCATGCATAGCGCTGACCGGAGGGGTAGGCTATGGTGCGGTAGATGCACTGTGGCCCGGTGTACCAAGCGTAGTACCATCCGTCGATGTGGGCTTGGGAACCCTGCACACATCGTTTGGGGCCGTAATGGAAACATTGGCCGGAGTTCCTTGCGGGTTCAGTCTCAAATAGGCGATAAACCTGGACTAGAGTCTCGTGTGATTAGTCAGGCCGTGGCCGACTCCCTCGCTAGGCTTCCGCTTGAAGGTTGCCGAGGTGCCTTTTACGTGCACATGGTGGTAAGTGGCGGGAGCGTGTGTGAAGAAGTATACCCCTGCAGGGTGAATTAATCTGTTCGAATAGCCGCGTCCTCAGATATGGACTACTTGGATTGCTTATGTGGTACATAGACAAGTGAAATGGACACTCTAAAATGCGCAAGATAAGCGTGAGTGCTATGGATGGCCTTCTCGTAGGGAGACAGGAGTGGATCCATAGTAGTGTATTGATTTGGTGAATATGTGGACTCGTGTGCGTTGTCCCACCTCAAAGATACTACTTGTAGTCGTAGTATAGGTTAGCCAAGAGTCAAAGCTGGCTTGCTGCAATAAACTCCACAACCCCCTTTGTTGATAATGATGCATATGTATTTAGTTCTGATGTAAGTCTTGCTGAGTACCCTTGTACTCACGTTTGCTTAATCTATGTTTTTGTAGAGGAGACGCCAGCCTCATTAGTGATTCTTACGACATGAAGTTCGATGTTGACCGGGTTAGCTTGGGAATCCCAGACAGAGGTCTGGCTCCTATGGTAGGGTCGTTGTAGCTTTTCAGGCTCCTCCAGCCACTTTTAGTAGATGTCTGTACCCAAACATGTTTTGCTTCTGCTTGTTGCTTGTATGACTTGAGTGTTGGGTCATGTGACCCCTGTTTGTAATATCACACTATGTTGGCTCCTATGAGTCATTAAGGAGTACCTGAGTCATAGAGTTATGTTGTGATGCCATGTTGTATCTACGCATATCGTGCATATTGCGTGTATGTTTGAAATGCATTGGTATGTGTGGGATTCGACACCTAGTTGTGTGTCTTTAGTTGTACTCTTTACGGGGAAATGCCTCTTTGTGCTTCCACCGAGCCTTGGTAGCTTGCTACTGCCCCGGACACATTGATTGACCGGCATGTATCCTTCTTTGCTGCTGTGTCCGTCCCTTCGGGGAAATGTCTCGCAGTGTAATGGAGTCCCTGTAGCCTGCTATGACTCGTCTACGTGCAGTGATGACATTCATGACCCACGGCGTAATGGAGTCCTTGTAGCCTGTCTATGACTCGTCTACACACGCTAGAGATCGACACCTGTATTGCTGGGTTACGTATGCCTGTCCCTGTACGGATGTGCCACTTGGGTTCTACGACTAGTCATGTCGACCCGGGTTCTCTGACATTTGAATGCTAGCGACACATTCACATACGTGAGCCAAAAGACGCAAACGGTCCCGGCCCATGTAAGGTGACAGCCGTGGAGATAACCGTGCGTGAGGCCGCAAAGTGATGTGATGTGTTACAGGCTGGATTCTTATGGCTTAGGATCGGGGTCCCGACAACGTTGGTATCAGAGCTTGACTGCCTGTAGGATTACCAAGCCAAACTGGTCGATGTTGAGTCTAGAACTGCTTTAGTTATATAAGGGAATTGTTTGTGGAAGGGAACGTAAGATTCTTTTTACTCCTTTCCTCGTGTCATTCTATTTCGGAGTCGCCTTTTCCTTATTCTACGGGGTTAAGAATTAGGCTTCTCATCTATCTATCAGGATGACGAGTTACTATGCTGGAGACCTATAGGAAAGTTGTTGTCTTCCTGGATCAGTGTCTCCATAAGAATTCAGTGCGATGTTGTCAGTTGTCTTGCAGGTTGCCTCATATTTCATGCCCGTACAGCCGTTATGTTGTCCGAGTTATCCAAGGTATATAAATAATCTAATGCAATTGCAAATCCTTTCATCCCGATTCAATGTCTTTGGGCCAGATGAAGCACACTAATTATTGTGTTGAGGTACTCTATTACCTCGATGTGTTGTTAAAGTGATAGGAAACCAGGTTATTCCAGTGAACCACCCAACAGTCTAGTTGTGTATAGTGTTCAAGTGTGATAATTCTGGCCATCATTATCGAAAACATCCCGTGATGTTATTTAGACAGTAGGTATTCTATTTCTGGGGTCTTGAACCCAAGAATCATTCTGCTCACTCCCGTTGATAGTGATTGTTCATCCCTTTAGGATGTTAGTAACCTTGTTATAGCCTTCAAGGTTCGTGGTGTATCATTCTTCCAATACCATGAATCAGTTATGGCAGGAGTTCCTCGTGAACTGAAGATCACAACAAGAGTGCTCCTGATGAGTTCTCCATTCCATCGTTGTGACTCTGCCAATTCTACCGTTCTGCATGGGTTATCTGGAAGAAACATGTTGAACTTCATTCAACATATTTAATCTATGCATCTACAACTCAGGAAATCATGTGCTCTTGAGTTGCCCCTCTTCAGTTGTATTCTGACCTTCATCTATCAGTGGATAGTCAAGAGTAGTTGTGCATTCGTATCACCGATGCCTATTATTCTTGTGGTCTGTCGAGCCATTCTATTTCAGAATGACTAGGAGAAACAAACTCCAGTGCCTCATCCATATCTAGGATTGGGTCAAAGTAGTTGTATTCTGCAGATCAAAATGCCAGTCCAGCTTATGTTCTGTTCTACCTCGAAGTATTACCCTCTTCATGTCAGGATTGTCATGAGAATTGCACAACCTCTTATGACTCCCTGGTACAGTGATACTTCTCGCCATCATCATTCATTCCTCGGTCTCTGTATTGTTTGCAAC
The DNA here is from genome assembly GCA_039707655.1 of Elymus sibiricus. Classification (NCBI taxonomy): domain Eukaryota; kingdom Viridiplantae; phylum Streptophyta; class Magnoliopsida; order Poales; family Poaceae; genus Elymus; species Elymus sibiricus. The sequence goes on along the minus strand of CM077665.1, from coordinate 142,446,159 downwards.
CAGAATACCGAAAAGCGAATCGTGATGTGTGAAATCAATACTCCTAGCAACTTTGTTGCTTGGTACTTAATGGACAATAATCTCATTCCTGGTGTGATGGTCATTGAATTGTCATACTAAGATTGATCGTGCTACCTAGTCCATATTTTCGGGTGCACTCTTCGATCAGTGGGTTAGGATTGTGTTAATCCCTCGCTCTTTGGTCATGTCGTCTTGCCCTGAAAGGCAATATTGTTCTTGAGCTCAATAGCATATCGGTGGTTCGTGATTTTTCGGATATCTTCTCGGAAGTATCAGGGGGTTGAACCCTGACAGTTATGTTGAGTTCGTGATCAAGTTGGTTTCCTGTAAACCACCCTTTCTCTAGGAATCTGTGTTGGATATCCTTGAACTAGTTGCTTAAGCTAAACAACAACTTGGAGAGTTGGAAGATAAAAGCTTTGCCTAAATTAGCTCGTTCTAAGGGGATATCCTATGTGGTGTGTGTGTTGAAGAAAGATGATCTCGTCAACGATTGATCCTTGTGATCAATTGTTGCATCCATTGTCTTGCCCAACCTTTGATTTGAATATGGGCTATTGCCAAATCAAAATCAGAACCAAGGGTTCTCCAAATGTTGTCTTACTCATGGTTAACCCCTCGAGCTTACATCATTATACCTTTTGGTCTGACCAATGCTATGATCTTGCTCCCATGGTTGTGGAATTCCACTTATGTGGATATCTCGATGAATTGATGTTGAGCCCATCGACAACATTTTCATTTGTTCCCTGATTCATGTTGGACATTAGGCTAGTGTTGGAAACTTCGTAGACAATATCTTCGTGTCTTGTACATGAAGTATATGTTAGGTATAAGAAGTGACTTTTCCCAAATTCATATGCATTTGATGCAAGTTACCGCCATGAATTGAAGAAAAGTTATCTTGCATTCTCTGGAATCGTCTCAAGTTAGCCATGCACGTGTGAAGAATTCTATGGTTTGGTAGATTTGCAACCTCCATCCCATATGTATCTCCTAGCACCCCAAGCCACTGATTGATTTGTTCAAGGAAAAGAAGTTCCTTTTTAAGAGCTAACCCGGGCTTATATAAGGACTTCGTTATCCCCCAATGATGGTTCCTAACCAGAACTCGGTAGTGTTTAGTTGTAAGACTTCTATGTGGTCATGCTTGTCTTGGCAGTATGTTCCCATGGGTCTTGCAATCCAGCTCATGTTTTGGAGTTGGCTTCTGCAGTTCATTTCCTGAGGATCTCGCAATGTCATCTCTTCAATTTGTGTTGCAACCTTTTACTTTCAGACATGCTGAGTCTGAAACATCCTGACACCAACCATATCTGAATCTCAGGCAGATACAATGGTTGGAACGTTACCCAAGAACTATAATATTGGTCTCTTTGTAACCCAGTAAAGTGGATGTTGTGGCCAACATACCAAACCGGAAGACCTATTATTGTAATACCTTGTATCAGCAACATTGGCCACTTCCCCATGAGGACTTCGTATGACTTATTTTAGAAGTTGTTCCTCATGGACCCTTTCATGCTCCCGAAGTCCGACCTTTACTTGATGTTCTAGTCGTAACACCTGACCTATAATTGGGTTACGCTAGAAGATCAAGGAGAACATTAGAAGCGGAGTGCTAAATGTCCCTCGGTCGATCCTCCAGATTTCGTTCCTTGACATAGCTAAGGTGAAATTTGAGAAAGTGTTGTCTTCCTTTGCATCTGCATCCTCCATTGTTATTCATCATGGCAGTATGATGTGTACCGAGATCTTGGCATAGATGTTGGTAAAACTTTGATGAATATGGGAATGCTCAAGTTCTTGAGAGCACGCTCAGACACTAGGTTATATCTTCGGTATCAACCAGAATATGCCCTCCGTTTGCCGAGTTGTTCTATAACTCTAGTTTCATTTCAAACTGAGTATGCCATTCGTTTGAACTCTTTCAACCGATCGTTGTGAATTGCCTTAGGCTGGTATGAAGAGTTTCAATGATCCTTGGATCAAAAGTAATTCTTTTTGCCACTTAAGGGATATTCCTACAAGTCACCTTCCCTAAGGTGCCGCTATGGTATGAAGGGCAATTGACTCCTCGCTACTTTGAAACCTCTTCACCATTTGTATTAAGCGTGGAATTGTTGCCTACCAATTGAACCTTGTCATTTATCTCATTCCATCCCTCTTGATATGTTTTGTGTCTCAGCTCAAGAGACGTTCTCACGTCTCATTCCATGAGTTGATCATGAGTGCTCGATCTTCGAGAAGATCGATTCTTGTAGAGTTTTCTGTCCCCTTTGGCATCATGTTTGGTGAAGATCTCGAAGGTGCAGATGTCAAGAGCAACATGATGCAATAAATCAACATCTTTGAGAAGGGCAATTGGATCATGAAGTTTGTGATGGTTTAGTGTTCCCTCAGATCTCTTACCCTACGCCTGAATCTCGGGACGAGATTCTTGTTTAGTGGGGGTGAGTTGTCATAGCCCTAGCTTAGGCTCTGCTCGACATTGCATGTGCATCATGTCATCATGTTTAATTTCAGATGAACTTGAAATGGGGATTGTCAAAACCCCAGATGACCATTTTCAAATAAATTCAATTAGCAAAGATTTCCAATGAAACCAAAATGGATTTAAAAAATGTTCACCATTTCTCATAAATGTTGGAAACAACATACTAGATGTGATGAACTATTTTGTCATTTTAAACAAAACAGAAATGCATCTGAAAATGATAACTAAATGGCTATGAATATTTTAGTTGTTTCAAAAATGCTGAAACTTTTTGTGGGACCTTGTAATATTCAGGTTATATCGCATAAATTATTTCAGGGTTTTTGGCCATATGGTTTTGTCCCAAACAAATTCGAACACAAAGCACAAAATAGTAAACATAAGGATATAAAAGAAATAGAAACTTACCTCGCGCTTACCTCGGCCCAGTTACTGTGTAGCCTAGCCCAGCTGGCGAGCCAGTCGTCTCCTTCCTTTGGACAGGAGGATGAGCGCGTGGCCGATGCACGCGCACGCTCTGCGTGCCACGCCGTAGCTGCCTGTCCGCGTCCCCCCTCCACGTCCTCGTCGTGGATAGCTTCGCGGGAGTCATCCCGATTGAGCCAGCCCCCTCTCTCTTCCCCTCGTCTCTCTCTCTCGCCCCTGTCGCCAAGGCCGAAGCCATCGCCGAACCGCTGCCGTCGCCCCCGTAGCCGCCGAGTTAACCTTGCCCTTCCCCCGTGCCTAGAAGATCATCCGCATCGTCGTCTTTGTCCCCGACGAGCCACGAGATACCGGATGACCTGCTTCCCCGCCATCACCACCGTCTTCACCGTTAATGGCCGCCGGATTTCGTCGCCGATTCGCGCTGCCCAGTGCCTCCCCCGGCTCGCCCTCGGCTCCAGAAGAACCCCCGTGAGCACCTCTTGCTTTCCCCCTCATTTCCGTCGCTCCGCTCGTCCGCTAGCGAGGAGCTCCGCCATGGCCGGAAGCTACGCGCCACCGCGCTCGCTGCTGCCGCCGCTAGCCAGCCCCGAGGACCAACCCGAGCTCATAGGAATAACCGTGGTGCTCCGTAGATGCCGCCCAGCTGGGTTTCCAGCTCGGTTGCGTTCCGTAGACCCGCGCCTGAGCAAGGCCGAACTCCGGCCGGCGCCAAAGCCAACGCGGTGCTCGAACCAGGCAACCCCGCATCCTCCCGTTGCCGCAAATGGATGCGCGAGAGCTCCAGCAAGCTGTAGCCGCTAACCGCTTGCCGATCCGTGCTCTGTATCACCGTCCCGAGCAACTCCGGCGTGCCTCCGCGACAGGATACGGTCGCCGCCGGCGACGATGACGTGGCTCGCTTAATTAGCACTAATCACAGGATTAGTTTAGCACTAAGCCGCTAACATTGGGACCCACCGCTAATTTAAACCTCTGGTTAATTAGGTAAGTTAAAATAACCCCCTGATTAACACTGAGTCGATGACATGCGGGCCCTACAGGTCAGTTTGACCTGAAACGGTCAGCTGACCAGGCTGACGTCACAGTGACCTCATGCTAACGCAGTAATTCATTTCTGGAATTGAAATAAATATTAAATGATTTATTAATTTCAGAAAATGCTTAAAACTTCTAAAATTCATAGAAATTCAACCGTAACTCGGATGAGAATAATTTCTATATGAAAAATGATTAGAAAAATCCAATGAATCTGTTTATGCCATGATCATGCATGTTTGAGCAAGATAAAATCACCAAGTAGGACATTTCATGATTAGGATAATTTAATAAATAGTGTTGGAGATGGAAATCAGTATATATTTGAATTCCACTTCACTTAATATGAATATCTATTGCACTAGGTCAATTCAATGCCTTAACATGCCATATCATGCATCATGTTTGTTGCATTGCATTGAATGTGTTCCTTTCCTATTTTGTCGGTGGTGTTCCTTCCCGGTAGACGATGATTCCGACGTTGAGATCGTTGTCACCGATGAAGACTCATTGTTATCTTCAGAAGTGTCAGGCAAGCACCTCCCCCTTGAGCATTTCGATACAATCCCACTCTCTCGCTCCTGCTCTCTTTTACTGCATTAGGACAACAACGATTCAACTGTTACATGTTCTCGGTAGTTGAACCCAATCCTTTGCATGACCTGTCTTTGTCATAGTAAATAGTTGAAACCACTTAGCATGAGTAGCAACTGATTGAGCCTTGTTGTGCTTACTCATCCATGCTTGCTTACTGTGCCTGCTATGCTTAGAGTCGTGTCGGGTCTGATCCGTCTCGGCGATGGATCGGAATGGATGTGTTCATGTCCTGCTGTGTGAGAGCTAAGTGTGTGAATCCATTTTGGTAAAGGTAGCGATGAGAGGCCATGTAGGAGTACATGGCGGGTTGTCTCATTGGGACCGTCCTTAAGAACTGAGTTCTGTGTATGTTATCCAAGACAAGATACTACCACACATTGGGATCCTTAATTGACTCTCTCGGCTTATTAATCGCCTTGGTCTCTGTCCAGGAGTTGCAACTAGTTTCTGGTGTTTGTAGGATGTGTTGGCGGCCGTGCATAGCTCTGACCAGAGGGGTAGGCTATGGCGTGGTAGATGCACCGTGGCCTGGTGTAGCAAGCGTAGTACCATCCGTCGAGGTGGGCTTGGGAACCCTGCACACATCGTTTGGGGCCGTAATGGAAACTTCGGCCGGACTTCCTTGCGGGTTCTGTCTCAAATAGGCGATAAACCTGGACTAGAGTCTCGTGTGATTAGTCAGGCCGTGGCCGACTCCCTCGCTGGGCTTTCGCTTGAAGGTTGCCGAGGTGCCTTTTACGTGCACATGGCGGTAAGTGACAGGAGCGTGTGTGAAGAAGTATACCCCTGCAGGGTGAATTAATCTGTTCGAATAGACGCGTCCTCGGATATGGACTACTTGGATTGCTTATGTGGTACATGGACAAGTGAAATGGTCACTCTAAAATGCACAAGATAAGCGTGAGTGCTATGGATGGCCTTCTCGTAGGGAGACGGGAGTGGATCCATAGTAGTGTATTGATTTGGTGAATATGTGGACTCGTGTGCGTTGTCCCACCTCAAAGATACTACTTGTAGTTGTAGTATAGGTTAGCCAAGAGTCAAAGCTGGCTTGCTGCAATAAACTCCACAACCCCCTTTGTTGATAATGATGCATATGTAGTTAGTTCTGATGTAAGTCTTGCTGAGTACCCTTGTACTCATGTTTGCTTAATCTATGTTTTTGCAGAGGAGACGCCAGTCTCATGAGTGATTCTTACGACGTGAAGTTCGATGTTGACCGGGTTAGCTTGGGAATCCCAGACAGAGGTCTGGCTCCTATGGTAGGGTCGTTGTAGTTTTTCAGGCTCCTCCAGCCACTTTTAGTAGATGTTTGTACCCAAACATGTTTTGCTTCTGCTTGTTGCTTGTATGACTTGAGTGTTGGGTCATGTGACCCCTGTTTGTAATATCACACTATGTTGGCTCCTATGAGTCATTAAGGAGTACCTGAGTCATAGAGTTATGTTGTGATGCCATGTTGTATCTACGCATATCATGCATATCGTGTGTATGTTTGAAATGCATTGGTATGTGTGGGATTCGACACCTAGTTGTGTGCCTTTAGTAGTACTCTTTACGGGGAAATGCCTCTTTGTGCTTCCACCGAGCCTTGGTAGCTTGCTACTGCTCCGGACACATTGATTGACCGGCGTGTATCCTTCTTTGCTGTTGTGTCTGTCCCTTCGGGGAAATGTCTCGCAGTGTAATGGAGTCCCTGTAGCCTGCTACGACTCGTCTACGTGCAGTGATGACATTCATGTCCCACGGCGTAATGGAGTCCTTGTAGCTTGCTATGACTCATCTACACACGCTAGAGATCGACACCTGCATTGCTGGGTTACGTATGCCTGTACCTGTACGGATGTGCCACTTGGGTTCTATGACTAGTCATGTCGACCCGGGTTCTCTGACATTTGAATGCTAGCGACACATTCACATACGTGAGCCAAAAGACGCAAACGGTCCCAGCCCAGGTAAGGTGGCAGCCGTGGAGATAACCGTGTGTGAGGCCGCAAAGTGATGTGATGTGTTACAGGCTAGATTCTTATGGCCTAGGATCGGGGTCCCGACAATCCAACTTGCTTGCTCATGAAGACCTCGGGCATTTGAGGAAGCCCGTCATCGGAATATACAAGCCAAGTTTATAAAAAGGTAATTCCCACTAGCATATGGAAGTGACAAAACATGAGACTCTCTATATGAAGAACATGGTGCCACTTTTAGTCACAAGTGCGGTAAAGGATTGTAGCAAAGTCCCTTCTCTCTTTTTCTCTCATTTATTTTTTATTTTTTATTTTTCCATGGTGGGATTTTCTCTTTTTTTTCCTTTTTGCCTCCCCCATTCATATTTTTATATAGTGGGCTCATTTAGCCTCCCCCATTTTTATTTTATTTTTCGTCCGGAGTCTCATCCCAGCTTGTGGGGGAGTCATAGTCTCCATCATCCTTTCCTCACTCGGACAATGCTCTAATAAGGATGATCATCACACTTTTATTTACTTACAACTCAATATAAACAACTGATAGGATGATATGACTCTATATGAATGCCTCTGGCAGTGTACCATGATGTGTGTCAGGGTATACAAACAAGCGTGTTTAATTCCCCCTGACTTGTTCACGGACGGTAAGCCTCCAACCCAATGGCTTGGGCCTGCCGGGGAAAGCTGTTTCCATGACGAACAAGCATCCAAGACCAAGACTCCGGCAGAAGCCAACCTGCAACAGGCCAAGCAACGCCGGCAAGCTCAATACAACAGCCCAGGATGGGCCAGGACCGCGCCAAGCACATCCCCGGAGCCTGCCGGGGACCAAGGCGCGTACTTCTTCAAGAAGACCCGACAAGCCATCCCCCCGGCAAGCGCAGGCCGATTGGCCACCGCTCCACCGCATCGCAATGCCAGTCACTTGTCGATGCGGTGTCGAGCTCCCAGGTGGCTAAGTGGCTCTCGCTAAGCACGTGGCGACATGCTGGAAGACAGATTATGCCCCCTTGACACCCGTCCATAGGCGTGTCAAGATGTGGTGCAATAGTTAGCTAGAGCGGTGGTAGAAGCCTACCAGGGATGCATCCTCACACGCCACCTAGACCGCATTTATGTCATTTTGTCCTAAGTGCCAGAGTTAGGTATGATAGCACTGTTAGCTATATAATCATCAGACAATGTCTGTTTTGACATTGTGGTTTCCCCTTGACCTATAAAAGGAGGCCCAAGGCAGCCTAGCTAAAGATTCGGACTTTTGGACACTTGTACTAATGTAGCAGCTCCCCCGAAGGCAGCCCTTGCCGGGTTTGAGCAATGTGTGTTCTTCATGTTCCTCTGATCAATCCACCAAAGCAGGAGTAGGGTTTCACGCTTCGTAGCGGCCCAAACCTGGGTAAAACATCAGTGTCCCGATCACCGTGCTGTCTCACCATTTCCGCTCTTTGTGCATGTGACCTCGCCCCTGCCGAACCACAAAGGGGCTTACGGCCTCATAGGTGATCGAGTGCATCGTGCCCTGACATCTTTGGCGTGCCAGGTAGGGGGACGTCATTTGTGCGAACCCGAGATTGTGAGCGGCGCGTTGATCTTTGTCATCATCCCCTCCGCTGGGAGCGTCGAGGGAGGAGAGCAATGTCGCTTCCTAAGCTTCTTCCTCTCCGAATTCCGCCGTGTGCTGCCGTGGCAACGATGGCGGCGACGAAGATGAGGAACGTCGACGCTGCGGCTGATGCATCCAACGTGGACAACGCAGCCGCAGCATAGACCATGGCTGAGGAGGAGGCGAGATGAATGGCGATGCAACTCCCATCGCAGTCATCGAGCAGGCCCACCTATTCCCAGGAAGGTGCGGCTCGGTCTGATGGGCAAGGAAAAAGGTACACGGCTATGCCTCCCTCTCCTCTCCTTTCTCGCGTGTGACCAGTTCTGCGTAGTTGTGGTGCCGCCAGTGACGATAAGCTCGCGTGCGGCTCAGTCCCGCATTTATCCCGTCAAGGGTAAATCCCAAGCCAAACGCTAGAGCGAGTCCATTGGCCGGCACCCCCGGCAGGCGAACCACGGCAAGGTCCCGTTGGCCAATGCCTCCATCGCGTTGGTCGATACAAGACCGTTGGGTGTGAAGGAAAGGGGAGAAGGCTCGACCGTTCATGTCTACTCACCCGTTTTTACGTTAGTTATGAATATTTATACTAACTCGACAGGCTCGTGCTGCGGATTATACTCATGACTAACGGATCCCCAAGTTTCTCCATTTTGTCCCTCTTCGTTTTTCCCTTCCTCTCGGGACAACAGTGGGTACACACTCATGTACACACCAGGGAACATGAAGAGGAGGGGCACCCGTGGATGGGGAGAGGGGCAATGAACATGAATAAACACGCGCCAGGACGGAAGAGAAGCCGTGACGAAACCTAAGTTGACATGATTATCAATTTCCATTAGAATTTACATTCGTATATTTCCCGTAGCAACCGAGGTTTCGTATGGCGAATCTTGTGCGCAATTTAACCTTGTCGTATTTGTTTGCACCCTTGTTCTATTTCGAGTCTGCTCAACAAAACATGTGACAGCATCAAAGACTGCCGAGGAAAAACCCACCGGCGACGTGTCCTTGCTAGCAGAATGCTAAGGACCTGTTCCTCAAAGCAATCGCGGCAGCACGTTGTTGGCGGGCAACCAGAGCACGTAAAGAAAGTAGCCATACGAATACCAGAAGGAAAGCAAAGGGGCATAGCATATGTTTACATAAGGACATCAGTTCAGCAAACATCAAAAGCAAAGATAGTGCATGGCCTAATACGAGATACATATTGTGTCTTAAGTACAGGACAACACGACATCGTGACTCAGGGCTAACTCCGGTGACCTCCTTGGGTCCTTGGGACCGAGAGGACCCTGTCAGCAAAGAGAGCTGCTTTCTTTCCGGTAACAGAGGCATCGGCGCCTGGTGGCAGCTTCTTGAAACCATCGGAGAGGTCGAGCTCTGGATGGAAGAAGGCAAGGTTGCTCAAGACCAGGAAGAGAGCGTCGCGAGCCAGCTTCTGGGATTCGTTGGCAAAGCAGGCGGCTCTGTCGTCCTCGTACGTTTTCAGCCCCTCGATCAGGCCCTCGAAGAAGAGTGTCAGCTTGATGCTTGGGACTTCATGCTTGCCGACGGAGAAGGCCCGGCTCTTCATGTCCATGCTCGCGATCTGAACAGTAAGGCGCTCAGCGATGTCAGTCATGCTCCTGATCCAGAGGTCACGCTGTTGAATCTGGTTCTCCAGCTTGTCTTCTGCGTCCTTTTGGAGGGTTCTGGCATTGGTCAGGTCCGTCAGCAGCAGTTTCTCACGGGCACCGGCAGATTCAAGATCTCTCTCCAAAGTGGAAAGCCTGGATTTCATGTCGGAGATGGTGTCGTTGGCAGCATCGAGGTCTTGGATCTTGGAGGAAAGCTGTGATTGCGCCTCTTCTAGAATGGCTTTCACTTCCCGTGCTTTCTCCTTGAGGGCCTCAATCTCCTTGCTGCTCCCGGCAAGGTCTTTCACCAGCTTGCTCAGTTGGGCCTCGAGACTGGTCTTGGCGGTAGATGCGACAACGAGCTCGTCGGTCACTTTCTTCAGTTTGGCTGATGACTCCAGAGAGAGCGCATCGAGAGCGGCCTTGTGGCCGTCTGCCAGCTCTTTGGTGCATATGAGGCTGTACCTGCTCTGCACATCCTTGAGCCCTGTTGCCATGGACTCCAGGAAAGCCAAATCCTTGGCACCATCAGCGGAACCGCCAGCTTCTTCAACCCTCTGAGACAGCGGTGCCAGTATCCATCTGATTTTCTCATTAAACTCCGCACCCGCTGAGGAGGATGAGACAAGAGTTGTGGGACCAAGTTGGACAGAGACCAGCGCCAATTTGCTCATAGGAGATTGCAGGGACGAGGCCAGAGGATAGCTTGTAGCGGAGGGCCCCATGGACTGAAGAGGGGTTTTCTCCTCAATGACTATGTCCAGGCCAGCTGTGTTGCCGGGGTTTGGTTCCGGTCTCTCGGTGGATTCCTAAAGTTCCCCGGCAACCAACCCATGGCCCTCCGCGGTAGCAATCTGCGTTGCTTCCTCGGAAGAATCCTTCCCGATGTCGGCCTCCTCTTCCAGCAACTCAGTCTCTGACGTGGCTTGAGACTCCGTCGGTCTTTCCCCAAAGAGGAAGGGATGATGTAGCACAGCGACGGTAAGTATTTCCCCCAGTTTATGAAACCAAGGTATCAATCCGTAGAGGAAGATCATGCACCCACGTAAACAGCACATGCACACAAAAAACAAATACTTGCAACCCGACGCGAAAGAGAGGTTGTCACGCTCTCTATCGTGATAAGATAGATTAGGTAGTGATAGTTTTGGCAAATAGATCTCACAAGAACACAAAGTAAAATAAATAAATAAAAAGTGCAGCAAGGTATTTTTGGGTTTTTTGGAATAATAGATCATAAACAAAAGTTGCAAATAGTAGACCGGAAAGCAATATATGGGAAAAGTAGACCCGGGGGCCGTAGGATTCACCAGTGGCTTCTCTCATGAGTATAGCTCACAGTGGGTGAACAAATTACTGTTGGGCAATTGATAGAAGATCAAATAATCATGACGATATCCAAGGCAATGATCATTATATAGGCATCACGTCCAAGATAAGTAGACCGAAACAATTCTGCATCTACTTCTATTACTCCACACATCGACCGCTATCCAGCATGCATCTAGTGTATTAAGTTCATGGGAAAACGGAGTAATGCGATAAGAACGGTGACATGATGTAGACAAGATCTATTCATGTAGGAATAGACCCCATCTTGTTATCCTTAATGGCAATGATACATGCGTGTCTTGCTGCCCCTTTTGTCACTGGGAAAGAACACCGCAAGATCGAACCCATCACAAAGCACCTCTTCCCATGGCAAGAAAAATCGATCTAGTTGGCTTAACTAAACCAAAGATTCAAAGAAGTAATACGAGGCTATAAGTAATCATGCAAATAAGAGATCAAAGAAGACTCAAATCATATTCATGGATAGAAACTAATCATGAACTCAAAATTCATCGGATCCCAACAAACACACCGCAAAAGTCATTACATCAAATAAATCTCCAAGAGACCATTGTATTGAGAAACATAGAGAGAGAGGAAGCCATCTAGCTACTACCTATGGACCCGTAGGTCTATGGTGGACTACTCACGCATCATCGGAGAGCCACCTATGAAGAAGATGAACCCCTCTGTGATGGTGTTAGATTGGATCTCGAGGTTCTGGAACTTGCGGCGGCTGGAATTGTGTTTCGTCGAATCCCCTAGGGCTTTTGGATTTTCAGGGAATTTATAGGCTTGATAGTCGGTTGAGGGGGCGCCCGAGGTGCCCACCCCCCACCAGGCCGCGCCAGGGGCCTCTAGCGCGCCCTGGTGGAGGGTGGCCACCCTGGGCCCCCTCTCCAGGTGTTGTTTGGCCCATCTGCTTTCTTCTGGTCTAGAAAAAATCCACAAAAATCCCCGCAACGTTTGGGCTCCGTTTCGTACTGATTTTCTGCGAAGTAAAAAAAAACAAGCAAAAACAACAACTGGCACTTTGGCACTATGTCAATAGGTTAGTCCCAAAAAATGATATAAAGTTGCTATAAAATGACTGTAAAACATCCAAGATTGATAATATAACAACATGGAACAAGCAAAAATTATAGATACGTTGGAGACGTATCAGCATCCCCAAGCTTAATTCCTACTCGTCCTCGAGTCGGTAAATGATAAAAATAGAATTTTTGATGTGGAATGCTGCCTATCATGTTCATCACATATTCTTTTCTTTATTGCATGGACATTTGGACTTTTCATATGGTTCGAAGCAATAGTCTAGTACTGGCATGAAAACTTTAATACTCAAGCATATCAACAAGCAACCATGTCTTTCAAAATATCAACGCTAAAGCAAATAATCCCAGCCCATCATGCTCAATCATTGATCCATTCACAATACACACTCAAATATTAGCTACACCTAATGCTCAAGTACGATCATAGTGCCTCCTAGTTGGTGCTTTATAAGAGAAGATGGAGACTCAAATTGAAAAATAAAAATTGCGTAAAGTAAATAGATAGGCCATTCTAAAGGAAGTAGGGATTTGTAGGGGTGCCAGAGCTCAAGTGTTTAAATTGATAGAGAACAAATATTTTGAGTGGCAGGCCTTTCCTGTCAATGAAAATGACTAAGAGATTTCAATATCTTTCCACACTAGATGCATCATAGGCGGTTCCCAAACAGAAAATAAAGTTTATTCCTTTTTCCACCAGACTTTCACTTTCCATGGCTAGCCGAATCCACGGTTGCCTTCCATACCAACACTTTCCTAGGAATTTATTATTTGACAACATAAAGTAATTTTTTTCTTTTTCATTTTGGGACTGAGCATCCCTATTACCGCCATACTCTCGTGCAATGACAAGTGAGTAAACACTCATCTTGAGAATAACACATCTTGCATGAAAAAAATATCGGTCACCCCCTACCGTTTCATGTGCGGTACGAGCACACAAAAAGGAAAATTTATTTTGAAAGTTTAGAGATGGCACATACAAATTTTCTTGGAACGGCATGGAAATACCTTATATAGGTAGGTATAGTGGACTCATATGGCCAAACATGGTTTAAGGATTTTGGATGCACAAGTAGTATTTCTACTTAGTACAAGTGAAGGCTAGCATGAGATTGAGAAGCATCCAACTAAGAAATGAAAAATCACATATGCGAGCATTAAGCATAAGTAACACTGAATAATGCACCATAAGTAGGATGTAATTTCATAGCACAACTATTGACTTTCGTGCTTGCATAGGGAATCACAAACCTTAACACCAATATTCTTACTAAGCATAATTACTCATCAACATAACTCACATATCACTATTGTCATGTCTCAAAACTATTACAAGGAATCAAGTTTAATTTTTCCAATGATCTTCATGAAAGTTTTTATTATATCCCTCTTGAATATCTATCACTTTGGGACTAGTTTCATATGTTGCAATTCCTTTTGATAAGCTCACATAGATATAAGTGAAGAGCATGAGCATACAAGTTTCATATCTCAGAATAATATAAGTGAAGCATGAGAGGATTTCTTAAAAATTACTAACTCTCAAATTAATATAAGTGAAGCATGAGAGCATTTCTTCAAACATGTAAAAGCACGCCGTGCTCAAAAAGATATAAGTGAAGCACTAGAGCAATTCCTTTGCTCAAAAGATTTAAGTGAAGCATAAAGAGCAATTCTAGAAAATCATAGCATAATTTTGGATCTCTCAAATAGGTGTGTGCACCAAGGATAAAAGCAAACAAAGCAAAGATACAAGACGCTCCAAGCAAAACTCATGATATGTGATGAATAAAAATATAGTTCCAAGTAGTATACCGATGGTTGTCAGAAGAAGAAGGGATGCCACTCGGGGGCATCCCCAAGCTTAGTTGCTTGTTACTCTTTGGATATTACCTTGGGGTGCTGTAGAATCCCCAAGATTTGACTCTTCTAACTCCTTTTTCCTTCCTCCATCGTGATCTCACCCAAAACTTGAAAACTTCAATCACACAAAACTTGACAAAATTCTCGTGAGATCTGTTAGAATAATAAAGCAAATTGCCACATTAGGTACTGTTGTAAACCCATTAATATTTTGTTATTGCATTATACCTACTGTATTATAACTTTACTATGACTTATACCCCCAATACAAGCCGTAGATTCATCAAAACAAGCACACAATGCAATGAAAACAGAATCTGTTTCAGACAGGACAGTCTATAGTAATCTGTACTCTACCCATACTTATGGAACTCTAAAAATTCTGAACAATTAGGAAAACGTAAAGAATTTGTATAGCAATACCGTGTTAAAATTTCAGCTCAATATCGTGTTCTAGTAAAAAATGAAAATTCGTGCACTGGGAACAGAATTTCCGTTTCAGATTCAGCATTGTTTCTACTCATCTTATTGATCATCCTAAAGGCATTACTTGGCACAAACACTAAATAAAACATAAAAACACAATCATAACATAATCATAATTTTGCAAAACACTCAAAAACAGAAAGCAAAATATAAAAATAATTTATTCATTGGGTTGCCTCCCAACAAGCGCTATCGTTTTACGCCCCTAGATAGGCATAACACATAGATTCAAGTATTGTCATCCTTAGTTTGCACTCCATAGAAGGCCCTCATGATTGATTAATATGGTGGCTTAATTCTTGTTCTAGGGAAGTGTTCCATACCCTTTCTATGGGAAACTGAAACTTAATATTGCCTTCTTTCATATCAATCACGACACCTATAGTGCGTAAAAACGGTCTACCAAGTATGATAGGACAAGACGGATTGCAATCAATATCAAGAACAATAAAATCAATGGGCACATAATTCCTATTTGCAAGAATAAGAACATCATTAATTCTTCCCAAAGGCTTTTTAATAGTAGAATACGCCAAGTGCAAATTAAGAGAACATTCTTCAATATTGGTAAGATCAAGCACATCACATAAATATTTCGGAATTGTGGAAACACTAGCACCCAAATCACACAAAGCGAAGCATTCATAATTTTTAATCTTGACTTTAATGGTAGGTTCCCACTCATCATGCAATTTTCTAGGAATTGAAATCTCTAATTCCAACTTCTCTTCTAAAGATTTCATCATGGCATCAACGATATGTTTAGCAAAAGCTTTATTTTGTTCATAAGCATGGGGTGAATTTATCATAGATTGCAGCAAAGAAATACAATCAACCAAGGAGCAACTCTCATAATTAAAGTCTTTGTAATCAAATATAGTGGGCACATCATAGTTAATGTTTTGACCTCTCCAAACTCACTTTTATCAAAATTTTCATCAAGATTTTCACCCTCCAAATTACTGGAACGCCCTCTAACTAAAGTTGACTCTTCTTCAGTCCCTTTATCATCAATTCTAACATTACTAAACAAGGAATCAATAGAGCAAACACCAATCATTTTAATATCTTCATCATTGTTATGAAAGTAATTTCTAGAAAATGCTTTTTCTAAAAATTCTCTTTTCGCTCTAAGCATAGAGGTTCTTTTCTTACTTTCATCCATAGAAACATATAAAGCCGTAATTGATTCATTGATCTTAGGTGAAAAACCATGCAACTTGAGATTTTCAACATAATTGGAAATTCTATCAATGCTTCAAGACATATCATCAATCTTATTCAACTTTTCTTCGATCGTAGTATTAAAAGACTTTTGAGCATTGATAAATTCTTTAAAAATATTCTCAAGATCAGAGGTGTTCCTATTATTATTATTATTATTATTATAAGAATTACCATAACTATTAGAGTAATTTCCAGGAAAAAGGCCTAGGATTAAAATTACCTCTATAAGCATTGTTATTGAAGTTGTTTCGCGAGATGAAATTCACATCTACGGAATCACTATTTTGCTCAATCAATAGACAAAGGCACATCATTAAGATCAAGAGGAGCATTTTTACTAGAAACCAACTTCATAAGAGCATCAACTTTTTCACTCAAAGTACTAATTTCTTCTACCGAATTAACCTTTTTACTAGTAGGTGCTCTTTCGGTATGCCATTGTGAATAACTTGCTATGATATTATCTAGCAATTTTGTAGCTTCACCCAAAGTAATTTCCATAAAAGTACCACCCACGGCGGAATCTAAAAGATTTCTAGAGACAAAATTCAATCCCGCATAATTTTTTTGTATGATCATCCAAAGATTTAAACCATGTGTAGGACAATTTCTTAGCATCAACTTCATTCTTTCCCAAGATTGTGCAACATGTTCATGCTCAAGTTGCTTAAAATACATGATTTGAGTTCTAAGGTAAATAATTTTTGCGGGCGGAAAATACTTAGTAATAAAAGCGTCCTTGCACTTATCCCAAGAATCGATACTATTGCGAGGCAAAGAAGAAAACCAAACTTTTGCACGATCCCGCAAAGAGAAAGGAAACAATTTCAACTTCACAATATCATTGTCCACATCTTTTTTCTTTTGCATATCGCACAATTCCACAAAGGTATTTAGATGGGACGCGGCATCCTCATTAGGAGTACCGGAAAATTGATCTTTCATGACAAGATTCAACAAAGCGACATTAATATCACAAGACTCCGCACTAGTGGTGGGAGGAGCAATAGGAGTGCTAATAAAATCATTATTACTGGTATTGGAAAAATCACACAACTTGGTGTTTTCTTGAGTCATCGTGACTACAGAAATAAGATTGCAGGCAAACAAGAGATCCGGCAAGAAAAAGGCAAACGAAAAAGAGAGGGCGAATAAAATGGCAAATTGGTGAAGTGGGGGAGAGGAAAAAGAGAGGCAAATGGCAAATAATGTAAATTGCAAGGAGATGAGATTTGTGATTAGGAACCTGGTAGATGAGATTGCGTTCTCCCCAGCAACGGCGCCAAAAATTCCTTTGACGTGGCTTGAGACTGCGTCGGTATTTCCCCAAAGAGGAAGGGATGATGCAGCACAACGACAGTAAGTATTTCCCTCAGTTTATGAAACCAAGGTATCAATCCGTAGAGGAAGATCACGCACCCACGTAAACAACACCTGCACACAAACAACAAATACTTGCAACCCGACGCGAAGGAGAGGTTGTCACGCTCTCTACGGTGATAAGATAGATTAGGTAGTGATAGTTTTGGCAAATAGATCTCGCAAGAACATAAAGTAAAATAAATAAACAAAAAGTACAGCAAGGTATTTGTGGTTTTTTTGGAATAATAGATCTGAAAACAAAAGTTGCAAATAGTAGATCGGAAAGCAATATGTTGGAAAAGTAGACCCGGGGGCCGTAGGATTCACTACTGGCTTGTCTCATGAGTATAGCTCACGATAGGTGAACAAATTACTGTTGGGCAATTCATAGAAGAACAATGAATCATGAAGATATCCAAGGCAATGATCATTATATAGGCATCACGTCCAAGATAAGTAGACCGAAACGATTCTGCATCTACTTCTATTACTCCACACATCGACTGCTATCCAGGATGCATCTAGTGTATTAAGTTCATGGGAAAACAGAGTAATGCAATAAGAACGGTGACATGATGTAGACAAGATCTATTCATGTAGGAATAGACCCCATCTTTTTATCCTTAATGGAAACGATACATGCGTGTCTTGCTGCCCCTTCTGTCATTGGGAAAGAACACCGCAAGATCGAACCCATCACAAAGCACCTCTTCCCATGGCACAAAAAATCGATCTAGTTGTCCTAACTAAACCAAAGATTCGAAGAAGACATGCGGGGCTATAAGTAATCATGCAAATAAGAGATCAACGAAGACTCAAATCATATTCATGGATAGAAACTGATCATGAACTCAAAATTCATCGGATCCCAACAAACACACCGCAAAAGTCATTACATCAAATAGATCTCCGAGAGACAATTGTATTGAGAAACATAGAGAATGAGGAAGCCATCTAGCTACTGCCTACGGACCCGTAGGTCTATGGTGGACTACTCACGCATCATCGGAGAGGCACCTATGAAGAAGATGAACCCCTCCGTGATGGTGTTAGATTGGATCCCGAGGTTCTGGAACTTGCGGCGGCTGGAATTGTGTTTCGTCGACTCCCCTAGGGTTTTTGGATTTTCAGGGAATTTATAGGCTCGATAGTCGGTTGAGGGGGCGCCTGAGGTGCCCACCCCCCACCAGGCCGCGCCAGGGGCCTCTGGCGCGCCCTGGTGGAGGGTGGCCACCCTGGGCCCCCTCTCCTAGTGTTGTTTGGCCCATCTGCTTTCTTCTGGTCTAGAAAAAATCCACAAAAATAGCCGTAGCATTTGGGCTCCATTTGGTACTGATTTTCTGCAAAGTAAAAAAACAAGTAAAAACAACAACTGGCACTTTGGCACCAGGTCAATAGGTTAGTCCCAAAAAATGATATAAAGTTGCTATAAAATGATTGTAAAACATCCAAGATTGATAATATAACAGCATGGAACAAGCAAAAATTATAGATACGTTGGAGACGTATCAGTCTCTTCGAGTAGCAGAGCTATGGACAAGAGTAATAAACAGAAAAATGGAAGTCAGGAATCAATAAGGCACACAAGAAAAGAGAATAGGGAAAGTGAAAATACAGGCAAGTGGGATACCCGATGGAGGTTGCCGCGGAGGGACGTCCCCTTCGCCGGCAACGTCAGTTGCCGGCGTGTGGTCTGTCACCACCCTTTCGCTCATGACCTCCACACGAGCAAACTCTTCGGTGGAGGCCCTTGCCGGTGATTCCCTTCCACAGGCGACGGTCGACGAGAGATCTTGGAGGGAAGGTGCCTCCTGGCGGGCCTCTCCTTGGTAGCCCTTTCCCGTCTCCCTATCAGGTGTAGGGAGACGCCCTTCCTCATCCCTGTCCATAGGCGAGGCATGCGATTGGATTTCGCGAAGAGGGCTGGACCGGGGGCTAGGCGCGGTATTCTCCTCCACGTCTCCTGCCGGGTTCGTGCCTGCCGCGGAATCCGGTCTTGCCACGGATTTGGCCCGTTTGGCTTGATGTGCAAGGAGCTCCTCATCTTCAGCCCTGTCAGACTTAGTTATACGAGATCATTGAAGAAAATCAAGGACATAAAACTTTGACAAGGCTTGTGATTGAATAACTTACTCCGAGGCATTGAGCATATAGCCTAGATCATACGACGCAGGCGGCGGAGTAGATCTGCCCCTTTTCAAAGTTGGAGGAGCAGAGCTTGGCGGAGGGACCAGGACTTCCGGCAAGGGCGAGCTTGGCGGAGAAGTTGGGCTTGACGGGGGGCTAGGGTCCACCCCTGTAACCCTCCGTCGCTTGACGGGAGAAGCCTTGGCCTGAGAAAGGTGGAGGGATTGGCGCCGTGTTGCTTCACGTCCGCCTCCCTTGGTGGTCATCTTCTTCACCTTCGAGGTGCTCCGCGAAGACGCAAGGGCCGTTGGTTCTCGGTTGATGCGTTGACGGAGGCGGCGCCCTGGTTCTGGAGCTTGAGGGCCCACTTCGAGACCCTCTTCCTCCACCTCCGGCTCTTTCGCCTCCTCCGCCTCAACCTTTTTTTGGGTTCCTATCGCCACGGCTTGGGAAGCCCCGGCCCCGGCGGACTCGAACCCGGCAGTCTCCTCCAGAGCAAGTTTTTCGCTCTCCTCCTCAAAAGAGTCGTCATCCTCAGATTCTTCCTATCCTTCTTCTCCGGAGGTTGTTCCCTTGACGGCTCTGACCTTCTTGTCTTCTGCAATTTGAGCGGCAATGAATGCCTGCTCCACCATCTTGGTTGGCACGGTCAGATTTTCTTCCATCCTGGAAGCCCTTTCTTCCAGGCTGGAGACCCAGTCCATCTCGCCGTCCAGGGCAGGCAGCTCCCAATCTGGCTTAACTCTGGAGGCGTCGTAGTCGGGCATCCACTTGAGAATCTGGTTCCGGGCGGAATTGAGGTGCAAGGGGACGACTCCTGCCGGCAAATGGAACGGCCCAAGGCGGCCGAACAGCTGATCACACAACCAACCGTGTCTATAAACCGTCTGGTTGTTGGCGGGGCCTGGGTACAATCGCATCCAATCGGCAGGACCGTTGTACTCCCATGCAAACCTGTCCCTCTTCTGCAGCAGCGCAATGCGGCGCCGGAGGAAGTTGGCCCCCACATGTTCGATGGTTAGCCCGGCAGCTTTGAGACGGATGATTCTGTTCAGCGCTGGGGGGAGCTTGTCGTCAGTAAGACCTGGTTTGCTCCAATCGCTTCTGTGCGTGACGCATTTAGTCTGTGCCGAGCAGAAGTCGGGGGCTTTGTCATCCTTGATCCAGCACCAATCGCCCCTCCACTCTTCCCACTTTCCGCGATGTTGGCCAAGGAGGTAGTCCCAATCTTCCTTCTTGCCCCGAGGAATCCAGCTTATGTTCCCCGAGCAATGGTATTTATCTTCTATCCGGGGGACAAAAAGTGCCTGAACAAATCCACATTGGGGACAACTCCAACAAAGTTCTCGCACAAATGGGCGAAGACTGCCATGCATGCCATTGCATTGGGCGTGAAGTCCAAGAGATGAAATCCATACACCGCCATCATAGCGCAGAAGAAATCAGAGAAGGGGGGAGAGAGGCCACAGTAAAAGTACGTGCAGAAGAAGCGGTACGAATCTGATCGTGTCTTCTCTTTGGGGCTGTCCGGCAGAACCTCGTGCGCTCTGTGCCCCTTTGTTTCTCTCCCCCACATGTAGGCATACCTGTCGATCAAGGTATTGCCGTCCAGGTTCGACGGGGTGATGACCACGTCTCTCTGTCACCGCTTCTCCAGCTCTTCTGCTTTCCTCTTCCTCTCTTCGGCCACTGGGTCCGCAGATGCGGCCGTCTGCTTCCCCTTGACGGCGGCCACCTTCCGCCCCATATCTTGAGCTCTCAAGGGTGGCGGATGATCGGGGGACCGGAGGCGGCGGCGGGAGCGGTTTTCTTGGCTTGAGGAGGAAGACGAGGGACAGAGAAACGAAAGCGAATGAGCAGCGCCCGTGTGCGTTGCCCTTTTTATTTGGGGGACCCGCGCGGGGGCTAGCTCTTCGCTATCTTTTTGGAAAACTGCCATTTCTTTTACTCGCAGTTTTTACTCTCCAACGGCTACTGTTCCACGATCCCACGACCTGCGGTAATTACGCGGAGTGGACGTGGGACGAGAGGGCAGCATCTCTTCGACGCGTGTTCGTGCATTGTTTGGGGCCTAACCCAACGTGCCAAGCGACACGTATGGCTCAGGCCCGGGGGCTTCTGTCGGGGTGTGCAAACAGGGGTGTTTAATTCCCCCTGACTTGTGCACAGACGGTAAGCCTCCAACCCAATGGCTTGAGCCTGCCGAGGATAGCTGCTTCCACGACGAACAAGCATCCAAGACCAAGACTCCGGCAAAGCCAACCTACAACAGGCCAAGCAACCCCGACAAGCTCAATACAACAACCCAGGACGGACCCGGACTGCGCCAAGCACGTCCCCGGAGCCTCCCGAGGACCGAGGCACGTACATCTTCAAGAAGACCCGACAAGCCATCCCGCCGGCAAGCGCGAGCCGATCGGCCACCGCTCCACCGCATTACAGCACCAGTCACTTGTCGATGCGGTGTCGACCTCCATGTGGCTAAGTGGCTCTCGCTAAGCATGTGGCGACACGCTAGAAGACAGATTATGCCCCCTTGACACCCGTCCATAGGCGTGTCAAGATGTGGTGCAATAGTTAGCTAGAGCGATGGTAGAAGCCTGCCGCCTAGACCGCATTTATGGCATTTTGTCCTAAGTGCCAGAGTTAGGTATGATATCACTGTTAGTTATCTAATCATCAAACAATGTTTGTTTTGCCATTGTGGTTGCCCCTTGACCTATAAAAGGACGCCCAAGGCAGCCTAGCTAAACATTCAGACTTTTGGACACTTGTGCTCACGTAGCAGCTCCCCCGAAGGCAGCCCTTGTCGGGTTTGAGCATTGCGTGTTCTTCGTGTTCCTCTGATCAATTCACCAAAGCAGGAGTAGGGTTTTATGCTTCGCAGCGGCCCGAACCTGGGTAAAACACCAGTGTCCCGATCGCCGTGCTGTCTCACCATTTCCGCTCTTTGTGCATGTGACCTCGACCCTGCCAAACCACAAATGGGCTTACGGCCCCATAGGTGATCGAGTGCATCGTGCCCCGACAATGTTCAAGATCTAGAGTGACATGTATCAAAAATATGATGAATGGTGGCTTTGCCACAAATACTATGTCAGCTCTATATGATCATGCAAAGCAATATGATGATGAACGAACTATTCATGTGAAGTGATGATGGATTTTGCATGGCAATATATCTTGGAATGGATATGGAAATGCCAAGATAGGTAGGTATGGTGGCTATTTTGAGGAAGATATAATGAGGCTTATGTGCAACAGAGTGTATAATGTCACGGGGTTTGGATGCACCGGCGAAAGTTGCACCGATCCTCGAGGTGAGAATGGGCTATGCACAGTACCGAAGAGGCTAGCAAATATGAGAAGGTGAAGATGCGTATGTCCATGGTGTCACATTAGTCATAAAGAACTCACATCCTTATTGCAAAGTTTTATTAGTTTTATCATAAATCAAATTACTACTCACATGCCCCGAGGGAGGAGGTTGGTAGGAGTTAACCATCGCGCGCCCCCGACTTGAAACAACACTAGGATTTCAACGAGGAATAGAAATGCTCACACATCATCACCATGCATTTTAATTTTTAGATGAATAACAAGTTAACACCTTTTATCTCGACACTTCTATGAATCAATAATTATGAACTCGCACCTTTTTCATATTACCACATCAATGCCTTTAACCCTCAATTTTCTCTATATGTGCTAGATGATGGTTTTGATTATTACTCATTGAATACCTATTATTTTTGGACTAGTATTATGACCCATGCAAATTACCGTCACTATTTATCAGCTCTCAAACAAATATAAGTGAAGAACGAGAGCATAATATTTTATAAAATCTACACCCCACCGTGCTCAAAATGTTATAAGTGAAGTACTAGAGCAACTGCCAAGCTCAAAAGATATAAGTGAAGCACATAGAGTATTCTAGAAAATTACGATGAAGGTGTGTCTCTCTAAAATAGGTGTGTCCAACAAACTATGATTGTGACAAACTGAAAGTGAAATCAAACAAAAACAAACGATGCTCCAAGCAAAACAGATATCATGTGATGAATAAAATGTAGCTCCAAGTGACATACCGATGGATTGAGACGAAAGAGGGGATGCCTTCCAGGGCATCCCCAAGATTAGACGCTCGAGTCTTCCTTAGAATATTACCTTGGGGTGCCTTGGGCATCCCCAAGCTTAGTATCTTGCTACTCCTTATTCCGTGGTCCATCGTGATCACACCCAAAACTTGAAAACTTCAATCACACAAAACTCAACAAAACTTCGTGAGATCCGTTAGTATAAGCAACATATTGAATACTTTAGATACTGTTATAAATTGATTCTCAATTCATTTTTGCATAATAGTTACTGTATTCTAACTTCTTCATGGCTTATACCCCACGATACAATCCATAGCATAATCAAAACAAGCCAACTATGCAAGCAAAACAGAATCTATTTAAAATAGAATAGTCTGTAGCAATCTATAAAGAGACTATACTTTAATAACTCCAAAAATTCTGAAAAATTAGTAAAACGTGGAGAATTTGTATATCAATAATGTGCAAAAATTTCAGATCATTATCACGCTCCAGTAAAAAATGAAAATCCCTGTACTTGAGTCAAAGTTTCTGTTTTGTTTCAGCATCGTTTCTACTCATGTTGTGAGTCATCCCAAAGGCTTTACTTGTAACAAACACTAATTAAAACCTAAAAACATAATCATTAAAGAGGCAATAATCATTTTATCACAAAATAACAGAAAGTGAAAACAAAATTTAAGATAAATATTGGGTTGCCTCCCAACAAGCGCTATTGTTTTTTGCCCCTAACTAGGCATAATGCATAGTTTCAAGTGTTGTCATATTTGACACTCCACCCATAAGTGGCTCTCATGATTAATTCATAAGGTGGTTTAATTCTCTTCCTAGGGAAGTGTTCCATTCCTTTCTTTAATGGGAATTGGAACCTTATGTTTCGCTCTTTTATGTCAATAATTGCACCTGTAGTTCGTAAGAACGGCCTTCCAAGTATTATGGGACAAGAAGGATTGCAATAAATATCAAGCACAATGAAATATACAGGCACATTTTTTTTGCAATAATAAGCACATCATTAATTCTGCCCAAAGGTTTCTTAATGGTAGAATCCGCAAGATGCAAGTTTAGGGAACACTCTTCAATATTGGTGAGACCAAGCACATCGCATACAGTTTTAGGTATGGTTGAAACACTAGCACCAAGGTAACACAAAGCATTGCATTCATATTTATTTATATTTATTTTGATAGTAGGTTCCCACTCATCATGCAATTTTCTAGGAATAGAAACTTCAAGTTCAAGTTTCTCATCATAAGCTTTTATCATAGCTTCTACTATATGTTCGGTAAAAGCTTTGTTTTGTTCATAAGCATTGGGTGAACTAATAATGGATTGCAGCAAGGAAATACATTCTACTAAAGAGCATTTATCATAATTAAAGTCCTTGTAATCCAAGATAGTGGGCACATCACTAGTTAAAGTTTTGACCTCTCCAAACCCATTTTTTTAGTTTTAGCATCAAAATCATCACCCTTCAAGCAAACGGGACTCTTCTCAACTAGAGTTGACTCATCTCCAGTCCCTTTATCATTTATATTCAGAGAAGTAAAAAAGATTCAATAGGAGAAATGCCAATCATTTTAAGATCTTCATCATGATTTGTAATAAGGAAAGATTCCGGTTAAGCGACCATCCTATTTACTAGAGTGGTTTGCTTATCGGATATTTTTCCTAGCAATTCTTCAATATGAGCAAATTATGATTGGAGGTTAGACACTTCCTTATTCACATCATCAAGTTGCCTACTAATTGCATCTAGCAAAATTGAGTGTTCCTTAACTTCCGAAGCAAAGAACCTATTGTGTTCTTATTGTGGGATCATGAGAACTTTCATAGAGCTCTCTATCTCTGACATTCTTTGATAGTAAGAATTATTGTGGAATTTGTCCTCAGACATGGTGACCGAACAATCAAAGCAACAAGCGAGACAAGTAAACTAGCAAGTAAAGCAAGCAAAGAAGTAAACTAGTAACTAGCAAAGATAAATGTTTTTGCATTTTTGATTTTTATGAGACAAACCAAATATAACAGCAAATAAAAAGAAGAACAAGTGAATGAAAATTTGTGCGAAGTTACTTGATAGTTGGTGATGGTATCCCCCGGCAACGGCGCCAAAAATCCTTCCTGATACTTGTGATCTGCGTTGGGTTTTCCGTGAAGAGGAACGGGTTATCGTAGCACAATGTGGGTAAGTATTTCGCTCAGTTATGAAATCAAGGTTTATCGAACCAATAGGAATACCAATCCTCAACCGTCTTTAGAGGCTGCACACAAAAGAACAAACAACTTGCACCCAATGCCGACAAGAGGGTTCTCAATCCCCTTGATCTCATTATTTGCAAGAAAGTCAGTTGTGTAGGTAATTGTAAATTGGAAAAAAATAAAAGCAAATAAATAACAACAAGGTAATGATAGCGTTTGTAAATATATAAGTGAATAGACCAGGGGGCCATAGACTTATCTAGTGGCATCTCTCATAGAAATAGTATACGGTGGGTAAACAAATTACTGTTGGGCAATCTATTATATATAAAAGTTAATTAACGGGTTAATCACAAAAAAGAGAAATATTCTACAAAATTCCATAATAATCGAACACATCTAGCCATTGATTAAGTTAATTAACTAACCACAACCGATAGATCTCTTAAATAGTTTATTAACTTTATAGTTCATTAAAATTACCCACGAATGCCATTAGTAAAATTTCTTACTCTCATAAAATTAGATATGTTTGCCCTACAATTATTATAATCAAACTAGGTTAAGAAAAAAATATGAGGACGTAGATCGATTCCCACAAATTGAAGGCGATGGTATGGCTGCTAGCTGTTCTACATGGCCCTCACCGTTGAACTCCTATCTCCGGATCACAGCCGCCACCGCTTCACCTCGGCTCGCTCGGAAGACTGGCTGGGCATGAGTCCCGTACATGCATAAAGGCGTCATGTTTCGTACGTACTTCATGCATGCACATTGATCCACGATGAAGCCAGGTGTGAGATCCAAAGAATTGCTAGGGTGTTCATGTCTATACGGGCGATCGTCCATGTGCATGCATCTACCCATCATGGAACTGTATGAGAAGAAAAGTATAATGGAATTATTTAGATGCCATGCATATATGGCCTAGCATATATGCGTATATTGGACATGCTGGGAGCACGTCCACGGACGAGCTCCACCGCCCACGCGCGTGCCGTGTCTCTGGTCGCTAACGGAAATCGAAAATGAGAGAAGAACGGGCCAGAAGTACGCAAGGTTTCACCATCGCTGCATAACCGGCCGGCTGGAATCAATTGCTTCGTACGTGCACGGCTCACGACACATGAATACTTGAATGAACTATTGGAACGATGCCAGTCATGGTGCACACATAGGTGGAAGAATTGATCCAAAAATGTGCCTCATGCACACAGTTAATCAGGAGCTAGGTACAGATACACACATGCCAGGTATGTGTATTATAATATTTTATTTATTATTGTATAACGCAACATATATTCTTTAATTTTTTATCAACATCCACTGAAGTGGTGTGTACCTATCATGGACGTGTGTATATGGCAACATCCACTATATCAACATTCCCTATATAAAAGATATATCGTATTGTACGAAGCATCAGTTCTATGGAAAACTGTATACTATACTCTTATACATTTTTTTTGCTCAACAAGATAAAATTCTAAGCCTATGGGTCCTATGGGTCCAAATATACCAGCGAAGAGGAGAAAACAAAAGGAATGCTCAAAGTTCACTAACTAGTGTATTCAAAATTCTAATATTATTGTAGACAAATTTACTAGATTACTCTCAGAAAATTTGTATACCATTTGGAATGTTGCCGCTCCAGTGCCTGTTGAGCTCAGGTAGAAGGCAACGTTATATTCACCTTTCACTTGCGCCATCCTCGCTTCCACGGCCTCCATGCTTGGCTATGGTACGTGTGGTTTGCCCTAATGCCCTTGAGCATAGTACTACCACGGACCTTCTTGCTGGATCTGCAAGTCTGCACATGTACGTACGTTGTTGTATGGGCTGATCATCTGCACATTTTTTGTTGCTGGCTCTGTACATAATTAATTTATTTTTTCAGGTAACTACCTTAATTAACTAAATAAAGATGATTTTGTTCTTCATTTGGGTTGCATCGAGTACTTATATATACAAAGCACATCACACTACTTGTAGGAATATGTTGCAACTGTTACAATGCACCACCAAGTATATATACGTCCTAAAAGTTGCTATTGGAATAATCAATGTAGCCAGAAGGTTAACCTTCAGTGTATTCATGCTTCTTAATAATATTGATATGTACATTAATGAAAATGCAGATAGTGTAAGTCTCTGTAATTAGAAGCTGGACCTACGGTAGTACATCGTTGTTATAAGCAATGGATGGTAAGAATATTCATTATTATTCAGACAAGAAAAATTGATTGATTGAAAAACCTATTACCCTTTTCTCTTTTTTTGTCCAAAATCTTGTATAAGAATCCATCCGGATGTTCATGCAATTGTATATGGGACAATGGTCGACGATTTTTCTTATTTCTAGGGACATGGCGGGATATATTATAAATTTTTGTTGTCTGCATTTAGATG
Source organism: Elymus sibiricus (assembly GCA_039707655.1). Classification (NCBI taxonomy): domain Eukaryota; kingdom Viridiplantae; phylum Streptophyta; class Magnoliopsida; order Poales; family Poaceae; genus Elymus; species Elymus sibiricus. Next base: position 142,418,231 of record CM077665.1, on the reverse strand, counting down.
CTTAGTACGGTATTTTTGATAGGTTCATGTAACTTTTCGGTTCTTAAAGTCATTGTTATTTCAAATAAGACTGACATTTTTATCATGAGACATGTGTCCTTATAATTGTCGCACTTACTCCTTTCTTTATCCCTGCCATGTAAGAAATTCAGATGTTTAAATACATTCTTATAATCGAAATAGATAGTGTATGCATGTGTATATTGAACAATATTGTTATTATAGCTTCTGAATTTATGAATTGTGTGTAAAGTTGCAATGTTTTTGCAGGTTCGTTCGCCTACAACGTTTCACCATCAACCACAATGGAATTGAGTTATTTCTCTAAGATGCACACTGTTGTGAATATGTTCCTCATCAGCAACAAGTTACAATGGATACCCTAATTTTATAGGCAGGTTGAGACCGGTTCGTCTAATCTAACTAGAAAGAAGGAAACGCCGATAACTGACATTTGACATCAAAGTTTGATATGATTTATGGATAACCCGGTTCTTTGTGCGTGTATGTTATCCTATTATATCTGATTCTAAATGGTTTTGATTGGTTATTTTAGGTTAATTACATTAATTGTATGTTAATCAAAATCCACACATATTTTCCCTAATTGTTTCCAATTATCCTCCGTAGATTGCTTACTTTGTTTCCACCTTTTTTTTGCAACCTACAATTTTCTATATCCTTGTAAGTTATGGCAATGCTTAACTGGTTTATACAGTACTGTAGAACCAATGAGTTCTTGAACATTTTTACTAAAACATTTTACAATTACTTTTTGTACTGAGCTGGAAGTATTTATGTGTATTGCTTTGTAATTGTTTCTTTCCTAAATCATAAAACCTAAATTCGTTCTCTTTGGAAAGGAAATACCCTTTTAAGTGGATGCAAATAACGTTTGATTTATTGATTGCTTTTGCATTAGAGTGAAGCGGAAGGGATGGCATGGTCATGCGGAAGATAAAGGATACCCGAATTGCATCAAGTATGTATCACTATATGAAAAAACTAAGCATTGTTTGGTGATCTAAAACTGCATAAAAAATTGGCGTTACCATCAACTAAATTCAAAATAGATCAAGTACCTAGCAGCACATGGTTCTCCTCGGTGAACAGTGGGTCTTGCACCTAACATTTTATCTCTGTGAAGAAGCCATGCGAAAAATGGATACTTGGGCTCCCTAATGCTGAAAAAGATAAAAGGTACTTGGGAAGGATTTTCAAGTTATCAGGAGGAAAGTTACTTTTCTTTTAATTCCACTTACCAATCTTGTGATGGTATAGTATTTAACGTATTATATATCCTTTTTACTTTCTTACAATGTTGCTACTTTGGTATTCAAACATTAAACTCAGTGTCACGGAAGATTCTTCCTTTGGGCTCCACTGTATCAAACGAGCATGTAGTAAAATTTGTACTTCCTATTTGCTTTGAACTCTAAATTTTATGCCTATGGTGTTGGTGCAACAGTATTTATGTGTATTTTAATGGTTCCTACTTCTAAAGATCAAATGCATAAGAAATATAATTACTTTTCCCCTTAATGGCTTGTATGCATTTACTGTTTTCTTGACCCATGGTAAAATAATTCCGTAATATTGCATGTTATGATGTGTTGAATTGGAGTGTGCTAAGTCCTCATGGTGTTCAGTGGAAATTTATGTGGCAACATGGTCTCCTTATGTACAATTGGATTCATATATCTGATCGCTTAAGAAATGTATGTTATAAAATATTATCACAGTTGGTTGTGGTTATTGTCTCCTAGACCATTTTAAGGTCAATTAAACATTATAATGTACTTTGCATCCGTCTGTCACATCTATAGTTTTAAGAGTAGATAATAAATTCGGGACAAAAATCTGCACAAACATTATTGATCCAATTGTATTTGACTTGCTAATCAACAAATACCTTTTGCTCTCTTGATAGTGATCCCAGAACCATCTAAAACGTGAAGTTTAAATAGTGTGCATGTGCTAAGTTCACATTCTTTAACTTGTATTGAATGTCATATCATTTTTGTTTGTACATTTTATGTTTCTTAAATAAAACAAACATGATTTCTTAACAAAAAAACAGACCTATTAGATTTTTCATTTTTGTAGCAGCCAATAATAGAGAAGTTTGACAATATGGTTTACAAGAAATAGTATGCAATTTCGCTATGGACGTAGTATCACATAGTTGTTTTATAGTGGACCTTCATTATAAAAATGTACAAAGACATCAGGATGTTGCATGTGCAACCAGTTTCAACTCAGATTTTGCCAGCACCAAACTATATGTTTTAAAGTTCTAGCCCGCGCATCGAGCGGGCCACTTTGCTAGTTGATAGAAAAGCGAATAATTATGCGATTTTCACGGCAATGATCACGTGTATATAGGCATCACGCCCATTAGCAAATAGGCGGACTCCTTCTTGCACCTACTACTATTACTCCACTCATTGACCGCTATCCAGCATGCATCTAGAGTATTAAGTAAAACAAAGTAATGCTTGGAGAACGATGACATGATGTAAACAAAGTAAACTCAATCAATATGAATAAACCCCATCGTTTTATCCTTAGTAGCAGCAACACAAAGACACATCTTTTCCCCTTCTGTCACTGGGATATAGAAACTCACCAGGTTGAACCTACTGCACCACTCCCACCGAAGAAATATCAATCTAGTTGGTCAAACTATCTCAATAGATCGGAGAGCATTACGAAGCTATAATGATCACACAAATAAGAATCTTAGTATTCAGGTTTGACTCAAATACTTTTCATGAATAATCTGAACATAGACTCACAATTCATCGGATCCCAACAAATGCACCATACAAAGGGATTACATCGGATAGATGAAGGCAAAGATGCGATGAAGATTGTATTGAAGATCAAGAGAGAGAGAGAGATTGCCATCTAGGTAATACCTATGGACCCGTAGGTGTGTGGTGAACTACTCACACATCATCATGAGGGCAGCAAGGTTTATGAAGAGGCCCTCCGTGATCCATCTCCCCTCCGGCAGGGTGCCGGAACGGAGCTGTATATGAGCTCCTGTCGGAACAGAGACTTGCGGCGATGGAAAAAGTGTTTTGGGAGCTCCTCCGGTGTTTTTAGTTTATTAGAGAATTTATAGGCCAGAGAGGAACGTCGGGGGACGCCCGAGGGGGACACCACATATCAAGGCATGCCCCCAGGGCGCGCCCTGATGTGTGGTGGGCCCCTCGTGCACCTCCCGACCTCCTCTTGAAGCTTCCATGTCTTCTTTTGCTCCAGAAAAAATCATCAAAAAGTTTCGTGGCAATTGGACTTCGTTTGGTACTGTAAACCTGAAAAGTAAAAAAACATGTAGAAAACAGCAACTAGCACTGGGCACTGGGTCAATAGCTTACTGCTCGAAAATATTATAAATTGGTAAACAAATGCCCAAAAAGTATCCTAGAATGGTAATATATCAGCATGGAACAATAAAAAAATTATAGATACGTTGGAGACGTATCAGGGCGTACCTAGGATATAATGTTTCATCCTTTGCCCATTTACCACTCTCGGATTTTTGCCTTCGAAGTTGTTAGGCTTGATAGCACCGGGCGATAGACCTCCTCGACAACATAAGGGCCTTCCCATTTGGAGAGAAGCTTACCTGCAAAAAATCTAAAACGAGAATTGTACCGAAGAACTAGGTATCCTACATTGAATTCCCATTTTTGGATTCTCTTGTCATGCCATCTCTTAACCTTTTCTTTAAACAACTTGGCATTTTCATAAGCTTGTGTCCTCCATTCGTCTAATGAACTAATATCAAATAACCACTTCTCACCGGCGAGTTTAAAGTCATAGTTAAGTTCTTTAATTGCCCAATAAGCTTTATGTTCTAACTCAAGATGTAAATTACATGCTTTTCCATAGACCATTTTATACGGGTACATTCCCATAGGGTTTTTATAAGAAGTTCTATAAGCCCATAAAGCATCATCAAGTTTCTTAGACCAATTCTTTCTAGATCTATTAACAGTCTTTTGCAAGATCATATTTATTTCTTGATTGCTTAACTCAACTTGACCACTAGACTGAGGATGATAAGTTGATGCAATTCTATGGTTAATATCATATTTAGCTAGAGGTTTACGAAAAGCACCATGCATAAAATGTGAACCACCATCAGTCATTAAATATCTAGGGACTCCAAACCTCGGAATAATATCTTTAAGCATTTTAATATAAGTGTTATGATCAGCACTATTAGTTGGGATAGATTCTACCCACTTAGTAACATAATCAATAACAACTAAAATATGAGTATACCCATTAGAGGAAGGAAAAGGTCCCATATAATCAAAACCCCAAACATCAAATGGTTCAATAGCAAGTGAATAATTCGTAGGCATTTCCTGACGTGTACCAATGTTACCAGTTTCTTTGACATTCATCACAAGAAAGGATGTACTTACGAGCATCTTTTAAAAGAGTAGGCCAATAGAAGCCATATTGTAATACCTTGTGAATAGTTCTATCACCAGCATGGTGCGCTCCGTAGGCCTCGGAATGACACTGCCGTAGGATTTTTACTTGTTCATGCTCACGTACACAACGTCTAATAACATGATCCACTTCTTCTTCATAAAGATGTGGGTCATCCAAAAATAATGTCTTAAATCATTAAAGAACTTTTTCTTTTCTTGGTACGTGAAACTAGGTGGTATATATTTAGCAACAATGTAATTAGCATAATCTGCATACCAAGGAGTATTAGGGGCATCATTTATAACAACAAGTTGCTCATCAGGAAATTTATCATCAATAGGCAGCAGGTCATCAAGAACATTTTTTGTCCTAGACAAGTTATCTGCTACAGGGTTTTCAACTCCCTTCCTATCAACAATATGCAATTAAAATTCTTGAAGTAAAAGCACCCATCTAATCAGTCTAGGCTTAGCATCTTTCTTTTCCATAAGGTATGTAACAGCAACTTGATCAGTGTGAATAGTGACTTCGGAATCAACAATATAAGGTCTAAACTTATCACATGCAAAGACAGCTGCTAAAAATTCCTTCTCAGTAGTAGCATAATTTCTTTGAGCAGTGTGTAGAGTTTTACTAGCATAATAAATAACATTCAATTTCTTGTATATTCTTTGCCCTAGAACAACACCAACATAATAATCACTAGCATCACACATAATCTCAAATGGTAAATTCCAATTAGGTGGTTGAACAATAGGTGCAGAAATCAAGCCTTTCTTAAGTATTTCAAAGGCTTGTACACAATCATCTTCAAAAACAAAAGGAATATCTTTTTGAAGAAGATTAGTTAGTGGCCTAGAAATCTTTAATAAAGCTCCTATACAAACCAGCATGACCAAGGAAACTTCATATACATTTGATATCTTTAGGACATGTCATTTTCTCTATTGCATCAACTTTAGCCTTGTCTACCTCAATACTTCGTTCAGAAATTTTATGCCCAAGTACTATACCTTCATTCACCATAAAGTGGCACTTCTCCCAGTTCAAGAAAAGATTAGTTTCTTCTCATCTTTGCAATACTCGATCAAGGTTGCTCAAGCAATCATCAAAAGAAGTCCCATATATGGAAAAATCATCCATGAAAACGTCAACAATCTTTTCACAAAAGTCAGAGAATATAGCAGTCATACATCTTTGAAAGGCAGCAGGTGTATTGCATAAACTAAAAGGCATACATCTATAAGCATAAGTTCCAAATGGGCACGTGAAAATAGTTTTCTCTTGGTCTTCTTTTGACACAGGTATTTGAGAGAAACCAGAATATCCATCAAGTAAAAAAAGTGTGTGTGCTTAGATAATCTTTCTGATATTTGATCGATAAAAGGCAAGGGGTAATGATCATTTCTAGTAGCTTTATTTAATTTTCTGAAATCAATTACCATTCTATAACCAATTACGATTCTTTGTGGGATAAGTTCATTTTTATCATTAGGAACAACAGTTATACCTCCTTTCTTAGGAACACAATGAATAGGACTTACCCATCTACTATCAGCAATAGGATAAATTATACGCGCCTCCAGAAGTTTTAGTATTTCAGTTCTTACTACTTCCTTCATCTTGGGATTCAAGCGGTGTTGATGATCAATGACAAGTTTAGCGTCAGGTTACATATTAATCTTGTGCTGACATGGAGTGGGGCTTATGCCCTTAAGATCATCAAGAGTATATCCAATAGCAGCCCTATGCTTCTTCAGAGTTTTAAGTAATCTCTTCTCTTCATGCTATGAAACGTTAGCACTGATAATAACATGATATATCTTCTTTTCATCAAGATAAGCATATTTCAAAGTATCAGGTAATTTCTTTAGATCAAACACGGGATCTACCTTGGGTGGAGGAGGATACCCTAAGATATCAACTAGTAAGTTGTGTTTAAGAATAGGTGTTTGTCTAAGAAATATATCACCTATCTCATTTCTTTCATTCATATGCATGCCATTTTCATGGTCTAGCAAATATTGTTCTAATGGATCGATATGAGGCATGACAATAGAAGCAAGACCAATTATTTGATCCTTACTAGGTAATTCCTTTTCATGTTGTTGTCTACCAAACTTAGAGAAATTAAATTCATGAGACTCATCACCAAAGGTTACTTTGACCTTCTCAATAGCACAATTAATTTCAGCATTAACAATATTCAAGAAAGGTCTACCAAATATAATGAGACAAAAGTTATCTTGTTCTAAACCAAGTACTAAGAAATCAGTAGGGTACTTAATTTTTCCACACAAGACTTCAACATCTCTAACAATCCCTAGTGGTGAGATAGTGTCTTGATACGTCTCAAACATATATATAATTTTTGATTATTCCTTGATATTATATTATCATTCTAGGATACTTTTTGGGTGTTTATTTACCAATTATTATTATTATTTTTGAGCTCTAACCTATTAACCCAGTGCCCAGTGCCGGTTGCTATTTTCTGCGTGTTTTTAGCTTTTCAGGTTTACCGTACCAAACAAAGTCCAATTGTCACGAAACTTTTTGATGATTTTTTCTGGACCAAAAGAAGACCTGGAAGCTTCAGGAGGAGGTTAGACGCCGGACGAGAGGAGTAGCACACAACCAGGCATGACCAGGGGGTAGGGTGCACCTGGTTGCTGATGTCTACTACGCAACTTTATTCTTGTAGACTCGTGTTGGGCCTCCAAGCGCAGAGTTTTGTAGGACAATAGCAATTTTCCCGCAAGTGGATGACCTAAGGTTTATCAATCCGTGGGAGGTGTAGGATGCACATGGTCTCTTTCAAACAACCCTGCAATCAAATACAAGAAATCTCTTGTGTCCCCAACACACCCAATACAATAGAAAATTGTATAGGTGCACTAGTTCGGCGAAGAGATGGTGATACAAGTGCATATGGATGATAGATATAGGTTTTTGTAATCTGAAAATATAAAAACAGCAAGGTAGCAAGTGTAAAACAGTGAGCAAAATGGTGTATAAATGCTTGGAAATAAGGCCTAGGGTCCGTACTTTCGCTAGTGCAATCTCTCAACAATGCTAATATAATTGGATAACATAACCATCCCTCAACGTGCAACGAAGAATCACTCCAAAGTTCTTATCTAGCGGAGAACATAAGAAGAAATTGTTTGTAGGGTACAAAACCACCTTAAAGTTATCCTTTCCGATCGATCTATCCAAGAGTTCATACTAAAATAACACCAAGTTATCCTTTCCGATCGATCTATGTAAGAGTTCGTACTAGAATAACACCATATGATACGCATCAACCAACTCTAATGTCACCTAGATACTCCAATGTCACCACAATTATCCATGAGTTAATTATACGATACGCATCAAACAATTTCAGATTCATAATACTCAATCCAACACAAAGAACCTCAAAGAGTGCCCCATGATTTCTATCGGAGAACAAGGTATGAAAACGTGCAATCAACCCCATGCATAGATCCCCAAGGTCACCGGAATCCGCAAGTTGACGCCATAACATATATCAAGTGAATCACTTAAATACCCCAATGTCACTACGGGTATCCACATGCAAGACATACATGAAGTGCTCTCAAATCCATAAAAGTATTCACCGGTAATAACAAAATCTCAAAGGGAAAACTCAATTCATCACAACAAGATAGATAGTGGAAAACACCATATGATCCAACTATATTCACAAAGCCCGTGCTACATCAAGATCGTGCCATCTCAAAAACACGAGAGAGAGAGAGAGAGAGAGAGAGAGATTGAACACATAGCTACTGGTACAAACCGTCAGCCCCGAGGGTGGACTACTCCCTCCTCATCATGGCCTCCCCCGGGATGATGAAGATGGCCACCGGAGATGATCTACGTTCTCCGGCAGGGTACTGGAACACCTCCAGATTTGTTTTCGTCGATACAAAGAGTTGCTGCGGTGGAACGAGGAGCCTAGGGTTAGTTCTGATGGTTTCTGTATTTATGGGATTTTTGAGCGCCGGTTTCACGCGAAGATGGGCCACGAGGAGGGCACAAGACACCAGGGCACGCCAGAGGGGCCTGGCGCGCCCTGGTGGGTTGTGTCCACCTCGTGGCTCTTCTGGTCCCAAGAAGCTTCTAGTGCCTCTTTTGTTCCAAAAAAATCATCAAAAAGTTTCGTTGCCTTTGGAGAACTTTGATTTCTGCACAAAAAACAACACCACGGTAGTTCTGTTGAAAACAGCGTTAGTCCGGGTTAATTCTAAATAAATCATGTAAAATGCATCAAAACCATATAAAAGTATTGTAAACATAGGTGAATATGGCATGAATACTTCATAAATTATCGATACGTTGGAGACGTATCAGTTGCGTGCTCCTCCCCTCGGCTGCCTTCTAGCGTACTGATACGTCCATTTTGCATCATTATTTTTTAATGATATTTATGATATTCATGTCCATTATTCCCTATTACCATACAATTCTTATGCCCTTTCTCTCTGAATATGCAAGGTACATCACAAAGAGGGAAATTTCTGAAAACTGGAATTCTGGACCGGGAAACCAAGAAAAGGCAGAAAAATCACCAGACTCCAAATGACTTGAAACTTCACGGAGAATTTTTATGGAATATTTAAGAATTATTGGACCAAAAATAAACCATAGGGGGGCCACCTGTTGGCCACAAGCCAACAGGGCGTGGCCACCCCCCTTGGTCGCGCCCTGATGGCTTGTGGGGCCCCTACATGTCTCCCGACCCCCCTCTTCACCTACATGTTGTTTTTTACACTACAAAAAATCGTAAGCAATCTCTCGGGACCTGGGCAGAGGCCCTTTTGCACTCCAGTAGTCAGATTCTGCCGGGGAAATTCCTTTCCGAGAGGGGGAGATCGAAGCCATCGTCATCACCAACGCTTCCTCCTTCGCGGGAGGACCAATCTTCATCAACATCTTCACCAGCACCATTTCATCTCCAACCTTAGTTCATCTCTTGTATTCAATCTTTGTCTCAAAACCTTTAGTGGTGTTGATTACATCTTATAGTTGATGCTTGTTGGATTACTTGGTGGAAGATATTATGTCAGATCCTTAATCATTATTATTATACCTCTGATCTTGAACATGTTGATGAGGTGTGAGTAGTTACTATTGTTCCTGAGGACATGGGAGAAGTCTTGTTATAAGTAATCTTGTGGAGTTGGTATTCGTTCGATATTTTGATGATATGTATGTTGTTACTTGTCTTAGTAGTGTCATGTGAACGTCGACTACATGACACTTCACCATGTCATGGGACTAAGGGAAGTCATTGTGGAGTAACAAGTAGATGTTGGGTTGCTAGAGTGACAGAAGCTTAAACCCCAGTTTATGCATTGCTTCATAAGGGGCTGATTTGGATCCACACGTTTCATGCTATTGTTCGATTTATCTTAATTCTTCTTTCGTAGTTGCGGATGCTGGCGAGAGGGGGTAATAAAAGTGGGTTGTTAGTTCAAGTAAGAACATCACCTTAGGACCGGTCCACCCACATATCAAATTATCAAAGTAGCAAACACGAATCAACTCAACATGATGAACATGACTAGACAGAAATTCCCATGTGTCCTCGGGAGCGCTTGCCTAATATAAGAGTACTTTCTGGCCTGTCCTTTGCTATAAAAAGGATTGGGCTACCTTTCTACACACTTGATACTATTTTTACTTGTCACTTGTTACGAATTATCTTGCTACAAAATTATCTACTATTGTTACTCACAGCACTTGCAGAGAATACCTTGCCAAAAACGGCTTGTCATTTCCTTCTGCTCCTTGTTGGGTTCGACACTCTTACTTATCGAAAGGACTACGATTGATTCCCTATACTTGTGGGTCATCAAGACTCTTTTCTGGCACCATTGCCGAGGATTGAAGCGCTTTTGGTAAGTGGAAATTGGTAAGGAAACATTTTTTATACGTGCTGAAACTTACTATTGCTTGTCACTATGAACGGTCACCCTTTGAGTGGCTTGTTCAGGGCATCTTCGCCTTGAACGGAAGTTGAAGAAGTTGTTACTCAACCTACTGAATCTACTGAAAATATTTATTTTGAGATTACTTTGGGTATGGTAGAGAAACTGTTGGCTAATCCTTATGACGTTTCAACTCATCCTGATTACCATTTGATATATGTTGATGAGATTTGTGGATTGTTTAAGCTTTCAGGTCTACCCGGAGACAAAGTTAAGAAGAAAGTTTTCCCTTTATCTTTGGAGGGAAAAGCATTAATGTGGTATAGGCTATTGGATGATATTGGATCATGGGACTGGAATCACTTGAAGCTAGAATTTCATGAGAAGTTTTATCCTATGCATCTAGTCCATCGTGATCGGAACTTTATTTATAATTGCTGGCCTCGTGAAGGAGAAAGTATCGCTCAAGCTTGGGAGGCTTAAATCTATGATGCACACTTTCCCCAACCATGAGCTTTCGAGAAAAATGATTATACAAAATTTGTACGATCGGCTTTCTCATGATGATCAAGTATTACTCGATTCTTGTGCTACTAGTTCCTATATGAAGGAGACTATTGAATTCAAATGGGATCTTCTGGAAAGAATTAAATGCAAGTCTGAAGATTGGGAACTCGACGAAGGTAAAGAGTCAGGTATAAAGCTTAACTTTGATTGTGTTAAATCCTTTATGGAAACTGATGTTTTCCACGAGTTTAGCAATAAATACGGTCTTAACTCTCAGATAGTAGCTAGTTTTTGTGAATCATTTGCTACTCATGTTGATCTTCCCAAAGAGAAGTGGTTTAAATATCATCCTCCCATTGAAAAACCATTTGAGGAACGTGTTAAAATAAAGAAGGAAGAAGTAATTGTTAGCCATATTGATCCAATTGTTCCTACTGCTTACATTGAGAAACCTCCTTTTCCTGTTAGAATTAAGGAACATGCTAAGGCTACAACTCTGGTTAATAAAAGTCATGTTAGGACACCTAAATCTTCTGAACAAATAAATGTTGAGCCTAAATTTTCTATGGTTAAAGATCTCCTAGTTGATAATATTGACGGTCAGATTATTTACTTTTGTGATGAAGCTGCTAGAATTGCAAATCCTGTTAGAAACAAGCGTGATGATCTCGATAAAAACATACTAGTTGTAGGCATGCATGTTGTTTCAGTTAAAATTGGAGATCATTGGTACTAGTGTCAGTGCTATACCTTTTACATTATATCAAGAAATTATGCATGACATAGCACCCTCTGAGATTGAAGATATTGATGTCACTATTAAACTTGCAAACCGTGATACTATTTCACAACTTGGGATTGTTAGAGATGTTGAAGTCTTGTGTGGAAAAGTCAAGTACCCCACTGATTTCCTAGAACTTGGTTCGGAACAAGATAACTTTTGTCCCATTATATTGGTAGATCTTTCTTGAATACTATTAATGCTGAAATTAATTATGCTACTGAGAAGGTCAAGGCAAGCTTTGGTGATATGTCTCATGAATTTAATTTCTCTAAGTTTAGTAGACAACCACATGAAAAGGAATTGCCTAATAAGGATGAAATAATTGGTCTTGCTTCTATTGCCGTACCTCCTACTAATCTGTTAGAACAATATTTGCTAGACCATGAAAATGATATGCATATGAATGAAAGAAATGAAATAGATGATATATTTCTTAGACAAACACCTATTCTTAAACACAACTTACCGGTTGATATTTTAGGGGATCCTCCTCCACTCAAGGGAGATCCCGTGTTTGAGCTAAAGACATTGCCTGATACTTTGAAATATGCTTATCTTGATGAAAAGAAGATATATCCTGTTATCATCAGTGCTAACCTTTCAGAGCATGAAGAAAGAAGATTACTTAAAACTCTAAAGAAGCACATGGCTGCTATTGGATATACTCTTGATGATCTTAAGGGCATAAGCCCCACTCTCTGTCAGCACAAGATTAATATGGAACCATATGCTAAACTTGTCGTTGACCATCAACGCCGTCTCAATCCTAAGACGAAGGAGGTGGTAAGAATTGAGATAATAAAACTTCTGGAAGAAGGTATAATATATCCTATTGCTGATAGTAGATGGGTAAGTCTTGTTCATTGTGTTCCTAAGAAGGTGGTATAACTGTTGTTCCTAATGTTAAAAATTATCTTATTCCACAAAGAATCGTAACTGGTTATAGGATGGTGATTGATTTCATGAAATTAAATAAAGCTAATAGGAAAGATCATTACCCCTTTGCTTTTATTGATCAAATGTTAGAGAGACTATCTAAGCACACACACACTTTTGTTTTCTTGATGGATACTCTGGTTTTTCTCAAATACCTATGTCAAAAGATGACCAAGAGAAAACTACATTTACTTGTCCTTTTGGAACATATGCTTATAGGCGTATGCCTTTTGGTTTATGCAATGCACCAGCTACGTTTCAAAGATGTATGACTGCTATATTCTTTGACTTATGTGAAAAGATTGTTGAGGTTTTCATGGATGATTTTCATGTTTACGGGACTTCTTTTGATGATTGCTTGAGCAACCTTGATTGAGTTTTCAGAGATGTGAAGAAACTAGTCTTGTCTTGAATTGGGAGAAGTGCCACTTTATGGTGAATGAAGGTATAGTACTTGGGCATAAAATTTCTGAATGAGGCATTGAGGTGGACAAAGCCAAAGTTGATGCAATAGAGAAATGCCATGCAAGAAAGATATCAAAGGTATAAGAAGTTACCTTGGTCATGCTGGTTTCTATAGGTGTTTCATTAAAGATTTCTCAAAGATTTCTAGGCCATTAACTAATATACTCCAACAAGATATTCCTTTTGTTTTTGATGATGATTGTGTAGAGGACTTTGAAATACTTAAGAAAGTCTTGATTTCTACACCTATTGTCCAACCACCTGACTGGAACCTACCATTTGAAATTATGTGTGATGCTAGTGACTATGTTGTTGGTGTTGTTCTAGGGTAAAGAGTAGACAAGAAATTGAATTTTATTCATTATGCTAGTATGACACTGCTCAAAGAAATTATGCTACTATTGAGAAGGAATTTTTAGTAGTTGTTTTTGCATGTGATAAGTTTAGACCTTACATCGTTCATTCCAAAGTAACTATTCACACTAATCATGCTGCTATTAAATACCTTATGGAAAAGAAAGATGCTAAACCTAGACTTATTAGGTGGGTGCTTTTACTTCAAGAATTTGATTTGCATATCGTTGATAGAAAGGGAGCTGAAAACCCCGTAGCAGATAACATGTGTAAGATGGAAAATGTTCTTGATGACCCACTGCCTATTGATGATAATTTTCCCGATGAGCAACTTGTTGTTACAAATACTTCACGTAGTACTCCTTGGTATGCTCATTATGCTAATTACATTGTTGCTAAATATATTCCACCTAGCTTCACCTATCAACAAAAGAAAAAAAAATCTTTTATGATTTACGATGTTACTTTTGGGCTGACCCACATCTTTGTAAAGAAGGACTAGATGGTGTTATTAGACATTGTTTAGCTTAGCATGAACAGGGACAAATTCTAAGGAAGTGTCACTCCTAGGCCTATGGAGGACACCATGCTGGTGACATAACTGCACACAAGGTATTACAATCCGGTTTCTATTGGCCTACTCTCCTTAAAGATGCTCGTAAGTATGTCCTTTCATGTGATGAATGTCAAAGAGTTGGTAACATTGGTAGACGTCAGGAAATGCCTATGAAGTATTCACTTGCTATAGAACCATTTGACAGTTGGGGCTTTGAATTTATGGGACCTTTTCCTTCCTATAATGGGTATACTCATGTTTTAGTTGCTGTTGATTATGTTACTAAGTGGGTAGAAGCTATTCCAACTGGTAGTGCTGATCATAACACCTATATTAAAATGCTGAAAGACATCATTTTCCCGAGGTTTGGAGTCCCTAGATACTTAATGACTGATGGTGGTTCAATTTTTATTCATGGAGCTTTCCGTAAACTTCTAGCTAAATATGATATTCACCATAGAATTACATCACCTTATCATCCTCAGTCTAGTGGCCAAGTTGAATTGAGCAACCGAGAAATAACATTATTTTGTGCAAAATACTGTCAATAGATCTAGAAAGAATTGGTCTAAGAAACTAGATGATGCCTTATGGGCTTATAGGACTGCTTATAAAAATCCCATGGGGATGTCCCCATATAAAATGGTCTATGGAAAAGCTTGTCATTTACCTCTTGAGTTAGAACATAAAGCTTATTGGGCAATTAAAGAACTTAACTACGACTTTAAACTTGCTGGTGAAAAGAGGTCATTTGATATTAGCTCATTAGATGAATGGAGGACACAAGCTTATGAAATGCCAAGTTATTTAAATAAAAGGTTAAAAGATGGCATGACAAGAGGATTCAGAAATGATTATTTAATGTAGGAGACTTAGTACTTTTGTACAATTCTCGTTTCAGATTTTTTGCAGGTAAACTCCTCTCCAAATGGGAAGGCCCATATGTTGTTGAGGAGGTCTATCGCTCCGGTGTTATAAAAATTAATAACTTCGAAGGCAAAAATCCAAGAGTGGTAAATGTGCAAAGAATTAAGCACTGCATTTCAGGTACGGCCATTAATGATGAAACTAATATTATTCAAGTGATAACACCAGAAGAGCACATAAGAGAGACCTTCCGGAACACCCCAGAAACCTGAAAAAGGAGTAGGTACGTGATACGGTAAGTAAATTGACTCCAAAAATTCCAAAAAATATGTTCTGTTGGTTTTGGTAATTTAGAAAAATTCCAAAATAAAAAAGGAGTCAGGGGGACCCACGAGGGAGGCACAAGTCAACAGGGTGCGACCACCCCCTGGCCGCACCTTGATGGCTTGTGGGGCCCTCGTGTGCCTCCCGGACTCCATTTTCTTCCCGAGCACGTATTCTGGGCTAGAAAAAAATCATTATATACACTCCCGTATGTTTTAACCACCGCATTGCGAGTTTCTCCTATGTTCTTGTTTCAGGCTATTTTTCTGACAGATCTAGGTCATCATGGCTCCACCAACCCTCTGCAAGAAACATTGCATAGTTCGACCTTCACCGGGCAGACGTCCCTACAGCGAAGTCTACTACGAGCTGTCCTCGGGAGAGGATGATACACCGAAGGTCTCCGAAGACGACATGCGAAAGAGCCAGGAGGAGGCCGAAGGATCCAAAGGGGACTATTCTAATCATCCCTCGGGCGCTTCTAACAAGGGAGAATCATTATTACTTCTTCGTGATGATGTTTATTTACCTGAAATTGGTGCCTTTAATGCCATGGAATCTGCCTGTGCACAAATCACAACACTCACTAATGAAGTCATCTTGTTGGAAGATCAGAATCGTGCCCTACGTAGAATGATCGGAAATCTTGAGCATCTTTTGAAGGACAAGCTTGCTACATTATCATCATCATCACCCAAGAAGGACGCTTGAGTGCATGGGTATGGGCACCACCCTTAGCTTGTTCCATGCTTGGGGGAGGTGCCCCAGTATCGTATCACCATCACTTTTACCACTACTATCTATCTTAATTTGATCCTTAGCTTTTCGTGATTTAGAGAAATAAAATTTCAGATTTTCTTGCTTAGAATTTTTGCTTTGAGATCTATCTATCCTTGTAATTGGGTGTGAGAGCTATATAATAAAGATTAGTTGAGTTTGTGTGCTTTACTTTCATGCACCCATCATCATAGCATGGCAATAAAAGAAATAGAAAAGATCATATGCTTATCTCATGAGGAGTAATGACTTCACATAGAAAAGGTATAAGTGATAAAAGTTGTTGAGAACTAACAAACATAGTATTAGTAGTTGATATAATCTATGCAAGATTATGATAGAGAAGAGGAGATTTACATATAAATACACTATCTTGGACACATTTTATGATTGTGAGCCCCCATAAAATATTATATGATGATCAAATGTTGATGTTGGACATGGAAGACAACATAATGATCATGACTGTTTACATTTGCATAGAAGTTATATTGTCCTGGATCCCTTAACATGTGATGCTTGCTTTATATATTATGCTAGCCAAAATTTTCCGCACTAAGTAGAGATACTACTTGTGCATCCATAACCCCTTAAACCCAGTTTCTTCCCATGAGAGTCCACCATACCTACCTATGGATTGAATAAAATCCTTCAAGTAAGTTGTCATCGATGCACAAAGCAATGAAAAATGCCTCTAAATATGTATGATCTTTTATTGTAAGGGAAAATAAGCTTTGCACGATCTTGTGATAGCGAAGAAATAAAAGCGACAGAGTGCATAATAAAGTTCACTATCACAAGGGACAAGGCAAAGTGACGTTCCTTTGCATTAAGAGTTTGCACATCCCAAACAAATAAAAGCGCATGACGACCTCTGCTTCCCTCTGCAAAGGGCCTATCTTTTATCTCCTTCCAAAGATTTATTTTCGTGCAAGAGTCAACATTATTTACCCTTGTTCCTACCTATCAACTCTTTAGTTGGCAAGCATTATGTGTTGAGGAAAGATCTAGACAAATATATCCAGTTAAATGTAGATGATCATGATTCATTATTGTTGACATTATCCTTGAGATAAATGAGTTGGGTGGCAAAGATAATAAAGCCCCCATCTTCCTATGTGTCCGACGGAAACGTTAGCTCCAAAAATATGCAATGTGTGTCTACAATCATAGAAGGCTACATGATAGTTGAGTATGTGAACTTGCTAGAAATAAAAGCTCTTACATAAACTCTTCTCTTGAATATGACAGATTATGATTGTCTCAATGACTAATGGCACTGTTTGTCGGTTTCCAATAAAGTTTATGCTTCATACTACCTCATTTGTGAAATGATTGTTACTTGTTTATGAGAAGCTATATGATGGAGAACTTGCTGTTATGTTAATATTCATGATGGTCTCATGTCCGTATTTTATTTTTATCGACACCTCTCTATCAAATCATCTGGTCATTATTCTCGAGCTCGGCTTTCGCTTGAGGACAAGCGAGGTCTAAGCTTGGGGGAGTTGATACGTCCATTTTGCATCATGATTTTTAATGATATTCATGTCCATTATTCCCTATTATCATACAATTCTTATGCCCTTTCTCTCTGAATATGCAAGGTACATCACAAAGGGGGGAATTTCATAAACTGGAATTCTGGATCGGGAAACCAAGAAAAAGGTAGAAAAATCACCAGACTCCAAATGACCTGAAACTTCACGAAGAATTTTTATGGAATATTTAAGAATTATTGGGACAAAAATACACCAGAGGGGGGCCACCTGCTGGCCACAAGCCAACAGGGCGCGGTCACCCCCCTGGCCTAACCCTGATGGCTTCTGGGGCCACTGCATGTCTCCCGACCCCCCTCTTCTCCTATATGTTGTGTTTTACCCTAGAAAAAATCATAAGCAATCTCTCGGGACGAAGCGCCACCGTATCGAGGCAAAAACTTGGGCAGAGGCCCTTTTTGCACTCCGACAGCCAGATTCAGCCGGGGAAATTCCTTTCCGGGAGGGGGAGATCGAAGTCATCGTTATCACCAACGCTTCGTCCATCGTGGGCGGACCAATCTTGATCAACATCTTCACCAACACCATCTCATCTCCAACCCTAGTTCATCTCTTGTATTCAATCTTTGTCTCAAAACCTCAGATTGGTACATGTGGGTTACTAGTTGTGTTGATTACATTTTGTAGTTGATGCTTGTTGGATTACTTTGTGGAAGATATTATGTTCAGATCCTTAATCATTATTATTACACCTCTGATATTAAACATGTTAATGAGGTGTGAGTAGTTAGTAGTTACTATTGTTCTTGAGGACATGGGAGAAGTCTTGTTATAAGTAATCTTGTGGAGTTGGTATTCGTTCGATATTTTGATGATATGTATGTTGTTACTTCTCTTAGTGGTGTCATGTGAATGTCGACTACATGACACTTCACCATGTTATGGGCCTAAGGGAATTCATTGTGGAGTAACAAGTAGATGATGGGTTGCTAGAGTGACAGAAGCTTAAACCCCAGTTTATGCGTTGCTTCATAAGGGGCTGATTTGGATCCACACATTTCATGCTATGGTTAGATTTATCTTAATTCTTCTTTCGCAGTTGCGGATGCTGGCGGCAGGGGGTAATCATAAGTAGGTTGTTAGCTTAAGTAAGAACAACACCTTAGCAACGGTCCTCCCAGATATCAAATTATCAAAGCAGCGAATGCGAATCAACTCAACATGATGAACATGGCTAGACATAAATTCCCATGTGTCCTCGAGAGCGCTTGCTTAATATAAGAGTACTTTTCGGCCTCTCCGTCGCTATAAAAAGGATTGGGCTACCTTGCTGCACACTTGCTACTATTTTTACTTGTCACTTGTTATGAATTATCTTGCTACACAACTATCTACTATTGTTACTCACAACACTTGCATAGAATACCTTGTTGAAAACCGCTTGTCATTTCCTTCTGCTCCTCGTTGGTTCGACACTCTTACTTATCAAAAGGACTATGATTGATCCCCAATACTTGTGGGTCATCACGTACCTCTTCAACTTATAAATTCACATTAATCCCAAAAATCCTAGGGGGCATCCCGAAATAGTTTTTCCGCCGCCGCAAGTCTCTGTTCCGCCGTGGGCCAATTTGGAGCCCTGTTCTGGTGCTCTACCGGGGGGGATCGATCACGGAGGGCCTCTTCATCATCCTTGCTACTCCCATGGTGATGTGTGAGTAGTTCACCATAGACCTACGGGTCCGTAGTTAGTACCTGAATGGCTCTCTCTCTCTCTATCTCTCTCTCTCTCTCTCTCTCTCTCTCTCTTTCTTCAATACAATGATCATCGCATCTTCGCTTTGATCTATCCGATGTAACTCTTTTGTGCGGTGCGTTTGTTGGGATCCGATCAATTGCGGGTTTATGTTCAGATTATTCATGTCACGCCCAAGATGCGGTCCTATCCCTATTAAGGCTCGTGGCCTCGACGGGGATAGAAGCACATCTCGTCGTTCACAAGTATAGTAAAACATTGCAATACATGTAGGAAGAGATGAGTATATGAGTTGGCTTACACTCGCCACAAGCTATCTTACAAGTCCACACAAGTTTATTCATACATCATTCAGAAGGCAGGGTCCAGCTACGAACGAAAACAAACGATAAAAGAAGCAATGTAAAACTGCCTTGCTATCCCAGGATCACCACCATGAAGCTCCCTACTCGTCTGGATACGTAACGTACATCCGACCCCGTTCCTCGTCATACTCCCACTAGAGCTGAGTCACATCGTCTAGCATGTTCTCATCAACACCTGCACCTGTATTGTTGTAATCTGTGAGCCACAGGGACTCAGCAATCTCATAACCCGGGTACCGAAACTATGTAAGCCATTGGGTAAGGAATTGGTTAAGTGGTGAGGCTGCAGCAAGCGCTAAGCATATATTGGTGGCTAACTTACGAGAACATGTATGTAAATATGGTGGCATACGTAAGACGATCGTGAACTAGCATGACCACTAAGTGATCCTGAACACCTACTTACGTCAATCATAACCCCACCGTGTTCTCTCTCGGTTCATGTTCACGAGCAGAGATGGTCACGGTTACGCACACGGTTGGTGTATTTTATTGGAGTTTACTTCAAGTTAACTATAACCGGGTGTTAAACAAATTTCCAAGTTGCCACATAACCGCGGGCACGGCTTTCCGAAAAGATTAAACCCTGCAGGGGTGCTCCAACTCATCCATCACAAACTAACCACACGCCGCGGGAATAACCTCGACCACGAATCTCATGATCTTCATAGGCAATTCCACTGGAAAACCGCAACCTCGAGATAGCCCGAAGTAAAACCGGAATTCCTCGCGCAAGACATTCGAGAAAGGTAAAACAAGTCCAGCAAGACCGCCCGACGTGTCAACGAACCCGATAAGAGCCGCGTATCTCGTTCTCAGGACACGACCGGATGGGACTAGCTACGGGGAAAACCAATCCCCGAGTTTCCTCGAGGTGGCACCACAGGCAGCCCAGGTTGGACCAACACTCATGAGGAGCACTGGCCCGGGTTGTTGATTAATTATCCACGGGGTAGCTATGCCCTATGTAATTTTATTAAGTTGTTTAGCAAATGTAGTACCAAAGTTGGGTCTTTCCAGACGAGTTTTAATCTAAAACGAATGGTCAAGGGGGTCCCCATAACAACCCCGAGCATGTTAGGAGCGCAAAATATGGAATATAACACCGGTACTCGGAACTAGTGCGGCAAAAGCGGAACAAAACACTGAGCAAAAGGCCAAGCCTTCCACCGTTGCCAGATATATATGTGCATTAAATTAAATAACAATAATAGAGTGATATAAACAAAATCCGTGTTGACACATGGAAAGCTTGCACCTGCAACTAGCAACGCTATAAGATAAGGGCTGAGCAGCGGTAACATAGCGAATCAATGTTTGCTAGGTAGTGGAGGGGGTTAGAGGCTGACATGGCAATTTAGGAGGCTGACAGTTTAAGTGGTAGGTAACGTAACATCACGGTAAAAACAAGACATCTAGCAAGGCAAAAATAGTGTCGGGATCCGGGTATGATCATCTTGCCTGTTGGTTCTTCAGAGGGACAAAGAGCTGGGTCCTCGTAGTTGTACTCTCCGGGATCCTCGTACTCAGGCTCAACACTCGCGTCTACCCAAAGAGAACAGCACCAAATAAACAAACAGTGAGGTGCAATGCACAAACAAGATGATGCATGGGCATATTAAGAAATATAGCATGGCAAGCCTATGCTAGTCATGTTTCACATGCATTTATTAAGTTGTTTAGTATTATGGACAGAACCTCAATATTACTTATCTGGACATGCATGATCATGGCAAATATAGATGCTTCATGCAAAATCGATGCAAGTGCATATGTAGAACGTTGCAAACGGAGTAACGTAGCTCACGGTACGCTCACGGCAAGGTACGAACGTTAACGGAGACAAAACACAACATGAGGCAATCTCTGGGCTATACCTTGGTGTTCCAAGGATGCCACTGGATAGGAAATGAAAATCTAGTAGAAATAGAGCTAAAGATCAAGCAAAACAATGGAGTATAGCTCCCACAAGTCACAAAACATTCAAACACACAATCTATCGACAAACAGCAACATGGCATCTTGTCAGACACATAGCCAGAGCTACAGCAGGTTTTAAATCAAGACCGAGGCATGTACAGAAACTATACATCATGCTTAACAAATCATCCATCTACACAAACTTGAAAGGAAGCATGGATCAATAGCAAATATGCTCACAAGATGGCATGTTGAAACAGATTTCAGGGACTTAGTGAAAATTCCAGTTTTTCTGGAATCTGAGTTAACCTGATGGCATATTGACAGCATTATTTATATATGCTAGACGGCATTTCATGGCATGCAAATTAACAGGGATATAGAGGGCAACATATACAACAAAACACTAGCACTGAGCATGAGCTAGAACACAACATATCACTTGGTAGCATCCTCTAAACATGGCATAAAAATAACAACAGATCCAACACTTGGCAAAATCGAGACATGAAACCAGTGTTATTTTCTTAGCATGTTAACAGCAAGAAACCGACTTATCCACAAGCTTATCATGCCAAACAGAAATACCAGGGCCTAGTACCCACAAAACACTAGCATAAACATGTTGACAAGTTGCACATATATTGCATAGATTAAATCGCATGAAAAAGACAAAATGGCATGTTGGGACAAAATGACATTTTGCAAACTTGCTCAAATGACAAAACAAACTGCACCATTGGATTCCTTGGGAAATTCTACCCCAAAATCATATATCACACTCCTATCTTTGCATTTGTATATTGCCCAAAATCTAGCTCGAAAATGCACATGTGCTCTTATAAGTCAAAACTTACTCGAAATGGATCTATCCTAAAATGGCAGTGTCCTGATTTGGCAGGCTACCAGATTAGGATAAAAACAAACCAGGGAGGACAAAAATAAAACAAACAAAATAAATAGAAACGGGGAGGGGTCCCACTGGCAGTGAGCCAGGCCCCTCCTGAGTATGACAGGGTGGACCCACTGGCCCACCTGTCACACACACACACACACACAGGGGCACACACACGCACACAGAGTGCACACACACACAGGCACATACACAGGCACACGGGATCTCCATGCAGCCACACGGGATCCATACACACACAGACCACACGCGCACACACACGCACAGAACACGCACCGAAAAAGAAAAAGGTCGGGGGGGGGGGGGATTCGATCCCTGGACCTCTCGGTCCTCTCCCCGAGCTGCTACCACTACACCACGAGCCGGCTACTGAACAGAATAGGGGCGCTGCACCTCTAATTCACACAAAGGCGCCATCTTTCCTCTACCTAGGCAGAGAATAACACGACGGCGCCGGTGGCCACTCCGGCGACCACCGGAGAAGACGAGTGCCGGCGGGGCTGCGGAAACGGAGGGGGGATCCATTCCCGCGGTCATCTAACGCCTACGCGTGCGGCATCGAGGAGCTCAAGCACAAGCTCATGCTCAGCTCGGGCATGAGTTGCGGCGGCAAGCAGAGGCGAAGCGGAGCGGCTGGCGCGCGGCGAGGCTAAGGCGGGGGTCTACGGCGAGCGAGCACGCGCACACGAGAGGAAAGCGAAGCGGAGGAAGGGTGCTGCCCTTCTCTGAAGAAGATCTTCAGAGATCCGCGTAGAGCACGGGGAGCACTGGCGTGGCACGGCTACGGCGACGTCTACGATGGCCTAACGGCGACAAAGAAGGAATGGAGGAGGATCGGGATATACCTCCTCTACGTTGGACAAGAAGAAGAGGTCGGGGACGCAGCGAAGGGACGGCGACGAGGCAAAGAATGCCGGCGACATTCGGATCCGAGGCGAGGAGGAAGACGACCTTGCGAGGGAGGGGGCTCCTGGCTCGGAGACGCCGCGTACGAAGAGGAAGAAGACACAGGGGCTCTCCGGGTACGATCCACGCGGTCGAGGAGGTCAGAGGCGAGGCGGAGCACTACCCCGAGCTCTCGCTCTCGCTCGGCCGGAGCATGGTGGACAGGGCGTCGGCGAGGGGCTTGGCTACCTTACCTGGCGGCGGCACGGCGAGGAGAAGGGAGGAATGGAGCGAGGGGTCGAGCTAGGGCACGGGGGACATCATATATAGGGCTCTAGGGGCGTCGGCGGCCGTCAAATCGAACCGGACGTCGATGTGGCTGCTGCCGATGTGCTGCCGTACGCGAGGACGAACGCGCGTGCGCGAGGAGGCCGGCTGGGCTGCGCTACTGCTGCTATTGGGCCACTGCGGGGGCAAGGAGGCCCAGGTAGGCTGGCCTCTCTCTCTCATTTAAAACAAAAGGGAGTTTTCTTTTTTTAAATAAAACCACAGAGACAAAAATACACAGAGGACATAGAAAAATGTTTGGGAAATCAATGAAAATACTTTTGAGCTCACAAAAATGTATCGTATTTAATAAAAATGAAGTTGTTATTTTTAGAGCTAGCAAATAAATCACCTAATTATATTGACTAGGCACTGTTTTGCAAAGTTTTCAAAATGGGAATACCTCAACCATGACAGAGGGATGTCTTAAAAATCTTAGAAGAATATTTAGAAGAGGTTCAACATTTTTAATATGGGAAAACAACAAGTAAAATATTGACATGAGGCATATTTAGAATAAGAGAGAAATGGGGATAGATAGTTTTGAAATGGGAGGGACTAAAGTAGCACTCCAAACAAAGCAACACATACACTCACATCAACACCACATTCACAATGCAAACATGGCAAGAGTTATTATGCATTTGATATGATGATCATGATGGCATGATGCATGAGATGACTATGATACATGAAATGACAAGAGGCAAGATGATACTCAAACTCATATGATGGCATTGATAGCATCCATGAAAGGTCACACATGAGAAATATATTACAAATAGCAAAGGAATGCTCTTGGGCTGTTACAATTCATGATAAATATTTGAGTCTTCTCTGAAATATTTATGTTTCTTATGTGCATGATCATCATAGCTTCGTAAATCTCTCTCATCTATTGATTTGCTTTGGCCAAGTAGATTGATCTTTCTTCAATGAGTGGGGTGCGTCATAATGGGTTCAATCTGGCAGTGCTATATATCCTAGTGACAGAAAGGGACAAGACACGTCTTTGTATTGTTGCCACTAAGGATAAAACGATGCGGTTAGTTCATATTAATTGAATTCTCTTTGTCTTCATCATGTCATCGTTCTCCAAGAATTATTTTGTTTGACTTAACACTCTAGATGCATGCTGGATAGCGGTCGATGGGTGGAGTAATAGTAGTAGGTTCATGCAGGAGTCGACCTACTTGCTTATGGACGTGATGCCTATATACACATGATCATTGCCGTGAATATCGCATAACTATCCGCTTTTCTATCAATTGCCCAACAATAATTTTTCTACCCACCGTATGCTTATTTTCATGAGAGATGCCACTAGGTAAAACTATGGCCCCTGGGTCTATCCACTTATATGTTTACAAACGCTACAATACCTTGCTGTTCTTATATACTTTTTATTTTATTTTCCAATTTATAATTATCTACTACCAACCACACTACTCATAAGATTGCAAATAACGAGTCCAAGGGGATTGACAACCATCTTGGCCGCGTTGGGTGGAACTGTTTGTTTATTTGTGTGTAGCCGCTGAAGACGGGGGTTGGTTGTTTCTCCTATTGGTTCGATAAACCTTTGTTCTCTACTAAGGGAAATACTCACCTATATTGTGCTGCATCACCCGTTCCTCTTCACGGGAAAACCCAACGCAGATCACAAGTATCAGGAAGGATTTCTGGCGCCGTTGCCGGGGAGTATCATCAACCTACCATCAAGTAACTTCACACAAATTTCCATTCACTTGTTCTTCTTTTTATTTGCTGTTATATTTTTCTTGCTTCATAAAAATAAAAAATAAAATATTATTTCTATTTGCTTGCTTGTCGAGTTATGTCATCTTTAGTTTTGTCTCACACAAACAGAAAGTAAAAAGCAAGAAAAATAAGATAAACGGATCCTCATCCACTTGCTAATCGTTTCAAAAGACCTGATTATGTTGTACCAATTTCTAGTGAGTTTAGTGCACTAGATTATGTTTATGAGGTCTTACTTGAAAATCATGAATCTAAAAACTGTGAAATTTATAAAGTGGTTCATGATAGTTCCGTGAATGAAAAGCATGATTGCCATGTTGTTAGTATAAACTCCATGAATATCAATTGTGCTAATGATCATGATTGGGGTGATAATCATGATGTTTCTTGTGATCTTGATAATTTTATTCTTCGTGATGAATATATTATTGATTATCATATTTGCAACACTACTAAAAGTGGTTTTGGAAGAGCTTCAACTTTAGGTAATAATGATCCCACTACCTTGGAAGATTATAAGACTTGTATGCATATGGATCATAAAGAGAATGTTTTACATGATAGTTATATTGTTGAGTTTGATTATGATCCTACATGTAATTATTATGTGAGAGGCAAATATGGTTATAGGAATTTGCATGTTACTCAATTATATCTCTTTGTGTTGAAATTATTAATGCTTCACTCTGCCAATTTGCATATGCTAGATTTCACTTGTCTTGAGAATTTGTTTTCCTATAAAATGCCTATGCATAGGAAGTATGTTAGACTTAGATGTGTTTTTCACATGCTTTATGATGCTCTCTTTGTGCTTCAATTCTTGTCTATTATGTGAGCATCATTGAATTCCCAAGCCTATCTTAATGGCTATAAAGAAAGAGCTTGTTGGGAGACAACCCAATACTTTATATTTGTGTGTGATAACATGATTGTTGCTACTGTAATGATTTTTTGTGTGTTTCAATTAGTGTTTGTGCCAAGTAAAGCCTTTGGGATGATTTGAATGATAAGTAGAATTGATACGGTGCAAAAACAGAAACTTTGACGTCCAGTGCAGAATTTCTGTGATTTTATTATTTCTATACAAATTCCTAAGGTCGTCCATTTTTCAAATTTTTTGGAGCTACAGAAGTATGATACTTAATTATATCTTTACAGACGGTTCTATCTTAGACAGATTCTATTTTTTACTTGCATAGTTTGCTTGTTTTGATGATGCTATGGATTATATCGGGG
This sequence comes from Elymus sibiricus, assembly GCA_039707655.1. Lineage (NCBI taxonomy): Eukaryota > Viridiplantae > Streptophyta > Magnoliopsida > Poales > Poaceae > Elymus > Elymus sibiricus. Next base: position 142,391,599 of record CM077665.1, on the reverse strand, counting down.
GGTATAAGTCATGGAGAAGTTAGAATACAGTACCTTATGCAATAATAAAATAATAATCAATTTATAATAGTACCTAAAGTATTTGATATGTTTATTATACTAACGGATCTCACTAAGTTTCTGTTGAGTTTTGTGTGCTTAAGTTTTCAAGTTTTGGGTGTTATCGCGATGGACGAGGAAATAAGGAGCGGAAAGAGCCTAAGCTTGGGTATTCCCAAGGCACCCCAAGGTAATATTCTAGGAAGACTCAAGCATCTAATCTTGGTGATGCCCCGGAAGGCATCCCCTCTTTCGTCTCAATCCATCGGTATGTCACTTGGAGCTATATTTTTATTCACCACATGATATGAGTTTTGCTTGGAGCGTTGTTTGCTTTAGTTTGCTTTTTTATAGTTTTCCACAATAATTGTTTGCTGGACGCACCTATTCAGGACAGATACACAATCACCATGATTTGATAGAATACTCTATGTGCTTCACTTATATCTTTCGAGCTTAGCAGTTGCTCTAGTGCTTCACTTATATCTTTTAGAGCACGGTGGCGTACATATTTTATAGAAATAATTGCACTCTTGTTCTTCACTTATATTTTTTTGAGAGTTAATAAACAACGACGGTAATTTGCATGGGTTATAAGACTAGTTTCAAAATGACAGGTATTCAATGAGTGCATAATCAAAACCACATGTAGCACATAAAAGAGAAATCATGGTTAATGATATTAATGTGGTAATGGGAAAGAGTATGAGTGCATAATCATTGGTTAATAAAGTATCATGAATTAGAGGTTGTTAACTTGCTGTTCATCCAAATATTTTTATAGCATGGTGATGATGTGTGAGTATACTTATTCCTCATTGAAATCCTGGTGCCGTTTAAGTCGGGGGCGCGCGATGGTTAACTCCTAGCAACCTCCTCCCTAGGGGCATGTGAGTAGTGCTTTGCTTTAAGAGAGCTAATAAAATCTTGCAATAAATATGTGAATTCTTTATGACAAATGTGAATTCATGGATATACGCACTCTCACATCCACATATTTGCTAGCCTCTTCAGTGCCATGAATTGCCCATTCTCACCTCGAGGATCGGCGCAACTTTCGCCGGTACATCCAAACCCCTTGACATGATACACTTAGTTGCACATAAGCCTCATTATATCTTCCTCAAAAAAGCCACCATACCTACCTATCATGGCATTTCCATATCCATTCCGAGATATATTGCCATGCAACTTCCACCGTCACCTCATATGACTTGTACTTCCATTGTCATATTGCTTTGCATGATCGTAAGATAGCTAGCATGATATTTACATGGCTTGTCCGTTTTTTGATATCGTTTGCTATGCTAGATCATTGCACATCCTGGTACACTGCCAGAGGCATTCATATAGAGTCATATCATCCTATCAGTTTTTCATATCGAGTTGTAAGTAAATAAAAGTATGATGATCATCATTATTTAAGGCACTGTCTCAGTGAGGAAAGGATGATGGAGTCAATGATTCCCCCACAAGTCGGGAAGAGACTCCTGACAAAAAATAAAAGAAAATAAAAGAAAAAAAGAGAAAAAATAAAAAAAAATAAAAAAGAAAAAGAAAGAAAAACCGAGAAAAAGAAAAGGAAAAAAAATGGAATGAGATACAAGAGAGAAGGGACAGTGCTACTACCTCTTATTCCACACTTGTGCCTCAGAGTGGCACCATGTTTTTCATATAGAGAGTCTCTTGTTTTGTCACTTCCATATGCTAGTGGGAATTTTTCATTATAGAACTTTGGTGGTATATTCCGATGACGGGCTTCCTCAAATGCCCAAGGTCTTCATGAGCAAGGAAGTTAGATGCACACCAACTTAGCTTCAGTTGAGCTTTCATACACTTATAGATCTAGTGCATCCGTTGCATGACCATCCCTACTCCTCGCATTGATATCTATTGATGGGCATCTCCATAGCCCGTTGATACGCCTAGTTGATGTGAGACTTTCTTTTCCACTTTCACCCCTTTGAAACCTACCACCATATTCTATTCCACCTTTATGCTATATACATGGTTCACGCTCATCTATTGCGCATGTAATAAAAAGCTGAAGCTCATTAAAAAGTATGATCCAATTGCCTGACTTGACACCGTGGTGCTTAACATTTGTATTTATGTGGTGAGGAAGGAGCAATGCTATTCTTATATGATAAAATGAATAGGGGGTGAACATTATTTTTGGATCGTATGCTTTGAAACTTTATGATTGTGTTGCTTATGTTTATAAGTATTACTATGTTGTTGTTTATTAATTCATCATTTCTCAATGATCAAACCTGCAAAAGATTACATGTTGGGTAGCATGTCACATCAAAAATTCTGTTTTTATCATTTACCTACTCGAGGACGAGCGGGAATTAAGCTTGGGGATGTTGATACGTCTCCAACGTATCTATAATTTTTGATTGTTCCATGCTACCATGCTATTATATTATCATTCTAGGATAATTTTTGGGTGTTTATTTACCAATTATTATTATTTTTGAGCACTAACCTATTAACCTAGTGCCCAGTGCCAGTTGCTGTTTTCTGCGTGTTTTTGGCTTTTCAGGTTTACCGTACCAAATGTAGTCCAATTGCCACGAAACTTTTTGGTGATTTTTTTTATGGACCAAAAGAAGACCTGAAAGCTTCGGGAGGAGGCCAGAAGCCAGAAGAGAGGAGCAACACATAACAAGGCATGACCAGGGGGGTAGGGGGCGCCTGGTTGCTTGCTCCTCCCCTCGGCTGCATCCTGGCGTACCTCTTCGCCCTATAAATTCACATTAATCTCCAAAACCCTAGGGGCATCCCAAAACACTTTTCCGCCGCCGCAAGTCTCTGTTTCACCGTGTGCCCATCTGGAGCCTTGTTCCGGTGCTCTGTCGGAGGGGAGATCGATCACAGAGGGCATCTTCATCATCCTTGCTGCTTCCATGGTGATGTGTGAGTAGTTCACCATAGACGTACGGGTTCATAGTTAGTACCTTGATGGCTATCTCTCTCTCTTTATCTTCAATACAATGATCATCACATCTTCACTTTGATCTATTCGATGTAACACTTTTGTGTGGTGCGTTTGTCGAGATCCGATGAATTGTGGGTTTATGTTCAGATTATTCATGGTAAATATTTGAGTCTTCTCTGGAATCTTTATGATTCTTATGTGCATGATCATCATAGCTTCATAAATCTCTCCGATCTATTGATTTGCTTTGGCCAAGTAGACTGATCTTTCTTCGGTGAGAGGAGTGCGTTGTAGTGGGTTCAATCTAGTGGTGCTCTATATCCTAGTGACAGAAAGGGACAAGACACGTCTTTGTATTGTTGCCACCAAGGATAACAATGGGTTTAGTTCATATGAATTGAATTCTCTTTGTCCACATCATGTCGTCGTTCTCCAACCATTACTCTGTTTTACTTAATACTCTAGATGCATGTTGGATAGCGGTCGATGGGTGGTTCATGCAGGAGTCGACCTACTTGCTTATGGACGTGATGCCTATATACACATGATCATTGCCGTGAATATCGCATAACTATCTGCTTTTCTATCAATTGACCAACAATAATTTATCTACCCACAGTATGCTTATTTTCATGAGAGATGCCACTAGGGAAAACTATGACCCCCGGGTCTATCCACTTATAAGTTTACAAACGCTACAATACCTTGCTATTCATATTTACTTTTCTTTATTTTGCAATTTATAATTATCTACTACCAACCACACTACTCACAAGCTTGCAAATAACGAGTCCAAGGGGATTGACAACCCTCTTGCCCGCGTTGGGTGCAAGTGTTTGTTTCTTTGCGTGTAATCGTTGAAGACGGGGGTTGGTTGTTACTCCAATTGGTTCGATAAACCTTGGTTCTCTACTGAGGGAAATACTTACCTATATTGTGCTTCATCACCCGTTCCTCTTCATGGAAAATCCCAACGCATATCACAAGTATCATGTCTCTGTTTGCAAGTTTAATGGTGACAACAATATCTTCAATCTCGGCGGGTGCTATGTCATTCATAATTTCTTGATATATAGTAAAAGGTATAGCGCTTACACTAGCTTCCATGTCACACAAGCCATGATAACAATAATCTCCAATCTTAACAGAAAAAATAGGCATGCCAATAAGTGGTTTATTTTTGTCTAACTTATCCTGATGGTTTCTAACCTGTTTTGCATTTCTAACAGCTTCATCACATAAGTAAATAACCTGACCATCAATGTTATCGACTAGGAGATCTTTAACCATAGCAATATTGGGCTCAAATATATTTGTTCAGAGGGTTTAGGTGTTCCAATATAACTTTTATTAACCAAATTTGCAGCTTTAGCATGTTCCTTAATCCTAACAGGAAAAAGGAGGTTTCTCAATATAAGCAGTAGGTACAAATGGATCAACATGATAAACAATCGTTTCCTCTTTAACTTTAACAGGTTCCTCTAATAGTTTTTAAATAGGTGGATGATATTTAAACCACTTCTCCTCAGGGAGATCGACATGAGTAGCAAATGATTCATTGAAAGAAGCTACTATCTCTGAGTCAAACCCATATTTATTGCTAAATGCATGGAAGGTATCAGTTTCCATAAAAGGTTTAACACAATCAAACTTAAGCTTTATACCTGACTCGTTACCTTTGTCGAATTCCTAATCTTCAGAGTTGCATTTAATTATTTCCAGAAGATCCCATTTGAATTCAATAGTCCTCTTCATCTAGGAGCCAATAGAAGAAGAATCGAGTTGTAATTGATCATCATGAGAAAGTCAAGCATAATTTTTTTGTATAATCATTTTAGTTGGGAGCTCAGGGTTGGGGCAAGTGTGCATCATCGATTTAAGCCTTCCCAAGCTTGACCGATGCTTTCTCCTTCACGAGGCGAGCAATTATATACATATAAAGTTCCGATCACGATGGACTAGATGCATAGGATAAAACTTTTGATAAAATTCCAGCTTCAAGCGATTCCAGTCCCATGATCCAATATCATCCAATAGCCTGTACCATATCAATGAATTTACCTCCAAAGATAAAGGGAAAACCTTCTTCTGAAATTTTCCTCTGGATAAACCCGCAAGCTTAAATAATCCACAAATCTCATCGACATATATCAAGTGGTAATCAGGATGAGTTGTACCATCCTAAGGATTAGCTAGCAGTTTCTCTACCATACCCAAAGGAATCTCATAATAAATATTTTAAGTAGGTTCAGTAGGTTGAGACACAACCTTTTTCACTTTCGTTCGAGGTGAAGATGCCCCGAACAAGCCACTGAAAGGGTGACCGTCCATAGTAACAAGCAATAGTAAATTTCAGCACGTACCAAAAATGTTTCCTTACCAAGTTCCACCTACCAAAGGCGCATCACTCCTCGTCAACTGTGAGAGAAAAGAGTCTTGATGACCCATAAGTATATGGAATCAATCGTAGTCCTTTTTATAAGTAAGAGTGTCGAACCTAACAAGGAGCAGAAGGAATTGATAAGCAGTTTCAACAAGGTATTCTCTGCAAGTGTTGTGAGTAACAGTGATAGATAGTTTTGTAGCAAGATAATTCGTAACAAGTGACAAGTAACAATAGTAGCAAGTGTGCAACAAAATAGACCAATCCTTTTTATAGCAAAGGACAGGCCTCAAAGTATCCTTATATGAAGCAAGCACTCCCGAGGACATATGTGAATTTCTGTCTAGCCATGTTCATCATATTTGAGTTGATTCGTGTTCGTTACTTTGATAATTTGATATGTGGGTGGACCAATGCTAAGGTGATATTCTTACTTGAACAAGCGACCCACTTATTATTACCCACTCTCGCAAGCATCCGCAACTACAAAAGAAGAATTAAGATAAATCTAAACATAGCATGAAACGTGTGGATCCAAATCAGCCCCTTATGAAGCAATGCATAAACTTGGGTTTAAGCTTCTGTCACTCTCGCAACCCATCATCTACTTGTTACTCCACAATGCCTTCCTTTAGGCCCATAGCATGGTGAAGTGTCATGTAGTTGACGTTCACACGACACCACTAAGAGAAGCAACACCATACACATCATCAAAGTATTGAACGAATACCAACTTCACATGATTACTTATAACAAGACTTCTTCGATGTCCTCCAGAACAATAGTAACTACTCACACCTAATCAACATGTTCAAGATCATAGGTATAATAATGGTGATCAAGGATCTGAACATAATATCTTCCACCAAGTAAGCCAACATGCATTAACTACGAGATGTAATCAACACTACTAGTAACTCACAAGTACCAATTTGAGGTTTTGAGACAAAGATTGAATACAAGAGATGAACTAGGGTTTGAGTTGAGATGGTGCTGCTGAAGATGTTGATGAAGATTGGTCCTCCCACGAAGGAGGAAGCGTTGGTGATGACAATGGCTTCGATCTCCCCCTCATGGCGGGAAGCTTCCCCGGCAGAATCTCTGTGCCGGAGAGCAAAAGGGCCTCTGCCCAGGTTTCCGCCTCGAGACGGAGGCCCTTCATCACAAAAGTATCCTTATGATTTTTTCTAGGGTAAAACACACCATATAGGAGAAGAGGGGGTCGAGAGACCTACTGGGGCCCCACAAGCTATCAGGGCGCGCCAGGGGGTGGGTGTGCCCTGTTGGCTTGTGGCCAGCAGGTGGCCCCCCTCTGGTGTATTTTTGGCCCAATAATTCTTATATATTCCGTAAAAATTCTCCGTCAAGTTCCAGCTTATTTGGAGTCCAGTGATTTTTCAGCCTTTTTCTTGGTTTTCAGGTCCAGAATTCCAGTTTCTAGCAATTTCCCTATTTGTGATGTACCTTGCATATCTAGAGAGGAAAGGCATAAGAATTGTATCATAATGAGGAATAATGGACAAGAATAACATAAATACCAGTAAGAATTCATGATGTAAAATGGATGTATCAGGCCCATAGTGAAATCATGACATCTTGCATTGTGCAAGGGTGTGAGGAGATTACGATGGCCCTAGTGGCATTTTTGGAAGCATTGTGCCTCGATGCCGCTCCAAATAGAGATTAGCATGTGCAAGGGTGTGAACTTCGGGATACATCTTGTAAAACCCCAGTGTCATGCTACAGTGACCTCACACTAATGGTGCCATGTCATCACGTTTAACTAAGCCAAATTGCCACTTGATAAAAATCAAAGCCAAATTTAAATTTAAATTAAAGATAAATAAATTATTTCTTCAGAGAGTAAAACTAAAATCTTGGTTGGATTGCAAATATCCACTAAGTAATTGTCATGTAGGAACCAACATCATTTGAAATATTTAAGTGCCCTAAAATAATTAAAACTTATGCCAAAACATTATTTAAAATACCTTTTCTAAATTATGAAAATTCAAACTAATTTAAATAACTACCAAACTTTTTGTGGCAGTGCCAAAAATTGCAATACTAATTATGGGACAAGTTCCATATTTTTACAAGACCTATTTGCTATTTAAAACAAATGCAAAACAGAGACTAATTAAAGAAAACAGAAAAGAAATAAAAATGGAAAGAAACCCATTGCCACTAGTGGTCTGCTACTACAGGAGCCGACCCAACCCACCACCACTTCCTCCTTCAACCTCTCTTCACAGAGGCCTCCGTGGATGAAGGGCGCGTGTCCATGGCGCCGATGGCAACGCGGCGGCCATCCAGCGTCTCCCCGCGTGGATAAGGGCATCCCCCGCACGCCCCGAAACCCTAGACCCCAATTGCCCCTCCCCACGCTCGCCCTCGTCTCCGCATCGCGCTGTCGAACCACCGTCACCATGGCCGATGCCATTGCCGTGGCCATCGTCCTCCTCGCGGGCTGGGAACCTGTCCAGGAGCTCCGACGTGGACTTCTTCTTCATCATCGCCACTGCATCGAGGACGAGGAGACACAGTTGCGTCTCCCTTGTCGATCCCCTTCGTCGGATGCCACCACTGCACCTCGTCAATCCGTTGCTCCGGTCCATCCCGCGCTTCCCTGAGCACACCACCGAGCATCGTCGTGAGCTCCTCATTCCATTCCCCTTCTTTCCCCCATTAATCCGACCTAGTAGCCGTCGTCCCCGAGCTCGTGCGCCATTTCCGCGCTGTTGTTGCTGCTACTCTGCTGTGCCGCTGCTGCTGGCTGCTCCTGCTACTGCGTGCTGCTGCTGCTGCTCGCGTTGCTTAACTACTGCTGATGCGCTACTGCTGCTTGTTGTACCTAGCTGCGCTGCTGCTGCCTGCTGTCGCTACTTTCTACTACTGCCGCCGTTCCCTGCTGCTCTAGCTGTTGCTTGCCGCTAGCTGCTGCTTCGCTGCTCTACTGCCTCCCGTGCACTGCTGCTGTTGGCTGCAGCCCGCCTCGCCCCGCTGCGCCCTGCCATGGCTCGCTCCGCCCGCTCGCTCCCGCCGCTGATGCTCTACTTCGCCCTGTTGTAGTCGCCCCCGCTCGCCGCCGGCTCCTCCTCTGCTCCGCGCCGCCGCCGGCCGCCATGAGCCCTCCTTCGCCCGGCCATGCACGCCACCAGGGCCACCGCTACCAGGGTCACGCCCTGCTTCCCCCCGGCGCGCTGCGAGCTGGCCACCGGCGCTCCTAAGTGAGCGACCGCGCACGCGGGCCCTGCCGTCGCCGGCTTGGGTTTCTGCCCAGTGGGCCCGGCCCCTAGATTAGATTAGGCGCTAATCCCCTATTAGACTAACCCCCTCCTAATTAGCCAATGACATGTGGGTCCACTCTAATTAATTAGCTCAAATAATACTTAATTTAAACTTAAAACTTTGAAAAATCATATAAAATAAATCGTAACTCGGATGAAAATAATTTATATATGAAAGTTGATTAGAAAATCATAATGAATCCGAATATGCTATCGACATAGAGGTTACACCCCTCTAACATAATGAACATGGAAAATTTGCATCAGGATCATGTGTATGAAAAATACCTAGAGCCAGGAAAATATCGCCGGGTATTTTCCCCCTTCTTTAAATATGCTTAGGGATGCATTAGAGCATGTCACCCACACATATTGTTGTGCCATTGCTTTTGTGTTGCATTTGATTGCTGCATTATTTATTTATTTCCCCCTCCGTTACTTCTTTTCCGGTAGACCCCGAGACCGATGTTGATTCGGTGATCGACTACTTCACCGTCGAGGATCCGTATCTGTCTGCGGAGCAACCAGGCAAGCAAAACCCCTTGATCATTCCTATGTTGCCCATTCCTTCTCTCTCATGATTGCATTAGATTTTGGTATTGTATTTTATTGCTCCTATTATGATGCATAGCCTGATTTTGTAGCCTGCTATTGTTACCTACCTGCTTATCCTATATGCTTAGTATAGGTTGGTTAGTGATTAACCACTGACCCCTCACCTTGTCCCTGTTGCCCCCGCTTCATCATCGATGACTCGATCAACGTGATCGACGTCCTGAGCCCTACACATCACCTAAAACCCCTTAGTTGTACAACTCTGCAGAGCTACTATCGAGTACCGAGGGTGAGACCTTGTAACGTACTCCTGATGCTAACTCTGTAGTGTAGCTAATCGGTAGTGGATTACGGAGGGTGATTCCTCCTTCACCACACCCGATAACGACTCTGTCGTGCAACACCTCAAGCGTGAATCACCGAGGGTGATTCTTCCCTGGTCACCTTGACGGTTACATCGAGTGGAATCCATCGAGGGTGATTCCTCCGATTCCCCCCTTGATGTTTTGAACACACAGTTACTTTGACTTTACTTCAGAACCATGTTGACTCGGGTTGAACGTGAGAGTACCCATGAAATAATGACGAGGCACGGCCTAGCATTCTTGGACCTTGTCGTAAGTCCTCGAGATGGGGCGATGGGACCATAGATCGTGGGTCATTGACCGTCTCCGCACACTAATAAGATGTTAATGGGTTTGGATATGTGATATGAGAAGGCATCTGGCCTTTTTCGCACTGACCACCACACGGGAATAAGTATGTGCACTCTACGTCGTACATTCTCCCGAAAGCTCTTCAGACGTCACAGTTGAGCGGCACGCGCCCGGGTGGCCCACGTAAGCACCTTGTCGGCGTTCTAGGATCGGGGGTACCCAGACCTGCCTGCCTGCGGCCCAACACGTGGCCCAGCTCGACGGCCCGGTACGGCCCAGCGGCAAGCCCACTAAGTCAAGGCCCTCACGAGACGAACAACGCCAAGACCTCCAGAGGAGTGGCATCCCCAGGCTGCCTCCCGAGGAGCGGAGATTTCTATGCAGGTACCCGGCCTCGTGAGGCCGGGATGACGCAGGCTCTGACAACTGAGGCCAGGTGGGCGCCAGCGGACGCAGACGAGGACAATTTCCTCTTTGGTGCTAAGGAGGCAAGGACGTACGTGGGTTCCCAAGGAATCCCCCAAAGGTTTCCCTTCCGGTGCAACAAGACCAAGACCACGAGCTCGGCAGGACGGATGTCATCGCCGAGCCCACCACTGCGTCACACCCTGAAGCTTTGCAGGCGAAGACCACCTTTAGTCAGGATAGGATGTACCTCCTGCCCCCTTTCAAATTTGGCCGTTGTGGGATCCCTTCCTGCCTATGCGATAAGGGAAGAGGACCGAGGCCACTATAAATAGGGACTAGGTTCCACCGTAGAAGGGGATCGATCAGTCGACAACACATCAGTTCATCCCCACCGAGAGCCCTCATGAGGATGCTCAACCATTGTACTAGTTCATCCACAACCTCCTCGTGAGGCCAATCCACCCAAAGCAGGAGTAGGGCTTTACACCGCAAGGTGGCCCGAACCTGGGTAAATCTATGTGTCCACCTACCTTCCTGTTCGCACGTACTCGATAAGGCTAGGCCGTAGGGAGACGAGCGTGAGACCTTGAGCTGGTTGGGATCTTCGCACATGCCCCAGAGTTCGAACCTTGTTGGGTCCGTGGAGCCCCGATTCCGACATTTGACGCGCCAGGAAGGGGCGTGTCATAATCTGCCTCCGGTTCCACGTCGTCCCCACTATCGGCGTTCTGGGACCGGGGGTACTCAGACTTGCCTGCCTGCAGCCCAGCGCGTGGCTTACCACAACGGCCCGATACGGTCCAGCAACAAGTCTCTCAAGTCAAGGCCCTCGCGAGAGCCCCCCGCCTCGCGGGGAGGATAACGTCAAGACCTCCGGAGAGTGGCATCCCCCCAGGCTGCCTCCTGAGGAGCGGAGATTCCTATGCAAGTGTCCTGCCTCCCGAGGCCGGGATGACGTGGGTTCTGACGGCAAAGCCACGCGGGCGCTAGCGGGCGCAGGAGGAGGACAGTTTCCTCTTTCGTGCTAAGGAGACAAGGACGTACGCGGGTTCCCAAGGAATCCCCCAAAGGTTTCCTTCCCGGTGCAACGAGGCCGAGACCACAAGCTCGGTAGGACGGATGTCATCGTCGAGCCCACCACTGCGTCACACCCCGAATCTTTGCAGGCGAAGACCACCTTTAGTCAGGATAAGATGTACCTCCTGTCCCCTTTCAATTTTGGCTGTTGTGGATCCCTTCCCACCTGTGCAATAAGGGAAGAGGACCATGGCCCCTATAAATAGCCACCAGCTCCCATCGTAGAAGGCAGGTTGAGTGGAGCTAGTTCATCACCACCAAGGGCCCTCATGAGGCCATCCCACCATTGTACTAGTTCATCCTTAGCCTCCTCGTGAGGCCAATCCACCACAAAGCAGGAGTAGGGTTTTACACCGCAAGGTGGCCCGAACCTGGGTAAATCTCTGAGTCCACCTTCTTCCCCCCTTGCACTTACTCAACGTAGTTAGGCCGTAGGGTGACAAGCTTGAGAATCTGAGCCGGACAAGATCCTCGCACACGACCCAGTGTTCGAACCTTGTTGGGTTTTGCGGAGCCCCGTTTCCGACACTTGGCGCGCTAGGTAGGGGAGTGTCGAAATCTTTCTTCGGTTCAACCTCGTCTCCGCTCCGTCGCCCCCATGGCAGACGCCGGCCGAGTTCGTGCCCAGCGCAAGGCCACTCGCGTCGCCCAGACTACGCCTGTGGGCCGCGGCGCCCCGCTCCGCTTCGTCTCTCCGGCAGCCAACGCCGTTACCGACCCGACTGCTCAGGAGCAGCAGGACTCGCCGCTACCACCCTCTGAGTGGCGCGACAGCTACACCACCACACCGTCCCCCGTTCTTGCTGCAGCGTCGCCTTCTCACTCACGCCGCGGATCAGCGAGCGCACCAACTGTGCTGCTCATGGCGCGCGAGCTGCTGTGCTACCACCCAGACGACGATCACTCCGAAGACTGGCTCAGCCACGTCGCCGAGCCTGCCGACGCCGCTAGTGAAGCCCCGGCACTCGCTCGCTCGCCCCTCCCCCCGCTCTTCCGGGCGGGCGATGCGGCTCGCGGCGCGCCGCCTCCTCCTTCCCTATGAAGGGCTGACCGCGGGGCCAGGTGCGAAACGCGCCCCCGTGACCCGCCGCGCGCGGCACCAGCACGCGCGTAGGGCGAGGCAAGCTACCAGATGATGCCGCGGCTACAAGATGGAACCCGTGCGCTCCCCACGAAGCCCAACCTGGCAAACAAGTGCACCAAGGTCGAGGCAGGCCGCATCTCCCACCGTGCTCTCCCGCAGGCAAACCATAAGGACAAGAAGGCCAAGGCCAAGGAGGCGAAACACAAGGACTCCGTCGGGCTGGCAGCCGCGCCCGAAGCAAAGAGCGGTCGAGGCCCGGAGAAGCCCCCCAGGGGCAGCCGCCCGTTCTGCGTCTGCCACTACACCAACACACACAACACAAACAGCTGCCTGGAGCTCCGGGAGCTTCGCGACGAGCGCTTCAGCCACTGCCCCGAACATCGCAACCAAGGCAATGGCCGTTGGGACAACTGCGACCAGCGACAAAACCGGCGAGACTGGCCTCACGAGGGTCATTGGCGACGCGAACCTCGCGATGTACCTGGGCGCGACCATCTTCGGGAGGCTCGCCCTCAGGGTAGGGCTGGCCTTCCTCCGCTGCCGCGACCACCAAGCAAGGACGACGACCAGCAGGATACCGAGGCTGGGAGCTTCTAGGAGCCCCGCGCGATCTCCTAGGCGGTGCGCGGGTCCCAGCCTCCAACCGCGCCATCAGGCACCTCCTGCCAAAGAGTCGCCTGGGGGCTGGAGCCCCCACCGCCGGCGTCTCCGGCCCCATGTGCATAGCTGGGGCGCCTCCCCCTTCTGCATAGGAGGGCGCGCCCAGTGCCTCCCTCCGGACGGGCTCGGGGGCTGCCACCTGAAGAGCTCATGACCGACCGACGCAACGGGGGAAGAACTCGGGCAACACCAGGAGGCGTGCTACGACGCACGACCCCGCGAGCAAGGATCAAGGCGCAAGGCGTCACGAGTACGGGAGTCTGGTGCTCCCGAGGGCGGCGAGCAGCAGAAAACGCAAGTCGCACGAGCCCCGCGAGGTGCCTTTGCTCCACGAGCCCTTAAGGCATGAGGAAGACGAGCGCTTCAGCCACCGCCCCGAACCCCTCGCATGTAGATGGACCCCCGCGGCACGCGTCGACAAGCGGCCAGCAGCTTCAGCAGTGGCGTGGCCACCAGGTGACCTTTTGGGTTGTCCGTGCCAAGCAATTCTCTGTATTTTGCATCGCCCTGAGCGGGTGCCCTTTGAATACATAACGGATTTGGCTAACCCCCACTCAAGATGATGTTGTTGTCTAAGCCTTAGGCTCTGGTACATCGCCACTACCGGGGGCTGGCGCACCCCCACGACCGCCCCGCGATGGTTTTGCACGGGGGCTGGGCACGACGTCTGCGTAGGATCCGTCCTCGCAGTGAATCGTCGAAAAATCTAGGCACCCGAGCTCTGACCCATGGGCTGGCCACCCGTGTTGGTTATCTACCTTAGTGCCATGCCCCCTTAGTGAACCGTCGCGGGCAAAGGAACAAAAGACGGCTTGGCTCACGCTACAGCAGAGTGGACGACTTGTCCCATGTAGACGTGCCCCTACGGACGCGCGGGGTGCGTCACGACGCTCATGTTTGGGCCGTAGGGCACACAGCCGCTGAACACGCAACTGGTGAACAACGGCTCCCATGCAGACGTGCCCTTACGGACGCGCGGGGCGCGCCACGGCGCCCATGTTTGGGACGTGAGGGCACGCAACCGCACTCTTGTGGCCACGCGGTGTGAGATGGCGCTCGCACACGGGCCGCTCCCGCACCGAAATGTGCGGGAGCATCTGAAGACCAGATTAGGAGGTCCTGAGCCTCGTGCCTATGGTATGAACAACGACTTGTCCCATGCAGACATGCCACTACGGACATGCGAGGTGCGTCACGGTGCTCATGTTTGGGCTGTAGGGGCACGCAACCACTGAGCACGCAACTGGTGAACAACGGCTCCCCTGCAGACGTGCCCTTACGGATGCGCGGGGCGCGCTAGGACGCCCATATTTGGACTGTAAGGGCACGCGACAACACTTCTGTGGCCACACGGTGTACTATGGCATTCATGCATGGGATGCTCCCGCACCAAAATGTGCAGAAACATCTGAAGACCGGGCTGGGAACTCCTGAGCCATGCGCCTGGGGTGACCACCCAATTATCGCCGCCGTGACACTCTCACGTAATAATGAGTTTGGGGTTGTACATGCTCTGGACCCCCCCAAAGTGGAAGCCCACGACGAGCCGCGTCGTGGCCGCAGAGGGAAGGGCTCCCGCCCACGCCCAGTGGAGGACCCCATGCTCCATGCTTGGGAGAAGACAAAACGCGTACCGGGGTCACTCCCCCGATCGAAGTATGGAATCGGTGCTCGGATCCGTCCCGGCGGCACTGGAAGTTCAGAGACCGAGCTCCGGCTCGTGGGCATGTCACTCGCACATCGCCCCTCCAGGGTCTTGAGGCCCGCCCTTCTCGCGTAATGCCCGGATGCAAGCGGGGACACCGAAATGCTGGCGGACGTGCGCATAACATTTGGAATGGGATGACTTCTTTGCAGGACCTTCATTCGGAGGCCCCGTGGGGCAGGCCTCGCGAGCAGCGCTCCTCCGGCATGGGCCGCCCATGCGCCCAAGGCTGACGCCCAAGCGCCATGCCTCAGGAGCTCTTGCAACCTCAACTCTTGAGTTTAAAGGACGCACTCCCCCTCACCATGCTCGCAGGACCAGCACAGACACTACAGGAAAGGAAAAGCAACACAGAAGGAGGGGAGTTGGGCTCCCGCGGCGGTGCCCCCAAGAGCCAGACGCTGGCGTGGCCTCAGCTTCACAAACGAAACCGTCACGAGGGCACCTACCTCGGGAGGATCGAGTGAGCAGCAGGCGCCGAGGAGCCGCGCAGCGTTCCCGAAGCCCCCCCTGAGGAGGGTTCGAGGCGGAGCAGCAGCCCAACAAGGAGAGCATAGGTGCGAGGAGGCGCACAGGGGCTGCCGCCCTGAGGCCTCCGCCGCGCGCCGGAAGCAAGAACCTCAGAAGCCGTTCGCCGCAGACCCCCGCTGGCCGGGGCGCAGGAGGCGCACAAAGAAAACAAAGAATCACGCGAAGGAAATAAGGATGTTCAAAGCGCGACGGACTACTACTATGCAAAAGCAAGGTATCATACATACGTTTAACATCCCACAGGGGCCAAATGGTTCATGATGCAACAGGGATAAAAGAGAAGAAGTTCAGACAGAAGAAGCGTTGTCTCCGTCGTGGCTCCTGGAGGACTCGATGCCGGAGCTGCCACCCCCCTCGGATGGCGTCTCCGGGGCAAACCACTCGATCAGGGACTCTACGTGCTCGCGCACCTCATCCCCGAGGGGCCTCCGGAGCGCCTCAGGCACCGGCTCCAACGCGCGGGACAGGTCGAATGCGGGGGCATGGCGGCGTAGCTTGGAGAATACGCGCATCAACGCGTTGTCCAGGAGGTCACGCGCGCTGGACTCAACCTCCTCATCCACCTAGGATACGCCGGACTCAAGCGCCTCCACCACCTTCTGGAAGAAGGTGAGGTAGCCTCCGTCGCCGTGCGCAAATGGCAACGCGGGTGCCTCCCTGACTAATCGGCGGACCGCGCTGTCTGCGCGGTGGGCGAGGTCCTGGTACTGCTTGGCGCACTCTGCCTCCATTATCTTCGCGTGCGCCGTGTCGTCCTTGGCCGCCTGGACGGCGTTCGCGGCCTCTTCAACTTGGGCCTCGAATGATGCCAGCTCCGCCTTGGCGTCCACCTCACCGCACAAAGCGGCTTGAAGAGCGGCCTCGGCGTCCAGCAGCTGGGTCCTGTGGGCGTCCGCCTCGCCCTGGAACGCGTCAAGCATGCGCCTCTTGGGCATGGGGGCCCTGAGGAAGATCTGCGATCAGACTAGACAAGACAGACAGGATGCACAAGAAGAGCAAAGGCACCGGCACACTTACTCATCAGTGGTGGTCCAGCGCCGGCGCGCCTGCACCGGCTTGGAAGCTTGGCCACCACCGCTCCCCGGAGGCGGCGGCGGCGCAGAGGACCCCGCTCATGCTCCGGCGCCGGCCGCACTCCCCCTGGACGCCATCAGAGGAAGGTCAGGGGAAGAAGGCGGTTTTCCAACAAAGCGGATGGGCAGCGATGGAAAGAGACTCACAAGAAGGCAAGCGAGGATGGAACTTCCCCTCGGGCGAGGCGGGTTTATAGGCGCAACCGCAGTCCCCGAGGCATCGTGGGGAGCAGAGGCGACGTGAGCCCCTCAGGCGCCACGTGCGGTACTCAGCTCGTGGGCGTCTCTGCCTCGCATCGCCTCGGTTCCCCTGGCAAGTCACTTCGGCGTGGGCCCGAGGCGACGAGAGAGCAGGAAGGCGACGACAATCGAGGTAGAGCAATGATGACCAACGTGGCGCGCAGGCCGTGAATCGACCCGACCCGGGGCGGTTCTCGAGGCCTCGCGGAGAAGGAGGAGTCCAGCGACTTACCGGGTGCCTCGCGCCGGGCCAACAGGCGGTTTGGAGCCCGCGGCGTTTCGCCCTGTGCTCCTTGCCTTCGCTTCGAAGTCAGGGCCGACACGCCTTGGGCCCGGTGGCTACTATCGGCGTTTTGGGACCGGGGGTACCCAAACTTGCCTGCTTGCGGCCTAGCGCGTGGCCCACCACAACGGCCCTGTATGGTCCAGCAACAAGTCTCTCAAGTCAAGGCCCTCGCGAGAGCCCCTCGCCTCGTGGGGAGGACAACGTCAAGACCTCCGGAGAGTGGCATCCCCCCAGGCCACCTCCCAAGGAGCGGAGATTCCTATGCAAGTGCCCTGCCTCACGAGGCCGGGATGACGTGGGTTCTGACGGCAAAGCCAGGCAGGCGCCAGCGGGCGCAGGAGGAGGACAGTTTCCTCTTTCATGCTAAGGAGACAAGGACGTACGTGGGTTCCCAAGGAATCACCCAAAGGTTTCCTTCCTGGTGCAACAAGGCCGAGACCACGAGCTCGGCAGGACGGATGTCATCGCCGAGCCCACCACTGCGTCACGCCCCGAAGCTTTGCAGGCGTAGACCACCTTTAGTCAGGATAAGATGTACCTCCTGTCCCCTTTCAAATTTGGCCATTGTGGATCCCTTCCCGCGTGTGCAATAAGGGAAGAGGACCGTGGCCCCTATAAATAGCCACCAGCTCCCATCGTAGAAGGCAGGTTGAGTGGAGCTAGTTCATCACCACCAAGGGCCCTCGTGAGGCCATCCCACCATTGTACTAGTTCATCCTTAGCCTCCTCGCGAGGCCAATCCACCACAAAGCAGGAGTAGGGTTTTACACCGCAAGGTGGCTCGAACCTGGGTAAATCTATGAGTCCACCTTCTTCCCCGCTTGAACTTACTAGACATAGTTAGGTCGTAGGGTGACAAGGTTGAGAATCTGAGCCGGACAAGATCCTCGCACACGCCCCAGTGTTTGAACCTTGTTGGGTTTTGCGAAGCCCCGATTCCGACACCCGCTTCGTCGCTCCCTTGGCCGACGCCCGCCGAGTCCGCGCCGAGCACCGGGCTGCTCGCGACGCCCAGACGGCGCCCGTGGGATGCGGCGTCCTGCGCCGCTCCATCTCTCCTACGGCCTACGCTGCTGTCGGATTTCGGGCTCTGCAAAACCCTTTAGATTCGAACACGGGGGCGTGTGCGAAGATCCCCAGCAGCTTCGCCCAACCTAGCTCGCTACACGATGAACATAGCAATGAACTCGCATGATGATGAGGAAGGGAATGAACATGACAGTTTACCCTGGTTCGGGCCGCTGCGAAGCATAATACCCTACTCCTGCTTTGGTGGATTGCCTCTCTGGGAGGTATGGTGGATGAACTAGTACAATGTTTCAGGGCCTCATGAGGGCGCTCCTGAGGTGCTCGGGGCCCTTTGTGGCTCGGTGGTGGATGAGTGGTGGAGTGTAATCGGATGGGCTCGGATCCCTCTCTACGGTGCAGCCTACCCTCTATATATAGCGGTGGCTCGGGTCCTCTTCCCTTATCGCATTGGCGGGAAGGGATCCCACAACGGCCAATTTTGAAGGGGGACAGGAGTACATGCCCTCCCTGCCCAAAGGCGGTCTTCGCCTGCAAAGTGGCTGGTGATGATGCAGAGGTGGGCTCGGCGATGACATCCGTCCTGCTGGGCTGGTGGTCGTGGTCTTGTTGCACCGAAGTGGAAACCTTTGGGGGATTCTTTGGGTGCCCGCGTACATCCTTCCCCCCTTTGCACTAAAGGGGAAACTGTGCCGCCTGGCGCGCTGGTGCCCGCCTGGCGCCCGCCTGTCCTTCTGTACGTCACCTTTGACTCCTGAGGCTGAGCCTTGCATAGAGATCTCCGCTGCCTCGGGAGGGGGCCTGGGGAGGCCCTTCCCTTGGCGGTCCTGACGCTGCTCCTCCTCGCGAGGCTAGGGCCCCCGCGAGGGCCTTGTCCTAAACGGGGCCACACCTGGCCGTGTTTGGTTGATGGAGTGGGCCATGCCCTGGGCCGCAGGCAGGCAGGTCTGGGTACCCCCGTTCGCAGAACGCCGACAGTAGCCCCCGGGACCAAGGCGCGCTGGAGCTGGCTTATGGGCGAAGGCTTGTGGTCGGCCCGAAGCGTCGCGGGCCCCAAACGCCTGCGGGCCAGGCTTTATATGCGGCAGCCCGGGGACTAGGCGCCCCTTCTTCCCCGCACCGGACCGGCCATAGCGAGGTTTGCCGAGTCTCCCGGCACTCGTCTCCAAGCCGCCTTTGTCTCCCATCGGTTCCGCTCTCTGTTCTCCCTTCCGGTGTGGTTCTCGTCCCTTCTGTCGAGTCCCCGTGCGCCGCGGTGCTTCCCCCCCTTTTCCTCTTTGCCATGCCTCCGAAGGGGGTGAAAGGCGGATGCTCGAGGGGCCCGACGAACGCAGTGGCGCCTAAGCCCGCGCTGGGCCAGTCGTCGGTGGTGAATTTCGAGGGGTTGGAGAACGTTCAGCTGGTGGTCGCCGCCGGCTCCAACGAGTGGGGGGCCACCAAGATCTGGCCAGGTTCGCGGCCTCGGGCGAGCTGGTGGCCTCCGCTGTTCCCCTTCATATCCATGCCCTCCTCTCGGGCGTACTGCCGCCATTCTCAAGCTTCCTCTCCGCTGTGCTTTCGCATTACCAGATCCGCGTGCTCCACCTTGACCCTGGCTCTCTCGTCCTCCTCTCGGCCTTCGCGTTCCTGTGCGAGGCCTTTGTTGGTGTTTTTCCCTCCGTGGCTTTGTTACTCCACTTCTTCTCTCTCGAGTTGGCTTCGGAGGGACAGTGTTCCGGATGCGTGTCCTTGAGAACGGCAGACGCATCTGCTCGGGGGGCCCTCGACGCCGGGCTCTCCCCAGAAGCTGAAGGGTTCCGGCGGCAATGGGTGTATGTTGATATTGCCGAGGCCGAAGCTCTGTTTCAGCCCCCGCTGACCCCCGCAATGCCGAATCGTGGGTGGGAGCATGAGAAGCTTGCCGACCCTGGGCTTGCGCCGGTCCTAGCTAGGCTGGCGAGGCTGAGGCAGGCGGGCGTGACGATGGCGATGGTGATGCGGGAGTTCACCCGCCGGCGAATTGCTCCTCTTCAGCGCCACTCCCGCCTGATGTGGGCCTTCGCGGGTCCCCGTGACCCAATGAGGATCCAGGACCCGCCTCTTTCCCCTGACGTCCTGCGCGAGCTTCTCCGCCGCCTGACTGGTGGTGAACCCGACGAGCTTCCCCGGGGGGGCCTCCCCTTGTACAACTACCAGGACCGGGAAGCTCTTGTCGCAAAGATGCCGCGTTTCGACGAGTGGGGGCTCCTCCCTCCGGAGGAGACGCGCCCCCAGAGTGCGCCCTCCTTGGGGGCCCCATCCTCCAGGAGCTCGGAGGGCGGAACCCATCCTGAGGCCGAGGTGGGTCGCCCCTTGCTGCCCGTTCCTCCGGCCCCCGCCCCGGATCAGCCCAAGGCCGGAGGTGGCGCGCGGCCGGCGATGAAGGCCGCTGTCTCCGCCGCCGAGCATCAACCGCCGATCGTCGGTTCTTCGCCCCCCGGCTCCCGCGCCGGCCGGAAGAGGAAGAAGCCCGGGAGCAGCCGCTTCTCGGCGCCGTGGGCTCCGGTGAAGAAGAACTATATCGCCGTAGATGAGTAAGTGCCTGCGCCCCCTTTCGTCCTCCTCTTCGACGCCTTCCTTTTGAGCTTTTATTCCGCAGGCTCCCCACTGGCGATGAGAGAGGCGGGTCGGCATTGCCCGCTCCTGCGGCCGCCGAGCCCCTTGCGGTTTCTTCTCTTGTGGGCCGCGGGGTCCAGCCCACTGAGGCGCCCATGCCTGAGTCTGGTTCGACGTCTGGTGGCCTCGAGGGCGAGCCCCCCGTGGTCCTCCTCGCCTGCGGCCTCAGGCTCCCCAGAACGGGGCCTTTTCCCTTGCCGGTGGCCCCTTCCGGGGTCACGCCGTGCTGCACCTTCAGGCTCCGTTTGGTCGGCGACGATGGGCCCCAGGGGGCGCGTCCTTCTTCCGGAATGCCTGCGCGGGAGCCCCCGGCCCCTGAGCACGCGTTCGGGCTGGAAGGCTCCTCGCGCACCTCCCCCGTTGGCCATGGGGAAAGTGGGAGCTCTGGTTGGCCGCTTGAACCTGCTGACGACCTGAGCGCCGCACCGTGGGGCTTGCTCCATACCGCGGCGGACGCGCTAAGGCGCCTGGGGGTGGGGCACACCAACAATGACGCCCGCCTGGAGGAGAAGCGCCAGCGCCTCGCGCAGGGATGGCACCAGCTCAAGGTCGCCGTGAATCTCAGCCGTGTACAGCGTGAGTGCGCCCGCATGAAGGTCGAGAAGTCTCTTGCCGCGGCGGTGGAGGCCCGCTAGCGCGCTCTTGCCGAGGCTCAGGAGGCCGATTGCCGGCGCAGGGCCTCCGAGGATCGCCTCAGGGAGCTCCAGGCCTTCAACGCGGACCTTGAAAGACAGATTCAGATGCGGAGGGCCACACTCGAGGGCCCGCCAGCTGAGTTTCCCCCCGCCAGCGCGAGCCCCTGAGCGCCTGTCGACTCGTTGGCGTTGGAGGCGCTGGAGCAGAGCCTGGAACAGGAGAGGCTGGAGGTGAGGGAGCGCCAAGCGTCACTTGCCGAGGAATCCCTTGCCTCCCGCGAGGCGAAGTTCCAGGAGGAGGTCGACAACAAGGTGGCGGAGGTTTGGCGTTCCCTTCTCCAAGACTACCGCGCGAAGCTGAAGCTCCAGGAGTCTCGTTTCCTCGAGCACCGCGACCAGCTGAAAGGCGAGGTTGATGCCCTCAAGAGAAAGTTAAATCAGGAGGAGAGGCGCCGGCGAGCCGCGATGGACGCCCAGGCTACCGCCGAAGCCGAGCTGGCTTTTCTTTATAAACAAGTGAAAGGCGCCGCTTCCCTAGTAGAAGAGGCTTCCGAGGAGGCGGGCCGTGCTTGCGCCCTCCAGCACGAGCGCTCCCTGATGTTCCAGTCTCTCGAGAGGAGAGCCACCCGGGCCTTGGGCGACGTCTGTGGCGCGAGCGTCTCGAGCCCCTTGGTCCCAGACGACGCCGGGTACCTGGCCTTCTTTTCCAGGGTCGTGGAGTGCCTTGAGGAGGGCGCGGAGAAGATCCGCGCGCTTGTGAAGGAGAAGCGCCGTGACCTCCTTGAGCGGGGGGCTTCGAATGTCTTCAGCCACCTCCTTCGCCTCAACCCGCACTTCGATTTTGGAGAGGTGCTAGGTCCTATGCCTTAAGCAGCTCGCGATGCCCTCGCCGAGCGGGTTAAGGACCATGTGGATGACCTGATAACGGGGCTTGCTTCCGACGAGGCCGAGTGCGGTGCCTAAGCCTGGGTGTGTAGGGCTGTCTCCAGATGGCGGCGGCGAGAGTTTCGGCGACGGCGCGCCCCCTCGAGTAGTCTTCTTGTTCTCCTGACAGGGTTATGCATGAGGCCTAATGGCAACTTTTGTGTATTTTGAAAGTACCCTTAAGTATGTTCCCCGATGACGTGGTGTGAGGCGCCGTGCTTCCTTTGATCCGGGGTCGCTGCCAGTCTGGCTGTCGCGCTTGTGGGGGTGGCGACGATCTAGCTCGCGCTGCGTGGCGCGGCCGGACTGCCCTTGTAGCCTGCGGTTCCGTCTGGGGCGCTTCCTCCTTGCTTGTCGGACGGTTTGGGGGCCCTTTCGGCACTCTGCGTCTGCAGGTCCCAGTCCCGCGCATTTCCCCACCACCGTTAGGTATGACCGGAAGCCAAGGACGCACTTCACGGGGCGAGGCCCTGACTCCCCAAATGCCGACCGGAAACTAGGACGGCATCAGGGTGGCCGAGTGGCTATATGACCGGTAAGGCTCCTGAGGCGTGCTGCTCAGGAGCCCCCCTTGACGCTCGAACCGCTCTACATCGACAGGTCCCAGTCCGGCACATTTCCCCACCACTGTTAGGTACGACCGAAAACCAAGGACGCACTTCACGGGGCGAGGCCCCGACTCCCCTAATGCCGACCGGAAACTAGGACGGCATCAGGGTGGCCGAGTGGCTATATGACCGGTAAGGCTCCTGAGGCGTGCTGCTCAGGAGCCCCCCTTGACGCTCGAATGATCCCCCATTCTGTTCCTCCGGTTGCCGCCCCAGGAGGCCCAGGGGCCTCCCGAGACTCCATGCGACGATGTCGCACGGCTTTTCTCAAAACGCCAATCCAGAAAGAGAAGAACTCAATATCGGTAAAACGAGAAATCAAGGAGAAAAAGTCCCCGCCCTTCTTTTCTTTTAAAACATAGGGTCATGAAACCCTCGAGCTTTTGATAGGTTCAAACACAAAAAGGGGCCATCGAAGGCTGCAACTTGGAATACAAAAAGAGCGAGAAAACGGCCGCGTCCGGCTTTTTAGGGTTGCCCCTGTCTTCGTCTTCCCCCAGTGCTGAGCATAGGGCATTCACATTGCATGGGCATAGCCATTGATGGGCAGTGTTGACTTCTCCGCCAGCTCTGGGCTGTGGCTGCCACATTGCGTGGGAGGAACCCTTCCGCGTCCTCGGGGGGCTCCGGGCGTATACAGCCCACTCATTATTACGTGAGAGTGTCACGGGTTGATGTAGGTCCTGGGGGTGTATAGGGAGCTCCATGCCTCGCGGACACGAAGCCCACTCCCAGCCCCCGGGCTCGTTGCGGCGAAGTGAAGTCTGCCCTGGGCGGGCCCTTGAGCATAGGGGAAGCCCCTTGCGCTCTCTGGCTGGAAGACCCGCCCCAGAAGAAGATCCCGGGCTCCCCGGGCGGTGCCCCAGCGCGCCTCGGTGGGGTCCCCGGGGTTCCCATGCTGGTACTCGGGGCCCTACCCCCAGGTCGGGCGAGCCGGGCCTGGGGACATAGGCAAGTACATGGTCGCCCGCTGGTGATCGAACGAAACCCGACCCGGAGACATGGGCGTATGTTCCACCCTCCGTCTCTGAGCGAGCGTCGCGCACCCTGGAGACAAGGGCACATGTTCCACCCTTCGCCCCCAGGATAGAATCGTCTGGCCCAGGGGCATGGGCGTGTGTTCCACCCTTCGTCCCCAAGCTGGAGCCTCTCGACCCGGGTACGAGGGCGCATGTTCTACCCTTTGTTCCCAGGCGAGTGACCCCCGGTCCCCAGACCCAGACGTCTGCTCAAGGCAGCCTCCTGCCAGCGGGCGCGCCTCGCGATGGTCCCCGGCCCGAGCACCATCGCGCGGCCAGCCCCGCAAGGCGCCCCCACAGGGTCGCACATACCTGTCGGCGCGGGGGCTGCTCGCGAAGTCGCGTGTGCGCCTCCTGTTGTCGTGGTAGCCGGAGCTGCTCCCTTCGTGGCCCGGGCGCGCCGCGACATGGTCGTTGTTGAGTCGCACGAGATCCCGGGCGCCGGTGTAGCCGAGCCTCCGGTCTTCCTCCCTGGTTCCGGCAAGCATGCTGGGAGGCGTGAGGCTACGCCCCCCTCATGCGGCCGGGACCTGCGCCCCCGGCAGCTCGAGCCAGGTCCCTGGTGAGGGCGGACCGCCGCAGATGTCCCGATCGCGCCCGTGTGGACCCAGCGCCGTGGGCTCTGGTCGTGCGAGTCCGCGAACGTGGGCCCCGGCGAGGCGCACCCAGGTTTCGTTGGCGATGGTGTTGCACCCCAAGGCGCGCATCGCCTCGCTGGTTCGGCGGTCGAGGGCGGCCCGTTGGCGCTGTAGCTCGTGCGCCACGAGGAGCGCGACACGTCTGTGTGTTGGGTCTTGACAAACTTGGAAGAGTGACGGCGCAGCCCGAGCGCGGGGGAGGGCCGGGGTGACAGGGGCGTGCCATGCGGTCGGTGAAGTAGACAGCCCGGCCGGCGTCAGCGCCAGCTGACGGGGTGGCAGAGCGCCGTGGGACGTTACGGCCCGCCTGCGCCGGCCGCGCCACGCGGGCGGCTCGCTGCTCCGCACGGACCCGATGTCGTCCTGCCATGGGTGCGACGAGCGTAGGCGAGACGAGACCGGAGGAGGATTTCGACACGCCCCCTACCTGGCGCGCCAACTGTCGGATTTTGGGCTCCGCAAAACCCTTAAGATTCGAACACGGGGGCGTGTGCGAAGATCCCCAGCAGCTTCGCCCATCCTAGCTCGCTACACGATGAACACAGCAATGAACTCGCATGATGACGAGGAAGGGAATGAACATGATAGTTTACCCAGGTTCGGGCCGCTGCGAAGCGTAATACCCTACTCCTGCTTTGGTGGATTGCCTCTCTGGGAGGTATGGTGGATGAACTAGTACAATGTTTCAGGGCCTCATGAGGGCGCTCCTGAGGTGCTCGAGGCCCTTTGTGGCTCGGTGGTGGATGAGTGGTGGAGTGGAATCGGATGGGCTCGGATCCCTCTCTATGGTGCAGCCTACCCTCTATATATAGCGGTGGCTCGGGTCCTCTTGCCTTATCGCATGGCGGGAAGGGATCCCACAACGGCCAATTTTCTAGGGGGACAGGAGTACATGCCCTCCCTGCCCAAAGGCGGTATTCGCCTGCAAAGTGGCTGGTGATGATGCGGAGGTGGGCTCGGCGATGACATCCGTCCTGCCGGGCTGTTGGTCGTGGTCTTGTTGCACCGAAGTGGAAACCATTGGGGGATTCTTTGGGTGCCCGCGTACATCCTTCCCCCCTTTGCACTAAAGGGGAAACTGTGCCGCCTGGCGCGCTGGTGCCCGCCTGTCCTTCTGTACGTCACCTTTGACTCCTGAGGCTGAGCCTTGCATAGAGATCTCCGCTGCCTCGGGAGGGGGCCTGGGGAGGCCCGTCCCTTGGCGGTCCTGACGGTGCTCCTCCTCGCGAGGCTAGGGCCCCCGCGAGGGCCTTGTCCTGAACGGGGTCACGCCTGGCCGTGTTTGGTTGATGGAGTGGGCCATGCCCTGGGCCGAAGGCAGGCAGGTCTGGGTACCCCCGTTCCCAGAACGCCCACAGCTGCCACCGGCCCAGCTACTTACGAGCAGTGGGACTCATCGCTACCACCCTCCGTGCGGCGTGGTGGCCGCACTGCGACTCCGTCCCTCACTCCCGCTCTGACGTCGACCCCCCGCGCTCGCCATGGGATGTCAAGCACGCTGGCCGCGCTGCGCGAGGTGCGTAAGGAGCCTTGCGGTCGGTTCATCGTGCGTTTCGCGGCCCCCAAGGCTCGCGTGGCTGCCTGCACCCTCGGCGGATCACGGGCACCCACGTCAGGCCGCCATGTCAAGCAGTTTCTCCGGCAGGCGGGCGCAGCCCAGCCACGGCCAGAGGCCCTGCAGGGCAGGGCTAGGCCAGTGACCGACATCACCTTGGACTCCAGGGACCATGCCAGGACTACGGTCGTCGCTGGTGCACTCCCCATGCTATGCACGCCCACCATCAACAACGTTGCGGTCACCAAGACCCTCATCGACTGCGGCGCCGGCCTCAACATCTTCTGCGTGGAGGCCTTCGACATGCTCCATGTGCCTTACGACCAGCTCGCGCCTACCAGGTCCTTCTCACGGGTGATCCAGGGCTTGACCACCCCTTTGGGGCAGGTGCGCCTCCCGGTCACCTTCTGCACTCGCAACAACTACCGCATCGAGTTGATCGACTTTGATGTGGCTCACATCGGCCTCCCGTACAATGCCATCCTGGGGTATCCGGCCATCGCCAAGTTCATGGCGGCAACGCACCCAGTCTACAACATCATCAAGATGCATGGTAGCAGCGGCATCATCTCTGTGACTGGAGACACCAAGGACACAGTTCGGGCCCTCAAGCTCGTCTACAAGGCTGCAGTGGCCTCATGTTCCGGCACCGAGGGCGCCACCCAGGCTCCGGAGGCCGCAGCGGCCTCGCGCCCCAGCGACGAGGGCGACACGCTGGCTCCTAAGGCCGCAGCGGCCTTGTGCCCCGGCGCCGAGGGCGCCGTGCAGGCTCTAGAGGCCGCGCCCGCGAAGAAGAAACAACGGTTCTCTCACGACCAGGCTCAGACGAAGCAGGTGTTTGTTTACGGCGGGAGCTCGGGCTCCACCTTCACCATTGGCACCGGCCTCCCCCCGAAGCAGGAGAAGGCACTGGTCGACTTCCTCTGTGCGAACAAGGACGTGTTTGCGTGGTGGCCGTCCGACCTGGTGGGCGTCCCGAGGGAGGAGATCGAACACCACTTAATGGTGTGTACTAACGCACGCCCTGTAAAGCAGAAGGCAAGGCGACAAGCACAACAAAAGCAAGCATTCATCGTCCAAGAGGTCCGCAAGCTGCAGGAAGCCGGTGTCATTCAAGAAGTGCGATACCCGGATTGGCTGGCCAACCTTGTGATCGTCCCCAAGAAGGGTGGGAAGGAACGCATGTGCGTCGACTTCACGAGCCTCAACAAGGCTTGTCCACGGGAACCCTTCCCGCTGTCGCGCATCGACCAGATCGTGGACTCCACTGCTGAGTGCGATCTGCTGTGCTTCTTGGATGCTTTCTCAGGTTACCACCAAATCAAGATGGCAGTGGAGGATGTCGAGAAGACGGCCTTCCTCTCCCCGTGCAGCGCGTATTGCTACACTTGCATGCCCTTTGGGCTGCGGAACGCTGACGCGACCTTCCAGCGGTTGATGCACATACGATTCAGAAAGTAGTTGCGTGTGCGATCTACGGCAAACAGTTTGTTCTTATGAACCGTTTGTGATTAGATAAGATAAGAGAAATGGTTACCAAAACTGCATACGTGTGTGAAGTACGGCATACAGTTCACTCGGATAAACTGTGTGCGCTGATACAGCAGAACACAAATGATTCGGCATAACAAGATGTGTGCGATATACAACAAACAAGTGAGTAATGGTAATTCTGTACGAACACCAGATATAACACAGACGATTGGTGCTAATAACATGTGTGTGTTGTTGGGAAACGTTTGCTGGTTTACAACTGTCAGCGATTGATGAAATCATCACCGACGGGTTTCGTAGTTTTGTCCGTGTGTACTGTGATTCGCTCTGTCTGCACAACATCAATGCTGCGCCTACACAACAACAACATATGTACTTATAAGAACATGATTGCATAAACAAAAAACAACAAAATGCAATTTCAAATATTGTATCACAAATACCAGCAATATTACAAGGTTCAAATTCCAGCATAACGAGGCCCAAATTGAAAGATTACAAGTTACAAACTGACATTAGAAATCAAATCCAATCTTCAGGATCCATGGGATCAAATATTTCTGCGAAGGGGTCATCCACCGAGAAGTCATATATCGGCTCGATAGAATCGCTTCCGAATAATCTTTCATCGGAACTTCCAAAGTGAAAATCAGCTTCTGCAGAGCCTTTTCCATTCCGTTGTAGACGCCTCCGCTGGTCAGTAAACCATCCATTGTGGCGCACTAAATATAGAGCAAACCTCATTACCTTGAGCACGCTTGCTTTCTGAACAAAAGAAACTGGCAAATTGAATCTCTGGATTGGTGCCTCGGTACTCGTTCAAAGTAATTTCCGTGAGATGGAATTCAAGGCATTCGATGGGATTGTTATATTGCGCCACCTTTTCCACACCAACTCCTGCTTGTATCTGCAAAGGAAGACAACATATCCGTGCTTAGATGAAGTATCAAACACTACGGGCCTCTTTGATTTTTCATGATTTATAAAATACACTAATAGATTGGCATGCCATCTTCGATCGTTCATGATTAACATCTCAAAAAAATGTATAGTACATATTTCATTGTAATCATGGGTAAAAGTACCAACAAATTGAACTCTGTTGTGGTTAAGAATTAACAGGAAAGGAACATCACCTCGACGTATAGCTTCTCTGTGCACGGAAAGCATATAAGGAACTTAACAACTTCATCTAGATTGGGGCCGATAGATTGTAGTGCCAAGATCTTCACTGTTAGCAGAGACAATGCGAGGCTTGTGGGAATCATTTTCTGGATGACAGCCGAACATAGATCAACAAAAACTAGATAAATTGTGATGTACAATAATAAGAATGAGAATAAGATTGTTGTACCTGAACGGGTGTGGATCCAGCTGTAACAAGTTCAGAGAATTCAGCACACGAATACCCCCAACACTGTCAATTTCGGTGCTCCAATGACCCTGATTCTTGTTCGACCTTCTTTATCAAGTACAAATAATCTCTCTAGGAAAGACGCATTCTCAATGACCATATCATGAAACTCCCCAACTGACAGCGTGTTGCGGCACCAGCCTTGCACATAAATCGTATGGAGATTCGTCGTAGCGATGTGGAGGCTACTGAACCCGAACATCATCTGAAGACAAACGTACTCAAGCCGTGTATAGACGCCGAGCAGGCGCTCCAAATCCGACTTCGAGATGCTGACGCCAATGAGCTCGAGCTGCTTCAGTTTAGGGAGATGAAGAGCATGCGCGGCATTAATCTTGGGGAAAAGGCACCGCATGAACGTAGCGCGGCGCAGCGTGGGCGTGAGGCAGAGGACGGACGGAGGCAGTGAGTGCCCATGTCCAGCATCAAAGTTGAGCTCCTCGAGCTGATCTAGGGCGGGGGATAAGAACCAGTCGTGAAACTTGGGTTCGGCCTTGCAGTTTGAACGGAAAGTGCCGATGGCAAGGCGTCTGACGGGAGCAGTGTGCGTGGCGAGGATGTGGGTCAATGCGTCCAAGCGTTTGTGATCCCCGCTGCAGAGCTCGTCGTCATCGAGGAGGTCAATGGGGGTGGAGTGCCATAGGGGGCGCCACCGCCTGGAGAGGATGGTGGTCTGCACGGCAGATTTGATGTGGAGGAGGGACATGATGGTTACCAACATCTCGTCGGGGATGCTGCTGATGAAGTCCACGCTCGCCGAAGGCTCGTGTGGTTCAGCCTCCACCCGTCCCCGCTTGTTGACCGCCTCATCGTCCATCAAAAAAGGAGGCGATCCGCGGCGGCGGCCCAAATAGATAAGACCGGAGGAGAAGGTGTAGCACTAATGGAGAACTTGGGAGAGAATAGGGCTGTGGGGGGAAGTCCAAGGTCCAATGGCTTGATTCCTGGTGAGCCAGCTGCGCCTATGCGGCGGACTGCTCGCACGCATCCCTCTGAGCCTGCGCGGCGGATTGCTCGCACGCGTCCCGTCTAATCAAACCTGCACCCACAGCACAGGCAGGGCCCACCTCTCATAGAGGCAGGGCCACGCGTCTGCTCGATGAGGCCGTTCCCAAACCATAAGCGTTTCGTGCTTGGGAACTAAAACCATAAATAAATATTGAGCTTGTTTCCTTTCACATTCCAAATTACCACGCGCTATTTTTTTCGCAAATCAGTTCACACCTACAAACCTAAACGTGTTCTCACTTAGCAGCTGTTTACTGTAGTAGGCTATAAAAACACAAACTCGTACTCGAAAATTATCGCTTATTCTTCACCCCCGACACCAAAAAGACATGCCTTTCTTTGTTAGTCCTTCGTTCCATCTGCCATGGACGGTAGGGGCGGGGGGTTTCTGGGTCGAGATATAACCAGGGAAGAAAGACCAAAGCCACGGAAGCAACCCAGAGGTCCCGCCGCCGCATAGCGAAAGCGCAAGAGAGCCCCAGCCACACCATTTTGGTCGCAGCAGAGATGTCCGGTGGCGCCGCGGACGGCCGGGAGGATCTTTCACGGAGAGGCGACGACTCTCACAGTCACAAGCGCATTCGCCTCGGAGGCGAACTGGATGATTTGGCAGTCTTTGATTCCTCAGCCAGCAACGACATGCGCACTGAGCTCGATAGGAAGGACGCCATGATCCATGACCTGGTGAAGCTGCTAGAGAAGAGCGACGCCTCGGTTGACAGGGCGACCGGCCTCGTGGAGAAACTTATGGAAGAGAACGACGCCTGAAAGAAACTGCTCGAGAAGAAAAGTGCCTCGGAGGGGAGGCTGAAAGAACTCGCCAAGGAACTTTTGGAAGACTTGGCGAAGCTCCACATCGAGCGGGAGGGGCTGCTGAAGGAATCCGTGGAGCGTGTGAAGGAACTTCATGCGTACATGATGCAGGCCATCGATGCTCTCGAGCAAAGAGCTCTCGCCATGGCCACAATGCGGAAGATGTCGGATGAGAGGCGATAGGAGATGGAGGTCTTGGAGGCGATGAAGAAGGAGGTTGAGGAACTCCGCGCCCAGCAATCCATGAAAAATTAGATAGATTGTTTTCTTTGTCTTCCTTCTTCAACCTCTTCCTTCTTCTTTTGCCCTTGTGTCTTTGGGGAGTTGCCGCATGTGGCATTTTTTATTATCATGCATATGTAAGAAAATTATTATCTTTGCCGGTGCTAATTTGTTGTTATATTATTTCGTTCATTTGTACATGTATACGAGTCGAAAATAGACAAAACGTCGAAGTTCTCAGCTAGGCACGAACAAAACAGTGATCACAAGCAAACTAGTCCCTCCGTCCAGGCGCATTAACCACATGATAAATAGCGGGTATGACGCCATTAATTCAGAAGTTGGGAGCGAGGCGAGCGGGGGGGTTGGAGGTCAAAGTATCGCTCCCCGTTGAGCAGGCGCAGTAGACTCTCATGCGTCCCATCGTGCATGCACGGCGGACAGCTCTCACGCATCCTGTCAAGCATGCGCGGAGGACAGCTCGCACGCGTCCCGTCGAGCCTGCGCGGCAGAAAGCTCACATGCGTCCTGTCATCAACCTGCAGCTACACGCACAGTTCTCCCATATCAAGTACTCCCTCCGTTTCTTTTTAGTTAGCATATAAAATTTGGTCAAATTCAAAATTTGTAAAGTTTGACTAGCTTTATAAATAAATATTTATAATTTAAAATCAACATTATTAGATGCATCATCAAATTAACTCTCATACTATATAACCTTAGCATTGTAGACGTTGATGTGTTTTTTGTATAAATTTAGTCAAACTATGTTTAGCTTGACTTTGACCAAATCCTATATGCGAAGTAAAAGGAAACGAAAGGAGTAAAAAAATGGACGCGTGGCACCAAATGGTTATCATACAAGTTTTGTATGTACAAGAATTCAATAAACCAATATTATCAATGATTGCGGCCAATCTATCATGCCTAAATGTTTCTAATTCATTCACATTCGTATGAAAAGGGCCCTAGAAAACTCAATTGATGTATAAAAAGGGCCGAATTGGTGCACTAGAGGACACGTTGAATGTAGTTTTGTCACAAAAGGTGACATGTTCCCTATCAAAACCATGAAGTCAGAGCATGTGCCTCTAGTTCAAATTTTGAACTACGCACATTAAATCCCTAGATAACTCAATTAATGTATAAAAGGGGCCGATTCGGTGGACTAACGACTCATTGAATGTAGTTTCACCAACAAAGGTGACATGTTCCCTATCGAATCCAAGAACTCAGAGCATGTGCCTCTAGTTCAAAATTTGAACTACGCATATTAAATCCGTAGAAAATTCAATTAATGTATAAAAGGGGCCGATTCGGTGGACTAACGACTCATTGAATGTAGTTTCACCAACAAAGGTGACATGTTCCCTATCATGGAGAGCTTTGGCTTGTAAGATGCATGCCCCAATATTAGTCCCAAATTCGTCAAAAAACAAAATGCACACCGTAGATGTGCCGTGGCATGACACTGTGTAAGTTTCGTGAATTCATGGCGAGCTTTGGGTTCTCTCGGACTTTGAAACCAAGATTACCAATGTTTGCGGTCTAGTCACGACACCGAGATGTTTGTAATTCAGTGACCATCAGTGCATGAGATGTAAACATGGACCCAATGACACAAAATGGTTTTTAGTAATCCATTTTGGTGCATTGGAGCTCGTGCTTGTAATTCAAACTTGAGTTCTTCACATTAAGTGCACGCCTAGAAAACTCAAATGTCGTTTCGACCACAAAGGTAACATATTCCATATCGAAACCACCATGCTTGTCGTGGGAAGCACCAATTTGTAAGAGGTTTGTCCCAAAACTTATATACCATGTCCTATAAGTGTCGTGTCGACACACCAGTTTCAATAATTTCACATTTTAGCATTGCAGTTGTATTAGCCTATGTTGCATGTAGATAAAATATCAACGCAAGAAGAGACATCGAATGCCGTTCCCTCCACAGAGGTGACATATTGTTCTGTATCAAAACCACGATGGTTCTTGAGAGAAGTTTTGGTGTGCAAGAGACTTCTCCCACATTGGACAAAAATTATCATGTTGTATAAGTGCCGTGTCATGACACCGGGGCATTTTTCAAGAATTTCAGACGAGTTGTGGATTTATGATGATTTAATAGCCAAGTTTCTCAATGTTTGTGGCCTCTTCATGACTTCGAGATGTTTGCAATCCATTCACGTTAATTGCATGGGACCTAAACAAGGAACCCAAGGACACAAATACCTTTTTTCATCCGATTTTGGTGAAACGAATCATGTTCTTTTAGTTCAAATTTGAATTATGCACATTAAATGTCTACAAACTTGATTAGTGTAGTATACAAAAAGGTAACGAACCATGAATAATTTAAAGCTGTTCTATATGCCCGTCTGAAGCTCGTGCGTGTGTAAGCACGGTGTGCGCGTGTCGTGCTAGCTCGAGCTTCCTTCTTTGAGAAGTTATCCAATTTGTATTAAAATGATGTTCTATCCAAACACATTTCTCCTGCCACTCCCCCAATCGGTCTCCCGCCACTCCCCCAATCGGTTTCCCGCCGAAGCGCCGGCCCCGTCATCAACCTCGTAGACGAGGAGGACGAGAAGGAGCAGGCAAAAGCGGCATCACACCATCGAACATGAGCAAGACGTCATCATCAATCCCCATGCCACCATCGCACATGGTTTCCAGTACTA
The DNA here is from genome assembly GCA_039707655.1 of Elymus sibiricus. Taxonomy (NCBI): domain Eukaryota; kingdom Viridiplantae; phylum Streptophyta; class Magnoliopsida; order Poales; family Poaceae; genus Elymus; species Elymus sibiricus. The sequence continues at coordinate 142,357,997 of CM077665.1, read as the reverse complement.
CCAAAAACATCTGTGATGCTTGTCTGGTCCCACCAGGTGCCCATCGGGGCACGCCTTGTATACGATAGGAGGCAACTGTTACCAGCAAGACGCGGCTTTCCAGCCCGTTACCCACTCGATGGAACTCGGAAGTTAAGCGTGCTTTCCTTCGAGTAGTCAAGGATGGGTGACCGGTTGGGAAGTTAGGCATAAATGAAATGCCTATAGTGATATGTCATTCCGGCTAAATAAATCTTAAGATCCTTGTTTTGAAAATATCCACGGTTTTCTTTTGCTGTTTTGAAAATGTCAAGGATCGAGTGTGTGTGTGTGATATGAAATTCCGGGTAAATAAATCTTGAGATCCTTGTTTTGAAAATATCCACGGTTTTCTTTTGCTGTTTTGAAAATGTCAAGGATCGAGTGTGTGTGAGTGTGTGTGTGTATACCAATGCCTGTGTGTGGACCATGTGCCTACATTGTGCGGTTTCTGATGACAAACCTATCGGTGGGCCCTTAGGGTCTGCCATGCCTTTTACTGACAACGTTGGAAGGCCAAGGGTGTGTGTGTGTGTGTGTGCGTGTGCGTGTTTGTTTGTGTGTGTGTGTGTGTGTGGGTGTGCATGCGTGTGCGTGTGCGTGTTTGTGTGTGTGTGTGTGCGCGCGTGCGTGCGTGTGTATTTTGTGTGTATGTGTGTGTGTGTGTGTGTGTGTGTGTGTGTGTGTGTCTGTGTGTGTGTGTGTGTGTGAACCCATATGCTTGTGTGTGGACCATGTGTCTACATTGTGCGGTTTCCGACGACAAACGTATCAGTGCACCCTTAGGGTGTGCCATGCCTTTTATTGACAATGCTGGAAGGCAAAGGATGGGTGACGGTGTGTGTGTGTGTGTGTGTGTGTGTGTGTGTGTGCGAGGGGGGGGTGCGCGTGTGTGTTTGTGTGCGTGTGTGAACCCATGCTTGTGTGTGGGCCATGTGCCTACATTGTGCGGTTTCCGACGACAAACCTATCGGTGGGCCCTTAGGGTTTGTCATGCCTTTTGGTGACAAACGCTGGAAGGCCAAGGATGGGTCACGGTGTGTGCGTGTGCATGTGTGCGTTTCTCTCTCTCTCTCCCTGTGTGTCTGTGTGAGTGTGTGTGTGTGTGAGAGAGAGTGTGTGTGTGTGTGTGAGAGTGTGTGTGTCTGTGTGTGGACCATGCATGCGTCCATTGTGCGGGGAGGGGAATGATATATATATATAACGATCTTGGTATATAATATATATAACCAATCGTAAGGGGTTATATATATATGTCCAGTTATCTCAGCTAGGTTCATGCCACATCATAGATAGTGTACCATTGTGTATTAATTGTTGAAACACCGGACCACACCATTTTCGCATATGCATTTGGCCATATGCAAGGGGGTGATGTTCTTCTAGCCCCGCTCAACTGATCTTCGAGGACGCGCCAACTTGTGGGACCGCGTGATCTATATATCCCTCTTGTTCGACAACAATATGTGATGGTTTGGCAATATTAATTATGGTATAAATTCTCTTGGTTGTCTTACGAAAATTCAGACATGGATAAATGTGTGACAAAGTTTGAACCAGGTCATGTGATCATAGGACCCCATATATCCTCCGGCACATAGTGTAGGGGGCAACACCCTATATTATGTTTGTCATGAAACCCTTTTCTGTCACATTGGACACTTTTAGGCATGCACATATGCAGCATGTGCCACACATTAAAGTTGCGCACTGCGAATTTAAACATGACAACACCATGTTCGTACATATATGTACTTCATCCGAACCTAATTACAAGTCTTTTTTAGAGACTTCACTACGAACTACATATATATTTAGGAACGGAGGGAGTATATATTTGGGCCACTAGCGGGCGTGGTTGTGTTTTGACCCTCTCTTGCGGGTTTTTTTCTCGTTTATCTCAAAGATGCTAGTATTATGTAAAATAGCAAACGAAACTGACGAAACAACCGTATGCAATTGTACCCCGAGCAGACAAGAATGTGCTACTCTAACCGTGTGCGATGCCCTTAGACAGCAAAATCGGCCTTGCCTAGTGTTGCCAACTGAGGGAGTCCTGGACTAAGGGGTCCTCGGGCTGCTGGCCTGTCTCCCAATAGGCCAGCTTGATGGGCCACATTCTGACTATCGCAGGAAGGGCCGGATACATCGAGACCCTGTGTTCTAGAAGGAAGTCCCGAAGGCGCTGTTCACACACAAACACGTCACCGTGTACCCTCGACGCCGGGGGTGATGCACCGCAGCTCACGTCGAAGGAGGTCCGACCGGCAGCGCGATACGCAGGACAGCCGACAGACGCTTTTGAAGACCCGAAGCCCCGCACGCCCGGGAGGGACCCCGTCAGGGAGTGCGGCAGCAATGGGCTGCCCTAGGTCGATTCGCTCGCCCCTAGAGCCTCTGTACTCGCAGCTCTCCAACACGAAGAACGACAAAGAACGAGAGAGAAAAACGATGGAAAGATAAAACGTAGATGAAAAAGTAGTATAATGATTGTTCGATTGTGTGTTGTTTCAATCGGCCATCACCCCCAACATATATAAGAGGCGGCTGGACTTCCCGTACAAGCAAAGGATTCACCTAGGCTTTCCTTACAAGAAAATTACATCAATTCACGTCCTAGAGTCCTAGTTCTGGTCCCAGTCGGATTCAGTCCGAATCTGGTCCAATCTTCTGCCTTGCTCCTTGTGTGGGCCGTGGAATCTGCATATGACTTCCGATGGAGACGGTTCAAAATCAAATTTTGTGTGCTTTGACGAGGCCAACAATCCGTATGTTGATCACTTTTCCAAATAAGGCCATCTTGAATACCCCACGGGGTCATCCTTAATTTCGAGTCGGACTCGTTCATATAGCTGACTGAACCGTCCGACTCTTGTATCGTCTCTGCAGGTCATATACTCCGTCGGATGCCGATGACTCCAAAAGCAAAGTTGACCGTTTCGACGAGACGAACAACTTTCATGTTGAACACTTTTTCATCCGAGGCCATCTAGATAACTATTTGAGCCCACCTTCAGCATCTGGTCGGATTGGCCTTGACAGTTTTTACTGTTCACGACGGCAAGCTTTCCCCCGGCATGTTCACGGCGGCAAGGTACTGTTCACGCGGCAAAGTTATTGTTCACCGTGGCAAGGTTACTGTTCACCACGGCAAGCCTTTCCCCCCGGCAATGTTACTGTTCACCGCGGCAAGCCTTTCCCCCGGCAAGGTTACTGTTCACCGCGGCAAGCCTTTCCCCCGGCAAGGTTACTGTTCACCGCGGCAAGCCTTTCCCCCGGCAAGGTTACTGTTCACCGCGGCAAGCCTTTCTCCCGGCAAGGTTACTGTTCACCACGGCAAGCCTTTCTCCCTGCAAGGTTACTGTTCACCGCGGCAAGCCTTTCCCCCGGCAAGGTTACTGTTCACCGCGGCAAGCTTTTCCCCCGGCAAGGTTTTTGAGGCAGTAAACGACCTCGGATGAAAATGTGCCCAAAAGCAATTTTGACCGTTTCGACGAGACGAACAACTTTCATGGTGAACGTTTTTCGATCAGAAGCCATATTGAAGGGCTAATTGCTCACGCATTGCATCAGACACCCATCAAACATGTGTCTAATGAGGCGCGCCGTATTTTGCCTCTTGACAGGGCTGCATTCAAATAGCTCTAACTTTTGCATACGAACCCGGTTTGAGACGATTTTTTATGAAAATCAACCGATTCAACGAGACGAAGATAATTCATGTAGAGCATTCCTTCATCCGAGATTGTCTTGGAGGCGTAATCGACCAAAAAGCACTCAGAACACCTAAATATGACAATCCGAGTGTAGTTTTTGTCTTTGATATGATGCCGAATGATTATGGTCCAAATATCAAAGTTGTTCCACTCGGCAATGTGAAGTTTCTCATGTAGAATATCTTGTCATTTGAGGTCATCTCTATTGCATTTTGTATTGTGCCAAAATCAGGTGTCAACACATGCCCCCCTGTTTTTCGGCAAAGCTTGCATGCCGAAAAATAATTTGCACCATGTTTGTTCTAAGGACGATGTCAACACTCCATCGGCCATTCATATTTCTCAGGGCGATAATTATGTATCGGTCATGTTTATGCTAAGGGCGATGATCATATATCGGCCATTGCCTAATCAGGCTTCTTGCCACACACTCGGGTGGTACTTTTTCAGATATCTGCCTTTGAGAGCTTGAGGTAATAATACTCCTTGCATGGATTCCACCAAATATGAATTTCCAGGAACTACCCTTGCAATCCTAAAAGGACCTTCCCAGTTTGGAGACCACTTCCCGAATTTTCTATCTCTAGAACCAATCGGCAGAATCACTTTCCACACAAGATTGCCAACCTGAAAATTCTTCAACTTGACCTTTTTATTGTAAGCTCTTGCTACCCTCAGCTTGTCCCTCTCTATAGCCATCAGAGCAGCCAAACGTTTATCGGCAACTTCATCAATGTTGTCCATCATCAAATTGTAAAAGTCCACTGCCGATAAATCATTCTGTTTGGCTATTCTCAAAGCATTCAAATTCACATCCACTGGTAAAACAGCCTCTTGACCGTATACTAGGTCATACGGAGTTACCTTTGTAGCACCATGCCTTGAGATTCTATGTGCCCATAAAGCTTCAGACAATAACTCATGCCATTTTCTTGGATTATCCTCAATCTTCTTTTTGATGAGCTTGATCAATATCTTATTGCTAGATTCAGCTTGTCCATTAGCTTGGGCATAATACGGAGATGAATTGAGCAACTTTATGTTATATGATTCGGCAAATTCTCTAACTTGATGTGACATGAAAGATGAACCTTGATCTGTAGTCAATGTCTGAGGAACGCCGAATCTATGAATAATGTTCTCAGTTATGAATTGAATTACCTCCGTATGTGTCATGTTCTTGAGAGGTACTGCTTCAGACCATTTGGTGAAATAATCGGTTGCCACCAACACGAACCGATGCCCCTTCGAGGAAGATGGATGAATTTGCCCAATGAAATCTAAACCCCATCCTCTAAAAGGCCACGGCTTGATAATAGGATGTAACATAGCAGCAGGAGCTAATTGAATATCACCAAATTTTTGACAAGCTTCACACCCTTTATAATATCTGAAGCAATCATTGATCATAGTCGGCCAATAAAATCCAGCACGTCGTAATAACCACTTCATCTTGGGAGCCGACTGATGAGTACCACAAATGCCTTCATGTACCTCTCCCATAGCAATTCTTGCTTGGTCCTCGTCCAAACATTTCAAAAGAACATCTTCAACCGTTCGGCGATAAAGACCACCATCTCTTATTGTATATTTGAAAGCCATATGCCGAACAGTCCTGTCCACCCTTTCACTTGGATCATGCAAGTAATACATAATGGGCTTCCTCCAGTCATGATTTTCACCTGCACTAGATTTTTTGTTAGTGGCCGAATCAGTGAGCTCTGGTTCGGCCTCTCCCATATTAGCAAGACAAGACATCGGCTTCTGAGAAATATGAAACATGCCATGATCAACATGATAACCGGATGCTTGCTGTGCCAACTGATTTGCTCTCCAATTGTCATGTCTAGATATATGAGCAATGCTAAAATAATCCAAAGTAGAAATTGTATCTAGACACTTATCAAGATAAACATTAAGTGATTCGTCTAAACATTGAAAGACTTTGGACACTTGCTGCACTACTAATAACGAATCACCAAAAGCCTCAACATGTGTAGCACCTATAGCAAGTAACATCTCCAGGCCGAATAACAATGCCTCATATTCGGCTTGATTATTTGTGCAAAAATATTCTAAGCGGCATGAGGCTTCAAAAACAGCACCATGAGGAGATATATAAACAATACCAACACCTTGGCCATTGCTACAAACTGAACCATCAAAATATAATCTCCATGGTACTAACGAGACAAGGTTTATATCAATATCATGCTTGTCATCAATCCGATGTTCAACAATAAAATCAGCAACAATTTGGCCTTTCATGGATTTTAGAGATTCATAAGCCAAATCATATTCAATTAAAGCATAAGCCCACTTGCCAATTCTACCACTAAGAATTGGCCTATGCAGCATGTATTTGATGACATCGGTTTGACAAGCTATTATGCAAGTACTAGGCACTAGATAATGTCTCAATTTTGTGCAAGCATAATATAAACAGAGGCATAATTTTTCAATAAATGTATACCTTGTCTCGGCGTCCAATAAGCGTCGGCTCAGATATGTAATAGTATGCTCTTTCCCTTCGGTTTCTTGAGTTAAAACAGCACCAATAACACCTTCCTCTGCTGCAATATAAAGCCTAAAGGGTTCTTTGTGCCTGGGTGCTTTCATCACCGGAGGAGTGCACAAATAATTTTTGATCATATCAAATGCTTCTTGCTGTTTTGCCCCCCAAGTAAAATCAGTATCATTCTTTAACCGAAGGATAGGAGTAAATGCATCGACTTTCCCTGACAGATTAGCTATGAACCTTCTCAAATAATTGACCTTGCCAAGGAACTTTTGCATATCTCTCTTGCACGTTGGAGCCTCCACTTTCTGTATGGCCTCTATCTTTTTGGGATCAATCTCTATGCCATCGTCATGAATAATGAAACCCAAAAACTTGCCAGCCGACACGCCAAATGCACACTTCAAAGGATTCATCTTTAGTCCATATTTTTTCATTCTTTCAAAAGCTAAGAGCAAATCGGCTAGATGAGATTCGAAAGCATCCGATTTGACAACAATATCATCAATATAGACTTCAAGTATAATGCCGAGCAGATCATGGAAAATTAAATTCGTAGCCCTTTGATATGTGGCACCAGCATTTTTTAATCCGAACGTCATTACTGTCCACTCGAATAAACCAAGAAAACCAGGGCAACGAAAAGCTGTCTTGGACATGTCCTCTTCGGCCATAAAGATCTGATTGTATCCAGCATTACCATCAAGAAAACTAATAACCTTATGTACAGAAGCATCATTAATAAGCATGTCGGCTATAGGCATGGGATACTCATCTTTGGGTGTAGCTCTATTCAAATCTCTGAAATCAATGCACACCCTTAACTTGCCGGAGCCTTTCTTCTCCACTGGTACAATGTTAGAAATCCACTCGGCATACCTGCGAGGTCTAATAAAATTAGCTTTAAGCAAACGACCGATCTCTTCTTTGATCCGGTCATATGTTTTTGGATTAAATTTTCTGGCCGATTGTTTGTAAGGTCTAAAACCGGCCTTTATAGGCAACCGATGCTCCACTAGCTCTCGGCTTAAACCTGGCATCTCATGATATTCCCATGCAAAGCAACAAACATATTCTTTCAATAGCTCGATCAACTTAGCCTTATGATCGGCTCTTAAATTTGTGTTTACAAATGTCGGCCTAGGAATTGAACCATCTCCTATGTCTATCTCTTCTAATGGATCGGCCGACGTAAAACCTTGTCCTAATTTATCCATATCAACTAACTCCTCTATGGATTCATATATATCGTTCTCATTGTACCGATATTCAACAAGACGCTTTTGCAACCAATCTGAGTTAGAATCCATTTAAATACATCATACCTTGGAGCCGATTACCACCAACCGGCTTTAAGGAAACGGGCACGGAACCACTTTTTGTGGCGCTAAGAAAATCAAATTCTGACAAGTCGCGTCCCGTCAAGCAAGTAGCATTGGGATGTTGCTAATCCACCGATGCATCGGCCAAAGCAACACAAGCCGAGTTGTCCGCATGAATGACTTCCACTTCATCATCAACCCACTGGATCAAAAACTGGTGCATAGTAGATGGTACGCACTGGTTTGCATGAACCCAATCACGGCCTAGTATGACGTTGTAGTTACCTTGCACCTCAGCAACAAAGAATGCAGTAGCCAAAGTTTTGCTCCCGACCGTAAGCTCCACATACATCACACCTTTGGCTTCAGTTTTCTCTTTGCCTTCAAACCCATTAAGCACCATATTGGTCTTGATTAGCTCTTCATCTGGCAGACCCAATTTTTTGAAGACCGAATAGGGCATAAGATTCACCACAGCACCACCATCAACAAGCATCCGAGCGAGTGGTGATCCGTTGATATGACCTCGGAGGTACAATGGTTTTAGGTGTGTCACTGGTTCTTTTGGCTTCTCAAATATTGCATTTTTTGGGCCAAAATCCAGTTGAGCCACTTCCCCTTCTTCATCTATAGCACGGAATTCAGCGGGTAAGTAATACACCATATTGATATCCATACCTTCATGAACCGGTGTAGACTCATAGTCCAACAGATCGTCTTCCTCCTCGGGCATGTCCACCAATTCTGAATCCTGTCCGAGTGAAGGAGAAGTAATAGGTGACGTGGACGATGTAAGAATGGTTGCATCGTCCTCTTTTAGCGGTGTAAGTGCTGCTGTGATAGATGTAGAAGCTGCTGCATCTTGTATTGGTTTAGGCTTCCACACTTGCTTTGTTGGTATCATGGGCCGAGTGTCATTGAACAACTTGTCCCTTTGCTTCTCGGCTTCTTGTTCTGCCATCTCTTGATTCCTTAACCTCTGCAGTTTTCTTTTCTGTGTTTTTGTTAGCCCTAAAGGACACCACCTTGGCTGAGTGTATTTAGGATCTCTTAGCTTTACTTGGCTGGTACTTGCTTCATGATCATTAGCCGAGTGCTTTGGCGCGATAACAAGTATCGGCTCAGTAGGCTTGCCATGCACAATCGGCTGCTGTGTGGTGAAAGTTTCGGTGCCCAAGATGAGTGAGTCGGCATTGATATTTTCTTTACTTTTTCCAGACTCGACCGCTGCACTTGGAGATTTAGCACGCCACACTTGATTGCTGAAACTCTTTTGACTATCTCGCATTGGCCGGTTGACACCACTGTTCAAACAGCCTCGTGTGGGATAAGAAAGCCTCTCACGAATAGGCCTCCTTGGTTCTGCCCACCCTGGATGAAAAGCATAAGGGGCCATTGGGGGCTGCCCCCATCCTCCATTGATGCCTCCCATGTAATGTGGCGCATAAGGTGGTGGCGCCATCCACGGTCTTGGTGCCCACGGCCCATATGTCCTTGCAAGATGCTGAAATTCTTGCCTTGGAGGTGATCTTGAATGCTTCAAATTAGCTGACCGGTTAGAGCTAGAACCGGCCGCTTGATTGGCATATTTGGACAGCAACATATCAAAAGTTGGCTTGATTTTCTTGCGCTGCACTTTAGCTTCATTCGTCTTCCATTTGCCAATTTCTGGACTCTTGGGCTTAACAAATTTAACACGAGCGTCTTGCTGCACCTGTGGTTGCCCCCCGAGTGTAGGATTCTTGACGGTGATCTTGATTATCTCCCCACCATCGGGTTGCTTGTCAAGCACCACTTGCCTTCCTAGGACCTTGTCGCCATCTTTGTTTTTCCTGGGCTCACCAATGACAACATTAGTTTTATTAGCAGATTCGGCCACCTCCGGCCGAATGAGTAACTTTTTCCCCTCCAAATCCAGAGTATTCATTGGGAAGGGCTGCTTATCAACTTGCATCTCAGAAAAGTTCAATCGTCCGTCATTAATGGCCGATTGTATCTGTCGTCGAAAAACATTGCAATCGTTAGTAGCATGAGAAAGAGAATTATGATACTTGCAATAAGCACGCCGTTTCAGCTCTTCAACCGGCGGTAAAGTATGAGATATTCTAATAATCTTAGCTTGTAGCAAAGCATCAAATATTCTATCACATTTAGCAATGTTAAAAGTGAACTTCATCTTATCATCGCGATTCTTATGAATCGGCTTTAAATCATGACAAGTAAAAGGTTTGGCCTTCGAGGGCCAAACAAATTCAGCAGCATAAATATCACCCTCTTCGTCTGAATGATCACTATCATATTCAACCATATTCATCTTAGGACGATCAGTTTTGTATCTATGCACTTCTTTGAGGTCCTTGCTTCGGCTTTCATGAGCCAAAGCCCTCTGTAAGACTTGGTTGATGCTTATAAATTCATAGCCTTCTAGCTTTTCTCTAATATGAGTTCTCAAACCATTGAGCACAAGATCAGCCAAGTCTCTCTCAGTTATCACTAAACTATAGCACCGGTTCTTTGTCTCTCTAAATCTCTTGACGTAATCGGAGACCGATTCGTCATACTTCTGCTTAACCGATGTAAGATGTGACAACTTAAGTTCATTGTCGCCGCTATAAAAATGATCATGAATTTTTTGCTCTAGTTGTGACCAAACACGAATAGAGCCATGCGGCAAAGAAGAAAACCATGAAAATGCAGTACCAGTTAATGACAAAGGAAATAAACGCACTTTCAATTCATTTATCGAGCCTGCTTCACCCAATTGTGCTAGGTATTGGCTAACATGCTCCCATGTGGTCTTCGTGCCTTCTCCATTAAACTTAACAAAATCTGGAATTTTATATCCTTGAGGGCACGGAATTGCATCAAAGTACTCAGGATACGGCTTTTGATAAATCCGATTCTTAGGTAATTCAACACCAAAATTCTCTCGAAGCGTTTTAGCCATCTCCTCTCTAAAATTAGCTAAAGCATCGTCCATAGTAGACGATGGAGCTTGTGGCAATGGCATAGGAGGATTAGGGTTAGCAACTATGGGTGTAAATTGTGGCATGTTGGCCGAACCATAGTTCGGCGATGATCTAGCAATGTTTCCACCTATTTGGTTCGGCGTTGCCACCGAACTCTGCATAAAAGGATTAAGTGGTGCAGCCACAATTTGATTGGTATGGGTAGGAAAATAATTCATCGGCATGGGAGGCGCCGATGAAATAGGCAAAGCTGAATCAGGGTTTCCCATACTAGCAGGCATGTTAGGCATATTCTTCTGAGCATTAGTATTGTCTAAGAAAGCTTGATAGATCAGATTATTGCTATCAGTAATACGACTCTGAATTTCAGCCCATTGCTCAGGAGAAAAGGTAGTACTTACAGAAGGTTTAAGCTGCTCAGTTTGAAGAGGAGGGAATCTGATTTCTCCAACCGGAGTGATATTGCCCTGGCGATCCTTCTTGAAGTTTGCAAGGAACTCCTGCAACTCCTTCTCTTCACGTGCATTCTTGTACTCCTCATAAGATTGGCGATGTTCGGCCGATAACTCCTCCAGATTGGGCTTGATGATGTTATCGGCGTCAACCTCCGAGGGCTTGGGAAGATTGGACATGATGGATGTTGATGATGATGGATCAAATTCCCCAGCGGAGTCGCCAAAAAGTGTGTTCGCACACGAACACGTCACCGTGTACCCTCGACGCCGGGGGTGATGCACCGCAGCTCACGTCGAAGGAGGTCCGACCGGCAGCGCGATACGCAGGATAGCCGGCAGACGCTTTTGAAGACCCGAAGCCCCGCACGCCCGGGAGGGACCCCGTCAGGGAGTGCGGCAGCAATGGGCTGCCCTAGGTCGATTCGCTCGCCCCTAGAGCCTCTGTAATCGCAGCTCTGCAACACGAAGAACGACGAAGAACGAGAGAGAAAAACGATGGAAAGATAAAACGTAGATGAAAAAGTAGTATAATGATTGTTCGATTGTGTGTTGTTTCAATCGGCCATCACCCCCAACATATATAAGAGGCGGCTGGACTTCCCGTACAAGCAAAGGATTCACCTAGGCTTTCCTTACAAGAAAATTACATCAATTCACGTCCTAGAGTCCTAGTTCTGGTCTCACTCGGATTCAGCCCGAATCTGGTCCAATCTTCTGCCTTGCTCCTTGCGTGGGCCGTGGAATCTGCATATGACTTCCGATGGAGACGGTTCAAATACCGATTTTGTGCGCTTTGACGAGGCCAACAATCCGTATGTTGATCACTTTTCCAAATAAGGCCATCTTGAATACCCCACGGGGTCATCCTTAATTTCGAGTCGGACTCGTTCATATAGCTGACTGGACCGTCCGACTCTTGTATCGTCTCTGCAGGTCATATACTACGTCGGATGACGATGACTCCAAAAGAAAAGTTGACCGTTTCGACGAGACGAACAACTTTCATGTTGAACACTTTTTCATCCGAGGCCAGCTAGATAAGTATTTGAGCCCACCTTCAGCATCTGGTCGGATTGGCCTTGACAGTTTTTACTGTTCACGACGGCAAGCTTTCCCCCGGCATGTTCACGCGGCAAGGTTACTGTTCATCGCGGGGGGGGGGGGGGGGGGGGGGGCAAGGTTACTGTTCATGCGGGAAAGGTTATTGTTCACCGCCGCAAGGTTACTGTTCACCACGGCAAGCCTTTCCCCCGGCAAGGTTACTGCTCACAGCGGCAAGCCTTTCCCCCGGCAAGTTTGCTGTTCACCGCGGCAAGCCTTTCCCCCGGCAAGGTTACTGTTCACCGCGGCAAGCCTTTCCCCCGGCAAGGTTACTGTTCACCGCGGCAAGCCTTTCTCCCGGCAAGGTTACTGTTCACCGCGGCAAGTCTTTCCCCCGGCAAGGTTACTGTTCATCGCGGCAAGCTTTTCCCCCGGCAAGGTTTTTGAGGCAGTAAACGACCTCGGATGAAAATGTGCCCAAAAGCAATTTTGACCGTTTCGACGAGACGAACAACTTTCATGTTGAACGTTTTTCGATCCGAGGCCATCTTGAAGGGTTAATTGCTCACGCATTGCATCAGACACCCATCAGACATGTGTCTGATGAGGCGCGCCGTATTTTGCCTCTTGACAGGGCTGCATTCTAATAGCTCTAACTTTTGCATACGAACCCGGTTTGAGACAATTTTTATATGAAAATCAACCGATTCGATGAGACGAAGATAATTCATGTAGAGCATTCCTTCATCCGAGATTGTCTTGGAGGCGTAATCGACCAAAAAGCACTCAGAACACCTAAATATGACAATCCGAGTGTAGTTTTGGTCTTTGATATGATGCCGAATGATTATGGTGCAAACATCAAAGTTGTTCCACTCGGCAATGTGAAGTTTCTTATGTAGAATATCTTGTCATTTGAGGTCATCTCTATTGCATTTTGTATTGTGCCAAAATCAGGTGTCAACAGGCGCATCGTGCACTCCAAGTCAAGATGAGGGAATCGACGTCTCCATTTTGGCAGGAGACCTTTCATGTGTAAACCCTAGGTATCCCCCGGTGTCTATATAAACTGGGAGGGTTTTAGATTGTAAGGCAGAGAGAAACTCATCTAGGGTTTTAGCTAGTCGATCTCGAGGTAGATCAACTCTGTAACCTTCATACCATCAATATAATCGAGCAGGACGTAGGGTTTTACCTCCATAGGAGGGCCCGAACCTGGGTAAACATCGTCTCCTTCGTCCCCTTGTTACCATCGATCCTAGAGTCACAGCTCGGGACCCCCTACCCGAGATCCACCAGTTTTGACACCGACATTGGTGCTTTCATTGAGACTTCCGCTGTGATCGCCAAAGGAATCGATGGCTCACGTTGTCATTGGCGAAGAAGTCCGTAACATGGACTCCTTTGTCCCTGGACAGATCTTCGCTTTTAGCAGCATTGTGCTGCACGCTGACCCGACCGGCCGTCTTGGCCGAGTCGGGAGTTTCGCCCCTTATTAAGAGGTCAGATTCGGGAACCTAGAGTTCTCCGTAGACTCTCGGGGCGATCTTTCGCTCACCGGGCTCGCAGTCTCATCTGACGCACCCGAGGACTCCGAGGCCTTAACCTCGGATGTCGCTTTCGACCCCGCCCATGGGACTAACCCCTTGCGATGATCTGGCTTTTAGTCCGGATCTGGCCATAGCGCCAGATGGCCGGGTACCAGCTCCTGCCGAACACACTTCTTGTGCGGACGCATCGGAGGTTAACTCCGAAAGCGCTGAGCAAATTGACCCGATCGAGCTCTCGACACTCAACGAAGCTCTAGATCGGATCTTATCGATGAAAGTTTCTGATGACCCAACCCCGATCCATGTTCAGATCGGTCTTAAGGCGGGTCAAGAGGAATTTTTCTTCCCACCCACCACCCACTTCGTAGCCACTGTCGAATACTTAACCGATATGTTGGACTATGCCTCCGAGGAGGCAGAAGACATGGATGACGAGGATCGCACTCCCACCCCCGTCAACACCGGGCGATGGACTACCAGCTCCACCTACGACGTCTACATGGTGGATACTCCATCCGATAACGGCGAGCGCACACCCGCAAACAAGGGTGATAAATCGGGTGAAGCGCCGTCAAGGCGCAGGAAACCGCGCAAACGATCAAAGACAAAAAAGGGATGGGAAGCTATTGCTGGCACCAGGGAAAATGATACCCCGGAAGACCTTGGCGATCCCGATATCCCCGAGCATCCGTTAGAGGACCAGGAAAGGCCAGAGGACCAGCGCGACCCCGAAGATCCAAATGATTCCGAAGATGACAACTACCTCCCCCCAGTAGAGGAGGAGGATAGCCCGGAAGCCGAAGACTTCACCGTCCCCGAAAACAGTGAGGATCAGGAACGGTTTAGGCAACAGCTTATAGCCACTGCCCAATGCCTAAAGGCAAAAGAACGGCAGCTCAAGACCGAACAAGACACCTTCAATGATAGATGGACGAGGGTCCTGTCAGCTGTCGAAGGATATGGTACCGGTCTATTGGACCAACCCAAGAGCTATCCACGCCGACGGCTGCTGCCACAAGTCGATGACGAACTTCCTAATACGCCGTCCCCCAAGCACACTCCATACGACCAGCCAGACCGCCCTCCCCGAGGACGAGATAGGACGGCTGGCGACGCCGGTTATAGGGCGGCGATACCCCGCAGAAGGGGAAAGGAGCCAATGGATCCTGAGGACAGGTACGACCTGCGACACGACCTGGATTGTAGAACAGGCCGCACGACATCCATCTACAGATCTAGAGGGTACTCCCCCGATAGACGGGACAGGTACCGGCCTTGGCTCGACCGAAACAATAGAGGTCGGTGATGTCTACTACGCAACCTTCTTCTTGTAGACTCGTGTTGGGCCTCCAAGCGCTGAGTTTTGTAGGACAGTAGCAAATTTCCCTCAAGTGGATGACCTAAGGTTTATCAATCCGTGGGAAGCATAGGATGAAGATGGTCTCTCTCAAACAACCCTGCAACCAAATAACAAAGAGTCTCTTGTGTCCCCAACACACCCAATACAATGGTAAATTGTATAGGTGCACTAGTTCGGTGAAGAGATGGTGATACAAGTGTAATATGGATGGTAGATATAGGTTTTTGTAATCTGAAAATATAAAAACAGCAAAGTAACTAATGATAAAAGTGAGCACAAACGGTATTGCAATGCTTAGAAACAAGGCCTAGGGTTCATACTTTCACTAGTGCAAGTTCTCTCAACAATACTGATATAGTTGAATCATATGTAAATCCCTCTCGTGCGACAAAGAGTTCACTCCAAAGTCACAAATAGCGGAGAACAAACGAAGACATTATTGTAGGGTATGAAACCACGTCAAAGTTATCTTTTCCGATCAATCTTATGAGCTATCCCTATAAGTTTCACGAACAGCCCTAGAGTTCGTACTAAAATAACACCTTAAGATACACATCAACCAAAACCCTAATGTCACCTAGATACTCCAATGTCACCACGAGTACCCATGAGCTTGATTATACGATATGCATCACACAATTTCAGATTCATCATGTTCAATCCAACACAAAGAACTTCAAAGAGTGCCCCAAAGTTTCTACCGGAGAGTCAAGACGAAAACATGTGCCAACCCCTATGCATAGATTCCCAAGGTCACGGAACCCGCAAGTTGATCACCAAAACATACATCAAGTGGATCAATAGAACATCCCATTGTCACCACGGATATCCCATCGCAAGACATACATCAAGTGTTCTCAAATCCTTAAAGACTCAATCCGATAAGAAAACTTCAAAGGGAAAAATCAATTCATAACAAGAAGATAGAGAGGGGAAAACTCCATATGATTCATCTATATTAATAAAGCTCGCGGTACATCAAGATCGTGCCATCTCAAGAACATGAGAGAGAGAGAGAGATCAAACACATAGCTACTGGTACATACCCTCAGCCCCGAGGGTGAACTACTCCCTCCTCGTCATGGAGACCGCCGGGATGATGAAGATGGCCTCCGGTGATGGTTTCCCCCTCCGACAGGGTGCCGGAACGGGCTCCCTATTGGTTTTCCATGGCTACAGAGGCTTGCAGCGGCGGAACTCCCGATCTAGGTTTCTTTCTGGGGGTTTTGGTATTTAAGGGAATACTTGGCGTTGGAATCACGTCAGGGGGACTCCCGAGGGGCCCACAAGCCAGGGGGCGCGCCCTAGGGGGGGCGCCCCCTAGGCTTGTGGCTTCCTCGGGACTCCTCTCCGGTATCTTTTTGCTCCAGTATTTTTTATATTTTCCAAAAATATTCTCCGTAAATTTTCAGCCCATTCCGAGAACTTTTATTTCTGCACGAAAAACGACACCATGGTAGTTCTGCTGAAAATAGCGTCAGTCCGGGTTAATTCTAATAAAATCATACCTAAATCATATAAAATTATTGTAAACATGCCATGAATACTTCATAAGTTATAGATACGTTGCAGACGTATCAGTCGGGAACAAAACCGGGCCAGAACAGACGCCGATTACCGGCGTGACATAGCCCGGGTCAGAGGCGCTGCCCACCCACTGTGCTTCACCGACGAGGTGATGCAGCATCAGTTCCCGGAAGGGTTTAAACCCGTGAACATAGAGCAATACGACGGAACAACTGACCCAGCATTGTGGATCGAGGATTTCCTCCTCCACATTCACATGGCACGAGGAGACGATCTCCACGCCATCAAGTATCTACCCCTTAAACTTAAGGGGCCAACTCGGCACTGGTTAAACAGTCTCCCCGAAAATTCTATCGGGAGCAGGGAGGATCTCGAGGATGCATTCCGATCTAACTTCCAGGGCAGCTATGTATGGCCTCCGGACTCCTCTGACCTAAGCAACGTCGTCCAAAACGCAGGAGAGTCCGCTCGACAATTCCGGAATCGGTTCTTGACCAAGAAAAACCAGATCGTCGATTGCCCAGATGCCGAGGCTATAGCCTCTTTCAGGCACAATATTCGGGATGAATGGCTAGCACGCCAGCTCAGTCAGGATAAACCTAGGACCATGTCCGCCCTTACATCACTCATGACCCGCTTTTGCGCGGGCGAGGATAACTGGCTAGTGAGACAAAGCCACAACCCCGAATACCCCGGCACCTCCGAAGCTCGGGATGGAAATGGGAAACCACGACGCACCAAAAATAAACACCGGCACAACACTAGTGACGCCGACAACACGGCCGTTAACGCCGACTTCCGAAACCCTCGATCCGAGCAGCGGAAGAAGCCTCCTAAAGGCAATCGCGACAGACCCACCCTGCTGGACAAAATCATGGAGAGGCCTTGCCAGATCCATGGCATTCTAGACAAGCCCGCCAACCACACCAACCGTAACTGTTGGGTGTTCAAACAAGCCGGCAAACTCGCATTCGAGGAGCAAGGCAAGGGCCCACGCAGCGAGGACGATGATGAGCCCCGCGGTCCGATCAACGGTGGACAGAAGCAGTTCCCTCCAAAGGTAAAAACTGTGAACATGATATACGCCACTCACATACCCAAAAAGGAGAGGAAGCGCACCCTTCGAGAGGTCTATGCCATAGAGCCCGTAGCCCCGAAGTATAACCCATGGTCAGCGTACCCGATCACCTTCGATCGACGAGACCATCCGACCAGTATCCATCATGGGGGATCAGCGGCCCTCGTCCTAGACCCCATTATCGATGGGTATCACCTCACTGAAGTCCTAATGGATGTAGGAAGTAGCCTCAATTTGATTTACTCAGATACGGTGAAAAAGATGGCTATAGATCCATCAAGGATTAAACCCAGCAACACTACCTTTAAAGGAGTGATCCCAGGCGTCGAAGCCCGGTGCATGGGCTCGGTTAGCCTGGAAGTAGTGTTCGGTTCGCCCGACAACTTCCGCAGCGAGGACTTGATCTTCGACATTGTCCCCTTCTGCAGCGGTTATCACGCCCTGCTGGGCCGCACAGCGTTCGCTCGCTTTAATGCCGTCCCACACTACGCATACCTCAAGCTCAAGATGCCCGGGCCCAAGGGGGTCATTACTGTCAACGGCAACACAGAGCATTCCCTCCGAACTGAGGAACATGCATTGGCCCTGGCGGTCGAATTCCATTACGAGGACGGTCGGCAATCATCAAAATCTGCCATAAAGGCACGTAAGGTTGACAAACGAGCTCAGTTTCAATCCGAACTCCCAGAATCTTTTTCTCCCCAGAAGTAGGGACACGCTCCCCATTGCACAGCTCTAATGACCGTCAAACATGTGCCAAGAAGGCACACCTTCGCACTCAAGATTCCATGGGCAGCAGTAGGGAACAACCATTAAAGGGTAAGTGTTCGGCTGAACCGAACTACTACCAGTACACGTCCTCGGACATAACACGGGTACCATCAAGGACCTGGTAAAGCGTAAAGCTCATCCATACTTCGGCGACTTCTCAAGATCTTCCTCCCAAGGTCCGTTCGCCGTCACCATCACCCTTAAAGGAATACAACTCCCTAGGAGGCACATGAGCAGACTGGCGACAGGGCACATCGAGGACGTCAAGCCATCAATCGAAGACCCCTAGTACAACCTCTCCTCTGTAAATTTTATATTTCATCTTCAAATACCTGTAAACAGTTGCTTCGGCAATCTGAGCTATAAGAATTATTGAGCAAATACAAGACCATTATACATGGGCACTTTGCTGTATTTTTTACATACTTTGTTCTTCCCTCATCAACGCTTCTTGCGAAAACTGTTCGGTATACATTACGATGCAACCGGCAAATAGACCGGGGGATTGAATTCCAAATATCACCCTAAGCATCAGCCCGACACAATTGATCGTGTGTTCGGCATCTTGGATTTTGCTTTATATGAATCGGATCCGAACTATGTCTTGGGTCAATAGTTGGGTTGCCCGGCTCCTGTGTTTGCCCTTTTACGTTTCGCTTGTTCGGCTAAAAGGGCAAAGGGAGAACCACTGCGATTGTTCTTCCAGCTTGCCTGGTCAAGCACCTCAGGGGAGAAAGCCGAAAATTGACTGTCATAGTAAGCGAGAACTGGTCTGCAAATCCAAGCATAAGTGTCAGACTAAAAAATTGATAGAGGTTATTCTGTGTTCTACGATGGGTTTTGTACTTGTACAAACCATGTGATGCTGGCTTTGGCCTCGGTAAATCCAAACATCACAAAACACTGGGCGCTGGTCATCAGCCCCCGCATTTTTTACGCTCCTACGGCTAAGTGAAAGCGATAAACCATCATAGTCCGATTGCCTTGTCCCGCTCGCACTACCGCCTTCGGGCACCGATACCTCGGCTAAGGGTCACAGTGCGGAGGCAGAGACACCTCGCGCAGTATCTACGTGGGGGCTGAAGCCGACGACTCGCAACTTTCAGATAAAACGGCCACATGGGAGTCAAATTAAATACTAAAGACTTATAAGACATGATAAACCATGCAGTGCTGATTATAAAGCATTAAAAGTCTTCGGACATATTACAACGCTCTCATTCATACAAAACATCTTTGGAGCATTGGGCCTCTATTGCCCGAGCACCCTCCATCACTACGGAGAAGTATAGCTCGGGGCGCCTATGCCCCTTTCCAGGGGGCGGAGGTGCGGTGGCCATATCGGTCGGCTTGAGCTTTGGCCAGTGCACCATGGTCTTTGCAAAGGCCATCCGAGCTCCCTCGATGCATGTAGAATGCTTTAGCACGTCAATTCGAGGCGCAGCATCACACAGCTTCTGCACCAAGCTGAAGTAGCTGCTCGGCAACGGCTCTTCAGGCCACAGCCGGATGCAGAGATCCTTCATGGCCGGCTCCGCCATCCTGTGCAGCTCCATCAGTTGCTTCATCTGCTCGATCATAAGAGGAGAGCGCTCGGGGGACTCAAACTGTGCCCAGAATAGCCGAGCCTCATCATCCTCCTCCCGTGAAGCATAGAACTTGTTCGCGTCCGCTGCACTCTTCTCGAGATCCACACAGACGTCTGAGGAACGCCACACCTGGGTGAGCAAAGCAAACCTGCTACCACCAAAGGCGCATTGTTGTGAATACGGCTTACCATCTGTGACAGCCATGACTTGGCGAACCTCCTCTTCAAAGGACCGCCTGTCCACCCGCTCCTTTTGGAGCTCGGATTTCAGCGCGGATAGCTCGGTGGCTTGCTCTTCGCCTTTCTGCTCAAGGGCCTCGCACTTCGCATTGGCATCCTTGAGCTCCTGCTGCACTTCCTCCACCCGGGCCTCCTGCTTAGCACTCGCAGCTTTCAAAGTGGAGCGTGCGGCTGCTGCTTGTTCGACGACCGTCTTCTCATCCGCGGCCTCTTGCTTCATCTTTTTGAGCTCGGCCTTGAGTTTTTCAACCTTCGCAGCTGAAGCTGTGGAAGCAATAAATAAATAATCACACTGGGGTACCAGTGCGGATCATTAACAATATACAGCCCGGATGTTACAATTCGGCTTACCTTGTGCCTTGTCGAACCTCTTGTTCAGGCAATCAAGCTCCTCTTCGGAGATCTTGAGCTTCCGATTTAGCTCGGTAAGCTCAGTGGCATTAACGGCCGCCGCCGATGACGAGGCCTACAAAAAATAAAAAAACATATATCCGGTTATGTACTTTCCAACCCCCGAACTGTCAAGGATATGACCCTATGTTTGGTCCTCTTAAGGGCTTTTAGAACATTGCGGGATTGATGGTGCCTTGTACAAGATGGTAACTCCTGAGTATTTGACCCTCGGGTGCGTTTTTACAAACCCACCCGGGGCTCGGGGGCTACTACATATATAAAGATAGCATGAACTTACTAAAATTAAAATTGTTCGGGAAAAGGGTATTACGTGACTCACGTTGAAGCCCGACAAAAGACCATTGAAGGCCTCTTTCAGTCCGTTATCCACGGACTGAATGCCTTGCAAAACCGCACCCATAAGCGTGCGGTGATCCTCGGAGATGGGGGCGCTTGATAGAGCCTCCTCTATGACAGGCCAGCCAGTCATCGGTGGCACTGGTGGTGACCGGCCAGCCCGATCTTTGATCGGGGACTGAGTCGGTAGCTTCGGAGGCACAACATGCTCCGGAGACGTCCTCGGAGGGGACTGGACATCTCTCCGCACTTCCTCCTCAGCGGCCAGGGGAGATTTTCTCCCCCTAGTCTTCAGCAGCCGAGGCATCGACCACGGCCATGGCGTGGTCACCCCCGCCACCTGTGTTCGGCTCCAAAGGTGCCTGGCAGGATGACACCTCTGCGGCATCCTTCGCTGCCCCTGGAGGTGTGGGGTGTGACGCAGTCCCACTCTCCGCCAGGTCGGCGGACGGAGACTCCGCATCCGATATTTGGTCAGTGGGGAGAACGTGCGGTGGGCTGCAGATTAAAAGACGTTCTTGCATTTAAAACATTAAAAACTTTGCATAAATGACCCAAGGAGTCTTCAGATTCATACCTTCGAGCTGGGGGCTTGACCCTTAGGTTCCTTTGGGGAACCTTCTCAAAGTCCTCGGACTCTGCATCAGAGTCCGAGCTGTCGTTAGCCAGGATCAACCTCGGCCGACACGCCCTCTTCGGGACAGGAGGAGGTACATCCTCCGCGGCGTCCGGCGATGCCGCCCTCTTTCTTGTGAGGGGGGAAACACCTTCCCCCCGTCTTCATGCTCTTCCTCATGGATAGAGGAGGCATGGGTTTCCTCGGACATAGCGTCCAGCTGGTCCCTTATGCGGAGGCCTTCTCTGGCCTTCTTTTTCTTCTCCTTCTTCTCGGGCGCCGAGTACGGCGCCACAAAGAGCATCGCCGTCAACAACTCCGACATGGGGTCTTCGGGTTGTGGTGCCGGGCAGTTAACTCTCGCGGTTTTGCTCAACCATTTCTGCGAAAATGAGGGAGAAGGCGCTCAGTCCTTTTGTCAAAGAAACAGAGTCATTGGATTAAAATTATACCGTACCTTCGTAGGTGGGTTATCGGCGCTTAGGCCCGAATCCTCTTCCTTGGCCGGCCAGCTTTTCCGAGGCTTGAATAATGCCTTCCACAACTTCTCAGAGGTAGTGTGGAAGAGTTGGCGCATGGTAGGCTTGTCCTCAAGCTGATAAGCCCACATTGGGGAGGCCCGATGCTGGCAGGGAAGAATACGGCGGTGGAGCATGACATGGACCACATTGACCAGCTCAACCTTGGCCTCGATCACCGAGGTAATGCGCTTCTGTAGCAATTTCACCTCTGCATCCAACCCCCAGTCGAGGCCCTTCCTGAGCCATGAGGTCAATCTCGTAGGGGGTCCGGATCTGAACTCGGCAGGCGCTGCCCAGCTCTCATCCCTTGGTTCGGTGATGTAGAACCATTCTTTCTGCCAGATCTTGATTGTGTCGATGAATGTGCCAGTTAGCCACTCGACGCGGGGGAGCTTGCTGATTACCGCCTCTCCGCAGTCTGCGTGCTCACCCACAATGGTCTTCGGCTTGACGTTGAAGACCTTGAGCCACAGGCCGAAGTGCGGTTCGACTCGCAGGAAGGCTTCGCAGATAATAATGAATGCCGCAATCTGCATGAAGGAGTTCGGGGGGAGATAATGGAAGTCCAACCTGTAGAAGAACATGAGGCCCCTGACGAAGGGGTGGAGCGGGAAGCTCAGTCCCCGGATGAAATGGGGGACGAACACCACCCTCTCGCCTGGCTTGGGGGTGGGCACCACCTAGTTCACCTCTGGAGCACGGTGGAAGACGTTGGCGGGGAGGTAGCCGGCGAGCTTTAAGTCCCTGATGTCCTTGTCGGTGACCGTGGAGGCCTCCCACTTGCCCATGGAGCCCGAACCCGCCATGGCTAAGCTCGGAGGGGAAGTTGAGGAAGAACTAGATCTGGGCTCTCAGGGCTTGGGAAGATTCAGAAAGCGGAGGATGCGAATGGGAAGCGTGAGTAAGCCTTGGTTTTTTTCCATTTTTATGGGGCGTAACACCGATTAGCCTCCTTTTACTGCGCCGCAAATCTCTCCGCTTCCCAAGACGTGTGTAAAGAAATTTGAGATGCTAACCATATCCCGTGTGAAACGGAGCACGATCTATACATTGATGAGTCGTGCCAATGTAAAAATGGCCTCGAACCGCGAATCGAGTTTTCATAACTGGTTCAGCGGTCGTGGTAGGTCATGACCCTTCGTCAGAAAGGTTGTGAGAAAAACACTGTTTACACTTTGACATTTGGCCTTCAGGACTGAACGACTCATAGTGTCCGGACTATCGTGTGATCGGAAACCGGACAAGTATCAGCCGATCTTTAATGGGAAGAAGAACTCACCCCGCAAGCCGAAGACTCTGATCACGCGGAGCAGCCAGAGCTGAGACCCTTGGCGTTGGGGGCTAGTTCGGGGGCTACTGAGGGAGTCCTGGACTAAGGGGTCCTCGGGCCGCTGGCCTGTCTCTCAATAGGCCGGCTTGATGGGCCACATTCTGACTGTCACAGGAAGGGTCGGATACATCGAGACCCTGTGTTCTAGAAGTAAGTCCCGAAGGCGCATCGAGCACTCCAAGTCAAGATGAGGGAATCGATGTCTCCATTCTCGGCAGGAGACCTTTCATGTGTAAACCCTAGGTCTCCCCCGGTGTCTATATAAACCGGGAGGGTTTTAGATTGTAAGGCAGAGAGAAACTCATCCAGGGCTTTAGCTAGTCGATCTCGAGGTAGATCAAATCTGTAACCTTCATACCATCAATATAATCGAGTAGGACGTAGGGTTTTACCTCCATAGGAGGGCCCGAACCTGGGTAAACATCGTCTCCTTCGTCCCCTTGTTACCATCGATCCTAGACTCACATCTCGGGACCCCCTACCCGAGATCCGCCGGTTTTGACACCGACACAAACCGCAATCGGGGTAATGTGCATAGTACAAACCCAAACCCGACAGCGACCTATAAAAGATCTCGCCGGCGGCGGCTAACAGCTAATTTTTCCACCGATAGCTCGCCACCACCACCACACACACCAAATGGAACCGTTGCACAAGCATGGGGATGTGCATGGCGCCATCCTGATAGTGTTGGACGATGATGTGATAGAGGAATCCGACGCGTTGGCCGTCATGGCCGGCAACGGCAAACAGCTAGCTGCCGCGGCCGACGACAATGGGAGAGAGGATTCCGACGCGCTATCCTCCATGTCAGTCAACGATCAACCGTCATCTGCCGCGGCCGACGACGATGATGACCCCGAGTTTCAGTGTCGGATGCAGATGGCCATCGCTTTATCCGTCCAAGAATCGGGCCTCGATGCGTTCCTACGCGACGAGGATGAGCGCCGTCTCAGTGTCGGTGTGGAACAATCTATCACATCTACGGATGCCATCCGCAACGCGGATAGGGATCTGAAGCGGCAAAAATGGCGGGAGAGTGCGAAGAGGAAGCGGAACTCAGATGTAGAGGGCAAAAAGAGGCAGGAGCAGGACCAGAAGGTGGCGGAGCAGGCCGCCGCATGCCTCTCAGCCACGTTGGAGGCCAGTGCAGGCCTTGCAGCTGCGGCGGCAGCCCTGGCAACAACGGCCACGGCGACCAAGGACGCAGCTCTAGCGAGATCGGCGCCCTTCTGTATCCCGATGGCCCACCTGGACGCCACGACATCTTCGTCGACAGTGGCAGACCTGGCGAGAGGCGCCGCGGTCACTCCGGCCGAGGTAGCCCCGCCGGTCTCCGCCGTGGAACCACTGGAGCTCATCGACTTGACGAGCTCCTCTGAATACTCGTTCTGAGGCGAGGAAGGTCATGAAGACGGTGGAGGCACGACGTTTGTATGCATCCATGGGGTTGTGAATATTTTGTGCAGTTCATCTTCATGTAATTTGACGAACTGTTTGTAAATTACTGAGCATATGAACTAATGTCAACTAATCCGCTGCAAAATAAGGCATTTTGTGTTGAAAATTTGCCAAATGTTTGTGTCTTCTGTTTGTGGGCATGTGGAGATTTAGGATGAATTTGACATCTGCGACTGAAATTGAGGATGAACCGTGTGTGATGAACCCGCCTTGAGAAATCTCAGAAAGAGCTACCTGCCTCGAGCGATGCAAAAATTCGTGGTTTTGCGGCATGGCATTTCATTACAGCAAAGAGCGTACACGCTTAATTATGTTTGGACCGTGTGCCATCTTGGTTGCTCCCGCCCAGTTCATTTGCCAAAATTTAATTGGAAGTGGTATTTCAACTGCATGCCGCCTTTCCTCGTCCACCGCACCGACCCTATAGTAAAATTTCAGCTGCCGAGGCATTTGAACCGTCGCCATCCCTCGTCCACCACCATCTCCACCCACACCATTACTACTCAAATTTTCAGCAGCAGCGGCACATCCGCAAACACCCCCCACCTTCCGTCCTCATAGCACCCCCCACCTTCCTCCCCGCTTGAACCCTAGCTCGCCGCCGCCGCCGCCTCCCACCACCAACCTCAGCCGGTTTGCCCGTGCCTCATAGCTAAACAAGTTCAGGGTCCCCACCGATCCACATACACCATCACCGCCCTGAGTTTTTAGATGAGGCCGGCGGTGTCCCTTCCCCCAGATCCCAATCCCGTACTCCAGAGAGTCACAGCCTAATCAGCCCGACCAAATCTCCCGTGGACCTTGAGGAGTGTACGAGCAAAAACAGGTCTATCATGGCCTCTCCGCCGTACACTGGCGAGGCGGGCGCCGTTCGCGCCAAACCTTCGATCCCGGACGAACACCTCGCCGCGGGAGCCGATGAGGACGCTGCCTACGTTGCCATGCCAAAGGCTTCAAGTCTGCGGGAACGCATGTTCCTCTATCTTAGGAGAGCCGGCTACGACATCAAGCTCGTCAACATCACCGGCTTCACCCGAGCCATGTCACAAGTTAAGTGGTCCACCGGCAATGCCTCTGGTTCAACCGCCGTCCATCTCTCCGAAGGCCCCACCGCTGATCTCCTCCGCCTCGCGGTCATGGATTTGCTTCTATGCCATCGAGCCCCTTTTGTCCTTTATGAAGGAAACGTTCTACGGCGGTGGCTTGGGATCCTTACCTCCAAAGTCAGATCTCATCCACCATGATAATGGCACACACTACGGCTATTACAAGGGGAAACGTGCCATCTGCGACATCAGGGAGAGCACTTTGGGCACCTCATATCCCAAGTGGAAGGAGCCCATCCATGACAAGTGAGGCAACATCCTGTGAGCAAATCATACCTTTTATAGCTAGCCGTCTCGTACCCATTGTTGTAGTAGCTTTTGCCATGCGATAATCATGCAGTGTTTAATTGAGCATTTGTCCAGTTGTCAAGCAGATGCCTTGCTTTTCTGTATCTGGTTGTTAGGTTGGTTGCATTGAGTATTTGTCCAATTTTCAATGGCTATAGTTGGTTGTTACAGTGAGCATGAATGCCTTGTTTCTTTCAGTTATTCACAATGTGATGTTCATTATGTGCAAGTATGAACTGTGTAGTTCAATTTCATCAATACCACCTGTTATGCCTAGTGTTGTTAACCTGTGCCCTTAACTCCCGCTTTAAACATTTATGCCTTGTTTCTCTGAATTTGGTTGCCAGGTTGGTTGCAGTGAGCATTTGTCTAGTTTTCAAGCAGATGCCTTGCTTTTCTGTATGTGGTTGTTAGGTTGATTGCAGTGAGCATTTGTCTAGTTTTCAAGCAGACGCCTTGCTTTTCGTTATCTGGTTGTTAGGTTGGTTCCATTGAGCATTTGTCCAGTATCAAATGGCTATATTTGGTTGTTATAGTGAGCATATATGCCTTGTTTATTTCAAGCAGATACCTCGTATACTTGGTTGATGTTAAGCCTGATGTACTTATCATGACTTTACATGTACTTGCACAGGACAACAATGGGAGTGGCCAACGTTTTCCATCGAGGTTCTTTTCATCCCTCCGCTTATACTCCATCCGTTCAATCATGTAGTCCATATAGATTTTTGTGATGTATCTACATATACCATCTAAAATGTATACAATATAAAATTTTGTGATGTATCTAATGAAATGGAATTGCAATTCTAGATGTAAATGTTTTTCTCTACAAACTTGGTCAAAGTATGTAAATGTTGACTTCTCAAAATGTTTATATGCAACACATTGTGGAGTTGATGGAGTAATATATTACACCATTGTGCAACTGCATTTTAGCTTCTAATATTGGCTTCTTGCTTGTAGGTACATATGTCTTAGGTAAAGATCCATTCCTAGACCCTTTTTGCGTGTGGGGTAATGAAATATTCATGAACCAGCATCAAGTGAGGAAACTGAAAATGATTGTTAGGGAAAAGAGACGAACAATGCCAATTAGACTATTTGTTTACGCTCTATCCAACACAATAGTGAGCTGTAGGATGGTAACTACGAACTTTGTAGGCTTCTATTAGTACTGCCCATAATGAGTTGTCACACAACAATGTCAGAATCTTTTTCTTTTGCAGTGGTTCCCAAAGAAGTTTACTCAAGATTACCTCGCAAAGTACATGATTGCTAGACATGCAATGAAGGTTAAAATAAATCATCGAGACTACAATGAGCATCGAGAAGTCTTAATGAAGACAGTGAAGGATGGGCGGGCGGCCATCACTAGGGGCTGGCCTAGAGTCGTTCGTGCGTTACGCATGGAGGAGGGCACAATATGGGCATTCCGCTTCACCATCTCCAGCATACAAAATGTCTTTCGGCTCTCTCTTTACCGTCTTTAGTACAACCGTGCTTCCATCATTCTTTATTTGTCCCTTCTATAGTTATCCTTTTTTTTGAGAATTGATGCTTATGTAGTTCTTGAGTATATGTACATGTGAATCAAATTATGCATTCGTTCTTAAACATAAACATGATTCGATATGAAATACAAGAATTCCTACTTTCAAATTTAAATTGTGTGAATTATGAACAAATGTATTTAATTAGGGGCAAATCCTGCTGTGCAGGCCATTACAATGCACACAATTTGAGAAAGCAAAATGTCTGCGAGCAACTCCGACATCACACACGTTTCTCCATTCGAGGCGTGTGTGATGAATCTCGTCTTTGCGCACGGTTAGACAAGAAAGAACGTGTGAGATTAACAACACAGCGTTTGTGCTAGTCTCCTTATCACACACGATTTCATATTTTGAACTCTCTACCATCATAAACGTTGGTCAAAGAAGACAACATGCGATAGGCCTTCATCCGACACAGTTATTCTGGATGACACGTTTGGGAATTATGGATCACACATTTGGGACGTTTTATAAATCACAAACGTTTATCAGAAACCCCGCGTGTGGGATATATTCACCCTTCGCATACGGTTTTACAATGATAAATGTATGCACTCCTATATCATATCACAGACGGTCATGGTGGAACTAACTGTGTGTGATTGTCTCCTTATCGTACACGCTTTATAATCTTGAACTGTTTGCGATTCGGTGCACATCGTAAACGGCGCTTCACAGAATAGCACGTGCGATGTTAGTGTGATCTCACACGAGTTGCAAGGATGAACCGTATGGGAAATACACACATCTCAAACGATTATCCGGTGACCCTCGTTTGTGATAGGTGCGGACATCCCATACGCTTAGTTTTGCCAAACGTTTGTGTTCGTTGGCCACCATCGCCGACGGGTTTGCCATGTCGTGTGGGATGGACCCCCCTATCGCGCACACATGCAAGGCGAAGGTTTGGAACTACGTCGCGGAAAGGGGTTAAAAACCATTTGTAGAGCACGCCGTTGCACCAGTGTTCAAACCATCGGCGGCGCCTCCGGCCGCAGGCCCGGCATCGCTCTGGGAGGAACTACCACCGGCACCGCCCTAAGGCGCCCCGGCATGCGGCCCGGCCTTAGCAGCTGGAGCCACAGGCTAGCGACTGGACCGAGGAGTTCAAGGCGTAGCTACTCCGCGGTGCCTTCCCGAAGAAGGAGGAGGACGTAGAATGCGTGGCTCGCCAGGCCACCGCCTACTGCTTGAAAGACGGCGAGCTGTACCGCAGGCGCCCAAACGACGTCTCGCTACAGTGCATATCCAAGGAGCAGGGGCGCGAGCTGTTGGCCGATATTCACGGTGGCGACTGAGGGCACCACTCCTCGTGTCGCACCCTCGTGGGGAAGGCGTTCCGCAGCGGCTTCTACTGGCCCACGGCGCTCAACGACACCACCGAGCTGGTCCGATCCTGCGAGGCTTGCCAATTCCACGCCAAGCAGATTCATCAGCCCGCGTAGGGTCTCCAGACCATCCCGCTCTCTTCGCCTTTCGCGGTCTGGGGGCTGGACATACTGGGTCCCTTCCCTCGGGCGGCCAGAGGTTACCGCTACCTCTACGTCGCCAAGTGGGCGGAGGTGGAGCCCGTGCGCACCATCCCCGCCGGCTTGGCCGTCAAGTTCATCAAGGGCCTCGTGAGCCGCTTCGGTGTCCCCAACCGTATCATTACTGACAGTGGCTCACAGTTCACAAGCAACCTCTTTAAAACATATTGCGCTAACCTTGGAACACAGATATGTTACGCTTTGGTGGCACACCCATGGAGCAACGGCCAGGCTGAGCATGCCAATGCAGAGGTCCTGAGGGGCCTCAAGGAGAGGAGCTTCAAGAAGAAGCTCGAGTCCTGCGGCAGGAGTTGGCTCCATGAGCTTCAGTCCGTGTTGTGGTCCATCCGCACCACTGCAACTAAGCCCACCTCGTCCTGAGGCGGGTCCTCTCTAGGGAGGGCTTGCACATGAGGTCAAGCGTCGCTCCCTGCGGGTCTTGGCATTCGACGAGGAGCGTTAGGATGCCTCGTGGGGAATAGATCTCGTGCTCGGGGAGGAAGACCGCCGCCAAGCCTCGCCCCGTGCAGCGAGGTACCAGCAAGCGCTGCGGCGATACCATTGCCATAGCGTCTGCTCCAGGACCCTCAAAGTTGGAGACCTCGTCCTGAGGCGGGTCCTCTCTAGGGAGGGCTTGCACAAGCTCTCACCCATGTGGGACGGCCCGTTCAGGGTCGCCCGCGTATCCAGGCCTGGCGCCATACGCCTGGAGACTCAGGACGGGGTCCCCATCTAGAATGCCTGGAACATCCAGCATCTCTGCAAGTTCTACCCTTGACACTCTCACGTAATAATGAGTGGGTAGTATACGCCCGGAGCCCCCTGAGGACGTGGAGGGGTTCCCACCCAGGCCCAAGTGGAAGCCCCATGCTCCACGCTGGCGGACGACACTGTCATTCAATGACTATGCCCATGCCCAGTGGAGGCCCTACGCTCCGCGCTGGGGGAATACTAGATTAGGTGTCGGACGCGGCTGTTCGTTGCTCTCTTTTGTAACCCAATTTGCCACTTTCTGGAATGAAGTTTGAAGTTTTCGCGTCTTATTCGAAAAAAAGGGGGTAGGAAATTTTCTCCTTGCAGCATTTCTCGTTTTGAGTTCCTTCTAAGGGGTTTGGCACTCGCCAGCTCTCTCTCTCGCGCCCCACGAGAGGGGGCTGGACACGGTATGCACACGGTGTGCGCACACCTCGCCAAAACTTTGGCGTCCTAATCCTTGCATGACACTCTCGAAGCAAGCCAACAGGCAGTATTGCCTCCGACCCCCGGCCTCAGGAGCGCCCATCTCCTGGCCTTTGCCGGGCATCACGACCTGGCAGACCAGTGACGATCGACCCTCGCTTGGGGGCTCAGTGGCTCCAACCCCAAATGGTCGTCAGAAGAAGGACGGCCAAGGAAAGAAGCTCCGGAGGAGCACACCCTCACGACGCAGGAAACCGCAACAGGCGCGCCAAGCTAAGTTACCCTAATCGCAAGTTATCCTAATCGCGACGAGCGGGAACATTTCAATTTGAAGCAGCATAAAAGTTAGGGTGCAAAACGGAAAACGCTGACATAAAGGCGCAAGCGCCATAGTTCATTACATGCCCCCCGGGGCTCCCCATGATTCTTGATGCAGGAAATAAAGGCAAAAGACGGCCTCCCAAAGACTGTCACTCTTGAGGCCTAGCTCCGACGTCGCCAACGCTCAGTCGGAGTCCTCCTCCTCCTTGACGTGGGCACGATGGCGTGGTGGCTCGGCGTCCTCCTGGGCAGGGCCACGGCGCCTCGGTGGCTCACCGTCCTCCCTGGTCTGGGCGTGGTGACGTGGCAGCTCGTCGTAGTCGTCGTCGCTCGAGCTTCCGCTGGAGGAGGTGTCGCCACCGCTAGAGGAGCTGCGGCCGTCGCCAAGGGCAAGTTCACCGCCGAGGATGCCACCGTCGCGATGGCCGTCGTCGGCGGGAAGGCGGTCGATGTCGCCGTTGTCGCCCTCGGGGCAGCACCCCAAGCGCATGCCGTCTTCCCCGAAGATCTTGACTAAGAGCGTTGCCGCCCCGTCGTGCTTGAAGTGGAGGGTACACCTCCCTCCAGGCCGCGGGCGCGGACGAACGTCTGCCACCCGCGGTTCAGGAACACATAGCCCGCGGGGGTGACCTCGACTTCCACCCACGAGGCCACGCTGCAACAACCATCAGCCTGCAGCCATAGGCCAGTAGGAACTCCGGCTGGAAGCAACCTCGCGGAGAAGTGCGGGAGCTGGAACCAGGTGATCGCCGACCTGTCCGCCCACACCACGAACTCCTGGGCCGCGTCGGCCGAGTGGAGTCACGAGCGAGGCGGCTGTCGCAAACTTCCCAACTCGGGCACAGCCGCCACGGCTACTACGGCTGCCTACGCGGGAGGGAGCCTTCCCACGGTTGCCGGAGGTAGTGCCGGTCCGCGTGGGAGTGCGCCCGCGCCCTCGGGGGACCACCGCCGGAATCGCGGTGTACTTTCGGGAACGGACGTGTTGGAAATATGTCCTAGAGGCAATAATAAAATGGTTATTATTATATTTCCTTATTGATGATAATCGTTTATTATCCATGCTATAATTGTATTGATTGGAAACTCAAATACATGTGTGGGTACATAGACAATAAAGTGTCCCTTGTAAGCCTCTACTAGACTAGCTCGTTGATCAAAGATGGTTAAGGTTTCCTAGCCATAGACATGAGTTGTCATTTGATAACGGGATCACATCATTAGGAGAATGATGTGATGGACAAGACCCAAACTATGAACGTAGCATATGATCGTGTCAGTTTATTGCTATAGTTTTCTGCATGTCAAGTACCTGTTCCTATGACCATGAGATCATGCAACTCACTGACACCGGAGGAGTACCTTGTGTGTATCAAACATCGTAACATAACTGGGTGACTATAAAGATGCTCTATAGGTATCTCCGAGGGTGTCTGTTGAGTAGGCATGGATCAAGACTGGGATTTGTTACTCCAAGTGACGGAGAGGTATCTCAGGGCCCACTCGGTAATACGACACCACAATAAGCCTTGCAAGCAAAGTGACTAAAGAGTTACCCACGGGATCTTGCTATTGGTTATTGACCGTAGAGGTGTCTCGGTCATGTCTGCATAGTTCTCGAACCCACAGGGTCTACACACTTAACGTTTGGTGACGATATAAGTATAGTTGAGTTATTATGTTGGTGACCGAAAGTTGTTCGGAGTCCCGGATGAGATCCCGAACATGACGAGGAGCTCCGGAATAGTCCGGAGGTAAAGATTGATATATGGGATAATAGTGTTTGGTCTCCGGAAGGGTTTCGGAATTCACCGGAAGGTGTTTCGGATGTTTCCGAAATGTTCGGGTACAAGAACACTTTATTTGGGCCAAGGGGTAAAGCCCACGAGGCTTTAGGAAGGTGCAAAAAGGAGTTTTGCAGAGGGAAGGGGCTAGACGCCAGGGACCCTGGCGTCTGGGGCCAGACGTCGAGGACCCTGGCGTCTGGTCCTGGAGTTCGAGGAGGACTCTTGCCTTGTGTGGCAAACAGAGTTTGAGGAGGCGCTTTCTCCAAGTTTGGACCCCAGGGCTCGACATATAAATAGAGGGGCAGGGCTATCACTCAGAACACATCAAGATTTCCCCAAGCCATGTGCCGGCAACCCCGCCCCTCTAGATTATCCTCCGTCATAGTTTCCCTTGTGCTTGGCGAAGCCCTGCGGAGATTGTTCTTCACCACCACCGTCACCACGTCATCATGCTGCCGGAACTCATCTACTACTTCGCCCCTCTTGCTGGATCAAGAAGGCGAGGATGTCATCAAGCTGTACGTGTGTTGAATGCGGAGGTGCCATCCGTTCGGCGCTAGATAATGATTGGATCACGGGACGGCTTGCAATTTGGATCGCGAAGACGTTCGACTACATCAACCGCGTTTCTTAACGCTTCCGCTTAGCGATCTACAAGGGTATGTGGATCCGATCTCTCCTCTCATAGATGCTCATCTCCTAGATTGATCTTGGTGAGGCGTAGGAATTTTTTTGTTTCCCATGCAACATTTCCCAACAGTGGCATCATGAGCTAGGTCTATGCGTAGATGAGATCACGAGTAGAACACAAAGGAGTTTGTGGGCGTTGATATTCAGATTGCTTCCTCCCTTGGTCTTTTCTTGATTCAGCGGTATTGTCGGATGAAGCGGCCCGGACCAACCTTACTTGTCCACGTACGAGATACCGGTTCCATCGACTGACATGTGACTTTGTTGCATAAAGATGGCTGGCGGGTGTCTGTCTCTCCCACCTTAGTTGGATCGGATTCGACAAAGGCGGTCATTGAGAAGGTTGAATAGCAATTTGTGTATTACCTTGTGGTTATGTGTAGGTAAGAATCGTTCTTGCTAGATACCCATAGCAGCCACGTAAAACATGCAACAACAATTAGAGGACGTCTAACTTGTTTTTGCAGGGTATGTTGTGATATGATATGGCCAAAGACATGATGAGATATATTTGATGTATGAGATGATCATGTTTGCAATAGTTCATATCGACTTGCATGTCGATGCATACGGAAACCGGTAGGAGCCATAGGGTTGTCTTTAATTATTGTATGACCTGCATGTCAATCATAAAGCGCTATGTAATGCTTTACTTTATTGCTAAGCGGTAGCAATAGTAGTAGAAGCATGGTGGGCGCGACAACCCCGATGGCGAGACAATGATGGAGATCATGATAACGGAGATCATGGTGTTATGCCGGTGACGATGGAGATCATACCGGTGCTTTGGAGATGGAGATCAAAAGCATAAGTTCATGGCCATATCATGTCACTTATGATTTGCATGTGATGTTAATCCTTTTATGCATCTTATTTTGCTTAGGACGACGGTAGCATTATAAGGTGATCCCTCACTAAAATTTCAAGATAAAATTGTGTTCTCCCCGAGTGTGCACCGTTACGAAAGTTCGTCGTTTCGAAGCACCACGTGATGATCGGGTGTGATAGACTCTACGTTCACATACAACGGGTGCAAGCCAGTATTGCACGTGTGGAACACTTGGGTTAAACTTGACAAGCCTAGCATGTACAGACATGGCCTCAGAACACAAGAGACCGAAAGGTCGAACATGAGTCATATAGTAGATATGATCAACATGGAGATGTTCACCATTGAAACCACCTCATCTCACATGATGATCGGATTTGGGTTGGTGAATTTGGATCATGTAACACTTGGATGACCGGAGGGATATCAATTTGAGTGGGAGTTTTTTAAGTAATATGATTAACTAAACTCCTTGTGATGAACATAGTCTAAAGTTGTCTTTGCAAAATTATGTTGTAGATCAGTAGCTCTCTCTGTAGGTCCCCTGTGTTTTTGATACGTTCCTAGAGAAAATAGAGTTGAAAGATGATGGTAGCAATAATGTGGACTGGGTCCATGATCTAAGGATTGTCCTCATTGCTGCACAGAAGGCTTATGTCCTTAATGCACCGCTCGGTGAGCCACCCCCTCAAGCGTTGTCTGTGGGTGTTGAGAACATCAGTCGGGCACGTTTTTTATGACTACTTGATAGATTAGTGTGTCATGCATTACGGCTTAGAATTGAGGCTCCAAAACGTTTTGAACGTCACGGAACATATGAGATGTTCTAAGAGCTGAAATTGCGATTTTAGGCTCGTGCCCGTGTTGAGAGGTATGAGACCTCCAACAAGATTCTTTGCCTGCAAGATAAAGGAGAATAGCTCAATCGGTGAGCATGTGCTCAGATTGTCTGAGTGCTACAATCGCTTGAATCGAGTGGGAGTTAATCTTCCAGATAAGATAGTGATTGATATAGTTCTCCAAGTCACAACCACAAATCTACTAAAGCTTCGTGATGAACTATAAATATGCCAGGGATGGAAAAGTTGATCCCTGAGCTATTTGCGATGTTTGACACCGCGAAGGTAGAAATCAAGAAGGAGCGTCAAGTGTTGATGGTTAGTAAAACCACTAGTTTCGAGAAGGGCAAGGGAAAGAAGGGAAACTTCATGGATGGCAAGCCAGTTGCCGCTCCAGTGAAGAAACCCGAGGTTGAACCCAAACCCAAGACTAAGTGCTTCTATAATAAGGGGAATGGTCACTGGTAGCGGAACTGCCCCAGATACTTGGCAGATAAGAAGGCTAGCAACGTCGACAGAAGTATAATTGATATACATATTATTGATGTGTACCTTTCTAGTACTCCTTGTAGCACCTGGGTATTAGATACCGGTTCGATTGCTAATGTTAGTAACTCGAAGTAAAAGCTACAGAATAAACGGAGACTAGCTAAGGGTGAGGTGATGATGTGTGTTGGATGTGTTTCCAAGGTTGATGTGATCACCATTGCACGCTTCCTCTACCTTCAGGATTAGTGTTGAACCTAAATAAATGTTATTTGGTGTTTGCTTTGAGCATGAACATGATTAGATCGTGTTTATTGCAATACAGTTATTCATTCAAGTCAGAGAATAATAGTTATTCTGTTTACAGGAATAAAACCTTCAATGGTCATGCACCCAATGTGAATGGTTTATTGAATCTCGATCGTAGTGATACATATGTTCATAATATTGATGCCAAAAAGATGCAAAGTTAATAATGATAGTACCACATACTCGTGACACTGCTGCTAAATGTCATATTGGTGTAAAGCGCATGAAGAAAACTCCATGCTGATGGATCTTTGGACTCACTCGATTTCGAATCGGTTGAGACATGCGGACCATGCTTCATGGGAAAGATGACTAAGACCCTGTTTTCCGGTATGATGGAGCGGGCAAGTGACTTGTTGGAAATGATACATGTTGATGTATGCGGTCCAATGGGTGTTGTAGCGTGCGGTGGATATCGTTATTTTTTGCCTTCACTGATGATTTGAGTTGATATGGGTATATTTACTTAATGAAACACAAGTCTAAAATGTTTGAAAAGTTCAAGCAAATTCAGAGTGAAGTTTAAGATCATCATGACAAGAAGATAAAATGTTTATGATATGATCGTGGAGGTGAATATCTGAGTTATGAGTTTGGTATACAACTTAAGACAATGTGGAAGTTGTTTCACAACTCACGCCACCTGGAACACCATAGTGTGATGGTGTGTCCGAACGTCGTAGTCGTGCTCTATTGGATATGGTGTGTACTATGATGTTTCTTATCATTTTGCCACTATCGTTTTGGGGTTATGCTTTAGAGACAACTACATTCACTTTAAATAGGGCACCATCTAAAGCCGTTGAGATGACACCGTATGAATTATGGTTTGGCAGAAACCTAAGTTGTCATTTCTCAGAGTTTGGGAATGCGACGCTTATGTCTGATAAGCTCGAACCCAAGCAGAAAAGTGCATCTTCATAGGATACCCTAAGGAAACAGTTGGGTATACCTTCTATCTCAGATCTGAGGGCAAAGTGTTTGTTGCTAAAACGGGTCCTTTCTAGAGAAAGAGTTTCTCTCGAAAGAATTAAGTGGGAGGAAAGTAGAACTTGATGAGGTTATTGAACCGTCACTTCAGTTGGATGGTAGCACGGCGCAGAAAGTTGTTCCTGCGGCACCTACACCGAATGAAGAGGAAGTTGATAATAATGATCATGACACATCGGCTCAAGTTACTACTGAGCCTCGTAGGTCGACAAGGAATCGTATCGCCCCTGAGTGGTACGACAGTCCTGTCTTGGAGGTCATGTTGTTGGACAACAGTGAACCTACGAGCTATGAAGAAGCGACGGTGGGCCCGGATTCCAACAAATGGCTAGGAGCCATGAAATCCGAGAAAGGATCCATGTATGAGAACCGAGTATGGCCTTTGGTAGACTTGCCCGTTGAACGGCAGGCCGTTGAGTACAAATGGACTTTTAAGAAGAAGACAGACGCTGATGGTAAATGTCACCATTTATAAAGCTCGAATTGTCGCAAAGAAGTTTCCGACAAGTTCAAGGAGTTGACTACGATGAGACTTTCTCACCCATACCAATGCTAAAGTCTGTTGGAATTATGTTAGCAGTTGCTGCCATTTTCGATTATGAAATCTGGCAGATGGATGTCAAAACGTCGTTTCCTTAACGGTTTCCTTAAGGAAAGGTTGTATGTGATACAACCAGAAGGTTTTGTCAGTCCTATGGATGCTAAAAGGTATGCAAGCTCCAGCGATTCTTCTATGGGCTGGAGCAAGCATCTCGGAGTTGGAATATACGCTTTGATGAGGTGATCAAAGTTTTTGGGTTTATACAAAGTTTATGAGAAACTTGTATTTACAAGAAAGTGAGTGGGAGCACTATAAAATTTCTGATAAGTATATGTGGATGACATATTGTTGATCGGAAATGATGTAGAATTTCTAGAAAGCATAAAGGGTTGTTTGAAAGGAATTTTTCAAAGGTAGACCTGGAATGAAGCTACTTAAATATTGGGCATCAAGATCTATAGAGATAGATCAAGACGTCTGATAAGACTTTCAATGAGTACATACCTTGACAAGATTTTGAAAGAGTTCAAAATGGATCAGTCAAAGAAAGAGTTCTCGTCCGATTTGTAAGGTGTGGAGTTGAGTGAGACTCAAAGCTCGACCACGGCAGAAGAAAGAGAAAGGACGAAGCTCGTCCCCTATGCCTTATCCATAGGCTCTATATAGTATGCCATGCTGTGTACCGCACCTGGTGTGTGCCCTGCCATTAGTCTGTCAAGGGGCACAAGAGTGGTCCAGGAGTAGATCACCGGACAACGGTCAAAATTATCCTTAGTAACTAGAGGACTAAGGAAATGTTTCAAGATTATGGAGGTGATAAAGAGTTTGTCGTAAAGGGTTACATCGATGCAAGCTTTGACACCAATCCGGATGACTCTGAGTAGCAATCCGGATACGTATAGTGGAGCAGCCATTTGGAATAGCTCCAAGTGGAGCGAGGTAGCAGCATCTACGGTATGACATAGAGATTTGCAAAGTACACACGGATCTGAATGTTACAGACCCGTTGAATAAACCTCTTCCATAGGTTAAACATGATCAACACCAGAACTGTATGGGTGTTAGATTCATCACAATGTAAATAACATAGTGATTTGAGCGAGATTATTGACTCTAGTGCAAGTGGGAGACTGTTGGAAATATTCCCTAGAGGCAATAATAAAATGGTTATTATTATATTTCCTTGTTCATGATAATCGTTCATTATCCACGCTATAATGTATTGATTGGAAAATCAAATACATGTGTGGGTACATAGACAACAAAGTGTCCCTAGTAAGCCTCTACTAGAATAGCTCATTGATCAAAGATGGTTAAGGTTTCCTAGCCATAGACATGAGTTGTTATTTGATAATGGGATCACATCATGAGGAGAATGATGTGATGGACAAGACCCAAACTATGAACGTAGCATATGATCGTGCCAGTTTATTGCTATAGTTTTCTGCATGTCAAGTATCTGTTCCTATGACCATGAGATCATGCAACTCACTGACACCGGAGGAGTACCTTGTGTGTATCAAACATCGTAACATAACTGGGTGACTATAAAGATGCTCTATAGGTATCTCCGAGGGTGTCTGTTGAGTAGGCATGGATCAAGACTGGGATTTGTTACTCCAAGTGACGGAGAGGTATCTCAGGGCCCACTCGGTAATACAACACCACAATAAGCCTTGCAAGCAAAGTGACTAAAGAGTTAGCCATGGGATCTTGTATTACGGAATGAGTAAAGAGACTTGCCGGTAACGAGATTGAACTAGGTATGGAGATACCAACGATCGAATCTCGGGCAAATAACATACCGATGAACAAAGGGAACTGCATACGGGATTAACTGAATCCTTGACATAGAGGTTGAACCGATAAAGATCTTCGTAGAATATGTAGGAACCAATATGGGCATCTAGGTCCCTCTATTGGTTATTAACCATAGAGGTGTCTCGGTCATGTCTGCATAGTTCTCGAACCCGCAGGGTCTACACACTTAACGTTTGGTGACAATATAAGTATAGTTGAGTTATTATGTTGGTCACCAAAAGTGGTTCGGAGTCCCGGATGAGATCCCGGACATGACGAGGAGCTTCGGAATAGTCCGGATGTAAAGATTGATATATGGGATAATAGTGTTTGGTCTCCGGAAGGGTTCCAGAATTCACCGGAAGGGGTTTCAGATGTTTCCCGAAATGTTCGGGTACAAGAACACTTTGTTTGGGCCAAGGGGTAAAGCCCACGAGAGGTTTACGAATGTGCAAAAAGGAGTTTTGCGGAGGCAAGGGGCCAGACGCCAGGGACCCTGGCGTCTGGGACCAGACGCCGAGGACCCTGGCGCCTGGTCCTGGAGTCCGAGGAGGACTCTTGCCTTGCGTGCCAAACCAACTTTCAGGAGGCTCTTTCTCCAGGTTTTGACCCCAGGGCTCAACATATAAATAGAGGGACAGGGCTAGAACCTAGAACACATCAAGATTTCCCCAAGCCATATGCCGGCAACCCCGCCCCTCTAGATTATCCTCCGTCATAGTTTCCGTTATGCTTGGCTAAGCCCTGCGGAGATTGTTCTTCACCACCACCGTCACCACGTCGTCGTGCTGCCGGAACTGTGTTGAACACAGAGGTGCCGTCCGTTCGGCGCTAGATCGTGATTGGATCACGGGACGGCTTGCGATTTGGATCGCGAAGACGCTCGACTACATCAACCGCGTTTCTTAACGCTTCCGCTTAGCGATCTACAAGGGTATGTGGATCCGATCTCCCCTCTCGTAGATGCTCATCTCCTAGATTGATCTTGGTGAAGCGTAGGAAATTTTGTGTTTCCCATGCAACGTTCCCCAACAGGCCGCGGCCCCTCTTGTCCCCTTTCAAATTTGGCCGTTGTGGGATCCCTTCCCGCCTATGCGATAAGGGAAGAGGACCGAGGCCACTATAAATAGGGACTAGCTTCCACCGTACAAGGGGATCGATCAGTCGACAACACATCAGTTCATCCCCACCGAGAGCCCTCATGAGGTCGCTCAACCATTGTACTAGTTCATCCACAACCTCCTCGTGAGGCCAATCCACCCAAAGCAGGAGTAGGGTTTTACACCGCAAGGTGGCCCGAACCTGGGTAAATCTCTTCGTCCACCTACCTTCCCGTTCGCACGTACTCAACGAGGCTAGGCCATAGGGCGAGGAGCATGAGACCTTGAGCTAGTTGGGATCTTCGCACACGCCCAAGAGTTCAAACCTTGTTGGGTCCGTGGATCCCCGATTCCGACACACCTGCTTTGAATAAAGAGGTAGCCAGGACTGACACTGGCCATCCATGCAACGCGTAGGATTGCAAAGGACGATTGGCCCATGACCCCTTCGGAATTAGGATGTAGACCGAGGTGATGGCCTCTCTGTTGAGCCTAGGTAGGACTACGATGTGTCGATCAACCGAGGCTAAGCATGACCCAGGAAAGTGTGTTCGACCAGAGTTAATCGAGCGTGTTGGGAAAATTGGTGCACCCATGTAGGGAAGTATATCTATTCGAATAGTCGTGTCCACGGTAACGGACGCTCAGAGTTGTATCCCGATCTAATACAACTAGAATTGTGACTTCAAAATGAAATGATGGCTCTGGGATCGCTTTCTCGCAGGGAGCCGAGGAAGGATCTCTGGGCATTACTAAATAAAATTGCTACTTAAAATATGCTAATGTATGCTCTTCTAATGCTGCAAGACACTGAAGATGCTAGTCTTCGATAGGACTAGGCCTTCCCCCTCTATTTTGGCATCTCTGCAGTTCAGTCCAAAGATATAGCCCCATTCCTTTGATACTGATGCTTACTTAGCATAGATCTGATGTATGTCTTGTGAGTACTTTGTGTGTACTCACGTTTGCTGGCTCCCCTTTTCTCCTTGATATGATTACTGCGATCAGATGACAGAGCCTAGGAGCCAACTGATCCCGCCAGCGGCTAGTACTACCATGACGGAGCCTACTATTACGTGGAGACTACCGAGGACTAGGAGTAGTTAGGAGGTTCCCAGGCAGGAGGCCTTGCCTTTTTGATCCATGTTGCTCTTTGTGCTAGCCTTCTTAAGGCAGACTTGTTTACTTATGTCTGTACTCAGATATTGTTGCTTCCACTGACTTTTTTGTATTCGAGCTTCTGCATTCGAGCCCTCGAGGCCCTTGGCTTGTAATATAAAGCTTGTATGACTTTATTTTGTGTCTAGAGTTGTGTTGTGATATCTTTCCATGAGTCACTGATCTTGATCGTGCGCATTTGTGTGTATGATTAGCATACGATCAAGGCGGGGCGTCACAAGTTTGTATCAGAGTCGACTACCTGTAGTAAGGCCCTTTTCAAGTCCTTGGCTGAAGTAGATTCTAGTCTTTGAAAAACTATTTTACTAACATTGATGTGTGGCTTACGGGCCCACATCTCAAATGGTTGGTATTATGATCTTCTATTCCTCTTCTTTACTCTGGGTTCTGATCTCGCTTCTCTTCGGGTTAAAGATTTTACTAACTCTAAATCCAGGCTGTCGTAACTACTTCCTGCCGGAGAGTCCCTCATTCCAAATGATGGCTTGATTCATTAGAATACTCCGAAGAAACTCTCCGATGTTCTCCCGAGAAGTTGTGCTTATCGCTTTTGAGATTCCCTTCCATCGTCAAGCCCTATGGATAACTACATACAATTGTCATTCATACTTCCATTCCCAGCTGCTATGGTTACAAGATACATCGAATTATTCTCCGACTTTTTAAGAATCCCTTGTGTCGGTGCACTAGGACAGGGGTACCCAGTGCCCCTGACTTATGCACAGGCAGTAGTAGCAGAACCCATCAACACAGGTGACCCCGGCAGGCTCAACGCGACAGCCCAGGACGGG
Source organism: Elymus sibiricus (assembly GCA_039707655.1). Taxonomy (NCBI): domain Eukaryota; kingdom Viridiplantae; phylum Streptophyta; class Magnoliopsida; order Poales; family Poaceae; genus Elymus; species Elymus sibiricus. The sequence goes on along the minus strand of CM077665.1, from coordinate 142,315,846 downwards.
CCCAGAGCGCGCCAAGCATGTCCCCGGAGCGCGCCAAGCATGTCCCCGGTGCCTACCGGGGACCGAGGCGCATACACCTCCAGGAAGACCTAGCAAGTCATCCCCCGGCAAGCACAAGCCGATCAGCCACCGCTCCACCGCATCGCGACGCCAGTCACTTATCGATGCGGTGTCGAGCCCTCAGGTGGTTAAGTGGCTCTTGCTAAGCACGTGGCGACACGCTGGAAGACAGATTATGCCCCCTTGACACCCGTCCAGACTCATGTCAAGATGTGGTGCAATAGTTAGCTAGAGCGGTGGTAGAAGCTTGCCGGGAATGAATCCCCGCACGCCACCTAGACTGCATTTATGGCATTTTGTCCTAAGTGCCAGAGTTAGGTATGATAGCACTGTTAGCTATCTAATCATCAGACAATGTCTGTTTCTGCCACTGTGGTCGCCCCTTGAACTATAAAAGGAGGCCCGAGGCAACCTAGCTAAAGATTCAGACTTTTGGACACTTGTACTCACAAAGCAGCTCCCCCAAAGGCAACCCTTGCCTGGCTCGAGCGTTGCGTGCTCTTCGTGTTCCTCTGATCAATCCACCAAAGCAAGAGTAGGTTTTTACACTTCACAGTGGCCCGAACCAGGGTAAAAACTCCAGTGTCCCGATCGCCATGCCGCCTCTCTATCTCCGCTCTTTGTGCATGTGACCACACCCCCGCCGAACCACAAAGGGGCCTGCGGTCCCATAGGTGATCGAGTGCATCGTGTCCCGACATCTTTGGCGCGACCACCGCACCGCCCGCTCCCCCATTCGAAACCCCTCCGGCCGGCTCTCAGCCTAAGGCCGTCGGTCCGAGGCAGGAGCTGAGCATGGACACAAGAAGAAGACCTTGCGGTGGCCGGCGCGTTCGTCAGGTCCTTCCCCTGACCACCAGGGGGGAAGGGGCGGCCAGAAGACAGGAGAAAGAGGGGCGAGCTCTATGGATTTGGGGCCAAAGAGGAGAAGGAGATGGATGAGCATCGCCCATTGTGACCTCCCAATTTATAGGGGAGGGCGCAGGGGGCTGGCTCTCCCCTACTCCAAGGGCCGCCGTCCGTCTCCACCAATTCCACTACCCATGTTCACGAGAAAACAGGTAACCGCCCCATTGCTCCAATCCATGGCACTGCAGTCCCTGCCACGCCCAGTCCTTTAAGTCACACGCACCCACCGCAAACTCCCCACAATGCATGCGGCGCGCATGGCAGAAACGGCCTGAGGTTGTGGGTAAGTGCTGACTGTTAAGTTGGCGGTTACTCCCTCACATTACGTGCTTGTGCATAATTTTTGGGTCTGGCCCAACGGCGCTAGGCGAGGGCATGTGGGCCAGACCCGGGGGCTCCTGTCGGTGCACTAGGACAGGGGTACCCAGTGCCCCTAACTTATGCACATGCAGTAGTAGCAGAACCCATCAACACAAGTGCAACCAAACAAACATCAAAGACCAAGACTCCGGCAGAAGCGACCTACGCGAGCCACGCAACGCTGGTAGGCTCAACACGACAGCCCAGGACGGGCCCGAAGCGCACCAAGCATGTCCCCGGTGCTTGCCGGGGACCAAGGCGCATACACCTCCAGGAAGACCCGGCAAGTCATCCCCCGACAAGCATGAGCCGATCAGCCACCGCTCCACCGCATCGCGACGCCAGTCACTTATCGATGCGGTGTCGAGCTCTCAGGTGGTTAAGTGTCTCTTGCTAAGCACGTGGCGACACGCTAGAAGACAGATTATGCCCCCTTGACACCCATCCAGAGGCGTGTCAAGATGTGGTGCAATAGTTAGCTAGAGCGGTGGTAGAAGCTTGCCGGGAATGCATCCCCGCACGCCACCTAGACTGCATTTATGGCATTTTGTCCTAAGTGCCAGAGTTAGGTATGATAGCACTGTTAGCTATCTAATTATCAGACAATGTCTATTTTGCCGCTGTGGTCGCCCCTTGAACTATAAAAGGAGGCCCAAGGCAACCTAGCTAAAGATTCGGACTTTTGGACACTTGTACTCACGTAGCAGCTCCCCCAACGGCAACCCTTGCCGGGCTCGAGCGTTGCATGCTCTTCGTGTTCTTCTGATCAATCCACCAAAGCAGGAGTTGGGTTTTACGCTTCACTGCGGCCCGAACCTGGGTAAAAACTCCAGTGTCCCGATCGCTGTGCCGCCTCTCTATCGCCGCTCTTTGTGCATGTGACCACGCCCCCGCCGAACCACAAATGGGCGTACGGCCCCATAGGTGATCGAGTGCATCATACCCCGACACCTTGTGCAACTACCTAGCAGTTCTAGTCGCACGAATACACCTACGAATAATTCTGCACACTTATCGGGGATTCGTTCTTCCTAAGTTGTCATGTGTTTCACAAAATTCTACGAAATGCTATTCGATCTTCCGAAATCCTCAGTAGCCTATTGCTCCTGACCTTCCTTACCTGCTTGCATTATGGTTAATTCCATATGTTTAGCAATATTCATTAAAATCCTTCGTCATTGTCATTCTGATCTTATTGATTCAACATGTGTGCGAATGCATGCAATCATCAGTTGATCCTTATAAATTATCTTCTGGCTTAGACGTCTTTCCAGACATGAGCTAGTTCTCAGCAATTCAAACCTTGATTGATTGTCCAGCTAAGTCCATTCAACTTACTTGTATTTGATCGGAGCATCTGATTCTAATACACCAACCTGGAAATCATAATTCCTTTGTTATCTAAGCATCGAATTATCCAGGTGTTCTATAATCCTATGCCTTGCATTCTTTCTCCCTCTAATTGAGTATCGATACTCACATCAGCTCTGCCGTGGACTGCTAGACCCATTGCTGGGTTATTATCCGATAGTATTCTTCGCATTCAAAAATCCTGTGGGTTCTTTCCTTGATACTTAATGCCTTTCGTAAATTATATCCTCCGCTTTTATCAACCATGCTATACCTTCAAGCTGGAGTTATTTACTCTTGAATTTTATGGTATATGTTCCTAAGATGCCCCTATGGGTTGAACCTATACCTTCCCTAATCCGTGCGAACCCTAGAGTTTCCACGAGTCATACTCTTCTGGTGTTTTGCCAGATAAAATTTCATGACTACAACTTCATAGAAAGCGAGCAGTGAATGATATGTTATGCATTGAATAAGTGGGAGTTGACCTTGAACTTCGTGTTCATGCCCATGGACACGATGTGGTTCTTATCATGGAAGCTTCTGGTAATAATAAATATCCCGTTGTTATAAATTCATCTTGTATTTTGATTGGGTCCGTTAAAGCACTTGTCTTCTGCAGATCAGTACGCTAGCCAAACCTCTAATTTGATCTACCTTCGAGTATTACCCACTGGTATCTAGAGGATATCATGCCATTGTACTACATCTTGTAAATTTTAGATGAAGTAATACCTTTCCCTGTCATAGTCACTCCACGGGTACCGGGTTGTCGTCAACCGAGAACACCAAAAAGTGAACCGATTCCGCACCGCGATTCAATAACTCTAATAATTTTCGTTGCTTACGAGTTTAAGAATCCCCCATGTCATTCCTAGCCTGATCGGCTACATCATTATCGTGCTAATTTTAACTGTGCTACCTGGCCCTTCTTCCCGATGCACATTTCTGACAATGAGCTAAACCTGTGTCAAACTTTCATCATCATATCGTTTTGCTTACGTTACATGATGGAACCTAAGCTTGCGTCATATCTGTGGTTCCATTGACCTTTAGCTTCTCAATTCCATCTGCTTTGATCATCTTACTGATCGATTACATCTGCATGAACTCTCGACAAAATGTGTCATGATCATCTTTAACATTTTGACTTCTTCCAAAAGGTCAATTGAATTCATCATGAGAAATATCATCCTTGCCCCTAGATGATTTGTGTTACCATCAACTACATTCTTGCCTTCCCTCCAACACAAACTTGTTCATGGTTTGTCTTGTACCTTGAGATTCCTTGTTATCCATCTTATGTGATGAGAATTTCACCACCTCTTATGAATTCTTGATGTAGTGATGCTTTCCGCCATCACCAATCGTTTGTTGGTCCCCATGTTGCTTCAAGCGGAATACTGACAAGTGAACTATGATGTGTGAGTTCAAAACATTTAGCAACCCTATTGCCTCGAAGTTAATGAACAATAACTTCCCTAGTAGTGTGCTCGTTGTTGGAACATCATTGTAACATTGGTCGGACTACTTAGTCCATGTTTTCGGGTGCACTCTTCCATCAATGTTGACCGATTGATGTTTTCCTCGAGCATACATCGTTAAATCATTTGGTCTGGCGAATGCTATCACCTCGTTCACATAATTATAGAAATCCCTAACTTTATGGAGATCTCGATCAATTATTGCTGAGCCCATAAGTCACATCCTCATCTTCTCCGTGGTTCTTGATGAACATTTAAGCTAGTGTTGGAAACTTTTGAAAGCATTATCTTTGTGCCTAGCTCATGAAGAATATGTTTGATAAAATAAGTGTTTTTCTCTAAGTTCACGTGCATTTTTGCCTTCGTGAATATGAGAAAGTTTTGTTTCGTTTCCTCTGGGATCATGCCAAATCATTCATGCATGTGCGAATTATATGGTTTGAAGATTTGCTACCTTTACTCCATATAAATTTCTAGCACCCAAGGCCACTAATTGATTTGATCTACGAAAAGAATATCTTTGTAAGATATAATCCGGACTTACACCAGTACTTTGATATCCTCGATGATGGTTCCCAACCTTAACTCGGTTGCATTTTGTTGTAAGACTTCCATGTGGTCACGATTGTCTTGGACAATGTGTCCAGTTGTGTCTTGCAATCCAACTCATGTTTCGTAGCCTGCCTCTCTAGTCCTTTTCCGGAGAATCTTGCAACGTCATCTCGTGAATCTGTGTTGCATCCATCTTCTTGTTAGACATGCCGAGTCTGAAGAATCCTGACGCCAATCAGATCTGAATCTCAGGCAGATATGATGGTTGAAACATTTCCAAGAATTATAACTTTTGGCCCTATGTACTCGGTAAGGTGATGTTATGGCTAGCACACCTGGCCGGATGACCTATTGTTATAGTATCATATTCAACAAGATTACCAATTCTCCCATGAGGAAATTGTAAGACATATTTTATAAGTTGTTCCTGATGGATCCTTGAAAGCACAACATGCTCCCTTGGTGGTTTTGGTAATTCATGACAACATACATTGTCTCTTGGACTAATACTTTTACCTAGTGTATTTCAGATGAAAGTTCACTGAGGAAGATGGGTTGGCAAAAGGATTGTGGAGATACCCCAAGATGTAAGGAAATGGATTGGCAAAGCTTCAAGCAAGAGGACTCTACTTTTTACTTTGTGAGAAATCACTTTGAGTGCATAGGAAAGCCAATACAATTAAAAGGGGGTAAGGTATTGTTGGTGAACAAGATGCTCCACGTGCACAAGAGATAGTCACCAAAAACACCCACAAGCTCTTCCACAAAAGTATGTCCAAAGCCAAATATCCAAAATCGGTGCAAACCAACACTTCACATTCGGTGCCACCGATTCCCAAACTCAGATAGACCCATGCCAAACGCTAGCCAGTCGGTGCAACCGATTCTGCATCGGTGCCACCGAGTTCAGTTGCCAACTCTCGGTTTAGCTATTTTCAGTCTTCGGTACCACCGAGTTTTCCCAGTTGGTCTCACCGAGTTTCTGGACCAACTCTCCGGATAGCCATTCACAAGAATCGGTACCACCGAGAATTGTGGATCGGCGCCACCGAGTTTCTGGACCAACTCTCTCGTAAGCCATGGTCAAGAATCGGTACCACCGAGATGTGAGAATCGGCATCACCGAGTTGCGCAATCTAACCGTTGGTCACCTGATCGGTACCACCGAGGATTATATATCGGTCTCACCGAGATTCAAAAGTTACTGCCTTTTGGTCACTTTGGTACCACCGAGATTAACACATCGGTGTCACCGAGTTGGTCACTTTAGGTGTAATGGTTGGATTTTTGGGGATGCCTATATATACCCCTTCACCACCACCCACTCGAAAGTGAAGCACTCAGAACAGATCCCCACTCATACCAACTGATTTTCTGAGAGAGAGCCACCTACTCATGTGTTGAGATCATGCCATTCCATTCCAACCATATGAATCTTGATCTCTAGCCTCCCCAAGTTGCTCTCCACCCAATCAATCTCTTCCACCATAACCAAATCTGTGAGAGAGTGATTGTGTGTTGAGGAGTCTATCATCTTGAAGCACAAGAGAAAGGAGTTCATCGACATTGCCGAGCCTATTACCTTTTGGAGGGTGGTGCCTCCTAGATTGGTTAGGTGTCGCTTGGGAGCCTCCTACTTCGTGTTGTGGAGTGAACCAAGAAGTTTGTAAGGGCAAGGAGATCGCCTACTTTGTGAAGATCTACCCATAGTGAGGCTAGTCCTTCGTGGACGGAAGTCATTATGGAATAGTCAAGGTTGCTACTTCGTGGACCCTTTATGGGTGGAGCCCTCCGTGGACTCTCGCAACTGTTACCCTCCGTGGGTTGAAGACTCCATAAACGTGGATGTACGGTAGCACCACCTATCAGAACCACAGGAAAAATCTTCATCTCCCTCATGCGTTTGATCTCCCTATCTCAACTCTTTACTTTCATGTGCAGTGTCTTTACTTTCCTCTGCCATACTTGTTGACATGCATGTGTAGGGTGTGCTAGACTTGCTATAATTGTTAAAATCTGCCAACCAATTAACTTGGGAAAAGGTTAGGTTTTAAATTCCTGCTAGTAGTCTATTCACCCCCCCTCTAGACACTCTTCTAGTGATCCTACAATCCTCTGTGTATCCAAAGTCTGACCTTACCTAGTGACCACGCCAATGCTATCCCGAAGCATGTTTGTGGTACTCCGATCATCAACAAGAACATTGGAAGCGCAATGCTAAATGTTTCTTGATCAAGTGTCCAAACACCATTGTATGGGTAATATCATGAATTTCCTCGCCCCTTTACCTAAATGGTTATCTTCTTGCTATCATGTCATGTATATCATGCTCTGATTGTTCTTTTGAAGGATTGACTCCTATTACTTGTGGATGATCACCTTTTCCTTTCCATTGGTTTGATTAAGCTATTAATCACATTTTCCTTTCCATTGGTCTGTTTAACCTTTCTTGAGGGTTATGTGATCTAAGCAATAACAATTCCCTGCTTAGGTAAACACCTTGGTGTACAACTTTGTCAGTAATTCCCTACTACTATTGTTGTTGATATTCCGGTAACCGCCGGTGGATAAGAACTTTGCCTATTGGTCCGCCTCATTTCAACGAACAGGAAAATAGTTCTCATCGTCCCCCGCCCTTGGTACCGACATGGTTGCCAAAATAGTTAACGAATTTTGCACTGACATGCCTTACTATCATGCCCGTGCAAGATGTCACCGCTCTTCCTACTCTTAACCCACATGGTGGGCCCATAACCCAAAGTTCCACAAGGTCGAAACCTGACTCTCCTGTACATCTTTGATTTCAAAAGTATCTTTTGCACTTGGCTTTGTATGTAGTTCCCGAGGCACCGTCCAAGGGATGATCTGTTCTAGTATCAGACACAATATTTATTTTCGTTGCTCTGAACCCCTTTCACCTTCTACTTAGGCATCGAGTGATTGCCTACCCATTTGAAAACTTTTGTACCATTGCATATTGCTCTCACTGAATTCCTTGAGTTACAACTCGAGAAATAATTCAATTCTTCTTCCCTGAGTTCACCGTCAGATGCCCAACTATGTGGAGATGCGTTGTTCCAGAGTTTTCCCTCTTATCGGCTTCATAGGACAATGAAGATCCCGAAGAAAGGATGACGACTTCATCATGATACCCTAATGCAACGAATGGAAGACATCAACGTAATGGATCAATCTCCCCAGTGAGAGCAAAAAGAACAAAAATATTCGTTAGAATTTCGAAACCAGAACTTTTCCCCTCACTCCACCTGTTAAAAATCTCGGGACGAGATTTCTTGTAGTGGAGGAGATTTGTAACACGCCCAATGTCATGCTACTGTGACCTCACACTAATGGTGACATGTCATTATGTTTAACTAAGCGAAATTGCCACTTGATAAAAATCAAAGCCAAATTCGAGTTTAAATTAAAGATAAGTAAATTATTTCTTCAAACAGTAAAACTAAAATCTTGGTTGGGTTGAAAATATTCACTAAGTAATTGTCATGTAGGAACCAACATCATTTGAAATATTTAAGTGCCCTAAAATAATTAAAACAGGGGCCAAAACATTATTTAAAATGCCTTTTCTAAATTATGAAAATTCAAAGTAAGTTAAATAACTACCAAACTTTTTGTGTCAGTGCCAAAAATTGCAACACTAATTATGGGCCAAGTTCCCTATTTTTATAAGACCTATTTTCTATTTAAAATAAATGCAAAACAGAGACTATTAAAGAAAATAGAAAAGAAATAAAAATGGAAAGAAACCCCTGGCCAGTTGTGGCCTGCTACTACAGGAGCCAGCCCATACCACCACCACTTCCTCCTTCAACCTCTGTTCATAGAGGCCTCTGTGGATGAAGGGCGCGCGTCCATGGCGTCGATGGCAACTCGGCGACCGTTCGTCGTCTCCCCGCGTGGATAAGGGCATCCCCCACACCCCCCGAAACTCTAGACCCCAATTGCCCCTTGAGGGAGTCCTGGATTAAGGGGTCCTCGGTCCGCTGGCCTATTTCCCAATAGGACGGCTTGATGGGCCGCACTCTGGTTGTCGCAGGAGGGGCCGGATACACCGGGACCCCATGTTCTAGAAGGAAGTCCCGAAGGCGCATCGTGCACTCCAAGTCAAGATGAGGAAATCGACATCTCCATCCCCATAGGAGACCTATCGTATGTAAACCCTAGGTATCCCCCGGTGTCTATATAAACCGGGAGGGTTTTAGAATGTAGAGATAGAGAAACTCATCTAGGGTTTTAGCTAGTCGATCTCGAGGTAGATCAACTCTATAACCTTCATACCATCAATATAACCGAGCAGGACGTAGGGTTTTACCTCCATAGGAGGGCCCGGACCTGGGTAAACACCGTCTCCTTTGTCCCCTTGTTACCATCGATCCTAGACTCACAGCTCGGGACCCCCTACCCGAGATCCGCCGGTTTTGACACCGACATTGGTGCTTTCATTGAGAGTTCCGCTGTGATCGCCAAAGGAATCGATGGCTCGCGTTGTCATCAATGAAGAGGTCCGTAACATGGACTCCTTCATCCCTGGACAAATCTTCACTTTCGGCAGCATTGTGCTGCACGGTGACCCGACCGGCCGTCTTGGCCGGATCGGGAGTTTTGCCCCTTATCAAGAGGTCAGATTCGGGAACCTAGAATTCTCCGTAGACTCTTGGAGTGATCTTTCGCTCACCGGGCTCGCAGTCTCATCTGGCGCACCCGAGGACTCCGAGGCCTTGACCTCGGATGTCGCTCTTGACCCCGCCCACGGGACTAACCCTGTCGATGATCTGGCTTTTAGTCTGGATCCGGCCATAGCGCCAGTTGGCCGGGTACCAGCACCTGCTGAACACACTTCTTGTGCGGACGCATCGGATGTTAACTCCGAAAGCGCTAAGCAAATTGATCCGATCGAGCTCTCGACACTCAACGAAGCTCTAGATCGGATCTTATCGATGAAACCTACTGGCGACCCAACCCCGATCCACGTTCAGATCGGTCTTAAGGCGGGTCAAGAGGAATTTTTCATCCCAGCCACCACCCACTTCGTAGCCACTATCGAAGACTTTACAAATATGTTGGACTACACCTCCAAGGAGGCAGAAGATATGGATGAAGAGGATCGCGCTCCCACCCCCGTCAGCACCGGGCGATGGACTGCCAGCTCCACCTACGACATCTACATGGTGGATACTCCATCTGATAACGGCGAGCGCACACCCGCAAACAATGGTGATACACCGGGTGAAGCACCATCAAGGCGCCGGAAACCGCACAAACGATCAAAGACCAAAAAGGGAAGGGAAGCTATTGCTGGCACCGGGGAAAACGATACCCCGGAAGACCTCGGTGATCCCGATATCTCCGAGCATCCGTTAGAGGACCAGGAAAGGCCGGAGGACCAGCGCGAAGCCGAACATCCAAATGATTCCAAAGATGACAACTACCTCCCCCTGTAGAGGAGGAGGATAGACCGGAAGCCAAAGACTTCACCGTCCCCGAAAACATTGAGGATCAGGAACGGTTTAGGCAATAGCTTATAGCCACTGCCGAAGCCTAAAGGCAAAAGAACGGCAGCTTAAGGCCGAACAAGACACCCTCAATGATAGATGGACGAGGGTCTTGTCAGTCGAGGAAGGATACAATACCGGTCTATTGGACCAACCCAAGAGCTATCGACGCCGACGACTTCTGCCACAATTCGATGACGAACTCCCTAATACACCGTCCCCCAAGCACACTCCATACGACCAGCCAGACCGCCCTCCTCGAGGACGAGATAGGACGGCCGGCGATGCCGGTTATAGGCCGGCGATACCCCGCAGAAGGGGAAAGGAGCCAATGGAGCTTGAGGAGAGGCACGAACTGCGACACGACCTGGATTATAGAACAGGCCGCACGAGATCCATCTACGGATCAAGAGGGTACTCCCTCGATAGACAGGACGGGTACCGGCCTTGGCTCGACCGAAACAATAGAGGTCGGGAACAAAACTGGGCCAGAACAGACGCCGACTACCGGTGTGACATAGCTCGAGTCAGAGGCGCTGCACACCCACCGTGCTTCACTGATGAGGTGATGCAGCATCAGTTTCCGGAAGGGTTTAAACCCGTGAACATCGAGCAATACGACGGAACAACTGACCCAGCAGTGTGGATCGAGGATTTCCTCCTCCACATTCACATGGCACGAGGAGACGATCTCCACACCATCAAGTACCTTCCCCTTAAACTTAAGGGGCCAGCTCAGCACTGGTTAAATAGTCTCCCCAAAAATTCTATCGGGAGCTGGGAGGATGTCGAGGATGCATCCCGATCTAACTTCCAGGGCACCTATGTATGGCCTCCGGACTCCTCCGACCTAAGCAACGTCGTCCAAAAGGCAGGAGAGTCCGCTCGACAATTCTGGAATCGGTTCTTTACCAAGAAAAACCAGATCGTCGATTGCCCAGATGCCGAGGCTATAGCCTCTTTCAGGCACAATATTCGGGACGAATGGCTGGCTCGCCAGCTCGGTCAGGATAAACCTAGGACCATGTCCGCCCTTACATCACTCATGACCCGCTTTTGTGCGGGCGAGGATAACTGGCTAGCAAGACGAAGCCACAACCCAGAAGACCCCGGCACCTCCGAAGTTCGGGATGGAAACGGGAAACCACGACGCAAATAAAATAAACGCCGGGACAGCACTAGCGACGCCGACGACACGGCCGTTAACGCCGGCTTCCGCAACCCTCGATCTGGGCAGCGGAAGAAGCCTCCTAAAGGCAATCGCGACAGACCCACCCCGCTGGACAAAATCATGGAGAGGCCTTGCCAGATCCATGGCACTCAAGACAAGCCCGCCAACCACACCAACCGTAACTGTTGGGTGTTCAAACAGTCCGGCAAACTCGGAGCCGAAGAGCAAGGCAAGGGCCCACAAAGCGAGGACGACGAGGAGCCCCGCGGTCCGAGCAATGGAGGTCAGAAGCAGTTCCCTCCAGAGGTAAAGACTGTGAACATGATATATGCCACTCATATACCTAAAAGGAGAGGAAGCGCGCCCTTCGAGAGGTCTACGCCGTAGAGCCTGTAGCCCCGAAGTTTAACCCATGGTCGGCCTACCCGATCACTTTTGATCGACGAGATCACCCGACCAGTATCCGTCATGGGTGTTCGGCGGCCCTCGTCTTAGACCCCATTATCCATGGGTATCACCTCACTAAAGTCCTAATGGATGGAGGAAGTAGCCTCAATCTGATTTACTCAGATACGGTAAAAAGATGGGTATAGATCCATCAAGGATAAAGCCTAGCAACACTACCTTTAAAGGAGTGATCTGTAGGACCGAAAGTATGTCTAGAGGGGGGTGATTAGACTACTTGACCAAATAAAAATCTAGCCTTTTCCCAATTTTTAGTGTTGGCAGATTTTAGCATTCATAGCAAGTCAAGTACACCCTACACATGCATGTCTAAGAGTATAGCAGTGGAAAGTAACAACAAGCATGAGTAGTAAAGGAAGGGTAGGAAGATCAAACACAATTTGTAGACACGAAGATTTTTCCCGTGGTTCCAATAGGTGGTGCTATCGTACGTCCACGTTTATGGAGTCTTCAACCCACGGAGGGTAACGGTCGCGATAGTCCACGGAGGGCTCCACCCATAAGGGTCCACGAAGTAGTAACCTTGACTATTCCATAACGGCTTCCGTCCACGAAAGATTAGCCTCACTATGGGTAAATCTTCACGAAGTAGGCGATCTCCTTGCCCTTACAAACTTCTTGGTTCAACTCCACAACACGAAGTAGGCGGCTCCCAAGCGACACCTAACCAATCTAGGAGGCACCACCCTCCAAAAGGTAATAGACTCGGCAATGTCGATGAACTCCTTGCTCTTGTGCTTCAGGATGATAGACTCCTCAACACACAATCACTCTCTCACATATTTGGCTTGGTGGAAGAGATGGGATTGGTGGAAAGCAACTTGGGGAGGCTAGAGATCAAGATTCATATGGTTGGAATGGAATGGCATGATCTCAACACATGAGTAGGTGGCTCTCTCTCAGAAAATATGATGGGGCAAGTATGGAATAGTTCTGAGTGCTTCTAATTCGAGTAGGTGGTGGTGAAGGGGTATATATAGGCATCTCCAAAAATCCAACCGTTACACCTAAAGTGACCAACTCGGTGACACCGATGTGTGAATCTCGGTGGTACTGAGTTGCTCCAAAGGTAGCAACTTTTGAATCTCGGTGAGACTGATATATGAATCTCGGTTGCCCCGATAAGGTGACCAACGGTCATATTGCCAAACTCGGTGACGCCGATTCAACAAACTCGGTCGGACCGATTTTGTGAAATTGGGTAACAGAAAGTTGGCAACCCAAACTCGGTGGCACCAAAGCAGAATCGGTTGCACCAAAAGGCTAGGGTTTGGCTTAGGTCTGTCTGAGTATGGGAATCGGTGGCACCGAGTTGAAAGTGTTGGTTGCACCGATTTTGGATATTTGACTTTGGACAGACTTTTGTGGAAGAGCTTGTGGGTGTTTTTGGTGACTATCACTTGTGCACGTATGAGCATTTTGTTCACCAACAGTACCTTACCCCCTTTTAATAGTATTGGCTTTCCTATGGACTAAAAGTGATTTCTCACAAAGTAAAATGTAGAGTCCTCTTCCTTGAAGCTTTGCCAACCTATTTCCTTGCATCTTGGGGTATTCCACAATCCTTTTGCCATCCCTATCATTGAACTTTTCCTGAAATATGCTTAGTGGAAACATTAGTTCAATGACTTATATGTTGTTATTAATTACCAAAACCACCAATGGAGCAAATGTGCTTTCAATCTCCCCCTTTTTGGTAATTGATGACAACATATAGATCAAAGCTTTGACATATTATATAATCAATGAATATAATCGTCGCTTTGAGAAGTACGTGATAAGCAAGAGCTCCCCCTAAATTTGTGCATTATTTTAAAATTTGCGTTTGAATGCAACTGCACAATCGATTAGGTACATGGGGCACTTCTTCCATGTCACATACATCTTGGTGGTGTGCGAGAATAATAAGAGTGAACATCATAGCACAACACAATCAAGCAAAGGTGAATGATCATCTCATAAGCATTAAGATGATAGGAAATAGTAGCAACACACATTAAGCGTATGATCAAACACCACATAGTTCAACACAAACAAACCAAAAGATCGATTGTTTTTGAAAAGCGATAAAGACTAAACGCTCTCTCACTCGAAGCCTAAAGATCTATATACACTTCTCCCCCTTTGGCAACAAGTTACCAAAAAGTTCAAAGAGATATAGCTAAACGTTCTTGGGCTGATCTCCTCCGGTTGTTGATGAAAGAGTCGAGAGAGTTGCGTCGGCAAAGATCTCAGCAGATGTCGTGGATGGAGTTGGAGTGGCAACTGGAGGCACTGGAGCTGACGGAGCTGAGGTGACAGTAGCAGGTGCTGATGAAGAAGGCCTCAAATCTGGAGCTGGCACTGTGGCTGATCTGGCCTGGGTAGTGAAGTTTGTGCCTGGCCTAAGAGGAGAGTCATCCTCATCATCATCATCATCATCTGTAGACTGAGGAAGAGGCACAGAGTCAACTTCCTTCTTGAGCTCATTAACTGTCTTGGTCAGCCCATCTACCTTGTCATTACGGGTCTTGATCCTGTTCTCAAAGATCATGACAAGACTGTTCTGATTCTCCAGTATGTCCTTGATGTCCTTTTGCATGCCTTGAACGGATGAGATCAAGAGATCCATTTGCTCATTCCTGGATCTAGGGACTTGAGCACTAGTGGCTCTAGCTGCCTCTGCCTCTGCCTGTGCTTGAGCTGCAGCTGATGTGGGATGTTCTGGTTCCATCACCACAATGTTGTCCTCTAAATCTGGCTGTAGGGGCAAATGGGGCCTGTCCAGAGCAAAGATGTGCTTCTCCATCTTGGAGTTGATAAGCATCTGAATGTAGGGTGCATAGTAGCATGAGCGCTTCTGATCAGCAGCAACCCTCTTCACTGTTTCTACTATCAAGTCCATCACACGTATCCTGGTGTGTCTATCAAGATGGATCAGCATGTTGATTGAATGGCCTTGAATCATCTTCTCATCTCCTGACTTGGGCGTCAATGTATGCCTCAATATGGTGTTCATGGTACGGAGGCCAGCCTGGAGGAAGTAAATAGATCCTAACTTGTGTGATTTCAAGTTAGCAGCAGGGATAGCATTGTACATATCCTTCATAGCATCATGGCTCTCCTTGGATTCAGAGTAGACATCCAAGTCACCATCCTGCACCTCAGGGACTCCTAAGATGGCAGCCCATTCCTCAACTGTAGACTCGTATCTTGCTCCTTCTCTCATCCATACAATTATACCATCTCCATAGAAGTGAGCAGTGGAGTAGAATTGCATGATCATCTCATTGTTCCATGCAGTGAACTCTTTGCCAACAAACTCATCTAGGCCAATGCAATGAAAATTGTCTTGGACATTGGGAAAGTAATCTTCATTAGCCTTGATGTATTTCCAGTCAACGTATCTCATATCACTTATAGCTGGACTCTTGTCAAGCAGCATAGTCTCATAGAAATCCTGTTGCTCCTTGGTGTAGAACCTGTAGTCCACAGTTGTTTTTCTCCTCTGGGCATATGGATCAATAGCTCTCCATGCCCTCAGACTAGAATCCTTCCTCTTCTTCATGTCTTCAGCAAGTGGATGGCTGGGATTGTGCACAGGAAGGTGTGGTCTTAGCTTCCTCAAAGCAGACATTGCATCCTCATCCTCATCTCTGGAGGTAGTTCATTTGTTCTTCCCAAAAGCTGGAATCTGTCTGGATGACCTCTTGGACTTTTCAGCAGCAACCTTCTTGGGGGCAGACTTGGTGCTCTTGGAGGGACCTTGCTTTGGCATAGCATCTGCCAAAAGCTTCTTTTGCTTCTTCTTGGGAGGTGCCTTGACAACATGTTCTTCCTCCTCCTCCTCATCAGCAGCACTAGCAGTCTCCTCTGGATCCTCATACATAGAGGTTTGCCTGCCAACAACATGGATTATCCTTTTCCTGGACTTCTTCTTCTACCCTACCTTCTTGGGCATAGACTTCCTTGGGGGCTCAATGGTCATGGTAGCCCTAGCACTCTCAGGTGCTCTCATAGCCTCAGAGCTAGCATATACCTTGCTGACAGTTCTCCTGGAAGAGGTGGCTTCATTAGCAGACTTCTTGGCAGCTTTTTCTTGCTTCTTGGCAAGAACTTCCTCTGGCACAAAATCTGAATCCTCCTCATCCGAATTCAGCTTCTTCATGGCCCTAGTAGCAGCCTTGGGCAACCCAGGAGAACTGGGGGTGCCTGGATCTGAAAAGGAACTAGACTCGGGACTAGTGCCTGAATCCAACTCAACACTCTGCTCTCTAAAGTTGTTTTCACTGTCCTCAGCATCTGACATATCTGACCCTGTGAATAGAGTATAGAGGAGTATAAGAGAATAAGTCATCACAAAATGCAGTTATTTTTGAAAGATTGAACAGAAAAATCTTAGATGTAGTTCACAGCAAAAATGGATTTCGGTGTCACCGAGTCAAAATTTTCGGTGCTGCCGAGACTCACAATACTCTTAACAGAAACTTGGCAGTAGTTTTGGTGGGACCAAAAACTACCACTCGGTTTCACCGAGTACTGTCCTCAGTAGCACAAAAACAAAATCGGTGGAACCAATTTTGCTGACTCGGTATCACCGAGATGCGATTTTGCGGGCAACTAAACCTAAATTTTTTCGATTCACTAATCTAACGAGATTTTCAGTGGATGGAGAGGTTTTCACATGGTGGATAATCGATGGAATAAGCTTCAGCGCACAAGATTTGGACAGGGAGTGCAATGAAGGGTCAGATCCATACCCTAACTCGGCGACGGATCCGCTACGGCGGCGACAGCGGTGAAGATGCCCGTCGACGGCGCGGATCCCATCGGCGGAGGAGCGCGCGGAGACAAGGGCGACGACCAGGGGGTCCTTTTCGGCAGCTTAGGGTTTTGGAGCGCGACGGTTTGAAGATTGATTTTCAAAGCGTCGGGTCCACAGCATATATACCCCTCACTGTCGGTGACACCGATTCTAAATTTTCAGTGTCACCGAGTTCCTCAACTGTCAGCTGACAGGGAAACTCGGTGTAACCGAGAATATGGAATCGGTAGTACCGAGATTGAAAACCAGATCAACCCTAGGCATTCGGTGAGACCGAGAATTGTGGGTTGGTTCCACCGAGATGCACTTGGGAGGTTTTACTGGTCAGTCCTTTGTCGATACAGAACTCCGAGTGCTCCACACACAGAGGGATCGAAAAGTACTTGTTCAAATTTTGTGATGCAGCATGAATAGAATATGAGGTGAGAAAGCATATATAGCTAGAGAGTGGTCCTAGGCATTCTTGTCCATCCAATTGGCAAAAGAGAAAACAAAAGCCAAATAGCAACAATTGGATGTCCTCGAATGGGTAAATAAATGCAGACCAACATGCTCACTCAATAAGATGTCAAATGAAATCATGGCAGACATGCACATACATACTAGCATCTAACAAGCACTCTGGCGATGACGGAGTCATCTATATATGAGTATTTTGACTTAGGAGCCAAGTAAGAATACTTGATCATAGGTCATACTCATCGTATAAGCACAAGTGGGGTTACCACATTTACATAAAGCATTTAATGTTGTCACATACTAAGAGATGCTTTGACTCAAGTCTTAGAGTAAAGCTCCCCCTTGATGTGACATCCCCCCACAGGAGGGATAAACTAACCTTGGGTTCTGTTGAAGAAGACTTCATGTTGGTGAGGTAGTGGTGGATGCTCAAAGTTGATGAAGATCACCATGAGTTGGGAGCATCCTTGTTGCTTTCTTACTCTTCTCACCTACATGGGTTAGTCCCAACACACAAGAGACAAATACAAGGATATCTATGGACATGGAGTGCAAAGCATGTGTGATGATGTCCATGGATTTGTTGATTACCTTGTCCCTTGCTTACCTTTGAGGGAACGTGTGACTCCTTGAACCATTGCATAGAGTTGATGTTGATTGCAACTAGTTCTTGCCAATAATGAATGTGAGTGAATTTCATTGGCGGAGTCACCCCTCAAGAACTCTCTAGTTCTTCTTCTTGGGGACCCACATCAAGTTGATGGGGATCCTTGGTGTTGAAGTAGCCTTTGTAGAAGTTGAGCTTGAGGTAGCCTTGGGAACCCACTCCACCAAAGCTTGGGATTCATCCTCATATGAGTCAATGTCCTATTGAAGCTTGTTCTTGCCCTTGAGCTTGTGGTCTTGTGGTGGAAGGTCATCTTGGGTGTTTGTTCCCTTGGGTAGAGTATTTTCATACTTCTCCTTTTGAGGAACAAACTTGGGCTTGGGGTATTGACCTTCTTCCAATTCAACTCCATTAGCGTTGAAGTAGCCAACACCATGGTTCTTCCGGTATCCTTTGTGCTTGCGTACAATTTCCTCAAATTGCTTACACCCGGCAAGACTCTTGTAGATACCTTTCTCTATAATTCCTTTCAATAAAGCATTTTCTTGCTCAAGTGTAACTTGGCTAAGAGAATCATCATTAGTGGAATCAATAGAACTACTAGGAGCAACATCATTAGGTTTGGCATTTTTATTGTTCCTACTAGATGAAGAACCTTTCTTGCCTTTGTTACTAGTTTGTTTAGATTTAACTTGTGGCATGAATGTAGACAAGAGTAGTCGTTTGGCTAGATAAGATGAAGTCTTCTTTTGGAGATCGTCATTGATAGCTTTAAGAAACTCATGCTCTTGCTCCAAGTTGAGCTTCTCGAAGCGTAGCTTCTCATGAGTCCTTACAAGCTCTCTATGATCTTCGAGAGTAGATTCATGGGCTAACTTAAGAGTGTTTAGTTCTTTAGTTAGTTGTTCTATTTTCATCTTATCATCATCAAATGACTTATCTTGACTAGCATGAGAATTATCAAGTTCATTTTGACTGACATTACTAGTTTTATGAAAGAGCAAGTCATCATCACAAAGCAAATCATCTTCATCACTATTGAAATCAAGATACTTGGGGTGTGATACCTTGGGGCCTTTAGCCATGAAGAAACTTCCACTCCCTTTGTTTGGTGAATCAAATAGATCATAGGAGTTGGTAGTCACTAGTGCAAGTCCGGCAACACGTTCATCTTGACTATAATCGGAGTTGGAGTGATAGCTTCTCTCGGAGTTATTGTCGGAGTCGGAGCCGGAAACCCATTCACCAACATGAGCTTGATGTTTTCTTCTTGTGTAGCTCTTGGTGTAGTTGTCCTTCTTCTCCGAATCCCTACTTCTCCTTGAGGGTTTTCGTTCATAACGATCATCTCTACTCCTTCTCTCTCTTTGAGGTGATTCATTCCTTGAGCTTTGTCTTCTAGGTGACTCTTCTCTTCGTTTGTAGGGAGCCGTGCACTCATTGGAGTAGTGTCCGGGCTTCCCCCAATTGTAGCAATTGCGGTCACGACTTGACGAACGCTTCTCTGCATATCTTGAGTTGGAGCTTAGTTCTTTGCCTCTATTCTTATAGAACTTGTTGAATTTCTTGACCATGAGGCTTATCTCTTCATTGGTGACAAGGTTGTCGCTTGAAGTTGCGGGAGCATCACTTGTGGCTTTGTAAGCACCACTAGACTTGTTATGAAGCTCTTCTTTGTCTTTGAGTGTCATCTCATGAGCAACAATCCTTCCAATGACTTCCGTAGGCTTGAGATCTTTGTAGTTGGGCATCATTTGGATCAATGTGCACACGGTGTCGTATCTCTCATCCAAATCTCGAAGTATCTTCTTGATGATGAATTTGTCGGTCATTTCTTCGCTTCCTAAGACGGCAATCTCATTGGTGATGAGAGCTAGCCTAGAGTACATCTCCGCGACTCCTTCACCATCCTTTATCTTGAACTTGTCAAGTTGACTTTGAAGAACATCCAACTTGGATTCTCTCACGGACTCGGTTCCTTCATGCATATCAACCAAAGTATCCCAAATCTCTTTTGCATTCTCAAGACGGCTGATTTTGTTGAATTCTTCGGGGCATAGGCAGTTGAAGAGAATGGCGCATGCTTGAGCGTTGTATTGCAACATCTTCAATTCATCTGCGGTCGCTTCACGATCCGGTTCCTTTCCGTCACCAAAGAATTCACCTTGCAAGCCAACACGAACAACAGCCCAAACGACGGGGTTATGACCAAGAATATGCATTTTCATTTTGTGCTTCCAACTAGCAAAATTAGTGCCATCAAAGTACGGACCTCTACGGTGATAATTTCCCTCACTAGACGCCATACTCTCCTAGGTTGTGAGACCAATGCAATGGAGACCAAAGCTCTGATACCACTTGTAGGACCGAAAGTATGTCTAGAGGGGGGTGATTAGACTACTTGACCAAATAAAAATCTAGCCTTTTCCCAATTTTTAGTTTTGGCAGATTTTAGCATTCATAGCAAGTGAAGTACACCCTACACATGCATGTCTAAGAGTATAGCAGCGGAAAGTAACAACAAGCATGAGTAGTAAAGGAAGGGTAGGAAGGTCAAACGCAATTTGTAGACACGAAGATTTTTCCCGTGGTTCCGATAGGTGGTGCTATCATACGTCCACGTTTATGGAGTCTTCAACCCACGGAGGGTAACGGTCACGAGAGTCCATGGAGGGCTCCACCCATAAGGGTCCACGAAGTAGCAACCTTGACTATTCCATAACGGCTTCCGTCCACGAAGGACTAGCCTCACTATGGGTAGATCTTCACGAAGTAGGCGATCTCCTTGCCCTTACAAACTTCTTGGTTCAACTCCACAACACGAAGTAGGAGGCTCCCAAGCGACACCTAACCAATCTAGGAGGCACCACCCTCCAAAAGGTAATAGGCTCGTCAATGTCGATGAACTCCTTGCTCTTGTGCTTCAAGATGATAGACTCCTCAACACACAATCACTCTCTCACATATTTGGCTTGGTGGAAGAGATGGGATTGGTGGAAAGCAACTTGGGGAGGCTAGAGATCAAGATTCATATGGTTGGAATGGAATGGCATGATCTCAACACATGAGTAGGTGGCTCTCTCTCAGAAAATACTATGGGGCAAGTATGGAATAGTTCTGAGTGCTTCTAATTCGAGTAGGTGGTGGTGAAGGGGTATATATAGGCAGCTCCAAAAATCCAACCGTTACACCTAAAGTGACCAACTCGGTGACACCGATGTGTGAATCTCGGTGGTACCGAGTTGCTCCAAAGGTAGCAACTTTTGAATCTCGGTGAGACCGATATATAAATCTCGGTTGCACCGATAAGGTGACCAACGGTCAGATTGCCAAACTCGGTGACGCCGATTCAACAAACTCGGTCGGACCAATTTTGTGAAATTGGGTAATAGAAAGTTGGCAACCCAAACTCGGTGGCACCGAAGCAGAATCGGTTGCACTAAAAGGCTAGGGTTTGGCTTAGGTCTGTCTGAGTATGGGAATCGGTGGCACCGAGTGGAAAGTGTTGGTTGCACCAATTTTGGATATTTGACTTTGGACAGACTTTTGTGGAAGTGCTTGTGGGTGTTTTTGGTGACTATCACTTGTGCACGTATGAGCATTTTGTTCACCAACAGTACCTTACCCCCTTTTAATAGTATTGGCTTTCCTATGGACTCAATGTGATTTCTCACAAAGTAAAATCTAGAGTCCTCTTCCTTGAAGCTTTGCCAACCTATTTCCTTGCATCTTTGGCTATTCCACAATCCTTTTGCCATCCCTATCATTGAACTTTTCCTGAAATATGCTTAGTGGAAACATTAGTTCAATGACTTATATGTTGTTATTAATTACCAAAACCACCAAGGGAGCAAATGTACTTTCATGATCCCAGGTATCGAAGCCCGGTGCACAGGCTCTGTTAGCCTGGAAGTAGTGTTTGGTTCGCCCGACAACTTCCGCAGCGAGGACTTGATCTTCGACATTGTCCCCTTCCGCAGCGGTTATCATGCCCTGCTGGGCCGCACAGCGTTCGCTCGCTTTAATGCCGTCCCACACTACGCATACTTCAAGCTCAAGATGCCCTAGCCCAAGGGGGTCATAACTGTCAACGGCAACACAGAGCGTTCCCTCCAAACTGAGGAACATGCATTGGCCCTGGCGGCCGAATTCCATTACAATGACGATCGGCCAACACCAAAATCTGCCATAAAGGCACGTAAGGCTGACAAACGAGCTCAGCCTCAATCCGAGCTCTCGGAATCTATTTCCCCTCAGAAATAGGGACACATTCCTCCCTGCACAGCCCTAGTGCCCATCAAACATGTGCCAAGACGGCACAACTTTGCACTCAAAATTCCATGGGCAGCAGTGAGGAACTACTATCGAAGGGAAAGTGTTCGGGTGGACCGAACTTCTGCCAGTACATGTCCTCGGACATACCACAGGTACCATCAAGGACTTGCTAAAGCGCAAAGCTCATCCATACTTTGGCGACTTCTCAAGATTTTCTTCCCAAGGTCCGCTCGCCGACAACATCACCCTTAGAGGAATACAACTCCCTAGGAGGCATAGGAGCAGACTGGCAACAGGGCACATCGAGGACGTCAAGCCACCAATCGAAGACCCCTGGTACAACCTCTCCTCTGTTAATTTTATATTTCATCTTCAAGTACCTGTAAACAGTTGCTTCGGCAATCTGAGATATAATAATTATTGAGCAAATATAAGACCATTATACATGGCCACTTCGCTGTATTTTATACATACTCTGTTTTTCTCTCATAAACGCTTCTTGCGTAACTGTTCGGTATACATTACGATGCAACCGGCTAACAGACCGGGGGATTGAATTTCAAATATCACCCCAAGAATCACCCCGATACAATTGATCATGTGTTCGGCATCTTGGATTTTGCTTTATATGAATCAGATCCGAACTATGTCTTGGGTCAATAGTTGGGTTGCCCGGCTCCTGTGTTTGCCCTTTTACGTTCCGCCCGTTCGGCTAAAAGGGCAAAGGGAGAACCACTGCGATTGTGCTTCCAGCTCGCCTGGTCAAGCACCTCAGGGGAGAAAGCCGAAAACTGACTGTCATAGTAAGCGAGAACCGGTCTGCAAATCCAAGCATAAGTGTCATACTAAAAAATCGATAGAGGTTATTCCATGTTATACGATGGGTTTCGTGCTTGTACCAGCCATGTGATGCTGGCTTCGGCCCCGGTACATCCGAACATCGCAAAAAACTGGGGGCTGGTCGTCAGCCCCCGCATTTTTTTTACGCTCCTATGGCTAAGTGAAAGCGATAAAGCATCATGGTCCGATTGCCTTGTCCCCCTCGCACTACCGCCTTCGGGCACCGATACCTCGGCTAAGGGTTACAGTGCGGAGACAGAGACACCTCGCGTAGTATCTACGTGGGGGCTGAAGCTGACGACTCGCAACTTTCAGATAAAACGGCCACATGGGAGTCAAAATAAATATTAAAGACTTATAAGACATGATAAACCATGCAACACTAATTATAAAGCATTAAAAGTCTTCGGACATATTACAACGTGCTCATTCATACAAAACGTCTTTGGAGCATTGGGCCTCTATTGCCCGAGTACCCTCCATCACTGCGGAGAAGTATAGCTCGGGGCGCCTATGCCCCTTTCCAGGAGGCGGAGGTGTGGTGGCCATCTCGGTCGGCTTGTGCTTCAGCCAGTGCACCATGGTCTTTGCAAAGGCCATCCGAGCTCCCTAGATGCATGTAGAACGCTTTAGCGCGTCAATCCGAGGCCTAGCATCGCATAGTTTCCGAACCAAGCCGAAGTAGCTGCTCGGCAATGGCTCTTCGGGCCACAGCCGGATGCAGAGATCCTTCATGGCCGGCTCTGCCATCCTGTGCAGCTCGATCAGTTGCTTCATCTGCTCGATCAAGAGAGGAGAGCGCTCGGGGGACTCAAACTGTGCCCAGAATAGCCGAGCCTCATCATCCTCCTCCCGCGAAGCATAGAACTTGTTCGCGTCTGCTACACTCTTCTGGAGATCCGCACAGACGCTTGAGGAACACCACATCTGAGTGAGCAAAGCAAACCTGCTACCACCAAAGGCGCATTGTAGTGAATACGGCTTACCATCTGTGATAGCCTTGACTTGGCGAACCTCCTCTTCAAAGGACCGCCTGTCCACCCGCTCCTTTTGGAGCTCGGATTTCAGCGTGGATAGCTCGGTGGCTTGCTCTTTGCCTTTCTGCTCAAGAGCCTCACACTTTGTGCTGGCGTCCTTGAGCTCCTGCTGCACTTCCTCCACCCGGGCCTCCTGTTTAGCACTCGCAGCTTTCAAAGTGGAGAGTGCGGCTGCTGCTTGTTCGGCGGCCGCCTTCTCATTCGCGGCCTCTTGCTTCATCTTTTGGAGCTCGGCCTTGAGTTTTTCAACCTCTGGAGCTGAAGCTATGGGAGCAACAAATAAATAATTACACTGTGGTACCAGTGTGGATAATTACAATGTACGGCCCGAATGTTACAATTCGGCTTACCTTATGCTTCGTCGAACCTCTTGTTCAGGCTATCAAGCTCCTCTTCGGAGATCTTGAGCTTCCAATTTAGCTCGGTAAGCTCAGCGGCATTAAGGGCCACCGCCGATGATGAGGCCTACAAAAAATACAAAACATATGTCCGGTCATGTGCATTCCAAACCCTCGAACTGCCAAGGATATGACCTTATGTTTAATCCTCTTAAGGGCTTTTATAACATTGCGGGATTAATGGTACCTTATACAAGTTGGTCACTCCTGAGTATTTGACCCCCGGGTGCGTTTTTGCAAACCCACCCGGGACTCGGGGGCTACTGCATATATAAAGATGGCATAAACTTAATAAAATTAAAATGGTTCGGGAAAAGGGTATTACGTGACTTACCTTGAAACCCGTCAAGAGACCATTGAAGGCCTCCTTCAGTCCTTTATCAACGGATTGAATGCCTTGCAAAACCACACCCATAAGAGTGTTGTGATCCTCGGAGATGGGGGTGCTTGATAGAGCGTCCTCTATGACCGGCCACCCAGTCGTCGGTGGCACCGGTGGTGACCGGCCAGCCCGATCTTTGATCGGGGATTGAGTCGGTAGCTCTGGAGGTACAGCATGCTCCGGAGACGTCCTCGGAGGGGACTGGACATCCCTCCGCCCTTCCTCCTCTACGGCCATGGCGTGGAGGCATCAACCCCTGTCCTTCGGCGGTCGAGGCATCAACCTCGGCCATGGCGTGGTCACCCCCACCGCCTGTGTTCGGCTCCAAAGGAGCCTGGCGGGATGACACCTCCGCGGCATCCTTCGCGGCCCCTGAAGGTGCGGGGTGTGACGTGGTCCCACTCTTCGCCAGCTCGGCGAGCGGAGACTCCCCATCCGATATTTGGTCAGTGGGGAGAACGCGCAGTGGGCTGCAGATTAAAAGATGTTCTTGCATTTAAAACGTTAAAAACTTTGCATAAATGACCCAGGGAGTCTTCAGATTCATACCTTTGAGCTGGGGGCTTGACCCTTAGGTTCCTTTGGGGAACCTTCTCAAAGTCCTCGGACTCTGCATCAAAGTTCGAGCTATCGTCGTCCATGATCAACCTTGGCCGACACACCCTCTTCAGGGCAAGAGGAGGTACATCCTCCGCGGCGTCCGACGCCGCCGCCCTCTTTCTTGTGAGGGGGGAAACGCCTTCCCCTCCGTCTTCATGCTCTTCCTCATGGCTCGAGGAGGCATGGGTTTCTTCGGATGACGTGGCGTCTGGCTGGTCCCTTATGCGGAGACCTTCTCTAGCCTTCTTCTTATTCTCTTTCTTCTCGGGCGCCGAGTATGGCGCCACAACGAGCATCGCCGTCAACAACTCCGACATGGGGTCTTCGGGCTGTGGTGCCGAGCAGTTAACTCTCGCAGTTTTGCTCAACCATTTCTGCGAAAATGAGGGAGAAGGCGTTCAGTCCTTTTGTCAAAGAAACAGAGTCAGTGGATTAAAATTATACCATACCTTGGTAGGTGGGTAATCGGCGCTTAGGCCTGAATCCTCTTCCTTGGCCGGCCAGCTTTTCCGAGGCTTGAATAATGCCTTCCACAACTTCTCAGAAGTAGTGCGGAAGAGTTGGCACACAGTATGCTCATCCTCGAGCTGATAAGCCCACATTGGGGAGGCCCGGCACTGTCAGGGAAGAATATGGCGGTGGAGCATGACCTGGACCACATTGACCAGCTCAACCTTGGCCTCGATCACCGAGGTAATGCACTTTTGCAGCAACTTCACCTCTGCATCCGACCCCCAGTAGAGGCCCTTCCTAAGCCATGAGGTCAATCTCGTAGGGGTTCCGGATCTAAACTCGGCAGGCGCTGCCCAGCTCTCATCCCTTGGTTCGGTGATGTAGAACCATTCTTTCTGCTAGATCTTGATTGTGTCGATGAACGTGCCAGTTGGCCACTTGACGCGGGGGAGCTTGCTGATAACCGCCACTCCGTAGTCTGCGTGCTCGCCTGCGACAGTCTTCGGCTTTACGTTGAAGACCTTGAGCCACAGGCCGAAGTGCGGATCGACCCGCAGGAAGGCTTCGCAAAGAATGATGAAAGCCGAGATATGCATAAAGGAGTTCGGGGGAAGATCATGGAAGTGCAACCCGTAGAAGAACATGAGACCCCTGACGAAGGGGTGGAGCGGGAAGCTCAGTCCCCGGATGAAATGGGGGACAAATACCACCCTTTCGCCTGGCTTAGGGGTTGGGACGACCTGTTTCGCTTCTGGAGCACGGTGGAAGACATTGGCGGGGAGGTAGCCGGCGAGCTTTAGCTCCCGGATATCCTTGTCGGTGACCGTGGAGGCCTCCCACTTGCCCATGGAGCCCGAACCCGCCATGGCTAAGCTAGGAGGGGAAGTTGAGGAAGAACTAGATCTGGGCTCTCGGAGCTTGGGAAGATTGGGAAAGCAGAGGATGCGAATGGGAAGCGTGAGCAATCCTTGGGGTGTTCCCCCCTTTTATGAGGTGTCACGTCGATTAGCCTCCTTTTACCATGCCGCGAGTCTCTCTGCTTCCCAAGGCGTGCGTGCCATTATGCACGCGCAAAATAAGCCTGGGGTTCGGATTATATCCCGTGTGAAACGGAGCACGATCTATACATTGATGAGTCGTGTCAATGTGAAAATGGCCTCGAACCGCGAATCGAGTTTTCATAATTGGTTCAGCGGTCGTGGTAGGCCACGACCCTTCGTCAGAAGGGGGCGTCAGAAAACACTGTTTACACTTGGACGTTTGGCCTTCGGGGCAGGGCAACTCATGGAGCTCGGACAATCGTATGATCGGAAGAACTACGCGTCATCGGAAACTGGACTAGTCTCAGCTGATCATTGACGGGAGGAAGAAATCACCCCTCAAGCCGAAGACTCTGATCGCGTGAAGCTACCGGAGCTGTGACCCTTGGCATTGGGGGTTAGTTCGGGGGCTACTGAGGGAGCCCTGGATGTCGGTGTTCTGGGAACGGGGGTACCCAGACCTGCCTGCCTGCGGCCCAGGGCATGGCCCACCTCACGAGTCAAGCACGGCCTGGTGCAGCCCCACTCAAGACAAGGTCCTCGCAAGGACCCAAGCTCGCGAGGGAAGCAGCGCCAAGACCAGCGAAGAGTGGGCCTCCTCAGGCCCCCTACGGAGCGGCAGAGATCTCTATGCAGAACCCGGCCTCAGGAGTCAAGGATGACGCAAAGAAGGACAGGCGGGCGCCAACATGCCAGGTGGGACAGTTTCCCCTTTGGTGCAAAGGGGGCAAGGATGTACGCGGGTTCCCAAAGCATCCCTCAAAGGTTTCTATTCCGGTGCAACAAGACCACGACCACGAGCCCAGCAGGACGGATGTCATCACCGAGCCCACCTCTGCTTCATCGACAGCTACTTTGCAGGCGAAGACCACCTTTGGACAGGGCGGGGATGTACTCCTGTCCCCCTTCGAATTTGGCCGTTGTGGGATCTCTTCCCGCCATTGCGATAAGGGAAGAGGACCCGGGCCGCTATTATATATAGAGGCTAGGTTGCACCATAGAGAGAGGGACGGGGGGGGGGGGACAACAGACAAGGCAGAGAGCCAAGAATACCACCCGAGCGCCCTCGCGAGGCAACTCACCACTGTACTAGTTCATCCACCACACCTCCTCGTGAGGCAATCCACCAAAGGAGGAGTAGCGTTTTATGCTTCACAGCGGCCCGAACCTGGGTAAATCATCGTGTGCATCTGCTTCCTCGTCATCATGCGAGTTCATCGTCCTAACCATCGTGTAGTGAGCCAGGTAGGGTGAGGCTGCAGGGGATCTTCGCACACGCCCCTGTGTTCGAACCTCTTTGGGTCTTGCGGAGCCCGAAATCCGACATATGGCGTGCTAGGTAGGGGGCGTGTCGGAGTCTTCCTCGAGCCACGCTCTTTCTCCGCCTCGCTGCCCCGATGTCTGAGGCTCGCCGAGCGTCGAGCTGCCCGCGTCGCCCAGACGGCGCCCGTGGGCCGCGCCGCCGTGCGCCGGTCCCCCTCTCCTGTGGCCAACGCCGCCACAGGCCCGGAGGCCCACGAACAGCAGGACTCTTCCCAGCCGGTCACCGCGCGGCGCGACGGCCGCACCGTCACTCCGTCGATCGTTCCGGCTACCGGGTCGTCCTCCCACGCTCGACCCGGGCCGGCGCGCGGCTCGGGCACACTCGCCATGGCGCGCGAGCTGCTCCGCTAACTCCCTGCCCCCGACTGCCATGACGACTGGCTCGGGCGCATCGCGGAGCTCATCAGTGCTGCCGGCGACGCTTCAGCGCTCTCCTACTCGTTTTGACCCCAGCCTTCCCTGGTAGATGACGTGTCCCACGATGCGCCGCCACCCCCCTCCAGCATTTGGTCGGCATGAGCTGGTCATACTGTACTTGGAGCGTCTCGAAGGTCTCAATGGAGAGGACATTGAGCCCTGCTCCGTTGTCGATGAGGGTCTTGGTGACGAGGACATTGCTGATGGTCGGAGTGCACGGCATGGGGAGCGTGCTGGCCATGGCCGAGCACCTGAGCTGATCCCTTGAGTCGAAGGTGATTCCGGTCTGGGACCACTTGAGGGGGCGCATGGC
Organism: Elymus sibiricus; assembly: GCA_039707655.1. NCBI lineage: Eukaryota > Viridiplantae > Streptophyta > Magnoliopsida > Poales > Poaceae > Elymus > Elymus sibiricus. The sequence goes on along the minus strand of CM077665.1, from coordinate 142,287,034 downwards.
CTCGGGCTTCGGGAGAGATGCGTTCACCTCCTGCGTGAACTGCTTGAAGATGCGGTTCGACGCCGGGGCTTGGGCGCCGCCCAGGATACAGGCTATCGCCCTGACCTCCTGGAAGCCCCCAGCCCCATAGTCTTGCCTGTCCTCTTCCTTCCTTCTGGGTGGCGGCGATAGTGGTGGTAGGCCGGCCTCACAAGGACAGGCCTCACGAGGCTAGCCACGGCGTGACCCCTCCGGAGGGTCGTCATGCCAGCAGTCCTCCCGAGCTTGATCGCGCCAGCGGTCCTCCCGAGGCCGGTCTCGCCACTCCTGACGCGGCTCCCGGTTGTCCCAGCGGCCTCCACCGCGGCCTCCACCGCGTCCGAAGCCACGGTCCACGCGTCCAGGGCGCCGGCTGAAGTGCTCGTCACGGACCAGCCTAAGCTCCTGGCGATCGATGGTGTCGTGGTTGTTGTTGCTGTGGAAGATGCAAGACGGCCGCCCTCCTGCGGGGGCTTGTTTGCCTTGGCTACGCTTTGCCTCAGGCTCAGCCGCAAGCATCGCGGGAGCCTTGCGCTTCACCTCCTTAGCCTTGGTCTTCTTGTCCTCTGGCTCTACCTCCGGAGGCTCGCAGAGCGAGAGGCGGCCCTCTTCGGCCTTGGCGCACCTGTTCGCCAGGTTGAACATCTCCAGGGCTGAGCACAGTTCGTCGTTCATGGCGAGCTCCTCCTTCATCTTGAGGTCCTTGACGCCGTCGGTGAATGCAGAGATGATAGCCTCGTCCGACGCCCTCGGGATCTTGAGGCGAGTGGTCGTGAAGCGCTGTATGAATTTGTGTAGGGTCTCTCCCTCCTGCTGCTTCACACATCACAGATCGTTCACGGTGAGTGCTCGGTCATGGGTACCTTGGAAGTTGGCGACAAAGCGCTTGCGCAGGTTGTCCCAGGAGGTGATGGACCCCTCCGGGAGGTTGAGGAGCCAGGAGAGCGCGCCACCCTTGAGTGCCATGGGGAACCAGCACGCCATGACCTTGTCGCCTCCACCGGCTGCCCGGATGATCAGCGAGTAGAGCTGTAGGAACTCGGCGTGATCCAGGGTGCCGTCGTAGCGAGGGGGTAGGTCAGGCTTGAACTTGCAGGGCCACGTGGTTGGATGGAGCTCCGGGGCGATGGCGTGGCGCCCCACCGGCTCGACGGGTGCTGCGTGTGCGGGAGTGACCCGGTCTTGACGCTCCTGAGGGGCCGCCTCGAGTAGTGCCCGGTCGCGACGCTGGTTCGGTAGCGCGGGGAGCACACGCGCGTCGACGCGCGGCCGGGTCACCACCTGGCAGCTTACTACATCTCTCGCCCTTGCCCGCGGTTCGTGGGGTTGGTCGCGCCGGCGTGCTTCACGCCTGGGCTCGGGGTTGACGTTGCGTTGTGGCAGGATCTGGGGAGCTTCCGGCCTAGCCGGTGAGACAAGGGAGGCGCTCGGGCACAACCTGAAGGCGCGTGCTGACGCGCATCTGCCTGAGACAGGAGCACGGCGCGAGGCGTCGAGCTCGCAAGAGTCCATCATCAGAGCGATCAAGGAGCTTCAGGAGGCACAGGCCATGCGAGGCGGGAGCTGCCCTACACCACCAAGCGCAGCCGCCATCGTTGGCCCGGTCGACAAGCCGCACGTCTGCGTCAATACGCTCGCAATCAACAGGGCCGCACTCCAGGACCTCTTCTGGTCGACGCGCGCCCATCGCGGATGGGTCTACCCGCACAACCACATCCGCATGCCCTTCGGCCTGGCGAACGTAGGCGCCACGTTCCAGCGCCTTGCCCAGGCCATGCTCATACCTTGCCGGGCGAGGCGCGGGGAGAGTTGGAGGAGATGCCCGGACCGAGCAGGGGTCCTGAGCCCCGGGTGACGACGGGCTCGTGAGGGTCATGCTCACGGAGGTACAAGATCAGGCTACGACGGCAGCTTCAACTCTTCAGCGGCATGACTGCCAGGTGATTTTTTGGTTCGTGCCAGGTAACTTTTTGGTTTACTGAGTTTGAGGGCGCCCATCGGGCTGCGTTATCCTCAGGCGATCAGGGCACACCCCTGCAACCGCCCCATTTATGCATATTTCATTACCTTTCTTGCATATTATCTATTTCCTAATGATCCATCATGCCGGTACTGGGCCGCGCCCTAATAATCCTGCATTCGACTGCCTCATGATTAAGGGCCGGCACGATGTCTATGCGCGTGCCCTTGGAAATGCATTCGGCACAGGTTTCTCAAAGTTTACAGGACCTCAGACGGCGCTATCTACAAGAAGACTCAGGCGCAAACCGCCTTTGAGGTAGGGCCTCGCGAGGCCAGAGCGCCCTCACGAGTTCCCAAATACACCTCCCAGTTCTACCGTGCCAGCCACGCGTACGAACTCGATGGGCTATACACGCCCGGGGGGCTCAGGAGCCAGGGCCCCCCCATTCCCACGCAACGTGGAAGCCCCATGCTCCGCGCTGGCGGACAACACGGTCCACAAATGACTATGCCCATGCAATGTGGAAGCCCCATGCCCCGTGCTGGCGGACAACACGGTCCATCAATGACTATGCCCACGCAATGTGGAAGCCCCATGCCCCGTGCTGGCGGACAACACGGTCCACCAATAACTATGCCCATGCAATGTGGAAGCCCTATGCTCCGCGCTGGGGATAAACAATTGAGGGCGCCCCAGCGGCCGCATCCAACCTCAGGAAGGCTCCTTGCAGCCCCGTCTCGCTGCATTCCCTGAGATGTTCGCGTGAGGGGGCTGCATGGGGGCTGCTACCGGGCCAAGCCTAGTACACGCCACCTCCCCGGGTCTGCCAAATCTGGTCTTCACGCGCCCCTCTCAGGAAAAGCTGGCGAGGAAAGGTATGGGAGCCGCTCGTACGTCAAGGGGGACTCCTGAGCATCGCGACTCAGGAGCCTCATTCGCCACGTAGCCCCTCACCCCTTGGCACCGTCCTGGTGATCCGGACGGCCCAACGGTGGCTGATGTATGCGCGGGGCCGGGCCCTGCCGATGCAGAGCTCAAAGCGCTCAAAACCCCAAAGGAGGACGCTTGAGCTCGTACGTTAAGGGGGACTCCTGAGCATCGCGACTCAAGAGCCTCACTGGCCACGTAGCACCTCACCCCTTGGTACCGTCCTGGTCATCCGGACGGTCCAACGGCGGCTGAGGTATGCGCGGGGCCGGGCCCTGCCGACGCAGAGCGCAAGGTGTTCAGAATTCCCAAGTTAACCCAGTCTTCACCATGTTCCCTTCATGAGGGCTGCTCGCACGTCAAGGGGGACTCCTGAGCATCGCGACTCAAGAGCCTCACTGGTCCTGTAGCCCCTCACCCCTTGGCACCGTCCTGGTGATCCGGACGGCCCAAAGGCAGCTGAGGTATGCGCGGGGCCGGGCCCTGCCAACGCAGAGCATCACAGCAAGCAGGAAGGAAACAAGGCGAAGAAAGCAATCACACAGTTCAACAGTTATTACAAGCATTAAAAGTTTTCGCAAATACAAACAAGTCTAACGCCTCCGCGAGGCATGATGAACATTGCAGGAAAGGAACAAGGAGGAGTAATTAGGAGGAGCCACCGCCACCACTCGTCCCGGCCGCGGGGAACTCGTCGTCGACATCGCTGGTGTCGTCTTCTTCGCTGCTAACCCTTGCAGCTTCAGGAGGCGGAGGAATGGTGACGCAGGTGATCTTCTTCACCAGTGCCCCCACAGCGCCCTTCACTGCCACCACAGCGCTGGTGCGGACCTCGGGAGCAACCGGGCGGATCACGGAGTCGAAGATAAACCCCGGCTCGCGAAGGTGAAGACGCGCGTCATGACCTCAGAAAAGAGGTCGCGGCACTCGCTCTCGAAGACCCCCTCCACCTTGACAACGGCGCCTTCTAGCGCCTCGGCGAGCTTTGAAGCGAGCCCCGCGAAGCCGCTCTCCGGAGCCGCCAGGGGCTCCGAAAACCCAACCCGGCAGAGGGAGTGGAGCGCTTGGTGAAGCCTGAGCTCGACGGAGGGAAAGGCGTTGAGCTCCGCAGCCTTCTTCTCCTCGTCTACGGTGAGAGCCTTCTCCCTGGTGTCAAGCCGGGCCTTCTCCGCAGTAGCTTCCCTCTCCCGCACGTCCAGGCGCTCTTGCTCCGTGGCCTGGCTGGCCGCCGCCTGGGACAGCTCAGAGTCCCGAGCGGCAAGCTTGGCCTCGCGGGTTTTGAAGGCTTCCCCCGGCTGACGCAGCTGTTTAGCAAGCACGGACTTCTCCTCCTGAAGAACCTTCAAGCAGGCCTCTACTTCGTCACAACGCCTTACAGCAGACGCCGCGTCGGTCAGTGCCGCCTCGCGGGCTGCCTTGGCTGACGCGGCCTCCTTCTCGCTCTCCGCCGCGGTGGCTTTGGCCTGGCCCCAAACCGCCACCTCAGAGGCATCGGCCTGGAGCCACCCGGAGAGCAGCCCCAAGCGCCCACTCACGAGGCGATCGTTGGCTCCCCCGAGGGCATCTCGAACCTGACCCAGAGCGGTGTAGGCCCCGTCCAGGACGCCAAGGCTGTGCAATGCGGACACCGAGGCCTCGTCAAGAGGAGTCACCTGTGCCATCACAGGAGACACCCCCGGGGTGGTGGAAGCACGAGGAGCAGGAAGCACAGGATGCTGCGCCACAACCACAGGTAAGGTGGATGTAGACGAGTCTGAAGGCAGCTGGCCCTCGGGGGCTGGCTCCCGGGGCAGCGACACCGACGCGCCCCCAAAAGTAGGAGCGGCAGCACCAACGCGCATCGGGGGCTCAGGGGGCTCCGTGGCGGTGACCAGGAGGGTCGCCTCGCGAGCCCCCACCCCCACGGCGGCAGACGCCTTGACAAGCGATGGCAGGATGACAGGAGCGGGCGGTGCATCGGAAGGCGCTTTCGTTTTGACGCCCGCCTTCTTCCTCCTCATCCTCAGCACGGCGGCATTCCGGGTCACCAAGCAAAGGAAAAATCATCAGGGCACGAGCCGCCGGCAGGCGAGCAAGGGCCTTGACCTGTATATAAAGGCAGGCCCCTAGGACCGAAGGGTCAGGTTCCAATCTCTCGATGGCTAGGTTAGCAATTCAACACCCTTGTAATCGAGATCCATCCATCAAATACACATAAGCATGACGTAGGCTATTACCTCCAACGGAGGGGCCGAACCTGGGTAAACCCGACTCTTTCTCTCTCTCCCTCTCTCTCATTCAACCCCTTCGAGTCGCCACCTCACGGCGATGGCCTCACACCTAAGTCATGTTACGAGGACATCTGCCAGGTTGACAAAACCACGACAGTTGGCGCCCACCGTGGGGCCTTCGCCCGGTGGAGTTGAGTTTTCGAAGGGAACCTTTCCAGGATTTTGGAAGTTTGCGGTTGATCAGATGATCAAGAGCCGCCGCGACAAGATCTATGTCAATGAGCCAGATTGGAGCGCTAAGGCTGACTCGATCGAACGCGGGTTTCGAGTTCGCATCGCAAAGATCGATCTGGAGACCCCCGAGTCGGGCATCTACACCAACCTCGACGAAACGGCTCGGCGCGCCCAAGCCGACCAGTGCCAGGGCGGCCGTCGTCACGTCTTCGTCGGTTTCACGCAAGGAGTCAGTCTTTCAGACGAACCGGCTTCCAGCGAGAACGCCCTCGTCAACTCGGACGGTGGGTCATCCACAGGAGATACAGAGTCAATCTTTCCTCTTTATGACGGCAGGTTTGGGGGCTCACTGGAAGATGAGTCTCCCGGGTAATACGACGAGTCGCCGCGCCAAGTCGTCGTCTACATGGCAGAAGCCACTACGGTTCCCCATCCAGCCGCTTCTGGGGATTCCAGCGGGTCAACTAAAACACCGGCTCAAGCCATGAACGATCTCATGGTTGAGATGGCGAAACTCGTGGAAACCCCAGTTACCGTAGAGAATCAGGAAGAGCACAATGTAGAATTGATCAAACTGCGTAGCCAGATAGTCGAGGTGCAGAAGGAGATTGACGCTGAAAACGCACGACTGGCAGAGTTACAGGCTCGTATACATCAAGAGACAAAGCACCTTAAGACCGAGGCTTGGCGGTTGGGAGTTCAGAAGAACCATCAGAGGCGGTTTATGAGAGAAGACGTCACCGCGGGCTCCCACCGAACCTTGAGCCACAACAGCTTTTTACTACCCCACACCAGACACCAGGAACCGTTCAACCATTTGGAAATCGGCAAAAGGAACCGGCTCAACCACCGCCGGCACACTCCCCACCCTGACGATTCCAGACTCCACTGGGTCATTTTTCCAACCCTGTTGATAACATCTAGCAGCAGCCCAGAATTTGGAAGCGTTGCCCATTAACGGAAACTCCCCCATTGAGGTTGAAGCTAGAAGCGCCATTGAGATACTGAAGATAGCCGTGGTACAGCAGGCACAGTATTCGCACAGCCGGGATCAGATGCATTCCACTCCCTACATTAGCAAGGGCCGCCATGTGGAGTCTCCGGTCGTTTCCAGCAGTGGGCATAGGCAACAGCCTCAGGTTTCCCCAACCCGGCCCATGCTGTCAGACGCCCAGGTGGATGTTGATGCATCCAGGGGCGCACGACAGGCAGAGGCGGAAGCAGCAGCAGAGGCAATTCAGCAGCTTCACCCTCAACCGATGAGTCTGGGGGCTGGGACTAACAGTAGGACAATCGGGATACCATGCTTATCCCCAGAACTCCGCGCAGAGCGCATGCCAAAAGACTTCAAAGGGCCCCGTAAGGTGCCAAACTACACGACGGATCTTGAGACATCATCCTGGATCGAAAGCTACGAGTTGGCGATGGATATGCTGGATGTCAGTGATGTTGTATGCGCCAAGTATTTAACCATGATGCTGGAGGGACCGGCTCGGACGTGGCTGAAAAATTTGCCACCCAACTCCATCAATACGTGGGGCAGAGTTGAAGGAGCGGTTCATCAAGAATTTCCAAGGAACCTGCAAGAAGCCCATGACAATCGTAGACCTACAGCATTGCGTTCAGCGAGTGTTCGAGTCGGCCCACCACTGGACCCGCCGGGTCGCGGAGATTAAACACTCGTCAGATAGCATCACGGCAGCTCAAGCGGTCCTAATTTTGGGAAAGAACTGTCACTTCCAGCCGTTGGTTCAGAAGCTTAGACGGCTCAAACGAAAGGTACAAGATATGGGCGACTTAATGGACATCCTAACCAGATATGCCGAATCGGATAGCACGAAGGATCCCGTCTCGGATGAGGACAAGACCAGTAAAGGCAAGAAAGCTGAAGGAGGAAAGGGTTAGCATGGTCACGGTGGTAGCCAAGGGGCTCAAAACAACAAGCGGAAGCAGCCCGATGGCGGACCAGACTTCGTTGCCAATACTAGCACTGGTTTCAAAAACCAGCGCCACAATGGTCGCTTCAGAGGGGCTTACAACGGGAACAAGCCTTGCAACTATGAAGAGGCTCTTAAAGCACCTTGTCCTAAGCACATCACTCAAGATAAGCCGGCTACCCACTCGTGGGAAAATTGTTACATCATGCAATAGTTCCGTAACCAGGCTTTCCAAAATAACCCCGGAGGTAATGGTGGCGGACACCCGGGTCAGCACGTACCTGGCGGGTAACAAGGCGGCTCGGGGGCTGGTTTTCAACAATAGGGAAATCATGGCAATGGGCAGCATCCTAGCCAGGGCAATCTTCATAATAACTAGAGAGGATTCCAAAGTAACCCCAAGCAGCTGAATAACGGCCAGTACCATTAGTACCTGAACCCCTGAAGAAAGAAAATACTCTGGAGGGTTTTACGAGAAAAGAAATCTATACCTCCAAGAAGAAAATAGGCCGGCTATAGAACACCTATGGCCTTATTATACTTAAAACCGCCGGCCCCCTTTTTTGCAATTTCTCCCCCCTTGCAAATTCTGTGTATACTTCTTTATGTTTCGAGTATAAACAAAGCCGGCATTTTTAGCCGTTCCACCCTACAAATTGAGCTCGAGTCTTTCTTTTTCAAAACAACAGGCACCTGGGGGCTTCCAACTCATCGAGTTTAGCTTTCTCACCCTTGTGACCCGGCAATATAACGCCACAATATTTTGGGCACCTGGGGGCTTCCAACTCATCGAGTTTAGATTCTCACCCTTGTGACCCGGCAAAATAAACGCCACAATATTTTGGGCACCTGGGGGCTTCCAACTCATCGAGTTTAGCTTTCTCACCCTTGTGACCCGGCAAAAATAAATGCCATATATGGTTAAACCTGCCTGTACGCTCGACTGTGAGCCACCGTAGGGCCGAATCCCAAACCAACCTGAAGCCACCGCCCGCCTTGCAGCTCGCCACCGGCGACCCCCTTCGCCTTCGCGACCCTCTCGACCACCGGGAGGATCGTCCTAGTGCGGTGAACCCTTTCCCGTCGTCGGAGCCTCGTGGGGAGTCGCCAATCGCCGGCGTTGGTCGCCGGAGCCCTGCCTCCGCTCGGCCGGAGGAAGGAGGCGCGGGCAACTGGTCAAACCTGACCAGTGGGCCCGATGGCCCCACTGTCACCGACCCAGCGACGGCCCGCGCTGGCTTAAATGAAAGCGTAAACCCGGAAGTACGTCTCTCCCTCTCGAAAGCGTATTTCGTCTGAAACATTTTCTTTTATCTGTTTTATTTTAAATCAGAATTTTGACCAATCTTTGACTGGCTATAACTTCTAAAATAAAAATCAACTTGAATTGATTCTCTTTCCCACCTCTCTAAAATTTCACCTAGTTTATTTTCATATTTATTTCAAAATTTTCCAAACAACTTTTTTGTACTGTTTTTAAATTGTGTGTTAATTAGAATATTTTCAAATAGGGATTTGGAGGGAACATAAAAACTTTCAAAAGTTTCTGGAGTGCTCCTTCCTACCTACACATTGAAGGCAAGCATTCTGAACCATGGTATAATATTTGTTGTGTGTTGTTTGATGTGACTACAACACCGAGTTGACTTGAAGCATGCATTATTTCATGTGATATTGTGATCATGCTCTTGAGTGCATGATGGAAATTCCTTGCTGTTGGAATTAAAATGCTTGTGACAGTATTCACCCTCTTGTGCCTTTCATGCCTACCGGAAGGAATCCAGAGAAGTCTCTGTCTCGGTAGACACGAGCTTGATACTGACATTACGTTGGGACGTGTATGGTCAGTAATGCATGGTAAGGTATGATGAGTGGTGATTCTGTCTAAGGATATGGAATATATTTGTTGTGCTAATAATGTAGGGAACACATAACCTCCTGAGTCGACCGTAGATCGAGTCTTGTGCCAGTAACCCCCCATACTTGTTCCGTGCTACCACTTGTCCCTGCTGCAGGCAGGGTACGGTTCAGTAAGTTGTCAACCCCTTTATTAGCACACACCATACAGAGAGGCCATAGTGAAAGATACCAGTGGCCCCTGGTAGGCATGTCACTCGGTCCGGGGGCATGGGTGTTTCCAGTTGGGACCGAGGGGGTAGCTCCCCTGTTTTGCGCGTGGTATAAATGTTGTGATCCCATGCTAATCGATGTTGTAGCCTCCCCACTTAGAGTTTTCCTTAACGAGTGTCGTGGGTGATTCCAGGCACCGGTAAGTTAAGCTGGTGTGTGCGGGTCAGGTGTGTTTTCAATTCAAAGACCGTAAGCGGAATTAGTCCCGGTGGACTAAAGGAATCCGTTACTCGTGGGTAAAGAGTACACCCTCTGCAGAGTTTATATCTATTCGAATAGCCGTGTCCGCGGTTAAGGACTACAGTCTGGGATGGGTCAAGTGTCGGTCTTAGTGTCGAGCTTCGGAGGAAAACTTCTCAGACCAGAGTATTGATGATGACGTATGACGAATGATGATTATGATTATTATTATTGTGGACTAACCATTAACATTATTTGTATTATTGAGTATCCCTGGGATGGTTCTACCTCCTGGATATTCATCATGATTATTACTTTATAAGCCCTTTATGTGGCGTCGCTCAAACGCCCGACTGTGGCACGCTTGTGTTTATTTTCCTTATAAGCCCTTTATGTGGTGTCGCACAGACGCCCGACTGCGGCATGTATGTTATTTAATTTCCTTATAAGCCCTTATGTGGCGTCGCACAGATGCCCGACTGCGGCATGTATGTTATTTAATTTCCTTATAAGCCCTTTATGTGGCGTTGCTCAGACGCCCGACTGAGGCATGCCTTATATTATTATCCTTTCGAGGCGTCGCTTCAGACAACCGATCGGTTTATTTTTATTCTCTGATTACTTAGTCATGTTTAATATGAATGACCTGCTTGCGTGCTTCATAAATTTTATTTTGTGGCAGGTTAAGTGATCATGGATTATTTCAGTGTATGAATACCACCTGCTATGTTATATGTGTTTTCATTATGTTTGCGAGTACATTCAAAGTACTCACTGGCTTGTCCCTGGCTATTGTCTTGGCCAGATTTCCTGCTTGGAGAGAAGCGAAATGTCAACAGCCCCGGAGCCTAGGCATCGAAGATAGCAGCCACACGAAGATAGGAGTTATCCAAGTCAGCTGTTCCTGTGGGAAATGGAGTCCCATAGACTGTGATGACCCCGAACCGCTTCCGCCACCAACCACTAGAAACCTTTTGTTCTACTCATAGACCATAATGGTCTTGTACTTCAGATTTTGTAATTTTGCTTGGAATTTCTGTATCAAGAATGTGTCTCATCAGCTAACAGTAATCCTGGGGCTGGTGAGCACAAGGACCATTTGCTGGGAAATTAATATCCTGGAAAACCGGTCCTGACAACCTTGGTATCAGAGCATGCTGACCATTGGCTAATCCTATCTTAGCCGGGTCAATAAAACCTAAGTTACCACCCACCAGACCTTAACCTAACCACAACCAAGCCTATCCTATCCGATAGCCCACACAGTGACCCCGACACCTTTCGACGGTCGGTGCCCAACCTATCAAGCCTAGCCAATCGATCACGCGCCGTGACCGACACCTAAATGGTCCCATTCGCAAGCGTGTGAAGGAAGACTCCGTTTTCTTTTTCTATAAAAGGAAATGTTTGCCCAAAACCAGCACATCACAGCCAACTATCCTAAACCAAGCAAAGATGCCTGGCGCCATTGTTCACAACGAGACCCTAGCAACCAACCTTGGAGGTTTTGTAACCATCCTAGCCAACCTCACCCGTCGTGCCTTTGCATTAGAAGAGCCCCCAGAATATCTTGTGTACCAGGAGGGCACGAGTGCTGAGAATCGTCACTTCTAGGCCACGGTGCACATCTACGGCAGGGGTATATCGCCAGAGCGCCCCTACAGGTTCATCGGAAGGTCAACGTCCTTTGAGCCACAAGCCATCCAGCTAGCAGCTCGGGAGGCTATAGTTCAACTCCGGCACTTGTCGCCAAGAGTTAACTGCCACTCGTTCTATTATTACCCCAGTCGTGACGGGTATAGTAGGCTACCCCAGGTTGCCAACGGAGACCACGAGACGGACCCTGCCCTGCTGCATCTTGTGCGCTACCTCAGCGCACTAGAGGCACTATTCGATCAGGTCACCCTTGATCTGATCGCAGCTCGTGGAGAACTTGCTCGCCGAGCCCCGGCAAGAAGAGAAGTGGCGCGCGACGCCAACAACCCCGTCGTGCTATTCGGACGACCGCTCGAGTCTTCGAGGCCTGCCCCTGCAACCGACCGGAATGCATTTGTATCCCCGGAGGAGCTTCGTCGCCTTTTGGGGACATGCTCCAACGGGATTGTGACCACCAACCCCCGCGATGGTCATCATCGCTACCCCGACCCTGCACAACCCCATCCTAATCCAGCAAACCCCGACGGTGAAGCCCAAAGAGATGCCTCGACGTCCACAAGGCACGCTCGACTAGATATTAACGAGGTAGACTAAGTCACTCGAGTAGTACCGAGTCTTAGTATTCTATGCCATGTAATAGTGTGACCTTGTATTGCCATAAATAAAATGCAGACTGCTTGTATGCCATTATTTTAATAGTACCACAAGTATCCATGCCTAAATAATTTTTTGGCGTTCGGTTACATATTAAATTCCGGGCGTAGCTACCAAAAACCTCCCAGACGACACCCACAGTAATACGTCACTTTTTGTGAGATATGTATATCTGTGTCATTGACCCCGATCCCCATAGAGCAGAACCGACAACATAGGTTGCCCCCACACCGCAATAGGTAACCCAGCCCTGATGCTATATAAGAGGCCACTCCGTGACCTTACCAAGCATCCCTCACTTTGTGCACAGCCCTCACAGCCATTTTTGCCATGTCGAGCCCTATAATTCATCTGAGAACTCCAGATGCGACCCCAGGTAGTTTTGTTAAAATATTGTGGGACTTTACCCACAGTACCATGAGTTCTCCCCATCCACCCCAGTACGAGCTGTTCAAATCGAGGATCACCCCATTCGCCTCGAAATATTGGGCATTAGTACACATCCCTCCTGTGAACCCAAACCAAGACCCAACGGAAGTCTCCTTCGTGGGGAAATCTATGCCAACTCCGCAAATGGCCATAGAAGTTGCTGCCTACGAAGCGATTACTCACCTTTGATTCGCGGTACCCTATGCCAGCGAAAGGGGGTATTATTACTTCCCGAGCCGTGCAGCACCCGGAGAAGAAGCATCTTTTCCCGGGGGACGAATAGAGAGAGACCCAGTGCTGGCCAACCTTGTTCAGTACGTCTTCGCTCAAGAGTGTTTGACCCAGCGAGTAATGGATTACCTCCAGAATATCGCTGTGATGAATCCCCAGATCGCCATTGGCAGACCACTGAGGCCAGAGCAGGAGCAGCAAGTTCTTCGGCTAGCTCATTCGCTCTCCCCAGAAGAGGAAGAATGTGTCCTAGTGCCGGAGATATTTCCTCAGGACCCCGCATATTTTTCTTTTGCACCGTAGACGCCAATGTTGTGTTTGTTAGCCTAGCGATTTAGTTATAGACTGCAATATGTGTATTATGTCGAAAGATTGTGCTATGAATAAATTGTTTGGTGTCAATTGTATGTGAGTAATTTGTACTGCTGTAATTTTTGATCAACTGTTTTCGCTCTCAGTAAATCTCTAGGTGGGATTTTCCTTGAGCTATTGCAACATATTTTTTTTTTCGTGACCTAGATTTAAATTCACGCAGCACCGTGACAGCAGGCTCACAGCCGCAGCCACTCGACCACATGCACCAACTGCAAAAACCACGTACACATTTTGCACGTAACTGATCACCTCACTAACACACCACAGTTTCTGAAAGAGAAATTGTGGATAATTATGCTGATGCAGATTGCGTCCAGCACACTGACAGCAGTAGCAGCCGGCACCCAACACCTAATCCTCATGATCACCGCCGCCGCGGAGAGCTAACACTCGAGCAGCAGCATCACGGCGATCATCAAGGATCATCACGCACAAGAGCACCGAGAACCCAAGCAATGTCGCCAACCCTCCACACATCAGGATCGTGTACCAATCCGGCATCACCTCCGCCATTAGATCCTCGCCTCGAGCTCCTACAAACAGAAATGGAGGAGAAGGAAGAAGAAGAAGAAACGAGGCCAGGTGTGAGGAAGAAGAGAGAAGCACCGCGGTCATTTTATAGCTCGAGATCGGTGTACGGTGAGCGAAGTCCACCAGCGCCGCTCGTCGCTCGATCGCCGGTGTTCGGAGGCGAATCCACGAGCAGTGCCGACAGCGCACTGGCCCGCGAGGTGAGTGCACGCTGCGCCGGCAGCTAGCACGCCGCGCACTACCACAGTACGGCCTAGATGCCCTACGCGCTAGACGCTGCCGGTGGAGAAAACGCGGGAAAGCGCGCGAGAGAGAGGAAGAGAGGAGAGCCAGAGGTAGAAGAAGAGACTGACAGTGGGTCCCAGGTCCACCTGTCAGCCAGAGAGAGCACTGTGCACTCGGGTACGACCAGCATAATATGGAAATTTAGAATTTCATTAATTCTAAATTTACCGTAGCCCTAAGTAGAAATTCCTCGGTTTCTCCAACCATAGATTTCTCTGGCAGCACCAGTAGTCCACTGTAGTTGCACCAATTATCTGCCCTCTCACTGTAGCCGCGTCATATCACGTAAGTAGGATAATTTTTTTTCATGTTATTACTACGTGGTAATAGGAATAATATTTTTGAAACCGTCCTTAGCAAATCTCGAGGACGAGATTTTTCTTAACGGGGGTAGTGTTGTAACACCCCAAAAATTTAATCATGTTTTATTAATTAAAATTTTGCCAGGTAATTTAAATTTCTATTTCTTTGGACCTTTTGTGGATTTCAGAACCACTTCATTCCTTTGAATTATAAAATTTTCCCTCCAAGTAGAATCTTTTCAATAAAATTGTTGGACTTGAGTACCTGCTCAAGAACATTTCATTTTATTTGATATGATTAGTGAAAACATTTTTATATTATGTTGCAAAAATTTAATTCCTTTAAAATGACCTTTTTCATATTTTTTAAGAGCCTCATTTGCACTGCAACCATTTGATAGATTCATTTAATAATTCCACAAAAATTTGTAGATTACATGTGATGTCCCTACATCACTTTTATGCAAAAACCCAGCCTTGTGTTTTGGAATTTTTGAGCATATCATCCTATTTTCTATTCTAGTCCAGTTTAAAGTTTTCTACTTCAACCCTAATTTATATTGCCCTAATGCCCTTGGAAATTTTCCTGGTATTAGTAAGCCCTACCAAACCCTTAAGTCCAGGAGATCAATATCATTAGGGTATTTTATGCTCATAAAATAAACCCATGTAGATTCTGTCCAGAACTGTAGTTTTGCAAAACTTGTACCAGAAAGTTTTTGTTTCGGCCAATCTAACCATGCCATCATCACCTACATCCAGGGAGACCTCAACCTGAAAAGTTTGGTGGCTAGAACAACCCCCTAGATGCCCTTGGCATTCTGTCGAGCACCTGGTGTGCATGAGCAGAATTGGCATGAAAATAGGTTTACATTATGAATCAGCCTCCGTGACCAAACCACCATGTCAAATAGCTTTGCCTTTACCTAAAACCCACCCCTGCTAAACCCCATATGCAGTAGATCCACCTGGCATTTCGCCGAGCACTTGCTGTGCACGCCCAGAGCACGCTTACTGCAGCCGCATGCCCGAGTCGCCGCGTCCACCTACCCCGCAACCCCCTGGCCCTAGCCCGCTCGTAGGGACGCCCACGACCCCTCCTAACCCGCAGGGTCACCCCGACCGCCTCCTAGCATCCGGCAGCGCCGCCGCTGTAGCCCCTTGGAAGCACGCCGGCGTCCGCGTCCATCTCTGCCATGGCCGGCGCCGTCCAGCCTCCCCTCGGCCACCAGCTGCCCCTGGAAAAGCTCGAGCCTATCCGCTCGCGCCGCCAATCTCGCCGTCTAGCGCCACGTCGCCCTGCAACCGCAGGAACGGTCGGCCGCCGTTCTTATCCCGGCCGCCGCGGGAACCGCCTCGCCACACTATAAATAGAGACCCCCGAGCTCAACCAGACCCTTAGACGACGTCCAGCCATCCCTCTAGAGCTCTCATAGCAAGTAATCGACTGAGGGAGGCTGTCTTCCCCACCTCCGGTAGCCTCGGCCGCCGCAGCCCTCCGGTGAAATCCGGCCAAGCCAGAGCTCCTGAGCCTTTCCCATGCCACCAACCGCTCCCCCTCGACCCCGCAGAGCCATTCCGTCCCTCAACCTCGACTGTGAGCCACCGTAGGGCCGAATCCCAAACCAACCTGAAGCCACCGCCCGCCTTGGAGCTCGCCGCCGGCGACCCCCTTCGCCTCCGCGACCCTCTCGACCACCGGGAGGATCGTCCTACTGCGGTGAAACCTTTCCCGTCGTCGGAGCCCCGTGGGGAGTCGCCAATTGCCGGCGTTGGTCACCGGAGCCCCACCTCCGCTCGGCCGGAGGAAGGAGGAGGCGCGGGCGACTGGTCAAACCTGACCAGTGGGCCCGATGGCCCCACTGTCAGCGACCCAGCGATGGCCCGCGCTGGCTTAAATGAAAGTGTAAACCCATAAGTATGTCTCTCCCTCTCGAAAGCGTATTTCGTCTGAAACATTTTCTTTTATCTGTTTTATTTTAAATCAGAATTTTGACCAATCTTTGACTGGCTATAACTTCTAAAATAAAAATCAAATTGAATTGATTCTTTTTCCCACCTCTCTAAAATTTCACCTAGTTTATTTTCATATTTATTTGAAAATTTTCCAAACAACTTTTTTGTACTGTTTTTAAATTGTGTGTTAATTAGAATATTTTCAAATAGGGATTTGGAGGGAAGATAAAAAATTTCAAAAGTTTCAGGAGTGCTCCTTCCTACCTACACATTGAAGGCAAGCATTCTGAACCCTGGTATAATATTTGTTGTGTGTTGTTTGATGTGACTACAACACCGAGTTGACTTGAAGCATGCATTATTTCATGATATTGTGATCATGCTCTTGAGTGCATGATGGAAATTCCTTGCTGTTGGAATTAAAATGCTTGTGACAGTATTCACCCTCTTGTGCCTTTCATGCCCACCGAAAGGAATCCAGAGAAGTCTCTGTCTCAGTAGACACGAGCTTGATACTGACATTCCGTTGGGATGTGTATGGTCAGTAAGGCATGGTAAGGTATGATGAGTCGTGATTTTATCTAAGGATGTGGAATATATTTGTTGTGCTAATAATGTAGGGAACACATAACCTCCTGAGTCGACCGTAGATCGAGTCTTGTGCCAGTAACCCCCCATACTTGTTCCGTGCTACCACTTGTCCCTGCTGCAGGCAGGGTATGGTTCAGTAAGTTGTCAACCCCTTTCTTAGCACACACCGTACAGAGAGGTCATAGTGAAAGATACCAGTGGCCCCTGGTAGGCATGTCACTTCGTCCGGGGGCATGGGTGTTTCCGGTTGTGACCGAGGGCGTAGCTCGCCTGGTTTGCACGCGGTATAAATGTTGTGATCCCATGCTAATCGAGGTTGTAGCCTCCCCACTTGGAGTTTTGCTTAATGAGTGTCGTGGGTGATTCCAGGCACCGGTAAGTTAAGCTGCTGTGTGCGGGTCAGGTGTGTTTTCAATTCAAAGACCATAAGCGGAATTAGTCCCGGTGGACTAAGGGAATCCGTTACTCGTGGGTAAAGAGTACACCCTCTACAGAGTTTATATCTATTCGAATAGCCGTGTCCGCGGTTAAGGACTACAGTCTGGGATGGGTCAAGTGTCGGTCTTAGTGTCGTACTTCGGAGGAAAACTACTCAGACCAGAGTATTGATGATGACGTATGACGAATGATGATTATGATTATTATTATTGTGGACTAACCATTTACATTATTTGTATTATTGAGTATCCCTGGGATGGTTCTACCTCCTGGATATTCATCATGATTATTACTTTACAAGCCCTTTATGTGGCGTCGCTCAGACGCCCGACTGTGGCATGCTTGTGTTTATTTTCCTTATAAGCCCTTTATGTGGCGTCGCACAGACGCCCGACTGCGGCATGCATGTTATTTAATTTCCTTATAAGCCCTTATGTGGTGTCGCACAGACGTCCGACTGCGGCATGTATGTTATTTAATTTCCTTGTAAGCCCTTTATGTGGCATTGCTCAGACGCCCGACTGAGGCATGCCTTATATTATTATCCTTTCGAGGCATCGCTTCAGACACCCGATCGGTTTATTTTTATTCTCTGATTACTTAGTCATGTTTGATATGAATGACCTGCTTGCGTGCTTCATAAATTTTAGTTTGTGGCTGGTTAAGTGATCGTGCATTATTTCAGTGCATGAATACCACCTGCTATCTTACACCTGTTTTCTTTATGTTTGCGGGTACATTCAAAGTACTCACTGGCTTGTCCCTGGCTATTGTCTTGTCCAGATTTCCTGCATGGAGAGAAGCGAAATGTCGACAGCCCCGGAGCCTAGGCAGCCACGCGAAGATAGGAGTTATCCAGGTCAGCTGTTCCTGTGGGAAATGGAGTCTCATAGACGTTGATGACCCCGACCCGCTTCCGCCACCAACCACTAGAAACCTTTTGTTTTACTCATAGACCATAATGGTCTTGTACTTCAGATTTTGTAATTTTGCTTGGAATTTCTGTATCAAGAATGTGTCTCATCAGCTAACAGTAATCCTGGGGCTGGTGAGCACAAGGACCATTTGCTGGGAAATTAATATCCTGGAAAACCGGTCCTGACAGTTAGTTATGCTTAATGCTTGCTTATGTGACTTTTCGTTTCTTGGTTGGATGCTTCTCAATCTTTTGCTAGCCTTCACTTGTACTAAGTAGAAATACTACTTGTGCATCCAAAATCCTTAAAACTAGTTTTGCCATATGAGTGCACCATACCTACCTATATACAGTATTTCCATGCCGTTCGAGGCAAATTTGTATGTGCCATCTCTAAATTTCAAAATAAATTTTCCTTTTTGTGTGCTCGTACCGCTCATGAAATGGTAGGTGGCGACTGATATTTTTCAATGCTAGATGTGTTATTCTCAAGATGAGTGTTTATTCACTTGTCATCGCACGAGAGTATGGCAGTAATAGGGATGCCCAGTCCCGAAATGAAAAACGAAAAAAATTTACTTTATGTTGTCAAATAATAAATTCCTTGGAAAGTGCTGGTTTGGAAGGCAACCGTGGATTCGGCTAGCCATGGAAAATGAAAGTATGATGGAAAAAGGAATAAACTTTATTTTCTGTTTGGGAACCGCCTATGATGTATCTAGTGTGCTCGGTCGTTTACTTTATGCAATTTTTATTTTTCAATTTGATTCTCCGTCTTCTCTTATAAAGCACAAACTAGGAGGCACTATGATCGTACTTGAGCATTAAGTGTAGCTAATATTTGAGTGTGTATTGTGAATGGATCAATGATTGAGCATGATGGGCTAGGGATAACTTGCTTTAGCGTTGATATTTTGAAAGACATGGTTGCTTGTTGATATGCTTGAGTATTAAAGTTTTCATGTCAAAACTAGACTATTGCTTTGAACCATCTAAAAGTCCAAATGTCCATGCTACAAAGAAAAGAATATATGATGAACATGTTAGGCAGCATTCCACATCAAAAATTCTATTTTTATCATTTACCTACTCGAGGACGAGTAGGAATTAAGCTTGGGGATGTTGATACATCTCCAATGTATCTATAATTTTTGATTGTTCCATGCTATTATATTATCAATCTTGGATGCTTTAGAATCATTTAATAGCAACTTTATATCATTTTTTTGGACTAACCTATTGACATAGTGCCAAAGTGCCAGTTGCTATTTTTGCTTGTTTTTTTTACTTCGCAGAAAATCAATACCAAACGGAGCGCAAACGCTACGGGAATTTTTGGAGAATTTTTATTGTCCAGAAGAGCCAGGATTGCCAAAGAGCAACAAGAGAGGGGGCCCAGAGTGGCCACCCTCCACCAGGGCGCGCTAGAGGCCCCTGGCGCTGCCTGGTGGAGGGTGCCCACCTCGGGAACCCCCTCAACCGACTATTAGCCCTATAAATTCCTAAATATTTGGAAAACCCTAAAGCAGTCGACGAAACACAATTCCAGCCGCCGCAAGTTCTAGAACCTCGATATCCAATCTAACACCATCACGGAGCGGTTCATCTTCATCATAGGTGCCTCTCCGATGATGCGTGAGTAGTCCACCATAGACCTATGGGTCCGTAGGCAGTAGCTAGATGGTTTCCTCTCTCTCTATGATTCTCAATAGAATGGTCTCTTGGAGATCTATTTGATGTAATGACTTCTGTGGTGTGTTTGTTGGGATCCGATGAATTTTGAGTTCATGATCAGTTTCTATCCATGAATATGATTTGAGTCTACTTTGATCTCTTATTTGCATGATTACTTATAGCCTCGTATTTCTTCTTCGAATCTTTGGTTTAGTTAGGCCAACTAGATCAATTTTTCTTGCCATGGGAAGAGGTGCTTTGTGATGGGTTCGACCTTGCGGTGTTCTTTCCCAGTGACAGAAGGGGCAGCAAGACACGCATGTATCGTTGCCATTAAGGATAACAAGATGGGGTCTATTCCTACATGAATAGATCTTGTCTACATCATGTCACCGTTCTTATTGCATTACTCCATTTCTCCATGAACTTAATACACTAGATGCATGCTGGATAGTGGTCGATGTGTGGAGTAATAGAAGTAGATGCAAAATCGTTTCGGTCTACTTGTCTTGGATATGATGCCTATATAATGATCATTGCCTCGATATCGTCATGATTATTTGATCTTCTATCAATTTCCCAATAGTAATTTGTTCACCCACCGTGTGTTTTACTCATGAGAGAAGCCACTAGTGAAACCTACGACCCCTGGGTCTACTTTTCCAACATATTGCTTTCTGATATACTATTTTGCGTTTTTGTTTTCAGATCTATTAATCCAAAAAACCCAAAAATACCTTTCTGCACTTTTTGTTTACTTATTTTATTTTGTGTTCTTGCGAGATCTATTTGCCAAAATTATTATTACCTTATCTATCTTATTACCGTAGAGAGCTTGACAACCTCTCTTTCACGTCAGGTTGTAAGTATTTGCTATTTGTGTGCAGGTGTTGTTTACATGGGTGCGTGATCTTCCTCTACGAATTGATACCTTGGTTTCATAACTGAGGGAAATACTTACCGTCGTTGTGCTGCATCATACCTTCCTCTTTGGGGAAATACCGACGCAGTCTCAAGCACGGTCAGTGTCATATTGCTCCTCTCAAGATTTTGAATTTGGGCATGGAATCTTTGAGTTCTTTCAAACTTTAACATAGGACCAAATATGAAATGGATTCCAAAAGTTTCAATAGTTTTCAAATCCTTTATTTTGAAGAAGTCATGTCATCTTCTCTCACTGATTTGA
Source organism: Elymus sibiricus (assembly GCA_039707655.1). Taxonomy (NCBI): domain Eukaryota; kingdom Viridiplantae; phylum Streptophyta; class Magnoliopsida; order Poales; family Poaceae; genus Elymus; species Elymus sibiricus. The sequence continues at coordinate 142,266,211 of CM077665.1, read as the reverse complement.
ATTGGATGAATTTAATTCAAAAGCAAGGGGAAAGTCATTTTATTCCCTCTCATTCAAAAGTTTTTAAAAGTTTCAAATTTTCACTCAAATTCAATCAAACAATCAATCATTTATTTAATTAATATAACATTCCAAAATTTGGGATGTTACAAACCTACCACACTTAAAATGAATCTCGTCCTTGAGATTCGAAGAGGCTAGAAAGAAAAAGGTCAGGGTTTGGTGGTCTTCTAGCAAATCCATTGTCCTGCAAAGTGTGGATGCTACCGCACTCAAAATGGGAGTTACTGGTTACTCAAAGTCATGCCATTCCCCTGGGTCTTGGCTATATCTGTCTCTTCACAAATCTTACAATGAATCCTTTGTTGATGCCCTTCCGTTATAGTCAAAACGTTTCCTTTAAAATCTGGTGTTCTTTCGTTAATAAAGTTCTTCCATTACTGGGTCTTCTTAGCTGACAAGTCTCGTGATCATTCTAAATAACCTATCAAAGATCTCATGGTGGTCTACCATTCGTGGTTGTCCTGTAGTGAAATGGGTCTTGGCTTCATCCTCACCGTAGAATTCCTACGTTTGGCAACAGCTGCCATGTATAAGGGGTCATCATTATACCATTCTAAGGCTTAAAATAAAAGCTTCAAAGATCGTCGTCTCTTTACTATGGGTAAGTCACTCAGATTTACCATTCCGAATGACAAGAGAATGATAAGAGTAAGTCGTCGTGGTGGCCAAGCCATGTCGTACTGAAATCCTTACCTTGTATAAGGTTTAGCGAATCTCGTATTCTAACACTTGGGCTTCCTCGCAAGCATTGCGGAAATTTCTCTTGTCCACGAACGAAGTTCGGATAAATCCATTGATTATGCAAGCTGAACAAAACATCTATCATTTCTTCGCACCTCTCAGGTTTTCATATCCTCCTAAGAAAACGTTTGTTGATCAAATCACAACTTCTTGTTGTATGCTCTTGGGGTAACCTTGAAATCTTGAGATCTATTCTTGGTACATGTTCTACTCATTTTCCTTTCCATTGGTCTGTTTATCAATAAAAGTGTTGGTTCATCTCCTCAAAATTCCAATTAATTCAAATGTTGTCATCCACATAGTTTGTTATGGTCCATCATTACCTTTACCTGTATTCACTTATCCAAACTCCTTGGTATTAACATTACAATCTTTTTTTCCTTGGATCCTGTGGTTTTACCAGTTACTACCACACTTAAAATGACATGTAATTATGCATGCACAAACCATATTTTCTCATATCCTCGAAAATGTTCAGAGAACTTTGTTTCTAGAGCAACAACTCATACACTTCATCATATGCAATCATGATAGATTAAATTTTATTGATTCATGAATTCATTACAATCTCAGAGACTTCATTACATAATTCAACTCCATATCCTCATGAATATAAAAGTGCTCACTACTATATTTGTTACATTCCTTATTACAGTACCAAAATCTAAAGTACTCCGCTCAAGCTTTCTTCTGATTTGAACAACCCCTAGCACCATGTCCTACTTCCTTGCAACGTAAACAGATAAATTTTCAGTCACTATGCACTAGTGAAGGCGCCTGCTATACAAACGGTTTTTAACCCCTTTCCATGACGTAGTCTCAAACCATCGCCTTGCATGTGTGGGCGATAGGGGGCGTCTATCGCACACGACACGAAAAAACCATTGGCGATGCCTGCTCTTGGTCACACAAGATAGGCAAAATTATGTCGTGTGCGATTGGAAGGACTATCACAAACAGGTATTTAGGAGACATCATGTGAGATGTGGATACCATCCCACACAGTGAATCCCAAACATACATTTCCATTCGTATTATAGATCACACACAATTTTCTGCTTAACATCCTTTGTGTTAGGGGTGGCCATCACGCATGTCGGTGTACTAAAGTTTGGGTCCTTTTAGTACCCCATACTTGTGCACGGGCAGTTGTAGCCACACCAGCGGCAAGGCCTGCCGAGGGACAGCAGGATACAAGTACAGCAACCTCAAGAAGGCATTCAAGTCACTGATCAGAGGATAGAAGACCAAAAGCTAGGCGCCCGGCAAGATCTTGCTGGGCTGACCTGCAGAGCCCCGGCAAGACTCGCACCCGGCAAGACCTAGCCACCCAGTCACCGCCCCAGCGTTGCGACCAGCTTGTCTTTTAGCTGTTGTCCTCCTGGGTGCGTGTCAGATGCTAGCGGTGGATGGGCTTAAGCGGTGCTGATGGGACGGCCCCTTTTTCCGTCCCCAAGACGCTAAGGGACACCTCGACGGAGCATTTAATGTTTCTGTCCTAAGCCGTCAGTATTAGATATGATAACACTGTAGCTACTTTACACCTCTTGCATGTGTTGTACGCCACTGTTGGTGATCCCTTCGAACGTATAAAAGGAGGCCCAAGGCACAGCTACAGGGGGGGAGCTTCTGGACCATTCTGCAGGCGTAGCAGCTGTGTACTGTTCATCACATAGCGCTCCTAGAGCTTGGGTTAGAACACATCTAATACAACCAAGCAGGAGTAGGATTTTACGCTTCTCAGCGGCCCGAACCTGGGTAAAATTCCTCGTGTTGATCGTTGGATCTGCTCTTTGTGCATACGTTCTTCCCTGCCGAATCGCAAAAGGGGTCCTCGCGATCCCATAGGTGTCGTTTCGCCGACATCTTTGGCGCGCCAGGTAGGGGGAGAGGTTGCGTGAACCTGATCTTGCGATCAGCGCGCCAGTTTCTTCATCATCCTCATTGCCATGGCTCCCAAGAAGAAGGGTTTCACGGCGGTTGGTCCATCTGCGTCCAGCGGGCCCGTAGCTACATGCACGGGCAACAGTGTAGACGCAGGTGGTGGAGGCGGAGGTTCTGAGCTTCCACGACGTTCTTAGGCGACCACAGCCAGGCGAGCGGCATCGTTCGCGGTGGCGACGGCAACCCACGCGCTGCTTGATCTAAGGACGGACCTGTGCAGTTTGCAGGCGGCGCGGTGAACTCCAGAGATGGAAGGGCGCCTTCCAAGACACCCACGCCGGCACATGCACCGCATCCTTCTCAGGTCGCACCTGATGAGCATCGCCGTGACGTTGGTGGTTCCAAGCGTCCCCACGGAAAGACCCATGCGCATCACTCCCAAGATGCTCGGGGCCAGCATGCACGCCAGCATGTTGGTGGAAGCGTTGTGCGGTCGCGGGATCGTGACGGAGCTCCTTCTAACATGGTTAGGAGTCAGAGCACCTCACGTTCCTCGCATCTCTCGCCACCGCCTACACCGGCAGAAGCACTGGCGCGGGCACAGGTGCTCCTGAACTTTCCTCCTGCTGCGGACAAGCTTGACGAGTGGAGAGCTGCTATTCAGAGCCCCGTCGGCCTCGCCGATAACGACAGGCCGCAGCAGGCGGAGCCCTCGCGGCGGCAGTCCATCGAGCCGGCGTGCGCCAGTGGCGAACAGACTGGAGGAGGCGTGACCACGGTGCACTCCCCTCCACGACGGCAGCAGCAGTCACTGACCCGACGGACTGGCGCCTGCGAAGACGATTCAACGGCGTCATCTGATCCGCGAACTCGCCGCGATCAACGTCAAGTTCTTCGGGAACGAAGCAAGGAAGATGCTCGTACAACCATCGAGCGGCGGCGGGAAGCACGCTATCAGTCTGATAAGCGCGCAGGACCTGCTGTCGACAAGCCTGCGCCTGGGTATCCTGGCGATCTACCTTACGAGGTAGGTTGTCCAGCTTTTACCCGTGAGCTGCCACGAGTCCAGTGGCCCAATTCCCGGACGTTCAAACCGGAGGTCCCGAAGAAATATGACGGCAAAACTCATCCATCGGAGTTCTTGAGCATCTACACCATTGCGGTGTAGGCTGCCGGGGCTCGCGACGACAAGATACTCGCCAACTACTTCCCGTTGGTGCTTAAGCCCAACGTCAGGTTGTGGTTGATGCATCTGCCGGAGAATTCCATTTCTTCCTGGGCAGACCTGTGTCATGAGTTTGTTGGCGCCTTTACTGGAGGCCACCAAGCTCCTAGCCAGGAAAGTGATTTACATCTCATCCCCCAGAAAGAGGGCGAAACCCTGCGCAAGTACATACAAAGATTCAGCCGCATACATCACAACATCCCGGACGTTCATCCTGCCGCTGTTGTCAGCGCGTTCCATTAGAACGTGCGGAACCGCAGGATGCGCGAAGAGCTGGCAATGAACAAAGTCAGAGATGTTGCCGAGCTCTACGCTCTGGCTGATAAGTGTGTTCGAGCTGAAGAAGGGAGGAGACTCCCCGGCGAATATGCTGGTGCAGGGGGCAACTCTGAAGACGAGGACGCCGCTGCCCCGGCAAAGAAAGGCCGGCGGCGTAACAGGAAGCACAAGGGCAAGGCCGTGCTTGCCGTCGAGGGATCCGACAACTCCGACTCCGCCAAGAAGGCCAAAGTTGACGGCCCCGGCAAGGATGTTGCCGGGTGCGCCTCCTGTCAGGCCTTGCAGGCTGCCGACAAACCGGAGGGCTCCGACAAGCAGTACTCCAAGATCCATCGCACCAAGGGCCACGATCTCCAGAACTGCCGGCAAGTCGAGCAACTTGTCGAGAAGCAGAAAGCCGAGTACGAGAGGCGAGACAAGGAGAAGGCGCAAGATGGTGCTGAGGGGTCCGGCAAGAAATGGGGCGGCAGAGGAGGTCACCGCGGCAAGGCCAAGCAACAAAAGGAGAGGCTCGCTCGAGGCCGCGACAAGGAAGAGGGGGCTGATGATGACAACGATGAGGAGGATGAGTCCACTGAGCAAGAATTTCAGAAAGCTATGGACATGATGTGCGTTGACGGGGGTGCCTCGTTGCATTCTTCCCACCGCCAACTTAAACAGTGGGCGCATGAAGTTAATGCGGCGGAGCCGTCCATCGATGCCCGGAAGCCGTTGAAATGGTCCAACACGCCTATCATTTTCGACGCTGAGGATCATCCTGATCGCACAACTGCGGTCGGGTGTTTGCCATTGTTGGTCTCACCAACGATTCGCAACCTCAAGGTGACGAAAATGCTAGTTGACGGTGGAGCCGGTTTGAACTTGATCTCGCCCGAGGTGACCAAAAGATTGCAAATTCCTGATGAAGATCTCGAAGAAATGGGCACGTTTCAGGGGGTAAATCCAGGAAGGAGCTAGCCCAAGGAAAAGATCACACTACCAGTAACATTTGGTAGTGACCTGAACTTCAGGACAGAGAAGATCGTTTTCAACGTTGCCAAGATTCCACTGCCATATAATGGGATCCTTGGCCGTCCAGCACTGGCCAAATTTATGGCGGCATCGAATTATGCTTATAATACTTTGAAGATGCCCGGGCCAATGAGCGTCATGACTATCAACTCTGACAAGAAAGATGCGCTTGTCTGCACTGATCAACTCTACCGGGAGGCAGTTGCAGCATCTGCCGCCAAGGCACTTGCTCCTGCTGCTGAAGCTCCCGGGGGGAAGAAGACCGGCAAGACCTCTCGCACACACTCCGGCAGGCGCGCCTCCTCCGAGTGCTGCACCCCTGTTGAGGATGGGCCAGAGAGCTCCACTGGCAAGAGCAAGAAGTCCAAGGCAGCTCCACCAGAAACTAAGAAGATGCCCACCAAGGAGGATGGCACGGGGGGAACCTTCACCATAAGTTCCACCCTTGACGACAAATAGGAAAGCGCGCTCGTTGCCTTCCTGCGGGCGAATGTCGATGTGTTTGCGTGGCAACCATCTGACATCCCCGGTGTTCCCTGGGAGGTGATTGAGCACCACCTAGCTGTCTATCCTCATGCATGGCCCATCAAGCAGAAGGTCAGGAAGCAGGCCTTGGAGCGGCAACAATTTATTGCCGAGGAGATCAAGAAATTAGAAGCGGCAGGTTTGGTCAGAGGGGTGCTTCATCCAACGTGGTTGGCCAATCCAGTCGTAGTGCGCAAGGCGAATGGAAAATGGAGGCTATGTATTGATTATACAGATATCAATAAAGCCTGTCCGAAAGATCCTTTTCCCTTGCCGCGCATCGACTAGATTGTGGACTCCACTGCCGGCTGCTATTTGCTTTCATTTCTTGATGCCTATTAAGGATATCATCAGATTTTCATGGCACAGGAAGATGAAGAGAAAACCGCATTTATCACCCCATGTGGTACGTACTGTTTCTTACGTAAGCCTTTCGGGTTGAAAAGTGCTGGCTCAAATTTTGCAAGAGCAGTTCAGATTGGTTTTGAGCCCCAGCTACATAGAAATATGGAAGCTTATATGGATGATATAGTGGTCAAAACCAAGGACAAAGCAACACTCATACCAGATCTAGAAGAAACATTTGCAAATCTGCTCAAGATCAATTTGAAGCTCAATCCTGAGAAGTGCGTGTTTGGCGTTCCGTCTGGCAAGCTTCTCGGATTCTTTGTATCTCAACATGGAATCGAAGCATATCCCGACAAGATCAAGGCGATTGAGCAGATTGAAGCACCAAGACGAGTCAAGGATGTGCGTTGACTTGCCGGCTGCATTGCTGCTCTGAGTAGGTTCATCTCCAAATCTGCTGAGCGTGCCCTGCCCTTTTTCAAAATTTTGAAGAAGGCAGGTCCAATGAAGTGGACTCCGGAAGCGGAGGCAGCGCTGCAAGATTTGAAGAGATACCTCTCCTCTCCGCCAGTGCTAGTCACGCCAAAACCACAAGAGCCATTGCTGTTATATCTAGTGGCAACGAATCAAGTGGTGAGTGCTGCGTTAGTGGTAGAGAGAAAAGTTGATGAAGAAGCAGCAGCAGCGGCAGTACCGCCAACTGACGAGCCAGGATCTTCCCCGGCAGAGTCTGGTGCAAGCAAGGTGAAGTCTGCGCAGACAAATGAAGCAACACAGAAGAAGAAGATGGTGCAGCGCCCAGTTTATTTTGTCAGCTCCCTTTTGCAGGGGGCTAGGTCAAGATATTCTGGTGTGCAGAAGTTGCTCTTCGGCCTCCTTATGGCCTCGAGGAAGCTGCGCCACTATTTTCAGGCACATGAGATCACCATCGTCACCCGCTTTCCATTGCAGCAGATTTTGCGGAATCCAGACACAACCGGCAGGATTGTGGAGTGGGCGCTGGAGCTGTCAAGTTTTGGTCTCAAGTTTGAAAGTACTTCAACTATTCAAAGCAGAGCCTTGGCGGAGTTCATTGCAGAATGGACCCTGACGCCAGACGAAGAGATTCCAGAGACAACCCTCCCCGGCAAGGAAACAAATCAAGAATGGATTATGTATTTTGATGGGGCTTTCTCGCTGCAAGGCGCCGGTGCTGGCGTGCTGCTTGTCGCACCCACCGGAGAGCACCTCAAATACGTGATCCAGATGCACTTTCCCCGGGAGAGATCGACAAACAACACAGCAGAGTATGAGGGGCTGCTTGCCGGTCACAGGATTGCGGTAGACCTTGGAATCAGGAAGCTCATCGTCAGAGGAGATTCACAGCTTGTCGTCAAGAAAGTGAATAAAGATTACCAAAGCCCGTTGATGGAAGCTTACGTGGATGAAGTGAGAAAGTTGGAAGAGCGCTTTGACGGTCTACAAACAGAGCACGTTCCCCATGCGGAAAACAGCATTGCTGATGACTTGTCGAAGCGCGGTGCCCTCAAGTTACCTGTGGAACCAGGTACTTTTGTGCTCCGATTGGCTCAGCCATCCGTAACACCATCGATGGGACAAGGGAAAAGGAGGAAGTTGAGTTCCGGCAAGTATTTTCCAGCAGAGTTCCCCGAAGCCACCGGTAAAGAAGTTGCCGGGAACGACACCAAGCTTGCCGGTGAGCAACAGGCTCCGACAGGGCTTCAGGCTCTTGCCGTAGAGACAGATGCTCCCGCCAAGTTTGTCGGGGAGCAACAGGCTCTGGCAGGGCCTTGAGCTTCTGCTGCAGAGACAAGCGCTCCTTCGGAAGAAGACATGCCTTTAGTCCCTGTTGTCGAGCCCCAGGCTCCAGCATGGGCACAGCACATCGTCCATTTCCTTCAGACAGGAGAACTCCCCGAAGAGCAGGAAGAAGCGGAGAAAGTAGCCCGTCAGTCTAACATGTACCAGTTTGTGGACAATGTCCTATACAGAAAGAGACCGAACGGCGTGAAATTGAAGTGCATTCCTCGGGAAGATGGACTGGAGCTATTGGCAGAGATACATGGAGGCATATGTGGCCCCCACATAGGATCAAGAGCACTTGTTGGTAAGGCATTCCGGCAAGGTTTCTTTTGGCCCACTGCCCTCCAGGATGCAACTGCACTAGTAACCAAGTGTGAAGCATGCCAGTTTCATTCGAAGAAATGGCATCAACCAGCTAAAGCTCTTCAGACAATCCCTCTCTCCTGGCCATTTTCGGTCTGGGGGCTCAACATCTTGGGTCCTTTTCCCCGTGCTACCGGGGGCTTTGAGTACTTGTACGTTGCAATCGACAAGTTCACAAAGTGGCCGGAGGTGGAAGCAGTGAGGAAGGTGACAGCACAGTCAGCCGTCAAGTTCTTCAAGGGAATAGTTTGCCATTTCGGTGTGCCTAACAGGATCATCACTGACAACGATACACAGTTCACGAGGCACACCTTCATGCAGTATGTCCAAGACCTTGGCGGCAAGATCTGTTTTGCTTCTATTGCTCATCCAAGAAGCAATGGCCAGGCGGAAAGGGCTAATGCTAAAGTGTTGCGAGGTCTCAAGACAAGAACTTTCGACAAGCTGCGCAAGTGCGGAAGACGCTGGATTGATGAGTTGACGGCAGTTCTTTGGTCAATCAGGACGACACCAAATCGAGCCACCGGCCAGACACCCTTCTCCCTAGTGTACAGGGCAGAAGCAGTTCTCCCCACGGAACTCATATAGGGGTCACCTCGAGTGCTCGCTTATGATGAGCTCGAGCAAGAGCAGTTGCGGCAAGATGACGTTACGCTCCTTGAGGAAGATTGTCTTCAGGCTGCTGTGCGAGCTGCACGCTACTAGCAAGCCTTGTGCCGCTACCATAGCCGCAAGGTCCATGTCCAAAGTCTTGAGGAAGGCGACCTTGTTCTTCGGCGCGTTCAGTCGGCCAAGAATTCCAACAAGTTGACGCCGAAGTGGGAAGGCCCTTATCGGGTAGTACGAGTCACCAGGCCTGGCGCGGTCCGCCTGGAGACCGAAGATGGGATTCCGGTGAGCAACTCCTGGAATATCAAACATCTTTGTAAGTTCTATCCATAAGGCGCGGTTGCCGGGTCTCCCGGCAACCACCTTTTGTACAAGTCTTGCCGCTGAAGCATGTAATCCTTTGTACAAAGCCAGGCGCAGACCCTGTGCATAGTTGAATAAGAATAAGTGTTTTATGGTTCTCATCGAATTTCATATGAATCTATATGCATGTTTGTCTGAGATACTGTATTACACTTGCTCCCGGTAAGCATTAACTAACCGCCAAGGTTCCATATCTCTATTTTCTCTTCTTTCATTTTTCTCGAAGGACAGAAGGTTCCCTCGCATGCAAGTTTGCTGGGGGGGGGGGAATGGTGGTATGGATACCGACATGCGACATTCAAGGTTGACATCTTGCCAGAAGAAGCACAGCAATGAGAAGCTAAGTTGCAATAACTTTAAACAAATTTTTGTTTAGTAAGGTTATTCTCCTTGAACGATTTCGACTTTTGTATGGAAAACCTGCACGCGAAGGAACCTTGTCATGATCGGCTACGCCCTTACTCTGTTTCGAGTCCGCTCAACAGTTTAGGTGGCTGCACCGAAAACGTCAAGGTTTCTTGCCGGTAGCGGCACCTCCAGCAGGCTGCTAAAGTCCCGCACCTAGCGCTCACGGCAAGGTGCGCGCACCAGCAAGTTTCCAATAAAAGCGTAGGGCGAATACATACAGAAAGAAATTAAACAAGGGGAATAGCGTACATTCATCCAGAGCATAACAAGTTATATTCGTCAAAAGCCGCCACAATTCTAACATAAGATGAAATTGTCTTTGACATAGAATAATGGCGGCAAGAAGAAGTGAAGCAGTTAGTCCCGGCGATCACCTTCAACCCTCTTGACTTGGCCTACCTTGTCGACGATGGGCGCGACAAGCTCCTCAAGCGCCTTGACGTCTACATCCTTCGGCAAGCGGTCGAGGACGTTGGTGAAGTTGATGCCGGGGTTCTTGTGCGCCACTTTTATGAGTACCTTTTGGAGGACGGCCCGGTAGAGCTTGTGGGATTCTTTGGCCAGATGGGTTGTTCGGCCAGAATGGAGCTGTTCCAGGGCTTCGATCATGTGGTCGAAGAACATGGTCAGCTTGGCGCTCGTGGACACCCTGTCATCAGAAGAATACCTGAAGCCCTGCAGGCCCATGGTGGACAGTTGTGCTGCAAGCTTCTCCGCAACCTCGATAAGGCGTTCGGTCCAGATCTGCACGCCTGACACATAGTCGTTGTGAGTGGCGGCGGCACTCTTGAGCAGCTCCTGCTCATTCCGTAGATCTTTGGTCAAGACCTTCTCACGAGTCCTGCTTTCCTCAAGGGACTGCTCCAGCGTGGACAACTTCAGCTTCAGATCAGCGATGGATTCATTAGCTGTGGAGAGCTATTTGGTCTTGTCGGATATGGCGACTTGCATCTCCATCAGGCTGTGAAGAGTCTTCTCTTTCAGCTTTGAATGTTGAGAGCTCCTTGCCGTGATCCTCAAGATCTGCTTCCAGCTTCTTCAACTTGTCAGCAAGCTCGTCCTTGGCGGCCTCTGCAGCCTTGGTAGCATCGATGGCCTCCTTCAGCTTGCCGGCATGATCTACAGTCAGAGCTTCGAGCGTCTCCTTGTGTTTCTGCTCCAGCTCCTGGGTCCGCTGCGCGACAAGCTTTTCGATTTCCTCATCCTTGCTACGAAGCTTGTCAGCAAGTGCCTTCTCGCGAGCGGTGAGGTCATCGTCATGAGCCTCAAGCCCAACACAGAGCTCTCTCAAGTGTGCTTCCTCTACAGCGGCCTGTTGTTTGGCCTCCTCCTGTGCCTTTTCAACATCGGACTACTTCAAGAGGAGCTTGTTCCAGCTTTGGCTCAGCTGCTCTTGGCTCGTCCTCAGCTCCAGAAGGGCCTCGGCATACCAGACTTGCGTTTCCTCAACACGCTTCTGGAGATTTACCTCTGTTGCTTCGACAACTGCAGCCCTGGAGTCCAGTTTATCCTTCCGGGCGCGGTGAAGCATCTGAAGCCTTTGGAAGTTGCTGCTCATGGCCTGGAGGAGTTTTTCTTCTTCAGATTGGTTGTTGCTGGCGTTTGGTTCATCAACGATTTCGAGCCCGGCAGTAGCAATGATGTCCTCGTCAAAGACCTCCCCTTCAGCTGGTACCCCGATGCTTGCCGTCCCTGGAATGCTGACGAACAGATTGTCACCAACCTTGAGATATTTGCTTGATGAGGGGACTACGGATGTTGACGGCTGATCCTCGACAACCGTCTCACCGGCAGTTGGGGGCTCCGGGGCCGATGTAGCGCCTGGTGCTCCTGCGGCAGGAATGCCGTCAGTATGGTCACCAGTCTCCTTGACGGCCCTCTCGGCAGACTCCTTGGTGGCCCTTTCCTGTGCGGCCTTGGCAGCCTCGGCAGCAGCATCCTTGGCGGCCTCGGCGGCAGCATTCTTGGCGGCCTCGTCAGTGGCAATTATGTCGGCTTTGGCAGCAGCATCCCTGGCGGTCTCCTCGATGACAGCATCGACATCCATGTGTTCCGTCGAGGGAAGATCTGGAGGCCAAGATAACAAATAAGATAAGGCTGAGGAGGAAGTTCAAGAAGACAAAAAATAAAACAGAATGACAAGTACCCTGAGGCAAGCGGTTTACCTGTGTCGAGCTCTTGGTAGGTGGGTTCTCCTTTCCCGGCAACATTGGTTGCCGGTGTAGGGCCGCCGGTGCCTCCGCTTGCCGGCTCCTCTTCATCGCGATAAAGCTCACTTGAGGAAGCCCTTGCCGGGGATCCATTCCTGGGCGGCATGGTTGATGGAGGCGGCGTGGCTCCAGATGGCGCTCCTTGTTGCCGCTCCTCTCCTACACGCCCGGAGATGTCAACAGTAAAGATACACACCCCGACACTTGCCAGCGGAAAGTGAGTAATGGGCTCACGCTGGGGGCTGCGTCGGGGGCTGCGTCGAGGACTGCGTTGAGGGCTTGACTCCGGGCTGATGTTGATCGTCTCTGGCGCACCCGTGATGCTTGCCGATGGCTCATCGCCCGTTGAATTTTTCTCCCTCTTCGCTACCCTTTGCGCCAATGTTTCCGTGTCTCTGTGGGGACAGGCCAAAGCAAGACAAGTTAGGTAAAGCAAAACCAGAAATCCAGAAGTTAAAAGGTGTGACAGGATCCTTACTCTTCTTCTTCGGAGCTGAAGGCAGAGAGGTCGAAATCGACTTCCGCCGCGGTGTCCGTGGGAGGAGGTGAAGGAGCGGTCCTGGGTCGCTTAGTTGCGGTGGGTTGCTGCGCAGCCTTGCCGGCCGCTCCCTTGCCGGAGGCTTCACCACTCGAGGAAGGCTGGCGGGCAGAGGCACCAGACGTGACCTTCCGGAGAGCGCGCCTCTTCCTCTCTTCCAGAGCTAGGGGCTCCTCATGCAGCTCCTCCTTGGCTGTGTCTTCGGCAGAAGGGCCCCCGACAGCAGTGCCACTCTGCTTTCTGGCAGCTTCGCCCTGCCCGGCAAGTTTTTCTTCTGATAGCACTTCTCCTTCGCTGGTTTCCCCTTCTAGGAAGCCAACACTGCCGGCCTCCGCGGCAAGATTTGCCTCCTCCGCCCTGCTGGCGATGTACGCCATTTCTTCCTCAGTGGTGGGGCGAATAAGGTTCTCTTCTTCGCGGATGACCCTCTCCGACAGGTTATCAAAGAATTGTTGCGCCTGCTCTGCGGGTGGCTCAATCCAAGTCCCGTTAAGGCTGTGAGCGTCAAACACCGGCATCATCGCGATGATTGAAGCCAGAGCGGAGTTGTTTCACAGAGGGACTATGCTTGCCGGCAGCCTGCATACCGCTTCAGTCCTGAACAGTTTCTGGCAGAGAGCTGCGTGCTGCATAAACGTAAAATTGTTATTCAGCCCAGGGCGTAGCCTCATGATGTCTGCCACGTTCCGGAACTCCCAGGCTGGCCTCCCTTTGTTCTGCAGAGGGGCGATGCGCCGGCGAAGGAAATCGGTGCCTATCATCTCTATGGTGAGCCCGGCAGCTTTGAGGCGGTGAATTCTGGTAGTTGCGACTGTGAGCTTCTCGTCGTCAGGATCGAGGGCGCTCCAGTCGTTGCCACGCACCATCTTCATTTGCCGCGGCAAGCAGAAGGACTAGAGATGTGTCTCCTGAATCCAGCACCACTTGGCCCGCCATTCATCCCACTTCTCGCGGTAGGCCCCGTCTGGGTAAACTTCCTTGCTTCCTAGCCGTGGAATCCAGAGAGGGGCTTGCCTTTTTGGATGCGGGGAATGAAGTAATGGCGGAAAAGAGCTGTGCTAGGGACTACTCCGGTGAAGTTTTCGCAAAGATGAGCGAAGACAGACATGCATGTCACAGCATTCGGCGTGAAATCCAAGAGTTGGAAGCCGTATGTGAGCATGATGTCGTTGAAGAAATTAGAAAACGGAGGGCAGAGCCAGCAGTAAAAGTAATCGGCAAAGAAGTGATATTTGTCTGGGCCGCCCCTGGAAGAACCTGGACTCACGCGGGTGGCGGGGTGCGCTTTCATCGCCGTCGCCCACATGCACTGGTATCGCTCCCTCAGAGCGCTCGCGTCGAGCACCGGGAGGAAGACGGCGTGTTCCTTCCGCATCCTCGCCAATTTGCTCTCCGAGACGGCGGCATCCACCTCCTTGCCCTTGCTTGCCTTGGGTGGCATGGCTACTGTGGGGGCTGAGGCTGAGGACGGTGAGGGCGTGGAGGCGGCGGGTGAGTGGGAAAAGCTCTGTTTCGGCTCAAGGAAGAAGACGACGGCGGTTCCCAGATTGGAAAAGATGAGAGGTAAATGAGCAGCGCCTCTGCTGATTCCTTTTTATGGGGAAGGCGCGGGGTTGCCTCTTTACTAGCCAAATGATGATGCTTTTGCGAGCGCGCGGCTGTAACGGCCGCTCAGCGCACGTCTCCCACATCCCGCAGTCAATGGGCGTCGTGGGGGGCGCAGTAAACAGGATAATTACAGCAGTTAACTCCTGCCACGCATGCCCGTGCACTGTTTGGGCATAGCCAAACAACGCCTCACACCCGTGTATGGCCTAGGCCCGGGGGCTCCTGTCGGTGTACTAAAATTTGGGTCCTTTTAGTACCCCATACTTGTGCACGGGCAGTTGTAGCCCCACCAGCGGCAAGGCCTGCCGGGGGACAGCTGGATACAAGTACAGCAACCTCAAGAAGGCATTCAAGTCACTGATCAGAGGATAGAAGACCGAAGGCTAGGCGCCCGGCAAGATCTTGCCAGGCTGACCTGCAGAGCCCCGGCAAGACTCGCACCCGGCAAGACCTAGCCACCCAGTCACCGCCCCAGCGTTGCGACCAGCTTGTCTTTTACTTGTTGTCCTCCTGGGTGCATGTCAGATGCTAGCGGTGGATGGGCTTAAGCGGTGCTGATGGGACGGCCCCTTTTTCCGTCCCCAAGACGCTAAGGGACACCTCGACGGAGCATTTAATGTTTCTGTCCTAAGCCGTCAGTATTAGGTATGATAACACTGTAGCTACTTTACACCTCTTGCATGTGTTGTACGCCACTGTTGGTGACCCCTTCGAACGTATAAAAGGAGGCCCAGGGCACAGCTACAGGGGGGAGCTTCTGGCCCATTCTGCAGGCGTAGCAGCTGTGTACTGTTCATCACATAGCGCTCCTAGAGCTTGGGTTAGAGCACATCTAGTACAACCAAGCAGGAGTAGGGTTTTACGCTTCTCAGCGGCCCGAACCTGGGTAAAATTCCTCGTGTTGATCGTTGGATCTTCTCTTTGTGCATACCTTCTTCCCTGCCGAATTGCAAAAGGGGTCCTCGCGATCCCATAGGTGTCGTTTTGTCGACAACGCACGGTGCCTAGAAGAAACTGTATGGCATAGGGCTGTCCATCACACACACATTTTATGTGAAAACGTTTGCCAATGGGTTTTCTAACACACATAGTTTGCGCCCAGAATTTGTGTGTGATTGTTCACTGATCCAACACGCCAATTTTCCAGCAAGCGTGTGGGTTTGTTGAGGTCACTGCTGACGGTGTTCTATGACAAACCGTCTGCAATATGAAACCCCAATAATCAGGCTAATTGCTCTATTATTTATAATCCATCTAGTAAACAAATTGATACTTCATATCAAGCACACAATATATTTCATTTCGTATTATGGCAACCAGGATTTCATAATAGAAATACATCAGAGTACGACATCATATAGGCATATACTACCTTGCTACCCAATTACACGACAGGACCGTGTTTCACATGCAACATCTAAAACCTTTGGAAAATAGCATCATATATAGTATATAGACAGATGAATCTCGTCTAGAAAACTGTTGAAGCGGAAGGCAAATATTGAGCCTTCACTGATGTCGAAGGTTCTTGCAACTTTATGCCAGTGCATGTGGATGGTTGCCCGCCGATCCTTCATTCTCTTGAGGAAGACTTCAAGATTATACCGTGGGTGCTTTATGAATACCTTCCTCGCCTCTTAACCATACAGGTGGTTTGAGACGTACTCATCAATAAACTGCTTTGGAAAGGACTGGAAACAAAGATATGCGTAAATTGCGTTTCTAAAAATTGAAATGTCACAAAGGGAAAAAAGACAAGGTAAAAGAGATAGTACCATCCTATTGTTCACTGATGTCTTGTTCATTGTGCAGACAAACAGCTTGTTGTTTTCCGTCGCAAGTTTCTTTATCTTAACAATCTTTCTGAGTTTCTTGATTTGACTGATATTCATGAACACATGATTTCCCCACATGCAAAATGGGTCGAACAGTGGGTCTAAAGCTCTTACGACAGGACCTACATGTGCAAGACCAAATTATTGTTAGAAACCTAAATATTAGAATGGTTCCTGCAATTGCACAATAATGTGCTATTAGCCAAAGGATCATGAAAGTGCAAACCTTGATGGTAAACCTCAGTGTCTCCCATTGTTCCCCCTGTAACGTGTTTAAGAATAGATATTGATCAGTAAAATCTATGAATGAAAGATAAACGCATTGCATATCCAACATATGAATTCAAGCCACATGGAAAAGCCAAGCGTGCTAAGAACTATGAAATATAGCAATTGTAGGTTTCACATGCATAACAAAACAAAATTGTACCAACAATAATTGAACATCACATTGCAGATGATCACCAAAACAACTGAACCAAACAGTTAACTGAGCATCACATTGCATAATACAACATAGTAGTAGAAGGTCAGATTGCATACTAGCTTTACATTGCATATTTCACTAGAGTTTCTTAAGGAAAGGCAGGAGCAGCACATGTAGCAGGTAAAACAACCATGCGTAATAGGCGTAGCTAGCTGAACACAGGTCATTAGTAATTTAGCTTAAAAACAAGATATTCCTCGTCGTTGGAGATATCGATAACGTTGGGCTCGGACGAGGGCGAGGCCTCCACATCGTGGGTGCCTTCATCATAGTGGTGACTTGCCTCAGCCTGTCCGGGCACCAACCTGCCTGCTATGGAGTTGAGTAAAGCACGGGCACGCTGAGAAAACAAATCGGAGTCGTCATCGAAGGCAACAGCGGAGCCCTGGAGAAAACACCATGAGTTGTTGTTCAAAGCAGCTAACCGCATGGCGGCGTCCACGCGTGAGGCGTCGACGGTGGCCTTGACGTCTAGATGCTGCTCTAAAATCTGGGGATTAGCACGCATGGCATCCATCGCAGCCTCATCCGCGCGTGCGGTCGTGATTTGCTTCTCTGCTACCAGGTGCTCCTTCATATCCTGGCTATACTGCGTGCACCATGTCTTTCGACGGTGATTATGTGGGGGGTGGGGCCGGTGATTTTGGTGGAATGTGTCGCGCCGGCGGTCGGGCCATGTGGAATGGAGGAGGAGGGGGTCGAGGGGGGAGGGGTATGGGGAAGGTTTGGATTACCTGACTATGACTAGCATGATGAGGCCGAGCAGCAGGAAGGAGCGTCGCCGGCGAGGAGGCGGCGCTGCAAGCAAGCAGTGAAGGTTTGAACTTAGGAAATGAAGGGGGAGCAGGGGAATGGGAATTGTGGCTTTTGGTTGGTACGAGGGGCGGGGGAGGTAGAAATTTGCACGGCAGCCCAAAATTTCGTTCGGTGAGGCAAAAAAGTAGCGCGCACAGTCACATCGGACACAATACCATTACCATAACTGTGTGCGATATTCAACAACACAAACATATCCTATAGTTTATCCCGTGTGTGATGAGACTGAACGTGGAAATTTTGGTCTCCAAGCTTCCGGCGTAAGATATCGGATACTACATTGCACACGGTACTTGCATTTCATGTTCATTTGGAAGAGAAAATGCGGATACGGCGGCAAATTTTGGTCCGAATTTCCCTCGTTACATTGGTCATTGTTTAGTTTAACAACACTTGCAAATTTGAGTACTACACAAAAGAGCCTACAACACTGCCCGCACTTACTTAATCGATCAACTAATAAACATTAATTAATTGACTTAAACATTACTCTAACAAAACACCATCGCTCTCGACAGAGAATAATATTCCGCCTGGCATTCGTCGATCTCCGCCGCCTCCTCGATGACAAGCTCCCGCTTGACGAACTCTGGGGAAAGGAGATCCATCGCCACATGCTCCAGCATCTCACAGTCTTCGTGCACCGTGGGCGGCCTTGCTCCGGGCATGGACGGCCACAATCTTGGCTAGGGAGGCCGCTGACGAACGGACGCCTGCTAGAGCACACTCAACAATTACCAACTCAACAGAGGTGGGTTGTCGACCGGTGTCGGAGAAGGCAGATGTGATTTGTGTAGCGACCGACACGAGATGGGCATGGGCGGCCTCGAGATGGGACTGGGCGTCCGCCATCAGGGCTACGGCGATCGCCGAGGAACTGACAGCTGATGTGCCATTCTCGCCATTTGCTATCCCCGTCGCGGTTGTTATTGCCGCCCTCTCAGCTGCAGCAGCTGCCCTTTCGGTTCCTGCATCCGTTCTGTCGGAGGTAGCGGCCGCGTTCAAACATGTCGAGAGCGCACTCATGGCTGATGCGGCCGCGCTCGGGCCGGAGTCGGTTGCCGAAGTTGCCCTCACGACGGGGATCCACGTCCCCATCTTTCACCGGGGACGATTGAAAAGTAAAATGGTCTGAGGAGTCAGTGTGGTAAACTGCCCGGCAGTGTACTACAGACGACGAAGCTTCTGGCCTAAGCCATTCATTACGAGGATTGGCCCAAGATATTTTGTACTGCATCACACACGATTCATGATTATCAATTATTTGTGAAAGACTTAATTTTCAAAATGTTTTTAAAACAAAAAGTGAGGTTAATTCGACAAAGGACGGTGTTTGGATTGCAATAAGATTTATGTGCAGTGAACGCTGACGAATAGCTGTGTCGTGCTAAAATATGGAATTATTCAGGGTTTGTTTGGCATTTTTATAAATTAATGGAGTTTTCTAGACATTTAATGTGTATAATTCAAATTTGAACTACCGTCCCAATGTCGTGCATCAAAATGGGATGAAAAATCATATTAGTGTCCATGCCTTCATCTTTAGGTGACGGGCAATAAATGGGAATGAACTTCAAACATCTCGGCATCTTGGCTCGAGCACAAATGTTGTCATGACATGGCACATATGTGCCATGGTAAAAAAATTGTCCAACATGGGACAATTTTAGCCACAAGTCCCTTACAAAGCAGAGCTTCTCACTTCAATCTTTGAGGTCCCGATAAGGAAAATGTCACCTTACGTAGGCAAAACGACATCCGCTTATCTTCTCGCCATGAACTTTTGTTAGAGGCAACTCGCACCAGTAAGAGTGTCTTGCTAAAATATGGAATTATTTAGGGTTCTTTTCTCATTTTCATACGTTAATTCAGTTCTCTAGGCACACAATGTGGATAATTAAAATTTGAACTAAAATCACAAGGTCCGGTGCATCAAAATGGGTTGAAAAGTCATATAAGTGTCCATTGCTACTTTGGGCCCCATGCAAGATGTGGGAATGGATTTCAAACATCTCGGGGTCTTAACTCGGCCACATACATTGAGAAACTTGGTTTTACATTCATGTATAAATCAAAAACTCGTCGGAAAATCAGGAAACTTGGCATGGTGTCATGGCATGGCTCATATGTGTCCTGGTGATAAATTGAACGATTTGGGACAAGTATTGGCACAAGCCCTTGCAAACCTCAGCTACTCAGGGCAAGCTAGCTTTTGTGGTTTCGATAAGGAACGCGTCACCTTATGTGGGCGAATCGACATCCGCTGCCTCTTCTCGTGTTGAACTATATATTTCTAGAGGCAACATATACCAAAATGAGTGTCGTTCCAAAATATGAAATTATACATGGTTCGTTTGGGCTTTTTATACATTAATTGACTTTTATATGCATTATTTAACGTGGGTAATTCAAATTTGAACTACATTCACAAGGTACGGTGCATCAAAAGGGGTTGAAAACCGTATAAGTGTACATGCATCTTTAGGATCCCATGCAATATATGGGAATGAATTTCAATCATCTCGCGGTCCTGGCTCGGCCATAGAAACACTGAGAAACACGGGTTTTAAATCATGTGTAAATCAAAAACTAGTCAGAAAATTCATGAAACTTGGCATGGTGTCATAACATGCATGGCTCATATGTGCCCTGGTAAAATAATGTCCAATTTGGGACAAGTTTTGGCACAAACCAGGTACAAACCAAAGATTAATTATCACGTTAAGCTTTGTTGCTTCAATATGGAATGTGTCACCTTATGTGGGCGAATCGACATTCGCTGCCTCTTCTCGTCTTGAACTATTTTTATAGGCAACATATACCAAAATGAGAGTATCGTGTCAAAATATGAAATTATACATGGTTCGTTTGTCCTTTTTATACATTAATCGACTTTTATATGCATTATTTAACGTGCATAATTCAAATTTGAACTACAATCAGAAGGTCCGATGCATCTAAATGGGTTGAAAACCGTATAAGTGTACATGCATCTTTAGGATCCCATGCAATATATGGGAATGAATTTCAAACATCTCCCGGTCTTGGCTCGGCCACAGAAATATTGAGAAAATCAGGTTTTAAATCAGGTGTAACTCAAAAACTAGTCAGAAAATTCATGAAACTTGGCATGGTGTCATAACATACATGACCCATATGTGCCCTGGTAAAATAATGTCCAATTTGGGACAAGTTTTGGCACAAGCCCCGCACAAACCAAAGATTAATTATCATGTGAAGCTTTGTTGTTTCGATATGGAATGTGTCACCTTATCTGGGCGAATCGACATCCACTGCCTCTTCTCGTCTTGAACTATTTCTATAGGCAACATATACCAAAATGAGAGTGTCGTGCCAAAATATGAAAATATTCATGGTTCATTTGGCCTTTTTATACATTAATGGACTTTTATATGCATTATTTAACGTGCACAATTCAAATACGAACTACAATCAGAAGGTCCGGTGCATCGAAATGGGTTGAAAACCATATTAGTGTGCATGCATCTTTAGGTCCCATGCAAGACATGTGAATGAATTTCAAACATCTCGGGGTCTTGGCTCAGCCACAGAAACATTGAAAAACTAGGGTTTTAAATCATGTAAATCAAAAACTCGTCAAGAGATTGATGAAACTTGGCATGGTTTCATGAACACGACACATAAAGGCGTCATAGCATTTTGTTTTCCGATCCGAGACTCGTTTTTTAATATATATTTTCTTTTAGAGCCAACATTGAGAATATTAGTTAAATTATAGTAAATCTAGAACTCACACAAAATTCAAGAAATTTGGCATGGCGTCATTATATAGCACAAATATGTTGTGGTATTTTTCGTGTCATTAATAGCAAACAAAAGCTTTTTGGAACAAAGAACTGTCACATTTCCACGCAAACGGTTACATTAGTTTCAAACCGTTGGTGTTCTACTGCCCTTTACGTGCTGCCAAGAGTCGCACTCTTTTATTGGCTAGGGCTTAGGAGGTGCCGTGAGAGCAGCTGCTTGAGTTGACAGGAGGCGTGCGAGCTGGCATCCGCCGCGCAGGCTCACCGGGAGGCGTGCGGGCAGTACGCCGAAGACTCACCGGGAATCGAGCCCTTTGACCTTCGTATCCGCCCTCCTCGCTTCCAAGATGTCCATTAATGGCGCCCGAGCCGCTGTTTAATAGGCGGCTTTACTGCCCACTCACTCACAATCCTCCATATATCTTCGCCTCACATTCCCCTCCATCTTCACACCTCCACGGCGACCTACGCCATGGTGCAGAAGGATCATATGCCACTAGTCTTCCGGTTTGGTGAAGTTGACAACGAGCCGGAAGAGATAGACTATAAAGAAAAATGGGACGCCATGGGCATGGCCCTGGAAGAGTTGCATGCCGTAGCGGATGCTGCCCCGACGCACTCGCCATCAACCATCACCGCGCCCGCGCCAGCCATCATCCCTGTGGCATTGACGGGCTGGTCATCCAGCATCATCGCAGCGCTGGAAACCGTGGGTGTCAGCGAGGTCCCCGCCGACCCGCGTGAGCTCGTGTACGTGCAAGCGCCAACGCCTCCTCCTGCCCCCGTGCTCGTGCGCGCCCTTGCACATGGCATGCCGGTCCCAATGCGCGTGCCCGCACCGACGACGCCCGACTCCTTGCACGCGCCTGCACCCACCGCATCCATGCCCATGCGTGCGCCTGCACCCGTCACGGCCCCCTCAGCGGATTGGGCCACCGCCGCTGACAGCTTTCTCGCAGCGCCGCTAGTCGCCGCCCCCGGCCCCGCGCCCATCGATTGCGCGACGACCGGCTCTTTGATTGTGAAGTCCATAACATTCTGGTCTCGGTTGAAGGACTGTACAACTGCGCCCCGGAGCACGAGAATGCTGCCGCGGGAGGCCGCCGCTGCCACCGCAACTAGTTTTCTTTATATCGTATCTCGATTGTATGAATGTAAAGTGAAAGATTGACTGAATGAAATCTATGGTTTGATGAACTAAGCATTTATCTCTGAATTCACATAGCAAACAAAAAACCATCATAGTTTTATCTGAATGAACACACATCACAAACGGTTCAGGTTGAATACCCATTTTAAGATCGACAACTATCTTTCCTTCGCCCGTTAGCCAAGTCAAAATATTGGCGCGAAGGATTGGTCCAATGTGTCATCGCAAACGTTTCTCAAATATGATCCGTGTGCCTAGTATAGACAATCCAGGAAGATTTGCATCTATCATACTAGGTAAATTGCCATGTGTCAAATCGGAAACATTGGTATCTGTCGATCTAGTAACACTGGCATTTGTCAACATTATAGCACTGGCATTTGTCAAGTATTGCAGAAACAAAATCACAATTACGGTGTAATTTTGCAACTAAAATTCACTTTAAACATGGATTTCATTCATACATTAAGCATTGGTCTTTGTACAATACAGTTCAACTCGACAGCTGAACCGAACAAACTTTTTCCCAATTGTTGCGAACCACGTACTGAATTAGCTAGTTCAACTATATACTAGCTAATTAAAGTACGTGCTACAGTTCAACCATATCTATAGTTAGATGAACTGAACAAAATAGCCCCTAAATACTAGTACTACGGAGGGGCTTTGTACTACTTCTAGCAGAATCGAGCGCGCTCAGGAAGAGCAAGTGGAGGAGGAGCCTGCCGACGAGTTGGCAGAGACGTGTCCGTTGCCTGCCAGTGCTGCCCTCCGACGCTCAAGATGCCCCTCCTCGAAGCGACGGGACTCTGCTTAGATCTCGGCATTCCGTGCCACCGCTGCGGCTTCTCCTCTGGCCATGGCGTCGGTGAGCTTCTTTGCGTCCGCGACCTGGCGCTCCACCTCCTTCTCTAGGAAGTAGATGTAGCGCGCAAGGGTTGCGACGCAGAAGCCCGGCGGCGGGCCTTTGGCGGACTCCACCTCCCGCATTCAGGCCTTGGTGGTGACGCAAGTTATGACCCCGCAGCCTGACGGCGGGGTCATGGCAAAGACGGACGACGGTGGGGTGGCGGCCCCGGCGGCGGCCACGGCGGCCACCGGCAGCAGCTGCCTTCAGGCAGCGGTGGTGGAGCGTGTAGTTGGTGGCGTGCGCACACCCACCAGGGATGCCACGTCCACTACACGCTTCAGAGGACTACCGAGCTGACGCGGTGAAGCCTCACAGCTGGAGCTGTCCTCTGGTGGAGTGGCTGGGCGATGACGAATGGCCGGTGCCATTGGCGATTGGGGGAGAAGCAAACTAGACAAGCTACGGGGAGGGGGGATGAAGGCAATGTGGAGTCGCCGGCCGTGAGGGTTTATATAGCAGGCCGGCAAGCATTGAGGATTTCACCGAGCATGGCAGGAAGCTAGAATCGTAGCACGGTTTTGCGCGCGAGAACCTGCGCGGTTCTGAGCGGGAACGGGATCAGCGAGCGGGCGCGTGGCCAAAACCCAAAAGCGGTGCCGAAGCATGCAATGGAATACTCGGGCGGCAACGCGGTGATAAGACGTGAGAGAGGAGGACAGACTGATGCGGAGGCACACGGTCAAAATAATAAAACATTTGTGATATTAATACAGGCAAACGGCACTTCCCAACGTAGCGTCTGTAATTATTTCATCCATCGCTGACAATTATTTGGCAGCTACCGTCTGCCCACAACACACACAGCTTGTCATTATGAATCGTCTGTGTTATTTCTGGTGTTCGCACACGATTCTCATTACTAACCTATTTGTTGTATATCGCACACATCGTGTTATGCCGAGTCGTTTGTGTTCTGCTATATCAGCACACACAGTTTATCCGAGTGAACTGTATGCTGTACTTCGCACACGTATGTAGTTTTCAAAACGGCTTCTGTTATCTTCTCTAATCACAAACGGTTCATAAGAACAAACTGTCTGCCATAGATCGCACACACAACTACTTTCAGAATCATATTTGATGGATCCACTTTCGCACACAGTTCGTGCCATTAGCGATGGAGCTTGCACTATACCGTTTGCGATTCATGCATCGCACACAGTTTTGTCGAAGGGTCTCTGATTGATGTGTCATATTCGGACCATTCTGTAGTAGTGATGTCTACTCCTTGGGTTCTTGGCTCCTTTCCTGGGCACATATAGGCATAGTGACCCAAGCATTTAAAACATGGAATATAACTCAGGTCCTTATGTGCAGGGATTTGGATCTTCCTGGTGTACTTTCTCTTCTTCCTGGACTTCTTCGTTCTGACCAGTTCTTCTATTTCATGTGGATCAAACTCTACCTTTTCTACCGGGAAGTCTCCCAGACACTTTTGGCTTTCCTTCGTGCAATCTTGTGAAAAATGTCCTTCTTCTCCACATGAGTAGGAGGCATTGGAGAAAAATTTGGTTAGGTTTGGTCCAACAGGGTCTTCAATATCTTCCTTTATCACAGGTTCTTGTCAAAACTTCTTGGAGGTTTCCTTCATTGCTTCTTTCTGCTGTTTAACAACTTGTTGCACCTTGGGGTAAATGTGGCACTAAGCTGGGTAGTGGGTGGTTCCTTCGCAGAAGAAACAAGTCACTAGACTAGTTAGGCATTCCTCCGGTGGGTGATTTTCTTCATAATGAGGGCATCCATCCTTGTGTTCTTCATGGGTGTGTCCTATTTCTCCACAGATATTGCATGCACAATGCTCCTTCATCGATTTATAACAGCGCTTCTGGATGAGACGGGATCTCAACAGAATCTTCTTGAATTCTTCCCACGTTTCTGCTCCATTGCATTTTCCACCAGATTGCAGCCCTTTGGGTAAAGTACTGAAGAGCATATTGAACTTCGTACTTCCTTGTAATCAAGCTGCTCCCGAAGTGATTCTCGATGTTCTGGATCCATATTTCTACCTCCAGCTGGGTCATTGGTCCAGAGATTACAAGTCCACCTTCATTCATCATCTATTGGGTCCAAGGTTTTGGGGATGAGATGGGTAAGAGAGACAGAGGGAAAAGATACAAACAACTCAACGACACAAAAGCATCAAAAACTCAAGTCCACACATTCATAAAGTTCAATCAACACTATAGTATCGCCACCCACATAAAGTTGGTATGGTCGATCACACAAATCGCAAAAGCGTTCATCTTTATTTCTCTCATGGTGGGGCTACTACTAAGCTAGTTTATATCATGTCTTCATCATCAGTGGGCTTCTTCTGGTCATGCTTGATCTTCTCAAGTTCTTCTGCCAGATTATCCCTGTTGACACGGATTTTCTGATGTCGTCCCTGTAGTTCCAGGAGTTGGTTCTTGAGCTTCTGGATTTCAACATCACCAGCATCTGCAATGGCCTGACTGTTCTTTAAGTCTTGACGAAGCTTTTGAATCTCGAGATCGTGTTTCTTCCGATTGGCTACCTTCAGCTTCTCGGCCTTGAGGTCCTCTCGAAGTGCTTCGTTCTCAAATAATTCTGCGAGAAGGTCCATTTGAAGGTTCTTGATGTAATGCTCTAGTTCTTGATTATACACCAGCAGAGGTAAAAACTTCCTCTTATGTTCGTCTGTCAGGATGATGTGTGCTCCATCAGGCTTCTGCCATCCAAGCCTTCAAAAGTAGTGGGTGCCTAACTTAGCACGATGATGATAACTCAAACGTGCGATAACATCATGGACGACAGTGTTCATGCCTATCTCACATTCATGGTTCAATGTGCCATAGTTGATGTCTTCAGTCTCGGGGTCTTCTTTACGTCCAAACACTTGAATCTTGACGCCCCAAAATCCAGACTTCCTTTTAGTCACCTTGATCTCAGGTATCGGTAGCTTCATCATTTGTACCAGCTCCATGAGGAAAGGACCTCTAAGAACATCATCATAGTGCTCTCTTTCGTTCAGAATGTAGCTCTCCATCTATAGTTTGAAATAAGGAAGGTTCAGTAAAAGAGTTTAGAAGTTACGAGAGTAGTGAAAACAAAAGTTGTTCCTATCAAGGTCTTCCTATTTCTAGGCCATTTCCTAGGGTCACGTCCTACAGTCAACATGTGCTCTGATACCATTTCTGTAGCGACCCAACCTGAAACGGTCAAGCCTCTGTGTGTTCTGTGCCATCTCTGGCTAAGTCTTCTGGCACACACAGTACATCAATGTATATATCAAAGTGCAATCACATGTAAATAACGTAAAACTGATATATACCTCAAAATCTCAGCGGAAACAGTCAACGGGAGTGGAGTCCCAATAAACACCAACGGCAGGTTGAGTGCAGACCGTAACCCTGAATCATACTCTTACTCGTCGTAGAAA
Organism: Elymus sibiricus; assembly: GCA_039707655.1. NCBI lineage: Eukaryota > Viridiplantae > Streptophyta > Magnoliopsida > Poales > Poaceae > Elymus > Elymus sibiricus. The sequence goes on along the minus strand of CM077665.1, from coordinate 142,239,847 downwards.
AAATATATATGCAACATAAGATGTTGCAGCCGTGTAGGTCAGCATATTGAATATGCCAGCAAGTCACAACAGATATGGGGTGAAAATATTATCTATACTATATGCATATATGGCAGGTGGGGCTGTAAGTTTGAGTTTTGCGTAAAGCAAATTTTTCCTACAACAAGAGAGGGGGCAAAAGCAAAAATTATTACTACATTGTTGGTTGTTTAATGAGATGGTTCCACCAACCAATTCTCATACCCAAGTTAACAAATAACACCCACGTCATTTACATTATTTGTGTTGAGAGTTCCTGATAGTTTCAGTTCCTTTGGCTCAAGTTGTCCATGACTGTGGACACGGCTAATTGATTAGGTTTGGTACTCTGCAGAGTTTTGCACACGTTCCCCACAAGATTTGATCGCCTCCGTTGAAGTCCTCGCACTACAGGGTGTTTGAGAACCGGATGATCAAAACATGGTCTTGCAAAGGGTTCCTCTGAGCCACTGTTGGTGCCCATCCAATCCTACCGTTCTTCTACATCTCGTAGCACCACTACTAGAAAAAAGCACATTAGTGGCGCACCACATTTGGGTATTAATGGCGCACCATAGGTGCGCCACTATTACCACGCCACTAATAACAAATACTAATGGCGCACCCCTGGTGCGCCATTAGTATTCAATATAACAGTGGCGCACCTTGTAGTGCGCCATTACTATGGCTACTGGTGCGCCACTACTAATGCAGATCAGGGGGCCCTGGTAGCCAACAGGTGTGCCACTGATGTCTCTATAGGTGCGCCACTGATATTTTGCAAGGTGCGCCACTAATGTGCTGGCAGGTGCGCCACTACTATGAATTATAGGATTTTTTTTATTTTTTGCTTTTCTGATATTTGCACAGCACAGAATATATTAATTATACAGCACAGAATATACAGTACAATACAACACCACAATTAGTCAAGTATAAACAGGACATAATACAATTCATCACATTAGTTTCCGAATTCGAAATAGCGAACAAAGTTCAAATATTAAACAAGTTTAGGTCTCGAGACTGAGTAGCGAGTTTGTCGTCACATTACAAAGTCGATATCATCTAAACTACCATCACATAGAAGAGAGTTGCGGTCACGATGAGCATCATCGCGATGAAACTGGTCTTCATCTGGTTCCTCCTCCGCTCCCTCCTCTCTCCGGCTAGATAGCGCGCGTATCTAGCTTCCGCCTCCGCCCTAGTGTTGTACCCTTTGTAACTGTTACCGCTGAAACGGTGAACCTGTTTCCGACACTCCTCCCAGTCGTCGTAGACTCCGGGAACCTCACCCTTGTACACGACATACGACGGCATCTCTATGCACTAGACAAACAAAACGTTAGTAGCAATTCACAGATAATATATAAGCAATATATAAGTATGCAACAAAAGGATCGGAAGAGAAAAGCAACACATTAATAGCACGGTTCATGGTCCTACTAATAAATAGCATCGATTACATATAAGTTGAACGACTGTCCAAACTAAAGAGACATACAAGTTCATTAAAGTTTAATTACAACATGAGCTAATCGATATTTCAGAACTACATAGCATCAATACTTTCGACTCGACTCAGGGACCGGAGCATGGATGAAGCCGCCGTCTTTCGTGATGGTCATGAATGTGCAGTCGTTGTCAGCCTGCATTTGTAGCGTTGTTTCTATTTCACTGTTGGACGGTTGATAGTTGAGGTAGAACTGGCTCGAGGTATGAAGGACATCTTGATAGATGATGTCCGCTAACTCCGACTGGATGCGAAAGAATTCTTGTCTGATGTCCTCGTCCTGGATTGCCGACAAGCGTGCGGCCCATTCTTTGAGATCATTTGGTAGCATATGCTGATGATGGTTCCGTACGATTGCTCGCATGTGATGGAGGGCGTAGTAGGCATCCTTCTGACTGCCAGGCGGCTGCTTGACGTAGGGGAACGTCGTTACGTGGGTGAACACGTGCTTGCCATACCTACAAATTGGCCTCCTGAAGGTGCCTCCAGATTTGGCGTAGCCGGGGAGAGCATCATCAAGAACTTTCTTCATATCTGTGTAGTTTTTCTTCGACTGACGGTCCGAGTCGAAATACGTGGCCATGGAATATTTCAGGCTTAAGAGGATGAGTGTGCAATGTGTGTCACTGCACAAAACACGGAATGTTAGAAAAAAAAGAACGATCGAAATCTAAGAAATCATATGTTACGGGGCGGTGAGGGGATGACTTACTCGGAAAAGTAAGGCACGAGGAAGTTATCCTTATCTGGGTTCGCCAGAATGACGCCTTCGAGGTATGAACTCGCGATTTGCCGGTCCCCAGCGCTGCCCAAGATCTTGGCACGCATGTAGAAGGGGTCGACTATCACGATGTCCGGGGTCTTGTCTCTAATGATCCGCATCTCCATACTGAGCGAAAATAGCCGAATGAAGGTGTTGTGCAGCGGATAAAGGTTAAACATAGCGAAGATGTCATCAAACTGCAGGACGATCATACGCCCGATGGGGCTATCGACAAAACCCTTGCCCTCTGGCACCTTGGCCACGAAAACCGGGTGTGCCACATCATTCTCGGAGAGACGCCGCTTCTCCATAGAAAGAACACCGTCATGCAGACTCCGCATAGCACCGGTTGCAGCATTGAGCAGATTAGTCGGTAGCATCGGCCTACCCGCCACATGCACCCTCCTCGAGATATCCTTAGGTATTGGTGGCCCGTCCTGAGCACGGATCCTACTCGGTGCCGGCTGGCTCGCACCCTTGTTATTTTTTCTTTTCCGTTCCTTCTGCTTCTTCTGCTGTAATGGGATCGAGTTCTGCTCAGAGACCACCTTCTTGAGTGTGTTGGGGCTGATAATATTTCGCACCTCAGCTTTTTGAGTCTCGGTGAAGGCGGCATCTGGAGGCGTCTCCTGAGAACTGAACAGACGACGCCTGTTGCAATTGGGTTTCTCCGCGGTACCAGCTAGATCGCGATCGTCTTTTGCAGGGTTGGGTTCTTGAGAAGGAGGCCCCAAGAATTCGTCACCGTACCCATGTTCGTTGATGTACTTATCGACGTTGGAGAATGTACCGTCGTCGTCGTCCGGATCCTGTGCCATATGCATGTCCGGATCAGCTGACGGCGGTAGCGTTGCGGCGGTCTTGCCATGGCTTGGCGCCGGCACGACTGGCGGTGTTGTCTGTGGGGTGGTGTCCCCCGCCCCCAAACGAATCTGGCTCTTCGGCCAAAGCATGGACCAGTTTAAGCAGGCGCTGAGGGTCATCACATCATCTTCGTCGGCCCCAGGGGGTCGATACGGAGGTAACAAGTCGTCGCAGCCCCGCAGCACCCGAACCAGTTGAACCCTATACACGGTGGGTGGCATCGGATTACCGTGGAACACGCGGTTGTCCGGTTCAACGATTTTGGCCTTGGCGACATCGATCAACTCGCTGTCCACGAAGTGCAGGAGAGTGCATGGAACGTTGGCGGCGCCCTGCGAAAACATGTAGGGCGTCAGGGATGCCCAGTCAAAGGCAAGGAGACGAAGTCATCGGCCGAGGCTTAGTTACCGTGATGGCGTCGAGCTCAGCTAATGTCGAGGCACCGCCAACGGCGGGCGTGCAAGTGACGGAGGGGCCACTTGCTGCCGAGGTGCCGGCCGGCGTATTGTTCCCACACCCGGGTGCATTAAGCTCCAATACCGGTGCCGTCGCCGGAGACACCAATGCCGCCTCCGCCGGAGACACCAATGCCGGCGCGTTGTGCGAGTTGCTGCCCGTGAAGCTGGGAATCGGGGGCGGCCCCTGTTGGCCGCCCGCAATCCACCCCCGCAGCCCCTCAAGCAAGGTAGGCATAATGGCGGTGATCGTCGCTCCCAGTTGGTCTCGCACTTGCTCTTGGACTATCTCCGGAATCCGCGCCACTTGTGCCTTGAGTTCTTTAACCTCGCGCTCCTGGCTTTCCGAGCTGGTCTTTCTCTCCTTTCGCCCAGCCTTATAGTATTCCGACCATTTCGTGGACAAGCCTTCGCCGGCCACACGACCAGCTGACGACGGCTTACCGAACTTATCCTTGTGTTTCATTACGTTCAATGCCCTATTTAAAGTGGTGTCCCAAGGGGCAGACGGGGAGCTCTGAGACCCCGCGCTACTGCTTTCAGTTTCCTGCGGAAGGAACGTGAACCATTTAGAAATTTGGTTTCATTAATTAGAATGCAACCATATGGAGCTAATTACGCGGGGGTGTATTCCTTACCAGAACACGCTCAAGATCCTTCACCTTCGGATCCGTGGTAAGCTCCTTTGTTACCGGGTCCACCTTGTACCGGGCCCTGACATAGTTCCTGGTCTGCTTTTCATGGTATTTATCGAAGAGGGGCGGTAGGCCTTGCGCGGCACGCTCCGCGTCCTCCTTGTCCCATTTAGGTTCCGCCACTCTGTAACCGCCGGGACTGAGTTTGTGGACCCCTAAGTTCAAGTCCCGCATATCTTTCCCCCACTGACTTGATTCCGTGGATGCGTTGCTCTCGCACTTGATCTTGAACTCCAGGTAGTCAGCTTCGCTGATCGAAGGATTTTTCTCCTTGATCTTCTCATAACTATCACCTCTTAGAATCATTCTCTTCACCGCGGCTCTCCAAGTAGCCAGGGTTGTGCTCATCTTCGTGAGGGCGGCACTGTTCACTTTATTCCCTGAGAGGCGTGTGTTTGCGAAGTCACCAGGGAACTTGTATGGTTCGTGCAGCTTCGTGAAGAGGAGGTTGCGCAAATTCCCTCGGTCACGATGCCTTAGGTTCTCGGTGTTGATCGAGACGGTGCTCCGGAGAATGCACCCGAGTTGTCCCGCGTACCCATCGACTAATTCTTTGGGCGCCGTTGGATGCCCACTGGAGGACACTTCAGTAAATTCCTCCTTGACGGTGCCGAGCACGTTCGGGCTCCGGTCCTTCCGTTGCCTCTTCGGTTGGCTGCCATCTGTGCGTTCGCTGCCATCATCAGTGGTGGCATCCTCGGCGGCACCATCAGTGGTGTCATCCCCGACACCACTAGGGGTTGTGTAGTCAGGATCGGTGTCTTCCGCGGCGTCCTCATAGCGGTGAGGTTCTTCCTCCATCTCCTGGGACAGCTCCCAGAATGGCTTGCCCGAACCGCCGGCCTCATCGTTGTTGGCCATGTTCGCTCTAAATAGGAAAAAATGGCTAATAATTAGTGCCATGGTGATCTTAAGCACATTGCTCCTGCTTTGTTGGGAACTGATAATGCTCGGGTATTTTCTTTCTAAAAAAACATTCTTATTTTAATTTGACTTCACAAAAAAAGAACCTCTTGTTTTACTTTAATTTGTATCTATCCTCGGAACAACATTCCAAGATATCTGAAGTACACTCAAAATAAGTGTCAGGACAAGAAAGAATAGTGTCCTAAAACTATTAATAGAGCATGACAGGGGTAATTTCATTGACATAAATTCTAGGAAAAATTCGGCATGACCTTTGCTAAAAAAGGTCATGCCGGAGTGCCAGAAATTTGCCGGACGGAAATTAATCAACGTTCCGGCAAAACATTGGCAACTCAATGTACCTACACATAAACCCCAAACCAAAAGGATACAACCCAGCAAGGGAGCCCAATCCAGTGGATATGCACTACACAGCCGTAGGAGCAGGGGTGAAGAACCCAGCGAGCTGTCATCACCACAACAACCAGAACAACAGTATTGGTTCACGGGAGCACATGAACAAGCACCCACGTGTGTGACAGACGAGAGTGCCAACTCATGTCTTCATATACAGACTTGAGCTTTTATGGTTGGTTGGTGTTTTTACCTTGGTGGAATTACTGGCGGAGTGCTTTCTTTCGGACCGATGTTTCTGCTCCTTCTCTAGCAAGCACAGCAGCCTCTTGTCCGCTTCGTGCCACTGGAGCAGCCAAGATACCAAGAGAAATGAACAACACACTTGTCAGACCACCAGAACAAGAAATTCAGTTAACTGTTAATGACTAGCAGATATAGGATGCTGTAGTCCTATAAATGCAGTTAAAAACTGTCAAAATTCATTTATGGAGTTGTTCTCAATACTGTACTACTCCATGATACTCCCTGGAGTATTTGTGATCTGTAACTTAAATTTAGATAGCACATAGTGTCTACAATCACTGAACTGTTATGGTTTCATCCCATAGGAGTACTTTACTACACTAGTTATGTGCTCCTCTCTGTACTGTACTACAGGTTTCCAGTTTCAGGAGTACAAGACTTTCAGGAAAAAAGTCAAGTTAGTGCAGAAACTTGTGATTAGTTGATGGCTAAATTAACATCACCACTCCACACTGTATCAGTACTCCACACATACAGAAATACAGTTAATTACCGTAAGGTATACTCCATCGCCTAAGCTCAACTCAACTCCATCTGCTTAATTGGTTTACGACTTTCTCTAAATTCTAACCCCTCTGAATTATGAGCCTGAATGCACAGCAAGGAGTAATATTAAAAAGTACAGTAAGGAGTCATCTCAAAATTCTAACACTTGATACAATGCTTTCATCTTCTCATCTCAGCCAGTCAGTATTTCTCATCTCACATTGCAATCACACCATCCAGTCAATATATTCACACACCAAATGTCTACATAGACTTGCTTCATTACATTTCAATTATTTTACAGCATTGTACATGCAAAAATTACAAAAATTTCTAAGCATTGTACTCTACTAGCTTAGACAAAAGATGTTTATGATGAGATCATTTGTTTATATACAAGAGAGCCATTTCTACTGTCACAAAAGACAGTTATTGACTCTTGGACAAAAACTGTCTCAGTTAATCTCACTTCTGAACATAACAGTATTATTGTTTCAGCTCTAAATATTTACACGCACCTAGCTATCTGTAAATTAGAATTCTACTCCAGTAGTATATACCAGCTAGCTTTGAGGCAAATACAGTATGCAGATTTGAGGCAACAGTTCATATGCATCTTCATATCAATCTGCCAGCTAACTATAAGATTTGAGGCAAATACCAGTTCATATGCATCCATCCACACTAGCAAAAAAATTATCCAGCAATCCATCCATCCATTCACATACGGCAGAGGATACAGAGAGGGAAAGAGAGGAGACAGAGAGCTCACCGGCGGCCAGGAGGGGCCGTCCGGGGGACGGGCGGGGTCGGGGCGGCGACGGAGCGAGGTCGAGCGGCGAGGTGGCCGCCGTCCTGCGGCGAGGCGGGGCGGGGTCGGGCGGCGTGCGGCGGTGATGCTGCGTCGTCTGGCGGCGCAGCCGGGAGGGGGCGTCCGGGCGGGGTCGAGCGGCGACCGGCGACGGAGCGGGGTCGGGCGGCGACAGTGTTCGATGGGCAGGAGAGGGGAGGGAGGGGGTGGAGTCCGGCGGCGAGCTGGGAGGCGACAAGGTGGATGGCGGCACGATGTGGGAGGACGAGGGGAGGAAAGGGATCGGGGTGGGAGACGAGGCAGGGGAGAGGGGAAGCTGTGTAGTGGGGGGAGGGTTAGCAATGGCGCACCTCGGAGGGGTGCGCCATAAAAAAGGATAGCAATGGCGCACCTTTTAGGGGTGCGCCATAAAAATTGGTATATCAATGGCGCACCTTTTAGGGGTGCGCCATAAACACTGTGATAGCAATGGCGCACCTTCTCCTGGTGCGCCATTACTAACTTTTTTTTTGAATTTTTAGTTGCATGTAATAATTTAAGATTAAGATTTGAGACAAAAGAAAAGGAAAATGCAAATGGAGTGATAAAACCATTGTGCAAAGATTTAGAATTAGATGACATGGTTGAAATCAAGTGACATGAAATAATTAACAGTTATCAAAGATTGAGCTTGCCACTGACACACACACGCGGCCGACACGTCGTGATTCGATCTTAGCTATCTTTTCACAATCTTCTTGCCCTTCTTTCTCGCGGTTGAATAATTTAGCCCCGGAACCCCTTGAATTCTTCTCTTGAACGGACGTCCTTTAGGTAGGGTGGTCCTGCTTCTTCTTGTGGTGTATGGTACTTCATCGTCGTCGTCATCTTCCATCTTCGGGTCGCCGTACTTGTCGAAGTCTTGCTCATTGGCAACTCCATCCATTCCGATGATGTTCCTTTTGCCTCTCCTCACGACAACACGACTGGGCTTTGACGGGTCGGTAATGAAGAAGCATTGGTCCACTTGGCAAGCCAGTACCCATGGCTGATTTTTCGCGGTGATGTTTGCGCCCGCGGTCTTGGATTTGGCTTCGGGAATAACCATGGTGGTGAAATACCGGTCTTCTTTTAGGACGCTCTTGGCCCATCTGACACGGAACATCGGACCTTCTCTCCAGCGTAGCTCAGCTCCCAGATCTCCTCGATCCTTCCGTAGTATCTGTCCTTGTCGTTACCGGTGTAGGATTCCATCGTTACCCCGGAGTTCTGATAATCGCTCTTCATATCCTTTTCCTCGGTGTAGAATGTGTAGCCATTGATATCGTATGCCTGATAGGTCATCAGGTTGTGCTCGGCGCCCTGTGACAAGGCGAATATGAGTTTTTCTTCCGCGGAAGAACCCTCATGTAAAGGGTACGACAGAAGCTTGTCCTTGAACCAACGCGTGAAACATGAGTTGTGCTCTTTGATTATATCTCCGTCCGTCCTCTGTTGGCCTCGGTCATTGTACGTCTTCTCAATAAAGGTTTTGTGCTCTACCACCCAAGGATCGACCACGTCTATGTGTTGTAGCGCGACTAGGTTTGCTCTTTCAAAGTCGGCGAGTTGACCCTTGAAGTCGACATGCATTTCGCGGCGACCCTCGCGGTGACCCCATCCAGCGAGCCTGCCGAGGTGCCTGTTGACGGGCAGACCAACGGGGTTCTCGATGCCTAGATAATTCGTGCAGAAGGAGATGCACTCTTCGGTCAGAAAGCCCTTGGCTATGCTTCCATCTGGACGTGCCCTGTTGCGAACGTATCCTTTGATGACACCATTCATCCTTTCGAACGGCATCATGCTGTGCAGGAACATCGACCCGAGTTGGATGATATCCTCCACGATATGGACCAGCAGATGCACCATAACGTCGAAGAATGCGGGCGGGAAGTACATCTCAAGCTCGCATAGTATCACCACGATCTCTTCCTGTAGCCTTCTGAGTTGCCTCATGCCAACCGACTTCCAAGAGATGACGTCGAAAAATTTGCATAGGCCAAATAGCGTTTCACGGACGTGCGCGTCCATGATCCCACGGATTGCAACTGGAAGTATCTGCGTCATCAGCACGTGACAGTCGTGAGACTTCATCCTGCTGAACATCTGCTTCACTGAGTCTAGGTATCTGCTTATCTTCCCCGCGTAACCGTAAGGAAGTTTTACTCCTACGAGGCTGGTGAAAAACTGCTTGATCTCCTTCTGACTTAGAGTGAAGCACGTGGCCGGAGGGCAGTCATATTCGATCTTCTTGGCCTTTTTGCCTTTGCGACGACTTTCCGTGTCCTTCGCCTCATCATCATCATCATCATCATCATCATCATCATTAGGGCGTTTTGCGTGAAGCTCCTCCCTGATGCCCATTGATTGCAAGTCTGCCCTTGCTTTTGGCCCATCTTTGGTCCTCTCTGGCATGTTGAGCAGGGTACCAAGCAGACTCTCGCACACGTTCTTCGTGATATGCATGACATCAAGGCTGTGAGGCACACGGAGGATCTTCCAGTACGGCAAGTCCCAGAAAACAGACCTCGTTTTCCATACCTTCAGCAGCGGCTCTGGCGCCTTTCGCTTCTTTCCCGGTGGTGGGCACTCTTTCCAATTTTTCAACAGCTCGTCTATTTCCTCGCTGCACCTCGTACGTGGGGGTCTTCGGGGTTCTATTTCACCATCGAACAGATCCTTGCATTTTCTCCATGCGTCATCGTCGTGAAGCCACCTTCGATGTCCCATGAACATGGTTTTCGAAGACCCGGGATCTCTATCTAGCTGGCGATACGTTGTGTCATCCATGCACCTGACGCATGCACAAAATCCGTGGACCACCTGCCCCGCGACATATCCGTAACCGAGATAGTCGTGCACCATCGTGAGCAGTGCGGCTCTCATAGGGAAATATTCTTTCGCTGCGGCGTCCCACGTATTGGCTGGCGTTTTCCACAGCGTGTCTAGCTCCTCTTTCAGCAGCCCCAGATACAGATTGATGTCGTTCCCTGGTTGTTTCGGCCCTTCAATTAGCATACTCATGTGAATGTACTTCCTCTTCATGCACATCCAGGGGGGAAGGTTGTACATCCACACAAACACAGGCCAGGTGCTATGTGTGCTTCTCTGGCTGCCAAACGGATTGACTCCATCGGTGCTCGCGCCCAGCATGATGTTCCTTGGATCGTCCCCAAATTCTGGGTGTTCGAAGTTCAACGCTTGCCACTGGCTCGCATCCTTAGGGTGACTCAACATCTTGTCTTTTTTATTTATCTCCGGATCATTTCCGTCATCTTCTCGCTTCTTCTCCTTCCTATCCGCGTGCCAACGCAGGAGCTCTACTAGCTTAGGGTCCGCGAAATACCGCTGCAGACGAGGAGTGATCGGAAAGTACCACACCACTTTTCGAGGAGCTTTCTTCCTCTTCTTGTATCGAGTGACGCCGCACACCAGACATATGGTAGACTCCGCGTGCTCATCCCGATAAATGATGCAATCGTTCATGCACACATGGTATTTCACGTGCGGTAAATCCAGAGGACACACGATTTTCTTCGCCTCCCCGAAACTGGTCGGGCACTTGTTCCCCTTGGGAAGACGTTCGTGCCAGAATGACATGTTCTCGTCGAAGCATGCGTCGGTCATTTTGTGTTTTACCTTCATCTCCAGAGCCATGAGCGTTACTTTCAAGCGGGTATCCTCGGGCCTGCATCCTTCATACAATGGAGTAACCACGTCTATCTCCAGTTCATCCAGCTTGGCTTTCTCTCGGGCGGCAGCTCTTGCGTTACCCGTCTGCTTAAGAAGCAGCTCTTGAATATGAGGGTCCTGCACCCAGCCCATCGATGGTCCATCGTCGTCTGCTCCGGCATCTTCATCTTCATGATCATGCCCTTCGTCTTGATCTTCCTCATCATCATGTCCGGCATCTTCTACATGATGACTGTGTCCTGCATCTACTTCGTGATCATGTCCTGGAGATTCTTCGTCTTCTCGCCGGCCGCCCTCGCCGCTATTGTCTTGCTGCCCTTCCTTATTTCTTGCCCGCCCCCCATGGACGACTTCATAATCATCTTCATCACCTTGCCACCGATAGCCATCCATGAAACCACGCACGAGCAGATGGTCCCGCACCTGTCTGGAATCCGGGTCCATAAGTCTCTTCAGCTTGCATCTTCGACACGGACATCTTATCTCCGTCTCGTTCTTTTGAAGCATCTCGACCTTCGCGGAGCTCAAAAACCTATTCACGATGCCTTCGGTCATCGTGCGGACCATGGTCGCCTGCGGGGTAGAGCAAAACGATAGTTTAGAACCAAAAAAAAATTTGGCATGACTTTGCCTAAAAATAGGACCAAAAAGAATGCATAGTGCCAAATTCTCGCCGAAACGGAAATGAATCAACATTCCGGCAAAATATTGGCAACTATCGCATTTCAAATACCGGTACCTGCAAACACAAACATATGCAACACCACAAACATACGTAGATCTAGCTCAATGAGAAAATTGTAGATCTAGGCCATAAAAAGTGTGTACGTTGGAGGGAGAAAAAAGTAGATCTAGAACATAAAGAAAGCTTTCCCCTTACTTACCTATCAAAAAAAGGAAATTTAACCACTTAATTTGGGTGAATCTATGGTGCAAATGAGGTGAGGAGGAGGAGGCAGCCGAGACCAAGCTTGGTAGAGGTGGAGAGAATGAAGTGGGGAAAGTGAGTGTGGTAGGTGGCTGTCAAAAATATCTAGCTGCTCTCAGGCTAGTAATGGCGCACCTCCTAAGAATGCGCCATTGGTAACTAGGGTTACTAATGGCGCACCTGGTGCGGGTGCGCCATTACTAGTTTTGAAAAAAAAAAATTGAAAAAAAAATTGTTAGTAATGGCGCACCTGGTGCGGGTGCGCCATTACTAGTTTTGAAAAAAAAAATTGAAAAAAAAATTGTTAGTAGTGGCGCACCGGGGTGTGGTGCGCCATTACTAGTTTTAACTAGTAATGGCGCACCACACCCCGGTGCGCCACTGGTAAGTTTGGGGAGGGGGGTGTGCCCAGGAGAAACTTAGCAGTGGCGCACCACACACCAGGTGCGCCATTAGTAATATGGACATTAATGGCGCACCCATATCTGGTGCGCCACTGCTATATAGCAGTGGCGCACCACATACATGGTGCGCCATTAATGTCCATATTAGCTATAGCCGTTTTTCTAGTAGTGCACCGCCCGTCCAGAGTCACCACGATGTCCAACCAAGCCAGAGCCCATAATGCCTTGTGGCTGTGCAGGTAAGCCTCGGGTTTTGAAGTATCCATCCGTCTCTTCGTGCCTGGGTGGACCTTTCCGCGTGAATACTGGTGCTTCTCCAGCATCACCTAGGCTGCCACTGGTTCCTCCAGTGTGCCGTTCTACCATCATCCACCCAGAGGTATATTGTATCATGAAGTCTTGAAAATTCTTGAAGTCTTGAGGTCTTAGTCATCAATTATTTCTCACAACTCTCATGATAAACACTCAACCAAACCCCGTCTACTAAAAGCATAGCAAAATAAAAATAATGTTCCCGGGGCCAAAGTAACAAGGGTTTATGGGTGCCTACCACATGATACTACTCAAGAACAAAATTTCCAAGTACTTATTTTGCATGCAATGGTGGAGAAGGTTGAACTAATGCAATAAAACCATAGGTAAAAGATGATCAATGTGAACTTGCCTGGTAAGGTTGATGAAGATAATATCACACTCAGAAATAACTTGATAGAACTATTCGTCACTCTCTGATGAAATCTATATAATTAAACATTGCACTCATAAGCAAACACTTCTAGCAATCAATTCTATCAAACAAGAAGCAACACAAAAACTAAACTCCAAAGGGTTGTGATGAAGGAAATACTTAAGACAAAAGTTAGAACAACAAAACTTAATCAAAACAACCAAGGTTATTTTTCCCTACAAATAATCTATTTTCAATAGCAACAAAACAATACTAAAGTAAAATCTAACAAAAGGATTTTAGTAAATATTTTACTAGCAAAAGAATTACTTTTGAAGAACAACTAAAGAACTATGAAAACAACACCCTAAACAACATGGGTTTTCTAGCTAATAGAACTTAACAGCAAAGAAAACACTAAGATAATAAAATAATAGAAAACAAAAAATAAAACAGGAAATATTTTTCTCATAAAACTTCATTACAAAAAGAACTAATTGAAAAGCTTTTATTAAACACATCCTATGACCTAAACAATGTTAACCTAGAATTAAACCACAAACAATTTCAACTTTAATACAAATTGTTTTCCGGTCTAAACTAAAATTAATAGAAAAATAAAACTATAAAAAAAATTATAGAAAGTATTTTCAAATAGGGAATCTACTAGCAATGAAATCAATTTGCAAGTTATAATTGAATTAGAACTGATTTCATGAAATCAAAAAATAATAAATAAAAATAAAAATAAACTTTGTTGAAGTACTACTTATAACTAACAGAAAACAAAGTAAAACTTGTGAACTAATATAGAAGAAAACAAATTAAAAACAATTAAAACAAAAGAAAATAGAAATAAACCTAAAAAGAACTAAATCAGATTCTATTTTGCTTGAAACCCTAATTTAAAATATTGTAAAAATTCTCAAATTGAACAGGATGATAAAAATAACTAATACAAACTAGTAGCAAAAGGAATCACTCAAAATATGTTTTTAAACTCAAGTTATTCAAATTCTAGTGATTTGAGAAAATTTCAATGACTTCAAATTTAAAAAGGTCAAACTTGAAAACTAAAGGCACAAGCAGAAACTTCATAATATTTGTGACCACATGCAAAAAGAATCAATCAAAAACTCCTAATGTCCTAGGAGAAAATCAAAATTTAAAATATGTTTCAAATCTGTCTCAGAAACTAAAAACGGAAAAAGAAATCTAACCTAATGCATAGGGGGCTACGTGGCGCTTTCTGAGTGGCTGAGGGTGTACGATGCGGTTGCTAAATGGGCGAATTTTCATAAAATAAAAATAACGTTTCGGCAGTTTAAGTGATCAAATCTGGATCGTTCGGTCCAGATCCGGCGGCTGAGGGGGAGTGAGAGAGCTCACAGCAGCGGCGTTGAGGTCCCACGAGGCTCCGGTGATGGCGGCGGCTCGGTGATGGTCATGGACGGCGCTCAAGGGTCTACGGTGAAGGCGAGGGCACCGGGAGATGTGGGTGAGCGAGGCGAGTCCGAGGGTGGGGTCGGGGTGGCTCGGGGCGGTCGAGGTCGTCGACGGTGAGCAAGGGCGTGTGGCGGGAGCTCCTGTCTTTGGCGAGCGATTGCAGCAAGAGGAGAGGGTCGGGCGAGGGGGTCAGGGGCGGAAACAATCGGGGCTTCGGGTATTTATACCCGGGGTGGCTTAGAGGAGAGGTTTGCGCATGGGGGAAGGAGATCGGGAAGATCCCGTATCGCGGCGGCGGCGCTCCGGCGATATGGAAGGGAATCGCGGGAGGAGGAACGTGACCGTGGGGACTCGGGAAGGGGGGATCCCGTTGTCAGTGAGAGAGAGAGGGGGAACAACGGATCGGCTAGCCGACCCGTTGCCGATTCGGTGCGTGGCAGTGGGCTGGCTGGTCGTGGGCCTCGTGGCGCTGTTGTGCTAGCGGGCTTTTCTACCCTCCTCCAAGAAAATAATGAAAGTCAAATAAATATAATACATATATAGGCATATAATATACCAAAATGACCAGAAAAATAAATCCTACAACTTGAACATATTTTCAGAGTCAAACAATGCATAGAAAAATTCTCCATTTTTCTCCATTTTTCTACTGTTGCAAAAAAATGCAAAAAAATATTTTTAAAATGCCAAAATGATTTCAAATCCATTTTTCTCCATTTTTCTATTGAAGGGAATCATTTTACCCTATTTTCCATATATTTTATTTTTGGAGAAAAATAAAATTTGCAAATCACATCAAGAATGGCTTTTGAATTTGAAAGTCAAATATTTTCCAAATGGTTTTCTGGGTTTTATAAATTAAAAATATAATTCAAGTTACCCCTGGTTTGGATTGTCATATTGCTCCTCTCAAGATTTTGAATTTCGGCAAGGAATCTTTGAAATATTTCAAACTTTAACATAGGGCCAAACATGAAATGGATTCCAAAAGTTTCAATAGTTTTCAAATCCACTTTTCAAATCCTTTATTTTGAAGAAGTCATGTCATCTTCTCAGACTAATTTGAATTGGATGAATTTAATTCAAAAGAAAGGGGAAAGTCATTTTATTCCCTCTCATTCAAAAGTTTTTAAAAGTTTCAAATTTTCGCTCAAATTCAATCACTCAATCAAACAATCAATCATTTATTTAATTAATATAACATTCCAAAATTTGGGATGTTACAAACCTACCACACTTAAAATGAATCTCGTCCTCGAGATTCGAAGAGGCTAGAAAGAAAAAGGTCAGGGTTTGGGGGTCTTCTAGCAAATCCATTGTCCTGCAAAGTGTGGGTGCTACCACACTTAAAATGGGAGTTACTGGTTCCTCAAAGTCATGCCATTCCCCTGGGTCTTGGCAATATCTGTCTCTTCACAAATCTTACAATGAATCCTTTGTTGATGCCCTTCCGTTATAGTCAAAACATTTTGTTTAAAATCCGGTGTTCTTTCGTTAATAAAGTTCTTCCATTACTGGATCTTCTTAGCTGACAAGTCTCATGATCATTTGAAATAACCTATCGATGATCTCATGGTGGTCTACCATTCGTGGTTGTCCTGCAGTGAAATGGATCTTGGCTTCATCCTCACCGTAGAATTCCTACGTTTAGCAACAGCTGCCATGTATAACGGGTCATCATCATACCATTCTAAGGCTTAAAACAAAAGCTTCAAAGATTGTCGTCTCTTTACTATTGGTAAGTCACTCAGATTTACCATTCCGAATGACAAGAGAATGATAAGAGTAAGTCGTCATGGTGGCCAAGCCATGACGCACTGAAATCATTACCTTGTATAAGGTTTATCGAATCTCGTATTCTAACACTTGGGCTACCTCGCAAGCATTGCGGAAATTTCTCTTGTCCACGAACGAAGTTCGGATAAATCCATTGATTCTGCAAGCTGAACAAAACATCTAGCATTTCTTCACAACTCTTAGGTTTTCGTATCCTCCTAAGAAAACGTCTGTTGATCAAATCACAACATCTTGCTGTGTGCTCTTCGGGTAACCTTCATGAAATCTTGAGATCTATTCTTGGTACAGGGTCTACTCATTTTCCTTTCCATTGGTCTGTTTACCAATAAAAGTGTTGGTTCATCTCCTTAAAATTCCAATTAATTCAAATGTTGTCATCCACATAGTTTGTTATGGTCCAGCATTACCTTTACCTGTATTCACTTATCCAAACTCCTTGGTATGAACAGTACATTCTTTTTTCCTTGGATCCTGTGGTTTTACCAGTTACTACCACACTTAAAATTACATGTACTTATGCATGCACAGACCATATTTTCTCATATCCTCGAAAATGGTCAGAGATCTTTCTTTCTAGAGCAACAACTCATACACTTCATCCTATGCAATCATGACAGATTAAATTTTATTGATTCATGAATTCATTACAATCTCAAAGACTTCACTACATAATTCAACTCCATATCCTCATGAATATAAAAGTGCTCACTACTATATTTGTTACATTCCTTATTATAGTACCAAAATCTGAAGTACTCCGCTCATGCTTTCTTCTGATTTGAACACCCCCTACTTCCTTGCAACGTAAAAATATAACTTCTGACAAGTCACGGGGCTTTTCAGTGACTATGTCTGCTCCTAGGGTTCTTGGCTCCTTTCCTGGGGACATATAGGCATAGTGACCCAAGGTAAGGCATTTAAAACATGGAGTATAACTCTGGTCCTTATGTGCAGGGATTTGGCTCTTCCTGGTGTACTTTCTCTTCTTCCTGGACTTCTTCATTCTGACCAGTTCTTCTATTTCATGTGGATCAAACTCTACCTTTTCTATCGGGAAGTCTCCCAGACACTTTTGGCTTTCCTTCGTGCAATCTTGTGAAAAATGTCCTCCTTCTCCACATGAGTAGCAGGCATTGGAGAAAAATCTGGTTAGGTTTTTTCCAACAGGGTCTTCACTATCTTCCTTTATCACAGGTTCTTCTAAAATCTTCTTGGAGGTTTCCTTCATTGCTTCTTTCTGCTGTTTGACAACTTGCTGCACCCTGGGGTAAATGTGGCACTGAGCTGGGTAGTGGGTGGTTCCTTCGCATAAGAAACAAGTCACCAGACTAGTTGGGCATTCCTCCGATGGGTGATTTTGTCGGCGTTCTGGGAACGGGGGTACCCAGACCTGCCAGCCTACGGCCCAGGGCGGGGACCACGTCGACGGCATGGTACGGACCAGTGCGGCCTTACTCAAGAGCAAGTTCCTCGCGGGAGCTCCACCCTCGCGAGGAGAACGACGCCAAGACCCCCGGGGGGAAGAGGCCTCCCCAGGTCGCCTCACGAGGGGCGGAGATCTCTATGCAGCCCTCAGCCTCGGGAGGTCAAGGATGATGCAAGACGGTCCAGGCGGGCATCAGCTCGCGCAGAGAAGACAGTTTCCTCTTTGGTGCAAAGGAGGAAAGGACGTACGCCGGTTCCCAAAGCGCCCCTCAAAGGTTTCCATTCCGGCGCAACAAGACCAAGACCACGAGCCCGGCAGGATGGACGTCATCGTCGAGCCCACCTCTGCACCACCACCGGCTACTTTGCACGCGAAAACCACCTTTCGTCAGGATAAGGGTGTACTCCTTGTCCCCCTTCGAATTTGGCCGGTGTGGGGTCCCTTCCCGCCTTTGCGATAAGGGAAGTGGACCCGTGTCACTATAAATAGAGGATAGGCCGCTCGGTAGAGGGGGACAGATCGAACACCACTGAAGCGCCCTCGCGAGGTTGCACAACACTGTACCAGTTCATCCACAAACCTCCTCGTGAGGCAATCCACCAAAAGGCAGGAGTAGGGTTTTACGCTTGGCAGCGGCCCGAACCTGGGTAAATCCTCGTTTTCTAGTCCTCTTCCCGTCATTGAGTGAGTTCGCCGGGCTAGGCAGTCGTGCGGTGAGCTTGAGGCCGGAGCTGTTGGGGATCTTTGTACACGCCCCTGAGTTCGAACCTCTTTGGGTTTTGCGGAGGCCGGAATCCGACATATTTTCTTCACAATGAGGGCATCCATCCTTGTGTTCTTCATGGGTGTGTCCTATTTCTCCACAGATCTTACATGAACAAGGCTCCTTCATCGATTTATCATAGTGCTTCTGGATGAGACGGGATCTCAACAGATTCTTCTTGAATTCTTCCCACGTTTCTTGTCGGGATCGGGGCTCCGCAGACCCAACAAGGTTCGAGCTCTGGGGAGTGTGCAAAAATCACAACCAGCTCTAGCCTCAAGCTCACCACCACACGGCCAAGCCTCGTCGAATACGTGCGAGTGGGCAAGAAGATGGACATAGAGATTTACCCAGGTTCGGGCCACCTTGCGGTGTAAGACCCTACTCTTGCTTTTGTTGGATTGGCCTCACGAGGAGGATGGGGATGAACTAGTACAATGGTTGAGCGACCTCGCGATGGCTCTGGGGTGAGGATGGATCGATCCCTTCTACGGTGGAGGCTAGTCCCTATTTACAGTGGCCATGGTCCTCTTCCCTTATCGCACAGGTGGGAAGGGATCCAACAACGGCCAATTTTGAAAGGGGACAAGAGGTACATCTTATCCTGACGGAAAGTGGTCTTCACCTACAAAGCTTCCGGGCATGACGCAGAGGTGGGCTCGGCGATGACATCATTCCTGCCGAGCTCGTGGTCTTGGTCTTGTTCCACCAGAATGGAAACCTTTGGGGGATTCCTTGGGAACCTGCGTACGTCCTTGCCTCCTTAGCACAAAAGAGGAAACTGTCCTCCTCTGCACCTGCTGGCGCCTGTTGGGGACATAACCCCGAGGTACAACCCGCCCTGATGGGCCGAGTCATTATTGTGGTGGCTTAAAGTCTATACTCAAGATGGGCTTTGGCGTTCTTAGCCCAGAGACACAAGACGGTTTACAGAGTAAGCCGGCTGGCGGCCAAAGGCATGAAGACGGCGACTGATGGCCCACGAGGTGGAGAGTCGCCAGAAGTTTCCTTGCTTAGGAGGCAAGGCGAGTTAAAGACATATCGAGTCACGAATCATAGCATGACCCGGACTCTTGTAAACCCAGGGTCTCGACCTGTATATAAAGGCAAGCCCCTAAGGTCAATAGACTTAAGTTACAATCCATCGATAGCTAGGTCAAGCGATTCCGCGCCCTTGTAATCGATGTCATCATCAATATACACAAAGCAGGACGTAGGCTTTTACCTCCATCGGAGGGGCCGAACCAGGGTAAACTCGTCTCTCGTTCCCGATCAACCCCTTCAAGTCGCCACATAGCGGCGATAGCCTCACACCTAAGTTCTCCTATGAGAACATCTGCCGTGACAAAACCACGATAGTTGGCGCCCACCGTGGGGCTGTCACACGGTGGAGCTGAGTTCTCGGAGGGAGTCCTTCCAGGGTTCGGGAGCTACGCGGTAGGTCTGATGACCAAGAGCCGCCGTGGGAAGCTCTACATCAACAATTCGAGCTGGGGTCCCGAGGCCGGCTCAATTGAGTCCGGATACCGAGTCCCCTTCGGCAAGATCCACGTCTTCATGAGCAAAATCGGCGCGTCAGTACCCGAGCCAGACATCGGCACCGACATCGTTGAGTCGGCTCGGCGTGCCCAACCCGGCCGGCATCAAGCTGGCCGGCGTCACGTCTTCGTTGGTTTCACCCATGGACTCAACCTCCCAGATGAGCCGACGATTAGTGGAGACACCCCCGTTAACTCCGATGGCGAGTCATCCATGGGAGATACCGAATCAATCTATCCTCTCCATGATGAGAGACTAGGGGGCTTTCCGGAAACAGAAGTCACCGAGGAGTCACCTAAGTCGCCCCGCCAAGTCACCATCTACATGGCTGGGACCACGGCGGCTCAGAATCCGCCAGAGGAAGCGGCCGCAAACGGAGCATCTGGGTCAGGCAAGACGCCGGCTCAAGCCATGATGGATCTGATGGCAGAGATGACCAAACTCGTGGCAATACAGGTCACCGTGGAGAACCAGGAGGAGCGTAACACAGAACTGATAAGACTTCGCGAGGAGATGGCCAGGGTTCAGCGAGAGATCGACATCGAAAACACCCGGATGGCAGAATTGTAGGTTCAAATCCATAACGAGTCGGAGCGCCTGAAGGCCGAGGCTTGGCAATTAGGGTTTCACCAAAACGCTTCCGACACAGTACACCAGAGGAGACATCGGACCCGGCTGCCGGTAAAGCTCGAGCCGTCTCACTTGTTCACCAGCCCGCATACTCCGGGGGCTGAGCAGGAACCGCCACGTCACACGGATTAACAGGTAGAGGCGGCTCAGCCTCCGCCAGTTCAGTCACTGGCTCAATGCTTCCAGACACCGCAGGGCCACTTCTCCAACCTTGTCGATAATATGCTGGTAGCGACACGTAACCTGGATGCACTCCCTATTCATGGGAACACCCCAGTTGAGATCCAGGCTAAGAACAACATCGAGATGCTGAAAACCGCAGTGGCACAACAGGCGCAATATTCTTTTAGCCAGGATCGAATGCACTCCACGCCATACGCCAGCCGCAGTAAGAGACGACATGAGGAGTCTCTGGCAGTTTCCAGCGGCGGACGCCGGCCACCGCCTCAGGTCCCCCCCAACCCGGCCTCCCCCGTCGAATGCTCAAGCACTTGTTGACGCGGCCCAGGCTGCGCGCCAGGTAGAACCATGGCGGGTCAAGTTGCCCCAGTTTGTCCTCAGCAGGCTTTCACCACGGGCGGGTCAAGCGGCAGAACCATGGGGGTTCCTTGTTTGTCACCGGATCTCCGCAGTGAGCGCATGCCCAAGGACTTCAAGGGACCTCGCAAGGTGCCCAATTATACAACGGATCTCGAGCCAGCAGCATGGATTGAGAGCTACGAGTTGGCCATGGATATGCTCGACGTCAGTGATGCGGTGTGCTCTAAGTACTTGACAACGATGCTGGAAGGACCGGCTCGGACCTGGCTGAAAAATCTTCCGCCTAATTCCATCAACACTTGGGCAGAGCTGAAGGAGCGATTCATCAAAAACTTCCAGGGCACAATGACCGATGACAATTGTGGATCTTCGGCATTGCGTTCAGTGTGCAGATGAGTCGGCTCATCATTGGACCTGCCGGGTCTCTGAAATTATTCACTCGTCAGATGGCATCACAACTGCTCAAGCCGTCCTGATCTTGGAGAAGAATTGCCACTTTCAGCCGCTGGTTCTGAAACTCGGTCGTTTGAAATGAAAGGTTCAGGATATGGGTGAGTTAATGGACACCCTCACCAGGTACGCCGAGTCAGATGGCACGAAGCATCCCGGCTCAGACAAGGACAAAGCTAGCAAGTGCAAGAAAGGCGATGGTGCCAAGGGTCATCATTAGAATCATGGGCACAATGGAAACCCAGGAGGTCAAGGTTATAACGGAAAGCGGAGGTAGCCTGAAGGCGGGTCAGATTTTGTTGCCAATAACAATACTGGTTTCCAGAACCAACGTCGAAACAATCGTCTTGGAGGAGCATATAACGGGAGAAAGCCACGCAATTATGAGGAAGCGCTAAAAGCGCCTTGTCCCAAGCACAGGACCCCCGATCTCCCGACCACTCATTCATGGGAGAATTCCTATATTATGCAGGAGTTCCATAACCAAGCCACTAGGAACCATCAAGGTGGCAATGGTGGAGGACATCCGGGTCAGCCCGGACCTGGCGGGTTCCAGGGCGGCTCGTCCGGTGGGTTCCCAGGATCTAGCTTCCAAGGACAGGGCGACTCAGGCAACGGCAACGGGCAGCGCTCTGGTCAGAACAATCGACAGCATAATGGTCAAGCCAGTTTTCGGAGCAACCCTAAGCAGTTGAACAGTGGTCAGTACCACGTCTTCACCACCAGTACCTGTAGACCAGATAACAAAGTCAAGAAAAGAGCCGTCAACGCGGTTGAGCCGCCGGTTCCTAGATATCTCAACTGGTCTGAGCAGCCGATCACTTGGAGCAGGGAAGATCACCCCGCCCGAGTAGACAATCCCAGCGGTTTAGCTTTGGTGGTGTCACCTCAGGTTGGTGGGTACACCCTTACGAAAGTTCTCATGGACGGGGGAAGCAACATCAATATTCTGTACTATGACACCTTTCGGCGGATGAACCTCTCCAAGAACAGCTTACTACCTTCGACCATGGTCTTCCACGGTATCGTGCCAGGGAAATATGCATATCCAATTGGGCGAGTTAAGCTGGACGTTGCTTTCGGTGACGAATTTAACCACAGATGTGAATCTTTGGTGTTTGAGGTAGTAAAGATCAAAAGTCCCTACCATGCCCTGTTTGGGCGGCCGGCTTATGCTCGTTTCATGGTCCGACCCTGTTATGTGTACCTCATACTTAAGATGCCAGGTCTCAATGGTACTATTACCATGGATGGAAGCCGTAAAATAGCTCAGGAGTGCGATGAAGGGGATGCAGCTTATGCAGAGTCGGCGTGCGCAGCTGAGGAATTGAAGTTCTATGCAGCCAATGTTGACCCGGCAGACATGAGCCCCCTCAAGAAACCCACCACTGAGTCTGAGTCGCCTCTCAAGTTCAAGTCAACTGACGATACCAAGAAAATCGATTTCACCCCAGGCGATTCTTCTAAGTAGTTCACTATTGGGACCGGCCTAGACCCCAAATAGGAAAGCGCGCTCATCGAATTCATCTGTGGGAATCGGGGCATCTTTGCATGGAAACCCTCTGACATGCATAGAGTGCCGAGAGAATTTACTGAGCACCACCTTAATGTGGATCCCAAGATGAAACCAGTACGGCAATACCTCCGTCGTTTTAACGAGGAGAGGCGCAAAGCCATTGGGGAAGATGTCGCCTGGCTCCTAGCTGCCGGGTTTATCGTCGAAGTTTTTCACCCTGAGTGGCTGGCTAACCCGGTGCTTGTTCTGAAGAAGAACGGCACCTTTCGTATGTGCATTGATTACACTGATCTCAACAAAGCTTGTCCAAAAGATCCCTTTGCTCTCCCCGTATCGATTAGATTATTGACTCTATGGCGGGTTGCGAGCACGTGTGTTTCCTCGATGCATACTCAGGGTACCACCAGATCAAAATGGCTAAGGAGGATCAGGAGAAGACGGCTTTCATAACCCCTTTTGGCGCTTTTCTGCTATGTCTCTATGCCTTTTGGACTCAAGAGCGTGGGGGCGACTTATCAACGTTGTAACCAGAATTGTTTGCATAGTCAGATTGGGCGCAACGTTCACGCCTATGTTGATGACATCGTGATGAAATTTCAGAAGAAGGAAACGCTCTTGGATGACCTTTAGGAGACGTTCGATAATCTTCGAGTGGGCCAGATTAAACTTTACCCAGCAAAGTATGTTTTTGGCGTTCCCGGACCAGATCAAGGCGATAACCTCGCTCGGTAAGCCGTCCAAAATTAATGACGTCCAGCTCATGGCGGGTCATATCGCAGCATTGAGCCGGTTCATAAGCCGCCTTGGAGAGAAAGAAATCCCTCTTTATCGGCTTCTCAAAAATACGGACAATTTTGTTTGGACTGATGCAGCTAATGAAGCTTTCAAAGCCCTCAAAAAGCAGCTAGCTGAGCCGCCCGTTTTAGCCGCCCTGACTGACAAAGAGCCCATGCTCCTATACATCGCTGCCAATACTAAAGGCAGTGAGTGTTGCACTTATCGGTGAACGTAAGGAATAGGGAAAGGAGTATCCGGTTCAGCGGCCGGTCTACTTTGTCAGCGAAGTCTTGACCTTATCCAAACAAGGATATCTGCAGTGGCAAAAGTTGATCTTTGGAGTTTTTATGGCAAGTCGGAAGCTGAAGCACTACTTTCAGGAACATCCGATCACTGTGGTTAGCTCAGCGCCCGTGGGAGATATCATACAGAATCGCGAGGCCACTGGTCGAATTGCCAAGTGGGCGATTGAACTTGGCCCTCACCATGTGAAGTACACGCCCCGTACAACAATCAATTACCAAGCATTAATGGATTTCATCAACGATTGGACGGAGCTTCAAATCCCACAAGATAGACCGGACAACACGTACTGGACTATACATTTTGATGGGTCCAGACAATTGGAGGGCTCGAGGGCTGGAGTAGTTTTGACTTCTCCACGAGGTGACAAATTCTGTTATGTTTTACGGCTCATGTTCCCATGTACTAACAATGCAGCTGAGTATGAGGCCCTCTTACATGGTCTCAGGATTGCAAAAGAGATGAACCTTAGTCGGGTCACGTGCTTGGGCGACTCAGACCTGGTAGCTCAACAGGTCTCAGGAACTTGGGACTCAAAAGATCCCCTGATGGCAGCTTATCGACGCGCGGTCACCAATGTGGCGGGTCACTTCCAAAGTTACCAGGTGGGCCATATCGATCGCCGGCATAATGAGGCGGCGGACGCCCTGTCACGACTCGGCTCTCAACGCAAACCTGTTCCTCCCAATGTGTTTATGGGCGTCCTCTACAACCCTTCAGTAAAACTGCCGTCTGAGGAGGATATAGCTATTCCTGACCTGGAATCACACCTGGTGGCGGCTCTCCGTGCTATTCCTGACTAGACGGTGCCGTACTTAGCTTATCTGGCTCGAGGCGAGCTCCCAGCTGAGGAAATCCTTGCCCGACAGATAGTTCGGCGATCCAAATCTATGACTATCCTCAAGGGCGAGTTACACAGGAGATGTGTTTCCCCTGAGGAAGGATGGGAAATTCCCAACGAAATTCATGCGGGCGACTGTGGACACCATGCCGGCTCACGATCTTTGTTGGCAAAGGCTTTTTGCCATGGATTTTATTGGTTAACAGCTCATGCAGACGCAGAGGACATCGTGCGCAAGTGTGATGGATGTCAAAAGTTCGCTCGACAAGCTCATGTGACGGCTCAAGAACTACGCATGATCCCAATCACGTGGCCGTTTGCGGTCTGGGGCCTCGATATGGTCGGCCCGTTCAAGATGTCTTCTGATAAGAAGACCCACCTGCTAGTGGCGGTTGACAAATTCACCAAGTGGGTTGAGGCGGAACCTGTCAGCAATTGTGATGCGGAAACAGCAATCAAATTTTTGAAACAACTAATCCACCATTTTGGCTACCCTCACAGCGTCATCACTGATAATGGTACCAATCTATCCAAAGGAGCCATGGAGCAGTTTTGTCAGCGTGAGCATATCCGGCTTGATTTGGCATCCGTGGCTCATCCACAGTCCAATGGACAGGCCGAACGAGCTAACCAGGAAATCTTGAGAGGGATCAAGCCCCGGCTCATGGTGCCATTATAGCGCACCCCTGGCTGTTGGGTCGAGGAACTTCCCACAGTGCTTTGGAGTATCAGGACAACTCCAAATAGATCCACTGGTTCACCCCCTTTTTTCTGTTTATGGAGCCGAGGCGGTATTACCAAGTGACATTCGGCATGACTCTCCTCGAGTCGCCGCTTATGTTGAAACCGACAATGAACAAGCACGTCAGGATTCCCTAGACGCCTTGGAATAAGAACGTGACTTGGCAGCGACGAGATCAGCTATATATCAGCAAGACCTACGTCGCTATCATAGCCGTAGAGTCAATAGCAGCACTTTTCAAGAGGGCGACTTGGTGCTTCGATTGATTCAAGATTAAACAGGCATGCACAAGCTCTCACCACCTTGGGAGGGTCCTTTCATCATCAGCAAAAACCTCAACAATGGTTCATACTATGTGATAGACCTTCGACCAGATAAATACACCTCCCAAGAAGAGACAACCCGGCCATGGTGTTGGGTTCTACCGTAGGTGCATCGCATGCGAATTAAAATTTTCCTACGCGCAGAACATCCAAGAACTTGCTACGGAGATGGATCACAGATCGTTACCACTAGACGCGCAGTGCCGTGCAGCAGAAGTAGTGTTGGGGAAGCGCGTTCGCGTGGTCCGTCTCCTCCTCGTTCAAACTCCCTCGAACAGCCAGCCCGATCTCCCTCAAACTGGCGGTCGCCGGATCCCACGTACAGGTTCACTGGAGCGGCGCAAGTGCATCGCCTCTAATGGTATCCGCGCGTCCAGGAGGAACACCATGCGGCGGACTGCTAGGTCCGATCACACAGTCAGCGGCGGCGGGTGGAGGTGGCTAGTTGCAACACATGCAAAGCCCTAATAATGGTGCCGAAGCGATCAACCGGATGGGCGTGCCTCACCTCCACTATATATAGGCATCCGGCGCGGGCTCAACTCTTGGGCCTCGCACGGATCCTAAAGCCCACATGTTCCTTCCCTTAAGCGCGTGACCCCTTAGGTTCTTGTTCACTTGGTCGCGAGTCTGATCACATCCGACTCGGCTAGTCGGTAGCGGCCTCTAGCAAAGCGTGCTGACTCCAAGTGTCCGATGAAGCTGGTTAGGCGAACCTATACATCACACTTCTGTTCCGTTTGCCACACGATATATGTTGTCGGGCTCAAGGCGAGTCTGTCATCCTTGTGCTAGCCCGACCTCTTTCTCGTTCCAGTTATACCGACCACAAACCGGATTATCTCATAATCCTTGTCGCATGGCCATGCTTATCTTGGTCGTATCACACGAGGGGCCCAGAGTATATCTCTCCTAACCGGAGGGGCAAATCCCATCTTGCTCGACCATGTCTCGCAGCATGGGTATGGACAAGCCCGAAACCTACCTTTGTAACTACCCAGTCACGGAGTAGCGTTTGGTCGGCCCAAAGCAAGTCTGTCACCATCCCGAGTACATGCGCCATCTCAGGTCTTAGGACATAGAACGTATGTTGTACTAGAGACTCACAGATGACCTATCGCTGCGTCTCATAGTTGGGTATGTCCAACTCAGACCTTATCTCGACTCCGATCCGACTACGTCGAATCTGATCAGATCTTTCCGAGTTCATATTATCCGGCTAGCATCCAATGCTACATGGTCAGTGAGACCGAACCATCCACCATATCATATGCTAGTCTAACTGGCTGAGCGTCCACACAACTCTTTTGACTAGGGACCATTTAGGACAGTCATCATACAATGTATAGTCTCACAAACAAGTCACGTACTTGTTAATACACATCAATGATAATGTCCAAGGACTGTCTTTATTCATAAACACATAGGAAATATCATCATACATGATTGCCTCTAGGGCATATCTCCAACAGTCTCCCACTTGCACTAGAGTCAATCAAATAGACATCGAATGCCCATAGCTCTAACATGCCCCTCATGCTTGGGTTGTGGAAGCGGCTTAGTCAACGGATCTGCAATATTTGCATCCGTATGAATCTTGCATAAATTAGTATCACCTTTCGCTATGAGCTTTCGTATCAGGTGATACTTTCGGTCTATGTGCCTGGTCTTGTGGTGTTGTCTCGGCTCCTTGGCATGTGCGATGGTGATACGTCCATTTTGCATCATGCTTTTATATTGATATTTATAGCATTATGGGCTTGTATTACACATTATGATACAATACTTATGCCTTTTCTCTCTTATTTTACAAGGTTTACATGAAGACGGAGAATGCCGGCAGCTGGAATTCTGGACTGGAAAAGGAGCAAATATGAGAGACCTATTCTGCACAACTCCAAAAGTCCTGAAAAGTTACGGAGAATTATTTTGGAATATATAAAAAATATTGGGCGAAAGAAATACTAGATGGGACCCATCAGGAGGCCACAAGCCTGGGGGGCGCGCCCTACCCCCCAGGGCGCACCCCTGTGGCCTGTGGGCCCCCTGGCGGCCCTCCGGTGCCCATCTTCTGCTATATGGAGGGTTTTGACCTAGAAAAAATCATAAGAGAGCTTTCGGGATGAAACGCCGCCGTCTCGAGGCGGAACTTGGGCAGAACCAATCTAGGGCTCCGGCGGAGCTGTTCTGCCGGGGAAACTTCCCTCCCGGAGGGGGAAATCGAAGCCATCGTCATCACCAGCAATCCTCTCATCGAGAGGGGGTCAATCTCCATCAACATCTTCACCAGCACCGTCTCCTCTCCAAACCCTAGTTCATCTCTTGTATCCGATCTTTGTCTGAAAACCTCAGATTGGTACCTGTGGGTTGCTAGTAGTGTTAATTACTCCTTGTAGTTGATGCTAGTTGGTTTACTTGGTGGAAGATCATATGTTCAGATCCTTAATGATAATTAATACTCCTATGATTATGAATATGAATATGCTTTGTGATTAGTTACGTTTGTTCCTGAGGACACGGGATAAGTCTTGTTATAAGTAATCATGTGAATTTGGTATTCATTTGATATTTTTATGAGATGTATGTTGTCCCTCCTCTAGTGGTGTTATGTGAACGTCGACTACATGACACTTCACCATTATTTGGGCCTAGGGGAAGGCATTGGGAAGTAATAAGTAGGTGATGGGTTGCTAGAGTGACAAAAGCTTAAACCCTAGTTTATGCGTTGCTTCGTAAGGGGCTGATTTGGATCCATATGTTTCATGCTATGGTTAGATTTATCTTAATTCTTCTTTCGTAGTTGCGGATGCTTGCGAGAGAGGTTAATCATAAGTGGGAGCCTTGTCCAAGTAAGGGCAGCACGCAAGCACCGGTCCACCCACATATCAAATTATCAAAGTAACGAACGCGAATCATATGAGCATGATGAAAACTAGCTTGACAGAAATTCCCATGTGTCCTCGGGAGCGCTTTGCTTTATATAAGAGTTTGTCCAGGCCTGTCCTTTGCTACAAAAAGGATTGGGCCACCTTGCTGCACCTTTGCTACATTTATTACTTGCTACCCGTTACGAATTATCTTATCACAAAACTATCTGTTACCGATAATTTCAGTGCTTGCAGAGAATACCTTAGTGAAAACCACTTGTCATTTCCTTCTGCTCCTTGTTGGGTTTGACACTCTTACTTATCGAAAGGACTACGATAGATCCCCTATACTTGTGGGTCATCAAGACTCTTTTATGGCACCGTTGCCGGGGAGTGAAGCGCCTTTGGTGAGTGGAATTTGGTAAGGAAAAATTTATATAGTGTGCTGAAATTTACTGTCACTTGTTACTATAAAAAATAATCCTTTCAGGGGCTTGTTCGGGGTATCTTCACCTCGACCGGAAGCACAAAGAGTTGCTAATCAACCTACTGAACCTACTGAAAATATTTATTATGAAATTCCTTCGGGTATGATAGATAAACTGCTAGCTAATCCTTATGTAGGAGATGGAACACTACATCCTGATTTGAATCTAATCTATGTGGATGAAGTTTGTGGATTATTTAAGCTTGCAGGTTTGCCCGAGGATGATGTCAAGAAGAAGGTCTTTCCTGTATCTTTGAAGGAGAAGGCATTGACATGGTATAGGCTATGTGATGATATTGGATCATGGAACTACAACCGATTGAAATTGGAATTTCATCAGAAGTTTTATCCTATGCATCTGGTTCATTGTGGTCGGAATTATATTTATAATTTTTGGCCTCGTGAAGGAGAAAGTATTGCTCAAGCTTGGGGGAGGCTTAAGTCAATGTTATATTCATGCCCCAATCATGAGCTCTCAAGAGAAATTATTATTCAGAATTTTTATGCTCGGCTTTCTCGTAATGATCAATCCATGCTCGATACTTCTTGTACTGGTTCCTTTATGAAGAAAGATATTGAATTCAAATGGGATTTATTGGAAAGAATTAAACGCAACTCTGAAGATTGGCAACTCAAGAAGGTAAGGAGTCAGGTATAAACCTTAAGTTTGATTGTGTTAAATCCTTTATAGACACCGATGCTTTTCGTGAATTTAGCACTAAATATGGACTTGACTCTGAGATAGTAGCTTCTTTCTGTGAATCGTTTGCTACTCATGTTGATCTCCCTAAGGAGAAGTGGTTTAAATATCATCCTCCCATTGAAGTGAAAGTAGTTGAACCTATTAAAGTTGAAGAAGAAACTATTACTTATAATATTGATCCTGTTATTCCTGCTGCTTATATTGAGAAACCACCTTTCCCTTTTTGAATAAAGGAACATGCTAAAGCTTCAACTGTGGTTCATAAGAGTTAAACTAGAACACCTACACCCCCTGAACAAATTAAAGTTGAACCTAGTATTTCCATGGTCAAAGATCTCTTGGTCGATAATATAGATGGGCATGTTATTCATTTCTGTGATGAAGCTGCTAGAATTGCTAGACCTGATACTAAAGATAAACATAGACCTATAGTTGGCATGCCTGTTGTTTCTGTTAAAATAGGAGATCATTGTTATCATGGCTTATGTGATGTGGGTGCTAGTGTGAGTGCAATTCCCTTTACCTTATATCAAGAAATTATGAATGATATTGCACTAGCTGAATTAGAAGAAATTGATGTTACCATTAAGCTTGCTAATAGAGATAGTATAGCACCAGTTGGGATTGTTAGAGATGTTGAAGTCTTGTGTGGGAAAATAAAATATCCTACTGATTTTTGTCCCATTATTTTTGTCCCATTATTTTTGTTCTTGGTTCCCCGCAAGATGATTTTTGTCCCATTATTTTTGGTAGGCCTTTCTTGAATACTGTTAATGCTAAGATAGATTGTGAGAAAGAAACTGTTACTGTAAGTTTTGGGGATGTGTCCCATGAGTTTAATTTCTCTAAATTTCATAGACAACCCCATGATAAAGAATTGCCTAGTAAGGATGAAATTATTGGTCTTGCTTCTATTGCTGTGCCTCCTACTGATCCCTTAGAACTATATTTGCTAGACCATGAAAACAATATGCATATGAATGAAAGGAATGAAATAGATAGGATTTTCTTTGATCAGTCTCCTATTTTGAAACACAACTTGCCCGTTGAGATTCTTGGGGATCCTCCTCCACCCAAGGGTGATCCCGTGTTAGAGCTTAAACAATTACCGGATACTCTGAAATATGCTTATCTTGATGAAAAGAAGATACATCCTGTTATTATTAGTGCTAACCTTTCAGAGCATGAAGAAAAGAGATTATTGAAAACTCTAAAGAAGCACCGTGCTGCTATTGGATATACTCTTGATGATCTTAAGGGCATTAGTCCCACTCTATGTCAGCATAAAAATTAATATGGAGCCTGATGCTAAACCAGTTGTTGATCACCAACGACGGTTAAATCCTAAAATGAAAGAAGTGGTAAGAAATGAAATATTAAAGCTTCTGGATGCAGGTATAATTTATCCTATTGCTGATAGTAGATGGGTTAGTCCCGTTCATTGTGTCCCTAAGAAGGGAGGTATTATCGTTCTTCCTAATGATAAAAATGAATTGATCCCGCAAAGAATTGTTACAGGATATAGAATGGTAATTGATTTTAGGAAATTAAATAAAGATACTAGGAAAGACCATTACCCTTTACCTTTTATTGATCAAATGCTAGAAAGACTATCCAAACACACACACTTTTGCTTTCTAGATGGTTATTCTGGTTTTTCTCAAATACCTGTGTCAAAAGAGGACCAAGAGAAGACCACTTTTACTTTTCCTTTCGGTACCTTTGCTTATAGACGTATGCCTTTTGGTTTATGCAATGCACCTGGTACCTTTCAAAGATGTATGACTGCTATATTCTCTGACTTTTGTGAAAAGATTGTTGAGGTTTTCATGGATGATTTTTCCGTCTACGGAACTTCTTTTGATGATTGCTTGAGCTACCTTGATCGAGTTTTGCAGAGATGTGAAGAAACTAATCTTGTCTTGAATTGGGAGAAGTGCCACTTTATGGTTAATGAGGGCATTGTCTTGGGACACAAAATCTCCGAAAGAGGTATTGAGGTGGATAAAGCTAAAGCTGATGCTATTGAAAAAATGCCGTGTCCCACGGATATCAAAGGTATAAGAAGCTTCCTTGGTCATGCTGGTTTCTATAGGAGATTTATTAAAGACTTCTCTAAAATTTCTAGGCCTCTCACTAATCTCTTGCAAAAACATGTTCCATTCGTTTTTGATGATGATTGTGTAGAAGCATTTGGAATTCTTAAGAAAGCCTTGATTTCTGCACATGTTGTTCAACCACCTGATTGGAACCTACCCTTTGAAATTATGTGTGATGCTAGTGATTATGCCGTTGGTGCTGTTCTAGGACAAAGAGTTGATAAGAAATTAAATGTTATCCATTATGCTAGTAAAACTCTAGGCAGTGCTCAAAGAAACTATGCTACCTCTGAAAAGGAATTTTTAGCAGTTGTGTTTGCTTGTGATAAGTTCAGACCTTATATTGTTGATTCCAAAGTAACTGTTCGCACTGATCATGCTGCTATTAAATATCTTATGGAAAAGAAAGATGCCAAACCTAGACTTATTAGATGGGTTCTTCTGCTACAAGAATTTGATTTGCATATTATTGATAGAAAGGGAGTTGAGAACCCCGTAGCAGACAACTTGTCTAGGTTAGAAAATGTTCTTAATGACCCACTACCTATTGATGATAGCTTTCCTGATGAACAATTAGCTGTCATAAATGCTTCACCTAATGCTCCATGGTATGCTGATTATGCTAATTACATTGTTGCTAAATTTATACTGTCTAGTTTCACATACCAACAAAAGAAAAAGTTCTTCTATGATTTAAGACATTACTTTTGGGATGATCCACACCTTTATAAAGAAGGAGTAGATGGTGTTATTAGACGTCGTGTACCTGAGCATGAACAAGAATAGATCCTACACAAGTGTCACACCGAGGCCTATGGAGGACACCACGCTGGAGATAGAACTGCACACAACGTATTACAATCTAGTTTTTATTGGCCTACTCTCTTCAAGGATGCTCGTAAGTTTGTCTTGTCTTGTGATGAATGTCAAAGAATTGGTAATATTAGTAGACGTCATGAAATGCCTATGAATTACTCACTTGTTATTGAACCATTTGATGTTTGGGGTTTTGATTATATGGGACCTTTTCCAAAGTCCAACGGGTATACTCATATTCTAGTTGTTGTTGATTATGTTACTAAGTGGGTAGAAGCTATTCCAACTAGTAGTGCTGATCAATACACTTCTATTAAAATGCTTACAGAAGTTATTTTCCCTAGATTTGGAGTCCCTAGATATTTAATGACTGATGGTGGTTCACACTTTATTCATGGTGCTTTCCGTAAATTGCTTGCTAAGTATGATGTTAATCATAGAATTGCATCTCCATATCATCCTCAGTCTAGTGGTCAAGTAGAATTAAGCAATAGAGAAATTAAATTGATCTTGCAAAATACTGTTAATAGATCTAGAAAGAATTGGTCTAAGAAACTTGATGATGCATTATGGGCTTATAGAACTACTTACAAAAACCCTTTGGGTATGTCTCCGTATAAAATGGTTTATGGTAAAGCATGTCACTTACCTCTTGAACTAGAACATAAAGCTTATTGGGCAATTAAAGAGCTCAACTATGATTTCAAACTTGCTGGTGAGAAGACGTTATTTGACATTAGCTCACTTGATGAATGGAGAACCCAGGCCTATGAGAATGCCAAGTTGTTTAAAGAAAAGGTTAAGAGATGGCATGATAAAAGGATACAAAAGCATGAATTCAATGTAGGTGACCATGCTAGACAATTCTCGTTTAAGATTTTTTGCAGGAAAACTTCTCTCTAAATGGGAAGGGCCTTATATTGTCGAGGAAGTATATCGTTCCGGTGCCATCAAGATCAACAACGCTGAAGGCACTAACCCAAAGGTGGTAAACGGGCAAACAATCAAACATTATATCTCAGGTACTCCCATAAATGTTGAAACCAATATTATCAATACCATAACTCTGGAGGAGTACATTAGGAGACCTACCAGAACGTTTCAGACTCCGAAAAGGAATAGGTATGTGGTACGGTAAGCAAACCGACTCCAAAACTTTTCCAATAGCAATATTTCTCTGTTTTGGAATATTTAATAAATTAGGAAAATTTAAAGTAGCCCGAAAAGTGCACGAGGAGGCGACAAGCCAGGGGGCACACCCTACCCCCTGGGCGCGCCCCTGTGGCTTGTGGCCACCCCGTGTACCATCCGGACTCCGTTTTCTTGTGGTACACTCCTTTAGGTCGGTAAAAATTCATTATATAATCTCCCGAAGGTTTTGACCTTTGTATCACAACAATATCTCCTGTTTTTGTTTCAAGATGTTTCCCGAACAGATTTAGATCGCCATGACATCCCCAAGTGCTTCGAAGGACAAGTTCTTCGAGAAGGTCATCAACCCTTACCTTGCGGAGGTGTTGCGACACCCTCAAACCATTGAGATGCGTGAGGGGGTGCTGCACATCCGTGATGTTGAGGGGCCAAAGAAGACCGGAAGCGTGGAGACAAGGCTCGAAGCAATGGATCAGCAATTCTTCAAGTGCCAAGGGATGGTGGAACGTGGACTCGATGCCAATCACATGATGATCGCGGAGTTTACCCATAAGCACAAGCTGGACGCCAAGGACATCGGGGAGGACATCTTCAAGATTTACGAGAAAACCGATCATCTCCAAGCCCAGATCTATGACCTGCAAAACCAAAACTGTGAGTATGAATACAGATTTAGGAAAATGAGTTTGGCTGCAGATTTGAGGATCCCCGAGACTCGTTCATCTTTTTACGATGGTGAGCCTATGCCTTGGAAGACGGAGGACAAGCCTCCAACCTCATCAACAACTCCAACATCACCACCTCCGAAGAAAGACAACTAAACACATGGGTACGGGCACTCCCCTTGGCTTGTGCCAAGCTTGGGGGAGGTGCCCCGGTATCGTATCACCATCACATCTTTTACTTTTATCGTTTTTCTCTGTTCGATCCTTTTGGTTATATCTTGATCTAGTAGAATAAAGTTTTTAGTGTGATCTAGCTTTGAGTTTTTCTTTATGTTTCCCCTATGTAATCGAGTCCGAGAGTTATATAATAAAAAGTAGTTTTGAGTTGAGGGTTTTGCTTGCTTGCTGTGATCTTGAGAAAAAGAAATAAAAATAAGAATAGAATAAAAGCAAAGAGTATATATGATGATCTTATCGGGAGTGATGACTGCACATATAAGAAGTATGTCGATTGAAATTTGTTGTGAGTTGACAAACATAGCGATTGGTCATTGTTGCAATTAAAAGGAAGTAATAAAGAAAGAGAGGTTCACATATAAATATATTATCTTGGACATCTTTTATGATTGTGAGCACTCATTAAAATATTATATGCTAACAAGTTGATGTTGGACAAGGAAGACAACATAATGGGTTATGTTTACTTATTTCCGAATAGAAGTTATATGGTTATAGATCCCTTAACATGTGACTCTTGCTTCCACCCCATATCAGCCAAAACTTCCACACCAAGTAGAGATACTACTTGTGCATCCAAACACCCTCAACCCAGTTTTGCCATGAGAGTCCACCATACCTACCTATGGATTGAGTAAGATCCTTCAAGTAAGTTGTCATCGGTGCAAGCAATAAAAAATTGCTCTCTAAATATGTATGATCTATTAGTGTGAGGAAAATAAACTTTATACGAACCTGTGATATGGAAGAAATAAAAGCGACAGACTGCATAATAAAGTTCTATATCACAAGCGGCAATATAAAGTGACGTTCTTTTGCATTAAGAGATTGCGCATCCAACTATAAAAGCGCATGACAACCTCTGCTTCCCTCTGCGAAGGGCCTATCTGTTACTTTTACTTTCTAGTACTTACCTTTATGCAAGAGTCATGGTGATCTTCACCAGTTCCTATATTTCGCCTTTCTCTCTTGGCAAGCGTCATGTGTTGGGGAATGATCTAGACACATATATCCACTAGGATGTCGGTGATCATGAGTTATTTCTGTTGACATTACCCTTGAGGTAAATAGTTGGGAGGCAAAACTATAAGCCCCTATCTTTCTCTGTGTCCAATTGAAGATTTGACCTCATAAGTACCGTGTGAGTGTTAGCAATTATGAAAGACTAAAAGATGATTGAGTATCTGGATTTGCTTTACAAGCTCTTATATTGACTCTTTCCGATGTTATGATAAATTGCAATTGCTTCAATGACTGAGATCATAGTTTGTTGGTTCTCGATAGAGTTCTTGATTCATACTTTACCTTGTGAATGAATTGTTACTCTAGTATAAGAAATTATATATCAATAAGTATTGCTGTTCTTAAGATGATCATGATGCTCTCATGTCCGTATTTTATTTTATCGACACCTCCATCTCTAAACATGTGGACATATTTATCGATCTCGGCTTTCGCTTGAGGACAAGCGAGGTCTAAGCTTGGGGGATTTGATACGTCCATTTTGCATCATGCTTTTATATTGATATTTATTGCATTATGGGCTGTTATTACACATTATGGTACAATACTTATGCCTTTTCTCTCTTATTTTACAAGTATTACATGAAGAGGGAGAATGCCGGCAGCTGGAATTCTGGACTGGAAAAGGAGCAAATATGAGAGACCTATTCTGCACAACTCCAAAAGTCCTGAAAAGTTACGGAGAATTATTTTGGAATATATAAAAAATATTGGGTGAAAGAAATACCAGAGGGGACCCACCAGGAAGCCACAAGCCTGGGGGCGCGCCCTACCCCCCAGGGCGCACCCCTGTGGCCTGTGGGCCCCCTGGCGGCCCTCCGGTGCCCATCTTCTGCTATATGGAGGGTTTTGCCCTGGAAAAAATCATAAGAGAGCTTTTGGGACGAAGCGCCGCCGTCTCGAGGCGGAACTTGGGCAGAACCAATCTAGGGCTCCGGCGAAGCTGTTCTGCAGGGGAAACTTCCCTCCCGGAGGGGGAAATCGAAGCCATCATCATCACTAGCGATCCTCTCATCGAGAGGGGGTCAATCTCCATCAACATCTTCACTAGCGCCATCTCCTCTCCAAACTCTAGTTCATCTCTTGTATCCGATCTTTGTCTCAAAACCTCAGATTGGTACCTGTGGGTTGCTAGTAGTGTTGATTACTCCTTGTAGTTGATGCTAGTTGGTTTACTTGGTGGAAGATCATATGTTCAGATCCTTAATGATAATTAATACTCCTCTGATTATGAATATGAATATGCTTTGTGAGTAGTTATGTTTGTTCCTGAGGACATGGGATAAGTCTTGTTATAAGTAATCGTGTGAATTTGGTATTCGTTCGATATTTTGATGAGATGTATGTTCTCCCTCCTCTAGTGGTGTTATGTGAACGTCGACTACATGACACTTCACCATTATTTGGGCCTAGGGGAAGGCATTGGGAAGTAATAAGTAGATGATGGGTTGCTAGAGTGATAGCAGCTTAAACCCTAGTTTATGCGTTGCTTCGTAAGGGGCTGATTTGGATCCATATGTTTCATGATATGGTTTGATTTATCTTAATTCTTCTTTCATAGTTGTGGATGCTTGCGAGAGAGTTTAATCATAAGTGGGAGGCTTGTCCAAGTAAGGGCAGCACCCAAGCACCGGTCCACCCACATATCAAATTATCAAAGTAACGAACGTGACTCATATGAGCATGATGAAAACTAGCTTGACAGAAATTCCCATGTGTCCTCGGGAGCGCTTTGCTTTATATAAGAGTTTGTCCAGGCTTGTCCTTTGCTACAAAAATGATTGGGCCACCTTGCTGCACCTTTGCTACATTTATTACTTGCTACCCGTTACGAATTATCTTATCACAAAACTATCTGTTACCGATAATTTCAGTGCTTGCAGAGAATACCTTACTGAAAACCACTTGTCATTTCCTTCTGCTTCTCGTTGGGTTCGACACTCTTACTTATCGAAAGGACTACGATAGATCCCCTATACTTGTGGGTCATCAGATGGCACCTGAATTATCGCTATAAAGGTCCAACGGTTTTCACCAGCCCGGGAACACAACAACATCTTCCAGGAACTTCCGAATCCAAACACCTTCCTTTGCGGCTTCACAAGCCGCAATGTATTCGGCCTCTGTTGTGGAGTCGGCCACCGTTTCTTGCTTGGAACTTATCCAGCTCACTGCTCCTCCATTCATGACATACACGAATCCAGTTTGCGATTGACAAGCATCCCTGTCGGTTTGGAAACTAGCATCAGCGTAACCCTTTACGCAGAGCTCCTCCTCACCTCCATAAACTAGGAACATCTCCTTAGTCCTTTTCAGGTACTTCAGGATAGCTTTCACCACTGCCCAGTGACTCTCACCTGGGTTAGCCTGGTATCTGCTTGTTAAGCTTATTGCAAAGGCAACATCAAGCCGTGTACATAGCATGGCATACATGAGGGATCCTATTGCCGAAGCATATGGAATCCTACTCATCTGGTTTCGCTCATCAGAAGTCTTAGGACTCTGAGTCTTGCTTAGCCTTATACCATGTGAGACGGGCAAGAACCCTTTCTTGGCCTCACTCATGTTGAACCTCTTCAACACTTTATATATGTACGTGCTCTGGCTCAAGCCAAGCAGACTCCTTGATCTATCTCTATAGATCTTGATGCCTAGAATGTACACTGCCTCTCCAAGGTCTTTCATCGAAAACTTGCCATTCAATAATTCCTTGACCGAGTTCAGCATCGAAACATCATTTCCGATTAGCAGTATGTCATCCACATACAAGATCAAAAATACTACCGAGCTCCCACTAGACTTCTTGTATAAACAATAGTCCTCTTCGTTCTTGATGAAACCAAGGTCAACGATGACTTCATCAAAACGAATATTCCAACTCCGAGCTGCTTGCCTCAATCCATAAATGGATCTCTTGAGCTTGCATATTTTACCAGCGTTATTTGGATCGACAAAACCTTCAGGTTGTATCATGTATACATCCTCCTTTAAATTCCCATGAAGGAAAGCCGTTTTGACATCCATCTGCCATATCTCATAATCGAAATATGCAGCTATAGCTAGTATGATCCTCACCGACTTTAGCATCGCTACCGGCGAGTAGGTCTCGTCGTAGTCAATTCCTTGAACTTGTCCATAACCTTTAGCAACAAGCCGAGCTTTGTGGATTTGAACATTTCCATCCACATCGGTTTTCTTCTTAAAGACCCATTTGCAACCAATGGCTATTACGACAGGCGGCGGATCAACCAAGTCCCAGACTTGATTATCATCCATGGACTTTAACTCGGATCTCATGGCCTCCAGCCATGCCTCGGAATCTGGGCTCACCATCGCTTCCGCATACGTGGCCGGCTCGTCACTTTCTAGCAACAACACATCGCGCACTCTGCGCAATCTTTCCGACCTCCGTGGCTCCGGTGCCGATTCCACTACGGGTTCCCTGACCAACTCCGGTATGGTCTCATCACCAGCCGAGTTGTCCCCGAGTGGCTCTTGAATTTCTTCGAGTCGCACCGTTCTCCCACTAGCTTCCCGACTGAGAAACTCTTTCTCTAGGAAAACCCCGTTCCGTGTAACAAACACTATGTTCTCTTCTCGGTTGTAGAAGCTGTATCCCAAGGTATCCCTCGGATATCCCACGAATATGCATTTATCTAACTTGGGTGTAAGTTTGTCCGACATGAGTCACTTGACAAATGCTTCACAACCCCAAATCTTTAGAAAAGACAAACTAGGACTCTTCCCATTCCACATCTCATGTGGTGTCTTGTCTACGGATTTTGATGGTACCTTGTTAAGTGTGAAAGCCGCAGTTTCTAGAACATATCCCCAGAATGACAAGGGTAAATCGGATTTGCTCATCATCGATCGGACCATGTCCAACAACGTTCGATTTCTCCGTTCTGACACGTTGTTTCTCTGCGGCGTACCCAGAGGCATGAGCTGAGGTACTATACCTCGGCTTTTCAGATGATCATCAAACTCCTGGCTCATGTACTCACCTCCACGATCCGATCACAGAAGCTTTATCGTCTTGCCGAGCTGATTTTCAACCTCGTTCTGAAACTCTTTGAACTTTTCAAAAGTTTCCGACTTGTGCCTCATCAAATAGATATATCCATATCTACTCAATTCGTCGGTAAAAGTCACGAAGTACTGATAGACACCTCTGGCCGTTGTGCTCATTGGACAACACACATCACTGTGTATAAGCTCCAACAGCTCGGACGCCCTCTCGCAACTCTTTGCAAAAGGAGACTTAGTCATCTTGCTAGCAAGCATGATTCGCATGTCTCGAATGACCCGAAATCGGACGAAGTTAGGAGTCCATCATCATGGAGCTTCTTCATGCATTTCAGACTAATGTGCCCAAGCCGGCAATGCCAGAAGTATGTCGGATTTATCTCATTAGGCTTATGCCTCTTGACATTCACGTTATAGACTGGTTCTGTTTCTAGATTCAAAATAAATAGCCCATCTACAATGGGTGCATAGCCGTGGAACATTCCATTCAAATAAAGTGAACAACCATTGTCCTTTAAACTGAATTCATAACCCTGCCTCATCAAGCATGAGGCAGAAATAATGTTCCGACTGTGCGGGTATGTAATAACAATTATTCAATTCCAAAATAAATCCAGAAGGAAGCTGAAGCTGCATCGTGCCGACCTCCAACGCAGCAACTCTTGCTTTGTTGCCGACCCTGATGTCAATCTCCCCTTGTGGCACACGCCTAGTTCTTATCAGCCCCTGCATCGAGTTGCAAATATGAACAACCGATCCGGTATCAAATACCCAAGAGCTACTAGGTATGTCAAGAAGGTAAATGTCTATAACATATGTAACAAGTGTACCTTTGCCTGATGAAGCATTTCCGGCCTTCTTGCCATGCTCAGCAAGCCACTTGCTACAGTTCCTCTTCGAGTGACCAGTTTCCTTGCAACGAAAGCACACGGTCTTTGAGTCTGGTTCCGGCTTCGGCGCAGCGGCGGAGACAACCTTCCCCGTGCCCTTTGCCTTACCCTTTTTCTTGGACCAACTCTTCTTGAACTTAGCCGAGTTCTGCACCATCAACACTTGATGTGTGTCTTTCTTAATATCTTGCTCTGCCACCTTAAGCAGCCCATGCAATTCAGTGAGCTTCTTATCCATGCCATGCATATGATAGTTCGAGACGAACGTCCCATAGCTAGGTGGAAGAGAACCCAGAATTGCATCCGTGGACAGCTCGTCCCCAAGTGGGAAGCCTAACCGATCCAAAGCTTGCATGTACCTGATCATCTTGATCACATGCGGGCTCAGTGGATCGCCCTCCTTCAGCTTACAATCCGTCAAGGATTGCCAGACGTTGAACCTTTCGGTCCTAGCCTGCACCTGAAACATGCTCTTGAGACTCTCGATCATATCGAAAGCGTCAACATTTTTGAAATGCTGTTGCAAATCGGGCTCCATACAAGCTAGCATGAGGCAGCTGATCTCGTTTGATTCATCAACGAGTTTCTGATGGGCATTCTTGGTTGTGGCACTAGCATTCTCGGCAGGTTCCTCTGGAAGTGGATCCTCTAGAACATGTTCCTTTTTATCATGCTTGAGAACAATTCTCAGATTTCTATACCAGGTGGTAAAGTTTGTTCCATTCAGTTTATCCTTTTCCAGAATTGATTTCAATGCAAAGTTGGGTTGAGCAAGTGGTGCCATTGATCTACAACAGAAAATATGCAATCACTAAGCAATGTGTTTATGTAGAGTAATTCAAGCCTTAAACAGAACTACTCCCACTGAAGTCAGCATCCCTCCACAAACTCTCAGTGATTCAGGACCCGTCTAGCGCGAGCGACTAGTGAGCTTTAGCATCACTGCTAGCCAACTTGCCTATTCGGTAAGCAACTCCTTGCTAATCGTATCTCTATACGACTCCTACCGGTCGGGTAGGTATCTTATACCCCAGCTCACAACCTTCTTTGGCACAAGGCCCAAAACCGTTTTGATAGCCTTGTCAAGTTAACCTGATGCAGTGCATGTCCGTGTCCGACACGAACCCTCCAGTTCAAGGACACCTAGTAGCACCTCAATTTCATGAGCCCACCACTAGACGTACTTGACGTGCGGAGGTGCAACATCCGGAATGGCAATGTGCTTGATATTAACGAGGGATCTTTCTACCATCCTAACATGCATAGAAACAAGAAGCAATATCAATAACATATAAACATAAATATGTGAAATAGTATGGCTCCTTCATGGATGTCCTTCCAGGCCGGCTCCAACTCCGATGACCAGGGTGGAACTCCATCTTGTTCGTCACACCGGGATGCCAAAGCCTCGAACTTGATCTCTGTTCTCTAACTACTACAACTAGTAATGAATTTACAAAGAATCACAAGTCGACACACAGGTCGTTATACAATATAATGACAACACTTTGGCTCCTACCGGCTGAAAATCATGACATGCTGGTCATGTTAAATTACACGCATGCACATATCAATCAAGAACGACGACAGATCTCATCTGCTGCCTCCACATATCAAATATGC
Organism: Elymus sibiricus; assembly: GCA_039707655.1. NCBI lineage: Eukaryota > Viridiplantae > Streptophyta > Magnoliopsida > Poales > Poaceae > Elymus > Elymus sibiricus. Next base: position 142,197,285 of record CM077665.1, on the reverse strand, counting down.
ATCTGATCTGAAACCAAAACCTATAGCAGAGGCTCTGATACCACTATTGGGTTCTACCGTAGGTGCATTGCATGCGAATTAAAATTTTCCTACGTGCAGAACATCCAAGAACTTGCAACGGAGATGGATCACAGATCGTTACCACTAGACGCGCAGTGCCGTGCAGCGGAAGTAGAGTTGGGGTAGCGCGTTCGCGTGGTCCGTCTCCTCCTCGTCCGATCTCCCTCGAACAGCTAGTCCGATCTCCCTCAAACTGGCGGTCGCCGGATCCTACGTACAGGTTAACCGGAGCGGCGCAAGTGCACCGCCTCTAATGGTATCCGCGTGTGCAGGAGGAACACGGTGCGGCGGACTGCTAGGTCCGATCACACAGTCAGCGGCGGTGGGTGGAGGTGGCTAGTTGCAACACATGTAAAGCCCTAATGATGGTGCCAAAGCGATCAACCGGATGGGTGTGCCGCACCTCGACTATATATAGGCATCCGGCGCGGGCTCAACTCTTGGGCCTCGCACGGATCCTAAAGCCCAGATGTTCCTTCCCTTAAGCGCGCGACCCCTTAGGTTCTCGTTCACTTGGTCGTGAGTCTGATCACATCCGACTCGGCTAGTCGGTAGCGGCCTCTAGCAAAGCGTGCCGACTCCAAGTGTCGGATGAAGCTGGTTAGGTGAACCTGTATATCACACTTCTGTTCCCTTTGCCACACGATATATGTTATCGGGCTCAAGGCGAGTCTGTCATCCTTGTGCTAGCCCGACCTCTTTCTCGTTCCAGTGATACCGACCACAAACTGGATTATCTCATAATCCTTGTCGCATGGCCATGCTTATCTTGATCGTATCACACGAGGGGCCCAGAGCATATCTCTCCTAACCGGAGGGGCAAATCCCATCTTGCTCGACCATGTCTCGCAGCATGGCTCTGGACAAGCCCGAAACCTACCTTTGTAACTACCCAGTCACGGAGTAGCGTTTGGTCGGCCCAAAGCAAGTCTGTCACCATCCCGAGTACATGCGCCAGCTCAGGTTTTAGGACATAGAACGTATGTTGTACTAGAGACTCACAGATGACCTATCGCCGCATATCATAGTTGGGTCTATCCAACTCAGATCTTATCTCGACTCGGATCCGACTACGTCGAATCCGATTAGATCTCTCTGAGTCCATATTATCCGGCTAGCATCCAATGCTACATGGTCAGTGAGACCGAACCATCCACCGTGTCATATGCTAGTCTAACTGGCTGAGCGTCCACACAACTCTTTCGACTAGGGACCATTTAGGACAGTCATCATAAAATGTATAGTCTCACAAACAAGTCACGTACTTGTTAATACACATCAATGATAATGTCCAAGGACTATCTTTATTCATAAACACATAGGAAATATCATCATACATGATTGCCTCTAGGGCATATCTCCAACACATGGAACATTGCTCACCTTCGGCCTTATTATAATTAGAGACATTGGCTCCTTACCTATGTATCTCCCCCAATTTTTGTACATACCTTCTTATGTTTAAATACAATAAAGCCGGCACCCCCGAAATTCGGGGTCTCTGTCGTTTCAGCCTACACATTGAGATTGAGTCTTTATTCTCTGAAACATGAGTCGCCCAAGAGGACGAGCCGCCATGATGCGACCGTTCACAGATGAGCGCCCTGCCTTATTGATGGGACATTTCAAGTCGCCCAAGAGGGCGAGTCGCCACGATGCGGCCGCTCAAACATGACTGCCCCTATTTAAGGGTTAAACGATGCCAAAGAGGATCAGCTGCCATGATGCATAGTTCAAACATAGGTATTCTATTATGATCAGTGGAATCAAGCCGGTTTTATCTGGACAACAGATGTTTTCCAGTAGTAGCATTGTCTCCTATAATCCTATGCTAAGCTTTTCCCTGATCATAGGTCACTTGGGGGCTTCCAACTCACTCAGTTTAGCTTTCTCACCCTCTTGATCCAGCAAAAAATAAACGCCACAAAATGGTTGAACCTGCATGTATGTTTGTGCAACTCCGATCAGGTGACCCCGTGTACTCTCGACAAGTCAATCCATTTTGGACCCTGAACTTTTCAAGGTTAAAACATCGAGATGCGTCGCGTGAGAGCCGGCATACAGAAAGCCTAGGATGAACCATGGGTTATCATACCCACTTCACTGAAGCAAGACTTGAGCCTCGAAAGCTAGTCTCCTTGCCGAGTCTCACTGAGTCGGCTTATTAATCACTTCTATCATCATGGGTTAACAGACCCACCTTATTATGGCCAGACTTAAACCTCCAAGTCCAGTCTCCCCGCCGAGTCTCACCGAGCCGGCTTATTAAAAGTCCTATTATGGCAAGTTCAATTATTTTACAAACAAGTGTGGAAAGATTTCAGAAAGGCGGCTTACATTGACTCTCCCATCTTTGGTCAAGTCATAGCAAATTGAGCAAGGTCAGCAGAATTCAGACAAGAGACAAACATGTTCGGTTTACGGTAGGTGATCGATCTTAAAAGCTAAGTGGCGACTTATCCACAAGAATAAATAAGTGCACGTCACAGGCTGGATGGGTCCTAAGCAAAAGAATAAAGGAGGAATGACACTTGATCATTTAAAAATCCCTTGACAACTTGAGACGGGATAAAAAGCTTAAACATGCATGAAGGCACGACACAGGCAATCAGTTTTCAGCTAAGGCTATTACAAGGCTACATGGAGCCCAAAATCTTGGACCAAAGTTTTTCAAAAGTCATTAACATAACCCGGCAGTTAGCTTATCCGGGTTAATTTCATCCGGGTTATCCCCGGGCCGACTTCTCGCCTAAGGCGCCTTCGGGTCATCCCGCGCCGAGTCTTCTGGTTCCTAGATCTGAAGGTTTTCCACATCGTAGTTGCAATTGGTTAAGGCGTGGAATTCAACTTCTTCATGCAAGATGGGGGACAGGTCAACATCAGGGGCAAAGATATGCTTACGACGTCGAGGAGTCATATCCACCGGTTCAAAAGTGGATTGCCGAACTCGCACATTGTTGTCATCATAAGCCGCCTGATATGTCTTCAGATTCGCCTCTACAGCTAGTCGGCTAGCCAATGCTCGACACGCCTTGATGCAACGAGCATAGTCATCTTGTGTGAAATCTGACCTGTCATCTTTCAGCTGCGGAAACCCTCCGACCATCTCTTCCGGGTTAAGCTCTGGTGCATAAGCCAAGGCCCGGCTCAAAGAAGCTATTGCGCCTTTATGGGCGGTTGATCTTTTCAACTCTTCAATCTGCTTGGGAATCGTTGAGAGGTGTCTCAGCACATCTTTGATGAACTTTGCCGGGTCACTTTCACCCATAACATCCCTGATGGTGAAAAGACTTCTAGCATACAACTGCTCAGTTAAAGAATATAGAGCTTTCAGCTTCAATAAGCTGTCGTCTGGGAGATTGCGAGTCCGACGGCCTACAAACAGTTCAAGTGCATGAGTCGCCAGGCGAGTCTTTTTATACGGCCATTTGGACAGAGTTATCATAAGTTAATCAACAATACTTACCAAAGACAGCTTCGGTCATCCGAGCAACGTGTCGTTTAAGGCTGGTCAGTTCTTCAGTAATGGGTTTCAGTTGACCATCAGCGTCTTCTGCACGTTTGATCAAGGCGGCTTTTTCAGCCTTGGAAGATTTCTTGTAGGCCTGAAAATCTGCCTTGGTTTTTTCCAGCTCTTCCGAGGAGATCCGCAGTTTTATGTCAGCTTCAGCTCGGGCGTCTTGTTACAGAGCCAGGTTTTTCCTCAAGTCGGTCAAGCTTGACTCGGCCACATTTAAAGCTTCCTGCACAATAAAATTATCAAGTGGATATTCGCTAATCCTAAGCCGCTAGCAAGGTGCATAATGACACTTGGGGGCTGTGAAGGAATTTATTACAATTCTCAAGCAGATTGCAAGCAATATACCTGACACTTGGGGGCTAATGTATGTCAGTGTTTCCAGCATATAATACAAGAAGACCCGATTCATCTTCAAGAAGATAAGACGGCCCTTGGGGGCTAGAGGTTCTAAACTTTACAAAACAGATGGCTAGTTTTCCTTCCCAAAATTAAAAGACCCGGCTATCTCGAGAGATAAGCCGACCCTTGGGGGCTACAGGTGGAATTCTTTCATATAAGCAAGTTAAGTACTGGCTCAATATTTTCATAATGACCCGGCCCTTGGGGGCTACATGATGATTCATCAAAATTTACATGTTATCAAAGACCCGACTCATCTTCAAGAAGATAAGCCGGCCCTTGGGGGCTATGTAAGGATATATGGAATACAAGACAAAGTTGAGCATACCTCATATATTTTCCTCATCATTCCAACCAGGCTGGCTTCCATGTCCCGGCTTGTGGAGAGGCGGCTCAAGTATCCAGAATGAAATTCTTCAACACTAAGCTTTTCAAGATTGGGAAGATCAAGTTGAGCCTTCTCCTTCTCAGGCAAAGGCGCCTCTTCTTTGGCGGTATGCTTGGTCAGCACAGTGGAAGGAGCAGGAGTTGTGTAACTCGCCCCAGTAATGATAACCTCCTCCTCATGAGAAGCAATATCTTCAGCTGTTTTTAGAGAACTGGGCGGGTTAATATTGGCCTCCGGGTTAGTCTCAATGGTCACAACATCAGCATTCGCCGGCTTAGTATGTTGGAGTGTTTCATCATGGGCACCTTGATGAGTTTCATAGGGCTCAACATGACTTTCAGGAGTAACAAGGTTTGGATTCTCCTGCTCAGGGGCATCAGGATTGGCAGATGACCCTCCTATTTTCCTTTTCTTGGCTTGGGCCCTGTGAACAAAGACAGCATGATAAGACATATGCAGGGATAAAAGTTAATAAGCAGTATTGGATGCAAAGGAAATAGTTACCCTGGATTGATGACAAGGGGTGGCTGTTTTGTAGCGGTTGAGTCGCCTGATGAAGGTGATGACTCCTGATATTTTGAAACAGAAGGATTAAGAGGTTGTTGGATAAGGCCAACTTTTGGAAAAGAAAGGGTTGCATTATAAAACACCTCGTTTGGTCGTTTGTGGGCGGTCGACTTCTCAGGCAAACCTGTTACAAGTTCACCCAAGATGCTACGGGTTTGGCGCCTTGATACATGCAGAGTTTTCTTCAAAATGAAATCGGGATCCAAATAAGCCTCCGGGTGAGACATACGTACTTTCCTAATGACCTGCCTTGGTTTCCATGGAAACAAGAGCTCTGAGTTGGAAGAGACAAAAATTACCTCAACATCTTCGGCCTGGCTCGTTACATCACCATCCTGAGACTGAAGGGGGGTTAGCAAATTCAATAAAAAGATAGTTAAAAAGGTGAAAGTTCTACCTCAGATTGGTCATCAATGGTGTGTGACTCGTCCATAATCGACGGCTCCTCTACAGCCGCCTTGCTCTTTTTCTTGCTTGCGGCGGCTTTAGGTTTCTTTGCTGGAACTTTCTGCTGCCTCCTCTTCCAAAATGAAGAATCCGCCTGCAGTGGCATTGACAAAAATAGCAAGTTTGAAGGATGAGGAATCTTATAAGCAAGGTGAAAGATGTCAAGGATTATCTCCTCAGGAGTTGGGTTATCAGTATAGAAGGGTCTCACACCAATTTTATCGCAAACTTCCTGCTTTTCTCCCAACAACTTCTTCACAATTTTGTTTACATCGCTCATCTCCATGGTGGTGTTGTAGTAGTGTTGCGCATTGTTCAAATCGCAATCGTACTCACACATTAAGGCACCACGGTGACTCAGGGGTAAGATCCGCCAAGACACACAACACCGGGTTAGATCAACTCCGGTTAACCCATTGGCTGTCAAAGCTCTGAGTTTTGGCCACACGAAGGTGAGTTGAGCACGTTCCTCTGGAGAAGCTGAGTCAGGCAAGTCAAAGTTTATCGGCAGACGCTCTGCTCTGTAACCCGACAGAGGATTTTCATCAACAGGGGCTGTGTTCTTACAATAAAACCAAGTCTTGGCCCATTCTTTGGGATGACTAGGTAGGATAGCAGCAGGAAAACCATAGTCCCTTCGCCTTTGAATTGTGACCCCGCCAAGTTCTAAGCTGGGCCCGTCAGCACACTCTGTCTGGCGATTGAGATAAAAGAACTCTCTGAACAAAAGGACAGTAGGCTCCATTCCCATATACACCTCACAAAACACTTGAAACTGGCACAAGTTGGTTATCGAATTGGGAGCTAGGTCTTGAGGGTGAAGGTGGTAAAAGTGCAAGACGTCTCGGAAGAATTTTGACCCGGGAGGGGAAAAGCCCCGTTGAAGATGATCTGTAAAAATCACTACTTCTCCTTCGCCGGGTCGTGGTCGTTCCTCTCCAAGGGCGGCTCGCCAAGCAACTTTTTCTTTAGATGTCAGAAGGCCCAGCTCCACGCAGTCCTGGAGTATACCTTCAGAGACTTGCGAAGGCAACCAATTGCATGAGGTGGGTTTTGTCATGGTGGTTTATTTAAGGGAAGAAAGCTGTAGAGGCATATTTGGCGGGTTATTAAAGGAAAGGGTGGATTGTTTAAATAAGCGGTATAATCAGACAATAATGTTCTGGCGGCTCTAGTTTAAGGCGGCATGACAAGCTACAGCATGTGAGCCGCCTCAATGCAAGCCGCAGTCTAAGGTGAAGCAAGTTACGAATCTGGCGGGTTACCGTCATAATGATGAGCCGAGAAAACGTAAAGGCGACTTAAAACAATCAAAAATTTCTAGATTCTCTGCTAAGTGAGGGACAAACAAGTTTCTACCGAAGCGTCTACAATTACAGATCTACAAAATGGGTCGAAAAGGAAGTTATTTACTAGCCCTAACAACAAGGTATTGCGACAATGGTGACCGAACTTGCAAGTTTCGAAAGGGATCTAAGGAGCATTACACGAGAAATAGAACCACTGTTCCTACCGCGGCATCTATATGGAAAAATTCATCAGGAACATGCATGGGCTTGCAATGGCGATGAACATGCGAAGAACTCTGATGAACTCCCATGAAAGAAGATGAACTAAAGGAGATCTAAGTTAAGAATAAAGGACTTACCTGGTGGTCGCGGTGGCGGCGGAGAGGACCCGCTGCACCCAAATGGAGTTGGAGGACGCCGCGATCCTGGAAGCAATTGGCCGGCGATGGGGAAACAGCAGCGGCGGCGCGATGAACAGTACAAGCTCGTGCAAGAAGAAGAGGCAAAGGAGGCGATATAAAAATGGCTGAGGGGGCCCCTTCTGAGTATTTAAAGGGCAAAAAGTGGAAGCGTGACCGGCAGGTGCTGGAATCGAGGGGACACAATAAATTTTGGAGCCATGGGTGCCTCGATTTTCGGGCCAAATGAATACACATAAATGCCTTTATGATGCCGTCACCAAATCTCTGAATTTCCGGCGGATGACGTCATTGATGGGCGAAGCAAGCAATTACAAAGATCCTCAAGGTATGATAAGCCAGCATTTCATAACCTAGAGAAGACAAAAGGTACGAACTGAAGATAAGCCGCCAAGATTAACGTAAGAGATATTGACATGAATAAATTCAAATCAATCTGGGGCCTAATGTTGGGGATATAACCCCGAGGTATAACCCACCCTGATGGGCCGGGTCATTATTGTGGCGGCTTAAAGTCTATACTCAAGATGGGCTTTGGCGTTCTTAGCCCAGAGACACAAGGCGGTTTACAGAGTAAGCTGGCTGGCGGCCCAAGGCATGAAGATGGCGACTGATGGCCCACAAGGTGGAGAGTCGCCAGAAGTTTCCTTGCTTAGGAGGCAAGGCGAGTTAGAGACATATCGGGTCACGAATCATAGCACGACCCGGACTCTTGTAAACCCAGGGTCTCGACCTGTATATAAAGGCGAGCCCTAGAGGTCAATAGACTTAAGTTACAATCCATCGATAGCTAGGTCAAGCGATTCTGCTACCTTATAATCGATATCATCATCAATATACACAAAGCAGGATGTAGGCTTTTACCTCCATCGAAGGGGCCGAACCTGGGTAAACTCATCTCTCGTTCCCGATCAACCCCTTCGAGTCGCCACATAGCGGCGATGGCCTCACACCTAAGTTCTCCTATGAGGACATCTACCGTGACAAAACCACGACAGCGCCAGCCTGGCCTCGGTCATCATGGCTCATGTCATCGCAGCCTCATGAGGCCGGGTACCTGCATAGAAATCTCCGCTCCTCGAGAGGCAGCCTGGGGAGGCCACTCCTCTAGAGGTCTTGCCGTTGTTCGCCTCACGAGGCCGGGGCTCTCGCGAGGGCCTTGTCTTGGGGGGCTTGCCGCTAGGCCGTACCGGGCCATCGAGGTGGGTCACGCATTGGGCCGCAGGTAGGCAGATCTGGGTACCCCCGATTCCAGAATGCCGACAGTAGCCCCCGGGCCCAAGGCGCGCTCGGGTTGGCCTCGGGGCGAAGCCAAGGAAGGAAGGACAAAGCGTCGTGGACCCCAATCGCCTATGGGCCAGGCTCGATGTGTGGCGCATGATGGGGCGCGGACGCCTCTGCTTCCCCATGTCGCCTCGGCAACCGCCCTGGCTGACAAAGGCTGGCGCGTGCCGCAGGGCCATCATTGCCCAGAATGCGGAGGGACACCGGTTGGCCTCCGATCGACTATAAGTGGGCGAGGGAGACAAAGCCCCTAGCCCGTCTTCATCTTCTTGCCTCCCCACTCCGAGCTGCCGCTTTCATAGCCATGGTGCCAGTGAGGAGGTTCTCTGCCGCCGAGAAAGGGAAGGCCCCCCTAGAAGGACCGGGCTCGCCGCCGCCCAAGAGGGGCCGCGGCCGTCCCCGCAAGTACATCACGACGCTGGCGGTGGTCCCCCGAGGGTGCGGGCGCACTCCCATGAAGGCTGGCGCTACCTCCTGCAGTAGTGGGAAGGCTCCCTCCCGCGCAGGTGGTTGTAGTAGCCGTGGCGGCCGTGGCCAAGGGGGGAAGCTCGCGGCGGCCGCCCGGCCGCTCCGCCCGCGATCCCACTCGGCTGACGCGGCCTAGGAGTTTGTGGTGTGGGCGGAGAGGTCGTTAGTCACCTGGTTCCAGCTCCCGCGCTTCTTCGCGGAGGCGCTGCCGGCCGGAGGGCCTGCTGGCCTATGGCTGCAGGCCGACTGCTACTGCAGCGTGGCCTCGTGGGTGGAGGTCGAGGTCACCCCTGCGGGCTATGTGTTCCTTAACCATGGGTGGCAGACATTTGCCCACACTCGCGGCCTGCAGGGGAGGCGTACCCTCTACTTCAAGTACGATAGGGCGGCAACACTCTTCGTGAAGATCTTCGGGGAAGACGGCAGATGCTTGGGGTGCTGCCCGGAGGGCGACGGCAGCGACAACGACCACCTCTCCGCCGATGACGGCCGTCGCAGCGGCAGCGTCCTCGGCAGTGAACTTGCCCTTGGCGACGGACGCAGCACCTCCGACAGCAGCGACGGCTCCTCCGGGGGAAGCTCGAGTGACAATGACTACGATGAGCCGCCACGTCACCGCGCCCGGGCCAAGGAGGACGTCGAGCCACCACGCCGCCGCGCTTTCGTCAAGGAGGAGGAGGACTCCGACTGAGCGTGGGCGGTGCTGGAGCCAGGCCTCAAGAGTGGCAGTCCTCGGGAGGCCACCTTTTGTTTTTATTTCCTGCATTAAGAACCATGGAGAGCCCTGTGGGGGCATGTAATGAACTATGGCGCTTGCGCCTTTATGTTACTATTTTTGTCTCATATTCTAGGATTTATATTGCTACTAATTGAAAGGTTCCTGCCCGTCGAGATTAGGATAACTTAGCTTGGTGTGCTCGTGGCGGGTTCCTGCGTCGTGAGGACGCACTCCTTCGGAACTTCGATCCTATGCGCGCCTCTCGTTCCCGCAACGATGCAGCTGGGGCACCGAAGAAGCTTAGAGATCTTGCCGGGGGGGCTTCTTCCTTGCGGACCAGACGGCTCCGGAGCCTCGAGAGTTGCCCGCTGCTCGCGAGGCCCCTGGGGGCTCACGAGGATCCAGGGCCTCCGGAGGTGTCTCCACAAGGCATCGCATCCCGCAAAGGCGCCAAAACGCGCTTTACGTAGGGTTCCTCGATAATGAGCCAAACCATGGCTGTTCTTTCCTCGGTCATCATTCTCCTGGCGACCATTTTGGGTTAGAGCCCCCGAGCAAGGGTCGATCATCGCTGGTATGCCTGGTCGCGACGCCCGGCAAGGCCAGGAGATGAGCGCTCCTGAGGCCAGGGGCCGGAGGCAATATGCACCTGTTGGCTCGCTCGAGAGCGTCGCATGAGGATTAGGACGCCAAAGTTTTGGCGAGGTGTGCGCACGGGCAGGCCCGTGGCTGCTGTGACGTGGGCCCTCGAGAGGCTCAAGCGTGCACACCGTGTCCAGCCCCCGCTCGCGGGGCGCAAGAGAGAGAGAGAGAGAGAGAGAGAGAGCTGGCAGGTGCCAAACCTCTTAAAAACGAGACTCAAAATGGGAAATGCTGCAAGGAGAAAAATTCCCACCCCTTTTTCGAATAAAGATGTGAAAACTTCAAACTTCATTCTAGAAAGCGGTAAATTTGGTTACTGAAAGCACATTTGCTCCCTTGGTGGTTTTGGTAATTAATAACAACATAGATATCATTGAACTAATATTTTCACTAAGCCTATTTCAGGAAAGTTCAATGATGGGTTGGCAAAAGGATTGTGGAGAAACCCCTAGATGCAAGGAAATGGATTGGCAAAGCTTCAAGCAAAGAGGACTCTACATTTTACTTTGTGAGAAATCGCTTTGAGTCCATAGGAAAGCCAATACTATCAAAAGGGGGTAAGGTACTGTCGGTGAACAAGATGCTCAAACGTGCACAAGTGATAGTCACCAAAAACACCCACAAACTCTCCCACATATTCTGTCTAAGCCATTCTTGCAAAATCGGTGACACTAACACTCCCACTCGGTCCCACCGATTCCCTGACTCCTGCCAAACCCTAGCACATCAGTGCAACCTATCCCACATCGATGCCACCGAGTTCAGGCTGCCAACTTTCTGTTACCTTGATTCATAAAATTGGTACAACCGAGTTTTTGGATCGGCGTCACCGAGATTTGGAATCTGACCGTTGGACACCTGATCGGTACCACCGAGAATTGTATATCGGTCTCACCGAGATTCAAAAGTTGCTACCTTTGGAGCAACTCGGTACCCCAAGTCTTGTGGGTAAAGTGTGCAACCTCTGCAGAGTGTAAAACTATTCGAATAGCCGTGTCCATGGTCAAGGACAGTTGGATGGTGTTGCTTAAACTACGTCCAGATGTTTTCACAAAACTTGCTGTGTGTGTGACAAAGAGATACTTGAGCTAAGTCGGAAGACTTGATGAAATGATTGAACATGTGATGTTCAAACCCTGCTTATGTTGACATATGTAGCTTGTTCATATGGATGTCTGGAACCTGTTGATGCATGCTTACTTAAGTTACTTGATCATGTCATTGCACTAAAATTAGCTTTCTGCAAAACTTACCTATTAGTGCTATATCATGCTTTGTTGAACCTTGTTTCAAACATGGGTTGCTTGCGAGTACATTCAAAGTACTCATTGGCTTGCCACTGGTTATTTTATTGGCCAGGCATGAAAGACCAGGTTATGATGAAGAGTATCTTGGTGACGAACATGCGAGCTAGGACGCTTCCCAGTCAGAATGCCTGTAGGGTTAAGGCAGATGGCATGGGTTCACGCTATCGTTGAAGATTTCCGCTGCAAGTTTATGAAGACTTGGTCATAAAGGCCATTTTTGAGTACAAACGGTATGTAATGGATGTAAGACTCTTGTTATTCAGTTTCTGTGTGTTCAGTGAGCATTGATCTCTGGGATCACTGTGCACGTACATTCGGTGATCACGACTTATGAGTCGGGGTCCCCACAGAGCTGGTATCAGAGCCATCCTGACTATAGGAAGCCCTTAGTTAGCATGGACGTTAGTTAGGATAAAACTATTTTTCCAGACCCATCAAAATCACTTACAAAACCTCTATATTTCTCACCTCTCCTAAATTTTCAAAGGAAGCAAAGGTTTTTGCCTTAGCATTTCCGCCATCTTTCTCATAACTCACCTCGTCAACTTTCTCAAAAATTTGCAAATGAATGCTACTACCCTTGTGCCCCTGACCACTGGATTCCTTGTAATCCTCGTGGGTAACCCGGAAGAAAGCTGCCTTGCCAGACATTTGCCCACATATCTTGGACACAAGTTGGCGACGCTAGACAATGAGCTACCAACAGAAGATACCTTCTCGAAGGATGAGGATGTCAAGACTTGGATGAAGGTGACACCCTCGACACTGCCCCAGGATGATGCGACCTTGGCCTATGATGACCAGGGCATAAGATATGCAAGATCATTATATGCATTGCTAATAGAGCAATCCTGTCATTACCGATGTCGTGTCGGCAACCACTGGTGGATGAGACCCTCGCCATTTGGTCCGCCTCAATATAGTGAGCAGGAAAACGGTCCTCATCATCCCCCGCTCTTGGTGCCGATGGTATCGTCAACGTGACCGGTAGGACACAACTCTATCATGCCTTCTTAATGTCATTGCATAAAGGATTTCTTACCTAGAACCCTCGACGTTTCAGAAGGGAAGAAGGCATTGTCACGATTACGAAGACAACAGAAGACCCGACAATGACCGTCATGGGGAACCACCTTCCTCATCAACTCACCAGACGTGAAGTTGTCAAGGACTCTTCAGGAACAACTCGGATAGTTTCAACAAACAACAAGAGACTTAGAAACACCTGAAGAAGACTCAGAAGATCGAGCGGACTCCTCTCCAAGACACGAAGCAAGCACGACTACCGAGTCCGAGAACCCCTAGGGTAGGACAGGTCGTGTATCCCCTATGCGAAGTCGAGTCCATATGATGGTTCAGATAGAACCATAATTGTGTGTTGCTTGTTTTTGCTTGTTTGTGCTTTGGTGAAAGTGGCACTCTTGGCCTAGGCAACAAGTACGCGACTACATCACCTACCTTACCTTAATGTTTGTATTTGACGTTTTCGGCACTAGCTTGATTGCACTTGCACTATACCACCCCCTTAGGCACTCTCCTCTATGCTACCTTCCCTCTCCCCCCTCTCGTCAACTCAAGACCGGCAAGACAAGATGCACCAAGGATCCACTTCGGCAAACAACTGACACCGAAGACTTTGACTACAACGTACTCAACCAGATGCCACCCTGTAGAGTTATGCTTTTCCCTCAAGATTGGAAACCCCTCCCTAGACCAACCTAGACCTCACAAGCTTCCCCAGCACAAGCCTCTGATCACGTGTTTAATACACGGATTTTGCCACAGCACTTATTGAGCTTCAATAACCCCTGCTTAGCACTGGGTTCATTATGGAGCTAGTGAGCATAGTGAACAAACATTCTTCATTCTTACGCTAGCACTAGAACCTTGATGCCATAGGAAGGACCATTCTAAGGGTATACGATTTGTGGACAATGATTTGATTTAGCCATAATAGATGTCTTGAGGAAGTAGTTGAGACCCTTTGGTCGATTACGAGGCTTAATGTTGGTAGACAAACTTGGTGGATCAAGATTGATAGAGTAGCATAACTTGTTTCTCCCTTGGGTAACTTGGATTTAGTAGGACAAATATGATCACAAGCTGAAATTCTTGGTGGATTAATGACTTGACTTTGGCAAGTAATGTTGACAGTGGATTGATGGTGATATGTTAGTGACTGGAGTAACTAGTAGGGAATTCTTACTAGATGTAAAACTTGGATTTAAATAGGTGATTCTAATAGGTGCTCAGGATTAATCAAGCTACATGGTTCGAAGTAAATTGGATTTAGTCCGATGATCTTGATCTTGATACCATGTTTCCCGGTGGAAGACAAACCTAGAATATTGGATGGTTGTCAGAATTGATTCAAGGATCCATATGCACCTAACATCGGAGATTGCTAGATCATCATGATGGGAATTGCTAGTTATACTGTGATGAGATAGTTCTTTCTGGAATTTGGGGATTTAGGAAATCTGGAGATATATGGAACGTCATCGGTGTTGGATTTTTAGCAGTTATGTAATAGTGGGTGATATTCGTAGATCGGTTAAGTTGGATTCGTAGGAAGGAAACAAGATCTTGGATTGGTATATTACGAGTTTCCTTAGCATAGTAATGCAGTACCTTAGACCTTGGATAGGTCAGTAGGACACTAGGATTTGTAGTGTCATGATCAAGCTTAGCGGCTTGTATGTTATCCCGATGCGACGCCCCTGGTTTAACCGTGCACTAATCATACACGCATTTATGCACGATCAAGACCACAGACTCACTGGAAGGAATCACAACACAACACTAAACACAAATTAAAATAATTCAAGCTTCATATTACAGCCAGGGGCCTCGAGGGCTCGAATATAATAGCTTGAGTACAAAGTCAGCGGAAGCAACATCATCTGAGTACAGACATAAAAGGTACACAAGTTTTGCCTTAAGAAGGCTAGTACAAACATAAGCAGCGGATCGAAAGAGGCGAGGCCTCCTGCCTGGGAACCTCCGAACTACTCCTAGACATCAGAGAAGTCTACGTCGTAGTAGCCTCCATCCTGGTAGTAGTGGCCTCCGTCGGGGTAGTAGTAGTCGTCAACGGGGTGAACTGCATCCTGGATCTCCTGGGCTCCGTCATCTGATCGCGGCATCGAATCAAGGGGAAAAAGGGGAGCAAAGCAACGGTGAGTACTCATCCAAAGTACTCGCAAGACTGACATCAGAACTATACTAGATATGCACCAGTATCAAAGGAATGGGGCTATATCTTTGGACTAAACTGCAGAAATGCCAGAAGAGGCAAGAAGACCTAGTCCTATCGAAGACTAGCATCTTCAGCGTCTTGCAGCATAAGACGAGAGTTCAGAGTAGCATATTTTAATTAACATGGTATAATTCAGTAAGGCCCAGAGATTCTTCGTCGACTCCCTGCGAGAAAGCAATCCCGGAGCCAATAATTTCAAGTAACATCATAAGTATCCAGTTCTAGTTATCATAGACCAGGATACTCTCTGAGCGTCCGTTACCGTGGACACGGCTAATCGATTAGTTTAACTTCCCTGCAGGGGTGCACAAACTTACCCATCACGCTCGATAAACTCTGGCCGGATACAATTTTCGGGTCATACCCGGCCTCATCCATCGACACGCCGTAATCCAACCTAGGCTCATCACAGAGGCCAGCACGCCGGTCTACATCCTAATATCTCGGGGTCTTGGGCCATCTCCCTCGCCATCCTGCACATTACGCCCTCGGCCGGTGCCAGTCCTAACATGCCTTAATGCAAGCGTCATGCTGTCGCGGGCAACCCGGGCGCGAGTCGCTCCATGTGACATCTGATGAGCTTTCGGAAGAATGTACGCCGTAGAGTGCCCATACTTTTTCCCGCGTGGTGGTTAGTGCGAATGTGGCCAGAGGCCTTCTCAGCTCACATATCCAAACCCGTTAGTGACTTTATAGTTGCGGTGTCGATCGGTCCCTCCATCCCGTCGCCCCGTCTCGAGAACTTGCAGCAAGGACATCACTGTCCGGCCACGCCTCGTCTATATCCCTTTGGGTGCCTTACCAGCGCACCCCACCACATCTCACACACATGGGTACCCTTGGGGCCGACCCATCTCAAGACTGTCGGGAACTCAGGTCCACCTCAACAGAGTGGTACCACCTGTCCCTTCAGTCCCGTCTTTCACATGTAATTCAGTGTCAAGTCAAAATGGCTGTGAGTCAGTAAACCAAGTGGATATCCGAGGAATCACTCTCGATATACCACACTCGGGGTATGTGAGGTGATGTGTCAGTAACGGCTTGTCAGTCATGTTAACTGAGTCTTCTGTCTTCAAGTCCTCGATGACGACGGTGATGAAAGCAGGGGCAACGACAATAGTAAAATGGGAGTCACAGGGGGACACTATCCATACCTATACTACAACATTATATGAAAGCAGGTATGAAAGTAGTACTCAAAAACAGGCTATGCATCAGAATAGGTGTTGTTAAATACAGTAGCAAAATCTAATGCAAGCATGAGGGAGAAAGAATAGGTGATATCGGAATGATCAAGGGGGTTTTGCTTGCCTTGTTGCTCTGCTGCAAAAGACTGGTCGTCAGGGGCATAGTCGTACTCAGCAGCAGCGTCAGTCTCGGAGGCTACCGGAGAGAAGAGGGGGAAGAAACAATAAATACAAGCAAACAGATGCAACACGATGCATGACATGGCAATACGCAGTGATAGGGGTAGTCTAACGCAATACTACACGTATCAGACAGAGCGGGAGAATATTTGACGATATTTCCCGGGTCTTTGGATTTATCGGACAGACGATCCGGAGGGGAAAAGTTCCATGTTTGATATGCTAGGATCTTGTGACAGACGAACGGATAGCGTATTCGGATTCGTGGGATTTTTCTGATCAACTTTCATGTATAAAACTTTTTCATCTCAGCTACGGTTTATTTTCTATTAATTTTCTAAGTTTTAATCATTTTCTGAAATTAACAGAATTAATATAAATTCGAAAAATGCTTTTATGACGTCATCCTGATGTCATTAGGGCGTCAGCAGTCAACAGCACCAGTTGACTGGTCAAGCTGACAGCCGGGCCCCAGCTGTCATAGGCTGTGGGCCACTGGACCCACCTGCCAGCGACTGGGCTTGCCCAGTCAGCAGGTTTGACTGGTCAGCGGGTCCGGTGGGTCCCGCGTGTCAGTGTCTCAGTTTTAATAACCGGTTTTTATTAAATCCTAGTTAGCTTAATTAGTAGCCTGGGGCCCATCCGTCAGTGACTGCTTAGTGAAATTAATTAGTGCTAAACAAGTTTAATTAGTGCGGGCCCCACGTGTCAGTGGCACACCCAGTGGTTTTAAACCACTCGTGCGCGCGGCGTCATGCCGGCGACGAGCCAGACACGGCGGGGGGGGGGGCTCGCCGGAGTTAGTTTCCGGGGGCCATTTGGTCGCCCGCGACCACCTACGGGTCGAGCGCGCTACGCCGCATCGATCTATGCTATGGGGGCATGTCGAGGTGGCCGGAGACGAGCCCTACGGCGATGGAAGGCGGTGGTGGCGCTCGGGTGCAGGCGAGCAACGGCGCTACGGGATGCAGGGAAGAGAAGGGAGGGGCCAGGGAGGAAGCAGGAGCTCACAGGGGAGCTGCGGGTGAGCTTGGGGAGGCCGAGGCACGTCGGAGGCGGCGGATCGAGCGGCGGCGACCGGCGGATGCAGCGGAGGGAGGCGACGCGTGCGGCGAAATGGGGGGCCCACGAGCTCGAACCAGTGCGGTAGGCGGTGAAGAAGACCTCGACGTTGCGGCTGGGCATCTTGGCGAAGCTCGGGGTGGCTACAGACCTTGAGGACGACGACGGCACGATGGCGGCTACGCTCGGGCGTCGACGAAACCGGAGGGGGAAGCGAGGAGGGGGAAAACTAAGTGTCCAAGGGTTTGCGGGAGAGCGAGAGGCGTCGAGGGGAGGTCTTATCCGGCGTTGGGGACCGCGGGATGGACGACAGCGGCGCATCCGGCGACCGGACGGCCATGGCGCACTCGGCCTCCCCTGTTCAGCGCGAGGAGGAAGAAAAGGCCGACCCAATTGGGCCGGGCCAGCCTGTAGACTAACCAGGCCGAGTGCACAGTGCATCCTTTCCATTTTCCTATTGTTTTCTGTTTTTCCCTTTTCTAGCTTCTGTTTTATTTTCCTTTTGGCCACAATTTCCTTTTAGCAAAAAAGTGCAATATGGTCCATCAAATAGCTTGCAATATTCCACATGGCCAGAAAAAGTTTGGGGATTTTTGGAATCTATTTGCATTTTCCAAATGAATTTTGGAGCACTTTAAAATGTAATTTGGTGTTGTTTAGGATGGTGGGGTCCACACCAACATCAAGGTGATGTTGTTTTCCTAAACAACATTGGTTTTGTGAGTTTACACAATTGTGCATCATTTTTAACTTCCTGTTTGCAACTTTATTTTATCACAATTGAATCCTAGGGCATTTATTAGAGGAAAAAGAAATGAGATATTAATTTCCAAAATGATCAAGTGTTGTTTAGCAAAAAGATTAGGCACTGATCATGGTCATCACTGTAGCACTGATCCAGGGGTGTTACACCCGAGGATTTTTTATATAGGGATACATGTGAGTTAGCTATAGTATACATATGAGATTTTGGGTATAGTCCTTCTCTCAAAACCATGGAGATATGAGTAGCACGTGTAATGTTGGAGTTGACTTATATGAGATGACATCATCGATGGTATATGGTGATTTTGTTTGGGGTAAATAGTAGGACTATTGGCATCTAATAACTGTGCTCGAGGATAAGATGTTAGATCTTCACTCACATCCTAAGCTCCTTGAAACCCCGAAGCTTTACCGGGCCATAACACGGTCGGATTGTCCATTGGCCTTGGACTATAAGTCCTTAGACTATGGTGGGTACTCCACCTCGACCACCACCAATCCTGTTCAAAAGGAAGGTGGCCACGAAGACCTGTATTAGGTTGGACCACAAACCCTTGATACTAGTGACCATCCGGGACGAATGCCCGCTCCTCTAACATATCCCATGAGCAATGTGTTTATGTGACACTTGGAGGAATATGTTGTTACCCTCCGGGATGACATACTTATTTACCCAATAAGATAAGGAACACCTTAGTCCTGTTTGGACCAGCCCCAGGAACACCCATCACCATGCCTCTCAAGTATAAGGTTCCACCTTGAAAAAGTCGGACTCCTCGAAGCACCCTCCCTTCGGCAGAGGACATTCTTACCCAAGCAAGACGAAGAACCACTACGGTCGAAAGACCACGACGAAGAAGAAGAAGCAAGAGAAGTCAACCACCGCCCTTTCTGGAGTCTACATCCACTAGGTTATATCGAGAAGCACCGACGTCCAAGCACGATGAAGCCCTTGCACATCAAGAGGATTAAAGAGCCCCTTGTTATGACTAATCATCCATCAGTTCCTGGCTAGGAAGTAACCGATAAGTTGATAGCACCCCTTACCGCTTTATGGTGTGCGATGAGCATGACATCCCTACTCCCTTCAGAATCCTGGACTGGAGTGTACAACTGCCATGACTTCTTTGCCAGCTCCTTTAGATCCAATCTAGGGCGTAAACCCTGACTCGATCATGGTAAACCACCTGTCAAAGGTAGTTCACCCCACTTGCCAAGCCTCAGACCTTGGGGAACTAGATGGTTGTTCTATACTTCTGGATAGTCAGCTTATTTAGAACCCCTCAGATACCTTACCCACATGGTAGAACCCGTTTTGGTGCCAAGTCTCTAAGCCTAGCCTTAGGGACGAGACTCAACCAAACCTTCCCACAATGCCCACGAAGAGACAAGTAGACCAAACACTCGAAGACCCGCCAGAAACACCCGTCCGCGACGACGAGGACAAATGGCCGAATGTGAATGAAGAACATACCTGGGAACTTACTTAAGCAAAAGGTCTCGACGAGAAGCCTACGATGACACGCTTCAACACTCTTAAGGATGAAGACCACCCGCGACTGAAGATCCCCTGCCTCAAGGAAGATAAGGGCATTCCCGACAACGGGAAGCTACAACCTTGATCCCTTCTATTCTAACGTGAGACATCTAAAAGTCACTTACCAACGAGAGCAGCCCCAGGGCCAGCACGCAGACACATTACTTTGCCACGTTTTCTGACTTTTGAATACACACGCAAGCCAGGCCCTTGCCAGGACCTCGTTCGCCAAACCCTTGAACTCTAGGCAAGCCTAGCATATTGCAAGAAACCCGTTCATCCTCAGACGAAGTCAACGATGCACTCGAAGACATATCATCAGGCACTTCAAGAGCCAGAAGGACAACCACGCCAGAGCAGAAGCAACATGGAACGTGAAGACACCTCACCTCCGAATTTCCACATCTTTCCATGCCTAACCTAGGAATCTCGGGGACGAGATTCTTGTAAGGGGGGTAGGTCTGTCACACCCTGTTTTTTGCCTCATGACTAAGTTAACATGACTCAAAAATTAGGGCCAATTGAAACTTTTTGGAGTACCTATGAATGTTTGACTGGTGTGCTATTTGCTTGCTTGTTTGATTGCTTGCTGGTGCTCTATATTCATAAAACTCCCTCCTACTCTCAAAACTCTTTTACCTGATCTAAACTCTTGTCCAATGACCATACCATGTGTATAGGACCTAAAACTATTTTTATCAAATATTATTTTGGCCAAAAAGCATTTCTCCAATTTAGCTTTTCAAAAACCCCTGAATTGAGGTTTGTACTACAAGTCCTCAAATTGGGTGGAATATTTTTCCCCAAAGGATACATTTGGAAACTACTATATATATATAACTTCCCAAAACCACAAAATATTATTTTTAAAGATTATTTTCTTATTTTATTTAAAGGCTTTTTCTTAAGGCCAGAAATGGTCTTTTATTAGGAAAAATTATTTTATGCTTTCAAAATAATTGAGAAAATTTAGGGAAACTCAGTGGACATATATATTCCATATATAAGAGTTTCAACATATGGTCATGTTCAAAATATTGGACAAAACCCTCCAAAACCCTTCCTGCCTATTTCAAGCATTGGAAATATTTCTATAAGAAATATTCTCAAATAAATCCAAGAAAATTCTAGTGTGTCACATATGACATATGTGATCATCTTGCCAAGTTTCATATCAATCCCAATTGATTTGGTTCACCAAAATATTCCAAAACCCTCTCTGTCCAGATCCAAATTTGAGCAACTCTACATTGCCAACTGTCTCCTATTGATCTCAAAATTTGTGGACATGTTCTAATACTCCAATCATGCATCCACACCAAGTGGTGCATCAAGGAGAATAGATACACTTGTCCAAATCCCCCCAAACCCATTTCTGCTGATTTCAAGAATTGGGGAGTTTTGCATTGTCAAGTTTCCCCATTTGGTCCCAAACTTTTTGTGCATGATCTAATACCCAAATAATGCCACCACACCAAGTGGTGCATTTAGGAGAATAGTTTAGCATGCCTAGATCTACATAAACCTGATTCTGTTAGTTTCTAGGGTTTACAAAGTTTACATTGTGAACTTTATTCAATCAATCTCAAACTTGGTGATCAACCTTGTTTCTACCTTCTATTTCATCTTGTTAAATCTCATGGCAAGAAAACTCCATTTGCTATCCCTAACACTCATCAAACACCTTCTGTATGATTGGTAAAAGTCATGTTTCTACCTCTTAACTTGTTCTCCTTGCCCCCAAATTATGACCACATCTCCACCTAGATGCCCTCTACCTCCAGGAAGCTTTGCCTGGCCATATCTCAATTATTTGGGGGGGGGGGGGTAAATCTCCCAATTACCCATCTGGACAGCAATGATCGACCTCTCTCTCCACTTTCCCTCTCACCTAAGGCACCTCCAGAGCATCCTATGCTCCCTCCCCCTTTGTTTAAGCCCCCTGGCACTTGTGGACAAGGGTGGCCACGACCAGGACACAGGTGGCATGCCATGGCATGCAAAGGCCGCGCTCCAGAGCGCGCTACAGTGTGCACCCACACTGTAGCCGCCGCCCAATGGATGCTCCTGATAGCCTCGGGCCTCCCAGCGTGTCCCCCGTGTCCCCCTCGACGTCCACAACACGGCGCCCTGTCGCCCCCCTCCTCCTTCTCTCTCCGGCGGCCCCTGCCGCGCGTGCCCAAGCACCGCAAAGCTCCGCCACTGCCTGTTCACCTATGGGGCCCGCCCCGAGCTCGCCCCGCTCTTTCTCTCGCCCCCCAGCAACATGCACTATGCCCACGAGCAACGCAGACCACCACGGCCTCATCTGCTGGCCTCCAGAGTCCTCCCCGTAGAAGCCATGGACTCCGCCCACGGTGCTCCGTTGCTGTGGCTACTTAAGCCCGCCCCTGAGCACCCCGCTGCCTCCCTTCGCTCTCTGCCTCACCCATAGACCCCCCTGGACATCGCCAACCTTGCCCCTGAGTCCTCCTCCTCCTATGGCCGATGACGCTGCCTCGGACGCCGCTTGAATTCGAGCTTCCCCCAGCCCCTCCTTTCCTTTGAGCCACACCGGACCACCACCAGCACCGCCACTAACCTCCCCCGCTCTCCCTTTCTCGCTTCAGGTGACGAGAGCACCGTCCCCCTCAGCCACCGTAGCCGACATCCGTCGCGGCCAACGCCCCGCCTTCCCCGATGTCCCCCTGCAAAAACCGACCCCCAGGCGAAGGCGGCTCTTCCCCCTGAGCACGCCGGTGGTCGAACTGCCGAAAACGGTGGCTGGTGGCACCGGCAGCCCCCACCGGACCCCCCTGCCTCTCCCACGGCGGGAGCTTGAAGACGGCCCCATCAGCCGGCGGGCCCCGCCTGTCGGCCGGCCAGTGGGGCTGACGGGTGGGCCGTGCCCGTTAAGTGGAGGCGGGATCCATTGGAGGCCGCCTTCTCCTAGGGAAGACGTATTTCCCTGGTGGCGCCTTCGACGTGGCTCCTGCGCAGGCGTGGCTGAGCCACTGGGCCGGTGGTTATTCAACACCCAGTGCGCTGTTTTCTCCTTTTTGGTAAAGAATTCTTTTCCCTTTTCTTTTTCTGTAGGATCAAAACAATTCATAGAATATTCAAATGGACTCCAATTTTGGTGGTTCAACTTCCTATACTTTTCTAAAATTCATTCCTATTTAATGATGCCACTTCCATATTTTTCCACTGCAAGTTTTTGCTCTGTTCAAATTTAAATTCAAATTTGAGCATGCAAATGCCCCATTAGTAAAATTCCTAGAGCACTCATATCAACTACAAGTGGAGTGATTCAAAATCCCAAAGGCTCTAAATATCATGACCTATTTATTCAAGCCATGTTTAACATTTTTACCATAGCTTGTTTGTGATATATCTAATAAATGGTCCTTTTTCCATTTATTCAATCTTAGTAAATTCATAGGAATATCATCACAACCCCAAATCCAGTGAAACCACTTCCCACATGTTTCTAAAATCATGCCCTATTTGTTAGGTTCATCCACTCATTTTTGTTAGAACATTTTCTATGGGCACCTTATAGGACCATCAATTCCTTCATTTCCACCATTCAAAAATCCCCCTTGATCCACATCTAATGAAACCTCCTTGGTTATTTTTCTTATGACCAGAAGTGTCCATGAAAAATAAAACTCCTATTTATAGAGCACTTTATTTTTTTGCTTGTTGTGTTGCTTATTGCGATTGTTTCCGGCGATAGTTGACGAAATATACGAAGTGCTCGGAGTTGGACGAGAAGCGTGTGAAGACCTCGAAGGCGTTGCTAAGCCAGGCAAGCAGCCCTTTGACCATGACTAAGAACCCTTTTATCTGCATGGCATATAGCACTTATTTCCGTGATGTTGATCATGTTGATGTGGTGACCACTTCGGTGGGATGCCTCTGATACCTTACCATTGATACTTGCATCGTGCATGACCCTATCATTCTTATGAGGGTTGTGCGGGTGGGAGTAGATAGGATGCTTAGTAGATGCTACGCAAGTGGGATCGGGATATGCATGGTGTCGGGAAAGAAATGATTTCAAAGACTTTTTGAAAACCCCGTCGGGTGCCACTAATGCCCGAGGGAAATGATGTTGAGTTGGGTAACCACTTGAGAAAGAAGTGGTGTACCGGAGCAAGTGAGTGTGTGTGTTTTCGAAAACGGGTTAGATTTAAGATTTGTCGACCGTCCCAACCTTACATGTACAACCGCGATACCCCTTATGGGACGGGGCTTTGTTGATTACCTTGATGGGTACTAGCATAGATCCCGCATTACTAGTGGCAGGAGTGACGTGGTCACTCTCGATACGGGGTCATGCCGGTAAGGACGATCATGCACTGTGTTCACAGGCACCGGGCACACCGTTGGTCCCTGCATGGATGTTACTTGTGATGTACATCATGTGGGCTGGTACCAATCGAGTGGAATCTTTGTTTAGTATCGTCAAGGGAAAGACAATGTTCGGGTGCTTACCTCGGGTATGTAATATACCGCGAGTCATGGATGACACGGAAGTTCCCCGAGTCTTGTGGGTAAAGTGTGCAACCTCTGCAGAGTGTAAAACTATTCGAATAGCCGTGTCCACGGTCAAGGACAGTTGGGTGGTGCTGCTTAAACTACGTCCAGATGTTTTCACAAAACTTGGTGTGTGTGTGTGTGTGTGACAAAGAGATACTTGAGCTAAGTCGGAGGACTTGATGAAATGATTGAACATGTGATGTTCAAACCCTGCTTATGTTGACATCTGTAGTTTGTTCATATGGATGTCTGGAACCTGTTGATGCATGCTTACTTAAGTTAATTGATCATGTCATTGCACTAAAATTAGCTTTCTGCAAAACTTACCTATTAGTGCTATATCATGCTCTGTTGAACCTTGTTTCAAACATGGGTTGCTTGCGAGTACATTCAAAGTACTCATTGGCTTGCCACTGGTTATTTTATTGGCCAGGCATGAAAGACCAGGTTATGATGAAGAGTATCTTGGTGACGAACATGTGAGCTAGGACGCTTCCCAGTTAGAATGCCTGTAGGGTTAAGGCAGATGGCATGGGTTCACGCTATCGTTGAAGATTTTCGCTGCAAGTTTATGAAGACTTGGTCATAAAGGCCAGTTTTGAGTACAAACGGTATGTAATGGATGTAATACTCTTGTTATTCAGCTTCTGTGTGTTCAGTGAGCATTGATCTCTGGGATCACTATGCATGTACATTCGGTGATCACGACTTATGAGTTGGGGTCCCCACAAAAACTCAAGTCCACACATTCATAAAGTTGAATCAACACTATAGTATCACCACCCACATAAGGTTGGTATGGTCGATCACACAAATCGCAAAAACATTCATCTTTATATCTCTCACGGTGGGGCTACTACTAAGCTAGTTTATATCAAGTCTTCGTCGTCAGTGGGCTTCTTCTGGTCATGCTTGATCTTCTCAAGTTCTTCTGCCAGATTATCCCTGTTGACGCGGATTTTCCGATGTCGTCCCTGTAGTTCCAGGAGTTGGTTCTTGAGCTTCTGGATTTCAACATCACCAGCATGTGCCATGGCCTGACTGTTCTTTAAGTCTTAACGAAGCTTCTGAATCTTGGGATCGTGTTTCTTCAGATTGGCTACCTTCAGCTTCTCGGCCTTGAGGTCCTCTCGAAGTGCTTCGTTCTCAAATAATTCTACGAGAAGGTCCATTTGAAGTTTCTTGATGTAATGCTCCAGTTCTTGATTATACACCAGCAGAGGTGAAAACTTCCTCTTTTGTTCGTCTGTCAGGATGATGTGTGCTCCATCAGGCTTCTGCCATCCAAGCCTTCCAAAGTAGTGGGTGCCTAACTTAGCACGATGACGATAACTCAAACGTGCAATAGCATCATGGACGACAGTGTTCATGCCCATCTCACATTCATGGTTCAATGTGCCATAGCTGATGTGTTCAGTCTTGGGGTCTTCTTTACATCCAAACACTTGAGTCTTGACGGCCCAAAATCCAGACTTCCTCTTAGTAACCTTGATCTTAGGTATCGGCAGCTTCATCATCTGTACCAGCTCCATGAGGAAAGGGCCTCCGAGAACATCCTCATAGTGCTCTCATTCGTTTAGAATGTAGCTCGCCATCTATAGTTTGAAATAAGGAAGGTTCAGTAAAAGAGTTTAGAAGTTACAAAAGTAGTGAAAACAAAAGTTATTCCTATCAAGGTCTTCCTATTTCTAAGCCATTTCCTAGGGTCATGTCCTACAGTCAACACATGCTCTGATACCATTTCTGTTGCGACCCGACCTGAAACGGTCAAGCCTCTGTGTGTTCTGTGCCATCCCTGGATCAGTATGCTAGCACACACGGTACATCAATGTATATATCAAAGTGCAATCACATGTAAATAACGTAAAACTGATATATACCTCAAAATCTCAGCGGAAACAATCAACGGGAGTGGAGTCCCAATAAACACCAACGACAGGTTGAGTGTAGACCGTAATCCTAAATTGTACTCTTACTCATCGTAGAAAAAGAATATTTGCAACATAAGATGTTGCAGCCATGTAGGTCAGCATATTCAATATGCCGGGAAGTCACAACAGAGATGGGGCGAAAATATCATCTATACTATATGCATATATGGCAGGTGGGGCTGTAAGTTTGAGTTTTGCGTAAAGCAAATTTTTCCTACAACAAGAGAGGGGGCAAAAGCAAAAATTATTACTACATTGTTGGTTGTTTAATGAGATGGTTCCAGCAACCAATTCTCATACCCAAGTTAACAAATAACACCCACATCATTTACATTATTTGTGTTGAGAGTTCCTGATAGTTTCAGTTCCTTTGGCTCAAGTTGTCCATGACCGTGGACACGGCTAATCGATTAGGTTTGGTACTCTGCAGAGTTTTGCACACGTTCCCCACAAGATTTGATCACCTTCGTTGAAGTCCTCGCACTACAGGGTGTTTGAGAACTGGATGATCAAAACATGGTCTTCCAAAGGGTTCCTCTGAGCCACTGTCGGTTCCCATCCAATCCTACCGTTCTTCTACATCTCGTAGCACCGCCCGTCCAGAGTCACCACGATGTCCAACCAAGCCAGAGCCCATAATGCCTTGTGGCTGTGCAGGTAAGCCTCGGGTCTTGAAGTATCCATCCGTCTCTTCGTGCCTGGGTGGACCTTTCCGCGTGAATACTGGTGCTTCTCCAGCATCACCTAGGCTGCCACTGGTTCCTCCAGTGTGCCGTTCTACCATCATCCACCCAGAGGTATATTGCATCATGAAGTCTTGAAAATTCTTGAAGTCTTGAGGTCTTAGTCATCAATTATTTCTCGCAACTCTCATGATAAACACTCAACTAAACCCCGTCTACTAAAAGCATAGCAAAATAAAAATAATGTTCCCGGGGCCAAAGTAACAAGGGTTTATGGGTGCCTACCACATGATACTACTCAAGAACAAAATTTCCAAGTACCTATTTTGCATGCAATGGTGGAGAAGGTTGAACTAATGCAATAAAACCATAGGTAAAAGATGATCAATGTGAACTTGCCTGGTAAGGTTGATGAAGATAATATCACACTCAGAAATAACTTGATAGAACTATTCGTCACTCTCTGATGAAATCTATATAATTAAACATTGCACTCATAAGCAAACACTTCTAGCAATCAATTCTATCAAACAAGAAGCAACACAAAAACTAAACTCCAAAGGGTTGTGATGAAGGAAATACTTAAGACAAAAGTTAGAACAACAAAACTTAATCAAAAAAACCAAGGGTATTTTTCCCTACAAATAATCTATTTTCAATAGCAACAAAACAATACTAAAGTCAAATCTAACAAAAGGATTTTAGTAAATATTTTACTAGCAAAAGAATTACTTTTGAAGAACAACTAAAGAACTATGAAAACAACACCCTAAACAATATGGGTTTTCTAGCTAATAGAACTTAACAGCAAAGAAAACACTAAGATAAAAAATAATAGAAAACAAAAAATAAAACAGGAAATATTTTTCTCATAAAACTTCATTACAAAAAGAACTAATTGAAAAGCTTTTATTAAACACTTCCTATGACCTAAACAATGTTAACCTAGAATTAAACCACAAACAATTTCAACTTTAATACAAATTGTTTTCTGGTCTAAACTAAAATTAACAGACAAATAAAACTATAAAACAATTTATAGAAACTATTTTCAAATAGGGCATCTACTAGCAATGAAATCAATTTGCAAGTTATAATTGAACTAGAATTGATTTCATGAAATCAAAAAATAATAAATAAAAAATAAACTTTGTTGAAGTACTACTGCTAGCTAACAGAAAATAAAGTAAAACTTGTGAACTAATACAGAAGAAAACAAATTAAAAATAATTAAAACAAAAAAAATAGAAATAAACCTAAAAAGAACTAAAACAGATTCTGTTTTGCTTGAAACCCTAATTTAAAATATTCTAAAAATTCTCAAATTGAACAGGGTGCTAAAAATAACTAATGCAAACTAGTAGCAAAAGGAATCACTCAAAAATATGTTTTTAAACTCAAGTTATTTAAATTCTAGTGATTTGAGCAAATTTCAATGAATTCAAATTTACAAAGGTCAAACTTGAAAACTAAAGGCACAGGCAGAAACTTCGTAATATTTTTGACCACATGCAAAAAGAATCAATCAGAAACTCCTAATATCCTAGCAGAAAATCAAAATTTAAAATATGTTTCAAATAAACTAAAAACAGAAAAAAGAAATCTAACCTAACGCATAGGGGGCTACGTGGCGCTTTTTGAGTGGTTGAGGGTGTGCGCTGCGGTTGCTAAACGGGTGAATGTTCACAAAATAAAAAAATGTTTCGGCACTTTAAGTGATCAAATCTGGATCGTCCGATCCAGATCCGGCGGCTGAGGGGGAGGGAGAGAGCTCACAGCGGCGGCGTTGAGGTCCCGCGAGGCTCCGGCGATGGCGGCGGCTTGGTGGTGGTCGTGGACGGCGCTCCAAGGGTCTCGGACGAAGGCGAGGGCACAGGGAGATGTGGGCGAGCGAGGCGAGTCTGAGGGTGGGGTCGGGGTGGCTCAGGGCGGTCGAGGTCGTCGACGGTGAGCAAGGGCGTGTGGGGAGAGCTCATGTCTCCGATGAGCGATTGCGGCAAGAAGAGAGGGTCAGGCAAGGGGGTCAGGGGCGGAAACGATCGGGGCTTCGGGTATTTATACCCAGGGTGGCTTGGAGGAGAGGTTTGAGCACGGGGGAAGGATATCGGGAAGATCCCGTATCGCGGCAGCGGCGCTCCGGCGATATGTAAGGGAATCGTGGGAGGAGGAAGGTGACCGCGGGGACTTTCCATCGGGCAGGGGGGATCCCACTGTCAGTCAGAGGGAGGGGGAACAACGGATCGACCGGCCGATCCGTTGCCGATTCGGTGAGCGGCAGTGGGCTGGCTGGCCGTGGGCCTCGTGGCGTTGTTGGGCTAGCGGGCTTTGGCCGTTTTTTTTAAGAAAACTTTTCCTTCATTTTTAAAACAGAGAAAGAAAATAATGAAAGTCAAATAAATGAAAAACATATATAGGCATATAATATACAATATGACCAGAAAAATAAATCCTACAACTTGAACGTATTTTCATTGTCAAACAATGCACATAAAAATTCTCAAAAGTCAAATAGTGCTACTGTTGCAAAAAAATGCAATGAAATATTTTCAAAATACCAAAATGATTTCAAATTCATTTTTCTCCATTTTTATATTGAAGGGAATCATTTTACCCTATTTTCCATATATTTTATTTTTGGAGAAAAATAAATTTTGAAAATCACTTCAAGAATGGCTTTTGAATTTGAAAGTCAAATATTTTCCAAATAGTTTTCTGGGTTTTATAAATTCAAATTGCCCCTGGTTTGGAGTGTCATGTTGCTCCTCTCGAGATTTTGAATTTGGGCAAGGAATCTTTGAGTTCTTTCAAACTTTAACATAGGACCAAATACGAAATGGATTCCAAAAGTTTCAATAGTTTTCAAATCCACTTTTCAAATCCTTTATTTTGAAGAAGTCATGTCATCTTCTCTCACTGATTTGAATTGGATGAATTTAATTCAAAAGCAAGGGGAAAGTCATTTTATTCCCTCTCATTCAAAAGTTTTTAAAATTTTCAAATTTTCACTCAAATTCAGTCACTCAATCAAACAATCAATCATTTATTTAATTAATATAACATTCCAAAATTTGGGATGTTACAAACATTGAGCGTATGAATCGTAAATATAAACTTGCTGGAGATAAGGGTAGAAAACACATTGTCTTTGCACCTGGAGATCTTGTTTGGTTACATTTGCGTAAGGATAGATTTCCTGATTTGCGCAAGTCAAAGCTAATGCCACGTGCTGATGTCCTTTTAAGGTGTTGGAGAAAATAAATGATAATGCATATAAACTTGAGCTGCCTCCAGAGTTTGGGGTTAGTCCCACTTTTAGCATTGCAGATTTGAAGCCTTATTTGGGTGAGGAAGATGAGCTTCCGTCGAGGACGACTTTCAGTTCAAGAAGGGGGGATAGTGAGGACATCAATACCATTGTTACACCCACAGCCCCTGCTGCTATACATACTGGACAAGTTACTAGACCTCGCGCACGCCAATTGAATTAGCAGGTACTTTCGTTTCTTGGAAATCCTTCTAATATTCATGAACATATGATGCTGCCTAAGTTAGATACTTTTGTTTTACTTATGAATGAAGGACCTAGCATGGACAAGAAGGATGGCCATTAGAGCGGGATCAAGCATGGAGAAGAAGTTGCACGCGCGGGAAAGAACAATGGAGCTTCCAGTGGTGATTTTCGCACTATGAAGCCACCATAAAGAGAGCATGAATGGTTGGATGAAATATTCAAGACACCACTTTATAAATTTCGTCCATAGGCTATTATAGGTGTTGCGCCACCTTATTTTTGGGCCAAGCCCATGTAATTTCTAAATACCATATTATAGGCTTTTTTTAGAGTCCGTATGTGTGGGGAAACTGAGTTAGGGTCGGTTTCAGACCCCTCCTCGAAGGGGGCACAAAATTCCTCCTCTATTCCCCCATACATATATAGCCCTTAGTGCGCCATTTAGACTTGGGTTTTGTTTAGATTACAAGTTTGCCATAGCTGCAACTTCTCGTTCTTTGTTTGTGTTCCACGACCAGACAAAGGCGTCACAGAACCCCACTTTCATCAATAAAGCTTTCCTCTTATATTTGCAATATCCAGATTACAATCTCAATTTCTTGCTTGTTCTTCGTTTGCGTGAAGGAAACAGACCCTCGTGGTTAGGTTGATCATGCTCCGGTGTGGTCAAAAACCTCTCGGAGTTTGTTTAGCAATTGCTAAGGCGCGAACACGTTCGTAGACGGATCGTCAAAGTCTACTCCAGCAAAAACGATAGCCACCATCTCATCGAAAGAGGGGACACCTTCACTTCGATCAAGAGTGCTTCTCTTCAAGATAATTCAATCCTCTCCAATAATTCCAAGATCGGTCCTCATATTTCTTTCCGAAGTTCTTTTCATCTATATAAGTTTTCTTTGTTTTTCCCCAACCTCCCGCCCTTTTTCTTCAATGACTAAATTATCGTCCAAGTGCCTTTCTATTAACGTGATGCTTCTGCTTTCTTCTCTTTCGTATTGTATCCGGTGTTTTTCATATCAAGAGCCTTAGGAGGTTCAAGTTCATCATTTTTCATTCTTGCTTTCTTCCTGGTGGATTCTATTCAACGTCTCGATGTTCATCATTTCATTTTTCATTCATTAAATGCTTTCCATGTTGGAGGTTTTTATCCAAGCCTCTTTTGTTTATTTAGCTCCCTCTATTCTTCTTCAGAGTGGCAAAGAGAGCTCAGAAGATTCATGTTTTGGTCAAAATCTTTTTAAAATATTTGGAGGTTCTCACCTCATCAAGTTCTTAATTTGTACGGGTGCAATGTATTTTTGTAAGCAATCAATTCAACGAAGTTTCCTTTTAGTGGGCCCATAACCCACAGGTTTTTCAAAGGATCTTACCTGGCTCTTCTAAGCTTTTCTGGAGATCTCAATTTCTTTTCAAATGGGACGTAAGAATGCATTCCATCAGTCATATCTCTTACTCAATATAGCTTCGAATTATTTTCATTGTTGGCTCAACATTTCCTTATTCATTGTTTCGAAGTGCTTCAACAAGTGATGGTGTTGTTTCTCGCCGTCATTCTCAGTTTGGAAGACCGAAAGAGAGTTTCTCTTAAATCTTTATCCGTTCTCATGAAGATTCATGGTTAAAGCTTCATGCTATCATCCCGAATTGTTCTCACTCGTGAGTAATCCCTTTCATATATATCCGGAGCATTTTAGAGTTGTTTTCATTTCTCGATCCTCCAAAGGCCATCATTTAAGAAGATCTCTTCATTCTCAGCCTTTAGCTTTCGTTCTCAAATTCTTCTCAATTGTTGTCTCTTTGTTCATATCTCAGTTATTTCGGTGCCCTCTTTAAGTTTTTTGGTAGACGGTTCATGATCTCTTCATTCTCATGTATCTACATTCATTCATTTCAAATTCTTACCGGTGTTCTCTTTGAAGACTTCTTCTATTCTCTATTCAATCTTTTCAAGAGGAATAAGTGGTATGCCAAATCTGTTACTTTTTTTCAATTTAATTTGGTGAAGGATAAACATAACATAATTCTTATTCTTGTTTCATCAAGGTGATTTCAATCCTTCTTCCAAAGTGGTTCATGTTATCAATTCTCGATTCTAAGTTGTTCATCTTTTGTTTTTCGGAGTTCCAAGTTTTTCTCAAGTATCTCGTCGCGAAGCTTCATATAAATCCTTACAAGGCCTTAATCTTGTTCTTTTTGCAACCTTCAATTCCTTTCTATCATGCTTCCATTTTGGAGTTCTTCTAGAGGTTCTTCATCGTAGTTCCTCAAGGATTTAATTCATTCTCGAAGTATTCTTCAAGATTCTTGTGCTAGTACCTCAAGTATTCTTTGTCTTGCATTTCAAAGTGCAAGTCATTCTCCCTTATCTTTTGAGATGGTGTTATAGCATTCTTGATTCATGAGGAGTCTCACAGAGAATTTGTCAAGAATGAGATATTTAAACCCGTCATTTCTTCCTTGGAGCTTTCTTGGATTGGATTTCACCTAAAGCATTTCCAAAGGATTGTTGCTATCATGGTGCTTATCAATGATCTAAGCTCTCAATGTATCCTCTTGGTGAGTTTTGCATATCTTGTTTCTCCCAAGCAATCTTATTTCCGTTAGTGGCCGGTTGTCACCTCATAATTTTGAGGTGTTTTCCATAACCCACAACAAGCTTATTCTTTTCGTTGTTGGTTTTCTAACAAATCCGTTCAATATCTTCTTGTAAGGATGCTTTTCAAATTCAATTGTGGTAGGAATTGTCATTTTCGTTTCCATTCATTTCTTCCCAACGATATAGTCTCTATTCTTTTGTTCCGGAGGCATTGTGATGTTTCTCTCTTCGAACCATCATCTCATTTTATCAACATCATGTTCGTTTCCCCGCTTATTCATTAATCCGGAGTGTTATTTCTCTTTTCAAGTTCTTTTCATCTTATCAAGTTTTGCCTCTCTTTTAAACCGAAGTGTCATACGTCTTCAACGTATTGATAATTTATGAAGTATTCATAACATGATTGCCTATGTTTACAATACTTTTATATGGTTTTGACGCACTTTATATGATTTATTTAGAACTAACCTGGACTTACGCTGTTTTCAACAGAATTACCGTGGTGTAGTTTTGCTGTAGAAAATGGAAGTTCTCGGAATCGCTCGAAACTTTTTGATGATTTTTTCTGGAGGAAGTAAGCAATATTGGAGCGAAGAACCACCGGAGGAGAGTCACCTGTGGGCCACAAGCCAACAGGGCGCAGCCTGGGGGCGCGCCCTGATGGCTTGTGGCGCCCACGTAGCTCCGTTGCGCATGATTCCAATGCTGAAAAATCCTATAAATCCCAGAAACCCCAAAAATAAAGGGAGACTCTCCGCCTTGCCGCCACAACTCTCTGTATCGATGAAAAAACCAATCTGGAGAGAAAACAGTAGCGAAAACAGGAGGGAAATAGAGAGAGAGAGAGATCCAATCTCGGAGGGGCTCTCGCCCCTCCGAGAGCCATGGAGGCCAAGGACCAGAGGGGAGAACCACTCCCCATATTTGGAGAGGCCATGGAGGAGGAGGCCTAAGGGGGGGAGACTCTCTCCCCCTCTCTACCGGTGGCGCCGGAGTGTCGCCGGTTGAGCCATCACCGCGGTGATCATCTTCATGAACATCACCGTCTTCATCACCTTCCTCATCTATTTTCAGCGGTCAACTCTCTCACACCCCTTTGTAATCCCCTACTTGAAATGGTGTTTCATGCCACATATTATTAATCAATGATGTGTTTCCATCCTATGATGTTTGAGTAGATCTATGTTGTCCTTTGGGTTGATTGATGATCTTGATTGGTTTGAGTGTATGTTTTATTTTGGTGCAGTCCTAAGGTACCTTCCGTGAGGTGCACACGTGAAGGATCCACGCTAGAGGGTGTTGCAATATATTCATGATTCGCTTATACTGGGTGGCTAGAGTGACAGAAGCTTACACCCGAGTAAGGGGGTTGTTTACGTATGGGAGTAAAGGGGACTTGATGTTTAATACTATGGTGGGGTTTACCTTAATGATTTCTAGTAGTTGCGGATCCTTTATAGAGATCCAATCATAAGTTCATATGATTCAAGTACGTAAATTATGTTAGCTCATGCCTCTCCCTCATATAAAATTGCAAGAATGATTACTGATCTTCTTATCAATTGCCTAGGATGATTCCACACACCATACCATCATTATTCCACACTCGCTATTTGTAATATACTCTAACTCTATTTAGTGCAGTAACTATTTTCATATTTTAGTTCTCCAATATCATGCAAAGTTATCCTCTTTATACCCAGAACGCAGTTTTATTTCTCGTTACTAGATAGAAGCAAACGTTCGGTGTATGTAGAGTCGTATCGGTGGCAGATAGGACTTGAGAGAATATTGATCTTACCTTTGGCTCCTTGTGGTTTTGATACTCCATACTTACCACTTCCATCTTTGGAAAGTGCTACGATGATTCCTTGCACTTGGGGATTATCAAGCTCTTTTTTGGCGCCGTTGCCGGGGAGCAATAGCGTGGGGTTAATATTTTTGTGTATGCTTGTTTGCTTTTATCACTAAGTAGATTTTATTTTTCTTTTGTTTATGTTTTCTTGATTTCTTTATTTAGTTGTGGGTGAAACAAATAAAAAAATTTAAAAATTTAAAACACAAAAAATTTACTTGCCTTTTATAAGAGAAGCGTTTGGAAAGTTATGCATCGGAGAAGTGAGGGTCGACCTTGAACACTTGTGTTCATGCTCATGGAAACAATGTAGAATTTTTCATGTAAGTTTC
This sequence comes from Elymus sibiricus, assembly GCA_039707655.1. NCBI lineage: Eukaryota > Viridiplantae > Streptophyta > Magnoliopsida > Poales > Poaceae > Elymus > Elymus sibiricus. The sequence continues at coordinate 142,162,355 of CM077665.1, read as the reverse complement.
TCATATAAATAATTATATCCTTGTAAATACCACTTTATCATAAAAATAATGAGCATGATGCTCTTTTGCATGTTTCGTCTACTATTCTTATGTGAGCATCATTAAAATCTTCATGCCTAGCTAAAAGGCTCTAAAGAAAAGTGCTTGTTGGGAGACAACCCAACACTTATCCCTTCTGTTTTTGAGTGTTTACATGATTAAGATACTATAGTAATCATTTTTTGTGTCTTTTATTTCAATAATGTGCGAAGTAAAGCCTATGGGATGATTTGGATGATAAGTAGAATTGATACGGTGCAAAAACAGAAACTTTTGCATCTAGTGCATAATTTCTCTGATTTTACTGGAACGTCTTTTTTATCGGAATTTTTTATAAAGTATTTGTATGAAAATTCTTCAGGTTGTCCTAATTTTTCAGAATTTTTAGAGTTACATAAGTATAGTTTATTTACAGATCTTTAGAGATTGTTTTGTTTTAGACATATTCTGTTTTTGCTTGCATAGTTTGCTTGTTTTGATGATGCTATGGATTGTATCGGGGGGTATAAGACATGGAGAAGTTAGAATATAGTACCTTGTGCAATAATAAAATAAAAATCAATTTATAACAGTAACTAAAGTATTTGATATGTTTACTATACTAACGGATCTCATGAAGGTTTTGTTGAGTTTTGTGTGATTGAAGTTTTCAAGTTTTGGGTAAGATACCTATATGAGGAGAATAAGGAGCATCAAGACCCTAAGCTTGGGGATGCCCAAGTCACCCCCAAGGTAATATCCAAGGAAGACTCAAGCGTCCAAGCTTGGGGATGCCCTGGAAGGCATCCCCTCTTTCGTCTTCAACACTATCGGTATACCTTACTTGGTGCTATATTTTTATTCGTCACATAATATGTGTTTTGCTTGGATATTCATTTTACTTTGTGGTTGTCTGTTATATGTTATCAATAATCATGTTTTTCAATAAAAGGTTCCAAGAATTGCCTTAAGATGTTTCAATTGCATGTTTGATGTGCGACTGTGTAAAAACAGAAACTTTTTCTATAGTGTTTGAATTTTCATATTTTACTGGAACGTGGCAAGTTTCTGAAATTTTTACACAGTACTGTCATACAATTTACTTAGCTTTTCCTAAATTTTCAGAATATTTTGAGTTATATAAGTACACTTCTTAAATGAATGTCTACAGACTATTCTGTTTGGACAAATTGCTATCATAGTTTTGTTATCTACTTATCCTAGAGTTTTCCTGGCTTATATTGGTAGATATAAATTGTGAAAATTATAGTATACAGTACCTAATGTTTTAAAATTGTTATGCAACTTGTCTTGGTAGTATATGAAGTGTTTATTTATGTTTATATGTACTAACCTATCTCACGGGTTCTTTTCAAGTTTTATGTGGATGAAGTTTTTGAGACTTAGGTGAAACTGGGATATGAGAGGATTGAACAAGATACAAAAGCTCAAGCTTGGGGATGCCCAAGGCTCCCCAAGTCAATATTTCAATAAGTCTCAAGCATCTAAGCTTGGGGATGCTACGCATCCCACCTCTCTTCGTCAACAATTATCGGTTAGCCTATAATGATCATAAGTTTTTATTCGTTCACATGTTCTATTCTTGGAGCGTCTTTTGTGTTTATTTTTCCTTTTTATTTTATGCACCATACTCTTATGATATAATCCTTGGCTTATTTATAGAATGCTTCATGCGCTTCACTTAAATATTTTGAGTATGGCTTTATAGAATGCTTTGTGTACTTCACTTATATATTTTGAGCTTGAATATTGGTCTCTCTATATTCATTGAAGAATGCTCTATGAACTTCACTTATATCTTTTTGAAAGTAGTTTGATGATCACTCTTGTGCTTCACTTATATCCTAAGAGAAAATGTTGAATGAATTGAATATCATAAAACGTGAAATTATATATGCTTCATATGCTTGTCCCATGGGGAGTAGTGACTTCACATACTAAGAGTATAAGCAATAGAATTTATTGGAGGTTAGCAAACATAGCATTGGTCACTTGAAAAATTCATGAAAGAATATTGAAGGAAGAGAGATTTCACATATAAATATACTATCTTGGACATCTTCTATGATTGTGAGCCCCCATTAATTATTTTCAAACTTGATCAAGTAGTTGATGTTGGACAAGGAATAAAATGTAATGGTTATGTTTGCTTATATTCACATAGTAGTTATATTGTCATGGATCCTCTAACATGTGGTGCTTTCATTAGGACCTTTTGCTAGCCAAAAATTTGCACTAAGTAGAGATACTACTTGTGCATCCATAACCCTTAAACCCAGTTTCTTGCCATGAGAGTCCACCATACCTACCTATGGATTGAATAAGATCCTTCAAGTAAGTTGTCATCGATGCACAAAGAAATAAAAATTGCCCCTAAACATGTATGATCTTTTATTGTAAGGGAAAATAAGCTTTGTACGATCTTGTGATGGCAAAGAAATAAAAGTGAATGACTGCATAATAAAGTTTGCTATCACAAGGGGCAATATAAAGTGACATTTCTTTTCATTAAGAGATTGCACATCCAAAAATAAAAAGCGCATGACAACCTTTGCTTCCCTCTGCGAAGGGCCTATCTTTTACTTATATGTATTTCTACATTTACTTTTATGCAAGAGTCAATAATGTTCATCCCTATTCCAATCTATTAATTCTTTAGTTGGCAAGCATCATGTGGTGGGGAAAGATCCACGCACATATATCCAGTTGGATATAGGTGATCATGATTCATTATTGTTGACATTATCCCTGAGATAAATAAGTTGGGAAGCGGAACATTAAGCCCTATCTTCCTATGTGTTTGATTGAAACTACTTGTTCTAAAAATATGCCTTGAGTGTCAGCAATCATGGAACACAAAATGACAGTTGAGTGTGTGGAATTTCCTAAATCAAAGCTCTTATCAGACCCTTCCAGAAAATAAGATGAATTGTAATTGTTTGATGACTCACAACATAGTTTGCTAGTTTTCAAGAAAGTTTATGGTATATACTTTAACATGTGAATAGCTTGTTACTTGATCAAGAGAAGTTCTATGAGAAAAGAGTTGCTGATTTATGATGCTAGTAAAGTGATTGGAAGTAACATTGATCAAACTTATACACTAGGCTAGCATTCACACTTCATAAATTATTTCTTTTATCATTTACCTACTTGAGGACGAGCATGAATTAAGCTTGGGGATGCTGATACGTCTTCAATGTATCGATAATTTTGTTGGAAATAGGCCCTAGAGGCAATAATAAATTAGTTATTATCATATTTCCTTGTTCATGATAATCATTTATTATCCATGCTATAATTGTATTGATTGGAAACTCAGATACATGTGTGGATACATAGAAAACACCGTGTCCCTAGTGAGCCTCTACTAGACTAGCTCGTTGATCAGAGATGGTTAAGGTTTCCTAACGATAGACATGAGTTGTCATTTGATAACGGGGTCACATCATTAGGAGAATGATGTGATGGACAAGACCCAACCGTAAGCATAGCATATGATCGTGTTAGTTTATTGCTACTGCTTTATCCATGTCAAGTATCTGTTCCTATGACCATGAGATCATGCAACTCACTGACACCAGAGGAGTACCTTGTGTGTATCAAACGTCGCAACGTAACTGGGTGACTATAAAGGTGCTCTACAGGTATCTCCTAGGGTGTGTGTTGAGTGGGCATGGATCAAGACTGGGATTTGTTACTCCGTGTGACGGAGAGGTATCTCAGGGCCCACTCGGTAATACAACATCACAATGAGCCTTGCAAGCAAAGTGACTAAAGAGTTAGCCACGGGATCTTGTATTACGGAACGAGTAAAGAGATGTGCCGGTAACGAGATTGAACTGGGTATGGAGATACCGACGATCGAATCTCGGGCAAATAGCATACCGATGGACAAAGGGAACTGCATACGGGATTGTCTGAATCCTTGACATCGTGGTTCGACCGATAAAGATCTTCATAGAATATGTAGGAACCAATATGGGCATCCAGGTCCCGCTATTGGTTATTGACCGTAGAGTTGTCTTGGTCATGTCTACATAGTTCTCGAACCCGCAGGGTCTGCACACTTAACGTTCGGTGACAAATTGGTATTGTTGAGTTATGTATGTGGGTGACCGAAGGTTGTTCGGAGTCCCGGATGAGATCCCGGACATCACGAGGAGTTCCGGATTGGACCGGGGGTAAAGATTTATATATGGGAAGTCATATTTTGGCTACCGGAAAAGTTTCGGGTTTTTCCGGTATTGTACCGGGAAGCTTCTAGAAGGTTCCGGAAACTTCTGGAGGAGTCGAGAAGTCCACCAAGGGTTCCACCATGTCCCAAGGGTTTTCATGGGCTGAGGGGAGGCGCCCTGGCCTTATTGGGCCAGGCGCACAAGTCCCTTAAGTCCCATGTGGCTTGGGAGAGGTGGAAAGTCCACCTGTTTATGGAAAGGGAGGGAATTGGACTAGGAGTCCAACTCCTCCCCCTTGGCTGCGCCTTAGGGCTTGGAGGGGCTGATCTCCACGCCCCTCCACCTATATATAGAGGGAAGGGGCGCCCCAAGAGGACACACGAAGCCCTTGGCGCCCCTCTCTCTCCCTAGATTGTTTTCTCCTCCATTCGCGGTTTCGGTAGCGCTAGGCATAGCCCTGCCGGGATAGCACCACCACCGCCGTCACCACACCGTCGTGTTGCCGGAGAACTCATCTACTACTCTGACCTCGCTCGCTAGATCGAGGAGGCGGAGACGTCATCGAGCTGTACGTGTGCTGAACGCGGAGGTGCCGTCCGTTCGGCGCTAGATCGGGACGGATCGTGATTGGATCACGGGACGGATTGCGATTTGGATCGCGAAGACGTTCGACTACATCAACTGCGTTTCTTAACGCTTCCCGCTTAGAGATCTACAAGGGTATGTGAATCCGATCTCTCCTCTCGTAGATGCTCATCTCCATGGATAGATCTTGTGTATGTGTAGGAAATTTTTGTTTCCATGCAACGTTCCCCAACAAATTTATGAAGTATTCATGCCATGATTGCCTATGTTTACAATACTTTTATATCGTTTTGATGCACTTTATATGATTTATTTAGAACTAACATGGACTGGCGCTGTTTTCAGCAGAATTACTGTGGTGGTGTTTTGTGCAGAAAATAAAAATTCCAAGAATCGCCCGAAACTTTTTGATGATTTTTTCTGGAGGAAATAAGCAATATTGGAGCGAAGAGCCACCGGAGGGGAGCCACCTGTGGTCCACAAGCCAACAGGGCGCGGCCTGGGGCGCCGTGATGGCTTGTGGGGCCCACGTTGTGTTGGGGAACGTTGCATGGGAAACAAAAAATTTCCTATGCACACGCAAGATCTATCCATGGTGATGAGCATCTACGAGAGGGAGAGTGGATCTACATACCCTTGTAGATCGCTAAGCGGGAAGCGTTAAGAAACGCAGTTGATGTAGTCGAACGTCTTCGCGATCCAAATCGCAAGCCATCCCGCGATCCAATCACGATCCGTCCCGCGATCCAATCACGGTCCTTCCGATCTAGCGCCGAACGGACGGCACCTCCGCGTTCAGCACACGTACATCTCGATGACGATCTCCACCTCCTTGATCCAGCAAGCGAGGGTGGGGAGGTAGATGAGTTCTCCGGCAGCACAATGGCGTGGTGGCGGTGGTGGTGGAGCTGATCCGGCAGAGCTTCGCTAAGCTATACCGAACAGATCTAGAGGAGAACAGATCTAGAGGAAGAAGAGGGCAGCACGTGGCAATTAGGGTTAGGGGCTGCCCTCAAAATCCCTCAATATATATAGGAGGAAGGGGAGAGGAGGCAGCCTTGGCCCCTACTCCAAGTAGGTTCGGCCGAACCAAACAAGGGAGGAATCCACCTCCCACAAGGGAGGTGGAATCCTATTAGGACTCCTTCCTAATTTGGATTTTCCTTCCCCCACTTGGGGTTGTTCCTTTCCCACTCTTTCCTAGCTGCATGGGCCTTGTAGGGCTGGTTTTCCCAGACCACTAAGGGCTGGTGCAACACCCTTAAGGCCCATGTGGCCTCCCGGCGTGGGTGGCCCCTCCCGATGGCCCTCCGGCACTCCCGGTACACTATCGAAAATACCCGAAACATTTCCGGTGGCCAAAACGGGACTTCCTATATATCAATCTTTACCTCCGGACCATTCCGGAGCTCCTCGTGACGTCCGAGGTCTCATCCGGGACTCCGAACAACCTTCGGTCACCACCATACATAGCTCAATGCTACCGAAACATCATCGAACCTTAAGTGTGCAGACCCTGCGGGTTTGAGAACTATGTAGACATGACCGAGACACCTCTACGGTCAATAACTAATAGCGGGACCTGGATGCCCATATTGGTTCCTACATATTCTACTAACATCTTTATCGGTTGAACCTCTATGTCAAGGATTCAGATAATCCCGTATGCAGTTCCCTTTGTCCATCGGTATGTTACTTCCCCGAGATTCGATCATCGATATCTCCATACCTAGTTCAATCTCGTTACCGGCAAGTCTCTTTACTCGTTCCGTAATACAAGATTCCAAGACTAACTCCTTAGTCACATTGCTTGCAAGCTTCTTGTGATGTTGTATTACCGAGTGGGCCCAGAGATACCTCTCCGTCATACGGAGTGACAAATCCCAGTCTCGATCCATGCCAACCCAACAGACACCCTTGGAGATACCTATAGAGCACCTTTATAGTCACCCAGTTACGTTGTGACGTTTGATACACACAAGGCATTCCTCCGGTGTCCGGGAGTTGCATGATCTCATGGTCGTAGGAACAGATACTTGACATGGATAAAGCAGTAGCAGTAAACTGACATGATCAACTGCTATGCTTACGGTTGGGTCTTGTCCATCACATCATTCTCCTAATGATGTGATCCCGTTATCAAATAACATCTCATGTCCATGACTAGGAAACCTTAACCATCTTTGATCAACGAGCTAGTCTACTAGAGGCATACTAGGTACACAGTGTTGTCTATATACCCACACATGTATTTAGTTTCCAATCAATACAATTATAGCATGGATAATAAACAATTATCATGAACAAGGAAATATAATAATAACCAATTTATTATTGCCTCTGGGGCATATTTCCAACAGTCTCCCACTTGCACTAGAGTCAATAATCTAGTTCACATCACTATGTGATTTACATTGTAATAAATCGAACACCCATACAGTTCTGGTGTTGATCATGTTTAGCCCTTGGAAGAGGTTTAGTCAATGGGTCTGCTACATTCAGATCCGTGTGTACTTTGCAAATATTTATGTCGTCCTCCTTGATGTAATCACGGATGGAATTGAAACGTCGCTTTATGTGTCTGGTCCTCTTGTGAAACCTTGGTTCCTTGGCTAGAGCAATGGCACCAGTGTTGTCATAGAACAGAGTCATTGGGTTCAGTGCACTAGGCACTACTCCAAGATCTGTCATGAACTCCTTCATCCAGACAACTTGTGAAAAACCTTTTGCCACAAGTCGAGCTTTATAGACGGTGACATTACCGTCTGCGTCCGTCTTCCTCTTAAAGATCCATTTGTTCTGAATGGCCTTACGCCCTTCAGGTAATACTTCCAAAAGTCCAAACTTTGTTTTCATACATGGATCCCATCTCGGATTTCATGGCCTCTAACCATTTCTCGGAATCCGGGCCCATCATCGCTTCTTCATAGCTCGTAGGTTCATCGTTGTCCAACAACATGACCTCTAATTACTAGAAAAACGGCTATAGATAATATCACTATTAGTGGCGCACCAGAGATGTGGTGCGCCACTACTATATAGCAGTGGCGCACCATAAACAGGTGCTCCACTAATAGTGACATTACTAGTGGCGCACCAGGGGTGGGGTGCGCCACTACTATTTTTTTTTGGCAGTAACCAGCCCTGCCCAGGCTTACCAGTGGCGCACCAGGTCCAGGTGCGCCACTACTATTTTAATAGTAGTGGCGCACCTGGACCTGGTGCGCCACTGGTAAGCCTGGACAGGATGGTCCAAAAAAAAATAGCAGTGGCGCACCTCTTCACTGGTGCGCCACTAGTATGCCTGGCTACTAGTGGCGCACCAGTGAAGGGGTGCGCCACTGGTAACCTGGGCAGGGTGGTCCAAAAAAAATAATATCAGTGGCGCACCTCTTCACTGGTGCGCCACTAGTATGCCTGGTTTTATCACTCCATTTGCATTTTCCTTTTCTTTTATCTCAAATCTTAAATTATCACAATGATTCAAATCTTAAATTAAAGCCCACTGTTCATTAAAGCCCACTGTTCATTAAAGCCCACTTTTCTTTTTAAGTTTTACTGTCCCCTTTTTGAATTCATTTCAAATTTTGCATAACTATAATGTGGACTCGTAGAGGATGTATCCTCTGCTCACATGTGTGTGGAAATGTAGTCATGTGTTCACAAAAGGGCAAAGAAAAAACCAAAGAAAACTAGGGAGAAACATAAATAAACAAAGAAATCCGGTGAAAATCAAAGAAAGAACAAACTAAAAATAAAAATAAAAACCTAAGAAAACTAAAAAAGAACTGACAAAAACAGTAAAGAAAAAACACAGAAAAAGGTAAAAAATGTTTAAAGACCGGACTAGTGCAACCAATAGACATATATACATCAAAAACATTTTTTTTAAAAAGATGCAAAAAAATGGGGCCGCCAGGATTCGAACCCTGGCTGGCTGGGTTATGCATCAAGGGTCCAACCACTAGGCCATGGCAGTAGTTCTGTCCATAACCAGACGCGGACTCTTTTAACCTATTACTACTAGTAGTAATGGCGCACTACCAGGAGATGCGCCATTGAAATGCATCATTTATGGCGCACCTGTGATGGGTGCGCCATTGTTAGCCGCTGCCATCCCCTGCTTCTCCTCCCCGGCCGCGCCTCCTTCTCCTCACTCCCCCGCACTTGTCCCTCTTCTTCCTCTCCTCTTCCCCTCCCCTGCCGCCGCCACAGCCCCCCATCCCCTGCGGCGCCGCCCCCTCCGACGCCACCGCCGGCCGCTGGGTCCCGACCCCGTCTCCCCCGCCGCCTCCCCTCCCCTGCCGCCGCCACAGCCCCCCATCCCCTGCGGCGCCGCCCCCTCCGACGCCACCGCCGGCCGCTGGGTCCCGACCCCGTCTCCCCCGTCGCCCCCGCGTCGCCGCGCTCTCCTGGGCCTCCTCCCGCTGCGGCGCCATCCCGAGGCTCGATCCCGCCGCATTCCTCGAGGCGGCCAGAGGGCGCCGGATCGGGCTCGTGGGGGACTCGCTCTCGGAGAACCTGGTCGTCGCGCTGCTCTGCGCGCTCCGGTCCGGCGACGGCGGCGCGCGCAAGTGGAAGCTCGCCAAGTACACGTGAGTCCTGCCACCATCTCTGCTCAATGCTGCTCCTTCTCCGTGATTCTTGTAGATTGCAAGACGAGATCAATGCTTTATGTGAGAGAAACTTTGATTACGATGAACTGTAGATCTATCTTACTTAGGATAGTTGCATTTAGGATCCGGACAGCTAGAATGCATCTTTGTGTTTTTTTTAAGTAGGGTGGATGAACTGTAGATAGATACAACTAGATGTGTCCATAGCTGCTATAAGAATTCAATTTGCTTGGTTTGTTTGTGATACGTGTATGTAAAAGAGAGGAAGTTTGATAATCAGAGGCAGTTACTGTGACAGGGATGTCGCAAACATGAGTGTGCAATACTAGTATTTTTTTAATATTCTCGGAAGATAATTCGGAGGTTCAGATTACTACCCACCAGTTGGCTGGACCTGCAGTTAGCCAGCCATCAACTTATAACTTTTGTGGGTAAAAAGCAAAGAGCTTGTGCATAATTACAATGGTTATCACCCTCTTTTGCTGTTCAAAAGGGCATAAAGGGGGAGAAGACCAGGCCCAAGAGAAGGGGGGCAAAAGCATGGGCATGCTTTCGAGCCCTCATTTCCTTGGTCCTATCAAAAGCGAGACAAAAGCAATGCAGCAGTCACTAGATCTATCCATCACCCTAGAAAAAATGCACTACTACATGGCTACTGCTATTTTTCTCTCCTAGGAAAAACATCACTCATTAAAAATGAAAAATCTGTACCACTACTCAGTAGTAGCATTTTGAACTTTGAAATGAAATACAGCAGTAGTAGTATATATGGAGTATCTGTGTACTATCTGAAGCAGAGCATGGAAGCAAGTTTTGCTTCAGAGGCCGTATTTAATGGGATACACAGGCGTGCCCATAAATTTCACACTTATGGCCTCCTCTGCCTGCTTGCAGCACCTAGTAGATCAGCAAGAGTTGTAGATCTTGTGGACATCAGACAAGAATTCTTTCGCATCCAGTCGGAGTTTGCGGAAATCATCTATGAAGATGTCCTTCGTAACTCGGGGCAGTTCCACCTCAAATATCAACCGTCCACTACTAGAAAAATGGCTATAGCCAATATCCCTATTAATGGCGCACCATGGTGGTGGTGCGCCACTGCTATATAGCAGTGGCGCACCAGAAGCAGGTGCACCATTGTTATTTTTTTAGTAGTGGCGCACCTTTAGTTCAATGCGCCATTGCTATTTTTTTCCCGGTCCACCCCCTTCCCCAGGCCTCTGTTTCATGGCTAAAGCATGTGCCTTTCTGGTTATAAAAATAGGGAAACTGTATTTTCCCTACGACAGTTTAGCATAACTGTTTTAACATGTTATGCAGTATGCCTGAAATTCTCCATAGTGAGAGTAACATGTAAAATACTCCCTCCGTCCGAAAATACTTGTCGAAGAAATGAATAAAAATGAATGTATCTAGTACTAGAATAAGTCTAGATGCATCCATTTTTTCGACAAGTATCTCCGGACGGAGGGAGTAGTTAGTTTGTTTTGTGATTGTCGTTCACTATCTGCAATGGTCTTTCCACATCCACAAGTAGTTTGTCCTCATCTTAAAATTACCATGAGAAATTTGGGTAAGATTCAACATATCATTCTCCATAATGAAATTCAGCCTTTTTGGTTACTGTCCTTACTCCTGAAACTGAGAAAGCACAAAAATACCTTATCTTCATGAATGGTCCTGGGATAATTTCTAGCATAAGTAGAAACCTATTTTTTCTGCTTATTGCAATCCACCCAAGTCTCGGTGACTGCGTTTTGTTTTTGGATGCAAGGCAACACCTGCATATGGACCCAAGTTTTCAAGACTGATGTAAATTAGTGCATAATGTCTTTTATACCAAATGTAAAGAAGTTTTCTCAAGATGAAGCAGTTTCGCAGATTGTAAATTTCTCGATGAATTAACCATCCTTTTCTTTCATCTTCAAAAGTGGCAGCATAAAACTCACTTGAATATATTATCCAGCATCATAAACTTTCATAGCAGCAGACACACATAAGTGGCAGTGCTTTCAAACTTTAGGCACCATACATATTGATATTATCTGGACTAGTTAATTAGTTGTTGCCACCTTTGCTGCTTCTTTGTCATCAAAGCTCTATTAGTTTGATAAACTGGAAATTGTTCTTATAAATCTGCTTATGTGGCAAATTATAAATCCATATTTCGTTAATTTGCTGCTAGACATTACTGAAGTTTTATATTGTCACAGTCAGTTCAATTGCTTCTCAAAATTTTCAGTCTTGCAACTGAACCTTTTTGCATGTAGTTCTTCATAGTACTATTCAGTCTGTCAAAACACAAGCTAGCTATCGACCTTCTTATATTGCACAACTACAACAGATTAATTGCTTGATGTTTCACATGTGTTGTTTTTTCTATAATTTGACTCGCAGTGCTATTGATTTCGTATGCTAGAAATTAGCCATACAGTGGTTGCAACCTCAATACTATATGTTCCTGCAAGAAAATAACCCTGAATACTCGCTGCATTTTCTGATAACCAGATTGGTAGAACTTGTTGCACATGAAACTCACTTGCATATACTATGTAACGTCGTCAAATGCACTTGCATATATTATCTAGCGTCGTAAATTTCCGTAGCAGCAGCGTTACTGTCAGAAATTTACATGCCATCAACATATGGATTTCCTTTGCAGTTCTATTCAAGCTTAGAACACCATGCATATGGTTTGGATAAGCTAGCCAGTTCTTTTTTTTTCCTTGCTGCTTATTCGTCAACGAAATTCTATTAATTTGATTCACTGGAAATTGTGCTGATAATTCTGCACGCATTCAGGGTGTTCATTGTGTCACTGGGATAATTTAGCTGCAGATTTTAGTCTAAGATTGGGCCACTAACTTACATTTGTAGATTGCACAACTGACCATATTGTTACTGGGCAATTACATTTCTTTGCAGGGATAAAGTAAAGAAAAAGAAGAAAAGATTACTAGAAGATTAGTTTTAGAATTTTCTTTTATTTCCTTGTAATTTTTCTTTTATTGGATACTTGTAAAGACATTGTAATATTCTTACTATAATAAAAATTATGATTCTATTTCATTGTTTGTTTTTAAATTATTTTTCCTTATAGGTTGTTTTCTGTAAATTTGGATTTTTTTTTGTTTTGCAAATACATTACTAGTGGCGCATTTCAGCCCTTATTAGTGGCGCACCTTTCTTTATTATTAGTGGCGCATCTATAAGTCTATTAGTGGCGCACCTAGAGGGAATACTAGTGGAGCACCTAAGGGTTAGTAGTGGCGCACCTGGTGGTGCGCCACTACTATCTGGATTACTAATGGCGCACCTGGTGGTGCGCCACTACTATCTGGATTACTAATGGCGCACCAGAGGTGCGCCATTACTATCTGTTACTAGTGGCGTGTTAATAGTGGCGCACCTATAGTGCGCCATTACTAATGAAAACAGGTGCGCCACTAATAGGGCTTTTTCTAGTAGTGATAAGACAGGGTTGCCGTACCACTCAGGAGCAGTACGCGTCCTTGTCGACCTATGAGGTTCGATAGCAACTTGATCCGAAGCTTCATGATCATCATCATTAACTTCCTCTTCAACTGATGTAGGCTCTACAGAAACATCTTTCTGTGCTGCGCTACTCTCTGGTTGAAGTAAAGGTTCAACAACCTCATCAAGTTCTATCTTCCTCCCACTCAATTCTTTCGAGAGAAACTCTTTCTCAAGAAATGTTCCGTTTTTAGCAACAAACACTTTGCCTTCGGATCTGAGATAGAAGGTATACCCAACTGTCTCTTTTGGGTATCCTATGAAGACGCATTTCTCCGCTTTGGGTTCCAGCTTTTCAGGCTGAAGCTTTTTGACATAAGCATCACATCCCCAAACTTTAAGAAACGACAACTTTGGCTTCTTGCCAAACCACAATTCATTTGGCGTCGTCTCAACAGATTTCGATGGTGCCCTATTTAAAGTGAATGCAGCTGTCTCTAATGCATAACCCCAAAACGATAGTGGCAAATCGGCAAGAGACATCATAGATCGCACCATATCCAGTAAGGTTCGATTACGATGTTCGGACACACCATTACGTTGTGGTGTTCCAGGCGGTGTCAATTGTGAAACAATTCCACACTGTCTTAAGTGACTGCCAAACTCATAACTCAGATATTCTCCTCCTCGATCAGATCGTAGGAATTTAATCTTCTTGTTACGATGATTCTCAACTTCACTCTGAAATTGCTTGAACTTTTCGAACGTTTCAGACTTGTGTTTCATTAAGTAAATATACCCATATCTACTTAAGTCATCAGTGAAGGTGAGAAAGTAACGATAACCACCGCGTTCCTCAATGCTCATCGGACCGCACACATCTATATGTATGATTTCCAACAAGTCACTTGCCCGTTCCATTGTTCCAGAGAACGGCGTCTTAGTCATCTTGCCCATGAGGCATGACTCACATGTGTCAAGTGATTCAAAATCAAGTGACTCCAAACGTCCATTAGCATGGAGCATCTTCATGCGCCTTATGCCAATATGACCTAAACGGCAGTGCCACAAGAAAGTGGTATTATCATTATCAATTCTACATCTTTTGGCATCAATGTTATGAACATGTGTATCATCACTATCGAGATTCAATAAGAATAAACCCCTCACATTGGGTGCATGACCATAAAAGATATTACTCATGTAAATAGAACAACCATTATTCTCTGATTTAAATGAGTAACCGTCTCGCAATAAACAAGATCCAGATATAATGTTCATGCTTAACGCAGGCACTAAATAACAATTATTCAGGTTTATCACTAATCCCGATGGTAATCGAAGAGCGAGCGTGCCGACGGCGATCACATCAACCTTGGAACCATTTCCCATGCGCATCGTTACTTCGTCCTTTGCCAGCCTCCGTCTATTGTGCAGTTCCTGTTTTGAGTTGCAAATGTGAGCAACCGCACCGGTATCAAATACCCGGGCACTACAACAAGAGTTGGTTAGGTACACATCAATAACATGTATATCATATATACCTTGTTTGTTGTTGTCTGCCTTCTTGTCAGCCAAATACTTGGGGCAGTTCCGCTTCTAGTGACCAATTCCCTTGCAATGAAAGCACTCAGTTTCTGGCTTGGGTCCAGTCTTGGGTTTCTTCACGGGAGGGGCAACTGCTTTGCCACTCTTCTTGGAGTTACCCTTCTTACCCTTGCCGTTCTTCTTGAAACTAGTGGTTTTATTGACCATCAACACTTGATGCTCCTTCTGAATCTCAGACTCAGCGACTTTCAACATCGCAAACAGCTCGGCGACTGACTTGTTCATCCCGTGCATGTTATAGTTCCACACAAAGCTCTTGTAGCTAGGTAGCAATGATTGAAGAACTCTGTCAGTGATCACCTCTGCTGGAAGGGGCATCCCTAATTCAGCCAGACGGTTGGAGTACCCAGACATTCTGAGTATGTGATCACTGATAGACCCGTTCTCCTCCATCTTGCAAGCATAGAACTTATCGGAGGTCTCATACCTCTCGATCCGGGCATTCTTCTGAAAGATAAACTTCAACTCCTGGAACATATCATATGCTCCATGACGTTCAAAACGTCTTTGAAGTCCCGGTTCTAAGCCATACAACATTGCACATTGAACTATTGAGTAATCATCAGAACGAGCCTGCCAGGCGTTCACAACGTTTGGAGACTCAACTGGAGCGGGTGGATCACCAAGCGGTGCATCAAGGACATAAGCCTTCTGGGAAGCCGTAAGGATAATCCTTAGATTACGGGCCCAGTCCACAAAGTTACTTCCATCATCTTTCAACTTAGCTTTCTCTAGGAACGCATTAAAATTCAGGGGTGCTACTACGCGAGCCATGATCTACAACATAAATTTTGCAAAAGCAACTTAGACTATTGTTCAAGATAATGAGTTCAATTAATCATATTACTTAAGAACTCCCACTCAAATTGGCACCCCTCTGGTCATTCGAGTGTCACATGATCCAAATTCACCAACTCAAGTCCGATCATCACGTGAGTTGAGGTGGTTTCAATGGTGAACATCTCCATGTTGATCATATCTACTATATGACTCATGTTCGACCTTTCGGTCTCTTGTGTTCTAAGGCCATGTCTGTACATGCTAGGCTCGTCAAGTTTAACCCGAATGTTCCGCATGTGCAACACTGGCTTGCACCCGTTGTATGTGAACGTAGAGTCTATCACACCAGATCATCACGTGGTGTCTCGAAACGACGAACTTTCGCAACGGTGCACACTCGGGGAGAACACAATTTTATCTTGAAATTTTAGTGAGGGATCACCTTATAATGCTACCGTCGTCCTAAGCATAATAAGATGCATAAAAGGATTAACATCACATGCAAATCATAAGTGACATGATATGGCCATGATCTTGTGCTTTTGATCTCCATCTCCAAAGCACCGGCATGATCTCCATCGTCACCGGCATGACACCATGATCTCCATCATCTTGATCTCCATCAACGTGTCACCATGAGGTTGTCGCGCCAACTATTGCTTCTACAACTATTGCTAACTCATAGCGATAAAGTAAAGCAAAAATGGCGAAAATAATTAAAGACAACCCTATGGCTCCTGCCAGTTGCCGTACTCATCGACATGCAAGTCGTGATAATCTATACAAAACATGATCATCTCATACATCACATATATCTCATCATGTTTCTGGCCATATCATATCATATCATACCCTGCAAAAACAAGTTAGACGTCCTCTAAATTGTTGTTGCATGTTTTACGTGGCTGCTATGGGTATCTAGCAAGAACGATTCTTACCTACGCAAAACCACAACGGTGATACACAAGTTGCTATTTCACCTTCTACAAGGACCGCCTCTGTCGAATCCGATTCAACTAAAGTGGGAGAGACAGACACCCACCAGCCATCTTTATGCAACAAAGTTACATGTCAGTCTATGGAACCGGTCTCTCGTGCGTTAACGAGTAAGGTTGGTCCGAGCCGCTTCATCCCACAATACCGCTGAACCAAGAATATACTAAGGAGGGAAGCAATCTGAATATCAATGCCCACAAACTCCTTTGTGTTCTACTCAAGATCTCATCTATGCATAGACCAAGCTCTGATACCACTGTTGGGGAACGTTGCATGGGAAACAAAAAATTTCCTACGCACATGCAAGATCTATCCATGGTGATGAGCATCTACGAGAGGGAGAGTGGATCTACATACCCTTGTAGATCGCTAAGCGGGAAGCATTAAGAAACACGGTTGATCTAGTCGAACGTCTTCGCGATCCAAATCGCAAGCCGTCCCGCGATCCAATCACGATCCGTCCTGCGATCCAATCACGGTCCTTCCGATCTAGCGCCGAACGGACGACACCTCCGCGTTCAGCACACGTATAGCTCGATGACGATCTCCACCTCCTTGATCCAGCAAGCGAGGGTGGAGAGGTAGATGAGTTCTCCGGCAGCACAATGGCGTGGTGGCGGTGGTGGTGGAGCTGATCCGGCAGAGCTTCGCTAAGCTATACCGAACAGATCTAGAGGAGAACAGATCTAGAGGAAGAAGAGGGCAGCACGTGGCAATTAGTTTTAGGGGCTGCCCTCAAAATCCCTCAATATATATAGGAGGAAGGGGAGAGGAGGCAGCCTTGGCCCCTACTCCAAGTAGGTTCGGCCGAACCAAACAAGGGAGGAATCCACCTCGCACAAGGGAGGTGGAATCCTATTAGGACTCCTTCCTAATTTGGATTTTCCTTCCCCCACTTGGGGTTTTTCCTTTCCCACTCTTTCCTAGCCACATGGGCCTTGTAGGGCTGGCTTTTCCAGCCCACTAAGGGCTGGTGCAACACCCTTAAGGCCCAAGTGGCCTCCCGGCGTGGGTGGCCCCTCCCGATGGCCCTCCGGCACTCCCGGTACACTACCGGAAATACCCGAAACTTTTCCGGTGGCCAAAATGGGACTTCCTATATATCAATCTTTACCTCCGGACATTTCCGGAGCTCCTCGTGACATCCGGGATCTCATCCGCGACTCCGAACAACCTTCGGTCACCACCATACATAACTCAATGCTACCGAAACATCATCGAACCTTAAGTGTGCAGACCCTGTGGATTCGAGAACTATGTAGACATGACCGAGACACCTCTACGGTCAATAACCAATAGCGGGACCTGGATGCCCATATTGGATCCTACGTATTCTATGAAGATCTTTATCGGTTGAACCTCTATGTCAAGGATTCAAATCATCCCGTATGTAGTTCCCTTTGTCCATCGGTATGTTACTTGCGCGAGATTCGATCGTTGATATCTCCATACCTAGTTCAATCTCGTTACCGGCAAGTCTCTTTACTCGTTCCGTAATACAAGATCCCGTGACTAACTCCTTAGTCACATTGCTTGCAAGCTTCTTGCGATGTTGTATTACCGAGTGGGCCCAGAGATACCTCTCCGTCATACGGAGTGACAAATCCCAGTCTCCATCCATGCCAACCCAACAGACACCATTGGAGATACCTGTAGAGCACCTTTATAATCACCCAGTTACGTTGTGACGTTTGATACACACAAGGCATTCCTCCGGTGTCCGGGAGTTGCATGATCTCATGGTCGTAGGAACAGATACTTGACATGGCTAAAGCAGTAGCAATAAACTGACACGATCAACTGCTATGCTTACGGTTGGGTCTTGTCCATCACATCATTCTCCTAATTATGTGATCCCGTTATCAAATAACATCTCATGTCCATGGCTAGGAAACCTTAACCATCTTTGATCAACGAGCTAGTCTACTAGAGGCATACTAGGGACACAGTGTTGTCTATATACCCACACATGTATTTAGTTTCCAATCAATACAATTATAGCATGGATAATAAACGATTATCATGAACAAGGAAATATAATAATAACCAATTTATTATTGCCTCTAGGGCATATTTCCAACACGTTGCTCCGTTGCGCGTGAGTCCAACGCTGAAAAATCCTATAAATCCCAGAAACCGCAAAAATAAAGGGAGACTCTTCGCCTCGCCGCCGCAACTCTCTGTATTGATGAAAAACCAATCTGGAGAGAAAATAGTAGCGAAAACAAGAGAGAAACAGAGAGAGAGAGAGATCCAATCTTGGAGGGGCTCTCGCCCCTCCGGGAGCCATGGAGGCCAAGGACCAGAGGGGAGAACCACTCCCCATCTTGGGAGAGGCCATGGAGGAGGAGGCCTAAGGGGGGAGACTCTCTCCCCTCTCTTCCGGTGGCGCCAGAGTGCCGCCGGGGGAGCCATCGCAGCGGTAATCGTCTTCATCACCTTCCTCATCTATTTTCAGCAGTCCACTCTCCCGCACCCCGTCGTAATCCCCTACTTGAACATGGTGTTTCATGTCAATGATGTGTTGCCATCCTATGATGTTTGAGTAGATCTATGTTGTCCTTTGGGTTGATTGATGATCTTGATTGGTTTGAGTGTATGTTTTATTTTGGTGTTGTCCTAAGGTGCCTTCCGTGAGGCGCACACATGAAGGATCCACGCTGGAGGGTGTTGCAATATGTTCATGATTCTCTTATATTGGGTGGCTAGAGTGACAGAAGCTTACACCCAAGTAAGGGGGTTGTTTACGTATGGGAGTAAAGGGGACTTGATGCTTAATGCTATGGTTGGGTTTAGTTGTGGATGCTTGCTAGAGATCCAATCATAAGTTCATATGATCCAAGTACGGAAAGTATGTTAGCTCAAGTCTCTCCCTCATATAAAATTGCAAGAATGATTACCGATCTTGTTATCAATTGCCTAGGATGATTCCGCACACCATACCATCATTATTCCACACTCGCTATTTGTAATATATTGTGATATATTCTAACTCTATTTAGTGCAGAAACTATTTTCATATTTTAGTTCTCCAATATCATGCAAAGTTATCCTCTTTATACCCACAATGCAGTTTTATTTCTCGTTACTAGATAGAAGCAAACGCTCGGTGTATGTAGAGTCGTATCAATGGCAGATAGGACTTGAGAGAATATTGATCTTACCTTTAGATCCTTGTGGGTTTGACACTCCATACTTACCACTTCCATCTTTGGAAAGTGCTACGATGATTCCTTGCACTTGGGGATTATCAAAGTGATGCCCAAATTATTTTTCTCTCGTTCCTTGCCTATCTCTTTTCAACCGGAGTGGCCTCGAATTCCTGCTTGTTTCTCGTCCAATTATCCATCTCTTTGCAACCTTCAAGGTTCTTTGTTTTCACTTTTTTGTCAAAGAAGCAACTAAGTTTTACATCTTCCTTTCCTCTTCCTCTTCTCGTTCTAAGATCTCGGGTCGAGATCTCCTGTTAGTGGAGGAGAGTTGTAACAGCCCGAGACCGATGCTCCAGATGCCTTCGATATATTTTCGTTACCATCGCGTTATTTATTTATTTGTTGCATTGCATCATGTCATCATGCCAGTAATTTTTGCAACCTCGCTTAAAACTAAAATAAATAAATTGCATAGATCTTTCGATCTATTTAAATTGAGGGAACTCACATGGTAATTTCTTTTTATAACATATCCTCCCAATAGTTAGGGAGCTAAAATAAATATTTCATTAGTTTGGAATTAACCTGAACACACTTGCACTTTAAAGTTCCTTCCGTCTACATAATCTAAATCTTTGATATCTCTCCGTTTTGCTCCGGTTCAAGTTCTGGCGCATTGAAATATGTCAAGGTAGCCACATGCCAGATATCAACTCAATTTGTATTTATTTGGATATCCAAGTAAATCTTTCTTCATCTCTTTCTTATTGTATAATAGGAAAAGAAATCATGTTTTCTTTTAAAGCAACCAGGCTGACCCATTTCTCTCTTCTCTCTCTTTTTCCTTGCGGGGCAGCCAGCCCAACCTGCCAGGACCACCTCCTTCAAATTTCAGCCCTTTTGGGTCTGGATAGGTTAGGCTTAGAATTCTAGCAAGTTTTAATTACATTCAAATTTGTATAAATTTATGGCCTATAAAAGTACCCAGAGAAATTTTATAAACCTCTCCATATTATTCTGAGTCCAAAGAAAGATGTCCCGTGTGCGAATTATTTTTCTAACCCTGATTTTCTTTTCTCTAAGTTGTTCTGTTTGAAGAAAAGGGAAAAGAAAAGAAAAGGGGAGAGAGAACCTAGCCGGCCCACCTAAGCCACTTGCCTGTTGATGCAGCCCAGTTAGCCCAACTCCATCATTTCCCTGTTCTTCTTCTTCTTCTTCACTGTATGGAAGCACATCAGGAGCTCCACGTAGGTGCTCCGATTGATTTGACGGGCGGGACTCTCCCTCGCACCCTATAAAGCTAGACCTCGACTCTAGGGTTCCTCCTCTCTCTATTTTCCCCTTCTCCTCCCTCTCCCGCCGCCGATAAATGCTCTCCATGTCTCCCATCGCCACGGCCCGAGCGAGCTCGAACTCGAGCTCGGGCTGGAGCACCGTCGTCGCCCCCACTCCTTCCTCTCACTGGGCATGGCAACGCAGCAGGTCGCCTCCGTCTTCCTCGACCCTGACCGCGACCACACGTTCCCCGGATCGGCTTCACTGTCTTCTTCAAGGGGCACGTCTTCTTCTTCTTCTTTCCGTATGTCACCGGCCGACAGCGCGTCTTCGGGCCGTCTCCGGCCACCCTCGACCTTGTATGACTCCAGCAGCACCCCCACAGTGAGAAGCCGCACCTCCCTACCTACTTTTCTCACCGCTCCCATCACGTAGCTGCCGATCCAGTCGCGCCCGAGATCACTTCCGCCATGGACGCCATGGCAGCGAGCTAAAGCTCGTGCCTTGCCTCTGCCTGTGCTCGCCCACACAAGCACACCCGCACCATAAACACCCACGCTCGCCGGCATCGTCATCAAGTTCCTAGTGGCAAGGTAGAAGAAAGCCTCGATTTTCTGATGGTCATAAGGTGACCGAACCCTGCTATGCCAAATAACTAGTTGCAGCGCAATGGCAACAACCGCGACATCCGATCCAGGAGGTCATGGGATCGAATCCAGGGAGCCTCAATTCTTTTTGCCATTGTGCTACATGAAAAAGTAGGCGCTTAGTGGGTCCTTACCCCCTTTATCTGATTAAAGCGGAAAGGACTGCGGAATTTTTACTCTTATAACGCGAATTCAATCTATTCGATTCACTCTTATGAAGCAACAAGAAAAAGAGATCACTCGAGGATCCAATATCTTATTCCACAAAGGAAATATCCTGAAAATCCTTGATTTAGTTTCGAGTAATAAACTAATAAAACAATAATCAAAACTATTCAACTAGCCTAAAAATAAAAAAACCTTCAATGGAAGAGTTTACTTTTTTGGCAAAATTTCTGTAAGTTTGAAGTTAAACTTAATTAAACAAGCCAAGCAATTATATTTGCTTACAATCACAAGAAATTTGTCCCCCGCCATATATATATTTTTTCAATCGTGCACACCGCAGGGTTGCACCTCCGCTGCACAGCACGCACCCACCCATTAATACAGCAAGCTAGTCGAGCACCGCCATGCAAGTGTTATTGCCTTGCCTGATGCTTATTCGTTTATTGTGGACTTCTAGTGGATCCGCTGGTCCTCTTGTTCTAGTACGCCTGGACCGCTAATCAATCACAATTCCGCACCATCTCTGGTCGTTAGCCCATCAAGTTGCCAATCTTCAGGTCTGGGGTTCAAATCCCATTTCCATGCGATATTTTTGCATTGGTATTTCTTTTCTTTGTGACCCTGACACCTGGGTCCCAGTGCCCTTTTCACTAGTAGAAAAAGGGCCATTTGTCCCGGTTTTGGAACCGGGACTAAAGGGTCGGGACTAATACCCAAAACCTTTAGTCCCGGTTTGCTTATGAACCGGGACCAAAGGCCCTCCACGTGGCGCTGCCTGTGGCGGGGGAGGGAGGACCTTTAGTCCCGGTTGGTGTTACCAACCGGGACTAAAGGCTCCACCTTTAGTCCCGGTTGGTAACACCAACCGGGACCAAAAGGCGGCCACGCGTCAGCAGCTCGCAGTCGCTGGGGGTTTTGTTTTTTTTTTGGAAGGGGGGGGGGTTTGAGGTTTTGGAGGGTTAATTTAGGGGTTTCATATTGTGTTAGCGAGCTAATAGAGAGAAGTGACCTCTCTTTTTCCGTGCTTGGTCGACGCTAGCTACTACACATATAGAGAGAACTCGACGCTAGCTAGTAAGCAAATAAAGGAAACCATTAATTACACAAGATCGTCATGAACATATATAGAGAGAAGTGACATCTCTTTCTTCGTGCTTGGTCGAACAACAAGTTTTCGTATATCTATCCGACGCTGCTACATATGTACAATATATAACATCCCTTACAACAATTTCAATTTCACATGGTATTCTCCGTGTTCAGGTATGACGTGGTCAAGAAAGAATCCCGCCAATTCCTCTTGAATTGCTCGTATGCGATCATGTGGTAGGAGTTCATCCCGCATCTGCCAGATCTAATTTAAAGAAGGGGGTCAATACATATATATGAATGAAACTCAACACAATTGATGGTAATATATAAAATAAAATTGTGAATATTGTTTACGTACTTCAAATTGTTTCTCAGAGGAGGCCCGTTCAGAGGTATAGTAGCGAATGAACTCGCATACGTAGTATCCACATAAATGAGTGTTGGGTGCCTGCAACAAGCACTTTACGAGAATAGAGTTCAATCAAACTGATAAGCAAGCATGATATTGGTATTGATGAAACTAGAATCAATGAGAGATGCGCGGAACTAGCTAGTACTACTTACTTTGGGGTGTGTAAATCGCAGCTCCTTCTTCAGACCCGGAACCTTAGCGGTGAACGTTTTCCAAACCCAGGCAGGCAAAGAAAATGATTACTTGATATCAAGAAATGAACGAAAGTTGCCGATATGGTCCCGGTATTGATTGAACTTACTTCTGGAGCATTGCAGTCATGTCCGCATAATACTTGGGATCTTTACGCAGCGAGTCTAAGACAGTTACTAATGCCCCGTCAAGGTTAATGGATAGCAGAATATAGTGGAAGCTGCGCACGAATAACTCATCAATTACATTACTTAACCACGAGTAAGCGGAACCGAATATGCAGAAGACAGTAACACTCACATGAAGTTGTAAGGAAAGAGTATTTCCCTTTTGTTTTGATGTGTAAGGAACATTTGTAGCAAGTTGTTCTCGGTATCTTCAGCCGCCTATCGTACCGACCATTCATTTACGGTATTTGGGCTAATGAACCCAACGTCGAAGATTCCTATTTGTTTGCATTCGACCATCTTCAATCTACATAATATAGTGAGGATAATTATGTATACATGCAATGAACGAGCTGAGCTAGAGACTTAATTATAGAAGAAATACTTACAGACAGTAGCAAGGCATGAGTTGTTTGTCGAGGGCCTTTTGATTGTATAATTGAAATAACTCCACAAATTCAACAGGCAGCAGGTCGACTCCAGGGAAGTCATGCTCTTTTTTAATTCCGACTAACAAACTATCTTTCCCAGACTTCCTGCAGGTTTCCCTGTACCAGTCATGCAATTTTTGCATCATCGTTGTTAGATGAGGATGATCAGGTTTGACGAGAGGCTTCCCGTGCTCGTATCTAAAGACGTCTACTACCTCAGCCGTTTCAAACTGTACATCATCGGGCAGGTAATCATCAAGAGTGGTACCGGGCAGTAGCACCGGATGATTAGCGATATCGCTAGACACCTTGAGCGGGGGGCACGATTGCTTCTCCTGTTCGCCGAGCTGGGGAATTGTTTTCCCACTTCTTCGTTTTTTCGCTCTTGCAGCACTGGAAGTACTTCCCGACTGCTGCCCTTCAGCATGTGTCTTAGTAATTATGCGGTCATAGTTGGAATCCGGCGGAGGCGGTGGTGGTCGCTTCAGGGCATTGATAGTGCGCTTCACTTTCACCGGATCTACCTTCTCCTTCGGAGGTGGAGTTTTCTTTGCAAAATGGTCCCTCAGTTGGGCACGACATATGTCCTCGTTTTCCTGCTCGGTCCTCTCATATGGTAACTTTTCTAGAGGCTTGAGAGATGGACCGTATCTGAATTGGCTCCCGCCTCTGTTTGTACTGCTAGCCGCCGGAGCAGCGGCGTCTCTCTTCCGTCGTTGCTGACGAGGCGGAGAAATCCGACGCGCCGGAGGAGCCGGAGCGGCGGTGTCTGTCTTCCGCCATTGCCGACGAGGCTGAGGAGGAGGCGGACTGCTTCGACGCGCCGGAGTAGGCGAAGGAGGAGGCGGAGTGCCCTGACGCGTCGGAGGAACCGGAGAAGGAGGTGGAGTGCCCTGATCACTCGCCGGAGGAGGAGGAGGAGGAGGCGGAGTGCCCTGACTCGCCGGAGGAGGAGGAGGAGGCGGAGGCGTCCAGTTTGGAAGCTTGATGTACTCCTTCTGCCATAGACATGTACTCCTCAGAGCATGAACCAGCCGATTCTCCCCTTCACCTGTAGGGTGGTCAAGCTCGAGCTCCTCAAATCCCTCCATTACTTCATCCACCATCACAACAGCATAGCCATGTGGAATCGGACGGCAGAGCCGACAGCCGCCTTGAAAGTGAGGTTCCAGAATTTCGTCATAAGCTCGCAATGTTGAGACTCCGTGATAGTATCCACGGGGTAGCTAGGAACCGTGAAGTCAGGCTGAACGAGCTCCGTGGAATCCACGCTGCTTCTCCGCTGAGATGGCGGGGTAGCTTCTGGGGTAGCTTCGTGCCGCTGAGATGGTTGGCCGGCAGCTCGCTGGCTCTCAGCTTCCTCTAGCTTTTGTAGTCTTGCATTGAGCTTCTGCATGTCGCTCAGCTCCTGTTTCCTCTTTCTCTCCCGGCTTCTGTAACCGCCTGCGCCGAGAAACCCAACCTTCCACGGAACGGAGCCTGGTGTGCCTCGTGTTCGTCCAGGGTGCTCAGCATTCCCTAGGGCCTTAGTCAGCTTGTCCTTCTCTCTGTCGGGAATGAATGTCCCTTCCTGTGCTGCGGTGATATACTTCTGAAGCTTCGTGACGGGTATTGCAAGTTGCTCGTCCGTCCAACGGCACTTCCCTGTTTCAGGGTCCAAAGTTCCCCCAACCCCGAAGAACCAAGACCTTGAACGGTCTGGCCAGTTCAATGTCTGTGGTACGACAGCTTTAGCAATCAGGTCATTCTCAGCTTTGTCCCACAACGGCCGGGCTTTGAGGTAGCCACCTGACCCCGTGTGATGGTGATACTGCTTCTTTGCAGCGTTGTTCTTGTTTGTCTCTGACATTTTCTTACTCTTGTCCGATGTCTTTTAGGCCACAAATGCGGGCCAGTGATCTCGATCTTATCTTCTCAAATCGGCCGGTGAATTCTGGAGTCTTCCCTTTGTCGACAAACTTTGATTTCAACTCCTTCTTCCACCTCCTGAATAGATCTGCCGTCTTCTTAAGAGCACACGCCTTGACCAGTGGCTCTATAACTGGCTTATTCGGATCCTCCTCTGGCGGTTGGGTGAAATTTGCCTTCAGCGCGGTCCAAAGATCATCTTTCTGTCTATCGGTGACATAATCACCTTCAGGGGCGTCGTCCTTAGGCTTATTCCATTGCTTGATGCTGATCGGGATGTTGTCCCTAACAATAACTCCGCACTGAGCAGAAAATGCGTCCTTGGTCCGCTTGGGTTCAATCGGATGGCCATCGTCCGCGAGTGTTGTGATCGTGAACCTTTCATCCTTGCGCAACCTCTTCTTCGGGCCTCATCTCGTTACCGAAGTTTGGCTCGATCCGGAGGGCTATAAAAGAAGAAAGAAGAGTTAATATATGTACATACCAAAACAATTAATGCATCAATTAGCTAGTCAGCACAGGCTTAATTAATATATAGACCTCGCCGGACTTTGCAACAGCTCCCTCCTCCGTTCGGTCACCGGAGCCGTCATCATGGTCTCCTTCTTCTCCGGCATTCGGTCACCGGAGCCATCATTATCATGTCCTTCCTCCTCCATTGTTCGATCATCGGAGCCGTCATCCTCTCCTTCCAGATCATCGGTGTCGTTGAGAAACGACAAGACATCACGTCCGCCGAGGATTATGTCCCCCAACAACTGTTCTTGTTCCAAGTCTCTTTGAGCCATAGTTTCTGCAAATATTACAACCTGGCAATTAATATACTGTAACATCCCAAATTTTGGAATGTTATATTAATTACTAGAATGATTGTTTGTTTGATTGAGTGATTGAATTTGAGTGAAATTTGAAACTTTTTGAAACTTTTGAATGAGAGGGAATAAAATGACTTTCCCTTTTTTTTTTGAATTCAATTTCATCCAATGCAAAACAAGGAGAGAAGATGACATGACTTCTTCAAGTGAAGGAATTGAAATTTTGGATTCTGAAAACTACTGAAAAATTTCTATTTTGGTAATTACTTCATTTGATTCTGTTCTTGAATGAATTCAAACCCACATGCCCAAATTCAAATTTTCTTGAGAGGTGGAACATGACCCTCCAAACCAGGGGCATTTTTGTGAGATTTTGAACCATAAAACCCAGGGGGTTATTTGAAAATTATTTGCAAAAGAAAATAAAATCAATTTAGGCTTTTTTCTGAAAAATAATTTTTTTTAAATCATTTATTTTGGCCGTGGAAAAATGTTCATCTTATTTATTTTATTTTTATGATCATTTTAGTATATAATACTTCTATTTTTGGTTTAGTATTTAGTTTCCTTTTCTACTTTTACTTTCCTGTTATTTTTTATTTGGAAAAATGCTTTAAATAGGAAAGCTGCGCGCGTGCGTTAGGTAAGGATCCGGCCCATTTGGAAAGGATCCGGCCCGATCCAATCCGGACCAGATCCGAATCTGTCTGGATCGGCCGCCCGATCCCGTGCGATCTCCCTCTCTCTCTCTGACACCCGGTCCCACCACCCGACCGAGCCACCGTCGCGGTCACCTCCTTCCTTTCTTCTTCCTCCTCTTTCCATCGCCGGAGCCGACCGGAATCCGACCGGATCTCCCGATTCCCTGCCGTTCTGGAGCACCTGACCGCATCTATAAATAGCGGAGACCTCTCGCACCTCGTTCCACCCCAAAGTCCCCTCGCCCGTGCCCTGCCTTTGCCGCCATTGCTCGCCGGAGTCCGAGCACCTCCACCACGCCATTACCTCGCCCCGCTCCACCTCGCCCTTCCCGAGATCCTCCGAGGCCACCTACGTGTTCGCCTCGCTTACCGGCACCTCCCCGTGCACTCGCCCGAGCTCCAGAGCCACCGGAGCAAGCTCCCCGTTGACCACCCGAGCACCCAGCCGCCATCGTCGACGCCGCGCTCACCACCGTCGCTCCCGACGCTACCTGACGCCACCATCGACCTCGCCACCGTCGCCTGCGTCGGCCGGAGCCTTACCCGCGCCCGGAGACCCACGGGAACGCTGCCCCGCACCACCTCACCGCCTCTGCCTCGCCGGAGAAGCTCCACCGCCGGCAACCCCCCTCTATGAGCACCTCTTCCCCACCCTTAGCCGTCAGATCTGAAACCAAGGGCCCAGATTAGAAGTTTTAAAACGGCCGAACCGTTTTTATTTATTTTGCGCACGTTCGCTCGCTAGCTCCCGCAACGCACGCCCGTAGCCAATGGCATTCGGCCACGTAGCCCGTTCGCTATTTAAGTTTTTCTTTTCTTTTCTGTTTTCTGTTTTAAAAACAGAAATAGTTCTGTTTTTGTTTTTGCTTTATCTTTTCGGATATTTAGAGTTTTTAATTGATTCTTTTTGCATTGTGTCACAATTTTTGTATAGTTTCTGTAGATATAAAGTTTGACCATGTTTGGAAATTTTAAATTTGAATTCAAACAGATTTGATTTAAATCTTGTTTTGTGAATAACTTGAGTTTAAAAATAGATTTTTAGTTTATTCTTTTTGCTGCTAGTCATTAGTGACTTTATTTAACAGTAGGTAGAATTTGAGAATTTTTAGAATATTTTAAATTAGGATTTTTAACAAAACAGATTCTGTTTTAGTTCTTTTTAGGTTTATTTCTATTTCTTTTGTTTTAAATTGTTTTAATTTAATTTATTTTATATTAGTTGACAAGATTTACTTTGTTTTATGTTAGTTAGCAGTAGTATTTCAACCAAGTTTATTTTTATGTCATTTATTATTTTTATAGCATGAGATCAATTCTAGTTTCATAATAACTTGCAAATTGATTTCATTGCTAGTTTGATTTCCTATTTGAAAATTATTTCCATATATTGTTTTATAAATTTTACTTTCTGTTAACTTTAGTTTAGACCAGAAAACAATTTGTATTATAGTTGAAATTGTTTGTGGTCAATTCAAGGTTAACTTTGTTTAGGTTATAGGAAGAGTTTACTAAAAGCTTTTCTATTAGTTTTTTCTTTGTAATAAAGTTTTATGAGAAAATATTTTCTGTTAATTTAGTGTTTTATATTTTGTTTTTCTGTTATTTTATTATCTTAGTCTTTTCCTTGCTGTTATGTTCTATTAGCTAGAAAACTTACATTGTTTAGGGTGTTGTTTTCTTAGTTCTTAGTTGTTCTTCAAAAGTAATTCTTTTTGCTAGTAAAATATTTACTAAAATACCTTTGTTATATTTTACCTTGCTTTTGTTTTGTTGCTATTCAAAATAGTTTATTTGTAGGGAAAACTATGTTAGGTTGTTGTGATGAAGTTTTGTTGTTTTAACTTTTGTCTTAAGTATTTTCCTTCATCACAACACTTTTGTGTTTGGTTTTTGTGTTGCCTTTTGATTGTTAGTATTGATTGCTAGTATGATTGCTTATATGAGTGCAATGTTTGATTATATAGATTTTCATCGGAGAGTGACGAATAGTTCTATCAAGTTATTTCCGAGAGCGATAGTTATCTTCATCAACTGTACAGGCAAGTTCACTTTGATCATCTTACATTACCTATGTTTTACTTGCATTAGAATCAATCTTCGCATCATACATCCAGTAGGATATTGAGCTTGAACTTGTGGTAGTATCATGAGGTAGGAGAAACCCAACACCCTGTTACCATTGCCCGGGAAGGGACGTTACTTCACAAATTGCTATGCTTTTAGTAGACGGGGTTTGGTTGTGAGATTCAGGAGTGTTGTGAGGTTAATTAATTATTTCAAGACCTGCATGATGATCAAGACTTCAAGGACTCAATATACCTCTGGGTGGATTGGACATGCATTTTGGCAGCCTGATATCTATCATGGTTATGCCGGGAATCCTGGTATCTACCTGTGATCATCCCAACGGAATGCCACCCAGGCTCAAAGAGATGGATGGATACTTCAAGGCCGGAAAGCTTACGTGTGCAACCGCAAGTCAATATGGGCTCTGGCTTGGTTAACCTTAGTGGTGACTCTGGTAGGTCAGATTGCTACGAGATGTAGAAGAACTGTAGGATTGGATGGGCACTGACTTTCTACCGGAGGATCGCTTTGGAAGGCCATGTTTCGATCGTCTCGTTCTCAAACACCAGGCAGTGCGAGGACACAACGAGAGGGATCGAATCTTGCGGGTAAAGTGTACAAACCTCTGCAGAGTGTCAAACTAATCGATTAGCCGTGTCCCCGGTTACGGACAACATGAGCACCGGAGATGATACTATCAGCCAGTCTCAACACAATTAATAAATTTTTATGATGAGTGGGTCTATTAATAATTTTGGGACATGAGAATTGGTTGGTGGAACCATCTCATTAACAACCAACTTTTGTAGTGATATTTCCGTTTGACTCCTTTGTTGTAGGGAAAATAAAACCAGCTTTTCTGCAAAAACTTAGACACAGAGCCACAAAGCCTTTTGCATATAGAATAGTCTTATCATTTTAACCTATGGTGATCTTGCCGGTACATTCAATGTACTGACCTACACGGCTGCAACGTCTTATGTTGCAGATATCTTTTCTACGACGAGTAAGAGTACGATTCAGGGTTACGGTCTACACTCAACCTGCCGTTGGTGTTTATTGGGACTCCACTCCCGTTGACTGTTTCCGCTGAGATTTAAGAGGTATATATCAATATTTACGTTATTTACATGTGATTGCACTTTGATATATACATTGATGTACTGTGTGTGCCAGCATACTGATCCAGGGATGGCACTAACACACAGAGGCTTGACTTGTTTTGAGTCGGGACGCTTCAGAGATGGTATCAGAGCACATGTTGACTGTAGGACGTGACCCTAGAAACTGGAAAGCCCTACGAAAGGAATCTCTCTAAAACTTTATTTTCAAAAAGACCTTTTACCTCTCCTCTTTTCTAAGCTTTATCAAATATTCCCTCTCCCTCAAATACTTAGACAATACCCTTCCCTATGACCACATGAAGAATCAACTGAGACCACTCCGAGAAGGACAAGATATCGGACAATCGTAACCAACTCAGAGTGAAAGGAGGATTACCCTACACAACAACAATTGAAGCTACACCAGTTGAAGACTTTGATGACCCGAAGAATTCAAAGACCTTGAAGCATTTCTATATGACCTTTAGAGGACCACCACCCCTGTTGTATACTCACGTTAGATACGATGATTTGTGAGCTGTCATTTGTGTGTATTTTTTTTCGACAGTCACAAATAAAACCTATTTTCAAAACTATTGTTTGTATTGTGTGTATCTCCCTCCATCTCTCTCTCGTATCTCATCCCCAAAACCTTGGACCCAATAGATGGTGAATGAAGCTGGACTTGTATTCTCTGGACCAATGACCCAGCTGGAGGCAGAAGTATGGATTCAAAACATGGAGGATAGCTTCGGGAGAAACTTGATTGCACAGAAGTATGAAGTTCAATACGCTCTTCAGTACTTTACCCGAAGTGCTGCAACTTGGTGGAAAATGCATCAAGCCATAAAAGGATGTAACGGAGCAAAAACCTGGGAGGAATTCAAGAAGACTCTGTTAAGATCCCATCTCATCCGGAAGCACTGTGATAGCCCTATAAAGAAGCTTTGTGCTTGCAAGATCTGTGGAGAAATAGGACACACCCAGGAAGAACACAAGGATGGATGCCCTCATTGTGAAGAAAATCATCCAGCTGAGGAATGCCCAACTAGTCACATGACTTGTTTCTTGTGTGAAGGAACCACCCACTACCCGGCTCAGTGCCACATTTACCCCAAGGTACAACAATTTGTCAAGCAGCAGAAGGAAGCAATGAAAGAAGTCCTCGGGAAAAAGTTAGAAGAACGCATGAAAATGGGAGATATACCAGACCCAATCGTAGATACCAAGTCATGTTATTCATGTGGAGAAGAAGGACATATTTCCCTGAATTGTCCGAACGAGTACCTGGGAGACTTCCCGACAACAGAAGTGCAATATGATCCTTAGGAGATAGAAGGAATGATCAAGAAGAAAGGCCAAGTAAGTGGAGGCATCAAATGTTTGCATTGCAGCTTGGAGAGACCTCATTGTTATTGCAAGAAGTATGAGCCAAGCATCAAGCAAGGAGCCCAACCCAAGAAGAAGAGGAAGACTCCGTGGTTTTCTACACGGAAGGAGCTGAGTCACATCACTTGTCATCGGTGCAACAAGATAGGACACTACTCCTATACCTGTCCAGAGAAGAAGACTAAATATGAGTAGTTGAGTTGTGGATTTTTTTTGGAAGTAATAAATGTAATAGGAAGCTCTTATTTTTCTTGAGGTTATGAAATTGGATTATGTAACGGAAGTCTCAGAGATTGTAATAACTTCATGAATCAATAGAATTTATAGTGTCATGATTTCCTATGATGAATTGTATGAGTCGTTACTCTGTAAACAAAGATCTCCGACCAATTTCGAGGATATGAGGAAAAAAAATGGTCTGTGCATGCATAGGTACATTTCATTTTAAGTGTGGTAGTAACCGGTAAAACCACAGGACCCAAGGAAAAATAATGTACTATTCATGCCAATAAGTCTGGACACAATGAATACAATTGAAGGTAATGTTGGACAATATCAATCTATGTGGATGACAACATTTGTAATAAACTACTTTTGTAGTTGGAGTTTTGAGAATATAAGGATGAACTGAAGGAATGATTATGATGAACCCATACCTTATTGGAAAACAGACCAATGGAAAGAAAAAAATGAATTCCGCAGAGTGGACCCTGGACAAGAATAAGTCTGTGAATTATTTGATTACCCCAAGGGTATGATGGAATGAATTGTAGGTAATGTTGGAATATGACACGCTAGTAACCCCAAGGGTGAGTTAAAGATGTTCAAGTATTGAAGTGAGCCACAACCGCGGGATTGATAAGGATCAAGCCCTACCTTTATGAAGGCAGGTACTTGGAAAAAGCTATGCATGATCAACAAACGTTTTCTTAGGAGAATACGTAAACCTGAGAGTTGTGAAGAAACGATAGATGTTTGTTCAGCTTGCAGAATCAATGGATTTATCCAAACTTCGTTCGTGGACAAGAGCAATTCTGCAACGATTGTGAGGAAGCCCAAGTGTTAGAATACGAGATTCGCTAAACCTTATACAAAGTAATGATATGGGTGCGGAATGGATTGATCACCATGACGACTTACTCTTATCATTCGCTCTTGTTATTTGGAATGGTAAATCTGAGTGACTTACCCATAGTAAAGAGACGACGTTCTTTGAAGCTTTTGTTTTAAGCCTTAGAATGGTATGATGAAGACCCCTTGTACATGGCAGCTGTTGCCAAACGTAGGAATTTTACGGTGAGGATGAAGCCAATAGCCATTTCACTGCTGGAAAGCCACAAATGGTAGACCACCATGAGATCATTGATAAGTTAATTAGGAATGATCACGAGACTTGTCAGTTAAGAAGACCCAGTAACGGAACAAGTTTGTATTGACCAAGGAAACACTGGATTTTGCTGGAAACGTTGTGAATATAAAGGAAGAGCATCACCAAAAGAGTTTTCTGTGGAGAATGTGAAGAGACAGATGTCAAGACCCCAGAGGACTGTCAATATTTTGAGAGACCAGTAACTCTCGTTTTAAGTGTGGTAGCACCCACACTTATCAGACCAGTGGAATTGCTAGAAGACCCCCAAACCCTAACCTTTTCTTTCTAGCCCTTTCGAATCTCGAGGACGAGATTCATTTTAAGTGTGGTAGGTTTGTAACATACCAAATTTTGGAATGCTATATTAATTACTAGAATGATTGTTTGTTTGATTGAGTGATTGAATTTGAGTGAAATTTGAAACTTTTTGAAACTTTTGAATGAGAGGGAATAAAATGACTTTCCCTTTTTTTTTTAATTCAATTTCATCCAATGCAAAACAAGGAGAGAAGATGACATGACTTCTTCAAGTGAAGGAATTGAAATTTTGGATTCTGAAAATTACTGAAAAATTTCTATTTTGGTAATTACTTCATTTGATTCTGTTCTTGAATGAATTCAAACCCACATGACCAAATTCAAATTTTCTTGAGAGGTGGAACATGACCCTCCAAACCAGGGGCATTTTTGTGAGATTTTGAACCATAAAACCCAGGGGGTTATTTGAAAATTATTTGCAAAAGAAAATAAAATCAATTTAGGCTTTTTTCTGAAAAATAATTTTTTTTAAATCATTTATTTTGGCCGTGGAAAAATGTTCATCTTATTTATTTTATTTTTATGATCATTTTAGTATATAATACTTCTATTTTTGGTTTAGTATTTAGTTTCCTTTTCTACTTTTACTTTCCTGTTATTTTTTATTTGGAAAAATGCTTTAAATAGGAAAGCTGCGCGCGTGCGTTAGGTAAGGATCCGGCCCATTTGGAAAGGATCCGGCCCGATCCAATCCGGACCAGATCCGAATCTCTCCGGATCGGCCGCCCGATCCCGTGCGATCTTCCTCTCTCTCTCTGACACCCGGTCCCACCGCCCGACCGAGCCACCGTCGCGGTCACCTCCTTCCTTTCTTCTACCTCCTCTTTCCATCGCCGGAGCCGACCGGAATCCGACCGGATCTCCCGATTCCCTGCCGTTCTGGAGCACCTGACCGCATCTATAAATAGCGGAGACCTCCCGCACCTCGTTCCACCCCAAAGTCCCCTCGCCCGTGCCCTGCCTTTGCCGCCATTGCTCGCCGGA
This sequence comes from Elymus sibiricus, assembly GCA_039707655.1. Lineage (NCBI taxonomy): Eukaryota > Viridiplantae > Streptophyta > Magnoliopsida > Poales > Poaceae > Elymus > Elymus sibiricus. The sequence goes on along the minus strand of CM077665.1, from coordinate 142,127,886 downwards.
GTTCGAGCACCTCCACCACGCCATTACCTCGCCCCGCTCCACCTCGCCCTTCCCGAGATCCTCCGAGGCCACCTACGTGTTCGCCTCGCTTGCCCGCACCTCCCCGTGCACCCGCCCGAGCTCCAGAGCCACCGGAGCAAGCTCCCCGTTGACCACCCGAGCACCCAGCCGCCATCGTCGACGCCGCGCTCACCACCGTCGCTCCCGACGCTACCTGACGCCACCATCGACCTCGCCACCGTCGCCTGCGTCGGCCGAAGCCTTACCCGCGCCCGGAGACCCAGGGGAACGCTGCCCCGCACCACCTCACCGCCTCTGCCTCGCCGGAGAAGCTCCACCGCCGGCAACCCCCCTCTGTGAGCACCTCTTCCCCTCCCTTAGCCGTCAGATCTGAAACCAAGGGACCAGATTAGAAGTTTTAAAACGGCCGAACCGTTTTTATTTATTTTGCGCACGTTCGCTCGCTAGCTCCCGCAACGCACGCCCGTAGCCAATGGCATTCGGCCACGTAGCCCGTTCGCTATTTAAGTTTTTCTTTTCTTTTCTGTTTTCTGTTTTAAAAACAGAAATAGTTCTGTTTTTGTTTTTGCTTTATCTTTTCGGATATTTAGAGTTTTTAATTGATTCTTTTTGCATTGTGTCACAATTTTTGTATAGTTTCTGTAGATATAAAGTTTGACCATGTTTGCAAATTTAAATTTGAATTCAAACAGATTTGATTTAAATCTTGTTTTGTGAATAACTTGAGTTTAAAAATAGCTTTTTAGTTTATTCTTTTTGCTACTAGTCATTAGTGACTTTATTTAACAGTAGGTAGAATTTGAGAATTTTTCGAATAATTTAATTAGGATTTTTAACAAAACAGATTCTGTTTTAGTTCTTTTTAGGTTTATTTCTATTTCTTTTGTTTTAAATTGTTTTAATTTAATTTATTTTATATTAGTTGACAAGTTTTACTTTGTTTTATGTTAGTTAGCAGTAGTATTTCAACCAAGTTTATTTTTATGTCATTTATTATTTTTATAGCATGAGATCAATTCTAGTTTCATAATAACTTGCAAATTGATTTCATTGCTAGTTTGATTTCCTATTTGAAAATTATTTCCATATATTGTTTTATAAATTTTATGTTCTGTTAACTTTAGTTTAGACCAGAAAACAATTTGTATTATAGTTGAAATTGTTTGTGGTCAATTCAAGGTTAACTTTGTTTAGGTTATAGGAAGAGTTTACTAAAAGCTTTTCTATTAGTTTTTTTTTGTAATAAAGTTTTATGAGAAAATATTTTCTGTTAATTTAGTGTTTTATATTTTGTTTTTCTGTTATTTTATTATCTTAGTGTTTTCCTTGCTGTTATGTTCTATTAGCTAGAAAACATACATTGTTTAGGGTGTTGTTTTCTTAGTTCTTAGTTGTTCTTCAAAAGTAATTCTTTTTGCTAGTAAAGTATTTACTAAAATACCTTTGTTATATTTTACCTTGCTTTTGTTTTTTTGCTATTCAAAATAGTTTATTTGTAGGGAAAACTACATTAGGTTGTTGTGATGAAGTTTTGTTGTTTTAACTTTTGTCTTAAGTATTTTCCTTCATCACAACACTTTTGTGTTTGGTTTTTGTGTTGCCTTTTGATTGTTAGTATTGATTGCTAGTATGATTGCTTATATGAGTGCAATGTTTGATTATATAGATTTTCATCGGAGAGTGACGAATAGTTCTATCAAGTTATTTCCGAGAGCGATAGTTATCTTCATCAACTGTACAGGCAAGTTCACTTTGATCATCTTACATTACCTATGTTTTACTTGCATTAGAATCAATCTTCGCATCATACATCCAGTAGGATATTGAGCTTGAACTTGTGGTAGTATCATGAGGTAGGAGAAACCCAACACCCTGTTACCATTGCCCGGGAAGGGACGTTACTTCACAAATTGCTATGCTTTTAGTAGACGGGGTTTAGTTGTGAGATTCAGGAGTGTTGTGAGGTTAATTAATTATTTCAAGACCTGCATGATGATCAAGACTTCAAGGACTCAATATACCTCTGGGTGGATTGGACATGCATTTTGGCAGCCTGATATCTATCATGGTTATGCCGGGAATCCTGGTATCTACCTGTGATCATCCCAACGGAATGCCACCCAGGCTCAAAGAGATGGACGGATACTTCAAGGCCGGAAAGCTTACGTGTGCAACCGCAAGTCAATATGGGCTCTGGCTTGGTTAACCTTAGTGGTGACTCTGGTAGGTCAGATTGCTACGAGATGTAGAAGAACGGTAGGATTAGATGGGCACTGACTTTCTACCGGAGGATCGCTTTGGAAGGCCATGTTTCGATCGCCTCGTTCTCAAACACCAGGCAGTGCGAGGACACAACGAGAGGGATCGAATCTTGCGGGTAAAGTGTACAAACCTCTGCAGAGTGTCAAACTAATCGATTAGCCGTGTCCCCGGTTACGGACAACATGAGCACCGGAGATGATACTATCAGCCAGTCTCAACACAATTAATAAATTTTTATGATGAGTGGGTCTATTAATAATTTTGGGACATGAGAATTGGTTGGTGGAACCTTCTCATTAACAACCAACTTTTGTAGTGATATTTCCGTTTGACTCCTTTGTTGTAGGGAAAATAAAACCAGCTTTTCTGCAAAAACTTAGACACAGAGCCACAAAGCCTTTTGCATATAGAATAGTCTTATCATTTTAACCTATGGTGATCTTGCCGGTACATTCAATGTACTGACCTACAGGGCTGCAACGTCTTATGTTGCAGATATCTTTTCTACGACGAGTAAGAGTACGATTCAGGGTTACGGTCTACACTCAACCTGCCGTTGGTGTTTATTGGGACTCCACTCCTGTTGACTGTTTCCGCTGAGATTTAAGAGGTATATATCAATATTTACGTTATTTACATGTGATTGCACTTTGATATATACATTGATGTACTGTGTGTGCCAGCATACTGATCCTGGGATGGCACTAACACACAGAGGCTTGACTTGTTTTGAGTCGGGATACAGCATTGGTCCCGGTTGGTTGCACCAACCGGGACGAATGCACCCCTTTAGTCCCGGTTGGTGCCACCAACCGGGACCAAAGGTCTCTTTTCAGCAGCCCAAAGGGCGGGAAGCAGAGACCTTTGGTCCCGGTTGGTGGCACGAACCAGGACCAAAGGTAGGCATTGGTCCCGGTTGGTGGCACCAACTAGGACCAATGCCTACATTGGTCCCGGTTGGTGCCACCAACCGGGACCAATGGCCTTGCACAGCGGCATGGTGGGAGTTTAGTCCCACCTCGCTACTTGAGAGAGTGCCGCACCTATTTATAAGGCGCGGTGCGCCAGAGCCTTCGAGCTCCTCTCTAAAGCAGGCTTACGGGCCTAACCACTCTGTATCTGCCTGTGGGCCTTCTGGGCCTTCTGCGGGCCTGAATCCTGGCCCGACTGGCTGGTTGGGTTTCTAGTCGTATTCAGGCCGTGGTGGCCAAGTAGTCGGCATTTTTTTTAATTTTTTTGCAGTTTTTTTGTTTTGTTTTTTGCATTATTTATTTCTTTTCTTTTTTTCTTTAATTTTTTTAATTCTTTTTGCTGTTAGGTCACAAAAATTATAAACTTTCTGTTAGTGTCATTAGTTTTCAAATTTGAATAGTTTAAATTTGAATTCTTTTAAATTTGTGTGAATCACGAGTTTGTGAATAACTTTACTATAAAAATAGATTTTCGAGTGATTCTTTTTCCTGCTATTTAATATTACTGTGTTTTATCATTTTATTCAATTTGGTAATTTTTAGGTTATTTTAAATGTTCGTTTTAATCAAAAACAGATTTTGTTATTTTAGTTTGCTATTAAAGTTTCTAACAAAAAAATTCTTTATGAAAATTCTTTTTGCTATTAATGTTTTTACAAAAAAATACTTTGATAATTTTAGTTGCATAAATTTTATATAATTTTAGTTTCAAAAATATTTTAATTGATAATTTTAGTTTCATGCATTTACTGATTTTTTTTGAGCTAAATGACCCTGAAATTGAAAAGCACTACAAATGAACTCTGAAATGGTTGAAAGTTGGCATGGTATCATCATTTCACCCACATAGCATGTGCTAAAAAGTTGAGAGGGTTACGGCAAAAACTGGATGCACTTCGTGTACAAAATGGACAATCTCTTTCGAAGTATCAGGGTTTCGGACGAAAACTCATCTGTTACAAAGGGATTTCATTTTTTTGAACTTATTTGAACTCCAGACTTTTTGTGTGTTCAAAATGCACCATTCAAAGCCACATCATCAATTTTCAACCCTTTCTGACTTCATTTGGTATTTTTCATGCATTTACTGATTTTTTTGAGCTAAATGACCCTGAAATTGAAAAGCACTACAAATGAACTCTGAAAAGGTTGAAAGTTGGCATGGTATCATCATTTCATCCACATAGCATGTGCTAAAAAGTTGAGAGGGTTACGGCAAAAACTGGATGCACTTCGTGTACAAAATGGACAATCTCTTTCGAAGTATCAGGGTTTCGGACGAAAACTCATCTGTTACAAAGGGATTTCATTTTTTTGAACTTATTTGAACTCCAGACTTTTTGTGTGTTCAAAATGCACCATTCAAAGCCACATCATCAATTTTCAACCCTTTCTGACTTCATTTGGTATTCTGCATGCATTTACTGATTTTTTGAGCTAAATGACCCTGAAATTGAAAAGCACTACAAATGAACTCATCTGTTACAAAAGGCATTTCATTTCTTCACATGTAACTGCAATGATATAGTTGTGGAGAGAAAGTCTTCAATTTTTCTTCGCTTGTGTCCTTTGCTTATTGCGCCGTAACCATGGATAATCTTCATCGTTTAACAGGGTGCTTGGGTCAGCCTTGACTTTGAAGGGAGGAATTTCATGAAACTTTTCATAATCTTCGGACATGTCTGTCTTGCCCTCCAATCCCACGATGTCTCTTTTTCCTGAAAGAACTATGTGGCGCTTTGGCTCGTCGTATGATGTATTCGCTTCCTTATCTTTTCTTTTTCTTGGTTTGGTAGACATGTCCTTCACATAGAAAACTTGCGCCACATCATTGGCTAGGACGAATGGTTCGTCTGTGTACCCAAGATTGTTCAGATCCACTGTTGTCATTCCGTACTGTGGGTCTTCCTGTACTCCGCCTCCTGACAGATTGACCCATTTGCACTGAAACAAAGGGACCTTGAAATCATGTCCATAGTCAAGTTCCCATATGTCCACTATGTAACCATAATATGTGTCCTTTCCCCTATTGGTTGCTGCATCAAAGAGAACACCGCTGTTTTGGTTGGTTCTCTTTTGATCTTGGGCGATCGTGTAAAATGTATTCCCATTTATCTCGTACCCTTTGTAAGTCAATACAGTCGAAGATGGTCCCCTGGCCAACGAGTACAACTCATCAGAAACAGTGTTGTCACCCATGAGACGTGTTTGCAACCAACTGCCGAAAGTCCTGATGTGTTCATATGTAATCCAGTCATCACACTGCTCCGGGTGTTTGGAGCGCAGAATATTCTTGTGTTCATCGACATACGGGGTCACCAAGGTAGAATTCTGTAGAACTGTGTAGTGTGCTTGAGACCAAGAATGCCCGTCCCTACATATTATTGAGTCCGCTCCTAGCGTGCCTTTTCCAGTCAGTCTCCCCTCATACTGCGATTGAGGGAGACCAATCTTCTTAAGGTCAGGAATGAAGTCAACACAAAACCCAATGACATCCTCTGTTTGATGGCCAATGGAGATGCTTCCTTCTGGCCTAGCGCGGTTACGAACATATTTCTTTAAGACTCCCATGAACCACTCAAAGGGGAACATATTGTGTAGAAATACAGGGCCCAGAACGACAATCTCGACGACTAGATGAACTAGGACGTGCGTCATGATATTGAAGAAGGACGGTGGGAACACCAGCTCGAAACTAACAAGACATTGCACCAAATCACTCCTTAACCTTGGCAGGATTTCTGGATCGATCACCTTCTGAGAGATTGCATTGAGGAATGCACATAGCTTCACAATGGCTAATCGAACGTTTTTCGGTAGAAGCCCCCTCAATGCAACTGGAAGCAGTTGCGTCATAATCACGTGGCAGTCATGAGACTTTAGGTTCTGGAACTTTTTCTCTGCCATATTTATTATTCCCTTTATATTCGACGAGAAGCCAGACGGGACCTTCATACTGAGCAGGCATTCAAAGAAGATTTCCTTCTCTTCTTTGGTAAGAGCGTAGCTGGCAGGACCTTCATACTGCTTTGGATGCATGCCGTCTTTTTCATGCACACGTTGCTGTTCCTCCCGTGCCTCCGGTGTATCTTTTGTCTTCCCATACACTCCCAAGAAGCCTACCAGGTTCACGCAAAGATTCTTCGTCGTGTGCATCACGTCGATTGCAGAGCGGACCTCTAGGTCTTTCCAATAGGGTAGGTCCCAAAATATAGATTTCTTCTTCCACATGGGTGTGCGTCCCGCATCGTCAGTCGGAACAGATAGTCCGCCAGGACCCTTTCCAAAGATTACTTGTAAATCATTGACCATATCAAGTATGTGATCACCAGTACGGAGGGCAGGCTTCTTCCGGTGATCTGCCTCACCTTTGAAATGCTTTCCTTTCTTTCGACATTGATGGTTGGTCGGAAGAAATCGACGATGCCCCAGGTACACATTCTTCCTGCATTTTTCCAAATATATACTGTCGGTGTCATCTAAATAGTGTGTGCATGCGTGGTATCCCTTGTTTGTCTGTCCTGAAAGGTTACTGAGAGCAGGCCAATCGTTGATGGTTACAAACAGCAACGCATGTAGGTCAAATTCCTCCTGTTTGTTCTCATCCCACACACGTACACCTCTTCCATTCCATAGCTGTAAAAGTTCATCAACTAATGGCCTTAGGTACACATCAATGTCATTGCCGGGTTGCTTAGGGCCTTGGATGAGCACTGGCATCATAATGAACTTCCGCTTCATGCACAACCAAGGAGGAAGGTTATACATACATAGAGTCACATGCCATGTGCTATGCTTGCTGCTCTGCTCCCCAAAAGGATTAACGCCATCTGCACTTAAACCAAACCATACGTTCCTCAGGGCACCTGTAAAGTCGCTCCACTTTCTCTCGATCTTTCTCCACTGCGACCCGTCAGTGGGTGCTCTCAACTTCCCGTCTTTCTTACGGTCTTTTATGTGCCATTGCATCAACTCGGCATGCTTTTTGTTTCTGAACAGACGTTTCAACCGTGGTATTATAGGAGCATACCACATCACCTTGGCAGGAACCCTCTACCCGGTGCTCTATCCCTCAACATCACCAGGGTCATCTCTTCTAATCTTATACCGCAATGCACCGCATACCGGGCATGCGTTCAAATCCTCGTACGCACCGCGGTAGAGGATGCAGTCATTAGGGCATGCATGTATCTTCTGCACCTCCAATCCTAGAGGGCATAGAACCTTCTTTGCTTCGTACGTACTGCCGGGCAATTCGTTATCCTTTGGAAGCTTCTTCTTCATTATTTTAAGTAGCGAACTAAATCCCTTGTCAGATACACCATTGTATGCCTTCCATTGCAGCAATTCCAGTGTGGTACCGAGCTTTCTGTTGTCATCTTCGCAATTTGGGTACAACCCTTTTTTGTGATCCTCTAACATGCGATCGAACTTCAACTTCTCCCTTTCACTTTCGCATTCTCTCTGTGCATCAACAATGACCCGGCGAAGATCATCATCGGGCACATCGTCTGGTTCCTCTTGATCTTCAGCTTGCCCCATTGCAGCATCACCGTATTCAGGGGGCGGGTAGTTGTCATCATCCTCTTCTTCTTCATTGTCTTCCATCATAACCGCTCTTTCTCCGTGCTTGGTCCAAACATTATAGCGTGGCATAAAACCCTTCTCAAGTAGGTGGAAGTGAACGGTTTTAGAGTTGGAGAAAGCCTTCGTATTCTCACAGACAGTACATGGACAATGCATAAAACCATTCTGCTTGTTTGCCTCAGCCGCTTTGAGAAAATTATGCAGGCCCTTAATATACTCGGAGGTGCGTCGGTCACCGTACATCCATTGCCGGTTCATCTGCGTGCGTTATATAGTTCTCATTATTGAACAACATATAACTCTCTAGAGCATCTAATTAAATCATACAAGTAAGAACTATCTAGAACAACATATAACCAAAACCATCGCACTATATAATAACAAACAATAATAAAAGTAAGAAAGTTACACAAGTATCTATCTAAATCATACAAGTAAGAACTTTTTCTTTTAGAAAGAAGATAAGAAGAAGAGGCTAACCACGGTGGTGCCGGCGCCCACATGGGCGCGGGCGATCGACGGCGGTGAGGACGGGGAAGGGACAGGACGGACCGCCAAACCTAGACAAATCTTGAGGAAAATGGAGCTTGGACAATGAGTTTCCAGAGGAGAAAGCTTAAGTGTGGCTCGGACATTTCATCGAACACCTCATGTGCATAGGAGGTGAGCTAGAGCACCACAAAACTCTCCCACGGCCGGCCAAAAAAACAGAGCAGTGCACTACTCTCCTCGCGGGGGTATATATAGGCCGACCATTGGTCCCAGTTTGTGGCTGGAACCGGGACTAAAGGACATCTTTTGGTCCCGGTTCCAGCCACAAACCGGGACCAATGGTTGTGGGCCAGGAGCGAGGCCCATTGGTCCCGGTTCGTGTCTGGAACCGGGACCAAAGGGGTCAGACAAACCGGGACCAATGGCCCACGAGGCCCGGCCGACGCCTTGGCCTCACGAACCGGGACCAATGCCCCCATTGGTCCCGGTTCGTGAGTGAACCGGGATTAATGGGCTTTTCAGGGCTGGAACAAAGCCCTGTTTTCTACTAGTGTTTGACTGGTCCTTGTTGACTCGTTGACCCACTCACTGGCCCCACCACTCATAGAACATAGCCATCCCAGCCCATGTCTAATTGCTTTGCTATTTTTTTCATTTTCCTATAAAGATTGCTCATTTTCACTAAAATGTTGCATTTTGTAATTTGCATATAAAAATAACCGTGCATCATAATAAAACATGTCATATATGTAAAATGTGTAGGATTTTGTCTAGTTTCCCAATATTCAACTTTCACATGTGTCAAAAATATTTAAACTTACTGTCTGCATTAATTTGCATAAATGCCATGTTAGAACAGTTTGTCTCATAACTACATAACCGTAGCTCCGATTAAAATGATCTACATATATAACTTGCTTAGAAAAATGTGAAGAATAACATGGTGCTATTTAAAATGCCTAGATGATGTAGTTGTTTATGCTTCACCTCTTGCCATGTTTATTAACATTTGAACTTGTTAGGTACCTAAACGAGAGTGAACTAACTAATTCGAATGTGGAGTTTAGTCAATATGCAACTCATTGCATATTGAACTTCACTTAATGTGTAGTATTTGATTGTTGTGCTTGCCATGCCTTGCATATTTAAACTTGACATACATCATCCTTGTTTATGCATCATGCCATGTTTATGTTGTGGTGTTTACCATGTCATTTGTTTGTTTCCAGATGTGCTTCTCCTCGCTAGAGTTCCGAAAGTGTTTCAGAGTATGAGGATTCGTTCGACTATGTTGGTTCGTCCTCTTGACGGATTCGTTCTTCTCCCAAGCGGGATCTCAGTCAAGATGATCATTTCCCTGGATGCCACTACTATCATTGCCATGCTAGTTATCTCATTTCTATCGCTATGTCTCGCTTCCTACCACCTGTTTATCAAGCCTCCCAAAATGCCATTATAAGCCTCTAACCTTCAAGATCCCAGCAAACCATTGTTTGGCTATGTTACCGCTTGCTCAGCCCTTCTTATAGTGTTGCTAGTTGCAGGTGCAGGTTGTTCCATGTGACAACATGGATATCTTGGGATATCACAATATTATTGCTATTTAATTTAATGCACATATATACTTGGTAAAAGGTGGAAGGCTTGGCCTTTTGCTCGGTGTTTTGTTCCACCTTTGCCGCCCTAGTTACTTGTGTACCGGTGTTATGTTCCATATTGAGTGCTCCGAACATGCTTGGGGTTGTTATGGTGACCCCCTTGATTATTCGTTTTGGGATGCAACTCTTCTGGCAAGGCCCAACTTTGGACTACATTTGCCTAATAACTAATGAATCTACATAGGGAGTAATTAACCCATGGATTATTAATCAACAACCCGGGCCAGTGCTCCTCATGAGTGTTGGCCCAAACTAGAGCACCGTGCGGGGCCAACCCGGGGAAATTTGGGAGATTTCTATCAGGCCACTGTACGCTTCACTTATCCGTCGTCTCCTGAGAACGAAATACGCGGATCCTATCGGGATCATTGACACGTCGGGCGGCCTTGCTGGATTTGGTTTACCTTTCTCGAATGTCTTGTGCACCGGGATTCCGAGGATACTTTGGGCTATCTCACGGTTGAGGTTTTCCATCGCAACTTGTGGCTAGTTTGTGATGCATGAGTTGGAGCACCCCTGCAGGGTTAAATCTTTCTAAGAGCTGTGCCCGCGGTTATGTGGCAACTTGGAAATTGTTTAACATTTGGTTAGAGCAAACTTGAAGTAAACTCAATTAAAATACACCAACCGTGTGCATAACTGTAACCGTCTCTTCTTGTGTGGTTTGAACCGAGGAGAGAACACAGTGGGGTTATGAATGACTCGTAAGTAGGTGTTCAGGACCACTTCTTGATCATTTCTAGTTCATGTCCGTTTATGTGTAGATCACTCTTCTTATTCTTGTACTCGTAAGTTAGCTAGATACAAATGCTTAGTGGTTGCTGCAGCCTCACCACTTAACCATACCTCACCCATTAAGCTTTGCTAGTCTTGATACCCTAGGAAATGAGATTGTTGAGTCCCTGTGGCTCACAGATTACTACAACAACAGTTGCAGGTACAGATAATGCGATGCTTTGATGTGAGAGTGATGCTTGTTTGATTTGGAGTTCTTCTTCTTCTTCTTCATCGATCATAGGATGGGTTCCAGGGCGGTAGCCTGGGATTAGCAAGGATGGACGTCGCTTTTTATCATTTGATTTCATTCGTAGTAGGACCCTACTTTTATGTATGATGATTGATATGAATGGTTGTAATTGAGATGTTCATAATTTAGCTTGCGGCAAGTGTAAGCCAATTCCATATACTCATCTCCTCTTTACATGTACTTGTAACGATATCCATTCTTGCAAAACGACGAGATGCGCTTATATCCCTATCGAGGCCCTCAATCCAGGATGAGGATAGTATCGCATCTTGGGCGTGAGATATTGGGAGGAGATGCTCTGGATGCAACGTTCAAGAATTGCATGGTTGCGGGATGGAGACCGCAACACGGACTTTTCCCATCGCACAGCTAAATGGCGTGCCAAGAAAAATCGTATTGAAATGCTAGTTGATGATTATGGGGTGGAGCGGCAAGAGTGTGATGTTATGGCAAAGATGACTACTGGTTACTTCTCCAATATGTTCACTGCTGACCACACATTACTCACTAGGCCAGTAATTGATCTCATCCATAACCAGGTTATTGAGGATATGAATAAGGGACTGTATGCGGAGTTCTAGGACAAGGAAATCTCAGATGCTCTGTTTCAAATTGGACCGTTGGAATCGCTGGGACCGGACGGCTTTCCTTCCAGGATCTTCCGAAGGAATTGGGTTGTCATGAACGAGCAGGTAATTAAGGCGGTCAAGGAGTTTTTTCATACAGGTATCATGCCGGAGGGGTTTAATAACACTTCCATTGTGTCAATCACCAAGGTGGACAACCCAACAAAGCTAACGGAGTTTCGCCCAATCAGTCTATGTAATGTTATATATAAAGTAGTGGAAAAATGTCTGGCTAACCGCCTCTGACCCATATTGGATGAAATTTTCTCCCTTGCTCAAAGTGCCTTCGTCCCTAGGCGTCTTATTACAGATAATTCATTGCTAGCCTTTGAATGCATACATTACATCCATCAGGAAAAACACCCAGAAAAGAGTTACTGTGCATACAGATTGGAGCTCTTGAAAGCTTATGATCGGGTGGATTGGATATTCTTGAAGAAAATGATGCAAAAGATGGGTTTTGCTCAGCGATGGATTGACTGGATTATGTTATGTGTCACATCGGTGGGGTACTCATTGAAATTCAATGGAACCCTCTTAGAGTCATTTGCATCGTCGTGTGGCCTTTGGCAAGGTGATCCTCTCTCACCATTTTTGTTCCTGTTTATTGCTGATGGTCTCTCTGCTTTGTTAAAGGATGGAGAGGCACGTCATATATTCACACCAGTTAAAGTTTGTAGGCGCACCCCAGGAGTGTCACGCTTTTTATTTGCAGATGATACACTCCTCTTCTTCAAGGCAGATGTTACCCAGGCCACCCATGTGAGAAACATCATGTGCACATATGAGAGGGCGACCGGTCAATTCATCAACCCGGCCAAGTGCATCATTTTGTTTGGGTAATTTTTGTCTGGTTAGGATCCAAACAGATACAAGGTCAGTGTTGCAAGTGCAAAGTGAGGCATTTGAGGATAAATATCTTGGGCTTCCAACGCCTAAAGGGAGAATGTCAAAGGGGCATTTCCTGAACATGCAAGCTACTGTTACTAAGTGGATCATGTTATGGGGTGACACACTCTCTTCTGCTGGTAAAGAAGTGATGATAAAGGCGATGTTGTAAGCAATCCCGGCCTACTTAATGGGAGTTTTTATGCTCCCCGCATTTGTGTGTGATGATCTTAATAGACTCGTACGAAACTTTTGGTGGGGAGCAGCAAAAGGAAGGTGCAAAATGCATTGGCATGCATGGCCTCAAATTCTAAAAACAAAAGACCATGGCGGCATTTGCTTCAGGGACTTTCATGTGTTTAACCAGGCTATACACGCCCGTCAAGCGTTGCCCCCATTAACTAAACATGATAGCTTGTGTGCGCATGTCCTGAAAGCACGATACTATCCGAATAGTCGTCTCAGGGATACGGTCTTTGCCAGGAACGTGTCATCTACCTGGCAGGCTATCCAACATGGCCTTGATCTCTTGAGGAAGGGCCTTGTGTGGCGCGTCGGCACCGAGGAGAAAATTCGGATGTGGCGCGAACGTTGGCTGCCCCATATGCACTCTGGCATGCCATTACGCAACAAGGCACTTGCAGGCTTAGGTGGGTGGCTGAGCTTCTTGATGACCGGGGCGCATGGCGCATGGAGCTTCTCCAGCGATATTTCCTCCCGACAAACATTGAGGCCGTCACTAGCATCCGTGTTTGCACTCGGGCACCGGCATATGTGCTTTCTTGGGTGCCAGAGAAATCTGGTAACTTTACGGTGAAATTAGCTTACCGATTCGCGATGGATGAGCGCGAGCGTCCATCGACGACGTCGACGAGCAAGGCACCGGATGGTCGAAGTGCCATCTGGAAGACCATATGGGGGTGCCCTGCTCTCCCTCTAGCGACATGGGAAAATAAATTCTCTTAACATTTAGATTCATCTGATATTTTCCCCGTTTGTGGTATGGAATGCGAGCACACTTTCCATACATTATGTAGGTGCCCCTGAGCAAGAGACCTTTGGCTCGCTATGGCTCAAGACTGGCCGCTTCCAGATATGGATGATGTTCGCCATACTGGACCTGAATGGCTTCTTGACTTGCTCCCTCCGCTTTCTGATATGACGAGAATGGTTATCCTAATGACCTTGTGGAGGTCATGGCATGTATGGAATGAAGTCACTCATGGAAAGAAAGCGCCTCCAACTGAAGCATCGAGGCGCTACCTCAATAGCTACATATCATCTCTCATTTGTATCCAGAAACACCCACATGGCGACGTGGAGAAGGGGAAGATGGTCATTTTGACTCCCATGGCTCTAGCTACACCAAGTACCTCACAATCAAAACATGTATAGTTTACAACACAAGCAAATATGATAGCAAATAAGGTTCACAAAAGAAGCAAATAAGGCTCACAACATAAGCAAAGAAGGCTCTACAATGGAAGCAAATGTAGTTCTACAACATGATAAAATATGGTTCACAACACGAGCTTCAACATATCCTTCTCATGCTCCCTCTCTAGAAAATCAAATCTCCCTTCTTTTGTTTCAAGAACATTGCAGGTTTCCTAAACTCAGGCTTCACTATAAGAGTGAGGGTCGTTTGCATGAGAGCAGTTTTTTCTTTCACACAACAATCTTTCACCAACTTCATGACCTCCAAAATGGTAGGGACAAGGTTGGTTGGAGGAGGAGCTGATAATGCTTGAACACTAGAGGTTATCTTCTCCACTCCACTTTCTATCTTCTCGCATGTCTGCTTGTACAATCGTAAGAAAGGACTCTTCTCTTCCTTCTCCTCATTTTTGATTGGAGGTTGCTTGCGCTCCTTCCTTGCTTTTGCCAAAATGGTAGGGACAAGGTTGGTTGGAGGAGGAGCTGATAATGCTTGAACACTAGAGGTTATCTTCTCCACTCCACTTTCTATCTTCTCGCATGTCTGCTTGTACAATCGTAAGAAAGGACTCTTCTCTTCCTTCTCCTCATTTTTGATTGGAGGTTGCTTGCGCTCCTTCCTTGCTTTTGGTTTCTTCAAAGATGGCAACTTCATTTCATCACTATCATGGGGTTTCTCCGAAAGAGCCACATTGTCATCACTTGATTCATCAGAGGATATATCTCTAGCACAAGAAGCACTAGCCCCTGTGACATGAACTTTTTCAAAAATGATGTGTAAATCTTCAAGATGCTTCGGACCCTGCCTTTTCAACTTCAAATGATTGCATTTCTTTCTTGTGCTCCCCTGGCATCTCTGAAAAAGAAATATATAAATTAGGTAATGCAATCATTAACAAGCATGGCAAATAATAAAGTTGCTACACGTACCACAACATGTTCATCCCACCATTCTTGAGAGCAAACAACTGTTCTCATTGCCTCATCCCATCCAAGCCTGGTTTCTTCATTTTTTAACTCCGTGAAAAAAACATAGTCATTTTTTATTGCATCCCATTTGTTCTTCAATTTATCGTTGGGATACTTCTTTCCCATTCTTGCTTCCCATTTCTCCAAAACTTTCTTCCAACCCTTCTTAGTCAAATAACCTATGGGCATATTCCCATTTTCAACCTCTTCTCTGGATATTTCTATGATTTTCTTCAGATTTGCATCATCCCACACCGTTTTTTCAGTCATTCTTCAATCAAGCAAAATAATGACATAGCAATAGATCAATATATATGATCTATGAAGGAATTACATAGCAACTTTCACCACGCAATCATCCAATGTACAAGAAAATGCAGCAATTAGTCATCAATAAACAGCCATTGTACAGGAACATACAACAACGTGTGTAGCAATACTATCAAAATTTCTTCCACTTCACATAAGTATACTAAAACATGATATGCAATATGCATCATACCATCAAAATTTCATCCAATTTACATCATCAACAGACAACAACACGACAGAGCGAAAATCCATCCTCTTTCTACTTGTACAGGATGTTTGAGGGGATAGACGAGTGGGAGGAAAGGGGAGCGGCAACCTTTCAAAATGGAGGGGGGTCGCGACGGGGCTGTGGGTAGCATCGCCGGTGGCAAGGCGGCGTCGCCGGCGGCAGGGCGAGCGACGGCGGCCCTTGCTGGTCCGATGGTCCACGTGAGCTCTTGAGGCGGGGAGGCCCGGCGGGCAATGGAGGAGGGAGGAGGTGGCGGGGAGGAATACGCGGGAGCCAATGCCGGCGGCTGGGCACGCGGCGGTGAAGGGCTGACAGTGGTGATGGCGGCGGCTAGGAACCCTAGCTGCCGCTCGGGATGGGGAGAATGAGGGGGGTTACGAAGGACGGTCTCCTCTGGTGCTAGTTCGCTTGCTCGAGAGGAATAGTCCCAATCGTTTTCCACTTACGAGTGGCAAAGTGGGTAAGTACATTGAAACTCTCAGGGGGGCAGCTAAAAGTGCATTGCTGAAGCTGGGGGTTCATCTGTGTCGAAAAATACACTATGGAGAAGATGTAAATTTTGCAGATTCTGCTTCTCTTTTTACCCCTTTGTTTAGCTTATAGCTTTCAAAAGCCAAAAGTTGGCTATAAAAGTCCAACCAAACACAGCATTAATTCAACTTGTGTAATACTTCCACCGTTCCTAAATATAAGTCTTTTTTGAGATATCATTATAGACTACATACGAATGTATATAGACATACTTTAGCGCATAGATTCACTCAAAGTTCGAAAAAGCGTTGGGCGTTATGCGTTCCACCACCTACTTGCGCTTTTCTAGCTTAGGTGTAATTATGCGTTTTCTACACAGTTGTAAGAATACGGGCGACAAAGAGCAGTTTGACAGCAAAGATAATGCTAGAATGTAAATGGAGGTACAACTATAAGTTTATAACCCTGTTCTCTGTCCAATATGTTGCCACTTCCTCTTTGTGTGTTGTCCTCTGATCCTCTCCTTCCAGTCCAGCGGGCAGCAGCTACATACATCAAGAAGGCAACTAGTACCACATCAGCAGTAGCTAGTACCACCAGTAACAGGAAGCAGCTAGCGAGAGCAGCTAGGCTCGATTGGGACCTCGGGGCTCACCTGCCTGAAGAGAAAAAGACCAGGGCGCGAGATCCACGGCGAGATGAGGTCGAAGGCCAGCGACCGGGAGCGCGGGGAGGGCCCAAGCAGGAGAGGCGCGAGGAGGAGCTTCAGATCCACGAAGCGGGCGTGATGTTGCCGGCGGCACGAGGAGGAGCTTCAGATCCCATATATATATGTTACTAGTCTATGTTACTACCTCTATAGTGTTAAGTAACATATATGTGGTGTGCTGCACCACTTTATTTATTAGGTTGTAGATTCATCTTGCCTTGGTATGTGATGTTACCCATAGTATGAGTAACTAGCTATGTCACTCAAATCATCTCTCCTCATTAAATCATTGCCACATAAGCAAATTTACTGAGTTGGACCCTATGTTACTATTGAAGTTACTCCCACTATGGGCAGTCTCAACGAGAGTAGAAGTACCCATATTGTCGGTTACAACAACAACAACCACAAACAAAGCCTTTAGTCCCAAACAAGTTGGGGTAGGCTAGAGGTGAAACCCATAAGATCTCACGACCAACTCATGGTTCTGGCACATGGATAGCAAGCTTCCACGCACCCCTGTCCATGGCTAGTTCTTTGGTGATGCTCCAATCCTTCAGGTCTCTCTTTACGGACTCTTCCCATGTCAAGTTCGGTCTACCCGGCCTCTTTTGACAATATCAGCACGCTTTAGCCGTCCGCTATGTACTGGGGCTTCTGGAGGCCTGCGTTGAATATGTCCAAACCATCTCAGACGATGTTGGACAAGCTTCTCTTCAATTGGCGCTACCCCAACTCTATCTCGTATATCATCATTCCGGATTCGGTCCTTCCTTGTGTGGCCACACATCCATCTCAACATGCGCATCTCCGCCACACCTAACTGTTGCACATGTCGCCTTTTAGTCGGCCAACACTCAGCGCCATACAACATTGCGGGTCAAACCGCCGTCCTATAGAACTTGCCTTTTAGCTTTTGTGGCACCCTCTTGTCACAGAGAATGCTAGAAGCTTGGCGCCACTTCATCCATCCGGCTTTAATTCGATGGTTCACATCTTCATCGATATCCCCATCCTTCTGCAACATTGACCCCAAATATCGAAAGGTGTCCTTCTGCGGCACCACCTGCCCATCAAGGCTAACATCCTCCTCCTCCTCGTGCCTAGTAGTACCGAAAGCGCACGTCATGTACTCGGTTTTAGTCCTACTAAGTCTAAAACCTTTCGATTCCAAAGTTTGCCTCCATAACTCCAACTTCCTGTTGACCCCCGTCCGACTCTCATCGACTAGCACCACATCGTCCGCAAAGAGCATACACCATGGGATATCTCGTTGTATATCCCTTGTGAACTCATCCATCACCAAGGCAAAAAGATAAGGGCTCAAAGCTGACCCTTGATGCAGTCCTATCTTAATCAGGAAGTCATCAGTGTCGCCATCACTTGTTCGAACACTTGTCACAACATTATCGTACATGTCCTTGATGAGGGTAATGTACTTTGCTGGGACTTTGTGTTTCTCCAAGGCCCACCACATAACATTCCGCGGTATCTTATCATAGGCCTTCTCCAAGTCAATGAACACCATATGCAGGTCCTTCTTTTGCTCCCTATATCTCTCCATAAGTTGTCATACCAAGAAAATGGCTTCCATGGTCGACCTCCCAGGCATGAAACCAAAATGATTTTTGGTCACGCTTGTCATTCTTCTTAAGCGGTGCTCAATGACTCTCTCCCATAGCTTCATTGTATGGCTCATCAGTTTAATTCCACGGTAATTAGTACAACTCTGATCATCCCCCTTGTTCTTGAAGATTGGTACTAATATACTCCGTCTCCATTCTTCTGGCATCTTGTTTGCCCGAAAAATGAGGTTGAAAAGTTTGGTTAGCCATACTATCGCTATGTCCCCGAGGCCTCTCCACACCTCAATGGGGATACAATCAGGGCCCATCGCCTTGCCTCCTTTCATCCTCTTCAAAGCCTCCTTGATCTCCGACTCCTGGATTCGCCGCACAAAAAGCCTGCTAGTATCAGCAAAGGAGTCGTCCAGATCAATGGTAGAGCTCTCACTCTCCCCATTGAACAGCTTGTCAAAGTACTCCTACCATCTATGCTTAATCTCCTCGTTCTTCACCAGGAGTTGATCTGCTCCGTCCTTGATGCACTTGATTTGGTCAACATCCCTCGTCTTCCTCTCTCGGATCTTGGCCATCTTATAGATGTCCCTTTCGCCTTCCTTCGTGTCTAACCGTTGGTAGAGGTCCTCATACGCCCGGCCCCTTGCTTCACTCACAGCTCGCTTTGCGGCCTTCTTTGCCATCTTGTACTTCTCTATGTTCTCTGCACTCCTATCCAGATATAGGCGTCTGAAACACTCTTTCTTCTCCTTAATTGCCTTCTGGACATCATCGTTCCACCACCAGGTATCTTTAGCTTCTCTTCTACTTCCCCTGGACACTCCAAAGTCCTCTGAGGCTACCTTACGAATGCAAGTCGCCATCTTCATCCACATGTTGTCTACATCACCTCCTTCCTCCCAAGGGCCCTCCTTAATGACCCTCTCCTTGAACGCCTGAGCTACCTACCCCTTGAGCTTCCACCACTTCGTTCTAGCGACTTTGGCACGCTTGTCCCGCTGGACACGAATCCGAAAGCGGAGGTTAGCAACCACAAAAGAAAGATGAGTGCGACTGGGATTCGAACCGTAGCCACTAGAATACAAAACCAAAACCTGTAGCTAGAATCAGTTATCCAAGCTGGCTTTGGTAAGATTTCTTGCTAGTAAGACCCCTGCAGCTAGAATCACTTATCCAAGTTAGCTTTGGTGAAATTTCTTGCTAGTAAGAGGAACTTGATTTCCTCCCAAATGCAACTTCAATACTGTCTCTGGCATGGCTAGAAAAAGGTTGAACACAGTTTCTTGGCTGCTTATCGTCTACCATTATAATGTTATAAGGCGAGCATGCAATTCACTTAATCAACAAGCATATGTAGTAAATGCAATTCAGATTCAACTTCTACATACTTCTACTCTATTCTAAATAAGTTGGTCCTCAAATTATATGTTATTAATTCTAGATAAGTTGGTCCTCAAGTTATATGTTATTCTTTTGAACACGGTTTCTTGGCTGCTTATTGTCTACCATTATGAAGTTAAGGCAAGCATGCAATTCACTTCATCAACAAGCATAGCAATTCAGATTCAACTTCTTCTACATACTTCTACTCCATTCTACTCCCTCCGTTTCTAAATATAAGTCTTCTTAGAGATTTCAATACGGACTACATACGGATGTATATAGACATATTTTAGAGTGTAGGTTCACTCATTTTGCTCCGTATGTAGTTCATATTGGGATCTCTAGAAAGACTTATATTTAGGAACAGGGGGAGTAGATAAGTTGGTCCTCGATTTATATGTTATTAATTCTAGATAAGTTGGTCCTCGAGTTATATGTTATTCTTTTGAACACGGTTTCTTGGCTGCTAATCGTCTACCATTATAATGTTAAGGCGAGCATGCAATTCACTTAATCAATAAGCATATGTAGTAAATGCAATTCAGATTCAACTTCTGCATACTTCTACTCCATTATGGATAAGTTGGTCCTCAAGTTATACGCTATTCTTTTGAACATTGGAGAAAATGAAGGCCCCGTTCGGTACAAAGGATTTTCAAAGGAACCTTGAAAGGAACTAATTCTTGGAACACAAGAAACAACAGTGGCAGTTCCTAGGGAAAGGAGATCTTTCCTGTGTTTGTGCTTTTGACAGAAAACCATAGGAATTGTAACATCCTGTGCAAGCTCTCTTTTTTGTCGGGGATGCCGCGGCGAGGCTCTCTGACTAAGAGAGATAGCAGGAGTAGCCGATTAAAAAGCTAGTTATCTGACATGCGATGTGTAAAAGCTGTGGTTGGAGCCCAAAAAAATGAAAGAAGTTCAATCATTGAGTTTCCAGTGCTCAGCCAAACATTGTGCATGTAGTTTTCCTATGATTTCATTTCCTATGTTTTGCACAACCATCCCTTTGCTATGCCTACATTTTTTGCAATCTTGTGTTTTTCATTCCTGCATTGCAAACAGGCCCTAAAGAAGAATCAGAAGCCAAAAACATGACTTCTAAATTATGCTCCATTCTAGATTCAAAAACATTTGGTCATATGGTGGTGTATTTGCTACGTTTTGTTAATCTTTACTTCAGTTAGTCACATGCAAAAACACGGAGCAAGTAACAAAACACAAAAGTTAGTTACCTGTACTCTTCCTCAAATATCTGCAGATCTCACTGGTGCAGAAGACGGGCATGATAATGCACTTCTGGACATCAATCTCAGCTACTCCTTGCAGGGTTTTGTTCCTTAGATCAACAGCAATCACCAACTCAAATCTTTCCACATGCCTTGGGTTGTTACTATAAACAAAGTAGACAATATCATCATCTATGCTTATGGTGGGGTATGCCATAGGAAATTTCTGCAATGTTGGCATGGTGTTACTGCCGGTCAGCTTAGACAGCAGGTTCTTCTGATGCGGGTCGCTGGTATCCATGGTGATATCTTTGACTTCAACCTCATAGTCAGGCTGCCAGTATGTGTATGAACCAACCGGTATTGGCATGATCCATGTTCTGGCCTTCCACCCAGAAGGGATGACCTGGGTGATGTTTGACTTACAGCGCACCCAATCCAAATAGTTATCAGGGGCCTTCGTCTGCTTTCTTTGTGGCCAGATTTCCATCTCAAAGTACTTGATAGTGTCTTTGTGTCGACTGATATCAACTTCCCGGATATAGTTGGGCTCACACCGCCGGAGGAGACGACCCCAGTTTCCCCTTGCTGGCATGGGTAGTGGGATGTCTTGAAAAACTGGTCGCTCCCCGAGCACGTCACAGAAGAGGATGCCACGCCAGAGGTCTACCCAGGCGACTGTACCACGCTCACCGCCAATTGTGAGCGTCTTGGATGTCTTGTGATACGGCACTTCGTCCGCAACATCGCCAGGTAACGGGACAAGCTTGTCCCTCACAAGCTCCCCCAATGACATGGGCATGGTGATCCACCCCCCTGAATCCGAGGAGCGGTACAGGTGGAGGCGGAAATCCCACCTGATGATCAAGTTACTGTTGTCCTCGTACACTGGGCGCCAACTGCTGATGGCGGCGACGGCGTACCAGGCGCCGTCTTGGCGGCTGAGGAGGGCGGTTTCAGAGTCGCGGAAGGACACGGGGTACGGGTTAGGGAGCAGATCCAGGTGCTGGGATCGCGACCAGTATAAGAAGTAGTCCCAAGCTTGTGCATCAAAGGACGCGTTGATGTTGATGGGGACGCGGAGGAGCACGAGGTCGGCGTCTGTGGCGACAACTATGGGCGATGTGCGGAGGAAGTTCAGGCTGGGGCAGTGGACGCACAAGTAGGAGAGGAGCGGCGGGCGGGCGTTGCGGAAGGTCACCTGGATCGGCAGGCCTCTGCTCGTGGCGCCCGATGCGGTGGTGGCGTTGTGAAGGTCGGCTATGTAGCACCGCATGTCCAGGAGGATGACGCCGTCGTAATCGTCGCACTCGGGAAGGGTAGGCGGAATACGGGTGGCGGCGGCCATCGGGTACGAGAGGAGGGGTTTGGAAACTGATAGGAAGGGATGCAGAGAGACGGGGGCAGGATTTAAGGGCTAGGGTTCAGCCAAGCCGGGCCAAGTGGGCGGCCACCGGACGGCACAGCCCGGTTCACGGCCGGCCTCGCCCCCAGGCCAGGCACGGCAAAACTCATTAAATGGGCCGACGCGTGGCACTTTAGCTCTAATCGGCCGTGAGCGCGAGTCCTCCTCATTGGCGCCTTCAGCGCCCGTTAGCGCCAACTCTTTTTCGAGGGTAACTAGGAAATTTATTCAAGGTTCAAAACATCTACTCCTTGTTCGCAGCTTGGGGGAAGATGATGCTCTTCGGAGGAGACTGGTGTCAATTGAGACGCGACGAGGTTCTCGGTTTTGGGTAGGCTCTTTTGTGTCGTAGTTGTGTTGTTGTGGCTGGCTATCCTTGGATTAGCCGTATGTGAAGTTGTGCTACGCTCACTGTTCGCAGCGAGTGGTAGTCGTCTTTGTACTCACAATTCTCTTCTTCTATAAAGCTATGGTACACAATTTCCATACTCTCGAAAAAAAACAGCTACTCCCTCCGTCCGAAAATACTTGTCATAAGAATGGATGTATATAGATGTATTTTAGTTCTAAATGCATCCTTTTTCATCCATTGGTGCGATAAGTAATTCCGGACGAAGGGAGTAGGATACAAGCAATCTCTCGCCAAACCTCTAGCCACACATGGCGACCCACCGCAAGAGACGCAACTCCTAAGTGGGCATCGAAATTACTTTCCCTGCGTTCAAAACGGAAATCAACTGAAGAAAAACTCTTCCTACTGGTTTGAGTCTCCCTTAGGAAAGGCGCATAAGCTCGCAACCCTTCCGTCTTGATGTTTGAGATCACTTCTTAACAATCTGAAGCAATAACCAGGTCCTGAAAATATAGACCCCGCGTGAGGGCTAGCGCTTCGCTGTAACACCCCAAAATTTTAATCGTGTTAAAAAAATTCATAAATAAAAAATTTAAATTATAATTGGTCCCTTGTTGATTTCAGAACCCTTTGTGTTCTCTGTCTTCTAAAATTCTTCCCTCCAAGTAGAAAATTTTGGAAAGTATTATGGGCTTTGAATGTTTTCTTAAATCATTTCATTTCATTTTCCAAATTCAGTAGGAAATATTTTTATAATAAAACTTTCTCAATTTAATTCCTTTAATAGCAATTTCAGCCTTTGAAATGCCTCTGTTGCACTGGAACTATTTTAAATATTTATTTAAAATTCCAAAAAAATAGGAAAGGTCATCTGATGCCTATAGATCACTTTATGCAAAAACCCATCATGGTCATTTGGAAATTTTGAGCACATCATCCAATTTCCATTTCTGGTCCAGTTTGAACATTTACACAACAACCCCATTTTTCTTAGCTCAATAATATCTGAAATTTTTCCATCTTGTAGTCCTTCCAATTAAACACTTAGGTCCAGGAGATCAACCCCAATAAAATCTTTTAAGTCCTCCAAACAACTCCGTGAATTTTGGTGTCAGATCTGAATTCTTGCAAAACTTGCACTAGAAAGTTTTCACTCTTCTCAAACCAACCCACCATCATCTATATCATCTAAAGAGACATCATCCTAGAAATTTTAGTCATCAACAAAATTCCCTAGGTGACCCTATCATTCGGTCGAACACCTTGAGTACACGATTGAATTCTGGCCATCACTCAAGTATCCACTGCCAACTTGATCCTATCATAAATCCAACATGTCCATCATCATTCCCACCTTATAAGATCCCTGGAGCCCTGTAGCTTCTGTTAGCATTTCGTCGAGCACGTTCCGTGTGTGTCTCGAGCGCGGCCACAACACGCGTATTACACGCGCCAGCGCCCGAGCCGCCGCGTCCCGCTGCTGCCGCTCCCCCTCTCACCCTGACCCCCTCGGGTCGCCGCGTCGCGCTAGAGCACCCTACACCCCACCATCCACTTCACCAGGCCCGCCACGTCCGTGGCTCGCCATTAGTGCCACCGCCGGAGCCTGCCCGTGGACGACGACGCCCGAGATGCGTGGTTATCTTCCTCCTCCTGTAGCCCCTCTACCGCCCTCACCAACCTCTCCACCGTCCGCACCGACCATTGCCACCTTCCCCATTCGCCATCAATGGTCGATCGCCGTCGTGCTGCTCTCTAGAAGCCGCAGCACTGCCCAGTGTACGTGGCTGTAGCCAGAGGCCTCCAGCTCTCCCGAGCTCATCAGCAAACCTCACCGTCCACTCATCGACCACGTGAAAGCACAACTTCTCCCTAGGTGGTTTTGGTAATTAATAACAACATATATTTCATTGGACTAATGTTTCCACTAAGTATATTTCAGGAAAAGTTCAATGATGGGATGGCTAAAGGATTGTGAGGAGATTACCTAGATGCAAGGAACACCCATTGGCAACAAGCTTGAAGACTCTACATTTTATATTTTGTGAGAAATCACTTTTGAGTCCATAGGAAAGCCAATACTATTAAAAGGGGATGAGGTATTTATGATGATCTGGTTGCTCAAGTGCTTAGAGTTAGCCACCAAAAATACTCATCCATTCTCCCACAAAATTCTGTGTCCAAAGCCTAAACATCAAAATTGGTGCCACCAACTTTCTTCACTCGGCCATACCAATTTTCCTCTCAAACAGAACCCAGAGTCAAACTCTAACCATCTCGGTACTACCAAGTTCGTTTTCGGTGCAACCAAAAACAATGACAAACTTACTGATGTTGATCTAATTAAAATCGGAATTTCCGAGATTAATGGATCGGTGTCACCGAGTTTGCTATCTGCCTAGGTCAGCCAAAATCGGACCATCTGAGATCTCTATATTGTTCTCACCGAAAAGGCCAAAGTAGCCACATTTTGCACTAGTCGGTGCAACCGAGTTTCTACATCGGTTCCATCGAGTTGCGCAATGATGTTGTAATGGTTGGATTTTTGGAGATGCCTATATATACCTATAACGCCATGGTCAAGTGGGTTCCCAAGGCCACCACTAGTTCTACATCATCAAATGCTAGCTCAACTCTAAGGATCCCCATCAAATGGATGTGGGTCTCAAAGAAGAAGAACTAGAGAAGTTCTTGAGGGGTGACTCCGCCAACAAAATTAACTCACATGCATTTTGGCAAGAACTAATGCAATCAACTCTAACCTTATGCAATAGTTCAAGGAGTCACATATTCCCTCAAAGGTAAGCAAGGAACAAGGTAATTAATGAATCAATGGACATCATCATGTATGCATTGCACTCCATGTCCATAGATATCCTTGTGTTTGCTCCTTGTGTGCGACTAACTCATGTAGGTGAGAAGAATAAGAAACAACAAGCATTGCTCCCAACTCAAGATGATCTTCAACAACCATGAGCATCCACTACTACATCACCAACATGAAGTCTTCAACGACAAAACCCAAGGTTAGTTTGTCCCTCTTAGGGGGAATGTCACATCAAGGGGGAGCTTAACTCTAAGATTTGAGTCAAAGCATCTCTTAAGATGTGAACATATTAAAAGCTTTATGTAAAAGTGGTAAACCCACTTGTGCTTAAACGATGAGTATGACCTATGGTCAAGTATTCTTACTTGGCTCCTAAGTCAATATACTCATATATAGATGACTTCGTCATCGCCAAAGTGCTAGGCAGATACTAGAGTGGTTGTGCATGTTTCCCATGTTCTATTTGACATCTTATTGTGTGAGCATGTTGGTGTGCATATTTTACTCATTCGAGGATATCCAATTGTTGTTATTTTGCATTCATTTTATTTGGCCAATTGGATGTACAAGAATGCCTAGGCACCCTCTCTAGCTATCTATGATTTCTCGTCTCAAATTCTTTTAATGCTTCATCACAAAATTTGAGCAAGAACTTTTCAGACCCTCTGTGTGAGGAGCACTCGGAGTTCCGTTTCGACAAGAGCTAACTTCCAAAACATCCCATGTGCCACTCGGCGTAACCAACTCCAAAATCTCGGTCCCACCGAAATACTAGGTTGATCTGGTTTTAAGAACCTCGGTACAATCGATTCCTAAATCTCGGCTTCACCGAGTTTCACTGTCTCCTGGCGGTTTAGAAACTCGGTGGCAGCGAAATTTTCGAATCTGTGTCGCCGACAGTGAGGGGATATATATATATCCGCGGACCCAATTTTTGAAATTACTTCTTCAATCACTGGACGCCGCAAACCCTTACTGTCGCTCGTGTGTCTCCGGACTTCGCCCTCAACTCCAGTGCGCCCTCGCCGCCGGACATCCTCGCTATCGACCGCAATCTCACCTGCCGTCGCCGCTGTAGGAGATCTTCACCAAGTTAGGGTAAAGATCTCCCCCCTCTTGTGCTCCCTATACGATTCATGCGCATTAGGTTTTGCCCAAACTTCTTGCTACTGATTGCCTATCATCTATCCACGAAAACTTCAGTTAGATAGAGAACGAATTTTTTTAAGGTTTAATCTTCCGCCATGTGTGTCTTGGTGTCACCGAGTTAAGAAAAACCAGTCTCACCAATTTGTCGATTAGGGTTACTGAGAACACTCTCAGTGAGACCGAGTTGCTCGTTTCGGTGAAACCGAATTGAGTGGCTAAGTCTCTTTTTGACGGGGTTATTACCCCTGGGAATGCCACAGAGAGGGAGTTCGAGCCCCTTTCCGAAAAACGGTATGGCCAGCTGGTCCACGGCCGGCTGGCCCCCTGGCCGGCTGGTCCGTGACCGGCGGAGGGAGGCCGGCTGGCTCGCGGCCAGCTGGACGGGAGCCGGCCCTCTGGCCCCCGGTCAGACGTGCCCGGCCGCTACACAACTAGCTCGCCCGCTGGCCTCTGGACGGGCGGGTATCTGTCCCTTCCCACTGCGGCCAAGTACGCTGACGGGACGCGACCCCCGCGACGGACTCCGATGTAGCTACAGCAGCCGCTGATGCACGGGCGCGCATGGCTACAGTCCGGGCAGTCGTACCGCTGACCGAGACCGATCGAGACCCGGCGGAGCCATAGTGCCTCTGCGCCACCATCCACTCCATCACCTGCCCCGGCGTGGCTACAGCGCTGCCGGCCGTACCGCTGACTTCGGCCGGCTGGCGCAAGACGACGCCGGGCGGGGCGGCCCGTGCCACGGCAGGTGAGCGTGGGCCAATGGAAGAGCCGGCAGGCGGGTCCCAGTTGGCTATGGGACCGCGTAGCCGGCGGGACCTACAGACGGCAAGACGACCCAGCCGGCGGGCCCCCCTGGCTGGCTGGAGGGGCTGCCAACCGGGTCCCCCCTCTCATTACCTTAGGAATATTGTAAGTCGGGGGGTTGGCCTATAAAACCCCCCGAGGCCCCCATGCCTCGGGCACGCAGACATCCACGGAGGCATCCTCCCCATCTCACATCCACACATAGCAGGGGAAGAGGAGCCGGCTGCTCCTTCTTCCACCTCTAGACGAACAGCTCAAGGAGCACCCTTGTAACATCACCCACGATACAACTAGACCAGCAGGACTAGGGGTATTACCTCCCACGGAGGGCCCTGAACCTGGGTACACCATGTGTCCCTCACCGCTTGTGCCTAATCCCGCTACCGGAGCCAGTCGGCGTCCTTCGGCCCCAACCACTCTCGATAAGCCACCCCATGGCATCTGTCGTGAGCAAACGACGACAGTTGGCGCCCATCGTGGGGCCGAACGCGGCGTCGGCCAGAGTTGTGCTCCGGGCGGGACCCTTCACCACCTCTCCCGGCCGCCCCGCGTCCGGGCGGAACTGCATGCTCGTGGGGCTTGCTCCTGCGGGGCGGAACCCCACCCCCGCTGGCCCTGCGGGCGACGCTGCCGGCTTCTCTGTTGAGCGGCTCGGCAGCGACCCGCTGATCGACATCGCCATCCTCACCAAGCGCGTCGGCGGGCTGAGACTCGCCGACGAGCCAGCTGCCGACGAGTACCCTAGCCAGGTGCTCGACTGCCTCGACCCGTCCTCGTCCGTGGGCGCACTCGCTTCGGGCGAGGCCGGTGACTCCCGCGTCCGCGCGGGGGTAATGGCCACCGGCTCCTCCACGACATCCGGCAGCGTCAGGGCGAAGGCGGACGCGGACGCCGCGGCCACTCGCGCCGGCACTTCCGACCCTCTCGGTTCCGTGCTTCGAGGCCTCAGCACCCTCGTTGCGCCTACAACGAACCCAGCCACGGCTACGGCCGAGCTGGAGGCGGCACGCCGGCTTTTGTTCAACGAGGCAACCGTGCTTGCCACCACCAAGCGCCGGATGGAGTCCGCGCAGTGCGAGTATAACTCCTCCTACGGCCTCACCCCCGCCGTTAACGAGCCCAGCCGGCGCGGTGATGTCCGCAACCGCGGCCGCGTGGTCGTGGAAATCCTCGGTGGCAGGCTTCCCACCTACGACACTCCGGCCGCCAACCTGAGGGCGGCCCACGTAGCCTACGCCGACCTCGCCGGCCTGGAGGGCGAAGAGCGAGAGCTGCAGGAACGACACATCCAAGACCTCATCGCCACCGCCAACGCCCAGCAGGCCTGGCTCGACGGCGTCAACGCCGGCTCTGAGATTCCCATCCCCGAGGGGGACATTCCGCCTACGGCTGGCCAGCGCCGGCCGGTCCAGCAAGCCTCCTCCCCTCGCGGCTCTGCCCGGCGGGGAGCCGGGTCTCACAACAGGCGCTCCCAGCTACGAGACGACCTACCGGCCGTCGATAGCCGGCACAACGACGCTCCGGCTAGCGGCAGCCGGCGTAGCCGGGACCATACTCCACCACCGCGGCGGGAGCGCGCCCGCTCGCCTGCTCCGACTGTTCGCCCCGAGCTCGCCGCTCGGCTCGGCCCGCGCGTCCCACGGAGCGAGAACGACGCCCGAACCCGCATCGAGTGCCTAGCGCAGTCGGCCCTCCTCGAGGAGGAGGGCTCGATTGGCCCGGCGTGCTTCGGCCCCCGGATTCGCAACGAGCCGTTTCCTGCCGGCTTCACTCTCCCACGCGACACCCCGAAGTACAACAGAACCGCCAAGCCGGAGGATTGGCTGGTCGACTACACCACCGCGGTCGGCATCGCCAGGGGGAACAAGTGCGTAGCCGTGCGCTACGCCCCCCTGATGCTGACCGGTTCGGCCCGGACCATGCTTAACAGCCTGTCGGCCGGCAGCATCAACACCTGGACGGACTTCGAGGAGGCTTTCGTCCGCAACTTCACCGGCACCTATAAACGGCCCGGTCGGCCCCGCGAGCTGGCCATGTGCGTCCAGGGGCCGGAGGAGCCCCTCCGAGACTACCTCACGCGTTGTACCGAACTTCGCAACTCCTGCGAGGGGGTGCACGAGGTGCAGGCCATCCAGTACTTCATCGAGGGTTGCCGTGACGGCACCCACCTCAAGCACAAGCTCTTGTGCTCCGAGCCGGCAACCCTGGCGGACCTGATGGCCAAGGCAGACAAATACGCCACGGCGGACTCCGCGATGCGGATGATGGTCACCACGCCAGCCAAGCCGGCTCTGCCGCCCGCCGCGCCACGGGCGGCCGCCGACAACCGGCAACAGCAGAACAACAAACGCAAGCCCGACCAGCCGGACCCCCGCTATGGGAGCCGGCAGGTCGCCACCATCGAAGAGGAGCAACCGGCTGCCCAGGCCCCCTGCCAGCGCCAGCGCACCGGCAAGGCCGCCTGGCAACCCAAGCTAACCTTCGAGCAAATGCTCGACCTGCCCTGCAAGCACCACTCCGGGGCCAAGCCGGCCACCCATACGCTCCGGCAGTGCAGCTTCTCCCAGCGGCTAGCCCGAGGCGAGGGCCTTCCGGCTCCTCCGCCTACGGCTCCCCGTGAACCGGCTCCGGCCCTGGCAGCCAACGACGGCCGCCTCCACGACCAATTCCCTCGCCAGGACGGGTCCTACGTCGTCTTCACCAGTGAAGTGACTGACAAGCACAGCATACGCCAGCGCCAGGATGAGGTGAACGCCACCGCCCCCTCGGTCCCTCAGTTCATGCATTGGTCCGAGAAACCGGTCACCTAGAGCCGGGCGGACCACCCGGCCGTGATGCCAAATCCGGGCAGCCACGCCCTCGTCCTTGATCCCACCTTCGTCTCCGAGAGGCGCACCTGCCGTTTCTCGCGGGTGTTGATCGACGGAGGCAGCAGCATCAACATCCTCTATCGCGACACGATGCTCAAGCTGGGGCTCAAGGAGAAAGATTTGCGGACAAGTCGGATGGTTTTCCCCGGCATCGTGCCAGGAAAGTCCTGCACCGCCATCGGCAAGATCGAATTGGACGTCCTCTTCGGCGACCAGAGCCACTTCCGCCGTGAGCCGGTTTGGTTCGAGGTGGTGCACCTCGACAGCCCCTACCACGCGCTGCTCGGCCGACCAGCTCTTGTCAAGTTCATGGCGATCCCCCACTATGCCTACCTCAAGCTCAAGCTGCCGGGTCCTAAAGGCATCATCACCATCGCCGACAACTACAAGATGTCGATCGAGTGCGCTCGCGATGGTAGCCGGCTGGCCGAGGCCCTGGAGATAGCGGAGGAGAAGCGGCAGCTCAACCGGCTCGTGGCCCACGCCTCCAACGAGCCGGCCGTGCCGGCTCCCCCGTCCTAGACAACCGGCGAGGCGTCGTTCCAACCATCCAAAGACACCAGGCAGGTGCCGCTCGACCCGGCCAACCCAAAGCAATGCGTCACCATCGGCGCCAACCTCAGCAGCAAATAGGAAGGCGAGCTCGTTGACTTCCTCCGTGAGAATCGATACATCTTCGCATGGTCTCCAAAAGACATGCCGGGTGTTCCGAGGAAGTTCGCCGAGCACAAACTTCATGTGCGGCCGGATGCAAAGCCGGTCAAGCAACCCCTGCGCCGTTTCTCTGAGGAGAGGCGGCGTACTATAGGAGAGGAGATCGCCCGGCTGTTCGCAGCCGGCTTCATCATGGAAGTGTTCCACCCAGACTGGCTGGCCAACCCAGTCCTGGTGCTGAAGAAAAACAAGACGTGGCGCATGTGCATCGACTACACGAGCCTGAATAAGGCGTGTCCCAAGGACCCATTCGCCCTACCACGGATCGATCAAGTTATCGACTCCACGGCCGGCTGCGACCTGCTGTCCTTCCTGGACGCCTACTCAGGCTACCACCAGATCAAACTGGACCCGGCCGACCGGCTGAAGACCTCTTTCATCACCCCCCTCGGGGCCTAATGCTACATCACCATGTCCTTCGGCCTGAAGAACGCGGGCGCCACTTTCCAGAGCTGCATGCAGAAGTGCCTCCTACCGCAGATTGGCAGGAACGTCCACGTCTACGTGGATGACAACGTCGTCAAGACCAAGAAGCATTTCAGCCTCCTCGACGATCTCCGGGAGACTTTCGCTAACTTGCGCGAGTACAAGATCAAGCTAAACCCGGAGAAGTGCGTGTTCGGCGTGCCAGCCGGCCAGCTCCTGGGTTTCTTCATGTCTGCCTGCGGCATTGAAGCTAACCCGAAGAAGATCAGGGCCATCGAGCACATGCACAAGCCAGCCAAGCTCGTCGACATCCAGAAGTTTGCCGGCTGTCTTCCCTCGCTCAGCCGGTTCATCAGCCGGCTGGGCGAGAAGGCCCTACCTCTTTACCAGCTCATGAGGAAGTCACCCAAGTTCGAGTGGTCCAAACAGGCGGATGCAGCGTTCCGCGACCTCAAGCGCGCGCTCTCTAGCGCGCCCATCCTGGCGGCGCCGGCTGAAAAAGAGCCGATGCTTGCGTACATCGTGGCCACCACCCGCGTGGTCAGCGTCGTGCTGGTGGTGGAGCGGCCAGAGGAGGGCAAAACGCTGCCTGTCCAACGCCCCGTCTACTACCTCAGCGAGGTCCTGACCCCCACTATTAGAAGATGTGCTACGGCATCTACTTCGCCGCCAAGAAGGTCAAGCAGTACTTCCAGGAGCACACCATCACCGTGGTGAGCACGGCCCCGCTCGGCGAGATTATGAGCGGCTGGGACGCGACCGGCCGGATCGCCAAATGGGCCATCGCCCTCGCCGACCATGAGATCCGGTACGAGCCGCGCACCGCCATCAAATCACAGACCATGGCGGATTTCCTCGTTGACTGGGTGGAAACCCAGTTTGTGCCGCCTCCCTCGGACTCCACGCATTGGCGCATGCACTTCGACGGCTCGAAGATGCGAACCGGCCTGGGAACCGGCATCGTCTTGTCGTCCCCCAAGGGGGACCAACTCAAGTACGCGCTCCAGATCCTCTTCGCCGCCTCCAACAACGTGGCCAAGTACGAAGCGCTCGTCCACGGCCTCCGGCTCACCAAGGAGATCAGGATCCGGCGCATCATCTTCTTTGGCGACTCCGACCTCGTGGTGCAGCAGGTCTCTGGCGAATGGGACGCCAGGGATGCCAACATGGCCGGCTATCGCTTCCTCGTCCAGCAGCTCACCAGCTCCTTCGACGGCTGTGAGTTCCACCACGTCCCCCGAGCGGACAACGAGGCGGCCGATACGTTGGCAAAAATCGGCTCCACCCGGCAGGCCATCCCAGCCGGCGTCTCCCTCGAACGGCTGCTCAAGCCTTCCCCCGAATCGGAGTCTATATTCATGCCGGCTGCTCCGGCAGCACCTCTGGCGCCGCCGGCTCCGACTGCCCTGCCGGCGCCATCAGCTCCGGCAACAACGCCAACGCCGCCGGCTCCGGCATCCGGCACCCCCACGCCGGCCGGCTCTGACACTACGGCCGTCCTGACGGCGATCGCCGCACCCCCAGTCCCAGTCCCGGGGGTTGGCGAGCCAGTCCCGGGGACTGGCGGACCGGTCCCAGGGACTGACGGGCCGGCTCTGGCTGCCCCCGACGCCCCACTCGAGCTCGATCCAGCCCCCGTCTCGGCCCCCTCGTGGGCACAGCCCATTCTGGCGTTCCTCCTGCGCGGCGAGCTCCCCCCTGACGAAGACAAGGCCTGGCAGATCCAGCGCCGCGCCCCAGCTTACAGCATCATCAACCGCAAGCTAGTCCATCGCAGCACCACCGGCGTGTTCCAACGCTGCGTCGAGCCTGAGAAGGGACAAGAAATCCTCCTCGACATCCACCAAGGCGAGTGCGGGCACCACGCCGCCTCTAGAACCCTGGTGGCCAAGGCCTTCCGCCACGGTTTCTACTGGCCGACGGCCTTGGAAAAGGCCAAGCGACTGGTCGACAAGTGTGAGGGATGTCAGCGCTTCAGCACGCAGAGCCACCTGCCGGTCACAGCCCTCCAGACCATCCCACTTTCGTGGCCCTTTGCCGTCTAGGGGCTGGAGATGGTAGGACCCTTCAAGACCGCCCGAGGCGGCATGGCGCATCTGCTGGTGGCTGTCGACAAGTTCACCAAGTGAATCGAAGCCAGACCCATCAAGAAACTGGACAGCCCCACAGCCGTCCGGTTCATCAAGGATGTCACGGTCCGCTACGGCGTTCCCCACAGCATCATCACCGACAACGACACGAACTTCGCCAAGGGCGCAATGACGCGTTTCAGCTCTCAGGAGGGCATCCGGCTCGACCTCGCATCTGTGGCCCACCCACAGTCAAACGGCCAGGCGGAGAGGGCCAACGGCCTGATCCTGGCCGGCCTCAAGCTTCGGCTTGTGGCGCCCCTCGTGCGGTCAGCCGGAAGCTGGATCGATGAGCTGCCGGCTGTCCTCTGGAGCCTTAGGACCATGCCCAACCGGTCGACCGGCTACACCCCTTTCTTTCTCGTATACGGGTCCGAGGCGATCATCCCCACGGACGTCGAGTTCGATTCGCCTCGGGTCACCTTGTATATGGAGAAGGACGCAAAAGAGGCAAGAGAAGACGGCGTCGACCTACTCGAAGAAGCACGCGAGCTGGCCTTGAGACGGATGGCCATGTACCGGCAGAAACTCTGGTACTACCACAGCAAGCGGATCCGGCCGCTCTCCTTCCGCGAAGGAGACTTGGTGCTCAGACGGATCTAGCAGACCGCCGGCCAGCTCAAGCTGTCCTCCCCGTGGGAGGGCCCGTTCATCATCAGCAAGGCGTTGCACAACAACGCCTACTACCTGATAGACGCCCAGAAGTCGCAGAAGCGCAAAAGAGACGCCTCCGGCGAGGAGACGGAGCGCCCATGGAACGCGGCGCTCCTTCGCCCGTTCTACTGCTAAGAGAAAAACCCGTGTATGTATGTATCTTCCCTTCCGTTGGAATTTAATGAATGCAATGGGGGCCCCAAGCCGGCACTTGGTGCACGCCCCTTTTTACTTCCATCGAAGGCTTGTCATTTTTTAAACAGCGCGCCCGGGTCCGGCTCCCCGGCCCGGGGGCTCGCCGGCTCTCCTCGGAGGCAGACAAGTAGCGTGAGCAAGCAACCCTTCCCTACCCCTCCACTACCTAGCCACGGGCCGGCCCACGGCTGCCCGGCTGGCGGGTCCATGGGGTGGGAAAGGACTTATCACGCAAACACCACCCAACGAGTAGTGGCCGGACCGGCCCGGCCGGATCATATTACCTCTAGATACCAGCCTCTGCCGACTCGCCCTAAACCCCTAGCCGGACGAATCTAAGACTCGCTAGTTTTTCCCAAGGACGATGCCCCATCCCTGTCCTAGTCCGGCTCCCGGCTGGCTGACAGGCGGGGCGGAAGCCGGAAGGATTCCTCATGTAAAAATAAGTCGAAAGGCAAAAGGGCAGGGCAAGAGCCGGCACGCAATCATTCCGAACTTCAAACGAGTTATAAACAAAAGGCCGCTGGCCAAGGATTCCTTACAATACACCCCTAGTGGGTGGAAATGCGTCTTCTCAAATAAACGAGTTTTTTAGCAAGAGAAAAAAGGTACGAGGTACGAAGTGCACAGGACCGCTCAAACTGCCGGTGTGTCGCCGGCCGGCTCAATAGTTCGCCCAGGGGAAGCCGCGGCCTTCGAGTCCGCCTCCGTGGCCTCCGTGGCCTCGGTGTCGCTGCCGGTGCTGGAATCAATGCTCTCGTTGGCGACCTCGTCGTCCTCGGGGCCCTGTGGGTTGCCGAAGGAGTCCTCAGCGACTGGCTCGCCGTCCTCACCAAGCGCCGGCAGGAGCTCGTCCGGGTCGACGTACGAGGCCAGTTCGTTGGCCCAACGGACGAGGGCATCTTCACGGGCGAGCCGTTCCGCCTCGGGGACCTTGCGCATCGTGGCCAGCCGGTCTAGGTTGACGCCGGTATACCACGACGTGACGAACCGGAGGGCCATCTGCGCCCCGGCCCGAGCCGCCGAGTCCTTCCAAACACCGAGCCGGGCCACCGCATTCTCCAGCCACAGCACCACGCGGCCCTCCAGGGCTCCACGACCCGGCCAGAGGGCCGAGATCACCTCCTTGCCGGCCGTAAGAAGCCGGTTCATGCAGCGCCGGACGTGGAGCAGCCGGTTCTCGACGGCCAGCGCAAGCTCCGGCATGTCCCAGCCAGCGTGCTCCTCAACCTCCTGCCCGCGCCGCCGCAGGCACTCCCGGTGATCCGCCACAGCCTGCTCAGCGCGGTGCTGGGTCTCCGGGAACCGATCTGAGGGGAGAGAAGAATCAACAAACAAGACAAAAAGCAAGTCAAAAGTGGTCGGCAAAGGAAGCAGACTCGTAAACAAAACTTACGCTGGAAGGCTTTGTCCATCTCGAGGGCAAACTAGAGGCCTGCACTCCGCTCCCTCTCCAGCGCCTCCTCCGCCTGAGAAAGGACGACCCCACGCGTCTCGAGCTCCCCCTTGAGGCGATCTACTTCATCCTGAAGAGCGGTGTCTCGCTGGGTGGCGTTGGCCGCCTGCTTGGCGGCGTCCTCCTGGGCCGCCACCTCCCGCTGCAGCTC
Organism: Elymus sibiricus; assembly: GCA_039707655.1. Classification (NCBI taxonomy): domain Eukaryota; kingdom Viridiplantae; phylum Streptophyta; class Magnoliopsida; order Poales; family Poaceae; genus Elymus; species Elymus sibiricus. Next base: position 142,091,900 of record CM077665.1, on the reverse strand, counting down.
CGCGGTCAGGCACTCCCGCACCGCCTGACCGTCAGCAACCAGGCCGCCCAGCCGGTCCCGCTCCGACGTTGCCGCCTGGAGCTCCTGCCCCAGCCGGTCTCGCTCGGAGGCCAGTTCGTCCCTCTTCTGCCGGATCGGGACCAGCTCCTCTGCGTAAAAATCAATCATTAGCTACTCGAACGCGAAAGACCCGGACCGGCTGCCGAGCAGCCGGCCCGACTCTCGGGGGCTACACCCAGTGGGTGCGCTCGCGCGCCCCCACTGGAATAAGCATACCTTGCGCCTTCTTCAACTCCTCCTTGACCCGGTAGTAGCCGAGCTTGCCGCGGTTGTGGATGAGAACCGCCTCGTCGAAGAGCGCCTGCCGCCGGGCGTTCTCCGCCTGCCCCGCACAGAGGAACAAGAAGTTAGACAAAACAAAAAGAGGGTTAGATCCGGCCCGGCTGCCACGCGGCCGCGCAGCCAGCCCGAATCTCGGGGGCTACACCCAGTGGGTGCGCTCATGCGCCCCCACTGAAGATCAACACAAGGCAGAAGAGTCTCACCTCCACCGCCGCCTCCACGCACCGAAAATTGCTTTCGGCGGCCTCCGCGAACCTAGCCAGTCCCTCACGGTAGTGTGCCATGATACGGCCCGGCTCCCCAGGTGCAAGGGCCGGGACGCTGGCTGGCTGGTCCGAATCGACCGGGACAAGAGCCGGCGCCTCCCAGTCCCGGATCACGTCGAGCATAGTCCTCCTCGACCCCCCGCTTGACCCGGCATCCGCCACAGCGGCAGCCGGCAGAGGGTTGGCCGTAACCACCAAGGCTCGGGAGCTGGCCTCGGGCCCCTCCACGACCGGCACCGCCGGCTCCACCACCTGCCGGACTGGCTCGACAGCCGGGTGGGCCGGCTCGCTCCCTCCGCCAGCCGGCGCCTCTGGTGCCGCCTCCGGCGCAGCTGGGGCGGCAGGCACGTTCGCCGCGGCCGGCTCGATGGCGGGAGAGGTCGCCACCGCCTCCTCCGGCTAGGCCGTCTCCGCAGCCGGCTCGGGGATCGCTCCCACCGACCGGGTCACTTCCGCCGCAGGCGGGGCCCCGGTCGTCTCCACGGCCGGCTCCCACAGCTCACTCGACGGGGGCATTGACCTCCGTGCCGATTCCGCCGCGGAGTCCGTCGCGCGCTCCGGGTCGGTGGACCGCCTCCGCCTCCCGCCGCTCGAGGCCCCCGAACGCGAGGGCGCGCCCTTCGCCCCGGCCTTGGCGGCTCGCATCTCCGCGACCCACCTCTTCTCCTCTCGCGCCATGGCCGCGTGCTCCTGCGCCAGCAAGCTGCCGGCGTCCACCGGGTCGGCAGTCGACCCCGTGTCCTGGAGCTCGATGGCGTCCCTGGGACAGGCGAACGGTGGGCCCTCAGGCGTTTGCCGGCTCGTAAGCTCGAAAAAACAACAAGAATCCAGAAGTACTTACCCAGCGACGACGGGAGGGACCCGCCTGGGCCGGGCCGACGGCTTCGCAACGGCCGCTCGCGCCCTCTTGCGAGCCGGCGGCTGTGTCGACGGCTGCCCCGCGGCCGGCCTATTCTCCCAACGGGAGGCCTCGCCCATCCGGCCGCGTGCCGGCTCCTCCTCGCTCCGTCCGCGTGGCTCCCGCCGAGCTGTGGGGGGAGGCGCGTCCAGGATCCGGACATCATCATCATCATCATCGTCGTCAGTCCAATCTTTCATGGAAGGTCCGAAGGGGAACTCACCAGCCGCTCGTGACCCGCCGGCTCCCGGGTCCCCCATCGCCCCTTCCGCTTCGACCTCTCCCGAGGAATCGACCCCCTCTTCCACGCCGCCCCCCAGCTCGAAGTCCTCCGGGTCGGACTCTGCACGCTCTGCCTGGAATATCTGGGGGTGCGGGCCGTCCGGCGTGTTCTGTCGCACGGAGCGCTGCGGTCAGCGTGGCGTGTGAGCAGGGAAGGGCTGGCTAGAGAGACAAAGGGGGAGAGAATTACCGCAGCAGGGCGTACCAGGGGCGCCGGGTCGTGCCGGCTGTACGGCAGCTTGCCGAATCTCCATGTCCCCGGCTTCAACTTGAAATTGGTGATGGCGTTCACCCGTTTCGCCACCTGGGCCGTCGACAGGTCAAAGGTGGACAGCCGGCAGGGGTCCCGCCAGCCCGACATGTCGCAGATCCGGTGCGGCCTCTGCTGCAGAGGCAGCACCCGGCGGTCGATGAAGGTGGGCACCAAATCGGGCGCGACCAGCCCCTCGCCGGCCTTCATGGCCTTGAGCCGGGCCAGCTCCGCGAGGACGTCCGCAAACGGCCCGTCGCCCATCCAGTTGATCCTGGAGGACGGGGCATTGACGAAGGCCAGCAGCCGGATGTAGTCCCGCGCCGGGTCGACGTTCTTCACGTAGAAGAACGTCCGGTTCCATCTCTTGACGGATTCGATGAGGGTCAGGCGGGGGAACAACGGGCCGCGGACGCATATCACCGCAACCCCGCAGGCGTACAGCCCGTCGTCGTTCCTCAGGCCCTTGAGGTAGAAGAGTTTCCACCACAACTCCACAAAGGGGAGGAGCCCAAGATAGCCCTCGGAGAGCGTCACGAAGGTCGAGAGCTAGAGGATGGAGTTGGGCCCGAGGTGGTGTGGCTAAAGATCGAACGTGTCCATGAAGAGGCAGCAGAATTGGCTCACCGGCAATCCGAAGCCGCACAAGAAATGCCACGCAAACACCACGAACTCCCCCTCCTGGGGTTCGGGTATCACCTCGCTGCCCGGCGGGCGGGCGGCAACGCGGTCCTTTGACGGCAGCATCCGGGCGCGGCGGAGGTGCGCGATGTCCTCCTCGGTGATGATGGATCTGCCCTAGCTGCCGGAGGGTCCGTCGGCCATCTCTGCGGCGATCGAGCGCGAGGAAGAAGATGGGTGGAGCAGCGGCGCAAGCCGAAGCGACGGGCAGCGTGAGAGAAGGAACACGAAGGGAAGAGCGGTGCGCGGGCTGCCTCCGCCCCTCCCCCTCCCATTATAAACGCGGGGCGGTGCCCGGGGGACGTGGGGATTAACTGCGCCCACTCCCCCGGGGAATCCGCGGGGCCTGGCATCGTGCGCCGCGGCCGCTAGGGTCCGGGCACAGAGGATCCTGGCCTGCGGCCCGAGGCCTAACAGGCTAGACCCGCGGCCTATCGGGCTAGGCCAAGGAAGGCGTCCCGTCGGGCCGCAGGTGTGGGACGCACGGCATCATCACGCCCAGCATGGCGCGCTGCGGTCCGGCGCGGGACCCGAAGCGGCACGGCAGGCCCCGAGGCATCGGAAGCGGTTGCCGGCGCGACCGCCCGGTTGGACCCATGCGACAGGCGAGCTTAGCCGGATGAAACCGTCGGTTGCCCCTCGTCGTGCGGACGCGGGCCCCCACCGGCTTCGGGGACTACTGACGGGGTTATTACCCCTGGGAATGCCACGGAGAAGGAGTTCGAGCCCCTTTCCGAAAAACGGTATGGCCGGCTGGTCCACGGCCGGCTAGCCAACGACCGGCTGGCCCCCTGGCCAGCTGGTCTGTGACCAGCGGAGGGAGGCCGGCTGCCCCCTTGGCCGGCTGGCTCGCGGCCGGCTGGACGGGAGCCGGCCCTCTGGCCCCCGGTCAGACGTGCCCGGCCGCTACACGACTAGCTCGCCCGCTGACCTCTGGACGGGCGGGTATCCGTCCCTTCCCACTGCGGCCAAGTACGCTGACGGGACGCGACCCCCGCGACGGACTCCGATGTAGCTACAGCAGCCGCTGATGCACGGGAGCGCATGGCTACAGTCCGGGCGGTCGTACCGCTGACCGAGACCGATCGAGACCCGGCGGAGCCAAAGTGCCTCTCCGCCACCATCCACTCCATCACCTGCCCCGACGTGGCTACAGCGCTGCCGGCCATACCGCTGACTTCGGCCGGCTGGCGCAAGACAACGCCAGGCGGGGCGGCCCGTGCCGCGGCAGGTGAGCGTGGGCCAATGGAAGAGCCGGCTGGCGGGTCCCAGTTGGCGATGGGACCGCGCAGCCGGTGGGACCTACAGACGACAAGACAGCCCAGCCGGCGGGCCCCCTGGCTGGCTGGAGGGGCTGCCAGCCGGGTCCCCCCTCTCAGTACCTTAGGAATATTGTAAGTCGGGGGGTTGGCCTATAAAACCCCCCGAGGCCCCCATGCATCGGCCACGCAGACACGCACGGAGGCATCCTTCCCATCTCACATCCACACATAGCAGGGGAAGAGGAGCCGGCTGCTCCTTCTTCCACCTCTAGACGAACAGCTCAAGGAGCACCCTTGTAACATCACCCACCATACAACTAGACCAGCAGGACTAGGGGTATTACCTCCCACGAAGGGCCCTGAACCTGGGTACACTGTGTGTCCCTCACCGCTTGTGCCTAATCTCGCTCTCGGAGCCCGTCGGCGTCCTTCAGCCCCAACCACTCTCGATAAGCCACCCCATGGCATCTGTCGTGAGAAAACGACGACACTTTTAAAGAGAGTGTATGTCTCGGTGGCTCCAATGTTTTTGACTCGGTGGAACCAAAACACACTTAGCAGAAAATTAAATCTAAGTCTTTGAGTTCAAATTTGTAAAAACAACTGTGTTTTGTGATGCTCATCTCTTCTACTCTCTTATATCTATTCACAGGGACAGTTTGTCAGCATGTCAGGTTCAGATGATAGTCAGAATGACTTCAGAGAGCAGAGTGTTGATTTGGAAGCAGGCACTAGCCCAGAAGCTAGTTCATCTTCATAGGAGGACGCAGGCACACTCAACTCCCATGGCTTGCCCAAGGCTGCTACCAGGGCAAGGAGGAAACTAAATTCTGATTAAGAGGACTCAGATTTTGTGCCAGAGGAAGTCCAAGCTAAGAAGCAACAGGACAAGAAGGAAAAAGGTGCCAAGAAAGCTGCCGATGAGGCAACTTCTGCCAAGAGGCCAGTGAGAAAGGAGTATGCCAGCTCAGAGGCTATGGGAGCTCCAGAGTCTGCCAAGAAAGGGATGAAACTTTCCCTTGAGAAAACATCCTCCAAGCTCACCAAGAAACCTGCCAAGAAGAGGGTGAGGAAAACAACAATCTATGTGACCAGGAAACCAACTTCCATGGTAAGAACACCTAAGCAGAGTGAGGAGGAAGGAGAGGAAGATCCAGCTGAGAATCCTCCTTCCAAGAAGAAGAAGTTGTTGGCTGATGCTATGCCTGGCCAGGCCCCATCCAAGAGCAAGCCACCTGCTCCCAAGAAGCCACCTGCCACCAAACCCAAGCGGACAACCAGGGATATTCCAGGTGCTGAAAAGAACAAGAGTTCCACATCCAGAGTTGCTGGTGTTGAAGAAGAAGAGATGACTGTGTTAAGGAAGCTGAGACCCCACCTGCCAGAGCATAATGATGCCTACCCAGTGGCAGAAGACATGAAGAAGAGGAGAGATCAAGGGCTGAGGAAGTGGAGAGCAGTTGATCCATATGCCTCTAGGAGGAAGACTGTTGTTGATGATAGATTCCACACCAGAGAACATCAAGACTTCTATGAGACTGTCCTATTGGACAAGAGCCCTGCAGTCAGTGACATAAGATATGTCGACTGGACATATATCAAGGAGAATGAGGATTATTTTCCCCATGTGCTGAAAACTTCAAGGCCATCGATATTGATGCATTTTTTTGGGAGGGAGTTTACTGCTTGGAACGATGAGATGATTATGCAGTTCTACTACACAACACACTTCTACCCAGATGGACGTATCATTTAGATACCGGTCTACAATGGATGAGTGGGCTACCATCTTAGGTGCCCCAAAGGTAGAAGAGGGAGATATTGATGTGTATGCTGAGGCCAAGATGAACCACAACTCTATGGCCAATATGTATAATCCTATTCCCACTGCCTATGTCAAGACACATAAGTTTGGCTCTGTCTACTATTTGCAAGCAGGATTACCCACTACCAACACTATCATGAGGCATACCTTGATGCCTAAGTCTAGAGATGACAAGATGATCAGGAGTTACTCCATCAATATGCTGCATCACATAGACACACACACCAGATTCAGGGTTATGGATTTGATTGTTGAGTCAATCAAGAGGACAACTGCTGATCAGAAACGATCTTGTGGATATGCACCTTAGATTCAGATGCTCATCAAATCCAAGCTGGAGAAGAATGTATACACACTTGATCGTCCTCATATGCCAGTATAGCCAGAACTTGAGGATAATGTTGTGGTGATGGATCCTTCCCATCCACTTCAGCAACTGCACAGGCAGAGGCAGAGGTAGCCAGAGCCACTAGTGCTCAAGTGCCCAAGACGAAGAGTGATCAAATGGCACTTCTCTTCAGCACCATCCAAGGGATGGAGAATAACATCATTAAGATTCTGCAGAACCAAAAGAGCTTAGAGCGGATTGTGGAGACAAAGTTCCATGACCTGGATGTAAAGGTAACTGGGTTGACCACCGCTGTCAACGAATCGAAGCATGAAGTGGACTCATTGCTCATTCCCAGCTCCAATGATGATGAAGACACTCCTCCTCTCCAGACACATACACAGTTCAGGACACAGGCCTGATCTGCTGTCGTGCCAGTTATAGAGGCGAGGCCTTCTTCATCAGCTCCAGCATCTGCTCCAGCTACAGCTCCTTCAGCTCCTTCACCTCCAGTGTCTATGATGTCTACTACGCAGCCTTCTTCTTGTAGACTCGTGTTGGGCCTCCAAGCGCAGAGTTTTGTAGGACAGTAGCAAATTTCCTTCAAGTGGATGACCTAAGGTTTATCAATCCGTGGGCGGCGTAGGATGAAGATGGTCTCTCTCAAACAACCCTGCAACCAAATAACAAAGAGTGTCTTGTGTCCCCAACACAACCAATACAATGGTAAATTGTATAGGTGCACTAGTTCGGCGAAGAGATGGTGATACAAGTGTAATATGGATGGTAGATATAGGTTTTTGTAATCTGAAAATATAAAAACAGCAAGGTAACAAGTAACAAAAGTGAGCAAAAACGGTATTGCAATGCTTGAAAACAAGGCCTAGGGTTCATACTTTCACTAGTGCAAGTTCTCTCAACAATACTAACATAGTTGAACCATATGTAAATCCCTCATGTGCGACAAAGAGTTCACTCCAAAGTCACAAATAGCGGAGAACAAACGAAGAAATTATTGTAGGGTACGAAACCACCTCAAAGTTATCTTTTCTGATCAATCTTATGAGCTATCCCTATAAGTGTCACGAATAGCCCTAGAGTTCGTACTAAAATAACACCTTAAGATACACATCAACCAAAACCCTAATGTCACCTAGATACCCCAATGTCACCATGAGTACCCATGGGCTTGATTATACGATATGCATCACACAATTTCAGATTCATCATGTTTAATTCAACAAAAAGAACTTCAAAGAGTGCCCCAAAGTTTCTACCGGAGAGTCAAGACGAAAACGTGAGCCAACACCTATGCATAGATTCCCAAGGTCACGGAACCCGCAAGTTGATCACCAAAACATACATCAAGTGGATCAATAGAACATCCCATTGTAAATACGGATATCCCATCGCAAGACATACATCAAGTGTTCTCAAATCCTTAAAGATTCAATCCGATAAGTAAACTTCAAAGGGAAAACTCAACTCATCACAAGAAGATAGAGAGGGGAAAACTCCATATGATTCATCTATATCAATAAAGCTCGCGGTACATCAAGATCGTGTCATCTCAAGAACACGAGAGAGAGAGATCTAACACATAGCTACTGGTACATACCCTCAGCCCTGAGGGTGAACTACTCCCTCCTCATCATGGAGACCGCCGGGATGATGAAGATGGCCTCCGGTCATGGTTTCCCCCTCCGGCAGGGTGCCGGAACGGGCTCCCGAATGGTTTTTCGTGGATCTGGAGGCTTGCGGCGGCGGAACTCCCGATCTAGGTTTCTTTTCAGAGGTTTATGTATTTATATGAGTATTTGGCGTTGGTCCCACGTCCAGAAGGTTCCCGAGGAAGTCAAAAGCCAGGGGGGCGCGCCCTAGGGGGGCGCCCCCCACCCTTGTGTCTTCCTCGGCCTTCCTCTTCGGTGACTTTTCGCTCCAGTATTTTTTATATTTTCCAAAAATATTCTCCGTAAATTTTCAGCTCATTCCGAGAACTTTTATTTCTGCACAAAAACAACACCACGGTAGTTCTGCTGAAAACAGCGTCAGTCCGGGTTAGTTCTAATCAAATCATACCAAAATCATATAGAATTATTGTAAACATGGCATGAATACTTCATAAATTATAGATACGTTGAAGACGTATTAGCACCCCCAAGCTTAATTCCTGCTCGTCCTCGAGTAGGTAAATGATAAAAGAAATAATTTATGAAGTGTGAATGCTACCCAACATGTTCATCATATTCTTTTCTTCTTTGTATAGCATGGGCATTTGGACTTGTAAATGATTCAAATCAATAGTCTAGTTTTAACATAATGACTTCAATACTCAAGCATGTCAACAAGCAACCATGTCTTTCAAAATATCAACACTAAAGAAAGTTATCCCTAGCCCATCATGCTCAATCATTGATCCATTCATGAAACACACTCAAATATTAGCTATGCCCAATGCTCAAGTACGATCATAGTGCCCCCTAGTTAGTGCTTATAAGAGAAGTTGGAGACTCAAAGCAAAAATAAAAATTGCATAAAGTAAATAGATAGGCCCTTCGTAGAGGGAAGTAGGGATTTGTAGAGGTGCCAGAGCTCAAAGTCTTAAATTGAGGGAGAAAAAATATTTTGGGTGGCATGCTTTTCTTGTCAACAAAAACGACAAAGTAGCTCACAATACTTTCCATGCTAGATACATTATAGGCGGTTCCCAAACAGAATGGTAAAGTTTTTACTCCCCCACCACCAATCAATCAAACTCCACGGCGAGCCGAATCCACGGGTACCGTCCATACAAACAACAATCCTGGGGGAGTTTTGTTTCATTATATTTTGATTTGATTTTTGAGCATGGAACTGGGCATCCCGAATACCAGCCACTTTCTCGTGAATGATAGTGAATCAACACATATCGTGAGAATAACACACCTAGCATGGAAAAATATTGGATACTCCCCACCGTTTCATGAGCGGTACGGGCACACAAAAGAGAAAATTTATTTTGAAGATTTAGAGATGGCACATACAAATTTGCTTGGAACGGCATGTAAATACTGCATATAGGTAGGTATGGTGGACTCATAAGGCAAAACTTGGTTTAAGGATTTTGGATGCACAAGTAGTATTTCTACTTAGTGCAAATGAAGGCTAGCAAATAGATTGGGAAGCAACCAAACCAAGGAACGAAAAATCACATAAGTGAGCATTGAGTCATAACTAACACCGAATAATGCACCACAAGTAGGATATAACTTCATTGCATAACTATTGACTTTCGTGCATGCATAGGGAATCACAAACCTTAACACCAATATTCCTACTAAGCATAATTACTCACTAACATGACTCACATATTACTATCATCGTGTTTCAAAACTATTACAAAGAATCCAGTTTAATTTGTCCCATGATCTTCATGAAAGTTTTTATTATATCCTCCTTGGATATCTATCACTTTGGGACTAGTTTCATATATTGATATTGCTTTTTGGCAAGCTCAAACAAATTTAAGTGAAGCATATGAGCAAATGACAAGCTACTCTCAAAATATATAAGTGAAGATCAATGAGTAGTCAAACAATTAAGTAGCTATGTGAGGACTCTCTCTCCCTCAATGAATATTTTCAGATCTTAAGCATTTTATTAAACAGCGAGCAAAAGAAAAATAGCACTCCAAGAATAGCACATATCATGTGAACGAATAAAAATTTAGGCTCAACATAGGCTAACCGATAATTGTTGATGAAGAGAGGTGGGATGCGTAGCATCCCCAAGATTAGATGCTTGAGACTTCTTGAAATATTTACTTGGGGTGCCTTGGGCATCCCCAAGCTTGAGCTTTTGTATCTCGTTCAATCCTCTCATATCATGGTTTCACCTATTCTCAAAAACTTCCTCCACACAAAACTCGAAAAGAACTCGTGAGATAGGTTAGTACACATAAGGATAAATCAGCACTTCATGTACTGCCAAGACAAGTTTCACAATAATTATCAAACATAATCTACTGTTTACTATCATTTCCACAATTTATATCTACCAATATAGGCTATGGAAACTATAGGATAAGTAGATAACAAAACTATGACAGCAATCTGTCCAAACAGAACAGTCTGTAGCAATTTATGAAAACAGTGTACTTCTGTAACGCAAAAAATTATGAAAATTTAGGACATGCTAAATAATTTATATGACAGCGTTGTGTAAAAATTTCAGAAACTTTCCACGTTCCAGTAAAATATGAAAATTCAAACACTACAGCCAAAGTTTCTGTTTTTACACAGCACTCATCAAAACATGCAATGCAAGCATCCTAAGGCAATTCTTGGAACTTTTTATTGAAAAACAAGATTATAAATAACACCTAACAGAGAACAACTAAATAAAATGACGCTCCAAGAAAAACTCATATTATGTGACGAATAAAAATATAGCTCCAAGTAAGATATACCGATAGTGTTGAAGACGAAAGAGGGGATGCCTTCCGGGGCATCCCCAAGCTTAGGCGCTTGAGTCTTCCTTGGATATTACCTTGGGGGTGCCTTGGGAATCGCCAAGCTTAGGATCTTGTCACTCCTTATTCTCCTCATATCGGTGTCTCACCCAAAACTTGAAAACTTCAATCACACAAAACTTAACGGAATTTCGTGAGATGGGTTAGTATAATAAATAAAAATAATTCACTTAGGTACTGTCAAGACAAGATTCATAATTGTTCCCACATGATACCTACTGTATTATATCATTCCCTTAATTTATATCACTCAATATAAGCTATGGAAACACTAAAACAAGCAAACTATGCATGCAAAACAGAATCTGTCAAAAACAGAACAGTCTGTGAAGATCTGTAGTGTAACTATACTTCCCTGCCTCTAAAAATTCAAACAAATTAGGAAAACCTGAAGAATTTGTATATCAAGACTTTGTAAAAATTCCAGATCATTATCGCTCTCCAGTAAAAAATGAAAATTCCTGTACTGGAGTCAAAAGTTTCTGTTTTGATTCAGCATCAATTCTACTCATCTTGTGAGTCATCCCAAAGGCTTTACTTGTCACTTTATTGAAATAAAAGGCACAAAACATGATTAATACAGTAGCTTAATCAGGTGAACACACAAAAACAGAAAGTAAAAGTGTTGGGTTGTCTCCCAACAAGCGCCTTTCTTTAATGCCTTTTAGCTAGGCATGATGATTTTAATGATACTCACATAGGAATAATAATTATAACATGCAAAAGAGCATCATGAATCTCATGACAAGCACATTTAAGTCTAACCCACTTCCTATGCATAGGGATTTTGTGAGCAAACAATTTATGGGAGCAAGAATCAACTATCATAGGAAGGCAAAACAAGCATAACTTCAAAACTTTGAACACATAGAGAGGAAGCTTGATATTATTGCAATTCCTACAAGCATATGTTCCTCCCTCATAATAATTTTCAGTAGCATCATGAAGGAATTTCAAAATATAACCAGCACATAAAGCATTATTTTCATGATCTACAAGCATAGAAATTTTACTACTCTCCACACAAGCATATTTCTTCTCATTCATAATAGTGGGAGCAAACTCAACAAAATAACTATCATGAGATACTTGATTGACATAACCACTTTGAATATTGAAATCTTGATGACAAGTTTCATAGTTACTATCACTCTTTATAGCATACATGTCATCATCATAATCATCATAGATAGGAGGCATGCTTTCATCATAATAAATTTGCTCATCAAAACTTGGGGGACTAAAAATATCATCTTCATCAAACATAGCATCCCCAAGCTTGTAGCTTTGCATATCATTAGCATCATGAATATTCAAGGAATTCATACTAACAACATTGCAATCATGCTCATCATACAAAGATTTAGTGCCAAACATTTTAATAACTTCTTCTTCTAACACTTGAGCACAATTTTCCTTTCCATCATTCTCACGAAAGACATTAAAAAGATGATGCATCTGAGGCAACCTCAATTCCATTTTTTTTGTAGTTTTCTTTTATAGACCAAACTAGTGAAAAACAAGAAACTAAAAGATTCAATTGCAAGATCTAAAGATATATCTTCAAGCACTCACCTCCCTGGCAACGGCGCCAGAAAAGAGCTTGATGTCTACTACGCAACCTTCTTCTTGTAGACTCGTGTTGGGCCTCCAAGCGCAGAGTTCTGTAGGACAGTAGCAAATTTCCCTCAAGTGGATGACCTAAGGTTTATCAATCCGTGGGAGGCGTAGGATGAAGATGGTCTCTCTCAAACAACCCTGCAACCAAATAACAAAGAGTCTCTTGTGTCCCCAACACACCCAATACAATGGAAATTGTATAGGTGCACTAGTTCGGCGAAGAGATGGTGATACAAGTGTAATATGGATGGTAGATATAGGTTTTTGTAATCTGAAAATATAAAAACAGCAAGGTAACAAGTAAAAAAAGTGAGCAAAAATGGTATTGCAATGCTTGAAAACAAGGCCTAGGGTTCATACTTTCACTAGTGCAAGTTCTCTCAACAATACTAACATAGTTGAATCATATGTAAATCCCTCACGTGCGACAAAGAGTTCACTCCAAAGTCACAAATAGAGGAGAACAAACGAAGAAATTATTGTAGGGTAGGAAACCACCTCAAAGTTATCTTTTCTGATCAATGTTATGAGCTATCCCTATAAGTGTCACGAACAGCCCTAGAGTTCGTACTAAAATAACACCTTAAGATACACATCAACCAAAACCCTAATGTCACCTAGATACCCCAATGTCACCACGAGTACCCATGGGCTTGATTATACGATATGCATCACACAATTTCAGATTCATCATGTTCAATCCAACACAAAGAACTTCAAAGAGTGCCCCAAAGTTTCTACCGGAGAGTCAAGACGAAAACGTGTGCCAACCCCTATGCATAGATTCCAAAGGTCATGGAACCCGCAAGTTGATCACCAAAACATACATCAAGTGGATCAATAGAACATCCCATTGTCACCACGGATATCCCATCGCAAGAGATACATCAAGTGTTCTCAAATCCTTAAAGATTCAATCCGATAAGTAAACTTCAAGGGGAAAACTCAACTTATCACAAGAAGATAGAGAGGGGAAAACTCCATATGATTCATCTATATCAATAAAGCTCGCGGTACATCAAGATCGTGTCATCTCAAGAACACGAGAGAGAGAGAGAGAGAGAGAGAGATCAAACACATAGCTACTGGTACATACCCTCAGCCCCGAGGGTGAACTACTCCCTCCTTGTCATGGAGACCGCCGGGATGATGAAGATGGCCTCCGGTGATGGTTTCCCCCTCCGGCAGTGTGCCGGAACGGGCTCCCGATTGGTTTTTCGTGGCTCTGGAGGCTTGCAGTGGCGAAACTCCCGATCTAGGTTTCTTTTCGGAGGTTTATGTATTTATAGGAGTATTTGGCGTTGGTCCCACGTCCAGAAGGTTCCCGAGGAAGTCACAAGCCAGGGGGGCGCGCCCTAGGGGGGCGCCCCCCACCCTTGTGGCTTCCTCGGCCTTCCTCTCCGGTGACTTTTCGCTCCAGTATTTTTTATATTTTCCAAAAATATTCTTCATAAATTTTCAGCTCATTCCGAGAACTTTTATTTCTGCACAAAAACAACACCACGGTAGTTCTGCTGAAAACAACGTCAGTCCGGGTTAGTTCTAATCAAATCATACCAAAATCATATAGAATTATTGTAAACATGGCATGAATACTTCATAATTTATAGATACGTTGGAGACGTATCAGTCTACACCTCCACCTTCACGGACATCAGCAGAAGTCTTCACGAATGCGGTTCTCTCGACTCCTTCATCAGCTACCGGAGGAGGCCATGCCCAGAGCAACGCATAGTTCTATAGCTTTGAACTTTTTGGTAACTTGTTGGCAAAGGGGGAGAAGTTTATAGATCATAGGGCTTCGAGAGAGAGCGTGTTACATTTTGATTGCTCTCTGCACTGTAAAAGCTTTTGGTTTATCACTCATTTGTGTTAAACTTGGTTGGTATTTGATCATATACTATATGTGTGATGCTACTACTTCCTATCTTTGAGATGTTTATATGATGATGATTCACTTATGTTTGGTGTGATGTGCTTTGTAATTCATTCACATTATTCTCGCACACCACCAAGTTGTATGTGACATGGAAGAGTACCCCATGAACCTAATAAATTGTGCATTTGCATTCAAACGCAAATTTAAAATAATGCACAAATTTAGGGGGAGCTCTTGCTTATCACATACTTCCCAAAGCGACGATGCTATTCATTCATTATAATATTTGTCGCAGCTTTGATCTATATGTTGTCATCAATTACCAAAAAGGGGGAGATTCAAAGCACAACTTCTCCCTAGGTGGTTCTGGTAATTAATAACAACATATATTTCATTGGACTAATGTTTGCACTAACTATATTTCAGGAAAAGTTCAATGATGGGATGGCTAAAGGAGTGTGAGGAGATTCCCTAGATGCAAGGAACACCCATTGGCAACAAGCTTGAATACTCTACATTTTATATTTTGTGAGAAATCACTTTTGAATCCATAGGAAAGCCAATACTATTAGAAGGGGATGAGGTATTTATGATGATCTGGTTGCTCAAGTGCTTAGAGTTAGCCACCAAAAGTACTCATCCATTCTGCCACAAAATTCTTTGTCCAAAGCCTAAACATAAAAATCGGTGCCACCAACTTTCTCCACCCGACCACACCAGTTTTTCTCTGAGATAGAACCCAGAGCCAAACCCTAACCATCTCGTTGCTACCAAGTTTGTTTTCGGTGCAACCGAAAATAGTGGCAAACCTACTGATGTTGATCTAATTAAAATAGGAATTTCCGAGATTAATGGATCGGTGTCACCGAGTTTGCTATCTCTCTGGAAGTGAAGAATGATATATAGGATGAAGGGGATCGGTGTCCGGAAAAGTTCCGGGACCTACCGGTTTTATGACGGAGATGCCGGAAGAGTTCCGGGAGTCCACCGGGGGGATCCACCTGCCCCGGAGGGCCCCATGGGCTGTGAGAGGGGTCGCACCAACCCCTGGTGGGCTGGCCACCCCTCCCACCCAAGGCCCATGCATCTAGGGCTAGGGTTGGCGCAAGGGAGGGGGGCGCACCACTTGCCTTGGGGGCCAAGGCACCCCCTTGGCCGCCGGCCCGTAGGTCAGCCAAAATCGGATCGTCCGAGATTTCTATATCAGTCTCACCGAAAAGGCCAAAGTTGCCACATTTTGCACTAGTCGGTGCAACCGAGTTTCTACATCGGTTCCACCGAGTTGGGCAATAATGTTGTAACGGTTGGATTTTTGGAGATGTCTATATATACCCTCCACCACCTCTCATTCGTAGAGGAAGCACTCAGAATATACAAATACTTGCCCCATTTATTTTTCTGAAAGAGAGCCACCTACTCATGTGTTGAGATCAAGATATTCCACTCCAACCATATGAATCTTGATTTCTAGCCTCCCCAAGTTGCTTTCCACCCAATCAATCTCTTCTACCCAAGACAAATTTGTGAGAGAGTGATTGAGTGTTGAGGAGGCTATCTTTTGAAGCACAAGAGCAAGGAGTTCATCATACTTACCACATCTATTACATTTTGGAGGGCGGTGCCTCCTAGATTGGTTAGGTGTCGCTTGGGAGCCTCCTACTTCGTGTTGTGGAGTTGAACTAAGAAGTTTGTAAGGGCAAGGAGATCGCCTACTTCGTGAAGATCTACCCCGAGTAAGGCTAGTCCTCCGTGGACATAGGCCATGATGGAATAGACAAGGTTGCTTCTCCGTGGACCCTTTATGGGTGGAGCCCTCCGTGGACTTTCACGGGCGATATCCTCCGTGGGTTGAAGTCTCCATCAACGTGGACGTACGATAGCACCACCTATCGGAACCACGCTAAAAATCTCCGTGTCAACTTTGTGTTTGATCTTCCTATCCCTACCCTCTATTTACATGTGCTTGTCTTTACTTTCCGCTGCTATACTCTTAGACATGCATGTGTAGGGTGTGCTTGACATGATACAATTGCTAAAATCTGCCAACAACTAAAATTGGGAAAAGGCTAAGTTTTTATTTGGTCAAGTAGTCTAATCACCCCCCCTCTAGAGATACTTTTGACCCTACACCACACAACAGCCTCACCATCGGTCAAGCTGGCCATAAATGAACCACGTCGTGGTTATCCTCGGGTAGTCGCGAAACAGACCTCTCCGCACTATAAAACGACCACCCCGAGCTCTCTGGGACCTACTCCTCCCTCATCAAAAGTGGCTCTTCCTCCTGATCATGCCAGTATGCTGAGCGCCGGGAACGACGTTTCCTAGCGCCGGCAATCATCGTCGGAGTGCCCTTTGTTCCTGCCAGGTGCGCGCGGGAGGAAGGGGACGAACCCGACAGGTGGGTCCCATATGTCGATGAGGTACTGATCCCTTCGGCACCGCACTTCCGTCAGTACGTTTTCCCGGCGGGAAAATGTAATCGAGCAAGTACGCTTTCCTTTTCGATGAACGTATTCTTCTCAAACCGTTTTCTCTTCTCTGTTTAATTCAAAAACAGATTTGACCACAACTTTGACTGTCCATAACTTTTTAACCACAACTCCAAATGACATGTTTCTTTTTCTGACATTCTTAAAATTCCATCTAATTTATTTTACAATTTATCAAAATTTTCCAAAAAAATTTTATGTACAATTTTAGAATTATGTGTTGATTTCAATATTTTGAAAATAGGGAAATGGAGGGGAAGAATATTTTCAAAACCTTTGGAAATGCACCCAACCTTTCTGCATACTCAAGGCAAGCATCTTGAACACCTCATATGATAAAAGTTGTTTGTTTGTTTGCTAGGATAAATGAATCGTGACTATGTTAAGCGAAACAAAACCTTGCATATGAAAAATTATTCATGCATGGATTCTTGATAGGAATTGTTTTCTTTTAAAAACATGAGACATATGTGAAACTAGTCATTACCTCATGCCACACCTGCCTACACTGGTCTGACAAATCTTGGAGGAAGGTTTTGTCATGAGTAAACATGATCGTGAAACTGATATCTTGTCGTGACGTATTGAGAATTTATGAAGTATTCATGCCACGATTGCCTATGTTTACAATACTTTTATATGGTTTTGATGCACTTTATATGATTTTTTAGAACTAACCTGGACTGATGCAGTTTTCAGCAGAATTACCGTGCTGTTGTTTTTGTGCAGAAAATGAATGTAACACCCTGGATTTTTGCCCATTTTTTCCTTTGATATTATTTGGATTTTGGTTTGGATTTCCTTTTCTGTGGCTTAGTGGTCTTGAAACCTGGAGAGACCACCCTCGATTCCTCTCCCCAGTGGCTTGTCATTATCAAAACCATCTCAAGACCTTGCCATTTCCATCTTGGATCAATCCCAATATTCTTTTTCCTCGGAATATTCCTTTTCTATTAAAGGAATAACCATGTCTGCCTGGGTAGTGAAGCAACCCACATTTCCATCACTCCAAAATTTTCCAAATAATTTTCATAAATTGTTTGGGTCATATCTTCCTCAGATATGTCAAAATCCTTCCTTGCCATGTTCAAAAATATTTCACCAATATTCTTTTTCTGATTCTGCCCCAGCTGTCAAGTTGAGAAGCAAGTACCCTTTATATTTGCTTTCTTGCTCTCAAACTTTTTTTGCACTCTTTCCTATCCATATAATTGCCACATGATAAAATTCAACTCAATTTGGCTAGTAAATATTTCTTGGCAAATTTCCAAAGTTTCTGATCCAAAGGAAGCTTTGTGAAGCTAGTGCTAGCTAAGAGTACGCAAATGAGTTGAAATTTTGCAAGCATCTTCATATGCTCAAATTAACACTATCCACAAGATTTGAGCATCATCCCATCTACTATGTGAGCACACCTTCAAATCTTGGCTTCTGGTCATATTTTCCTGTTGTGAAGCAACTATATTTTATATTGCTTCATAATTGCTGGAAATTTACCAGAGCGTTCTACTACCCATATAATTTATCTCCACAAGATTTGGGCTCATTTCATCTAGCCAATAATTCCCTAGATCTTTTCTAAGATTCTAGTCAGAGAGGTCCATTGTGAAGGAAGTACCACTTTGGTTTATCCAAATGGTATGAAATTTATACAGTGTCTTCATATGCCAAAATAACTAGCCTCCTCCAAATTTCAGCACAATCCAAACCAGTATGTGAGTGCCACATCAAGATTGGTATTTCTGTCTAGTAGAGCCCATTGAACAGCAAGTGCTATATCTGCTTATCCATTTGAGCTTATTTTTGGCCTACACAGTGTTCTTAGCATGTGATCACTCTCCAGCAAAGACCAGCACATATATCCTCTTGTATCTTCCTCACCACAGCACAAACACCTTGCTGTTCCTGAGCAAATCTGCTAGCTGTGGTCATCTCAAGCTCTACTATGCCTGTTTCTTTCCTCTTTGGCCTTCTCCTTCGAATGACCACTCCTCCTGACAAGATTAGGCCGGCCAGGGTGCACCGCGTGCGCCTGTTCACGCGGTGACCGCGTGGCTGGCATGCACGTCCACGCGCTCTGGCAAACCGCGGCGCTGTGCTCGTCGATTTCCTCCTCTCCCTCGACACCTAGCCGTGTCTAGGGGCTTCCCCTCGACGTCGTCTTCCTCCTGGACCCCTTTCCCCCTCTCAAGTCCCCTCCTACGCGGTGCGACAGCCACGCCCGTGACATGCCCGTCTCTGCCGCCCCCGTGTCCGGTTGCCTGCGCCGTCCCGATCCTTCCCGACCTTGCCGGAGCCCTCTCTGCTCCTCCGTCAGCCCTCTGGAAACCTCTCCCCTCCTAGGTGCGGGTTCCCGAAGCTCCGGTGCGCCGGTGTACGCGTCACCACGGCCGTGCTCGGCCACCCGCGTCGCCTCGCTTATATGTAGCCTCTCCCGAGCCCGTTCGAGCTCACCATCCTCCTCTCCTCACTCCCCTGGTCCCCCCCGAGCCCTCCATCCAGCCCGGAGCTCTTCCACGCCGCCTACCTCCGCCGTGGCCACCGTCGGTGCCCGGCTAAATTCCGGCGAGCCGAGCATCCCGTCCTTCTCTAACCTCTGTCAGAAGACCACCCGGAGCACGCAGAGCCTTCCCACCTCTTCGCCTTCTCCTCGGGTGGGCCGTAACGCCAAGACCACCGGTGCCTGAGGCCGCCGTCCGCCGCGGTCGGTGACCTGCTCAACCTAGAGCTCCCCGGGAAAATCTGATGCATCCCACCAAAAGCGCGGCGTCGCCCTAAGCAGATTGGTAGCCAGGGCATCGCCGGAGGTGCCCGGAGCCAGCCAGGGCAGCATCGGCAGCTCCTTTGTCTCGCTCCTCCTCTGTTCGCTGTCGGGGGAGCAGCGGGAGGAAGGAGACGAGCCAGGCCAGGTGGGCCCAGCTTCCCTCGACCCCACCCGTCAGCCGCAGAAGCTCTGGTCCAGTCAGCTAAGTGGAGACGCCTTTTCGTAAATACGTTTTTGCTTTGGGAAAACGTATTTCCCAGAAGGCGTTTTCTGTTTGGCAGCCAGGGGCCTGTTTGTGGATATTCTTTTTACAAATGGGTCCCTGACAATCAACTCGCTATATCTTTTCACTCCCTACTCCGATTGAGGTGATTCCAAAGCCCACATCTTCGTCTCGTCGAGCCCGTCATGTTGGTATCATTCTCATTATGTGTTCACATAGTGAAAATGACCATTTTGCCCTTGCCCGTAAACAGCCCCCTCCGAGAGAGAACTGTTTCCGGCAATCTTTTCCGCGGACTCTCCGCACTTCTCCTCGGTGGTTTCTTCATACCCAGGCAAGCCACGGCAGCCACTTGCATGATAGCCTTGCAGTAGCCATGGTTTTCCACTTAAACATTTAAATACTTTGCACATGTGGATATTTTCGCTATTTCTTTATAACTGCTTGTGAATCCAGGCTTATCTATATACCATGATCGTTTACATCTAGTTGGCTCGCTACTATTATTATCACATTGATATCATGCTCATTTGCATAGTTACTATATCATGTTATCATGACTCAGCACCTCATCATCCAAATTTAACCGGATGTTAATCGAACTTGAACACCTGTTGGCTGAGTCATAGTGCGCCACCAAATTGATCTCACCAGTGCAACCACACTTGCCGGGATGAGGCGGCCCTAATTCGGTCTATTGTCATGCCTCTCGCTGGTACCTCCAACCAGGGAAGGTTATGAGTGTGTGCTACCCTGATCAGGTAGGCGGCTATAACCTTGTGAACCCAGTTTTGGTATTGAGCTCAGGTCCCCGTTTGGGACAGTTTTGTTTGGCCAAGACGGTGGCAGGTGTCAGAAGGACATAGGGGTCACCCATGACTTAGCCCAAAGGGGAGTTTGTCAGAGTGGCCGGGAGAGTGCCATGCAATAGATTGGGTTTTGTCGGAACATCGTTAGTCCACCTGAATGGGAGCACGAGGCCATGAGTTTTGTGGTGTGGGTACAGTGTACTAACCTCTGCAGAGTGTATGATCTATCGATAGCCGCGTCCTCGTTCATGGGCACAGTTCGTAGTAGGACACACTATGGGTCAACAGTATAATAATGTTGCTTATAACAACCCCGTTCGATGAGAAAGAAGATGGTTGATCTTTATGTGATCGTGAGAGGATCACCGTGGTATCAAGGATACCGATGTTGGTTGATCGTGATCACGAGAGGATCACCGTGGTATCATGGATACCGGATTTGGTTGATGGTGTTATGTGGTGATCTCGGGTAAAGACCAAGCTCCTTGTGATAATGTTGTCACTACGGTATTGTAATACCAAGTTTGGTTGGTTCCGAGGTTATCATGTGGCACACTCGAGGGTAAGTTCTTACATGTGGTGGTTACGAGCTAACCCCGGAACGGAGTAAGTTACATCATGATAGTTTTAACCTGTTGCATGCAGTGTCATCATGCCCATATGCCATATCGCTCTAGCATCATCATGTTTACACCTGCTTAACCTGTAAATGCCATGCTGTTGCTTGTCTTGATTGCTCTGGTTGATGTGCGCTTGCGAGTACATTCAAAGTACTCACTTGGCGTGTTATGCCAGTTTGCAAGTCATGCCATGATTGCTTGCTTGTCAAGGATTCCGAGTTTGCGAGCTAGGATAAGCGTTCCAGCCAGAGTCCCTGCGGAGTGGAGTCCATCACCACAGTCATCGCTCCGCTACCGAGAGTTACTCCGCTTCCTCGGGTTGTTCCGCTGTTAGTATAGAGCCACCCTTGGCAGGCGTAGTGTCACCGTGCCGATGTAATCCATGTACCCTTGTAACCTTATCCATAGTAATAAAGATTTGTTCTATGCCAACAGTGCCGTATTCCAGAAGACTTGTCTCTGGGCTGGAATACGGGGCGTTCCGGTTTCCTCTGAGCCAAGGTGCCACAATGAAAGTTCTCGGAATCGCCCGAAACTTTTTGATGAATTTTTCTGGAGGAAATAATCAATATTGGAGTGAAGAACCACCAGAGGGGAGCCACCTGTGGGCCACAAGCCAACAAGACGCGACCTGGGGGGGCTCCCTGATGGCTTGTGGGGCCCACGTAGCTCCGTTGCGCATGATTCCAACGCTGAAAAATCCTATAAATCCTAGAAACCCCATAAATAAAGAGAGACCCTCCGCCTCACCGCCGCAACTCTCTGTATTGAAGAAAAACCAATTTGGAGAGAAAACAATAGCGAAAAAAGAAGAGAAACAGAGAGAGAGATCCAATCTCGGAGGGGCTCTCGCCCCTCCGGGAGTCATGGCGGCCAAGGACAAGGGAGAACCTCTCCCTAGATGGGGAGAGGCCATGGAGGAGGAACCCTAAGGGGGGGAGACTCTCTCCCCCTGTCTTCTGGCGACACCGGAGTGCCGCCGGGGAGCCATCGCCGCGGTGATCATCTTTATCAACATCACCGTCTTCATCACCTTCCTCATCTCTTTTTAGCGGTCCACTCTCCCGCACCCCGCTGTAAACCCCTACTCGAACATGGTGCTTCATGCAACATATTATTAATCAATGACGTGTTGCCATCCTATGATGTTTGAGTAGATCTATGGTGTCCTTTGGGTTGATTGATGATCTTGATTGGTTTGAGTGTATGTTTTATTTTGGTGTTGTCCTAAGGTGCCTTCCATGAGGCGCACACGTGAAGGATTCACGATGGAGGGTGTTGCAATATGTTCATTATTCGCTTATTGTGAGTGGTTAGAGTGACAGAAGCTTACACCCGAGTAAGGGGGTTGTTTACGTATGGGAGTAAAGGGGACTTGATGTTTAATGCTATGGTTGGGTTTACCTTAATGATTTCTAGTAGTTGTGGATGCTTGCTAGAGATCCAATCATAAGTTCATATTATCCAAGTACGGAAAGTATGTTAGCTCATGCCTCTCCCTCATATAAAATTGCAAGAATGATTACCGATCTTGTTATCAATTGCCTATGATGATTCCACACACCATACCATCATTATTCCACACTGGCTATTTGTAATATATTGTGATATATTCTAACTCTATTTAGTGCAGCAACTATTTTCATATTTTAGTTCTCGAATATCATGCAAGGCTATCCTCTTTATACCGACAACACAGTTTTATTTCTCGTTACTAGATAGAAGCAAACGCTCAGTGTATGTAGAGTCGTATCGGTGGAAGATAGGACTTGAGAGAATATTGATCTTACCTTTAGCTCCTTGTGGGTTCGACACTCCATACTTACCACTTCCATCTTTGGAAAGTGCTACGATGATTCCTTGCACTTGGGGATTATCAAGCTCTTTTCGGGCGCCATTGCCGGGGAGCAATAACGTGGGGTTAATATTTGCGTCTATGCTTGTTTGCTTCTATCACTAAGTAGATTTTGTTTTCCTTTTGTTTCTGTTTTCTTTCTTTATTTATTTAGTTGTGGATGATACTGTTGAGTATATTGATTATTAGGAAATATGAGATAGACTAGGATTTGTCCTGCCTTGTCTTGTACTCCAAGTTGGTCATTGTACTCCTATATATATGCCCACGAGGCTCAAGCAATACATCAACTATTCCACCAAATCCCTCTTCTCCCTTCCAACAGATACAAACAAAAAAAATAGAAAAATTAAAAACACAAAAAATTTACTTGCCTTTTATAAGAGAAGCGATTGGAAAGTTGTGCATTGGAGAAGTGACGGTCGACCTTGAACACTTGTGTTCATGCTCATGGAAACAATGTAGATTTTTTCATGGAAGTTTCTCGTAAAAATAATCATCTCCTTGTAAATACCACTGTATCATAAGAATAATGAGCATGATGCTCATTTGCATGTTTCGCCTACTATTCTTATGTGAGCATCATTAAAATCATCATGCCTAGCTAAAAGGCTTTAAAGAAAAGCGCTTGATGGGAAACAACCCAACACTTATCCGTTCTATTTTTGAGTGTTCATGTGATTAAGCTAATATAGTAATCATGTTTTGTGTCTTTTATTTCAATAATGTGTCAAGTAAAGCCTTTGGGATGATTTGGATGATAAGTAGAATTGATACGGTGCAAAAACAGAAACTTTTGCGTTCAATGCAGAATTTCTCTGATTTTACTCGAACGTCTTTTTGATCTGAATTTTTACACAGTATTGGT
This sequence comes from Elymus sibiricus, assembly GCA_039707655.1. Classification (NCBI taxonomy): domain Eukaryota; kingdom Viridiplantae; phylum Streptophyta; class Magnoliopsida; order Poales; family Poaceae; genus Elymus; species Elymus sibiricus. The sequence continues at coordinate 142,068,126 of CM077665.1, read as the reverse complement.
ATGCAAATTCTTCAGGTTTTCCTAAATTTTCAGAATTTTTAGAGTTACATAAGTATATGTTCTTTACAGATCTTTACAGACTGTTATGTTTTAGACAGATTCTTTTTTCATGGAAGTCTCCCACCTAGAGTCGATAGTCCACCATCGCAATTCATCTTTGCGGCATCGCCTAAAGGTGGCAACCATGCATTAGCCTGGGACCTCACAGCTCGACCCAGCTGTGCTAGCGGTGTACGAACAACAGTAATCTCTAGCTCTTCCAAAAATCTCCTGAGGCTTTGATATTCGTTCTCATGAATTGTGTGCGGTCGAGCCCACAATATCGCCCACATAGTTACTAGGACTCGAGGAATATCTTGTTGGTTTGTGGACTCGAAAAGCCAGAACAGTCACAACCTTGCATCTTCATTTTGGTTTGATATCACATGCTCGAGTAGCTCCTCATCACCTAAAGCCCAAACGCACCTGGCCATTCGTCAACTAAGGAGAGAATGACGCCAAGTATCCTCTTCCTCACCACAAATAGAGCAAGCCGGAGTGTCAGCCATGTTGCTCTCATGTCGAACAAGTCCCGTTGGTATCGAGGTATGCACAAGCCTCCACACAAAAACACGGATTTTAGATGGGACCTTCACTTTCCACAGTTGTGACCATGAGTTCTTGTCCGCTGCAACATTGGAATGACCAGACCAATGTTCTAACCAATCTCCCCTCTGAGCCTTGATCGAAAAGATCATCCTATATGCCGACTGTACAGAAAAAAATACCATGTTTGTCATCGTGCCAGGCCGAGAAATCTCCGTGTGGCCGTTAGCGCCAACTAGGAGTGAGTTCTGGCGCCCATGCAGGCATGCTCCTGGGCCTGGCCCAAAACACACACTCGCTAACTAAGTCTTGTTCGCTATTGAAAGCCAGGTTTCGCTGCTGACTGGTCGTGGTTGACCGGTCAAGCGTTGAGTTAATTAGAAAAAAGGAAAATCGCAAAAAAATGTGAATTAAAAAATGTATATAAAAATAAAAATAAATCACAACTTCAAAAATGCTCATGGATTCTAAGAAAAGTTCATCCAATATTTTAAAAAGTTATTTGAATTTGAAAAAAGATCATTGAATTTGAAAATAGTTCATCAAATTTTAAAAAATTTAATTCATTTGAAAAAAATTGTTCAAAAAATCAAAATAGTTCATCGAATTTGAAAAAAACATCAATGTTGAAAAAAAATCAATTATGAGAAAAAGTTCATCGGTTTAAAAAGGGTTCATCTATTTTTTTTAAAGTTCATCAATTTTAAAAAAGAGTTCATTCAAATGGGCAAAAAAAGAAACAAAAACCCGAACAAAACTACTCTAAAGAAAAAATAGAAAAAATAGAAAAACAAAAAAAGACATAGCAAGGAAAGAGTGAATAAGACGGGGTGGTTAGCACAGAGTATGAACGACCAGGTGGTTAGTTGGTTCCAATACCACTAGATACGCATGCATTTTTTGTTTTACAAACAAAAAGAAAGGCAACAAGGGCCGAGTTCAGCGGGAGCTCCTACTGGACACGGTGGGCGCCCATTGGGAGAACTCGCGCCTACAACGGCCAACAGCGGGCCGTGGCCCATTAAACACCACCCCCTCGTTCAGTAAGAAAGAAAAATATACTTTTCGTCCCTCAAAGTCTAGATTTGATCCCTTAACTTCAAAACAAGACAACTTGCATCCCCAACTACTCAAACAGGACCAGGTTCATCCCTGGTCTCGGCCTTGAGCGGTTTTGGTGCTGTGTCGTCCTGATTTGGACCTATGCTGACTTAAATAAGTGTATATGTTCTAAATCCGTGAATCTTTTGAAAAACGTGTACTTTTTTTAAAATTTGTGTACTTTTTCACGTTCACGTAAAAATTTCAGATTCATTTACCTTTTTGAAATTCGTACTATTTTCAAATTCACACACCTTTTCAAGTTCGCGTAATTTTTCAAATTCACATACTTTTTTCTAGTTCGCGTATTTTTCTCAAATCCATCTACATTTTTTAAGTTCGTGTACTGCTTTCAAATTCGTGTAGAAGTACGAGGATTTAAAAAAACATGTGAATTTGAAAATGGTATGCGGACCTAAAAAAATAAACGGATTTGAAGAAAATGCGCGAATTTGAGTCAATGCACGGTCAAAACTGGCGAAAGACAACACTAAAACTGGTCAAAACCGTGTCCAGGGATGAACGTTGTTCGGTTTTAGTAGTTGGGGATGCAAGTTATCTGGTTTCAGAGTTGAGAACCAAATCTAGATTATGCAAAGAGTTGAGGGACGAAAAATATACTTTTCTCAAATAAAATCATTCACTCCATCAACTCCGCTCGCTACCCCTAAAAAAGAAATTAATTCCACTCGCATGCATTTTTTCCAGCTGTATTGCGCCGCAAGTACAAGAAAAAGAATGACCTCTTATTTTCTACGATTTCGAATATGTTCGTGAAATATAAAAAAGTTCATGGATTTATTCAAAAAAATCTTGGGTTTAAAAAAGTTTACAAAATTGGAAATAAAAAGTTAAGAAATAAATAAATCATGAATTGTGAAAAATGTTCATCGATTTTTAAAAAAAGTTCATCAAACCGAAAAAAGTTCATAGATCTTAAAAAAGTCCTTCAAAAATTTGAAAAGTGTTCATCAATTTTCAAAAAAGTTCGTCAAATTTGAAAAAAAAGTTCACCAAAATTGAAAAAAGTTCATTCATTTGAAGAAAAAATTGTTTGTTTGATAAAATTTTCATAAAATTTGAAAAGGTTATGCATTTTCAAAAAAACAAAAAAAATAAGGAAAAAGAAACAGGAAAAGAAAAAAGATTAAAGAGAAGAAGCAAAAAAAAAAGAGAACACGTGAACAAAAACTAGTCCAAAAAACCTAAACGAAAAAAACTCATGTGGAAAGGCTTAGCAAAGGGTCACCTCCAGAACCGGTGAAGAGTCATCTCCTCCCGGTTACTAACAATACAATGAATCCCCGCCTTTATATTTCTTCTCTGGAGCTGCGCTCCCACTGCCAATCCGTTCTTTAGTAGTCGCGACACATGTATTTTCGCTTTTCATGGGACCTCCGTATTCCATAATTCGTTCAATCCTTGCCTCATGGCCACCATTGATGAGGAGGTTGGGTTGTCCCGCTGTTGTTCCCAAAGTTGCGACTCAAGGTGATATGTTGAGCGAACAGTGAAACACCCACTTTTAGTGTAATTCCATGCTTGCTAATCATCTTGCTCCACTCCCCATACAACCACTTGGCGAATGTCCTCACTGTCAGCTGCAAAAAATGCTCGGTTTAGCTTGGCCATGTCCCATTCTTTGCGTGAATAGTCCTGGAGATCATTGATACGTCTCCAATGTATCTATAATGCATGAAGTACTCATGCCATGTTTGCATAATTTTATATGAATTTGGTGCATTTTTGTATGATTTTGAAGGACTAACATATTAACCTAGTGCCAGTGCCAGCTGCTGTTTTTTGCATGTTTTTGGTTTTCCAGAAAGTCCATACCAAACGAAGTACAAAAGTGACGAATTTGTTTGACGCTTTTTTCTGAAAGGAAAGAGACCCTGGAAGTTTCGAGAGAGTGCCAGAAGACCCACAGGGGGCCCACAAGACAACAAGACATGCCCTGATGCCTTGTGGGCCCCCTATGGCACCTCTTCGCGTGATTCCAACGCTGAAAATTCTTATACATACAGGAAACCCCCGAAAGATCACCTAGATGAGTTTTCCCGCTGCCGCAAGCCTCTATTCCGAAGCGATCTCATCGGGAGCTCCGTTATGGCGCCCTGTCGGAGGGGGGAAGTCATCATCGAACGTCATCTTCATCATCCCCGCTGACTCCATGATGAGGAGGGAGTAGTTCACCCCGGGGCTAAGGGTATGTACTAGTAGCTATGCGTATGATCTCTCTCTCTCTCTCACTCTCTCTCTCTCACCCACTCACTGTTTCTCTCGTGATCTTGATTGGTCACGATTCTTATGTACCATGCACTTTGTTAATGTAGTAGAATCATATGGTGTTCTTCCCTTTGTTGTGATGAACTGAGCCTCGCCCTTTGAGGTTTCATTATTATTGGATTGAATATATCAAGATTTGAGATCACCTGATATATGTCTTTCATGTGGATACCCGTAGTGACAATGGGGTATTATATTCATTCACTTGATGTATGTTTTGGTAATCAACTTGCGTATTCCCGTAGTGACATTGGAGTAATCTAAGCACATAGGTCGATACACGTTTTCATCCCACTTCCTCCGATAGAAACGTTGGGGCAACTCTTTGAAGTTCTTTGTGTTGGATTGAATATTATGAATCTGAAATTGTTTGATGCCTATCAAATAATTAACTCACAGATACTAGTGATGACATTGGAGTATCTAGGTGACATTAGATTTGATTGATGCGTATCATATGGTGTTATTATAGTACGAACTCTAGGGTTGTTTGTGAGACTTATAGGAATGGCTCAATAGATTGATCGGAACGATAACTTTGAGATGGTTTGCTACCTACAACAATTTCATATTATGTTCTCCGCTATTGATAAGAACTTTGGAGTGACTCTTTGTCACATGTTAAAGGATTGATATATGATTCGATTATGCTAGCACTATTGAGAGAGTACACTAGTGAAAGTATGAACCCTAGGCCTTGTTTCCAAGCATTGCAATACCGTTTGTGCTCACTTTTGTCACTTGTCACCTTGCTGTTTTTATTATTTGAGGTTACAAAAAACTATATCTAATATCCTATACTTGTATCATCATCTATTCGTTGAACTAGTGCACCCATACAATTTGCCATTATATTGGGTGTGTTGGGGACACAAGAGATTTCTTGTATTTGATTGCAAGGTTGTTTGAGATAGACCATATTCATCCTACAACTCTCATGGACTGATAAACCTTAGGTCATCCACTTGAGGGAAATTTCCTACCGTTGTACAAAATTGTGCGCTTGGAGGCCCAACATAGTCTACAAGAATGAAGTTGTTTAGTAGACATCAAGCTATTTCAAGCGCCGTTGCCGGGGAGGTGAGTGCTTGAAGGTATATGTCGTAGGAACGATTCCGACAATAGAAAGGGGTAGTGTAAAGGAGCATGATCTATCGAGATGCAAATGGGTGACACGGGTGTTTTAGCGAGTTCGGGCCTCTCACGGTGGAGATAACAACCCTACGTCTCGTGCTCTAGAGAGGCTTTGCTTATCTGTCATGAACACAGAGTTACATGGTGTATTTGAGAGAGAGAAGGGAGAACGGATCTTCATACCCGAGCTAAGTCCAGAGACTAATGGCGAGAGAGTCAAGGAAGAAAGTGCTAGCCCGAGCTATGTGGTGGAGGTGGCTTATATAGAGTGCGCCACCCCCTCACCTCTTTTTTTACAAGATGGTGGCGTTAATGCCATAATGTCAGCCCACTACGAAACCTTCACTGTGGGGATGATGCTCCGACTGACTTGTTGACTGTTGGCTTCGCATATCCGAGTGAGTCATACGACCGATTGGTCGACTGTCATCCAAGTGGATGGGACGTCGCTTGTCCGAGTGAATAGTATGTATGTATTTGTTCGGACCCAGCTCATGTGTGGACCCCATGCTTCTATGATATTTCGACCCTTCATGGGCCTACCTATTACGTGTATCCTCCATAGCAGCCCCTGAGACTCTGACCGATTGCTGGTAGTCGGTTGGTGTCTATCGAGTTTGTTGAACTTGAATGTTGCTGCTCGATTTAACCGAGCAGAATGTTTCTTTTTGGTATTTCTCTTCCAGTGGAGTCACGCTTACTGCACCCACTGGGTGTAGTCCCCGAGCCTCCGTCAGACTAGATGAGTCTGGCAGAGGGTTTAAGTCTTCTAGTGTGGAACTGAACTGAATAGGTGAACTATCATGCGGTTGGCATCATAAATTTCTGCAATCTGGAACTGAATCAGTCAGACTGATCTTTGTGCGCTGGGCATGATAAATAAATTTAGCCTGGAACTGGGTTAGTCAGGTAAATCTTCGTGTGCTCAGCATACTGAATTCTTGTTGAGTCTGCCTTATATGATTTCTGGATCAAGGCTGAGTCCCCGAGTGTATTTTTAACTTAGGCGGTTGCTGGACCGCATCTAAGCCCCCAAGTGCGGATGATGTTCTCACTCTAACTTAGGTGATACAGGGTCGCAGTTAAACACCCGAGTGTGGATGATGTCCTCACTCGGGTTAGTATTTAACTTAGGCGATACGGGGTCACAGCTAAGCGTCCGAGTGTGGATGACGTCCTCACTCGGATTTGTTTTTAACTTAGGCGATACGGGGTCGTAGCTAAGTCCTCGAGTGTGGATGATGTCCTCACTCGGATTAGTTTTTAACTTAGGCGATACGGGGTCGTAGCTAAGCCCCCGAGTGTGGATGATGTCCTCACTCGGAGTAGTTTTTAACTTAGGCGATACGGGATCATAGCTAAGCCCCCGAGTGTGGAGGATGTCTGCACTCGGAGTAGTTTTGAACTTAGGCGATATGGGATCGCAGCTAAGCCCCCGAGTGTGGATGATGTCCTCACTCGGATTAATTTTTAACTTAGACAATACGGGGTCGCAGCTAAGCCCCCGAGTGTGGATGATGTCCTCACTCGGATTAATTTTTAACTTAGGCGATACGGGGTCGCAGCTAAGCCCCCGAGTGTGGATGATGTCCTCACTCGGAATAGTTTTTAACTTAGGTGAAATCAGGTTCGCTGCTAAGTTGTTCACCCACTCGGGGCGATATAGCTTCTAAGGTAAGAAAATCATCGGAGTGAGTGGCGATGCGCAGGGCGTCCGAGTGATGAAGACGTGCCACACAGAGTGGCGACAAGCAGGGCGTCCAAATGATGTAAACGCATCCCGCGGAGTGGCGACGCGCGGGGCGTCCGAGCGATGTAGACTGGAATCATGGAGTGGCGATGCGCGGGGTGGCCAAGTGATGTAGACGCGAATCACGGAGTGGCGACGCACGGGACGACCAAGTGATGTAGACGGGAATCACGAAGTGGTAACGCGTGGGGCGGCCAAGTGATGTAGATGGGAATCACGGTGGCGACGCGCGGGGTGGCCAAGTGATGTAGACGCGTCCCGCGGAGTGGCGACGCGCAGGGCGTCCGACTGATGTAGGCGTGTCCGACGGAGTGACAGCGCGCAGGGCGGCCAAGTGATGTAGATGGGAATCTCGGAGTGGCGACGCGCGGGACGACCAAGTGATGTAGACGGGAATCACGGAGTGGCGACACGCGAGGCGGCTAAGTGATGTAGACGGGAATCACGGAGTGGCGACACGCGGGGTGGCCAAGTGATGTAGACGCGTCCCGCGGAGTGGCGACGTGCAGGGCGTCCGACTGATGTAGGCGTGTCCGACGGAGTGACAGCGTGCGGGGCGGCCAAGTGATGTAGACGCGCCTCACAAAGTGGCGGCGCACGGGGCGGTCGAATGACGAATGTGACGCATAGAGGCATCGAGTGATCGTGTAACCGAGTGGCGACGTGCAGGGCGGACGAATGATGAAGACGCGTCCGGCTGAGCGACGACGCGCGGGGCTGCCGAGTGATGACGACGCATACAACTGGGTGACGGTGCATGGGGTAGTCGAATGATGAAGGTGTGTCTCACCGAGTGGTGACGCGTGGGACGACCGAGTGATGAAGACGTGCCGCATGGAGTGGCGATGCTCGGGGCATCCGAGTGATGAAGATGTGTCGCATGGAGTGGTGACGCGCGAGGCATCCGAGTGAGGTAGACGCATCCAGCGGAGTGGCAACATGCGGAGTGACCAAGTGACGAAGACGCGTTCCGCGGAATGACGACGCGCAGGACAGCCAACTATCCCGCGGAATGACGGCGCATGTGGCGGCCGAGTGGACATGGACGCGTCCAAGTACAGCAACACGCTGGCCGTTGTCGTGGTTGTCTCATCAATGCTGCTCCCATCAAAATTAGCCATAATTTCCTAGTAATTAGGTGTGATTGTTTGGCTAACCGACACATTGAAGGAGTTCCCCCATGGCCAACGCATTAAAGGAGCTGCCCCACGTCCAGAATCTGCATGCAACAGATATTAGTGCTAATTAAGCAAGAATTAAAGACGTGTCTGCATGAGGCAGAAGTTGGAATGAGAAGGAGAGTTGTGGAGGAGGCCCGGAGGAGGGCTCCGTCACGCCGGAGACTGCGGCCGGAGTCGGACGGCAGCCGAGAGGTGTTGATGAGGAGGATGAGCAGCTGGCTGCAGTCCAAGCGCGGGAGTTGCGGGCCGGCACAGCCAAGGGCGAGGCCACCACGAGCTCTGGTGGTCGTGTTTCTGTTCGGGGAGCCGTAGCTGTGCGCCTGTCGGAGTGGCGCGTCGACGCCCGCGGAGCTGGCCCGAGGGACCAGGTCGGGCGTTGGCAGCTATGCGTGTGTGGATGCTCGGCGACGGGGACGCGGATGTGGCCGGAGATGACGACCGGCGCGCGACGGCGCTTCTTCATCCGGGAGCCGAGCCACAACAACTGGAACAAAGGGGTGCATACTTTTGTATGAGCTCGTGTGCATACAAAAGAAGATGAAACCATCGTTAGATCATTGTTTGATTGTAAAGAAGACAATACGAGAAGAGCAACTTCCTGATCCTTAGTATTTGTACGAATGATGTAATGGCCAGAATTCCAGCGGCCAATTTCTCTGGTAACGGTGGTTGATCCATTGCTGAAGATTGAAGAAAAAACCATTTGCACCATGGCTTGATAGACGCCATGCCCCACGGTAGGCGCCAAATGTCGTGGGAATGATTCCGACAATAGAAAGGGGTAGTGTAAAGGAGCATGATCTATCGAGATGCAAATGGGTGACACGGGTGTTTTAGCTAGCTCGAGCCTCTCACGGTGGAGATAACAACCCTACGTCCCGTGCTCTGGAGAGGCTTTGCTTATCTATCATGAACACGGAGTTACATGGTGTATTTGAGAGAGAGAAGGGAGAACGGATCTCCATGCCTGAGCTAAGTCCTGAGACTAATGGCGAGAGAGCCAAGGAAGAAAGTGCTAGCCCGAGCTATGTGGTGGGGGTGGCTTATATAGAGTGCGCCACCCCCTCACCTCTTATGTTACAAGATGGTGGCGTTAATGCCATAATGTCAGCCCACTACGAAACCTTCACTGTGGGGATGATGCTTGATAACCCACAAGTATAGGGGATCGCAACAGTTTTCGAGGGTAGAGTATTCAACCCAAATTTATTGATTCGACACAAGGGGAGCCAAAGAATATTCTCGAGTATTAGCAGCTGAGTTGTCAATTCAACCACACCTGAAAGACTTAATATCTGTAGCAAAGTATTCAGTAGCAAAGTAGTATGGAAGTAACGGTAACGATGGCAAAAGTGACAGTAGCAGTATTGTAGTGATTGTAACAGTAGCAACGGAAAAGTAACTTAGCAAAGATCAATATGTGGAAAGCTCGTAGGCAATGGATCAGTGATGGATAATTATATCGGATGGCATTCATCATGCAACAGTTATAACATAGGGTGATATAGAACTAGCTCCAATTCATCAATATAATGTAGGCATGTATTCCATATATAGTCATACGTGCTTATGGAAAAGAACTTGCATGACATCTTTTGTCCTACCCTCCCGTGGCAGCGGGGTCCTAATGGAAACTAAGGGATATTAAGGCCTCCTTTTAATAGAGAACCGGACCAAAGCATTAGCACTTAGTGAATACATGAACTCCTCAAACTACGGTAATCACCGGAAAGAATCCCAGTTATTGTCACCCTGGGGGATGCGGATCATAACTCGTAATAGGTGTCTACAACTTGCAAGATAGGATCAAGAACACATATATATTCATGAAAACATAATAAGTTCAGATCTGAAATCATGGCACTCGGGCCCTAGTGACAAGCATTAAGCATAGCAAAGTCATAGCAACATCAATCTCAGAGCATAGTGGATACTAGGGATCAAACCCTAACAAAACTAACTCGATAACATGGTAAATCTCATCCAACCCATCACCGTCCAGCAAGCCTACAATGGAATTACTCACGAATGGCAGAGAGCATCATGAAATTGGTGATGAAGGATGGTTGGTGATGATGACGGCGTCGATTTCCCCTCTCCGGAGCCCAAATCAGACTCCAGATCTGCCCTCCCGAGGAAGAACAGGAGGTGGCGGCGGCTCCATATCGTCAAACGTGATGAACTCTTGTCTCCGGTTTTTTTCTCCACGGATGTGAATATATAGAAGTGCAATCGAGGTCGGAGGAGCAATAGGGGGCCCACAAGCCACCAGGGCGCGCCCTAGGGGGGGCGCCCTCCTGGCTTGTGGCCAACAGGTGGACCCCCCTGGCTTGATTCTTTAGCCAATATTCTTTATTAATTCCAAAAATATTCTTCGTTAATTTTCAGGTCAATCCGAGAACTTTTATTTCTGCACAAAAATAACACCAAGGCAATTCTGCTGAAAACAACGTCAGTCCGGGTTAGTTCCATTCAAATCATGCAAATTAGAGTCCAAAACAAGGGCAAAAGAGTTTGGAAAAGTAGATACGTTGGAGACGTATCAACTCCCCCAAGCTTAACCCATTGCTTGTCCTCAAGCAATTCAGTTGACAAACTGAAAGTGATAAAGAAAAACTTTTACAAACTCTGTTTGATCTTGCTGTTGTAAATATGTCTAACTGATGTTCAGATTTTCTGCAAAGATTATAGACTAACCACATTCACAATAACACTTAGGTCTCACATTTACTCATATCAATGGTATAACCACCTAGCGAGCAATAATAATAAGTCTCGGATGACAACAATTTTATCAAAACAATAATGATACAATATGACATAATGGTATCTCGCTAGCCCTTTCTGAGACCGCAAAACATAAATGCAGAGCACCTCTAAAGAACAAGGGCTGACTAAACATTGTAATTCATGGTAAAAGAGATCCAGTCACAATCATACTCAATATCAATTAATAACAAAGCATACAAATGACGGTGGTGCTCTCTAACTGGTGCCTTTTTATAAGAGGATGATGACTCAACAGTAAAGTAAAATAGATAGGCCCTTCGCAGAGGGAAGCATTGATTTGCAGAGGTGCCAGAGCTCACGCATTTAAAACAGGGATGAATAATGATTTTGAGTGGAATGCTTTCATTGCCAACATAAAAACCAAGAGATCTCGGTATCTTCCATGCTAGATACATTATAGGCAGTTCCCAAACAGAATAGTAAAGTTTTTACTCCCCCTCCGCCAAATCAATCACACTCCACGGCGGGCCGAATCCACGGGTACCGTCCATACAAACACAATCCTGGGGGAGTTTTGTTTTATTATATTTTGATTTAATTTTGAGCATGGAACTGGGCATCCCGAATACCAGCCACTTTCTCGTGAATGATAGTGAATCAACACATATCATGAGAATAACCCACCTAGCATGGAAGATACTAACAGCCCCCAGTCACTACATGAGCGATTTGGGCATACAAAACGGAATATTATTTGAAGGTTTAGAGTATGGCATGTGCAAATTTACTTGGAACGGCAGGTAAATACCGCATATAGGTAGATATGGTGGACTCATGTGGAACAACTTTGGGTTTATGGAAATGGATGCACAAGCAGTATTGCCGCTTAGTACAAGTGAAGTCTAGCAAGAGACAGGGAAGCGACCAACTAGAGAGCGACAACAGTCATAAACATGCTTTGAGATTAACCAACATTGAATGCAATCATGAGTAGGATATAAATCACCATGAACATAAATGTCGTGGAGGCTATGTTGATTTTGTTTCAACTACATGCGTGAACATGTGCCAAGTCAAGCCACTTGAATCATTCAGAGGAGGATACCATCCTATCATACTACATCACAACCATTTTAAAATGCATGTTGGCACTCAAGACAAACCATTATACACTCTTAGCTAATTAAGCATGGCATGAGTAACTATAATCTCTAATTGTCATTGCAAACATGTTTCATCTATAATGGGCTGAATTCAGAACGATGAGCTAATCATATTTACAAAAACAAGATAGGTCAAGTTCATACCAGCTTTTCTCCATCTCAGTCATTTCATCATATATCGTCATTATTGCCCTTCACTTGCACGACCGAATGGTGTGAATAATAATAAGAGTGCACGTGCATTGGACTAAGTTGGAATCTGCAAACGATAACTCAAAGGAGAAGGCAAGGTAATATGGGCTCTCTGTAAAGTAAACAATAATGTATATGAGAGCCACTCAACATTTTCATCGTGGCCTTCTCCTTAGGACCCAAAGGAAAGAAATTTCAAAACAAGAACGAGAAAAACTATTTACACGGGAAAGGTCCCAACAAGCAAAAGAAGAACGAGAAATCTTTTTGGGTTTTCTTTTAACACTACAACTAGACAAACTAAAAGGTAAAGCTAAACTAATTTTTTTTTGGATTTTCTTAAAGCTATTAAACTCACAAGAAGAAAACGAAAAGAAGAAATAAACTACCATGGATAGTACAATGAAAAAGTATGAACACCGACAACTGAAATGAGTGTGTGAACATGAATGTAATGTCGGTGAGAAATACGTACTCCCCCAAGCTTAGGCTTTTGGCCTAAGTTGGTCTAGGGCCATGGCTGGAAATAACCATCTCCGGGATACTCCGGAGGATACTGAGGGTTCCACTGGTTGGCGAGCTCCTGTGGCTCCCACTGAAAAACCGGAGCCTGATATGGATCAAGGGCTGGTGTCGGCTCAGGTGCTGGGGGTTGCGACAAACCCCAATATCGGTAGATGTCATCGGGCACAATAGTGTACCTTCCTGAATGAATATCGAACAAAGAAGAAGCAGGCAGAGTAATAATTTGACAAGTACCCTGACTAAATACTAGGTTGTAAAGCAGCCTCCTATCCTTATCTTTCTTAATAAAATCATGTGCTACCATACTATCATAGTCTAAATACCTCGTGGGTAGTAACAATTCCTCTTCCTTGTCATGCCTAATGGGTATCTTAAAATGTTTGGCTAAGCGAGATGCATAGATACCTCCAAATATGGGACCCTTTGAACGGTTTAAATTCAGCCGTTGGGCCACTATAGCGCCCAGACTAAAAGTTCTATCAGCAAGTAAAGCATGGCGCAAAATGGCGAGGTCAGGTGCACTGAGGCTTCCACTCTCCCCTCGACCAACTAAACATCTCCCCGCAAATAATAAATAATAGCGTAGAACAGGAAAATGTAAACTAGCCGCTCTTGCCCTTGACACCCCTCTCTCTTCCCCCTAAGTGATTGAGGCAATGAAGTCCTCCATGTCTCTAGGACATGGTTCACTGATGCTGCCCTCATAAGGTATTTTACAAACTTTGCAAAAATTGTAAAGTTTCATCTCCTTAGGCACATCATATAAGTAAAATTCTACCATGGGAGGATCCTTCCTAGGATAAAAGTGAAAATTTTGAACGAAGGTATTAGTGAGTAAGAGGTACTGGTCACACTTATCGTTGAGGAAGTCTGTGATGCCTGCATTCTTTGCCAAATAGTAAAAATCTTCATAAATTCCGGCCGCCCTCAAGAATGCATCACTTGGCCATTCACATGGACGAACCTCCGCGGCGCGAGGAAGATTGTATTTGGGCTTCCTCTTTACCTCATTTTCATCTTCTTTAGAGCCCTGGCTTGAAGAGCCTCTTAACAATCTCCTCATCATTTTTTCTGAAAAATTTCTGAATTTTTTAGCGACTCAAAGTAAAGGTGAACAAAACTCATAGCAACTACTCCCGCAAGTGCCTAGAAGCTATATCATGCATCAAAACTACTTGGGACCATACAAATTTGACATGCAAGCTCAAGAACAAGGTCACCACAGCAGCAAAAATTTGCGCTTGGAGGCCCAACACGAGTCTACAAATCTGTCTACAAATCTGCGCTTGGAGGCCCAACACGAGTCTACAAGAAGAAGGTTGCGTAGTAGACATCAAAGTGATACACCGATCACCGGTGTAGTAAGGTTTAGTAGGGTAACATGAATCATATCCTTGGGGACAGATGAGGTGTAGTCATTAAACAACTAAAGCTCTTGTCTCATGTTATTGTCTTAATTATCGAGGCAACCCACACGACAAGTAGGGCCTGCGGTAGGACAACTGATTCTTTATGTAGGACTCGTGCCGGTAAAGATGTTATTTGGACACATCCCCCACTACGATCTAAAACAAGCACATCTTGATGGGTGACTTCCCAAGAACAAATTAGTATCCTATTTGATCCCAACAGAAATACAATGTTGTAAGCATTAAGACCTGATACATGTACCTCTTTTTATTATAAGTGCTTGAATCACTATTTGCTTGCTGATCCGGTCAAAACCTGGATTTTACACTGAAAAATCTTCCTCTCATCGGTTCAATAACCCAGGGTCACCTCTGGGGAAATAGGTGCGGGACACTCTTTTCAGTTTCAATGTCGGATCAATAAAAGGATGTATCATGAACCTTTTGCACTAATCGGTCCCACCGAGATTTTATTTCTATGGCACCGAGTTTTGCATAAAAGCTGTAACGGTTGGATTTCTGGTGAAGGCTATAAATACCCCTCCACCACCACCTAATCTCAGGGAGAGCAACCAGGACGAAGCCTTCATATCCACATTTTTGAGAGAGAACCACCTACTCATGTGTTGATATCAAAGGATTCCATTCCAATAATAAGATTCTTGATTTCTAGCCTCCCCAAGTTGCTTTCCACCAAATCCTTCTCTTCTACCAAGCCAAATTCTGTGAGAGAGTGATTCACTGTTCAGTAATGAGTATATTATCTTTAGAAGCACAAGAGCAAGGAGTTCATCATCAACACAACATCTATTACCTTTTAGAGAGTGATGTCTCCTTGATAGGTTAGGTGTCGCTTGGGACCCTCCAAATTGTGTGGAGTTGAACCAAGAAATTTGTAAGGGCAAGGCGATCGCCTACTTCACGAAGATCTACCCCGAGTGAGGCTAGTCCTTCGTGGACGTAAGACATGATGGCATAGACAAGGTTGCTTCTTTGTGGACCCTTCATGGGTGGAGCCTTTCGTGGACTCGCACAACTGCTTTCCTTTGTGGGTTGAGTTCTCCATCAACATGGACGTACGATAGCACCACCTACCGGAACCACGCGAAATATCGCAGTGTCTTCATTGTGCTTGATCTTCCTATCCCTACACCACTTGACCTTCCTGCACTTGCATGATATTCACTTTCCGCTGATCAATCTCCATATATGCTATAAATTGATTCATGTTTTATTATTTTATAAGGTACTGTATTCTAACTTCTCCATGAATTATACCCCCCCCGATATAATCCATAGCATCATCAAAACAAGCAAACTATGCAAGCAAAAACAGAATCTTCATCATGATTACGGTAAAACCCCGGTGGAAGAGCCTTTTCTAAGAATTCTCGCTTAGCTCTCAACGTCGCAGTCCTCTCCTTATGCTCATTAATAGATATTTGGATGGATTTAATGGACTCATTGATATCATGCTTTGGTGGCAATTTTTTATTTTTAAGAGTTTCCACATCAATAGCAATTCAATCCATGTTCCAAGCCATATCATCAAATTTATGCAACTTTTCTTCTACCATAGTATTGAAAATCTTTTGGGAACTAATAAATTCTTTAATGGCGTCCTCAAGATCAGAGTATATCCTATTATTACTTGTTGAATAATTTCCATATGAATTTCCATAATTATTAGAGGAATTACCGGGGCGCGGTCTAGCATTGAAATTGTTTCGCGAGATAAAGTTCACATCAATAGCATCATCATTTTGCTCAATGAAGGTAGGCAAAGGCATATCATTGGGATCAACATGATCATGTTTACTAGCAACCATATTCATAAGAGCATCCACTTTCTCACTCAAAGTAGCAATTTCCTCAACAGAATTTACCTTCTTACCAGTTGGAGCTCTCTCGGTGTGCTATTGAGAATAATTTGTCATAATGTTGTCCAGAAGTTTAGTGGCCTCTCCTAATGTCACCTCCATGAAGGTACCGCGTGCAGCAGAATCTAGAAGATTTCTAGACACAAAGTTTAGCCCCACATAATTTTTTTGTATAATCATCCATAAGTCCAAGCCATCAGTTGGGCAATTTTTAATCATCAATTTCATACTCTCCCAAGCTTATGCAACATGTTATTGATCATGTTGCTTAAAATTACTAATTTGATTTCTAAGGGATATTATCTTAGTAGGAGGAAAATACTTGGTAATAAAGGCATCTTAACATTTATCCCATGTTCCAATACTATTACGCGGTAAAGATGAAAACCAAGCTTTAGCTTTATCTCTTAGTGAAAATAGAAATAATTTTAATTTGACCACATCATTATCCCTATCCTTTTTCTTTTGCATGTCACACAATTCAACAAAGGTGTTGAGATGTCAGGCCTTATCCTCATTAGGACTTCCGGAAAATTGTTATTTCATCACAAGATTTAGGAATGCAACATTAATATCATAAAACTCTTCACTAGTGGCAGGTGGTATAGGAGTACTAATAAAATCATTGTTAATAGTATTTGAGAAGTCACACAACTTGGTGTTGTCTTGAGACATGGTGACCAAGCAAGCAAAGTAACAAGCGAAGAAAGCAAACTAGCAAGTAAAGCAACCAAACAAGTCAACTAGCAAAGATATATAATTTTGTATTTTTTGATTTTTATAGCAAGCAAAATAAAAAAGCAAATAAAAAGTAGAACAAGTGAATGATAATTTGTGAGAAGGTACTTCGTAGGAAATTGATGATACTCCCCGACAACGGCACTAGAAATCCTTCCTGATACTTGTGATATGCGTTGGGTTCTTCCCCGAAGAGGAGGGGATGATGCAGCATGGTATAGATAAGTATTTCCGTCAGTGAGAACCAAGGTTATTGAATCGATAGGAGAACCACGCAATTTCCCATCTTCAGCACCTACACACAAAAGAGCACAAACTTGCACCGAATGCGGGCAAGAGGATTGTCAATCCCCTTGAACTCGTTACTTGCAAGCGATAAGTACTGGTAGATAGATAGCTTGAAAAATATAAATGGAATATAAAAAGGAAATGATAAATGGTAGCAAGGTATTGAGAGTGTTTGTAAATATATTTGTGAATAGACCCCGGGGCCATTGTCGGCGTTCTGGGAACGGGGGTACCCAGACCTGCCTGCCTGCGGCCCAGGGCATGGCCCACTTCGTCAGCCACTCATGGCCCGGCGCAGCCGCACTCAAGACAAGGCCCTCGCGAGGACCCTAGCCTCGTGAGGAAGGACAGCGCCAAGACCGAAGAGGGGCCTGCCTCCTCAGGCCCCCTCCGGAGCAGCAGAGATCTCTATGCAAGGCCTTTGCCTCAGGAGTCAAGGGTGACGCAAGGAAGGACAGGCGGGCGCCAGAGCACCAGGCGGAGCAGTTTCCCCTTTGGTGCAAAGGGAACAAGGACGTACGCGAGTTCCCAAAGCATCCCCCAAAGGTTTCCATTCTGGTGCAACAAGACCACGACCACGAGCCCCGCAGGACGGATGTCATCGCCGAGCCCACCTCTGCATCATCAACAACTACTTTGCAGGCGAACACCACCTTTGGGCAGGGCGGGCATGAACTCCTGTCCCCCTTCAAATTTGGCCGTTGTGGGATTCCTTCCCGCCATTGTGATAAGGGAAGAGGACCCGGGCCTCAGCTATATATAGAGGCTAGGTTGCGCCATAGAAGAGGGGGGCGAACACACCGACACCAGACAAGGCAGAAAGCCACGAACACCTCTCGAGCGCCCTCGCGAGGCTCGAAACCATTGTACCAGTTCATCCACCATACCTCCCCGGGAGGCAATCCACCAAAGCAGGAGTAGGGTATTACGCTTCGCAGCGGCCCGAACCTGGGTAAACCACTGTGTTCATCTTGTTCCTCGCCATCGAGCGAGTTCGCCGTAGTAGTCATCGAGTAGCGAACCGGGGTAGGACGAGGCTGCAGGGAATCTTCGCACATGCCCCTGTGTTTGAACCTTGAGGGTTTTGCGGAGCCTGAAATCCAACATTTGGCGCGCCAGGTAGGGGGCGTGTCGGAGTCTTCCTCAAGCCGAGCTCTTCTTAAGCTTCGCTCCTTCCCCGCGTCGCCGCTCCGATGGCCGATGCCTAGCAAGCTCCCTCCGGCCACGGCGGATCCGCCTCCACCGATCCCACCGCTGCCGCCGGGGACCCACGCCACAGTGGCTTGGCGCTGGGCGGTCAGTATCAAGCCACCAGTATCGTCTCCACCGTCGCCGCTCCTCGCACCGCCCAGACGCACGGCGGACGGGCGACGCCCCCGGCACTGACGCCGTGTTGCACCTACGTGGGTGATCTCGACGCGTACGACGCGCTGCTGATGGCGAGCGAGATGCTTGGCCACCGTCCAATGCACGGGGGCTTCGACGCATGGGCCGACCACATCACCGAGCTGGTCGCCGTCACGCGGAGGGCCATGCCCCCCCGTTCTTCTTCATGACCACAGGTTTCAGGCGCCGGGGGCTCGCTTGCCGTGCCCGCCGCCCCGCCGGCCGGCGGCGCGCCACCACGCGCCCCGGTCAGACCTGAGCAGGGCCCGCCGCACGCCGTTCTTCTCCTCCTTCGAATCCCGGTCATAGGCTTCGGAGCGCGGCCCGACCACGACAATGGAGCGCACGGAGGAAACAACAGGGCACCCCACGCGTGCATCGACACGCGCCCCCGTGACCCCGTGGACCGACAACAGCCAGGGCTAACCAGGCAGGAGCACGCCATCCTGCGCAAGGAGCAGGCGGCGCAGGCGTCCGGGCAAGCAAGCAACCACGGCGAAGGCGCGTCGGATCGCCAGGGCAACAATCCACGCTAGGAAACACGCGGCCCGCCCGGCGACGGTAACAGAGGTAAGCAACTTCGATCTGAAGCTCGTCACAGGAGGGTCTGCTGGATGCGCGCACAGGGCGGCGCCCCGCCGCCGCCCGGAGGGGCCGTCCTTGGCGCCCCCCCGGGCGGCCCAGGGGGAGAGCCGAGTTCTTACGTGGAGCCCTATGTGCCGCGCTACGTCGTACCTCCGGACGGCGGGGTGGATCAGGCGCCCGCCGCAGGCGCCAGCACCCCCCAAGAGTAAGGGGTATCCTGGGCATCCTCCCCGAGCTGGGCCTGGGGCTTCCGCCGATGAAGCACCGGGCCTGGACTATGCGA
Source organism: Elymus sibiricus (assembly GCA_039707655.1). NCBI lineage: Eukaryota > Viridiplantae > Streptophyta > Magnoliopsida > Poales > Poaceae > Elymus > Elymus sibiricus. The sequence goes on along the minus strand of CM077665.1, from coordinate 142,048,907 downwards.
GCGGGGGGAGGGAGGACGCCCTCGAGCCCGCAGGGCACGGTGCAAGCCTTTGCCCTCACAAGCAAGCAACGCCGAGCCAAGACCCGAGGCCTCAGGAGTAATGGCCTGGGGGGGGGAGCAGCAAGACACAGGTAACGCGGGCCACCCATGGCAACTGGAGCGTCGGCGTGTCCTCGGGAGGATGGGCCTCTCGAGGCCCTCAAGACATTGTCTGACCAGCGCCGTGACGCCTCACGAGGCAGCTTTATTGACAAAACACCTTCATGGCCACACCGGATGCATTGTGCTCATGTTTGGGCCGCGGGAGCGCAATCCTGCGGCCACGCGGGGAACAATGCATTCGGGTTTGGGTCATAGAGGCGCGCAACCGGGCAGAAATGCACGGGGTGACTCCTAACGGAGTTAGGAGCGACCAGTTCGAGCGCCTGGGTGCTTGCCAGCAATCTACAACCGTGACACTCTCACGTAATAATGAGTGGGCTGTATACGCCTGGAGCCCCCCGAGGACGCGGAGGGGTTCCCTCCCACGCAATGTGGAAGCCCCATGCTCCGCGCTGGCGGACAACTCAACACTGCCCTTCAATGGCTATGCCCATGCAACGTGGATGCCCTACGCTCAGCGCTGGGGGAAGACGAAGACGAAGATTAGCCTAGGTGCCGGACGCGGCATTTGGTTGCTTCTTTTTGTGTTTGAATTGCCGTTTTTGTTTTTTGGAATGAAGTTGAGGACTTCAAAACTTTGTATTTTAAAAGAAAAAAAGGGGCGGGGACGTTTTCTCTCATTGCTCTCTCGTTTTACCGATCTTGGATTCTCTTTTCTGGATTGGTGTTTCGCAAGGGGCCGTGCGCCCCGGCCCACCGTGAGGCACTTCGGAGCTGGATAGCAAGGCCCTGTCGCCTCAGGGACTTGCATCTTTTGGCAGTCGACCCCCGCTCGGGGGCTCCGACCGCAGCACAGCACCACAGCATGGAATCTCGGGAGGCCCAGTGCCTCCTGAGGCAGCACCCGGCAGGGCAGAATGGGGGTCGCTCGAGCACCAAGGGGGGCTCTTGAGCAGCGCGCCTCAGGAGCCTCACCGGTCATATAGCCACTCACCCCTTGATGCCGTCCTTGGTGATCCGGTCGGTGTCGAGGGTGTCGGGGTCTCGCCTCGTAGTTGCGTCCTTGGTGATCCGGTCGTACACTACGGTGGCAGGGAAAATGTGCGGGACTGGGACCTGCTGACGTAGAGCTGCTTGAGCGTCAAAGGGGGCTCCTGAGCAACGCGCCTCAGGAGCCTTACTGGTCATATAGCCACTCGCCCCTTGATGTCGTCCTTGGTGATCCGTTAGGCATCAAGGGTGTCGAGGCCTCGCCTCGTGGTTGCGTCCTGGTGATCAGGTCGTATACTACGGTGGCAGGGAAATGTGCGGGACTAGGGCCTGCAGACGCAGAGCGCTGAAAAGGCCCCCAAGATGCCCCACTCGTAAAGAAGAAGGAGTCCCCAGGACGCCCGGACTCCCCAAGCGCCATGACCGAATCGCTCCACAAGGAAGGGAGAAGCACCCCAGGCAGAATCGCGGATTATCTGGACATCCCAGCCGCGCCTCGCGGCACACGAGATTGTCACCAGCATACAAGCTAAGTACCCCACCTAACCAAGCACGAGCCTCCTGACCCACTAGCGGCCCAAATATGGGGTAGGGAACGCGCGCACTAACGCCAGAACGCAGGTGCTACGGTCTACGGAGTGCCGCCATGAAAGCCCGTGCAGCCCCAGGCGCCAGGAGGGACGGCACGAGAAGGGGAATTCGGCCTCGACACGCAACGATGTCGAGGGCCCTGGGCTCTACGGCCACGAGTCGCCCCTCAGGAGAGAAGGCCTCACGAGGGCCCCGCCAGCCGTCATCACCCAGCCGCGTCGGCGGTAGCGCCGAGTCCCGTGCGAAGAAACTAAGCCATGCCGCACCAAGCAAGCAATCGACGATTCAGGAGAAGGAAAACAGCAAGGCGAAGGTAACATGCAAAAGGCTAACGCCCTCCGGTGCCGCCTTCTTCTTAAAGTATTATAGGAACCATGAAAGGGAAATAGGAGATGCTTAGGAGGAGGAGTCGTCGTCGCCACCCACGCCGCCGGCCGCCTCAGCGTCGGAATCATCTTCCCCGCTGGAGGCAGGCACCTGGATGAATCGCTCCACCATGACCTCCACGTGCGGGCGCACCTCGTCCCGAAGGGGGCGCTGGAGCCCGTCAGGCACCCACTCCCCGACACACTGGAGGTCGAGGTGCGGAGCGTGGCGGCGCAGGTTGGAGAAGACAACCGTTAGGGCGAGGTCCAGAAGGTCACGCGCGTCGGACTCGTTGTCCGCGTTCACGCCGGGAGACTCCGGACTCCAGCACCTCCACCATCCTCCGGAAGAAGTCGAGGTAGCCCCCATCGCCGTGCGCGCACGGCAGCATGAGGGCTTCACCGATGAATCGGCTCACCGCGCTGGTCGCGTAGTGGGCGATCTCACGATACTGCTTGGCGCGTTGGGACTCCAGCATCTTGGCATGAGCCGCCTCGTCTTGGGCGGCCTGCACGGCGTCGGCTGCCTCCTTGACCTGGGCCTGGAGGGACGCCAACTCCGCCCTGGCCTCCGCTTCGCCCCTGAGGGCGGCTTGGAAGGCGGCCTCGGCGGTTGCCAGTTGGGCCCGCAGTGCGTCCGCCTCCTCTTGGAGCTCGCCGAGCCTGCGTTTCTTGGCCGCAGGCACCCTGTGGGAAGGAGAGGATCATGCTCGGAGCACTGGACGAAACGACTAAGGAAGGAGGCGGCAGGGTGCGCACTCGTCGACCATGGCCTAGCGCTGGTGAACTTGCGTCGACCCTGAGGGCCCTCCATCACTGCCTCCGGAGGAGGGCGAGGGTGCCGGCGGTGCCGCGCGTTCCCCGCACTAGCAGCGTTTCCTCCAGACGCCATGGGAGGGGAGAAGCTAGGAAGAGAAGAGGGCTTTCTTGGCGGAACGAAGGAAGCAGGAAGACACCTCGAGAATGCAATCCCCCTCCCACCGGGGGCAGGGCAGATTTATAGGCGCAACATCGGCCGCGAGGTGTCATGGGAGAGCAGGCGTCGTGCGCCTCTCGGGCGGCGCGGAGCGGTTCGATCAGCGCAGTACCGTCCATGTCACCTCTCCTAACGATTGACGGGTCACTTTCACGTGGCCCGAGGAGTAGAGGCCCGAGGCGGCAGCAGCATTCAAGGAAGGGAAATGATGGTCGGCGCTGCACACGGGCGTCGCATCAGTTTGACTTGGGGCGGTTCCTGATGCCCTCGGGGAGCGGTGGCGTCACCGCCCAGGCGCTCGACGCGTGTAAGGCCTGGCCCATAGGCGTTTGCGGCCCGCGGCGCTCCGGGCCGTCCTCAAGGCTTCTCCCGAAAGCTGGCTCGAGCATGCCTTGGGCCCGAGGGCTATTGTCGGTGTTCTGGGAACGGGGGTACCCAGACCTACCTACCTGCGGCCCAGGGCATGGCCCACTTCGTCAGCCACTCACAGCCCGGCGCGGCCGCACTCAAGACAAGGCCCTCGCGAGGACCCTAGCCTGGTGAGGAAGGACAGCGCCAAGACCGAAGAGGGGCCTGCCTCCTCAGGCCCCCTCCAGAGCGGCGGAGATCTCTATGCAAGGCCTTTGCCTCAGGAGTCAAGGGTGAAGCAAGGAAGGACAGGCGGGCGCCAGAGCGCCAGGCGGAGCAGTTTCCCCATTGGTGCAAAGGGAACAAGGATGTACGCGGGTTCCCAAAGCATCCCCCAAAGGTTTCCATTCTGGTGCAACAAGACCACGAGCACGAGCCCCGCAGGACGGATGTCATCGTCGAGCCCACCTCTGCATCATCAACAACTACTTTGCAGGCAAAGACCACCTTTGGGCAGGGCGGGCATGAACTCCTGTCCCCCTTCAAATTTGGCCGTTGTGGGATTCCTTCCCGCCATTGTGATAAGGGAAGAGGACCTGGGCCTCAGCTATATAGAGAGGCTCGGCTGCGCCGTAGAAGAGGGGGCGAACACACCGACACCAGACAAGGCAGAAAGCCACGAACACCTCTCGAGCGCCCTCACGAGGCTCGAAACCATTGTACCAGTTCATCCACCATACCTCCCCGGGAGGCAATCCACCAAAGCAGGAGTAGGGTATTACGCTTCGTAGCGGCCCGAACCTGAGTAAACCACTGTGTTCATCTTCTTCCTCGCCATCGAGCGAGTTCGCTGTAGTAGTCATCGAGTAGCGAACCAGGGTAGGACGAGGCTGCAGGGAATCTTCGCACACGCCCCTGTGTTCGAACCTTGAGGGTTTTGCGGAGCCCGAAATCCGACAGCCATAGTTTTCCTTAGAGGCTTCTCTCTCGAAGAAAGCATACGGTGGGTAAACAAATTACTGTTGGGCAATTGATAGAAAAGCGCATAGTTATGCAATATTTATTCACGGCAATGATCATGCATATATGCATCACGTCTATAAACAAGTAGACCAACTCCTGCCTGCATCTACTACTATTACTCCACCCATCGACTGCTATCCAGAATGCATCTAGAGTATTAAGTAAAACAGAGTAATGCTTGGAGAATGATGACATGATGTAGACAAAGTAAATCCAATTAGTATGAATGAACCCCATCGTTTTACCCTTAGTAGAAACAATACAATACGTGTCTTGTTCCCTACTTTATCACTAGGATATAGAGCACCGCAAGATTGAACAACTACAACGCACCTCTCCCACTTAAGATAAACCAATTTAGTTGGCCAAACTAAACCGGTAGATCGGAGAGAATTATGAAGCTATAATAATCATGCAAATAATAATTTAGAGGAGACTCAAATCTTCTTCATGAATAATCTAAACATAAACCCACAATTCATCGGATCCCAACAAACACACCACACAGACTGATTACATAAGATAGATCATCGCGGGAATCGCGTTGATCATGGCAGCGAAGAACATAGAGAGAGATAGCCATCTAGGTACTAACTACGGACCCGTAGGTCTGTGGTGAAATACTCACACATCACCATGGGAGCAACAAGGTTGATGTAGAGGCCCTCCGAGATTGACCCCCCTCCGACAGGGCACGGGAGCAGGGCTCCAGATGGGCACACGGCGGAACAAAGACTTGCGGGGCGAAAAAAGTGTTTTGGGAGGCTCTTTAGGATTTTTGGATTTAATATGACTTTATAGGCCAAACATGAGGGCCAGGAGAGCGGGGAGGTGGCCCCAAGCCATCAGGGCATGGCCACCCCCCTTGGGCATGCGCCGTTGGCTTGGGGGCACCCCGTGTTCCCTCCGGTCTTCCTCCAAAGCTTCCAGGTCTTATTTTTGTCTAGAAAAAATCATCAAAATTTTTCGGCGTATTTGGACTTCGTTTGGTATAGTATTCCTGAAAAACCAAAAACATGTAGAAAACGACAACGGCACTTGGCACTGGATTAATAGGTTAGTGCTAAAAAATAATATAAATCAATAATAAATTCTTAAAAAGTATCGTAGAATGATAATATTATAGCATGGAACAATAAAAAATTAAAGATATGTTGGATACGTATCAGTGAGCATCATGGGGGTGTTGACGGAGAAGGGTTGGTGATGACGATGGCGATGAATCCCCCTCTCTGGAGCCCCAAACGGACTCCAGATCAGCCCTCTCGAGGAAGAACATGAGGTGGCGACGGCTCCGTGTCGTAAAACGCGATGAAAACTTCTCTCTTATTTTTTCTCGGGGCATAGGAATTTATAGGACCGGAATTAGGGTCAGAGGAGCTAGCCTCCCAAGGCAACAGGGCGCGCCCAATTGCCTTGGTGGCAGCTCGTGGCCCCTCTCCGATGGTTCTTCACTCCAATATTCTTTATATATTCCAGCAAAAATCTCCACAAAGTTTCGTCCAATTCCGACAACTTTTATTTCTACACAAAAGTAACACCACGGTAGTTCTGCTGAAAAACAACGTCAGTCCTTGTAAGTTTCATTCAAATCATGCAAATTAGAGTCTAAAACAAGAGCAAAATGTTTGGAAAAGTAGATACGTTGGAGACGTATCAACTCCCCCAAGCTTAACTCATTGCTTGTCCTCAAGCAATTCAGTTGATAATCTAAAAGTGATAAAGAAAAATTCTTCAAATTCTTCTGCTCTCGTTGCCATATATTTTCTTAGCTAGCGTTTAGGTTTTTAGCAAAGATCATAAATAACCATATCGATGATAACACTTAGGTATTATATTTACTCATGGCAATAACATAACCAACTAGCGAGCAATAATAAAATATCTCACATGCCAACAATTTGTCAAAACAATCATGATATAATATGATGATATGGCATCTCGCTAGCCCTTTCTTGTTAGGACCTTTTTCCGAATAAAACATTTATCAGAAATAACCCTTATGTCATACCTGAACAAGATGAAAATCACATTGGTAGACAATCCTTGATACAGAAATCCAGTAGTACATAATATATTACATGGTTGAGATGAGGTGTTCAACAATTTATTACAAGCACGCCAATATATGATAGAGGCAAATATATGATAGTGGGGTGGTTGTAGTACTACTCACTCGCAATATCTGGTGGTGCTGGTTATGTCACAGTGGAGTGGTGGTGACATGACTCTAATACAATACGGTAAGTCAAGCCTCGGAGTGAGGCTTTTATTTGCATGGCGGAAGCACCGGTGGATGGTACGAGTGATAGACTCCAGGATCGCAAGACAACTGACTAGGACTCCTCTAGGCGTCGGACTCGCTAGCGTACTCTTCATCCATAAGATCACCCTCGTCAATATCTGACCAAATCAACAAGCCAGGTGAGTACTTGAAAGTACTCGCAAGACAATTTGGACATATAATATACCGAATGCAGACATAATGCATATATTCAGGTTAGATTAAATCCAATAAATAATCAATTATGTAACAACACAATATGATGAAGTAAATAAAATTGAAGTGATGATCCTTAGGAGGTAGAACCTTCCCAGAAGAATCTTGATGAATGCATAAATGGAAAGTCGGGCAGTAATCCTCTCAAAAATTCCTAGGAAAAGGAAATGTAAATGGAATATTGGGTGGTAGTCCTCCCAAAAATTCCAATAAAATAGAAGAACTTATGGAATATCAGGCAGTAGCCCTCCTGAGAATTCCATGAAAATAGCTGTGCCAGTCAGGTGTCTGGAGTGACACCTCAAAAGGTCTTGCAGAACATGTTGCAGTCGGGCGTCTAAGCAACACTGCATAAAGGGCTTATATCGAAAATAATAATAAGAAGAGTGCCACACTCACGTGTCTAAAGCGACACCGCATAAAGGCTTATGTTAAAAATAAGAACACGAGTATCCAGGTGGTAAAACCATCCCAAGTGATACTCGATGCATCAATAAGAGAAGAAGGTTAGTCCAATAATCAACAATAATATTCCTGATGATCACAAGTTCATTTCTATAATTAAATATTTTTGTTCTCTATGAACCGACACTGAGACCAACACTTGACCTGTCAACCCAATGTCCTTGACTGTGGACACAACTATTCGAATAGGTTAGACTCTGCAGAGGTTGTACTCTTTACCCACATGTAAAGGATTTCATTATCTAGTACCGAAACATTGACTAATCCAACTTACAGTGTTTGGGAAGTAAACACACCTAACTACTACACAACCATTTAACCTCTCGATGCTCAGAATCACCCAAAGCATCGTTCGAGAAAAACTATAAGACGGGGAGGCTGACACCTGATAACCCACAAGTATAGGGGATCGCAACAGTTTTCGAGGGTAGAGTATTCAACCCAAATTTATTGATTCGACACAAGGGGAGCCAAAGAATATTCCTGAGTATTAGCAGCTGAGTTGTCAATTCAACCACACCTAAAAGACTTAATATCTGCAGCAAAGTATTTAGTAGCAAAGTAGTATGGAAGTAACGGTAACGGTGGCAAACGTAATAGTAGCTGTTTTGTAGCAATCGTAACAGTGGCAACGGAAAAGTAACTTAGCAAAGATCAATATATGAAAAGCTCGTAGGCAATGGATCAGTGATGTATAATTATGTCGGATGGCATTCATCATGCAATGGTTATAACATAGTGTGACACAGAACTAGCTCCAATTCATCAATGTAATGTAGGCATGCATTCCATATATAGTCATACGTGCTTATGGAAAAGAACTTGCATGACATCTTTTGTCCTACCGTCCCGTGGCAGCGGGGTCCTAATGGAAACTAAGGGATATTAAGGCCTCCTTTTAATAGAGAACCGGACCAAAGCATTAGCACTTAGTGAATACATGAACTCCTCAAACTACGGTAATCAACGGAAAGAATCCCAGATATTGTCACCCTGGGGGATGCGGATCATAACTCGTAATAGGTGTCTACAACTTGCAAGATAGGATCAAGAACACATATATATTCATGAAAACATAATAGGTTCAGATCTGAAATCATGGCACAAGGGCCCTAGTGACAAGCATTAAGCATAGCAAAGTCATAGCAACATCAATCTCAGAACATAGTGGATACTAGGGATCAAACCCTAACAAAACTAACTCGATTACATGGTAAATCTCATCCAACCCATCACCATCCAGCAAGCCTACGATGGAATTACTCACGAACGGCGGAGAGCATCATGAAATTGGTGATGAAGGATGGTTGGTGATGACGACGGCGTCGATTTCCCCTCTCCGGAGCCCAAAATAGACTCCAGATCTGCCCTCCCGAGGAAGAACAGGAGGTGGCGGCGGCTCCGTATCGTGCAACGCGATGAACTCTTCTCTCTGATTTTTTTCTCCCCGAATAGGAATATATAGAGTTGGAGTTGAGGTCGGCGGAGCTCCAGGGGGCCCACAAGAGAGGGGGGGCGCCCCCTGGCTTGTGGCCAGGTGGTGGACCCCCTCCGGTTGATTCTTTCGCCAGTTTTTTTTATTAATTCCAAAAATATTCTCCGTAAATTTTTAAGTCAATCCGAGAAATTTTATTTCTTCACAAAAATAACACCAAGGCAATTCTGCTGAAAACAGCGTCAGTCCGGGTTAGTTCCACTCAAATCATGCAAATTAGAGTCCAAAACAAGAGCAAAATAGTTTGGAAAAGTAGATACGATGGAGACGTATCAAATGCCCCAAGCTTAACCCATTGCTTGTCCTCAAGCAATTCAGTTGACAAACTGAAAGTGATAAAGAAAAACTTTTACAAACTCTGTTTGATCTTGTTGTTGTAAATATGTCTAACTGATGTTCAGATTTTCAGCAAAGATTATAGACTAAGCACATTCACAATAACATTTAGGTCTCACATTTACTCATATCAATGGCATAATCAACTAGCGAGCAATAATAATAAATCTCGAATGACAACAATTTTATCAAAACAATCATGATACAATATGATATATTGGTATCTCGCTAGCCCTTTATGAGACCGCAAAACATAAATGCAGAGCACCTCTAAAGAACAAGGACTGACTAGACATTGTAATTCATGGTAAAAGAGATCCAGTCACAATCATACTCAATATCAATTAATGCAAAGCATACAAATGACGGTGATGCTCTCTAGCTGGTGCTTTTTATAAGAGGAGGATGACTCAACATCAAAGTAAAATAGATAGGCCCTTCGCAGAGGGAAGCATTGATTTGCAGAGGTGCCAGAGCTCGAGATTTTAAAACAGGGATGAATAATAATTTTGAGCAGTATGCTTTCATTGTCAACATAACAACCAAGATATCTCAATATCTTCCATGCTAGATACATTATAGGCGGTTCCCAAATAGAATAGTAAAGTTTTTACTCCCCCTCCACCAATCAATCACACTCCACGGCGAGCCGAATCCACGGGTACCGTCTATACTAACAACAATCCTGGGGGAGTTTTGTTTTATTATATTTTGATTTGAATTTTGAGCATGGAACTGGGCATCCCGAATACCAGCCACTATGTCGTGAATGATAGTGAATCAACACATATCGTGAGAATAACCCACCTAGCATGGAAGATACTGACAGCCCCCAGTCGCTAGATGAGCGATTCGGGCATACAAAACAGACTTTTATTTGAAGGTTTAGAGTTTGGCACATGCAAATTTACTTGGAATGGCGGGTAAATACCGCATATAGGTAGGTATGGTGGACTCATATGGAGAAACTTTGGGTTTATGGAAATGGATGCACAAGCAGTATTCCCGCTTAGTACAAGTGAAGGCTAGCAAGAGACTGGGAAGCGACCAACTAGAGAGCGACAAAAGTCATAAAAATGCATTGAGATTAACCAACTTTGAATGCAAGCATGAGTAGGATATAAATCACCATGAACATAAATATCTTGGAGGCTATGTTGATTTTGTTTCAACTACATGCGTGAACATGTGCCAAATCAAGCCACTTGAATCATTCAGAGGAGGATACCATCCTATCATACCACATCTCAACCATTTTAAAATGCATGTTGGCACTCAAGACAAACCATTATACACTCTTAGCTAATTAAGCATGGCATGAGTAACTATAATCTCTAGTTGTCATTGCAAACATGTTTCATCCATAACGAGCTGAATCCAGAACGATGAGCTAATCATATTTACAAAAACAAAATAGGTCAAGTTCATACCAGCTTTTCTCCATCTCAATCATTTCATCATGTATCGTCATTATTGCCTTTCACTCGCACGACCGAACAGTGTGAATAATAATAAGAGTGCACGTGCGTTGGACTAAGCTGGAATCTGCAAACAATAACTCAAAGCAGAAGGCAAGGTAATATGGGCTCTCTATAAAATAAACAATAATGCATATGAGAGCCACTCAACATTTTCATTGTGGTCTTCTCCTTACTACCCAAAGAAAAGAAATTTCAAAACAAGAACGAGAAAAACTATTTACACGGGAAAGCTCCCAACAAGCAAAAGAAGAACGAGAAATATTTTTGGGTTTTCTTTTTAATGATACTACTAAACAACTAAAAGGTAAAGCTAGAACTAAATATTTTTGGATTTTCTCAAGGTTAATTAAACACACAAGAAGAAAGCGGAAAGAAGAAATGAAATACGATGGATGGTACAATGAAAAAGTATGAACAACGACAACTAAAATGAGTGTGTGAACATGAATGTAATGTCGGTGAGGAATACGTACTCCCCCAAGTTTAGGCTTTTGACCTAAGTTGGTCTAGGGCCATGGCTGGCCCGGATAATATCCAAAGTCATAGTTGGGGTTGTACTGGGCTACGGCGGCTACCGCTTGAACGGCTGCAGCGCGGAGGCGAGCGGCTTTCGCCTCTCTCTCATACTCGTTTGCCTCCTCTCTGGTTATAAAGTGTCTCCGTTTTTCCTGAAAGTTAAAGAAGGCAGGTGCAGGAAGGGTAATATGGACAGCACACCGTCTGTCAAAAATTAGTCGGTACAGGAGGGACTATTCGTTCCTCTCAAGAAACTGGTAGCGCACCATAGCCTCATAATCAAGAAAAGCAGGTGGTAACTCAATATCATTCCCTCTTATGGGTACCCCAAGATAATTAGCTACACGGGTGGCATAAATCCCGCCAAAGAAATCTCCATCCTTAGCATTTTTATGTACCCTCCTAGCAATAATAGCCCCCAAGTTATATCGCCTGTCTCCCATTACCGCACTCTTAAGAATACTAAGATCAGGTACACAAAGGTGGCTATGTTCATGTTTACCGTTAATACATCTACCTATGAAAAGAACAAAATAGTGTATAGCAGGAAAGTGAATGCTCCACAAGGTGGCCTGTGTAATGTTTCTAGTTTCTCCCACAGTGATGCTAGCAAGGAAATCATTATATTCAGTTTTGTGAGGGTCACTATGGCTGCCACATTGTGGGATTTTGCGTGCATCATTAAAATCTTCCAGGTCCATGGTATATGATTCATCATAAAGATTAAATAGAACAGAATGCGTATTACGCCTGGATGAAAATTCAAACCTCCGCACGAAGGAATCAATGAGTTGATAATATTGCTTGCATTGGTCTGAAACGAAATCTTCAAGGCCGGCATTTTGTATGTACGTGTAAAATTCTTCCTTGAAACCGGCTTGAACCATGAATTGATTCGACGGCCATTCACAAGGCCGCACTTGAGCTTCCCTCGGCGGTTCAAAGTCGGGCTCACGTATCACGAGTCTTGGGGTCTTCTTGCTCGAGGAACCACCTAGGTATATTCTCCTCAACATCTTTCTTTCTCTGAAAAATTTCTGAAATTTTTAGTGACTCAAAATAAAGGTGAACAAAACTCAATGAAACTTATAGCAACTACTCCCACAAGTGCTTAGAGGCTATATCATGCATCAAAACTACTTGGGATCATACAGATTTGACATGCAAGCTCAAGAACAAGGTCACCACCGCAGCAAAAAATTGCAATATATAAAGCACTAAGGCAAAAACTAATTGGACCATTGGAGGAGTCACATACCGAAGATCAATCCCTCAAAACAGTTTTGCAAATGGAGCTTTGCACAAGGAGATCGAAAATGGCAGCAAAATGAGCTAGAACACGGGTTTGAGCAATGGTGGGATTTTTTCTAGACGAAGACGAACTGGATGGTGGCTGGAATAAGTGAGGGGCCTACGTGGGACCCACAAGCCAGGAGGCGCGCCTAGGGGGGTGAGCGCGCCCTGCAGGCTAGTGGCCCACTGGTGCAACTCTCTGATGTGTTCTCAGTGCCAGAAATTCTTAAATATTCCAAAAAAAATCATACTACATTTTCAGGGCATTTTGAGAACTTTTATTTTCAGGTCACTTTTTTATTGCATGGATAAAACAGAAAACAGAAAAATAATAGCATTTTTACTTTATTGAAATCTAAATAATAGAAAGTAAAAGTTGGGTACAGAAGGTTGTGCCTCCTAAATTCATCCATCTCATGCTCATCAAAAAGAATCCATCAATAAGGTTGATCAAGTCTTATTGACAAACTTTTTTCGAGTGACACGGAACCGGAGAATTTTTGAATAACACTAGGTTACCTCAATGGGGATATGCATGTCCCCAACAATAAGTATATCATATTTCTTTTTGGCAGTAGGGAGAAGGAATTCAAAATCTCCAATAATAATCATCGAATTTTTTTCAATGGAGTTGATACTATGAACTTGAGGTTGTTTCTTCGGAAAGTGCACCGTATGCTCATTACCATTAACATGAAAAGTGACATTGCCCTTGTTGCAATGAACAACATCCCCTGCAGTGTTCAAAAAAGGTCTACCAAGGATGATCGACATACTATCGTCCTCGGGAATATCAAGAATAACAAAGTCCATTAGGATAGTAACATTTGCAACTACGACAGGCACATCCTCGCAAATACCGATGGGTAAAGCAGTTGATTTATTAGCCATTTGCAAAGACATTTCGGTAGGTGTCAACTTATTCAAATCAAGTCTACGATATAAAGAGAAAGGCATAACACTAACACCAGCTCCAAGATCACATAAAGCAGTTTTAACATAATTTCTTTTAATAGAGCATGGTGTAGTAGGTACTCCGGGATCTCCTAGTTTCTTTGGCACTCCACCCTTAAAAGTATAATTAGCAAGCATGGTGGAAATCTCAGCTTCCGGTATCTTTCTTTTATTTGTCACAATATCTTTCATATACTTAGCATAAGGAGACATTTTCAGAATATCAGTCAAGCGCATACGCAAAAAGACAGGTCTAAGCATTTCAACAAAGCGCTCAAAATCCTCATCATCCTTTTTCTTTGATGGTTTAGGAGGAAAGGGCATGGGTTTCTGAACCCAAGGTTCTCTTTCCTTACCATGCTTCCTATCAACGAAGTCTCTTTTATCATATCTTTTATTGTTAGGTTGTGGGTTATCAAGATCAATAGCAGGTTCAATCTCCACATCATTATCATTACTAGGTTGAGCATCAACATGAACATCATCATTAATATTATCACTAGGCTCATGTTCATTACCAGATTGTGTCTCAGCATCAGAAATAGAAATATGATTTGGGTTTTCATGCGTATCTATAACAGGTTCACTAGCAGCATGCAAAGTCCTATCGTCATTCTTTTTTCCTTTTATTACTGGGACGACTAGGTGCATCAGTATTAATTCTTTGAGAATCTTTCTCTATTCTCTTAGGATGGCCCTCCGGATACAAAGGTTCCTGAGTCATTCTACCACCTCTAGTCACAACTCTAACAGAATGATCATTGTTCTTACCATCCATCTCATTAAGCAAATCATTTTGTGCCTTAAGTACTTGTTCTACTTGAGTAGTTACCATGGAAGCATGTTTACTAATAAGCTTAAGATCATTGATAGTTCTACTCATATATTCACCTAAGCGATCAAGCATGTAAGCATTATGTTTCAATTGTCTACTAACATAAGCATTGAAATTTTCTTGCTTAACAATAAAGTTATCAAACTCATCCAAGCATTGGCTAGCAGACTTATTATAAGGAATATCACCTTCATCAACTCTACGGAGAGAATTTACCTCTACTACCTGTGTCGGGTTATCAAGACCATGTATTTCTTCAATAGGTTGTAGATTCTTAACATCTTCAGCTTTAATACATTTTTCTTTCTTAGATTTCTTTGCCTCTTGCATATCTTCAGGACTGAGAAATAGAATACCTCTTTTCTTCGGAGTTGGCTTTGGAGGTGGTTCGGGAATAGTCCAATCATTATCATTGCTCAATATATTATTCAATAGTAGTTCAGCTTGTTCAACAATTCGTTCCCTTAAAACACAACCAGCACAGCTATCTAGGTGGTCCCTAGAAGCATCGTTTAGTCCATTATAAAAGATATCAAGTATTTCGTTTTTCTTGAGAGGATGATCAGGCAAAGCATTAAGTAATTGGAGAAGCCTCCCCCAAGCTTGTGGGAGACTCTCTTCTTCAATTTGCACAAAGTTAAATATTTCCTGCAAGGCAGCTTGTTTCTTATGGGCAGGAAAATACTTTTCAGAGAAGTAATATATCATATCCTGGGGACTACGCACACAACCAGGAGCAAGAGAATTAAACCATATATTAGCATCACCCTTTAATGAGAAAGGAAACAACTTAAGAATATAGTAATAACGAATTTTTTCCTCATGAGTAAATAGGGTGGCTATATAATTCAATTTAGTAAGATGTGCCACAACAATTTCAGATTCATAACCATGGAAAGGATCAGATTCAACCAAAGTAATTAACTCAGGATCAACAGAGAATTCATAATCCTTATCAGTAACAAAGATAGGTGAAGTACCAAACTGAGGATCATATTGCATTCTAGCATTCAAAGATTTTTCCTTCCACTTGCATAGCAATTTCTTAAGATCATCTCTATCCTTACAAGCAAGAAAGTCCCTAGCTACCTCTCCCTTCATAACATAACCCTCAGGTATATCAGGCAATTCATATCTAGGAGAGCAAGGTCTAGCAGGTGTCTCATAGTGTTCAGTTTCAATAATTTCATCCGTTTCAGAAATATCATCAGTTTCAACATTGACCCTAGCAATTTGTTCATCAAGAAATTCACCCAGTGGCACAGTATTATCAAGCAAAGTATCATCATAAGCATCATGCATAGTAGAAGTGGCATCATCAATTACTTGCGACATATCAGACTCAATAGCACGTGGTGGTGTTGCAAATTTACTCATAACAGAAGGTGAATCAAGTGCAGAGCTAGATGGCAGTTCCTTACCTCCCCTCGTAGTAGAGGGATAGATCTTGGTTTTTGGGTCTTTCAGATTCTTCATAGTGATCAACAGATATAAATCCTAAGTGACTCAGAGAATAGAGCTATGCTCCCCGGCAACGGCGCCAGAAAAAGGTCTTGATAACCCACAAGTATAGGGGATCGCAACAGTTTTCGAGGGTAGAGTATTCAACCCAAATTTATTGATTCGACACAAGGGGAGCCAAAGAATATTCTCGAGTATTAGCAGCTGAGTTGTCAATTCAACCACACCTGAAAGACTTAATATCTGCAGCAAAGTATTTAGTAGCAAAGTAGTACGGAAGTAACGGTAATGGTGGCAAACGTAACAGTAGCAGTTTTGTAGCAATCGTAACAGTGGCAACGGAAAAGTAACTTAGCCAAGACCAAAATGTGAAAAGCTCGTAGGCAATGGATCAGTGATGTATAATTATGTCAGATGGCATTCATCATGCAACGGTTATAACATAGGGTGACACAGAACTAGCTCCAATTCATCAATGTAAAGTAGGCATGTATTCCATATATAGTCATACGTGCTTATGGAAAAGAACTTGCATGACTCTTTTGTCCTACCCTCCCGTGGTAGCGGGGTCCTAATGGAAACTAAGGGATATTAAGGCCACCTTTTAATAGAGAACCGTACCAAAGCATTATCACTTAGTGAATACATGAACTCCTCAAACTACGGTAATCATCGGAAAGAATCCCAGTTATTGTCACCCTGGGGGATGCGGATCATAACTCGTAATAGGTGTCTACAACTTGCAAGATAGGATCAAGAACACATATATATTCATGAAAACATAATAGGTTCAGATCTGAAATCATGGCACTCGGGCCCTAGTGACAAGCATTAAGCATAGCAAAGTCATAGCAACATCAATCCCAGAACATAGTGGATACTAGGGATCAAACCCTAAGAAAACTAATTCAATTACATGGTAAATCTCATCCAACCCATCACCGTCTAGCAAGCCTACAATGGAATTACTCACGAATAGCGGAGAGCATCATGAAATTGGTGATGAAGGATGGTTGGTGATGACGACGGCGTCGATTTCCCCACTCCGGAGCCCAAAACAGACTCCAGATCTGCCCTCCCGAGGAAGAATAGGAGGTGGCGGCGGCTCCGTATTCCAGGGCTATGGAACCCTCATCATGGCCCCTCTATTTGGTGTGTACATGGAAAGCGTTCATCGCGTTTTACGATACGGAGCCGCCGCCACCTCCTGTTCTTCCTCGGGAGGGCAGATCTGGAGTCTGTTTTGGGCTCCGGAGAGGGGAAATCGACGCCGTCGTCATCACCAACCATCCTTCATCACCAATTTCATGATGCTCTTTGCCGTTCGTGAGTAATTCCATCGTAGGATTGCTGGACGGTGATGGGTTGGATGAGAATTACCATCTAATCGAGTTAGT
The DNA here is from genome assembly GCA_039707655.1 of Elymus sibiricus. Classification (NCBI taxonomy): domain Eukaryota; kingdom Viridiplantae; phylum Streptophyta; class Magnoliopsida; order Poales; family Poaceae; genus Elymus; species Elymus sibiricus. The sequence continues at coordinate 142,031,779 of CM077665.1, read as the reverse complement.
TTAGTTAGGGTTTGATCCCTAGTATCCACTATGTTCTGAGATTGATGTTGCTATGACTTTGCAATGCTTAATGCTTGTCACTAGGGCCCGAGTGCCATGATTTCAGATCTGAACCTATTATGTTTTCATGAATATATATGTGTTCTTGATCCTATCTTACAAGTTGTAGACACCTATTACGATTTATGATCCGCATCCCCCAGGGTGACAATAACTGGGATTCTTTCCGGTGATTACCGTAGTTTGAGGAGTTCATGTATTCACTAAGTGCTAATGCTTTGGTCTGGTTCTCTATTAAAAGGAGGCCTTAATATCCCTTAGTTTCCATTAGGACCCCGCTGCCATGGCAGGGTAGGACAAAAGATGTCATGCATGTTCTTTTCCATAAGCACGTATGACTATATATGGAATACATGCCTACATTACATTGATGAATTGGAGCTAGTTATGTGTCACCCTATGTTATATCCGTTGCATGATGAATGCCATCTGACATAATTATCCATTACTGATCCATTGCCTACGAGCTTTTCACATATTGATCTTTGCTAAGTTACTTTTCCATTGCTACTGTTACAATCACTACAAATCTGCTACTGTCACTTTTGCCATCATTACCGTTACTTCCATACTACTTTGCTACTAAATACTTTGCTGCAGATACTAAGTCTTTCAGGTGTGGTTGAATTTACAACTCAGCTGCTAATACTCGAGAATATTCTTTGGCTCCCCTTGTGTCGAATCAATAAATTTGGGTTGAATACTCTACCCTCGAAAACTGTTGCATATCCCCATTGAGGTAACCTAGTGTTATTCGAAAATTCTCCGGTTCCATGTCACTCGAAAAAAGTTTGTCAATAAGACCTGATCAACCTTATTGATGGATTCTTTTTGATGAGCATGAGATGGATGAATTTTGGAGGCACAACCTTCTGTACCCAACTTTTACTTTCTGTTATTTAGTTTTAATTCAGTAAAAATGCTATTATTTTCCTGTTTTCTGATTTATCCGTGCAATAAAAAAGTGACCAGAAAATAAAAGTTCTCAAAATGCCCTGAAAATGTAGTATGATTTTTTCTGGATTATTTTCGAATTTCTGGCATTGAGAACACATCAGGGGGCTGCACCAGTGGGCCACAAGCCTGCAGGGCGCGCCCACCCCCTGGTTGCGCCCCCTGGCTTGTGGGTCCCACGTAGGCCCCCCTCACTTATTCCAGCACCCATCCACTTCGTCTTCCTCCAGAAAAAATCCCACCATTGCTCAAACCCGTGTTCTAGCTCATTTTGTTGCCATTTTTTATCTCCTTGTGCAAAGCTCCATTTGCAAAACTATTCTAGGGGATTGTTCTTCGGTATGTGACTCCTCCAATGGTCCAATTAGTTTTTGTTCTAGTGATTCATATATTGCAAATTTTTCCTGCTGTGGTGACCTTGTTCTTGAGCTTGCATGTCAAATTTGTATGGTCCCAAGTAGTTTTGATGCATGATATATCCTCTAGGCACTTGTGGGAGTAGTTGCTATAAGTTTTGTTGAGTTTTGTTCACCTTTATTTTGAGTCACTAAAAATTTCAGAAATTTTCTAGGGAAAGAAATGATGAGGAGATTGTTAAGAGGCTCCTCAAGCCGGGGCTCTAAAGAAGATGAAAATGAAGTGAAGAAGAAGCCCAAATACAATCTTCCTCGCGTCGCGGAGGTTCGGCCGTGCGAATGGCCAAGCGATGCATTCTTGAGGGCGGCTGGAATTTATGAAGATTTCTATTATTTGGCAAAGAATGCAGGCATCACCGACTTCCTCAACGATAAGTGTGACCAGTACCTCCTACTCACTAATATCTTCATGCAAAACTTTCATTTTTATCCTAGGAAGAATCCTCCCATGGTAGAGTTTTATTTATATGATGTGCCTAAGGAGATGAACCTTTATGATTTTTGCAATATTTACAAAATACCTTATGAGGGCAGCATCAGTGAACCACGTCCTGGAGACATGGAGGACTTCATTGCCGCAAGCACTATGGGGGAAGAGAGAGGGGTGTCAAAGGCAAGAGCAGCTAGTTTACATTTTCCTATTCTACGCTATTATTCATTATTTGCGGGGAGATGTTTAGTTTGTCAAGGGGAGAGTGGAAGCCTCAGTGCTCCCGACCTCGCCATTCTACGCCACGCCTTACTTCCTGATAGAACTTTTAGTCCGGGCGCTATAGTGGCCCAACGGTTGAACTTAAACCGTTCGAAGGGCCCCATATTCGGAGGTATCTATGCATCTCATCTAGCCAAACACTTTGAGATACCCATTAGGCTTGACGAGGAAGAGGAAATGCTGTTACCTACGAGATATTTAGACTATGACAGTATGGTAGCACATGATTTTATTAGGAAGGATAATGATAGGAGGCTGCTTTACAATTTAGTATTTAGTCAGGGTACTTGTGAGATTATTATTCTGCCTGCTTCCTCTTTGTTCGATATCCATTCAGGCAGGTACACTATTATACCCGAGGACATCTACAGATATTGGGGTCTGTCGCAACCCCCAGCACCTGAGTCGGCACCAGCCCTTGATCCGTATCGGGATCCAGTTTTTCAGTGGGAGCCACAGGAGCTCACCAACCAATGGAACCCTCAGTATCTTCCGGAGTATTCAGGAGATGATTATTTTCAGCCATGGCCATAGACCAACTTAGGCCAAAAGCCTAAGCTTGGGGGAGTACGTATTTCTCACCAACATTACATTCATGTTCACACACTCATTTTAGTTGTCGGTGTTCACACTCTTTCATTGTACCATCCATGGTATTTCATTTCTTCTTTCCGCTTTCTTCTTGTGTGTTTAATTAACCTTGAGAAAATCCAAAAAAAATTAGTTCTAGCTTTACCTTTTAGTTGTTTAGTGTAGTATTAAAAGAAAACCCAAAAAGATTTCTCGTTCTTCTTTTGCTTGTTGGGAGCTTTCTCGTGTAAATAATTTTTCTCGTTCTTGTTTTGAAATTTCTTTTTTTTGGGTCGTAAGGAGAAGCCAACAATGAAAATGTTGAGTGGCTCTCATATGCATTATTGTTTATCTTACAGAGAGCCCATATTACCTTCCTTCTCCTTTGAGTTACTGTTTGCAGATTCCAGCTTAGTCCAATGCACGTGCACTCTTATTATTATTCACACCGTTCGGTCATGCAAGTGAAAGGCAATAATGATGATATATGATGAAATGATTGAGATGGAGAAAAGCTGGTATGAACTCGACCTATTTTGTTTTTGTAAATATGATTAGCTCATCGTTCTGGATTCAGCTCATTATGGATGAAACATGTTTGCAATGACAATTAGAGATTATAGTTACTCATGCCATGCTTAATTAGCTAAGAGTGTATAATGGTTTGTCTTGAGTGCCAACATGCCTTTTAAAATGGTTGTGATGTAGTATGATAGAATGGTATCCTCCTCTAAATGATTCAAGTGGCTTGACTTGGCACATGTTCACGCATGTAGTTGAAACAAAATCAACATAGCCTCCACGATATTTATGTTCATGGTGATTTATATCCTACTCATTATTGCATTCAATGTTGGTTAATCTCAATGCATGCTTATGACTGTTGTCGCTCTCTAGTTGGTCGCTCCCCAGTCTCTTGCTATCCTTCACTTGTACTAAGTGGGAATACTGCTTGTGCATCCATTTCCATAAACCCAAAGTTGTTCCATATGAGTCCACCATACCAACCTATATGCGGTATTTACCTGCCATTCCAAGTAAATTTGCATGTGCCAAACTCTAAACCTTCAAATAATACTCTGTTTTGTATGCCCAAATCGCTGTCAGTATCTTCCATACTAGGTGGGTTATTCTCACGATATGTGTTGATTCACTATCATTCACGAGAAAGTGGCTGGTATTCGGGATGCCCAGTTCCATGCTCAAAATTCAAATCAAAATATAATGAAACAAAACTCCCACAGGATTGTTGTTAGTATGGACGGTACCCGTGGATTCGGCTCGTCGTGGAGTGTGATTGATTGGTGGAGGGGGAGTAAAAACTTTACTATTCTGTTTGGGAACCGCCTATAATGTATCTAGCATGGAAGATACCGAGACCTCTCGGTTGTTATGTTGACAATGAAAGGATACCGCTCAAAATTATTATTCATCCCTATTTTAAAAGCTTGTGCTCTGACACCTCTGCAAATCAATGCTTCCCTCTGCGAAGGGCCTATCTATTTTACTTTACTGTTGAGTCATCCTCCTCTTATCAAAAGCACCAGTTAGAGAGCACCACTGTCATTCATATGCTTTGTTATTAATTGATATTGAGTATGATTGTGACTGGATCTCTTTTACCTTGAATTACAATGTCTAGTCAGTCCTTGTTCTTTAGAGGTGCTCTGCATTTATGTTTTGCGGTCTCAGAAAGGGCTAGCGAGATACCATTATATCATATTGTATCATGATTGTTTTGATAAAATTGTTGTCATCCAAGATTTATTATTATTGCTCGCTAGTTGATTATGCCATTGATATGAGTAAATGTGAAACCTAAATGTTATTGTGAATGAGGTTAGTCTATAATCTTTGCTGAAAATCTGAACATCAGTTAGACGTATTTACAACAACAAGATCAAACAGAGTTTGTAAAAGTTTTTCTTTGTCACTTTCAGGTTGTCAACTGAATTGCTTGAGGACAAGCAATGGGTTAAGCTTGGGGGAGTTGATACGTCTCCATCGTATCTACTTTTCCAAACTCTTTTGCCCTTGTTTTGGACTCTAATTTGCATGATTTGAATGGAACTAACCCGGACTGACGCTGTTTTCTGCAGAATTGCCTTGGTGTTATTTTTGTGCAAAAATAAAAGTTCTCGGAGTGACCTAAAAATTTACGGAGAATATTTTTGGAATTAATAAAATATACTGGCGAAAGAATCAACCGGAGGGGGTCCACCACCTGGCCACAAGCCAGGGGGGGCGCGCCCCCTGTCTTGTGGGTCCCCTTGGAGCTCTGCCGACCTCGATTCCAACTCTATATATTCCTATTCGGGGTGAAAAAAATCAGGGAGAAGAGTTCATCATGTTTTACGATATGGAGCCGCCGCCACCTCCTGTTCTTCCTCGGGAGGGCAGATCTGGAGTCTGTTTTGGGCTCCGGATAGGGGAAATCGACGTCGTCGTCATCACCAACCATCCTTCATCACCAATTTCATGATGCTCTTTCGCCGTTCGTGAGTAATTCCATCATAGGCTTGCTGGACGGTGATGGGTTGGATGAGATTTAGCATGTAATCGAGTTAGTTTTGTTAGGGTTTGATCCCTAGTATCCACTATGTTCTGAGATTGATGTTGCTATGACTTTGCTATGCTTAATGCTTGTCACTAGGGCCCGAGTGCCATGATTTCAGATCTGAACCTATTATGTTTTCATGAATATATAAGTGTTCTTGATCCTATCTTGCAAGTTGTAGACACCTATTACGATTTATGATCCGCATCCCCCAGGGTGATAATAACTGGGATTTTTTCCGGTGATTACCGTAGTTTGAGGAGTTCATGTATTCACTAAGTGCTAATGCTTTGGTCTGGTTCTCTATTAAAAGGAGGCCTTAATATCCGTTAGTTTCCATTAGGACCCCGCTGCCATGGGAGGGTAGGACAAAAGATGTCATGCAAGTTCTTTTCCATAAGCACGTATGACTATATATGGAATACATGCCTACATTACATTGATGAATTGGAGCTAGTTCTGTGTCACCCTATGTTATAACCGTTGCATGATGAATGCCATCCGACATAATTATCCATCACTGATCCATTGCCTACGTGATTTTCACATATTGATCTTTGCTAAGTTACTTTTTCGTTGCTACTGGTACAATCACTACAAAACTGCTACTATCACTTTTGCCATCGTTACCGTTACTTCCATACTACTTTGCTACTAAATACTTTGCTGCAGATATTAAGTCTTTCAGGTGTGGTTGAATTGACAACTCAGCTGCTAATACTCGAGAATATTCTTTGGCTCCCCTTGTGTCGAATCAATAAATTTGGGTTGAATACTCTACCCTTGAAAACTGTTGCGATCCCCTATACTTGTGGGTTATCACCCGCTCCCATTCCCCATGCGTGATGCGGCGCCGTGGGTTGGGTCCCGAATGGGCCCTCGAGCGCGGGGCGAGCCCCCCACGCCCTTCGCAGGGAGAGCCCATTCCGGAGCGGGGCCTCGGGCCCTCCAAAGCCCGGGGACGGATGTCGTCGTTGTAGCGGCGCCGCAGCCCCCTGCGCCACGGGCGGGGCTTGGCGCTGGGGCCCTCCATTGCGTGCGGGGCGTTCGCCCAAGGTGGTGCCCCAACGCACCTCGCTGGGTTGCCCGGGAGCCCCGCGTGGGTACCCCGCCGCCCGTCCCCGGGCGGGGCGAACCATGCCCGGGGACATGGGTGAGTACGTGAGCTCTCGCCATTGGTCGAGCGAAACCCGGCCCGGAGACATGGGCGTATGTTCCACCTTCTGTCTCCGGGTAGGAGTCGCCCTGCCAGGGGACATGGGCGTGTGATCCACCCTTCATCTCCTGGCTGGGGGCGCATGGCGTGCAGACATGGGCGTGTGTTCCACCCTCCATCTCTAGGTTGGAAACGCCTGGCCTGGGGACATGGGCGTGTGTTCCACCCTCCGTCTCCTGGCTGGTGTCGCCTTGCCTGAGGACATGGGCATGTGTTCCACCCTCCGTCTCCAGGCAGTCGACCCCTGGTCCGCGGACCCAAGCGCTTGCCAAAGGTAGCCCCCTACCAGCGGGCGTGCCTCACGAGGCTGCCAGCGCCTGGCATCCTCATGAGGCTGGCCCTGCTAGCCGCCCTCACGAGGCTATTCGCACCAGCCTCGACGAGCGCCGCTCGTGGAACCGCGCACGCTCCTCCTGCTGTCGCGGTAGCTGGCGCCGCTCCCATCGTGGCCCGGGCGCTCGCCGACATGGTCGTGGTAGAGTCGCGCGAGCCCCTAGGCGTTGGTGTAGATGAGTCGCTGGACGCCCTGCCTCAATCCGCCGGGAGTGCCGGAGGGCGCGTTATGGCGCCTACCCCCCACGGCAGGTAGCCCCTGTCGGCCCCCGCCTGCACCAAGGGCCAACTCCTGCACGCCGGACGAGCCAGGCCGCACTTCCGGCTGGTGCGGGTCGCGTCGCACGTCCCCGGCGCACCCCCATGCCCTCGGCTCCACGGTGGCTGGTTGAGCGACCTCATGGGCGCGAGCCCGCTCCTGGGCCGTTCCAAGGGTGAGCGCCCGGGCCGCGCCCGTCGGGGTGGCACCTATGGCCACGCGGCATATCCAACTTTCATAGCGTCCGTGAGCAACGCGGAAGGGCTGCAGCTCACGAGCTACGAGGTGCACGATTCACCCGCGTGCCGGGTCGCGGCGAGCCCGAGAAGATGACGCCGCGACGTGGACGCTGGGGAAGTTCAGGACGGTGAGGGCTCGTCGCGTGGTTGTCGAGGGCGACAGCCCCCGTTGCCTGTCCAAGGCCGAGCTGGAGATGGTGCCTTCCGACGGGGAAGCGGGGCAACGCGGGGTGCCGAGGTCTGGTGGCGTCGCCCGAGCAACACGGGCAGCCCGTCGTTTGGCGTGGGCTCAGCATCCCTTGGCCATGGAAGCACCGAGCGGAGGCGAGGCGAAGTTTCAGTGAGGATCCTGACATGCCCCCTACCTGGCACGCCAAATGTCGGATTTCGGGCTCCGCAAAACCCCAAGGAATTCGAACCCAGGGGCGTGTGCGAAGATTCCCCAACAGCTTCACCACCTCCAAGCTCACAACACAATAACCCCGCTCGATGGCGAGGAAGACGATGGCACACGAGAGTTTACCCAGGTTCGGGCCGCTGCAAAGCGTAAAACCCTACTCCTGCCTTTTGGTGGATTGCCTCGCGAGGAGATTTGTGGATGAACTAGTACATCGGTGTGTTTGCGGGGTGGTCGCCCTCCCCCCTACCGAGCTACCTAGCCTCTATTTATAGCGGCCCCGGGTCCTCTTCCATTATCGCGATGGCGGGAAGGGATCCCACAACGGCCAAATTTGAACGGGGACAGGGGGTACACCCTATCCTGACGTGTAAAGTAGTCGACGGTGATGCAGTGTTGGGCTCGGTGATGACGTCCATCCTGCGGGGTTTGGGGTCTTGGTCTTGTTGCACCGAAGTGGAAACCTTTGGGGGGCGCTTTGGGAACCCGCGTGCGTCCCTACCTCCTTTGCACCAAAGGGGAAACTGTCCCCTCTAGCGTACTGGCGCCCGCCTGGTCGGGCTGGCATCACCCTTGGCCTCCTGAGGTCGGGTGTTGCATAGGAGTCCCCACCGCTCAGGAGGGGGCCTGGGGAGGCCTATATCCCCGCGGGTATTGGCGCTACCTCCCTCACGAGAACAGGGTCTCGTGAGGGCCTTGTGTCGAGAGAGGCCGCGCCGGGCCGTAATTGGTCGTTGAGGTGGGCCACGCCTAGGGCCACAGGCAGGAAAGTCTAGGTACCCTGGTATCCAGAACGCCGACAAAACTTGTCATCGTGATTTTAATTTTCAATTTGGTTATGACAATCAAGTGTCACATGATAGTTATTTTGTTGAGTTTGCTCCCACTACCATGAATGCAAAGGAATTTGCTTATGTGAAGAGTAATAAATTTTCTATGCTTGTGGATCATGAAGATAATGATTTATGTGATAGTTATATTGTTGAATTCCTTCATGATGCTACTAAAAATTATTATGAGGGAGGAAAATATGATTCTAGGTATCGCAATAATATCAAGTTTCCTACCTATGTGTTGAAAGTTTCGAAGTTATGTTTGTTTGGCCTTCCTATGCTAGTTGATTCTTTGTCACACCTTGTGTTTTGTATCATTTCACTATGTTCATAAACTTTAAAAAGTTGGACAAATTATAACTTTTTGTGTGCTTATGATGCTTGATTGCTTTGCCATTGCTTGTTTCCTTACATATGCTTTAATTCACAAGAATCCTCCCACTCTCAAACTCATTTCCTTGATCCAAAACTTTGCCCAATGATAGGACATAATTTTTTAATAAAATATTGTTTTGGCCAAAAAGCATTTATTTGATTTAGGTTTTCAAAAACCCATGAATTGAGGTTTGTACTACAAGTTCACAAACTAGGGTAAGTGTTTTGCCCCAAAGATTTTATTTGAAACCTATTATCTATAAGACTTCTAAAAACCACAAAAACATTATTTTAAAACTTATTTTGGTATTTTATTTAAATGCCTTTTTCTGAGGCCATAAATTGTCTTTTATAAGGAAATTTTTTTTTAATGTTTCAAAAATATTTTAGAAAATTTAGGAAAACTTTGTGGACACATATGTTCCATATATATGAGTTTAAACACATGGTCATGTTCAAAATATTGGACAAAACCCTTTCTGTCCATTTCAAGTATTTGAAATATTTGCATGGGAAATGTTGTCAAATAAATGCAAGAAAATTCTAGAATTTTCCTTGTGCTCGGAACAAACTAGAGCTCCGCCGGTGCGACCCTGCGGTGATCTCGAGGTACAGCCCCCCTCCGGCTCCATTTTCTTTCCCTTCAGTCATCCCTCACCTCCCTGGTGCGATCCCCTCCCTGTCTCGCATGGGTTGCAGCAGATACCATCGGCTTCGAGCAAGCCCGAGGCCTCCTCGTCGCTGGCAAACCACCACGCCCCGAAGTCCATCTCCACCTCTCTCCGAATGGCGGCCGCCCCGTGAGTCCATTCCTACCGCCATCCCACCTCGTCGTGGCCGGAAACATCGTCGGTGAGCTCCTGACCTCCCTCGTCGCGAGGTTAGGTATGACATGCGGGGCCCGCTTTTTGTCCTCTCCTCTCTCTATCCCTCCCTCTCTGGGTCGCTTGCCACTGGGCCTCGCCTGTTGGGTTTGAGCCCGACAGGCGCACGCACCTGGCTCGGCTGGGCCGTTGTGGCTCCACACGGGCACAGCTACGGGCTGTTTTGCCCGACCAGTTTTGGCTATTTTTTCTTTTTTCTTTTTTATCAGTAATTTTTCCAAAAAATGCACAGGATAAAGTACACGTCCAAATGCCATGATTCCAATTCCTAAATTCTTCTAAAAATCCCACCTATTTAATGGTGTAGTTTTCATGCATGTGTAATACCCTTTTCTGGACTGTTGTTATTTAAAACCTCATTTAGGTACTTTTATTCACTGCCAAAAATGCAAATCTTCATTTCTGTCACTCCAACTCCAAAACCAACAATTATAGTATTTTTAGTTTTAATTCTAGTATTTAACGAAAATAGTTTAACATTTTTATGAGTTCTTTATTTTCCTGTTTTTGCTATGGTCTTATTTTTGCCCGTTAAATTGCGACGATAGATTACGTTGTTGACGGAGAAGTTGGACCAGAAGCTTTCCAAAACCTCAAAGACTTTGTTGAGCCAGGCAAGCAACCCCTTGACCATGTCAATGAAACCATTTATATGCAGGTCATATAGCACTTAATTCGTTGCATTGGAAGCATGATGATGACATGGTGACAACCATGCTGGGTTGATCTCCGATGCACTTCTCGTTGATACTTGCATTGTGCATGACTCTATGTTCCGTTGAGGGTCATGTGTGGGGGGGGGAGTAGATAGGTGCAAGTAGTTGCTACACAAGTGGGATGGGGAGATGCATAGATATGGAAACAAAAGTGTTTTCAAAGACTTTTCGAAAACCACATCGGGTGCCACTAATGCCCGAGGGAGATGTTGTGCTAGGTAGCCACTTGATTAAGAGGTGGTGTATCGAGGAAAGTTGTGTGTGTGTTTTCGAAAAAGAAGAAATTTAAGATCTGCTGACCGTCCCAACCTTACATGTGCGACCACACTACCCCTTATTGGATGGGGCTTTGTTGATTACTTTGGTCGATGCTAGCAGAGAGCCCACACTACTAGTGGCGGGAGAGCCTGAGTTACTCTCTCGATACGGGGTCATGTCTGGAAGGACGACTATGGCTGTTTTCATAGACACTAGGCACACTGTTGTGTCCCCTCTTGGATGGTACTTGTATTGTACATCATGAGGACGCGGGCCAACGAGTGGATTCTTTGTTTAGTGCTGTCAAGGGAAATGCATTGTTCGGGTGCTTACCTAGGGTACCTAAGGTACCATGAGTCGTGGGTGACATGGAAGTTCCCCGAGTCTTGTGGGTAAAGCGTGCAACCTCTGTGACAAAAGAGAAACTTGAGCTAAGTCAAACGACTTGATGAGATGCTCAAACTTGAGTTGTTTCAACTCTGCTTATATTGATATCCGTAACCTCACGATGCATGATTTACAAATGTTAGGACATGATATTGCACTCAAAACTAGCTTTCCGCAAAACTACCTGCTTAGTGTTATATCATGCATGATTACCTTGCGCCGAACATGGATTTCTTGGGAGTACATTCAAAAGTACTCATTGGCTTGTCCCTGCTTATTTAATTGGCCAGGCATGGAAGAACAAAAATATGGGGAAGAGTACCTTGGTGACGAACATGCGAATTAGGCCGCTTCCCGGTCATAATGCATGTAGGGTTAAGGCAGATGGCATGGGTCCACGCTATCGTTCAAGATTTCCGCTGTGAATTTATGTTTGATGTTTGGCCTTCATGCCCCTATCTATGTAAGACTTGAACATAATGGTCATAATTTGTGTAAGATGGTATGTAATGGATGTAAGACTCTTGATTATCCAGTTCTGTGTGTTCAGTGAGCATTGATCCTGGGATCACTGTACACATGCATTCGGTGACTTCGACATATGAGTCGGGGCCCCCACAGAGCTAGTATCAGAGCCATCCTGACTGTAGGAAGCCTTAGTTAGCATGGACGTTAGATAGGATAAAACTATTTTCAAAAAGTATACCTAGTTGCTAAGTGCAACAATTTTCACAGTTCTTACCTCTTCTGGTATTTTTTTCGAAGTTTTCTAACTATCCTCCCTTCAAACCTTGTAGATGACCGTCGTACCCGAGGACCTCCTAGCCTCCGTCTTTCCCCTACTCCTTGAGGACAGCCTGGAGAAGTGCCAATTTCACCGACCACCCGTTTTCCTCTACCACAAGCACTGGGTCGATGCCACCATGAAGGAGTACCACGTCAATGTGGTCGTGAAGGGAAATGACTCCCCGATGAGTTGGTTCTTTGATGGACCACAGATGAAGACCCTGGTGATAGCAGTCGAGACGTCATCACGGAAGGCACTTATCCACCTTCGAGACATTATCCCAGAGATGGCGGACGAGCCAGCTGTAAGTGCATCTAGTGCCACCCTTGTTTGGTTTTGAAGTATTGAAGACAAACGTGGTTGAGGGACTAATGTGTTTGTGAGAGTTCACAGGTTAACACAGAGAGAAGTCCCTGGAGTTTTGGTTTAGCCGTCGAAGACGACCCCCAAAAATGTCCGAAGACATTGATGACGACCGAAGCCATTGGTGGTGGACGAAGACATTCGTCCGAAGACAATGAAATGCGAAGACGAAGTATTTTCGTAGTTTTGTTTCTTCTTTCCCGAGTCATAGGAACCACCGTACTGTTAAGTGGGGTCGATGTGATCGAAGTCAGATGCTGACGTGATGCTCAACCCATACCTATGTCTTCGAGCGAAGACATTGAGAGGAAAACTCTTCCAGAGCTGGTTGAGTCAGCTTTACTTGTATCCCAAGTAAAGTTGCCGCGTGCGTTCAAAATCCGACCGTTGTGACACGTGTTGGTTGGCCATTGACCCAGGGTCATTTCGGTCATATCAGGTCGGGTTGCCCGCTGGCTATAAATAGTCCACCCCCTCCATGATAAGAAGGTGGCTGCTTAGAGATTGATACGTCTGTTGTCGTTTTGGAGCAACCCACCTCGAAGACATTGAGAGATACACATCGTGCCAGGATACACCTAAACACCTAGAGCTAGGGTGTTTGAGCATCACCGAAGTCATTCTGTTCTGAGAGACCTGAAGACTTATTACACTTGAAGACTGTGATCTTCCAGACTGTTAGGCGTGTGGGTCTAGAGCCTCCAAGAGTCATTGTGGACTGCCGGGTGACCAAGTTTGTACGGGTTTCGGAAGTCACCCCTGAAGACTTACCTAGGTGATTGGGCGCTGTCTAAGTGACTTCGGCTCAAGGGGAATAAGGTGAAGATGAGGTCTTCTGAGTTCAATCTCAGCCTCCCTAACCAGACGTACAGTTGTCATAGCAACTGGAACTGGTCCAACAAATCTTGTGTCTTTGTCAAGCAACTGGTTCGATCCTTCACCCTCTTATATTTCTACTTTGAACTGGGAAGTCATTGTTTGAACATTGCGTGAAGACTTTCTCCGAAGAAATTCATATCAACTGTTTATCTTCATACCATCTAAGTTTGTATTCGACTCATCTTAGTATTCATGATGATTATGCTTAACTTGGTTGAATGTCTTCACTGCATTGCATGCCTTGTCTAGATCCTTGATTGTATCCCTACCTGATCCTGTTTATGTTTCCGCATTATTTGAATACATTCATTGTTTTGAAGACTTTCATAAAAATCTCCTATTCAACCCCCTCTAGTCGATAACTAGCACTTTCAATTGGTATCAGAGCAAGGTACTCCCTTGTTCTGTGTTTTGGTTTAACCACCGTGGAGTTTTAGCTATGTCGACTACAGGGATAATCAAGGTCTCCGCTGCGTGCCATGTCTTCGATGGCACCGACTACCCCTACTGGAAGAACAAGATGCGCATGCATCTCGAAGCCATTGACAACGACCTATGGTATGTCGTCATGGCGGGCATTCCCGAAGTTGGTGAAGGTGTTACAGCTGCTGATGTGAAGAGGTTCGCGCAACTCGACTCCACTGCCAAGAACATCATTTGTGGTCATCTGACCAAAGGACAATATGGCCGTGTGAGTGCACTTAACACCTCCAAGCAAATCTGGGAATGGTTGTCCAAAGTGAACGAAGGCGTCTCATCTCGAAGAGACTCCCTTGTTGATGTGCTTCGCAACCTGTTCAACCGCTTCAAGAGACTCGACAACGAAAATGTTCAGCTCACCTTTGATCGCCTCACTGACATCTCCAATGAGCTGAATGCACTCGGCGCCACTGATATCACCAAACATGAAGTCGTGAAGAAGCTACTCGGATCACTTGATAGTTCCTTTGACACTCTCGCACTTATGATCCAAGAGCGCCCTGACTTCAAGAGTTTGGACCCAGCTGATATACTTGAGAGGTTGAACACCCACGAATTCCAACAAGCTGAGAAGAGAGGTATCTACGGACCAAGCTATAGTCGCTCCCGTGCATTGAAGGCCAAAGCTGTGTCTTCATCTGAAGACAACTCTGAATGCAGTTCTGATGGTGCTGAAGACTTTGGAAAGGAACTTGCCTTGCTTGTCAGGAAGTTTCGGAAGTTTGCCAAGTCAAAACGCTATGTTAAATCTTCAAGACGTGATTCCAAGAGATCTGGAGATATGTCTTCAAAGGATAGCAGGAAGCAAACCTGTCACAATTGCAAGAAAACTGGTCACTTCATTGCTGATTGTCCTCAATGGGAAAAGGAATCCAAGAAGAAGAGCAAGAACTACGACTCCGATGACAAGAAGAAGAAGAAGTATGCAAAGTCTTCGTCACACAGGAAGAGTTCATCAGGAATGCCTTCATCAGAAAGGAGATGGATTCACAGTCTGAATCTGGTTCTAAGGCTGAGGAAGCATCTGAGGAGGAATCTGACGCTGAAGTAGCTGGACTGGCAATGGCTTTGGCTTATCTTTCTACATCTGTCTTCGAACCCGAAGACAATGGCTCCTTCTTCAACACCGAAGCCAGTGATGATGACACTACTCTAGCTTACTGCTTCATGGCGAAAGCCTCCAAGGTATCTTCAAAGTCCTCACATCATGACTCTGAATCTGAAGCTAAATCTGATAATGACATGAAACCAAGCTATGCTAAACTTGTAAAAATTGCCACCAAGCAACAAAGTGCCATGGAGAAAATGCAAACTATTCTAGAGAAAAGTGATGACCTGTTACGCGAAGAGATGAGTCTGAACGAAACTATGGCTGAAGACATGCGTAGTCTTCATTCAAGGTTTGAGGATCTCCATAGTCTTCATGATGCCCTCTCAACTGATCATGAGAAGCTTTCTCTTGAATATCTTCAGAAAAAGATTGATCTTGAGAAGTTGAGGGAAGCACTTGATGACCTATGGAAGGAAAACAACTCATTCCTAGCAGAACAGATTAGTATCGCTCAGGATGAATTTGATGCTCCATGCTTAAGATGTATTGCTCGTGAAGCTAATGACTCAACTGCTGAATGTTCTAAGGCTTCTGAGAATGCTATATCTTCAACTATATATGTGGCACCTAACCCCTCATCTGAGGAAGCCACTGCTATCACTGATGACAATGATAGGTTGAAGACATTGCTTGAGACTAGCATGCACAAGAGTCTGAAAGGGCATCCGATTCTTTGTGATGTCCTGAAGAAGACTATTCTGAACAAAAACCCTAGGAAAGAGGGTGTTGGTTTCGAAAGAAACCTCAATGTTGATGGATCTTACTGGACACCTGAGTAGTACCCCAAAACCACATGGGTTGCTGCAAAAGGCCCTTTAGTTGATCCTTCCACATTATCTGGCTACGATTGTGCGAATCCTCTCATTATTGATGAATTCTTTGTTCCAACTATAAACTGTTCAAATGCCAAAATGGTGAAGTGTTTGCCAGGTTTGTTGGTACTAACTGCAGGAATGGTTCTCCTTTGAAGAAGATCTGGGTTCCCAAAAGTCTTCTTGAGAAGCTTCGTGTGAACGTCCTGACGACATCTCTCAAGAAGAAGACAAACCCCAGATCAATGTCTTCGAGAAGACAAAGGCCTTCATATGACCGCTCTAACAAATCTGTTTCGCAGGAAAGGACTCAAATGACACATGAATATGTACACTATGGCATGAACCGTTATGTTCATCCAACCAAGAATTTCTCAGCTTATTCATTTGAGTACACTAACCCTCCTGTGAAATGTGCTATTAGGGCATCTTTGCCCAAATTATCTGATGCTGCCTTACGTCTCATTGCTTCTAAGACACCCCTTCGCATGTGGGTGGTTAAGAAGAACTAATATCTTCATGCAGCATCGGGTCGCCAGATAGGAAGAAGCCTATCCCGAAAATTATCTCTGGAGACCCGAAAACAATCTTGTTTGGACGCAAGACAATTTATGCGAATGTTATCATTCATATCGTCCAATGTCTTCAGTCAACTATGCACTGCTATATCACTCATCAATGCATGTTACAGTTGCATGCCTTGGTGAACCATACTAATTCCCAATGCAAGAAGACAAATCCAATGTCACTGAATGGATTATGGATAGTGGATGCACCAGTCACATGACTGGTGATCGAAGCCTATTGATGGAGCAAACTCTTTGACCTCCAACAAAAGATCACATCGTCTTTGCTGACAAGAGCAGCAGCAAAGTATTGGGGCTAGGTAGAGTTGCTATGTCAAGGGACTGGCTCATGGAAAATGTCATGCTTGTCGAATCCCTTGGTTACAACTTAATGTATGTCTCAATGCTCTGTGACTTAGATATGCTTGTCATTTTCGGCAAATTTCGATGTGTGGTGCTAATGGCTTCTGACAAAACCAAAGTCTTCGAAGGTTTTCGAAGAGGTGATTTGTATATGGTAGACTTCTCTGCAGGACCACAGGTTGCCTCATGTCTTCTAGCAAAAGCTTCGGAATGCTGGCTATGGCACAGAAGGCTAGGATATGCTGGGATGAGGAACTTGCACACACTCGCCAAGAAGAAGCTTATCATTGGCGTCGAGGGTGTCAAGTTCAAAAAGGACCACCTCTGTGGTGCCTGTGAAGCCGGGAAGATGACCAGGGCCAAACATCCCTCGAAGACTATCATGACGACTTCGCGTCCCTTCGAGCTGCTACACATGGATTTATTTGGCCCTACTCATTATTCCACCTTCTCTACCACTGCAAATATATATGGCTTCATGATTGTTGATGCCTATTCTCGATTCACTTGGGTGCATATCATACTTTACAAAACAGAAGTGCAGGATGTCTTCAGGCGCTTCGCAAATAGGTGCATGACCAACTACAACATCAAGATCAAGCACATCAGGAGTGACAATGGCACTGAATTCAAGAACACGGGCTTGGACACCTTTCTTGATACTCTTGGCATCACTCATAAGTTCTCTTCCCCATACACCCCACAGAAAAATGGTGTCGTGGAACGCAAGAATAGGACTCTCATTGAGATGGCTCGCACCATGCTCGATGAATACAAGACACCATGGAAGCTATGGCCTGAAGCCATTGACACTGCATGCCACATCATCAACATAGTATATCTTCACAAGATCTTCAAGAAAACATTTTATGTGATTCTCACTGGTAAGAAACCTAATGTAAGTTACTTCAAAGTCTTCGATGCAAGATGTTGGATAAGAGATCCACACCACACTTCTTAATTTGCACCGAAAGCACATGAGGGTTTCATGCTTGGTTATGGAAAGGACTCGCACACCTACAGAGTATTCAACATCTTTCACAATAAAGTTGGTGAAACTGTAGATGTGCGGTTCGATGAAACTAACGGCTCGCAAAGAGAGCACCTGCATCCTGTGCTAGATGTATTGCCTCCTGATGAAGCCATCGGAATGATGGGCACTAGAGAAATTGTGCCTGAAGAACCTGTGGTTGAGGAAGTCATCATTTCTCCATCCACTCAGCGCGAAGACAATGCTGAACCTGAAGACAATGCTGCTGACGAAGACAATGCTCAGCAGCCAGAACAAAGTCTTCGCCCTGCTCATCCTCGTGTGGCAAATGAAGTTCAAATTGAGAGAATGCTAGACAACATAAATGCACCAGGTCCACTTACTCGCTCAAGAGCTACTCAATTGGCTAACTTTTATGGGCACTTTGCTTTTGTATCTATCACATAACCCACCAAAGTAGATGAAGCTTTCGAGGAATCAGAATGGATTCAAGCCATGTAGGAAGAGCTTCACAAGTTCAAGCTGAACAATGTGTGGGAGCTCGTAAAGCGTCCTGATCCAAGGAAGCACAACATCATCGGTACCACATGGATCTTCCACAACAAGCAAGATGAGTCAGGCCAAGTCATCAGAAACAAGGCACGGCTGGTGGCTCAAGGTTACACTCAGGTCAAGGGCATTGACTTCGGTGAAACCTTTGCACCTGTGGCCAGACTCGAAGCCATTCGTATATTGCTTGCTTATGCTAACCATCATGATATATGCTTGTATCAAATGGATGTCAAAAGTGCATTCCTCAATGGTAAGATTGAGGAAGAAGTATATGTTGCTCAGCCACCAGGTTTTGAAGATCCAAAGCATCCTGACTATGTCTTCAAGCTCAACATGGCACTCTATGGCCTCAAGCAAGCACCAAGAGCTTGGTATGACACACTCAAGGAATTCCTCATGAAGAAAGGCTTCAAACCTGGTTCACTCGATCCCACTCTCTTCACTAAATCCTATAATAGTGAACTATTTGTATGTCAAATATATGTGGATGACATTATCTTCGGCTGTACTAACAACAAATACAATGATGAGTTTGCTTACATGATGCAAGAGAAGTATCAAATGTCGATGATGGGAGAACTGAAATTCTTCCTAGGGCTTCAAATTCGACAACAACCAAATGGCATCTTCATATCCCAGGAGAAGTACCTCAAGAAATTTGGCATGAACGAAGCCAAAGGCTTCAAGACGCCAATGCCTACCAATGGACACCTCTGCACTGACGAAAATGGAAAAGATTTCGATCAGAAGGTATATCGCTCCATGATTGGGTCTTTATTGTACTTATGTTCTTCTAGGCCAGATATAATGCTTAATGTTTGCATGTGCGCCCGATTTCAAGCGGCACCAAAGGAGTCGCATCATCTTGCTGTGAAGCGAATACTTAGATATCTGGCTCACACCCCAATGCTAGGATTATGGTATCCAAAGGGTTCGAAGTTCGAGCTGATTGGCTATTTAGATTCTGACTTCGCTGGCGATAGAGTTGATCGCAAGTCTACATCAGGCACATGTCACTTTCTTGGACGATATCTTGTATGTTGGTCTTCGAAGAAGCAGAACTGTGTTTCACTCTCCACTGCCAAAGCCAAATACATTGCTGCTGGTGCATGCTGCACTCAACTTCTCTGGATGAAGCAAACACTCAAGGACTATGACATCAACGTGAAGCATGTACCTCTTTACTGCGACAATGAGAGTGCAATCAAGATCTCCTACAATCCAGTACATCACTCGAAGATGAAGCACATTCAGATATGACATCATTTTCTTCGGGATCACGAGATGAAGGGCGACATCAACATCAAGCATGCAGACACTGAAGATCAACTGGCAGATATCTTCACGAAGCCTTTGGATGAGAAGAGGTTTTGCAAGTTGCGGTGTGAGCTAAATATCTTAGAATCCTCAAATGTCCTTTGAAATGGGAATACATCATAACTCTTATGCATGTTGAAGACTTTGATGCACAACACACGATGTAACGTATGTCTTCAATTCATGAAGACTTACAATCTGAGTGTGAATACATTAACGAAGAATATGACTTCAGAGCGCCACGATAATTGTGCGCCGTGTCTGGGTCAAACTTTCTTATACAGTGGGTAACGCCACCAACCAAACTCGAAGACATTGCTTTTATATCATCTTTTTCACATGTCTTCGAGAGCTGAATGTCTTCGGAACAATACTTTATTGTTCGCACGTGTGTTTCAGTTGAAAACTATTTGCAGATCTACATTTGGATTAGAGCTTTGTCCTATACAACATTTGTCCTATAGCTTTGTCTTCAACCTTTTCCTAGGCAAATGTGACCGGACCCGACATTCTCTTCTGTTCTTACCTCGTCTAAAACAATTCTAATCCAGCATATGCATTCTATGTTGACACGTGTTGACTGTCTTCACTGCGTCCTTGTCAGTCGAAGACAAATCAACCACATATTTAATTCTCAAATCTCAACTGTTGATACGTCTCCATCGTATCTACTTTTCCAAACTCTTTTGCCCTTGTTTTGGACTCTAATTTGCATGATTTGAATGGAACTAACCCGGAGTGACGCTGTTTTCAGCAGAATTGCCTTGGTGTTATTTTTGTGCAGAAATAAAAGTTCTCGGATTGACCTGAAAATTCATGGAGAATATTTTTGGAATTAATAAAAAATACTGGTGAAAGAATCAACCGGAGGGGGCCCATCCGTTGGCCACAAGCTAGGGGAGCGCGCCCCCCGTAGGGCGCACCCTGCAGGCTTGTGGGCCCCCTGGAGCTCCTCCGACCTCAATTCCAAATCTATATATTCCTATTCGGGAAGAAACAAAATCAGAGAGAAGAGTTCATCGTGTTTTACGATACGGAGCCGCCGCCACCTCCTGTTCTTCCTTAGGAGGGCAGATCTGGAGTCTGTTTTGGGCTCCGGAGAGGGGAAATCGACGCCGTTGTCATCACCAACCATCTAGAGTCTGTTTCATGATGCTCTCCTCCGTTCATGAGTAATCCCATCGTAGGCTTGCTGGAAGATGATGGGTTGGATGAGATTTATCATGTAATCGAGTTAGTTTTGTTAGGGTTTGATCCCTAGTATCCACTATGTTCTGAGATTGATGTTGCTATGACTTTGCTATTCTTAATGCTTGTCACTAGGGCCTGAGTGCCATGATTTCAGATCTGAATCTATTATGTTTTCATGAATATATATGTGTTCTTGATCCTATCTTGCAAGTTGTAGACACCTATTACGAGTTATGATCCGCATCCCCCAGGGTGACAATAACTGGCATTCTTTCCGGTGATTACCGTAGTTTGAGGAGTTCATGTATTCACTAAGTGCTAATGCTTTGGTCTGGTTCTCTATTAAAATGAGGCCTTAATATCCCTTAGTTTCCGTTAGCACCCCGCTGCCACGGGAGGGTAGGACAAAAGATGTCATGCAAGTTCTTTTCCATAAGCACGTATGACTATATATGGAATACATGCCTACATTATATTGATGAATTGGAGCTAGTTCTGTGTCACCCTATGTTATAACTATTGCATGATGAATGTCATCCGACATAATTATCCATCATTGATCCATTGCCTACGAGCTTTTCACATATTGATCTTTGCTAAGTTACTTTTCCGTTGCTACTGTTACAATCACTACAAAACTACTACTGTCACGTTTGCCATCATTACCGTTACTTCCATACTACTTTGCTACTAAATACTTTGCTGCAGATATTAAGTCTTTTAGGTGTGGTTGAATTGACAACTCAGCTGCTAATACTCGAGAATATTCTTTGGCTCCCCTTGTGTCGAATCAATAAATTTGGGTTGAATACTCTACCCTCAAAAACTGTTGCGATCCCCTATACTTGTTATCAAGACCTTTTTCTGGCGCCGTTGCCGGGGAGCATAACTCTATTCTCTGAGTCACTTGGGATTTATATCTGTTGATCACTATGAAGAATCTGAAAGACCCAAAAACCAAGATCTATCCCTCCACTACGAAGGGAGGTAAGGAACTGCCATCTAGCTCTGCACTTGATTCACCTTCTGTTATGAGTAAATTTGCGACATCACCACCTGCTATTGAATCTGATATGTCGCAAGTAATTGATGATGCCACTTCTGCTATGCATGATGCTTATGATGATACTTTGCTCACTACTAGAAAAACGGCTATAGATAATATCACTATTAGTGGCGCACCAGAGATGTGGTGCGCCACTACTATATAGCAGTGGCGCACCATAAACAGGTGCTCCACTAATAGTGACATTACTAGTGGCGCACCAGGGGTGGGGTGCGCCACTACTATTTTTTTTGGCTGTAACCAGCCCTGCCCAGGCTTACCAGTGGCGCACCAGGTCCAGGTGCGCCACTACTATTTTAATAGTAGTGGCGCACCTGGACCTGGTGCGCCACTGGTAAGCCTGGGCAGGGTGGTCCAAAAAAAAATAGCAGTGGCGCACCTCTTCACTGGTGCGCCACTAGTATGCCTGGCTACTAGTGGCGCACCAGTGGTATCCTTGGCAGGGTGGTCCAAAAAAAAATATCAGTGGCGCACCTCTTCACTGGTGCGCCACTAGTATGCCTGGTTTTATCACTCCATTTGCATTTTCCTTTTCTTTTATCTCAAATCTTAAATTATCACAATGATTCAAATCTTAAATTAAAGCCCACTGTTCATTAAAGCCCACTTTTCTTTTTAAGTTTTACTGTCCCCTTTTTGAATTCATTTCAAATTTTGCATAACTATAATGTGGACTCGTAGAGAATGTATCCTCTGCTCACATGTGTGTGGAAATGTAGTCATGTGTTCACAAAAGGGCAAAGAAAAAACCAAAGAAAACCAGGGAGAAACATAAATAAACAAAGAAATCCGGTGAAAATCAAAGAAAGAACAAACAAAAAATAAAAATAAAAACCTAAGAAAACTAAAAAAGAACTGACAAAAACAGTAAAGAAAAAACACAGAAAAAGGTAAAAAATGTTTAAAGACCGGACTAGTGCAACCAATAGACATATATACATCAAAAACATTTTTTTAAAAAAGATGCAAAAAAATGGGGCCGCCAGGATTCGAACCCTGGCTGGCTGGGTTATGCATCAAGGGTCCAACCACTAGGCCATGGCAGTAGTTCTGTCCATAACCAGACGCGGACTCTTTTAACCTATTACTACTAGTAGTAATGGCGCACTACCAGGAGATGCGCCATTGAAATGCATCTTTTATGGCGCACCTGTGAGGGGTGCGCCATTGTTAGCCGCTGCCATCCCCTGCTTCTCCTCCCCGGCCGCGCCTCCCTCTCCTCACTCCCCCGCACTTGTCCCTCTTCTTCCTCTCCTCTTCCCCTCCCCTGCCGCCGCCACAGCCCCCCATCCCCTGCGGCGCCGCCCCCTCCGACGCCACCGCCGGCCGCTGGGTCCCGACCCCGTCTCCCCCGCCGCCTCCCCTCCCCTGCCGCCGCCACAGCCCCCCATCCCCTGCGGCGCCGCCCCCTCCGACGCCACCGCCGGCCACTGGGTCCCGACCCCGTCTCCCCCGCCGCCCCCGCGTCGCCGCGCTCTCCTGGGCCTCCTCCCGCTGCGGCGCCATCCCGAGGCTCGATCCCGCCGCGTTCCTCGAGGCAGCCAGAGGGCGCCGGATCGGGCTCGTGGGGGACTCGCTCTCGGAGAACCTGGTCGTCGCGCTGCTCTGCGCGCTCCGGTCCGGCGACGGTGGCGCGCGCAAGTGGAAGCTCGCCAAGTACACGTGAGTCCTGCCACCATCTCTGCTCAATGCTGCTCCTTCTCCGTGATTCTTGTAGATTGCAAGACGAGATCAATGCTTTATGTGAGAGAAACTTTGATTAGGATGAACTGTAGATCTATCTTACTTAGGATAGTTGCATTTAGGATCCGGACAGCTAGAATGCATCTTTGTGTTTTTTTAAGTAGGGTGGATGAACTGTAGATAGATACAACTAGATGTGTCCATAGCTGCTATAAGAATTCAATTTGCTTGGTTTGTTTGTGATACGTGTATGTAAAAGAGAGGAAGTTTGATAATCAGAGGCAGTTACTGTGACAGGGGATGTCACAAACATGAGTGTGCAATACTAGTATTTTTTTAATATTCTCGGAAGATAATTCGGAGGTTCAGATTACTACCCACCAGTTGGCTGGACCTGCAGTTAGCCAGCCATCAACTTATAACTTTTGTGGGTAAAAAGCAAAGAGCTTGTGCATAATTACAATGGTTATCACCCTCTTTTGCTGTTCAAAAGGGCATAAAGGGGGAGAAGACCAGGCCCAAGAGAAGGGGGGCAAAAGCATGGGCATGCTTTCGAGCACTCATTTCCTTGGTCCTATCAAAAGCGAGACAAAAGCAATGCAGCAGTCACTAGATCTATCCATCACCCTAGAAAAAATGCACTACTACATGGCTACTGCTATTTTTCTCTCCTAGGAAAAACATCACTCATTAAAAATGAAAAATATGTACCACTACTCAGTAGTAGCATTTTGAACTTTGAAATGAAATACAACAGTAGTAGTATATATGGAGTATCTGTGTACTATCTGAAGCAGAGCATGGAAGCAAGTTTTGCTTCAGAGGCTGTATTTAATGGGATACACAGGCGTGCCCATAAATTTCACACTTATGGCCTCCTCTGCCTGCTTGCAGCACCTAGTAGATCAGCAAAAGTTGTAGATCTTGTGGACATCAGACAAGAATTCTTTCGCATCCAGTCGGAGTTTGCGGAAATCATCTATGAAGATGTCCTTCGTAACTCGGGGCAGTTCCACCTCAAATATCAACCGTCCACTACTAGAAAAATGGCTATAGCCAATATCCCTATTAATGGCGCACCATGGTGGTGGTGCGCCACTGCTATATAGCAGTGGCGCACCAGAAGCAGGTGCGCCATTGTTATTTTTTTAGTAGTGGCGCACCTTTAGTTCAATGCGCCATTGCTATTTTTTTCCCGGTCCACCCCCTTCCCCAGGCCTCTGTTTAATGGCTAAAGCATGTGCCTTTCTGGTTATAAAAATAGGGAAACTGTATTTTCCCTACGACAGTTTAGCACAACTGTTTTAACATGTTATGCAGTATGCCTGAAATTCTCCATAGTGAGAGTAACATGTAAAATACTCCCTCCGTCCGAAAATACTTGTCGAAGAAATGAATAAAAATGAATGTATCTAGTACTAGAATAAGTCTAGATGCATCCATTTTTTCGACAAGTATCTCCGGACGGAGGGAGTAGTTAGTTTGTTTTGTGATTGTCGTTCACTATCTGCAATGGTCTTTCCACATCCACAAGTAGTTTCTCCTCATCTTAAAATTACCATGAGAAATTTGGGTAAGATTCAACATATCATTCTCCATAATGAAATTCAGCCTTTTTAGTTACTGTCCTTACTCCTGAAACTGAGAAAGCACAAAAATACCTTATCTTCATGAATGGTCCTGGGATAATTTCTAGCATAAGTAGAAACCTGTTTTTTCTGCTTATTGCAATCCACCCAAGTCTCGGTGACTGCGTTTTGTTTTTGGATGCAAGGTAACACCTGCATATGGACCCAAGTTTTCAAGACTGATGTAAATTAGTGCATAATGTCTTTTATACCAAATGTAAAGAAGTTTTCTCAAGATGAAGCAGTTTCGCAGATTGTAAATTTCTCGATGAATTAACCATCCTTTTCTTTCATCTTCAAAAGTGGCAGCATAAAACTCACTTGAATATATTATCCAGCATCATAGACTTTCATAGCAGCAGACACACATAAGTGGCAGTGCTTTCAAACTTTAGGCACCATACATATTGATATTATCTGGACTAGTTAATTAGTTGTTGCCACCTTTGCTGCTTCTTTGTCATCAAAGCTCTATTAGTTTGATTCACTGGAAATTGTTCTTATAAATCTGCTTATGTGGCAAATTATAAATCCATATTTCGTTAATTTGCACCTAGAGGTAATGCTAGACATTACTGAAGTTTTATATTGTCACAGTCAGTTCAATTGCTTCTCAAAATTTTCAGTCTTGCAACTGAACCTTTTTGCATGTAGTTCTTCATAGTACTATTCAGTCTGTCAAAACACAAGCTAGCTATCGACCTTCTTATATTGCACAACTACAACAGATTAATTGCTTGATGTTTCACATGTGTTGTTTTTTCTATAATTTGACTCGCAGTGCTATTGATTTCGTATGCTAGAAATTAGCCATACAGTGGTTGCAACCTCAATACTATCTGTTCCTGCAAGAAAATAACCCTGAATACTCGCTGCATTTTCTGATAACCAGATTGGTAGAACTTGTTGCACGTGAAACTCACTTGCATATACTATGTAACGTCGTCAAATGCACTTGCATATATTATCTAGCGTCGTAAATTTCCGTAGCAGCAGCGTTACTGTCAGAAATTTACATGCCATCAACATATGGATTTCCTTTGCAGTTCTATTCAAGCTTAGAACACCATGCATATGGTTTGGATAAGCTAGCCAGTTCTTTTTTTTTCCTTGCTGCTTATTCGTCAACGAAATTCTATTAATTTGATTTGCTGGAAATTGTGCTGATAATTCTGCACGCATTCAGGGTGTTCATTGTGTCACTGGGATAATTTAGCTGCAGATTTTAGTCTAAGATTGGGCCACTAACTTACATTTGTAGATTGCACAACTGACCATATTGTTACTGGGCAATTACATTTCTTTGCAGGGATAAAGTAAAGAAAAAGAAGAAAAGATTACTAGAAGATTAGTTTTAGAATTTTCTTTTATTTCCTTGTAATTTTTGTTTTATTGGATACTTGTAAAGACATTGTAATATTCTTACTATAATAAAAATTATGATTCTATTTCATTGTTTGTTTTTAAATTATTTTTCCTTATAGGTTGTTTTCTGTAAATTTGGATTTTTTTTTGTTTTCCAAATACATTACTAGTGGCGCATTTCAGCCCTTATTAGTGGCGCACCTTTCTTTATTATTAGTGGCGCATCTATAAGTCTATTAGTGGCGGACCTAGTGGGAATACTAGTGGAGCACCTAAGGGTTAGTAGTGGCACACCTGGTGGTGCGCCACTACTATCTGGATTACTAATGGCGCACCAGAGGTGCGCCATTACTATCTGTTACTAGTGGCGTGTTAATAGTGGCGCACCTATAGTGCGCCATTACTAATGAAAACAGGTGCGCCACTAATAGGGCTTTTTCTAGTAGTGGCTTGATAATACTGTGCCACTGGGTGAATTTGTTGATGAACAAATTGCTAGAGTTAATGCTGAAACTGATGATACTTCTGAAACTAATGAAATTATTGAAACTGAACACTATGAGACACCTGCTAGACCTAGCTCTCCTAGATATGAATTGCCTGATATACCTGAGGGTTATGTTATGGAGGGAGAGGTAGCTAGGGACTTTCTTGCTTGTAAGGATAGAGATGATCTTAAGAAATTACTATGCAAGTGGAAGGAAAAATCTTTGAATGCTAGAATGCAATATGATCCTAAATTTGCTACTTCGCCTATCTTTGTTACTGATAAGGATTATGAATTCTCTGTCGATCCTGAGTTAATTACTTTGGTTGAATCTGATCCTTTCCATGGTTATGACACTAGTAGAAAAAGGGCCTTTAGTCCCGGTTCCAGAGGGCCTTTAGTCCCGGTTCTGGAACCGGGACTAAAGGGTCGGGACTAAAGCCCAAAACCTTTAATCCCGGTTCGCTTACGAACCGGGACCAAAGGGGCTCCACGTGGCCGCTGCGGGAAGCCCAGGCAGGAGGACCTTTAGTCCCGGTTGGTAACACCAACCGGGACCAAAAGGCATCCACGTGGCCGCTGCGGGGAGCCCAGGCAGGAGAACCTTTTGTCCCGGTTGGTCACACCAACCGGGACCAAAGGTCATCCACGCGTGAGCATCTGGCAGCAGCTGGGGTTTTTTTTGAAGGGGGGGGGGGTTGGGGGGGGGGGTTTGGAGAGTTAATTTAGGGGTTTTCATATTGTGTTAGCTAGCTAATAGGGAGAAGTGCCCTCTCTTTCTCCGTGCTCGGTCGACGGTAGCTACTATACATATAGAGATAACTCGATGCTAGCTAATAAGAAAATGAAGGAAACCATTAATTACACAAGATCGTCATGCTGAACATATATAGAGAGAAGTGACATCTCTTTCTCCGTGCTTGGTCGAACAACAAGTTTTCGTATATCTATCCGACGGTACTACATATATACAATATAACATCTTTTACAATCCCTAACATCATCTACCTAAGATCCAATCACAAATCCGCATGGTATTCCCCGTCTTTAGGTATGACGTGGTCAAGAAAGAATCCCGCCAATTCCTCTTGAATTGCTCGTATGCGATCATGTGGTAGGAGTTCATCCCGCATCTGCCAGATCTAATTTAAAGAAGGGGGTCAATACATGCATATATATGAATAAAACTCAACACAATTGATGGTAATATATAAAATAAAATTGTGAATATTATTTACGTACTTCAAATTGTTTGTCAGAGAAGCCCCGCTCAGAGGTCGAGTGGCGAATGAACTCGCATACGTAGTATGCACATAAAACAGTCCCTTCTTTCTGGTACAAGCACTTTACGAGAATAGAGTTCAATCAAACTGATAAGCAAGCATGGTAATGATATATTGATGAAAATTTGAATCAATTAGAGATGCGCGGAACTAGCTAGTACTACTTACTTTGGGGTGCGTAAATCGCAACTCTTTGTTTAGACCGGGAACCTTTCGGGTGAACTTCTTCCAAACCCTGCCAGGCAAAGAAAATGATTACTTGATATCAGGAAATTAACGAAAGTTGCATGCCGATATGGTCCCGGTATTGACTGAACTTACTTCTTGAGCATTGCAGTCATGTCCGCATAATTCTCGGGATCTTTACGTCTCGAGTCTAAGACAGTTACTAATGCCCCATCAAGCTTAATGGATAGCAGAATAAAGTGGAAACTGCGCACGCATATATAACTCATCAATTACATTACTTAACCTCGAGTAAGCGAAACTGAGTATACAGAGAAGACAGGAATACTCACTTGAAGTTGTAAGGAAAGAGTATTTCCCTTTTGTTTTGATGTATAAGGAACGACAGTAGCAAGTTCTCCTCGGTCTCTTTGATTGAGTTTTGTACCGTCCATTCATTTACGGCATCTGGGCTAATGAACCCAACGTCGAAGATTCCTACTTTTTTGCATTCAAAGATCTTCAATCTGCATAATTTAGTGAGGATAATTATATATACATGCAATGAACGAGCTGAGCTAGAGACTTAACTATAGAAGTAATAATTACAGACAGTAGGAAGTCATGAGTTGTTTGTCGAGGGCCAGTTGATTGTATAACTGAAATAACTCCACAAATTCAATAGGCATCACAGGAAGTCCAATGAATTCGTGCTCTGGTTTCACTACCATATACATAGTGTCTCTCCCAGACTCCCTGCAGGTTTTCATGTACCACTCATGCAATTTGTACATCATCGTTGTTAGAGGAGGATGATCAGGTTTGACAAGAGGCTTCCCGTGCATGTATTTATATTCTTCTTTTGTTACCTCAGCCGTTTGAAAAATTACATCATCCCCCAAGTAATCACCAGGATTGGTACCAGGCACCATCCCCGGATGATTAGCGACGATATCGCTAGACACCTTGAGCGGGGGGCACGATTTCTTCTCCTGTTCGCTGAGCTGGGGAATTGTTTTCCCACTTCTTCGTTCTGCTAACCTTGCATCACTGGAAGTACTTCCCGACCGTCGCGCTTGTTCATATGTATTTTTAAGAATGCGGACATAGTTGGAATCCGGCGGAGGCGGTGGTGGTCGCTTCAGGGCATCGATAGTGCGCTTCACTTTCACCGGATCTAGCTTCTCCTTCGGAGGTGGAGTTTTCTTTGCAAAATGGTCCCTCACTTGGGCACGACATATGTCCTCATTTTCCTGCTCGGTCCTCTCATATGGTAACTTTTCCATAGGCTTGAGAGATGGACCGTATCTGAATTGCCAACCGCCTCTGCTTGTACTGCTAGCCGCCAGAGCGGCGGCGTCTCTCTTCCGTCGTTGCTGACGAGGCGGAGAAGGAGGCGGAGTGCTCTGACGCGCCGGAGTAGGCGAAGGAGGAGGCGGAGTGCCCTCACGCGTCGGAGGAGCCGGAGAAGGAGGCGGAGTGCCCTGATCACTCGCCGGAGGAGGAGGAGGAGGAGGAGGCGGAGTGCCCTGACTCGCCGGAGGAGGAGGAGGAGGCGGAGGCGTCCAGTTTGGAAGCTTGATGTACTCCTTCTGCCATAGACATGTACTCCTCAGAGCACGAACCAGCTGATTCTCCCCTTCACTTGTAGAGTGGTAAAGCTCGAGCTCCTCAAATCCCTCCATTACTTCATCCACCATCACAACAGCATAGCCATGTGGAATCGGAAGGCAGTGAAAAGTTCCGTTGGGTTGAGGAGGTGCAACAGAGCCGAGAGCCGCCTTGAAAGTGAGGTTATGGCATTTCGTCATAAGCTCGCAATTTTGAGCCTCCGTGATAGTATCCACGGGGTAGATAGGCTCCGTGAAGTCAGTCTGAACGGGCTCCGTGGAAGCCACGCTGCTTCTCCGCTGAGATGGCGGGGTAGCTTCTGGGGTAGCTTCGTGCCGCTGAGATAGTTGGCCGGCAGCTCGCTGGCTCTCAGCTTCCTCTACCTTTTGTAGTCTTGCACTCATCTTCTGCATGTCGCTCAGCTCCGCTTTCTTCTTTCTCTCCCGGCTTCTATAACCGCCTGCGTCGGGAAACCCAAACTTCCACGGAATGGAGCCTGGTGTGCCTCGTGTTCGTCCAGGGTGGTCAGCGTTCCCTAGGGCCTCAGTCAGCTCGTCCTTCTCTCTGTCGGGAATGAACGTCCCTTCCTGCGCTGCGGTGATATACTTCTGAAGCTTCGTGACGGGTATTGCAAGTTGCTCTTCCGTCCAATGGCACTTCCCTGTTTCAGGGTCCAAAGTTCCCCGAACCCCGAAGAACCAAGTCCTTGAACGGTCTGGCCAGTTCAATGTCTCTGGTTCGACCCCTTTAGCAATCAGGTCATTCTCAGCTTTGTCCCACAACGGCCGGGCTTTGAGGTAGCCACCTGACCCCGTGTGATGGTGATACTGCTTCTTTGCAGCATTGTTCTTGTTTGTCTCTGACATTTTCTTACTCTTGTCTGATGTCTTGTAGGCCACAAATGCGGGCCAGTGATCTCTTATCTTCTCAAATCGGCCGATGAATTCTGGAGTCTCACCTTTGTTGACAAACTTTGATTTCAACTCCTTCTTCCACCTCCTGAATAGATCTGCCATCTTCTTAAGAGCACACGCCTTGACCAGTGGCTCTATAACGGGCTTATTCGGATCCTCCTCTGGCGGTAGGGTGAAATTTGCCTTCAGCAAGGTCCAAAGATCATCTTTCTGTCTATCGGTGACATAATCACCTTCAGGGGCGTCGTCCTTAGGCTTATTCCATTGCTTGATGCTGATCGGGATGTTGTCCCTAACAATAGCTCCGCACTGAGCAGAAAATGCGTCCTTGGTCCGCTTGGGTTCAATCGGTAGGCCATCGTCCGAGAGTGCTGTGATCGTGAACCTTTCATCCTTGCGCAACCTCTTCTTCGGGCCTCGTCTCGTTACCGAAGTTTGGCTCGATCCGGAGGGCTATAAAAGAAGAAAGAAGAGTTAATATATGTACATACCAAAACAATTAATGCATCAATTAGCTAGTCAGCACCTCCGGAGCCATCATTATCATGTCACCGGAGCCATCATGATCATGTCCTTCCTCCTCCATTGTTCCATCGGTGTCATTGAGAAACGACAAGACAGCATCACCTCCGGCGAGGATTATCTCCCCCAACAACTGTTCTTGTTCCAAGTCTCTTTGATCCATAGTTTCTGCAAATATAGAAGAATATATATATAGATGAGATCAAAAAAAAATTGGATCAACTTGTGCACATCCATAATGGGGGTATTCTTGATAAATCTATGTTACCGGAGTTATCTATGTTACCGGAGGGGGTAGACGACAACGACGCTCACCCCTCATGTCATGTCCGACGTCCCTCCTCATGTCGAAGTTATCGGGGAGGGGTAGACGACAACGACGCTCACCCCTCATGTCCGACGTCCCCCCTCATGTCGAAGTTATCGGGGAGGGGGTACAGGTGGCCTCGAGAGTTGGTCGGGCGAGCGGACCGGGAGTAAGTAACTTTTAACTCATTTTAACTCATTTTGAATATATGAACATTTTAACTTTTACGGGTAGGGGCGGGAGGGGGTTGATCGACGTCTCCCCCCCTCATGTCGAAGTTACCGGAGTTTTCTATATGAACAAAAAAAATCCACATGACATGTCCGACGAGCGGACCGCCTCTCTCTCATGCATGTCCGACGTCCCCCCTCATGACAAAAACTTTCTATAAAAAAAGCATACATCTATGAACAAAAAAAATTCTATGAACAAAAATAAAATTGTATCAATGCATATATAAAAACTTTCTATGGATCATCATTTCTCATATATCAATGCATATATAAAAACTTTCTATGGATCATCATTGCTCATATATAAAAACTTTCTATAAACAAAAAAAAACATACATCTATGAACAAAAAAAAATCTATGAACAAAAATAAAATTGTATCAATGCATATATAAAAACTTTCTATGGATCATCCATCCATACATACATACTGCATATACATACATACTTACATCATCCATACATACATACATACATACTGCATATACATACAAAAAAAAGGCAGATCCAGCCGGGGCGGCGGTGGCGGCGGCGGCGCGGCAAGCAGAGCAGGGGCACGGTGCGGCAAGCGGAGCAGTGGCGGCGGCGCGGGGGAAGGGGGGGGGCTCACTGGGGGCGGCGTCGGGGCAGGGGCAGGGGGCACGGCGGGCGGCGTCAGGGCAGCAGGGGCGCGGGCCGGGAGCGGCGCCGTCGTCGGGGCAGAGGGCGTCGAGGGCGTCGGGGCAGCGGGGGCTCGGCGGCGATGACGACGAGGAGCAGCCTGATGGCGTCGACGGGGCAGAGGGCGGCGAGGGCGTCGACGGCGAGCTCGGGCAGCCTGGCGGCGTCGATGTGCTCGGCGTCGTCGGGGGAAACTGGCAAATTTTCCCAACTCCCGCTTATATAGGGAGACCTTTGGTCCCGGTTGGTGCCACCAACCGGGACCAATGCCCACCTTTAGTCCCGGTTGGTGCCACCAACCGGGACCAAAGGTCTCTTTTCGTCAGCCCAAAGGGCGGGAAGCAGAGACCTTTGGTCCCGGTTGGTGGCACCAACCGGGACTAAAGGGTGGCATTGGTCCCGGTTGGTGGCACCAACCGGGACCAAAGGTTGGTATTGGTCCCGGTTAGTGCCACCAACCGGGACTAAAGGGTGGTGCTGCCCGGGGCCAAAAGTTTAGTCCCACCTCGCTAGCTGAGAGGGCTCGAGAGTGGTTTATAAGCGCTGCTGCGCCAGCCCTCTCGAGCTCCTCTCAACTGCAGGCTTACGGGCCTAATCGCACACACCTCTGCCTGTGGACCTTCTGGGCCTTCTGCGGGCCTGAATCCTCGCCCAACTAGATGGTTGGGTTTCTAGTCGTATTCAGGCCGTGGTGGCCCACTAGGCGGCATTTTTTTTAATTTTTTTCTACTTTTTTTGTTTTCTTTTTTGCTTTATTTATTTTCTTTTGTTTCTACTTACAGTTTTTCAGTGATTCTTTTTGCTTTTAGGTCACAAAAATTATAAACTTTCTATTAGTGCCATTAGTTTCCAAATTTGAATAGTTTAAATTTGAATTCTTTTAAATTGGTGTGAATCACTAGTTTGTGAATAACTTTACTATAAAAATAGATTTTTGAGTGATTCTTTTTCCTGCTATTTAATATTACTGTGTTTTATCATTATATTCAATTTGGTAATTTTTAGGTAATTTTAAATGTCTGTTTTAACCAAAAACAGATTTTGTTATTTTAGTTTGCTATTAAAGTTTCTAAAAAAATTCTTTATGAAAATTCTTTTTGCTATTAATGTTTTGAACAAAAAATACTTTGATAACTTTAGTTGCATAAATTTTATATAATTTTAGTTTCATAAATACTAGAGGTTTATAAAATATTTTTAGTAGATTCCTTTTGCTATTAGAGTTTTATAAAAGCTTTTTAGTTGATTCTTTTTGCTATTGATGAATATTATAGTTTTATTTTAGTTGATCATAACAGAATTTTTTAATTAATTATTTTTAGTTCATTATTTTTTCTATTAGAGTTTCATAAAGGTTTTCTAGTTCATTCTTTTTGCTATTAGTTCATTCTTTGAGCTAAATGACCCTGAAATTGAAAAGCACTTCAAATGAACTCTGAAAAGGTTGAAAGTTGGCATGGTATCATCATTACACCCACATAGCATGTTCTAAATAGTTGAGAGGGTTACGGCAAAAACTGGATGCACTTCATGTACAAAATGGACAATCTCTTTCGAAGTATCAGGGTTCGGACGAAAACTCATCTGTTACAAAGGGATTTCATTTTTTTGAACTTATTTGAACTCCAGACTTTTTGTGTGTTCAAAATGCACCATTCAAAGCCACATCATCAATTTTCAACCCTTTCTGACTTCATTTCCTATTTTTCATGCATTTACTGATTTTTTTAAGCTAAATGACCCTGAAATTGAAAAGCACTACAAATGAACTCTGAACAGGTTGAAAGTTGGCATGGTATCATCATTTCACCCACATAGCATGTGCTAAAAAGTTGAGAGGGTTACGGCAAAAACTGGATGCACTTCGTGTACAAAACGGACAATCTCTTTCGAAGTATCAGGGTTTCGGACGAAAACTCATCTGTTACAAAAGGCATTTAATTTCTTCACATGTAACTGCAATGATATAGTTGTGGAGAGAAAGTCTTCACTTTTTCTTTGCTTGTGTCCTTTGCTTATTGCGCCGTAACCATGGATAATCTTCATCGTTTAACAGGGTGCTTGGGTCAGCCTTGACTTTGAAGGGAGGAATTTCATGAAACTTTTCATAATCTTCAGACATGTCTGTCTTGCCCTCCAATCCCACGATGTCTCTTTTTCCTGAAAGAACTATGTGGCGCTTTGGCTCATCGTATGATGTATTCGCTTCCTTATCTTTTCTTTTTCTCGGTTTGGTAGACATGTCCTTCACATAGAAAACCTGTGCCACATCATTGGCTAGGACGAATGGTTCGTCTGTGTACCCAAGATTGTTGAGATCCACTGTTGTCATTCCGTACTGTGGGTCTACCTATACCCTGCCTCCTGACAGATTGACCCATTTGCACTGAAACAAAGGGACCTTGAAATCATGTCCATAGTCAAGTTCCCATATGTCCACTATGTAACCATAATATGTGTCCTTTCCCCTCTTGGTTGCTGCATCAAAGCGGACACCGCTGTTTTGGTTGGTGCTCTTTTGATCTTGGGCGATCGTGTAAAATGTATTCCCATTTATCTCGTACCCTTTGTAAGGCAATACAGTCGAAGATGGTCCCCTGGCCAACGAGTACAGCTCATCAGAAACAGTGTTGTCACCCATGAGACGTGTTTGCAACCAACTGCCGAAAGTCCTGATGTGTTCATATGTAATCCAGTCGTCACACTGCTCCGGGTGTTTGGAGCGCAGAATATTCTTGTGTTCATCGACATACGGGGTCACCAAGGTAGAATTCTGTAGAACTGTGTAGTGTGTTTGAGACCAAGAATGCCCGTCCCTACATATTATTGAGTCCACTCCTAGCGCGCCTTTTCCAGTCAGTCTCCCCCCATACGGCGATTGAGGGAGACCAATCTTCTTAAGGTCAGGAATGAAGTCAACACAAAACCCAATGACATCCTCTGTTTGATGGCCCATGGAGATGCTTGCTTC
The DNA here is from genome assembly GCA_039707655.1 of Elymus sibiricus. NCBI lineage: Eukaryota > Viridiplantae > Streptophyta > Magnoliopsida > Poales > Poaceae > Elymus > Elymus sibiricus. The sequence continues at coordinate 141,996,307 of CM077665.1, read as the reverse complement.
TGGCCTAGCGCGGTTACGAACATATTTCTTTAAGACTCCCATGAACCTCTCAAAGGGGAACATATTGTGTAGAAATACAGGGCCCAGAACGACAATCTCGTCGACTAGATGAACTAGGACGTGCGTCATGATATTGAAGAAAGATGGTGGGAACACCAGCTCGAAACTAACAAGACATTGCACCAAATCACTCCTTAACCTTGACAGGATTTCTGGATCGATCACCTTCTGAGAGATTGCATTGAGGAATGCACATAGCTTCACAATGGCTAATCGAACGTTTTCCGGTAGAAGCCCCCTCAATGCAACCGGAAGCAGTTGCGTCATAATCACGTGGCAGTCATGAGACTTTAGGTTCTGGAACTTTTTCTCTGCCATATTTATTATTCCCTTTATATTCGACGAGAAGCCAGACGGGACCTTCATACTGAGCAGGCATTCAAAGAAGATTTCCTTCTCTTCTTTGGTAAGAGCGTAGCTGGCAGGACCTTCATACTGCTTTGGATGCATGTCGTCTTTTTCATGCACACGTTGCTGTTCCTCCCGTGCCTCCGGTGTATCTTTTGTCTTCCCATACACTCCCAAGAAGCCTAGCAGGTTCACGCAAAGATTCTTCGTCACGTGCATCACGTCGATTGCAGAGCGGACCTCTAGGTCTTTCCATTAGGGTAGGTCCCAAAATATAGATTTCTTCTTCCACATGGGTGCGCGTCCCGCATCGTCAGTCGGAACAGATAGTCCGCCAGGACCCTTTCCAAAGATTACTTGTAAATCATTGACCATATCAAGTATGTGATCACCAGTACGGAGGGCGGGCTTCTTCCGGTGATCTGCCTCACCTTTGAAATGCTTTCCTTTCTTTCGACATTGATGGTTGGTTGGAAGAAATCGACGATGCCCCAGGTACACATTCTTCCTGCATTTGTCCAAATATATACTGTCGGTGTCATCTAAACAGTGTGTGCATGCGTGGTATCCCTTGTTTGTCTGTCCTGAAAGGTTACTGAGAGCAGGCCAATCGTTGATGGTTACGAACAGCAACGCATGTAGGTCAAATTCCTCCTGTTTGTGCTCATCCAACACACGTACACCTTCTCCATTCCACAGCTGTAAAAGTTCTTCAACTAATGGCCTTAGGTACACATCAATGTCATTGCCGGATTGCTTAGGGCCTTGGATGAGCAGTGGCATCATAATGAACTTCCGCTTCATGCACAACCAAGGAGGAAGGTTATAGATACATAGAGTCACGGGCCAGGTGCTATGATTGCTGCTCTGCTCCCCAAAAGTATTAATGCCATCTGCACTTAAACCAAACCATACGTTCCTTGCGTCACCTGCAAAGTCCCCCCACCTTCTCTCGATTTTTCTCCACTGCGACCCGTCAGCGGGTGCTCTCAACTTCCCGTCTTTCTTACGGTCTTCTTTGTGCCATCGCATCAACTTGGCATGCTCTTTGTTTCTGAACAGACGTTTCAGCCGTGGTATTATAGGAGCATACCACATCACCTTGGCAGGAACCCTCTTCCTGGGGCGCTCGCCCTCAACATCACCAGGGTCATCTTGTCTGATCTTATACCGCAATGCACCGCATACCGGGCATGCGTTCAAATCCTCGTACTCACCGTGGTAGAGGATGCAGTCATTAGGGCATGCATGTATCTTCTGCACCTCCAATCCTAGAGGGCATAGAACCTTCTTTTCTTCGTACGTACTACCGGGCAATTCGTTATCCTTTGGAAGCTTCTTCTTCATTATTTTCAGCAGCGAACTAAATCCCTTGTCAGATACACCATTGTCTGCCTTCCATTGCAGCAATTCCAGTGTGGTACCGAGCTTTCTGTTGTCATCTTCGCAATTTGGGTACAACCCTTTTTTGTGATCCTCTAACATGCGATCGAACTTCAACTTCTCCCTTTCACTTTCGCATTCTCTCTGTGCATCAACAATGACCCGGCGAAGATCATCATCGGGCACATCGTCTGGTTCCTCTTGATCTTTAGCTTCCCCCATTGCAGCATCACCGTATTCAGGGGGCGGGTAGTTGTCATCATCCTCTTCTTATTCGTTGTCTTCCATCATAACCCCTCTTTCTCCGTGCTTGGTCCAAACATTATAGTGTGGCATAAAACCCTTCTCAAGCAGGTGGAAGTGAAGGGTTTTAGAGTTGGAGAAAGCCTTCGTATTCTCACAGACAGTACATGGACAATGCATAAAACCATTCTGCTTGTTTGCCTCAGCCGCTTCGAGAAAATTATGCAGGCCCTTAATATACTCGGAGGTGCGTCGGTCACCCTACATCCATTGCCGGTTCATCTGCGTGCGTTATATAGTTCTTATTATTGAACAACATATAACTCTCTAGAGCATCTAATTAAAACACACAATTAAGAACTTTTTTCTTTTAGAAAGAAGATAAGAAGAAGAGGCTAACCACGGTGTTGCCGGCGCCGAGATGGGCGCGGGCGATCGACGGCGGTGAGGACGGGGACGGGACAGGACGGACCGCCAAACCTAGACAAATCTTGAGGAAAATGGAGCTTGGACAAGGAGCTTCGAGAGGAGAAAGCTTAAGTGTGGCTCGGGCATTTCATCGAACACCTCATGTGCTTAGGAGGTGAGCTAGACCACCACAAAAGCTCTCCCACGGCCGGGCAAAAAAACAGAGCAGTGCATTGCTCTGCTCGCGGGCGGGGGCTATATATAGGCCAACCATTGGTCCCGGTTCCAGCCACAAACCGGGACCAATGGTTGTGGGCCAGGAGCGAGGCGCATTGGTCCCGGTTCGTGGCTGGAACCGGGGCAAAAGGGGTCACCTTTAGTCCCGGTTCCAGCCACAAACCGGGACCAAAGGTTGTGGGCCAGGAGCGAGGCGCATTGGTCCCGGTTCGTGTCTAGAACCGGGACAAAAGGGGTCCGACGAACCGGGACCAATGGCCCACGAGGCCCGGCCGGCGCCCTGGCCTCACGAACCGGGACCGATGCCCCCATGGGTCCCGGTTCGTGAGTGAACCGGGACTAATGGGCTTCTCAGGGGTGGACCGATGCCCTGTTTTGTACTAGTGTGAATCTGAAACTGTAATGGCACATCTTACTAAATTGAATGATATAGCCACCCTATTTACTCATGAGGAAAAAATTCGTTATTACTATATTCTTAAGTTGTTTCCTTTCTCATTAAAGGGTGATGCTAAGATATGGTTTAATTCTCTTGCTCCTGGTTGTGTGCGTAGCCCCCAGGATATGATATATTACTTCTCTGAAAAACATTTTCCTGCCCATAAGAAACAAGCTGCCTTGCAGGAAATATTTAACTTTGTGCAAATTGAAGAAGAGAGTCTCCCACAAGCTTGGGAGAGGCTTCTCCAATTACTTAATGCTTTGCCTGATCATCCTCTCAAGAAAAACGAAATACTTGATATCTTTTGTAATGGACTAACCGATGCTTCTAGGGACCACCTAGATAGTTGTGCTGGTTGTTTTTTAAGGGAATGAACTATTGAACAAGCTGAACTACTATTGAATAATATATTGAGCAATGATAATGATTGGACTATTCCCGAACCACCTCCAAAGCCAACTCCAAAGAAAAGAGGTATTCTATTTCTCAGTCTTGAAGATATGCAAGAGGCAAAGAAATCTATGAAAGAAAAAGGTATTAAGGCTGAAGATGTTAAGAATCTACCACCTATTGAAGTAATACATGGTCTTGATAACCCGACACAGGTAGTAGAGGTAAATTCTCTCCGTAGATTTGATGAAGGTGATATTCCTTATAATAAGTCTGCTAGCCAATGCTTGGATGAGTTTGATAACTTTATTGTTAAGCAAGAAAATTTCAATGCTTATGTTAGTAGACAATTGAAACATAATGCTTACATGCTTGATCGCTTAGGTGATTATATGAGTAGAACTATCAATGATCTTAAGCTTATTACTAAACATGCTTCCATGGTAACTACTCAAGTAGAACAAGTACTTAAGGCATAAAATGATTTGCTTAATGAGATGAATGGTAAGAACAATGATCATTCTGTTAGATTTGTGACTAGAGGTGGTAAAATGAATCAGGAACCTTTGTATCCTGAGGGCCATCCTAAGGGAATTGAGCAAGATTCTCAGAGAGTTAATACTGATGCACCTAGTCATCCTAGTAATAAAAGGAAAAAGAATGATGATAGGACTTTGCATGCTGCTAGTGAACCTGTTATAGATACGCATGAAAACCCAAATGATATTTCTATTTCTGATGCTGAGACACAATCTGGTAATGAACATGAGCCTAGTGATAATATTAATGATGATGTTCATGTTGATGCTCAACCTAGTAATGATAATGATGTGGAGATTGAACCTGTTGTTGATCTTGATAACCCACAACCTAAGAATAAAAGATATGATAAAAGAGACTTCGTTGCTAGTAAGCATGGTAAGGAAAGAGAACCTTGGGTTCAGAAACCCATGCCCTTTCCTCCTAAACCATCCAAGAAAAAGGATGATGAGGATTTTGAGCGCTTTGTTGAAATGCTTACACCTGTCTTTTTGCGTATGCGCTTGACTGGTATTCTGAAAATGTCTCCTTATGCTAAGTATATGAAAGATATTGTGACAAATAAAAGAAAGATACCGGAAGCTGAGATTTCCACCATGCTTGCTAATTATACTTTTAAGGGTGGAGTGCCAAAGAAACTAGGAGATCCCGGAGTACCTACTATACCATGCTCTATTAAAAGAAATTATGTTAAAACTGCTTTATGTGATCTTGGAGCTGGTGTTAGTGTTATGCCTTTCTCTTTATATCGTAGACTTGATTTGAATAAGTTAACACCTACCGAAATCTCTTTGCAAATGGCTGATAAATCAACTGCTTTACCCATCGGTATTTGCGAGGATGTGCCTGTCGTAGTTGCAAATGTTACTATCCTAACGGACTTTGTTATTCTTGATATTCCCGAGGACGACAGTATGCCGATCATCCTTGGTAGACCTTTTTTGAACACTGCAGGGGCTGTTATTGATTGCAACAAGGGCAATGTTACTTTTCATGTTAATGGTAATGAGCATACGGTGCACTTTCCGAAGAAACAACCTCAAGTTCATAGTATCAACTCCATTGAAAAAAATTCGATGATTATTATTGGAGATTTTGAATTCCCTCTCCCTACAGCCAAAAAGAAATATGATATACTTATTGTTGGGGACATGCATATCCCCACGGAGGTAACCTAGTGTTATTCAAAAATTCTCCGGTTTCGTGTCATTCAAAAAAAGTTTGTCAATAAGACTTGATCAACCTTATTGACGGATTCTTTTTGATGAGCATGAGATGGATGAATTTAGGAGGCACAACCTTCTGTACCCAACTTTTACTTTCTGTTGTTTAGATTAAATTAAGTAAAAACGCTATTATTTTTCTGTTTTCTGATTTATCTGTGCAATAAAAAATGACCTAAAAATAAAAGTTCTCCAAATGCCCTGAAAATGTAGTATGATTTTTTCTGGAATATTTAAGAATTTCTGGCACTGAGAACACATCAGGGGGTTGCACCAGTGGGCCACAAGCCTGCAGGGCGTGCCCACCCCCTGGGCGCGCCCCCCTGTCTTGTGGGTTCGACGTAGGCCCCCCTCACTTATTCCAGCACTCATCCACTTCGTCTTCCTCCAGAAAAAATCCCACCATTGCTCAAACTCGTGTTCTAGCTCATTTTGCTGCCATTTTTTATCTCCTTGTGCAAAGCTCCATTTGCAAAACTGTTTTGGGGGATTGATCTTCGGTATGTGACTCCTCCAATGGTCCAATTAGTTTTTGTTCTAGTGTTTTATATATTGCAAATTTTTGCTGCTATGGTGACCTTGTTCTTGAGCTTGCATGTCAAACTTGTATGGTCCCAAGTAATTTTGATGCATGATATAGCCTCTAGGCACTTGTGGGAGTAGTTGCTATAAGTTTTGTTGAGTTTTGTTCACCCTTATTTTGAGTCACTAAAAATTTCAGAAATTTTTCAGAGAAAGAAAGATTTTGAGGAGAATATACCAAGGTGATTCCTCGAGCAATAAGACCCCGAGACTCGCGATACGTGAGCCCGGCCTTAAACCACCGAAGGAAGCTCAAGTGCGGCCTTGTGAATGGCCATCGTATCAGTTCATGGTTCATGCCGGTTTCAAGGAAGAATTTTACGCGTACGTACGAAATGCTGGCCTTGAAGATTTCGTTTCCGACCAATGCAGGCAATATTATCAACTCACTGATTCCTTCGTGCGGAGGTTTGAATTTTCATCCAAGCGTAATACGCATTCTGTTCTATTTAATCTTTATGATGAATCTTATACTATATACCTAGAAGATTTTAACCGTGCACGCAAAATTCCACAATGGGGCAGCTATAGTGATCCTCACAAAACTGAATATGGTGATTTTCTTGCTAGCATCACTGTGGGAGAAACTAGAAACATTACACAGGCAACCTTGGGGAGCATTCACTTTCCTGCTATACACTATTTTGCTCTTTTTATTGGAAGATGCATTAACGGTAAACATGATCATAGCCACCTTTGCGTACCTGATCTCAGTATTCTAAACAGTGCGGTCATGGGTGATAGACGATATAACTTGGGGGCTATTATTGCTAGGAGGCTACATAAAAATGCTAAGGATGGAGATTTCTTTGGCGGGATTTATGCCACTCGTGTAGCTAATTATCTTGGGGTACCCATAAGGAGGAATGATATTGAGTTACCACCTGCTTTTCTTGATTATGAGGCTATGGTGCACTACCAGTTTCTTGAGAGGAGCGAACAGTCTTTCCTGTACCGATTAATTTTTGATAGACAGCGTGCTGTCCATATTACTCTTCCTGCTCCTGCCTTCTTTAACTTTCAGGAAAAACGGAGACACTTTATAACCAGAGAGGAGGCAAACGAGTACGAGAGAGAGGCGGAAGCCGCTCGCCTCAGCACTGCAGCCGTTCAGGCGGTAGTCGCCGCAGCCCAGTACAACCCCAACTATGACTTTGGATATTATCCGGGCCAGCCATGGCCCTAGACCAACTTAGACCAAAAGCCTAAGCTTGGGGGAGTACGTATTTCTCACCGACATTACATTCATGTTTACACACTCACCTTAGTAGTCGGTGCTTATACTTTTTCACTGTATCATCCATGGTATTTTCTTTCTTCTTTCCGCTTTCTTCTTGTGTGCTTAATTAAACTTGAGAAAAAAATTAGTCTAGCTCTATCTTTCAGTTTGTTTAGTTGCCACATTAAAAGAAAACCCAAAAAGATTTCTCGTTCTTCTTTTGCTTGTTGGGAGCTTTCCCGTGTAAATAGTTTTTCCCCTTCTTGCTTTGAATTTTTTTTCTTTGGGTCGCAAGGAGAAGACCACAATGAAAATGTTGAGTGGCTCACATATGCATTATTGTTTCTCTTATAGAGAGCCCATATTACCTTGTCTTCTCCTTTGAGTTATTGTTCGCAGATTCCAGCTTAGTCCAATACACGTGCACTCTTATTATAAACACCGTTCGGTCATGCAAGTGAAAGGCAATAATGACGATATATGATGAAGTCATTGAGATGGAGAAAAGCTGGTATGAACTCGACCTATTTTGTTTTTGTAAATATGATTAGCTCATCATTCTGAATTCAGCTCATTATGGATGAAACATGTTTGCAATGACAATTAGAGATTATAGTTACTCATGCCATGCTTAATTAGCTAAGAGTGTATAATGGTTTGTCTTGAGTGCCAACATGCATTTTAAAATGGTTGTGATGTAGTATGATAGGATGGTATCCTCCTTTGAATGATTCAAGTGGCTTGACTTGGCACATGTTCACGCATGTAGTTGAAACAAAATCAACATAGCCTCCACGATATTTATGTTCATGGTGATCTATATCCTACTCATGCTTGCATTCAATGTTGGTTAATCTCAATGCATGTTTATGACTGTTGTCGCTCTCTAGTTGGTCGTTTCCCAGTCTCTTGCTAGCCTTCACCTATACTAAGCGGGAATACTACTTGTGCATTCATTTCCATAAACCCAAAGTTGTTCCATATGAGTCCACCATACCTACCTATATACGGTATTTACCTGCCGTTCCAAGTAAATTTGCATGTGCCAAACTCTAAACCTTCAAATAATATTCTGTTTTGTATGCCCGAATCGCTCATGTAGTGACTAGGGGCTGTCAGTATCTTCCATGCTAGGTGGGTTATTCTCACGATATGTGTTGATTCACTATCATTCGCGAGAAAGTGGCTGGTAATCGGGATGCCCAGTTCCATGCTTGAAAATCAAATCAAAATATAATGAAACAAAACTCCCCCAGGATTGTTGTTTGTATGGACGGTACCCGTGGATTCGGCTCGCCGTGGAGTGTGATTGTTTGGTGGAGGGGGAGTAAAAACTTTGCCATTCTGTTTGGGAACCGCCTATAATGTATCTAGCATGGAAGATACCGAGATCTCTTGGTTATTATGTTGACAATGAAATCATACCGCTCAAAAACTATTATTCATCCCTGTTTTAAAAGCTCGAGCTCTGGCACCTCTGCAAATCAATGCTTCCCTCTGCGAAGGGCCTATCTATTTTACTTAACTGTTGAGTCATCCTCCTCTTATAAAAAGCACCAGTTAGAGAGCACCACCGTCATTTGTATGCTTTGTTATTAATTGATATTGAGTATGAGTGTGACTGGATCTCTTTTACCATGAATTGCAATGTTTAGTCAGTCCTTGTTCTTCATAGGTGCTCTGCATTTATGTTTTGCGGTCTCAGAAAGGGCTAGCGAGATACCATTATATCATATTGTATCATGATTGTTTTGATAAAGTTGTTGTCATCCGAGATTTATTATTATTGCTCACTAGTTGATTATGCCTTTGATATGAGTAAATGTGAGACCTAAATGTTATTGTGAGTGTGGTTAGTCTATAATCTTTGCTGAAAACCTGAACATCAGTTAGGCATATTTACAACAACGAGATTAAACAGAGTTTGTAAAAGTTTTTCTTTGTCACTTTCAGTTTGTCAACTGAATTGCTTGAGGACAAGCAATGGGTTAAGCCTAGGGGAGTTGATACGTCTCCATCGTATCTACTTTTCCAAACTCTTTTGCCCTTGTTTTGGACTCTAATTTGCATGATTTGAATGGAACTAACCCGGACTGACGCTGTTTTTAGCAGAATTGCCTTGATGTTATTTTTGTGCAGAAATAAAAGTTCTCGGATTGACCTGAAAATTTACGGAGAATATTTTTGGAATTAATAAAAAATACTGGCGAAAGAATCAACTGGAGGGGGCCCACCCGTTGGCCACAAGCCAGGGCCCCCCCAGGGCACGCCCTGCAGGCTTGTGGGCCCCCTGGAGCTCCTCCGACCTCAATTCCAACTCTATATATTCCTATTCGGGGAGAAAAAAATCAGAGAGAAGAGTTCATCGCATTTTACGATACGGAGCCGCCGCCACCTCCTGTTCTTCCTCAGGAGGGCAGATCTGGAGTCTGTTTTGGGCTCCGGAGAAGGGAAATCGACGCCGTCGTCATCAACAACCATCCTTCATCACCAATTTCATGATGCTCTCCGCCGTTCGTGAGTAATGCCATCGTAGGCTTGCTAGACGGTGATGGGTTGGATGAGATTTATCATGTAATCGAGTTAGTTTTGTTAGGGTTTGATCCCAAGTATCCACTATGTTCTGAGATTGATGTTGCTATGACCTTGCTATGCTTAATGCTTGTCACTAGGGCCCGAGTGCCATGATTTCAGATCTGAACCTATTATGTTTTCATGAATATATATGTGTTCTTGATCCTATCTTGCAAGTTGTAGACACCTATTACAAGTTATGATCCGCATCCCCCAGGGTGACAATAACTGGGATTCTTTCCGGTGATTACCGTAGTTTGAGGAACCGGGGCAAAAGGGGTCACCTTTAGTCCCGGTTCCAGCCACAAACCGGGACCAATGGTTGTGGGCCAGGAGCGAGGCGCATTGGTCCCGGTTCGTGTCTAGAACCGGGACAAAAGGGGTCCGACGAACCGGGACCAATGGCCCACGAGGCCCGGCCGGCGCCCTGGCCTCACGAACCGGGACCGATGCCCCCATGGGTCCCGGTTCGTGAGTGAACTGGGACTAATGGGCTTCTCAGGGGTGGACCGATGCCCTGTTTTGTACTAGTGTGAATCTGAAACTGTAATGGCACATCTTACTAAATTGAATGATATAGCCACCCTATTTACTCATGAGGAAAAAATTCGTTATTACTATATTCTTAAGTTGTTTCCTTTCTCATTAAAGGGTGATGCTAAGATATGGTTTAATTCTCTTGCTCCTGGTTGTGTGCGTAGCCCCCAGGATATGATATATTACTTCTCTGAAAAACATTTTCCTGCCCATAAGAAACAAGCTGCCTTGCAGGAAATATTTAACTTTGTGCAAATTGAAGAAGAGAGTCTCCCACAAGCTTGGGGGAGGCTTCTCCAATTACTTAATGCTTTGCCTGATCATCCTCTCAAGAAAAACGAAATACTTGATATCTTTTGTAATGGACTAACCGATGCTTCTAGGGACCACCTAGATAGTTGTGCTGGTTGTTTTTTAAGGGAATGAACTATTGAACAAGCTGAACTACTATTGAATAATATATTGAGCAATGATAATGATTGGACTATTCCCGAACCACCTCCAAAGCCAACTCCAAAGAAAAGAGGTATTCTATTTCTCAGTCTTGAAGATATGCAAGAGGCAAAGAAATCTATGAAATAAAAAGGTATTAAGGCTGAAGATGTTAAGAATCTACCACCTATTGAAGTAATACATGGTCTTGATAACCCGACACAGGTAGTAGAGGTAAATTCTCTCCGTAGATTTGATGAAGGTGATATTCCTTATAATAAGTCTGCTAGCCAATGCTTGGATGAGTTTGATAACTTTATTGTTAAGCAAGAAAATTTCAATGCTTATGTTAGTAGACAATTGAAACATAATGCTTACATGCTTGATCGCTTAGGTGATTATATGAGTAGAACTATCAATGATCTTAAGATTATTACTAAACATGCTTCCATGGTAACTACTCAAGTAGAACAAGTACTTAAGGCATAAAATGATTTGCTTAATGAGATGAATGGTAAGAACAATGATCATTCTGTTAGATTTGTGACTAGAGGTGGTAAAATGAATCAGGAACCTTTGTATCCTGAGGGCCATCCTAAGGGAATTGAGCAAGATTCTCAGAGAGTTAATACTGATGCACCTAGTCATCCTAGTAATAAAAGGAAAAAGAATGATGATAGGACTTTGCATGCTGCTAGTGAACCTGTTATAGATACGCATGAAAACCCAAATGATATTTCTATTTCTGATGCTGAGACACAATCTGGTAATGAACATGAGCCTAGTGATAATATTAATGATGATGTTCATGTTGATGCTCAACCTAGTAATGATAATGATGTGGAGATTGAACCTGTTGTTGATCTTGATAACCCACAACCTAAGAATAAAAGATATGATAAAAGAGACTTCGTTGCTAGTAAGCATGGTAAGGAAAGAGAACCTTGGGTTCAGAAACCCATGCCCTTTCCTCCTAAACCATCCAAGAAAAAGGATGATGAGGATTTTGAGCGCTTTGTTGAAATGCTTACACCTGTCTTTTTGCGTATGCGCTTGACTGGTATTCTGAAAATGTCTCCTTATGCTAAGTATATGAAAGATATTGTGACAAATAAAAGAAAGATACCGGAAGCTGAGATTTCCACCATGCTTGCTAATTATACTTTTAAGGGTGGAGTGCCAAAGAAACTAGGAGATCCCGGAGTACCTACTATACCATGCTCTATTAAAAGAAATTATGTTAAAACTGCTTTATGTGATCTTGGAGCTGGTGTTAGTGTTATGCCTTTCTCTTTATATCGTAGACTTGATTTGAATAAGTTAACACCTACCGAAATCTCTTTGCAAATGGCTGATAAATCAACTGCTTTACCCATCGGTATTTGCGAGGATGTGCCTGTCGTAGTTGCAAATGTTACTATCCTAACGGACTTTGTTATTCTTAATATTCCCGAGGACGACAATATGCCGATCATCCTTGGTAGACCTTTTTTGAACACTGCAGGGGCTGTTATTGATTGCAACAAGGGCAATGTTACTTTTCATGTTAATGGTAATGAGCATACGGTGCACTTTCCGAAGAAACAACCTCAAGTTCATAGTATCAACTCCATTGAAAAAAATTCGATGATTATTATTGGAGATTTTGAATTCCCTCTCCCTACAGCCAAAAAGAAATATGATATACTTATTGTTGGGGACATGCATATCCCCACGGAGGTAACCTAGTGTTATTCGAAAATTCTCCGGTTTCGTGTCATTCAAAAAAAGTTTGTCAATAAGACTTGATCAACCTTATTGACGGATTCTTTTTGATGAGCATGAGATGGATGAATTTAGGAGGCACAACCTTCTGTACCCAACTTTTACTTTCTGTTGTTTAGATTAAATTAAGTAAAAACGCTATTATTTTACTGTTTTCTGATTTATCTGTGCAATAAAAAATGACCTAAAAATAAAAGTTCTCCAAATGCCCTGAAAATGTAGTATGATTTTTTCTGGAATATTTAAGAATTTCTGGCACTGAGAACACATCAGGGGGTTGCACCAGTGGGCCACAAGCCTGCAGGGCGTGCCCACCCCCTGGGCGCGCCCCCTGTCTTGTGGGTTCGACGTAGGCCCCCCTCACTTATTCCAGCACCCATCCACTTCGTCTTCCTCCAGAAAAAATCCCACCATTGCTCAAACTCGTGTTCTAGCTCATTTTGCTGCCATTTTTTATCTCCTTGTGCAAAGCTCCATTTGCAAAACTGTTTTGGGGGATTGATCTTCGGTATGTGACTCCTCCAATGGTCCAATTAGTTTTTGTTCTAGTGTTTTATATATTGCAAATTTTTGCTGCTATGGTGACCTTGTTCTTGAGCTTGCATGTCAAACTTGTATGGTCCCAAGTAATTTTGATGCATGATATAGCCTCTAGGCACTTGTGGGAGTAGTTGCTATAAGTTTTGTTGAGTTTTGTTCACCCTTATTTTGAGTCACTAAAAATTTCAGAAATTTTTCAGAGAAAGAAAGATTTTGAGGAGAATATACCAAGGTGATTCCTCGAGCAATAAGACCCCGAGACTCGCGATACGTGAGCCCGGCCTTAAACCACCGAAGGAAGCTCTAGTGCGGCCTTGTGAATGGCCGTCGTATCAGTTCATGGTTCATGCCGGTTTCAAGGAAGAATTTTACGCGTACGTACGAAATGCTGGCCTTGAAGATTTCGTTTCCGACCAATGCAGGCAATATTATCAACTCACTGATTCCTTCGTGCGGAGGTTTGAATTTTCATCCAAGCGTAATACGCATTCTGTTCTATTTAATCTTTATGATGAATCTTATACTATATACCTAGAAGATTTTAACCGTGCACGCAAAATTCCACAATGGGGCAGCTATAGTGATCCTCACAAAACTGAATATGGTGATTTTCTTGCTAGCATCACTGTGGGAGAAACTAGAAACATTACACAGGCAACCTTGGGGAGCATTCACTTTCCTGCTATACACTATTTTGCTCTTTTTATTGGAAGATGCATTAACGGTAAACATGATCATAGCCACCTTTGCGTACCTGATCTCAGTATTCTAAACAGTGCGGTCATGGGTGATAGACGATATAACTTGGGGGCTATTATTGCTAGGAGGCTACATAAAAATGCTAAGGATGGAGATTTCTTTGGCGGGATTTATGCCACTCGTGTAGCTAATTATCTTGGGGTACCCATAAGGAGGAATGATATTGAGTTACCACCTGCTTTTCTTGATTATGAGGCTATGGTGCACTACCAGTTTCTTGAGAGGAGCGAACAGTCTTTCCTGTACCGATTAATTTTTGATAGACAGCGTGCTGTCCATATTACTCTTCCTGCTCCTGCCTTCTTTAACTTTCAGGAAAAACGGAGACACTTTATAACCAGAGAGGAGGCAAACGAGTACGAGAGAGAGGCGGAAGCCGCTCGCCTCAGCACTGCAGCCGTTCAAGCGGTAGTCGCCGCAGCCCAGTACAACCCCAACTATGACTTTGGATATTATCCGGGCCAGCCATGGCCCTAGACCAACTTAGACCAAAAGCCTAAGCTTGGGGGAGTACGTATTTCTCACCGACATTACATTCATGTTTACACACTCACCTTAGTAGTCGGTGCTTATACTTTTTCACTGTATCATCCATGGTATTTTCTTTCTTCTTTCCGCTTTCTTCTTGTGTGCTTAATTAAACTTGAGAAAAAAATTAGTCTAGCTCTATCTTTCAGTTTGTTTAGTTGCCACATTAAAAGAAAACCCAAAAAGATTTCTCGTTCTTCTTTTGCTTGTTGGGAGCTTTCCCGTGTAAATAGTTTTTCCCCTTCTTGCTTTGAATTTTTTTTCTTTGGGTCGCAAGGAGAAGACCACAATGAAAATGTTGAGTGGCTCACATATGCATTATTGTTTCTCTTATAGAGAGCCCATATTACCTTGTCTTCTCCTTTGAGTTATTGTTCGCAGATTCCAGCTTAGTCCAATACACGTGCACTCTTATTATAAACACCGTTCGGTCATGCAAGTGAAAGGCAATAATGACGATATACGATGAAGTCATTGAGATGGAGAAAAGCTGGTATGAACTCGACCTATTTTGTTTTTGTAAATATGATTAGCTCATCATTCTGAATTCAGCTCATTATGGATGAAACATGTTTGCAATGACAATTAGAGATTATAGTTACTCATGCCATGCTTAATTAGCTAAGAGTGTATAATGGTTTGTCTTGAGTGCCAACATGCATTTTAAAATGGTTGTGATGTAGTATGATAGGATGGTATCCTCCTTTGAATGATTCAAGTGGCTTGACTTGGCACATGTTCACGCATGTAGTTGAAACAAAATCAACATAGCCTCCACGATATTTATGTTCAAGGTGATCTATATCCTACTCATGCTTGCATTCAATGTTGGTTAATCTCAATGCATGTTTATGACTGTTGTCGCTCTCTAGTTGGTCGTTTCCCAGTCTCTTGCTAGCCTTCACCTATACTAAGCGGGAATACTACTTGTGCATTCATTTCCATAAACCCAAAGTTGTTCCATATGAGTCCACCATACCTACCTATATACGGTATTTACCTGCCGTTCCAACTAAATTTGCATGTGCCAAACTCTAAACCTTCAAATAATATTCTGTTTTGTATGCCCGAATCGCTCATGTAGTGACTAGGGGCTGTCAGTATCTTCCATGCTAGGTGGGTTATTCTCACGATATGTGTTGATTCACTATCATTCGCGAGAAAGTGGCTGGTAATCGGGATGCCCAGTTCCATGCTTGAAAATCAAATCAAAATATAATGAAACAAAACTCCCCCAGGATTGTTGTTTGTATGGACGGTACCCGTGGATTCGGCTCGCCGTGGAGTGTGATTGTTTGGTGGAGGGGGAGTAAAAACTTTGCCATTCTGTTTGGGAACCGCCTATAATGTATCTAGCATGGAAGATACCGAGATCTCTTGGTTATTATGTTGACAATGAATTCATACCGCTCAAAAACTATTATTCATCCCTGTTTTAAAAGCTCGAGCTCTGGCACCTCTGCAAATCAATGCTTCCCTCTGCGAAGGGCCTATCTATTTTACTTAACTGTTGAGTCATCCTCCTCTTATAAAAAGCACCAGTTAGAGAGCACCACCGTCATTTGTATGCTTTGTTATTAATTGATATTGAGTATGAGTGTGACTGGATCTCTTTTACCATGAATTGCAATGTTTAGTCAGTCCTTGTTCTTCAGAGGTGCTCTGCATTTATGTTTTGCGGTCTCAGAAAGGGCTAGCGAGATACCATTATATCATATTGTATCATGATTGTTTTGATAAAGTTGTTGTCATCCGAGATTTATTATTATTGCTCGCTAGTTGATTATGCCTTTGATATGAGTAAATGTGAGACCTAAATGTTATTGTGAGTGTGGTTAGTCTATAATCTTTGCTGAAAACCTGAACATCAGTTAGGCATATTTACAACAACGAGATTAAACAGAGTTTGTAAAAGTTTTTCTTTGTCACTTTCAGTTTGTCAACTGAATTGCTTGAGGACAAGCAATGGGTTAAGCCTAGGGGAGTTGATACGTCTCCATCGTATCTACTTTTCCAAACTCTTTTGCCCTTGTTTTGGACTCTAATTTGCATGATTTGAATGGAACTAACCCGGACTGACGCTGTTTTTAGCAGAATTGCCTTGATGTTATTTTTGTGCAGAAATAAAAGTTCTCGGATTGACCTGAAAATTTACGGAGAATATTTTTGGAATTAATAAAAAATACTGGCGAAAGAATCAACTGGAGGGGGCCCACCCGTTGGCCACAAGCCAGGGCACGCCCTGCAGGCTTGTGGGCCCCCTGGAGCTCCTCCGACCTCAATTCCAACTCTATATATTCCTATTCGGGGAGAAAAAAATCAGAGAGAAGAGTTCATCGCATTTTACGATACGGAGTCGCCGCCACCTCCTGTTCTTCCTCAGGAGGGCAGATCTGGAGTCTGTTTTGGGCTCCGGAGAAGGGAAATCGACGCCGTCGTCATCAACAACCATCCTTCATCACCAATTTCATGATGCTCTCTGCCGTTCGTGAGTAATGCCATCGTAGGCTTGCTAGACGGTGATGGGTTGGATGAGATTTATCATGTAATCGAGTTAGTTTTGTTAGGGTTTGATCCCAAGTATCCACTATGTTCTGAGATAGATGTTGCTATGACCTTGCTATGCTTAATGCTTGTCACTAGGGCCCGAGTGCCATGATTTCAGATCTGAACCTATTATGTTTTCATGAATATATATGTGTTCTTGATCCTATCTTGCAAGTTGTAGACACCTATTACAAGTTATGATCCGCATCCCCCAGGGTGACAATAACTGGGATTCTTTCCGGTGATTACCGTAGTTTGAGGAGTTCATGTATTCACTAAGTGCTAATGCTTTGGTCCGGTTCTCTATTAAAAGGAGGCCTTAATATCCCTTAGTTTCCGTTAGCACCCCGCTGCCACGGGAGGGTAGGACAAAAGATGTCATGCAAGTTCTTTTCCATAAGCACGTATGACTATATATGGAATACATGCCTACATTATATTGATGAATTGGAGCTAGTTCTGTGTCACCCTATGTTATAACTATTGCATGATGAATGCCATCCGACATAATTATCCATCATTGATCCATTGCCTACGAGCTTTTCACATATTGATCTTTGCTAAGTTACTTTTCCGTTGCTACTGTTACAATCACTACAAAACTGCTACTGTCACGTTTGCCATCATTACCGTTACTTCCATACTACTTTGCTACTAAATACTTTGCTGCAGATATTAAGTCTTTCAGGTGTGGTTGAATTGACAACTCAGCTGCTAATACTCGAGAATATTCTTTGGCTCCCCTTGTGTCGAATCAATAAATTTGGGTTGAATACTCTACCCTCGAAAACTGTTGCGATCCCCTATACTTGTTATCAAGACCTTTTTCTGGCGCCGTTGCCGGGGAGCATAGCTCTATTCTCTTAGTCACTTGGGATTTATATCTGTTGATCACTATGAAGAATCTGAAAGACCCAAAAACCAAGATCTATCCCTCCACTACGAGGGGAGGTAAGGAACTGCCATCTAGCTCTGCACTTGATTCACCTTCTGTTATGAGTAAATTTGCGACACCACCACCTGCTATTGAATCTAATATGTCGCAAGTAATTGATGATGCCACTTCTGCTATGCATGATGCTTATGATGATACTTAGCTTGATAATACTGTGCCACTGGGTGAATTTGTTGATGAACAAATTGCTAGAGTCAATGCTGAAACTGATGATACTTCTGAAACTGATGAAATTATTGAAACTGAACACTATGAGACACCTGCTAGCGATCCCCTACCTTCGAAAACTGTTGCGATCCCCTATACTTGTGGGTTATCAACTGTCTTCGTGTTTTTAGCAACATCTCCCGCGCCGCCGCTTCGATTATGGTAGTGTGTTGTCAGGTGGTTTTCATGTATGCCACGTGTCCTCTTAAACCGAGGATTCAGGGTTAAATACGTCCAACTGGTTCAGATGTCTCCACCCATTATAAATACATCTTACCCCTTCCATTATTACCTTCCTCTAACTTCGCCACCCACGTGCTCAAAATCTTAGCGCCGTCACTGGAATTCATCATCACCGGAGACGAAGTGCTTCGCTGGCACGACTTCTCCGTCGACGTACTCACGCCGGCCGCGTTCATCCTCCGCTCGCCGCCGCTGTAGCTGTCTACCTCCACCAAGTTAGGGTGAGGTAGAGCGAACCGCTCGGCTTCTCCACCTCGTCGAGTTGTTCGTCTCGTTCTTCATCGCGGTAAATAAAGATCTATTTTTACCATGTGCTTTGATCCAAAATTCTTACTAAAATTTGTCGGTTGTTGTTTCTTCACTTTCCACTCAACCGCATCTAGATCTAGATCTATTCTTGCCAAATATGTTCACTTTGTGGTCTGAAACTTGGTTTGATTCCTCACTTGTGCAAATCCTTGGACTTGTACAAATCTGAAATCACCATATTCTCTATAGAAGTGAATGTCTTCGGTATAAGGTCAATGTCTTCAAAACTCAGTTTTAACTTCCAAATCTTCTGAGAATGCATATGAACTCTCCTCTTCCCCCACGTCTCTAACTCTTTCACAGGTACATGTCCATAGCAGAATCGCTTGGATCTCATAGTCTCAATTCATTTGCAGACTACTTGCAGATACATCTGGAATCTCCTCGTGCATGTTCACACTTGTGCGCTCCTGTGAAGCCTTTGCTGAAGCCTTTGCCGAAGCCAATGGCAGATGATAAACCAGTCAAGAAGGGAGGGAAGCAGAGACGCAAGAATACTGCTAAGGATCTTCCTCTAGATCTATATGAGCTGTACAAATCTGATAAAGAGGAAACATACACCAAACGCAAGAATCGCCTCCAATGGATTCGGAGATATTGGAGTGTGGAGTGGTTCTACTACCGCTCTGTCACAGATGAGTATGCTGAGAAGTGTGCTGAGAATGCACCCTGGACAGACATCATATACAGAAATCTTCATCCGAAGAAAAGGCTGACGCAATCAAGATGGCATTCTATCCATGCATGTTCAGGCCCCCAATGCCAGAGAATCCACATCCATCAAGCATCCTTGGCATCCCAGATCCCGCAGAGTCAGATGCTGATGAAGTAGAGCAAGAAAATGCTCCTGAACCGCAGCCGAAGCCTTCGGAAGAGCCAAAGTCTTCTAAGTCAAAGTCTTCAAATCCAAAGTCTTCCAAGGTTCCACCTCCAGCAGAGTCTTCACCACAAGCTTCGTGGTCCCCTTCCGCAAATCCTGAGGAACCAGAATCTGAAGGTCGCCTTGATAGGCGTATGAAGAGAAAAGTTGTTGCTTCTCGTGGCCCAAAGCCTACCCTGTCCCTGATGGATACGGCTAACATGATTGAGCTGTCCAATGACGAGTTTGATGACGAAGCCTTAGCCAGGCTGATTCAGCAGAAAGAGGAGGAAGCCAAAAGGCTTGAAGACTTACCTCTGATTGACCCTGTCATCTTCGAACATTTCATTGATGAATGGTTCGCCGACCCCTCCATCAGCATTGATGCACTTCAGCTCTCAATTGGCTTGAACGTCACGTTCCAAGGACTTGTGAACGAGGAACTGACGGTGCCTTAGAAGGCCAAGCAAACAAAGGCCAAGATCAGCCATCAAAAGGAGCTCTTCAAGCAAAATGTGCACAGACTCAATGCCGAACAGATCAAAGGTTATCAGCTGATGATGGCAGATCTCAAAGCTATATTTGAGAAGAGATGTGAAGCTGTCAAGGGTGCCCTTGCGCGCCTCAAGAGAAATACCACTATTATGGTGCAATCTCACAATGACATGCCGAAGAGAAAGGCGCTTGGTCAGCCTGCACTTCCACCCGAAGTCATTGCTCGCTCACGTCATGCTTCAATGTCTTCGGAACAGCCTGCTCCTGAACGGTCTGAGAACCGTGGCATAGTCTTCCCCGCTGAGTTTGCCAACCCACAGACGCACCCCTCTACCACTGCTACATCTAGCAAGAAGACCAAGCAGGCCAAAGCCGAAGCTAAGAAGCGCAAGGCGGCTGCTTCTCAAGCCCAACCTCCGAAGAGGTTGAAGACAAGAAAATCCAAGCCTTCCGAACCTGTGCAAGACCCAGCACCAGAACCACCTACTGCTCCCTCATCAACACCTGCTCCCCAACAAGAGCCTCTGCTCGTTACGCCAATATCAGTGGCTCCCCCTGCATCAGAAAACTTGAAGAGACAAGTTGTACTGCATGATTCTGCTTCCATAGAGACTCAGAAACCTGAAGAGATTCCAGCTGCCGAAGACACTGCCGCAGCTGAAGACATTGCTCCTGAAGACATTGGTCCTGTCGACAATGTCGAGCCTGAACATGTTCCGCAAGTGGATGCTCCAATGGTCCACTCTCCCCAACCAACCAGTGATTTTGTGGACATTGGGACTCCTCTCCGGCCGGATGTTCCTGAAGCTGAGCCTGGTACTCCATCACCTCCTTTCTTCCCACCAGTGTTAGCCTCACCTGAATCTCCGTTTGCCCCAGAGGAGATTGAAACCACCAACTGCACCTCCCCACTCAAATGTCTTCGTCGAGGACCTCGTGCCCTCATGTCCCCTATACCAGAAGACGAAGTGCGTGTTTCACCGCTGTAGCACTCGAAGATGTGCTGTGGATTGAAGATGTTCCTCCCAACCAACCTGCAACAGAAGTCATGGCAGCTGAAGATAGTGCTGCCGATACCCCAATGGGCGAAGCCAATGCCCCGTCCCCTGATGGACCTCCTATCCCTGCCACGCCCTCCACTGAAGACAATGAAGATAACATTGTGATGGCTCGCAATAGGGAAGGAGAGATGGTCCCTACAAGGTGGCCTTGCCTTGTTGCACCACGAAGGATGGGCCCTCAGTATGAGTTCAACCTAGATCGCCGCCCCTCTGTCATGAACTCCATGCCTCGACTTCCAAGTCTTCGACAGTTCGGCCCAGCAAGACCCATGGTCTTTGAGTTGGAAAGATTCAGGCTGAACAACACATTCTTCGACTCCGACCGCAATCCGTACAAGAGAGAGAAAATACAGTCTGACCGGTTCTGGAGTGCTCCACAACGTCAGTACTACATGTGTGTGCTCTATGGCCAGAACAGGATCTTTCCCCACATGCATCTCAGCTTTGAAGCTATGAAAGATCTTTCCTGTTTTGATCAAGTACTGGATTGTCTTCGAGATGTGGGTTTGCTTCCTTTCTACATGGATCACAAAGATTGGAATGAAGAACTCATCCTCCAGTTCTATGCAACCCTTCACATCTCTGGCTTCGGTCGTGATTTGAACTCTTGGAAGATGGAATTCATGATAAGGGATGAACACATCACTGCTTCGCCACTGGACGTCTTTCCTGCAACACCTCTTGCTACCTCTGGTGAAGATTTGGATCCTCGCTCTGAAGCCTATGTGGCTGCAACTCGAAGCCTATTCCATATGCGAGGACCCAATATGACTGAGATGCTGATACTGATGAAGCCTTTGGCTCGAGATGCAGAATTGCCCACTTCATTCTTCGTGGATGATCTTCAGTACTTGCCCAGGACCCTCTACCACATTCTTCGGCACACCATTTTGCCAATCAAAGGGCACAACCCCTCATGCAAGATTGAAGGACCTCTGAAGACTTTGCTCTACAACATTGTATATGGCATCAGGTTCAATCTTCAAGACTTGTTCCTTCGCAACCTTGCTGCAAATGGCTTCAATGTCCTCGAGCCGAAGATTTATGCTCCTTGGATCATGCGCTTCATCAAGTACAGAACCAACACGAGGTTTCTCCCTTCTGCACGCAACCATGGCATTTATCTTCCAAATATTGAAGTTGTGCAAGCAGATTTGTATCCATCCAAGAGCAAGAACCCAGTTGTCGAAGGCACTAGTGGCACTGCTGATGTTGAAGGTCTTCTCATTCCCTCTGATCCATCAAGGGCGAGATTGATTGGTGCTCTTCGACAACCAAGATCTGGTGCTACCAATACTGAAGCCACTGATAGCACTTTGCCTCGTCAATGCCCGCCCCGGCCAGCGTGCACTCACTGATCGTGAACTTCTAGTTTCACTGATCCAGAAGCAAGATAGGCATCATGAGTGGACTCGACACTAGATGCACTCTGTTGTGCAAGACCTCAACCATGTTCGCAAGCTGGCTACCAAAAATGCCTTCGTTGCTTATGAAACCAATCGTCGCTCATGGAGGACTCTGACTATGCTGGCACCTGAGCATGAGCTTCGTGAAGATGGATTTCATCCTCGCTACAGATTTGGTGCACCACCTCCCAGTGCGGAGAAGTGGCGCCAAACTCCATCTCTCGAAGACAGTGACTTCTCCTCGTCAGCTCCTTCCGCCAACGTCAGGCTTGTAGATGAAACTGATGATGCAACTTCTCTGCCTCCATCGACTCGGCGTCGCGACACTGCACCAAGCTCCTCTGCACCAGCACCCCAAGACTCCACTGCACCGTCTTCATCGACACCTGCTGGGGACGCGTAGTTCTCAATGTCTTCGTACCTTTTTGGTCATTCGATGACAAAAGGGGGAGAAGCATTGGGTGATAGTCTTCAAACGGGTCTACTTATAAGGGCTGGATGTTATTTTTGCTAAGTTTACAACTCTCGTTTCTGAACATTTGCCGTTTTGGGTTGTAAAACTTAAGTTCTGATGGACGTCTGCACTTTCTGTTTACCATACTCTTCGGCGCTTCTTCAAGTTATTTTATGCGCCCGAAGCCATTCTGCAGACGTCCATTTTTCATTGTGCATTTCATTATCTTCGTTATATCTGTTGAATGCATAGTGATTAGATTACAAGATATAGGGGGAGATCTCCACAAACTACAACCTGCCATGTGCATTTGCATTCCAAGCAAAATCTTCATATGCACATCTTCAGGGGGAGTTCTCTATATCTTGCAATCAAAATCTTCAAAACCTTATCTTCTCATATTTTTAATCCCCATTGAAAACTTCAACCAGTTTGTCATCAATCACCAAAAAGGGGGAGATTGTAAGTGCATCTAGTGCCACCCTTGTTTGGTTTTGGAGTATTGAAGACAAACGTGGTTGAGGGACTAATGTGTTTGTGAGAGTTCACTGGTTAACACAGAGAGAAGTCCCTGGAGTTTCGGTTTAGCCATCGAAGACGACCCCCAAAAATGTCCGAAGACATTGATGACGGCTGAAGCCATTGGTGGTGGACGAAGACATTCGTCCGAAGACAATGAAACACAAAAACGAAGTCTTTTGGTAGTTTTGTTTCTTCTTTCCTGAGTCATAGGAACCACCACACTGTTAAGTGGGGTCGATGTGATCGAAGTCAGATGCTGACATGATGCTCAACCCATACCTATGTCTTCGAGCGAAGACATTGAGAGGAAAACTCTTCCAGAGCTGGTTGAGTCATCTTTACTTGTAGCCCAAATAAAGTTGCCTCGTGCGTTCAAAATCCGACCGTGTGACACGTGTCGGTTGGCCATTGACCCAGGGTCATTTCGGTCATATCAGGTCGGGTTGCCCGCTGGCTATAAATAGTCCACCCCCTCCACCATAAGAAGGTGGCTGCTCAGAGATTGATACAGCTGTTGTCGTTTTGGAGCAACCCACCTCGAAGACATTGAGAGATACACATCCTGCGAGGATACACCTAAACACCTAGAGCTAGAGTGTTTGAGCATCACCGAAGTCATTCTGTTCTGAGAGAACTGAAGACTTATTACACTTGAAGACTGTGATCTTACAGACGGTTAGGCGTTTGGGTCTAGAGCGTCCAAGAGTCATTTTGGACTGCCAGGTGACCAAGTTTGTACGGGTTTCGGAAGTCTCCCCTGAAGACTTACCTGAGTGATTGGGCGCTATTTAAGTGACTTCGGCTCAAGGGGAATAAGGTGAAGACGAGGTCTTCTGAGTTCATTCTCAGCCTCCCAAACCAGACGTACAGTTGTCACAGCAACTGGAACTGGTCCAACAAATCCTGTGTCTTCGTCAAGCAACTGGTTCTATCCTTCACCTTCTTACTTTTCTACTCTGAACTGTGAAGTCATTGTTTGAACATTGCGTGAAGAATTTCTCCGAAGACATTCATATCAACTGTTTATCTTCATACCATCTAAGTTTGTATTCGACTCATCTTAGTATTCATGATGATTATGCTTAACTTGCTTGAATGTCTTCACTGCATTGCATGCCTTGTCTAGATCCTTGATTGTATCCCTACCTGATCCAGTTTACGTTTCCGCATTATTCGAATACATTCATTGTTTCGAAGACTTTCATAAAAATCGCCTATTCACCCCCCTCTAGTCGATAACTAGCACTTTCACCAGCCACTCGCCACCTACCTTTTGTGAAGGATGACATCGGTGAGAGTTGGACGCTAGTTCCATCCAAGGAGGATGGGACACCACTCAGGTTCCATACCTACTTCAGCCTCTCCACCGAAAATCTGGAGCACAACCTGATTAAGGAATCCGTGAAGCTCCACAAGGAACTTCACCACACCCGAGAGATACTTCGTCAAGCCAAGAAGAAGCCAGACATGATCAAGAAGGATGGAGCCCCCGATGGACGACTAGCTATCGCTTATAGAGGAGGAGTACCATGATATCTACTACACAACTATATTCTTGTAGACTCGTGTTGGGCCTCCAAGCGCAGAGTTTTATAGGACAGTAGCAATTTTCCCTCAAGTGGATGACCTAAGGTTTATCAATCCGTGGGAGGTGTAGGATGAAGATGGTCTCTCTCAAACAACCCTGTAATCAAATACAAGAAATCTCTTTTGTCCCCAACACACCCAATACAATGGCAAATTGTATAGGTGCACTAGTTCGGCGAAGAGATGGTGATACAAGTGCAACATGGATGGTAGATATAGGTTTTTGTAATATGAAAATATAAAAACAGCAAGGTAAAAAGTGCTAAACAACAAGCAAAATGTTGTATAAATGCTTGGAAATAAGGCCTAGGGTTCATACTTTCACTAGTGCAATCTCCCAACAATGCTAACATAGTTGAATCATATGATCATCCCTCAACATGCAACAAAGAATCACTCCAAAGTTCCTATCTAGCGGAGAACAAATAGATGAAATTGGTGTAGGTAGTAGAACCACCTCAAAGTTATTCTTTCCGATCAATCTTTTGATCTATTCCTATAAGTGTCAGAAATAACCCGAGAGTTCAAAATAAAATAACACCAATTTCACAAATCAATCCACCCTAATGTCACCTAGATACTCCAATGTCACCTCAATTATCCGTGGGTAAATTATGCGACATGCATCAAACAATTTCAGATCTATCATATTCAATCCAATACAAAGAACTTCAAGGAGCACCCCAAGTTTTCAACAGGAGAACGTGGTATGAAAACGTGCAATCAACCCCTATGCATAGATCCCCTAGGTCACCGGAATCCGCAAGTTGATGCCTCAACATGTATCAAGTGAATCAATAGAATACCCTAATGTCACTACGAGTATCCCATGCAAGACGTACATCAAGTGTTCTCAAACCAAAATATTCAATCCAACATAACGAGATCAAAGGGAAAGATTCAATTCATCACAACAAGGTAGCAAGGGAATAACATCATATGATCCGAGTATATTAGCAAAGCCCGTTATACATCAAGATCGTGCCATCTCAAGAACATGAGAGAGAGAGATTGAACACATAGCTACTGCTACAAACCGCCAGCTCCGAGGGTGAACTACTCCCTCCTCGTCATGGCCTCCACCGGGATGATGAAGCTGGCCACCGATGATGGTTTCTCCTCTCCGACAGGGTACTAGAACGCCTCCAGTTTGGTTTTTTGTCAATATAGAGAGTTGCGGCGGTGGAACAAGTAGTCTCTCTTTATTTCTCGGGTTTCTGGGATTTATAGGATTTTTCAGCGTTGGAATCACGCCAAACGGAGCCACGAGGGGCCCACCACATATCAGGGAGCGCCCCCTAGGGGTGCGCCCTATTGGCTTGTGGCCCAAGGGTGGCCCCCCTCCGGTGGTTCTTCGCTCCAATGTTGCTTATTTCCTCCAGAAAAAATCCCAAAAAAGTTTCGGGCGATTCCGAGAACATTCATTTTCTGCACAAAAAATAACACCACGGTAGTTCTGTTGAAAACAGCGTCAGTCCGGGTTAGTTCTAAATAAATTATATAAAGTGCATCAAAACCATATAAAATTACTGTAAACATAGGTAAACATGGCATGAATACTTCATAAATCATCGATACGTTGGAGACGTATCAACATCCCCAAGCTTAATTCCTGCTCGTCCTTGAGTAGGTAAATGATAAAACAAATAATTTATGAAGTGTGCATGGTAGCATAGTGAATAGTTTTGATTATTGGTAATTTTAGTCACTTTTATAGCATGATAACTAATAAATTTTTCTCACAAAAATCATCATGATAGAGTAGCAATCAATTCACATGTCATGGTTCAAACAATTCATTCACTTGAAACTTAACAATCTATGTTCTTGGTCATCAAACAATTTTAATGCATCATCAAGTCTAACTAAGAGCTCCACATACTCAATTATCACATAGTATTTTATGATTGCTAATACTCTAGGCATATTTTTTGGATAAACAACATCCATCGAACACATAGAAAGATAGGGGCTTAATGTTTTGCCTCCCAACGTACTTATCATAAAGATAATTGTCAACAATAATGAATCATGATCAAATATATTTGAGTGGATTTATATGTTTGGATATTTTCCCACCACATGGTGCTTGCCAACTAATAGACTGATTTTGGAATAAGAAGTTGACTCATCATGAATAGGTAATAGCATGAAAGTAAGTAGATTGTCCCTTCGCAGAGGGAATCATGGATTTGCATAGGTGCGAGAGCTCATTGTTTAAAACAGAGATGAATATGTAATTTTGAGTGGTGTGCTTTTCCTATCAATGTCACAATAGAGTTTTCAATATCTTCCATCCTAATCATATTATTGGTGGTTCCCAAACAGAATTGAAATTTTACTCCCCTCCACCATTCAAACACATTCCATGGCTGGCCGAATCCACGGTTGCCCTCCAAACAATCAACATTCTAGCGGCATTTTTTGTTTATTTATTTTTGTGTTATGCAGGACTGGGCATCCTTTTTGCCAGCCTCTCTCATGCAATGACAAGTGAATAAACATTCATCTTGAGAATCACTCGCTTAGAATGGAAGATAATGACCGCCCCGTCGCTCCGTGAGCGGTATGAGGACACAAAACGGATGTTCATTTGAAGGTTCTAGAGGTGGCACATGCAAATTTACTTGGAATGGCAGTGAAATACCATATATAGGTAGGTATGGTGGACTCTCATGGAAGAAACTAGTCTCAAAGGTTTGGATGCACAAGTAGTATCTCTACTTAGTACGAAATTTTGGCTAGCAAAAGGTTCTAAACAAGCACCACACGTTGGAGGATCCATAACAATATAACTTCTATGCAAATATACCCAAACATAATCATTACGTTGTCTTCCCTATGCAACTTCAACTATTTGATCAAGGTTGGAAATAATTGATGGGTATTCACAATCATAAAAGATGTCCAAGATAATATATTTGTATGTGAAAGTTCTCTTTCTTATACTAATCATTCATGAATTGCTTGTATGACCAATACAGTGATTGTCAAACATCAATAGTTTTTACTTTCTAAACTAAATGTGAACCTTCTACTAAGAATATAGCACATTGATAATTTCGGATTTATGAGATTTCATTCATTCACCATTTACTCTTAGGATATAAGTGAATCACAAGAGTAAACATCAAACTACTCTCAAAAAGATATAAGTGAAGATCAATGAGTAGTTAAAAAATAAAATAGCTATGTGAGGACTCTCTCTCAATAAAGATTTTCAAATCTGAGTATTTTATTCAAACAGCAAACTAAACAAAAATAGTACTCCAAGAATAGCTCATATCATGTGGACAAATAAAAATTTAAGCTCAACATAGGCTAACCGATATTTGTTTGATGAAGAGAGGTGGGATGCGTAGCATCCCCAAGATTAGATGCTTGACACTTCTTGAAATATTTACTTTGGGTGCCTTGGGTATCCCCAAGATTGAGCTTTTGTATCTCGTTCATTCCTCTCATATCACGGTTTCACTTATTCTCAAAAACTTCATACACAAAAACTTGAAAAGAACTCGTGACATAGGTTAGTGCACGTAAAAATAAATCAACTCTTTATGTACTGCCAAGACAAGTTGCACAATAATTTTCAAACATCATCTACTGTTTACTATCATTTCCACAATTTATATCTACCAATATAGGCTATGGAAACTATAGGATAAGTAGATAACAAAACTATGACAGCAATCTGTCCAAACAGAACAGTCTGTAGCAATCTATTAAACCAGTGTACTTATGTAACTCAAACAATTCTCAAAATTTAGGACATGATAAGGAAATTATATTACAATATTGTGTAAAAATTTCAGAAACTATCCACGTCCAGTAAAATATGAAAATTCAAACACTACAACAAAAGTTTATGTTTTTACACGGCACACATCAAACGTGCAATGGAAGCATCTCGAGGCAATTATTGAAACTTTTTATTGAAAAACAAGATTATAAATAAAATCTAATAGAGAACAACAAAATAAAATGAAGATCCAAGCAAAGCACATATTATTTGACGAATAAAAATATAGCTCCAAGTAAGATGTACCGATAATGTTGGAGGCGAAAGAAGGGATGCCTTCCGGGGCATCCCCAAGCTTAGTCGCTTGAGTCTTCCTTGGATATTACCTTGGGGGTACCTTGGGCACCCCCAATATTTAGTTCTTGCTGCTTCTTATTCACCTCATATCGGTATCTCACCCAAAACTTGAAAACTTCAATCACACAAAACTTAACTGTACTTCATGAGATGGGTTAGTGTAGTAAAGATAGATCATTCACTTAGGCACTGTCAAGACAAGATTCATAATTGTTCTCACATAATACCTACTGAACTATAACATTCCCATAATTTATATCACTCAATATAAGCTATAGAAACACTTAAAACAAGCAAACTATGCATGCAAAACAGAATCTGTCAAAAACAGAACAATCTGTGAAGATCTGAATGGACACCATACCTCCCTGACTCTAAAAATTCTGAAAAATTAAGAAAACTCAGAGAATTTGCATATAAATACTGTGTAAAAATTTCAGAATTTTTTGACACTCCAGTAAAATCAGATAAATTCGTTACTAGAGGAACAATTTTCTGTTTTTGCACAGAATCAAATTAACAAGTTTCCACAATATCCCAAAGGCTATACTTGGCACTTCATTGAAATAAAAGACACAAAACATGATAACTACAGTAGATTAATCATGTGAACATAAAAACAGAAAGTAAAAGTGTTGGGTTGTCTCCCAACAAGCGCTTTTCTTTAATGCCTTTTAGCTAGGCATGATGATTGCAATGATGCTCACATAAGAATAGTAATTGAAATATGCAAGAGAGCATCATGAATCACATGTCAAGCACATTTAGGTCTAACCCACTTCCTATGCATAGGGATTTTGTGAGAAAAAAAATTATGGGAGCAAGAATCAACTAGCATAGGAAGGCAAAACAAGCATATCTTCAAAACTTTGAACACATAGAGAGGAAACTTGATATTATTGGAATACCTACAAGCATATGTTCCTCTCTCATAATAATTTTAAGTAACATCATGAATGAATTCAACAATATAACTATCACATAATTCATTCTTTTCATGATGCACAACCATAGAATTTTTATTACTACCCACACAAGCAAAATTCTTCTCATTCAAAGTAGTGGGAGCAAACTCAACAAAATAATTATCATGAGATACTTGATTGACATAATCTAATTGAAAATTAAAATCATGATGACAAGTTTCATGGTTATCATTATTATTTATAGCATATGTGTCATCACAATAATCATCATACATAGGGGGCATGCTATAATCATAGTAAATATCATCCTCACAAGTAGGGGGACTAAAAAGATCATCTTCATCGAACAAAGAATCCCCAAGCTTGTGGCTTTGCATATCATTAGCATAATGGATATTCAGAGAATTCATACTAGCAATATTACTATCATGCTCATCATTAAAGGAATTCACATTAAGCATTTTCATAAATTCTTCCTCTAACAATTGAGCACAATTTTCTGAACCATCCTTTCATGAAAGACATTATAAAGACGAAGCAAATGAGGCAACCTAAACTCCATTTTTTGTAGTTTTCTTTTATAAAACCAAACTAGTGAAAAACAAGAAACTAAAAGTTTTAATTTCAATAACTAAAGATATACCTTCAAGCACTCACCTCCCCGGCAATGGCGCCGGAAAAGAGCTTGATGTCTACTACACAACTTTATTCTTGTAGACTCGTGTTGGGCCTCCAAGTGCAGAGTTTTGTAGGACAATAGCAATTTTCCCTCAAGTGGATGACCTAAGGTTTATCAATCCGTGGGAGGTGTAGGATGAAGATGGTATCTCTCAAACAACCCTACAATCAAATACAAGAAATCTCTTGTGTCCCCAACACACCCAATACAATGGTAAATTGTATAGGTGCACTTGTTTGGCGAAGAGATGGTGATACAAGTGCAATATGGATGGTAGATATAGGTTTTTGTAATCTCAAAATATAAAAACAGCAAGGTAACAAGTAGTAAACAGCGAGCAAAACATTTTATAAATGCCTGGAAATAAGGCCTAGGGTTCATACTTTCACTAGTGCAATCTCCCAACAATACTAACATAGTTGAATCATATGATCATCCCTCAACATGCAACAAAGAATCACTCCAAAGTTCCTATCTAGCGGAGAACAAATAGATGAAATTGGTGTAGTAAGTAGAACCACCTCAAAATTATTATTTCCGATCAATCTTTTGAGCTATTCCTATAAGTGTCACAAACAGCCCTAGAGTTCGTAGTAAAATAACACCAATGACACATATCAATCCACCCTAATGTCAACTAGATACTCCAATGTCACCTCAAGTATCCATGGGTAAATTATGCGACATGCATCAAACAATTTCAGATCTATCATATTCAATCCAACACAAAGAACTTCAAGGAGCATCCCAAGATTTCTATCGGAGAACGTGGTATGAAAACGTGCAATCAACCCCTATGCATAGACCCCCTAGGTCACCGGAATCCACAAGTTGATGCCTCAACATATATCAAGTGAATCAATAGAATACCCCAATGTCACTACGGGTATCCGTACATCAAGTGTTCTCAAACCAAAATATTCAATCCAACATAACGAGATCAAAGGGAAAGATTCAATTCATCACAACAAGGTAGCAAGGGAATAACATCATATGATCCGACTATATTAACAAAGCCCGTAATACATCATGATCATGCCATCTAAAGAACACGAGAGAGAGAGAGAGATTGACCACATAGCTACTGGTACAAACCGTCAGCCCCGTGGGTGAACTACTCCCTCCTCGTCATGGCCTCCACCGGGATGATGAAGATGGCCACCGATGATGGTTTCTCCTCTCCGTCAGGGTATTGGAATGCCTCCCGATTGGTTTTTCGTCGATACAGAGAGTTTCGGTGGTGGAATGAGGAGTCTCTCTTTATTTCTGGGGTTTCTGGGATTTATAGGATTTTTCAGCGTTGGAAACACGCCAAACGGAGCCACGAGGGGCCCACCACATATCAGGGCGGCCCCCGGGGGCGCGCCCTGTTGGCTTGTGGCCCAAGGGTAGCCCCCATTGGTGGTTCTTCGCTCCAATGTTGCTTATTTCCACCAGAAAAAATCATAAAAAAAATTCGAGCGATTCTGAGAACTTTCATTTTCTGCACAAAAAACAACACCACGGTAATTTTGCTGAAAACAACGTCAGTCCGGGTTAGTTCTAAATTAATTATATAAAGTGCATCAAAACCATATAAAAGTATTGTAAACATAGGTAAACATGGCATGACTACTTCATAAATTATCGATATATTGGAGACGTATCATACCACCACCCAGCGATGTACCTGCTCAGGGAGCATGTCAGCATCATTGCATGAGTGCGAAGGAGTACCACGAGCTCTTCATCGGACCACCGATGAAGCATCACTAGGATGGACCTCCCCGTTCTCCGACCCCTTCGATTGGAGATAACTCTCGTACGGATGATGACAAGGAGGAGGATCCAGAAGAGCGTGAGTACAAGACCGAGCACTCCACCAACTGAGTCCGAGAACCCCTAAGGTAGGACAAGTCGTGTATCCCCCATGCGAAGTGGAGTCTGTGTAATGGTTCATATGAAACCATGTGTGCTTGTTGTTTGTTGTTTTTGTTATTTGTGTCTCGATGCAAGTCGCACTTTTGCCTTCCGCAACATGTAAGCGACTACATCACCTATCTTATCTTAATGAATGTGTTTGGCCATTCGGCGTCTGTTTGATCACACTTGCACTATACCACCCCCTTAGGCGCATCTCCCCTATTATTGCTTTTCCCCCTTGTTTATCCTAGTCATATGACTTGGCTGCTCCAAACAGGATGGTGACTACAACCCGCACCAACACCTTCGCCAACCACAATGCTGGAAACACCAGCCGGTAGCAGGAGGTTGACGGATCTGCTGAAGCTAGAGCTCAGCAGGAGCAGCCACATGGAGATATTCCTCCACCACCACCTCCATCGGAGAACATGACCATTGCCCGGTTTCTCCAAGTTCTCCGGGAGGAACGCCAAGCCAACACTGCTGCTATCCAACAGTTGGCTCAGACCCTCGTCAACAACCCACAACAAGGAAGGAACGACAATGGCCGCTCCACTCTGTCAGAGTATATGAGGAATTCGCCCCCAACCTTCACCAAGACTTTTGAACCCTTGGATGCCGATGAATGGAGACGCACCATCGAGGATCTTCTTGCACTGGTCAACTACAACGAGGATCGTGAGAAGGTGCTCTATGGCTCTCAATGCCTCAAAGGTACCACCAGAGCTTGGTGGGACGGATTCAAGGTCATGCAAGGACACCGTGTGATCACTTCGAATGATTTCAAGGATGGTTTCCACAAGGACCTGAAAGCACAACTTCTCCCTAGGTGGTTTTGGTAATTAATAACAACATATATTTCATTGGACTAATGTTTCCACCAAGTGTATCTCGGGAAAAAGTTCAATGATGGGATGGATAAAGGATTGTGTGGAGAACCTCCCCAAGGAAAGCAGGAATAGGATTGGCCATGCTTAAGCTTGAAGATTCTACATTTTATATTTTTGTGAGAAATCATTTTTGAGACCATAGGAAAGACAATACTATTAAAAGGGGATGAGGAATTATGACGATCTAGTTGCTCAAGTGCTTAGAGATTAGCCACCAAAAATACTCACCCATTCTCCCACAAATATCTTCTGTCCAAACCCAAAAGTCAAAATTCCGTGACACCAACTTTCCCATTCGGATCCACCAAGTTTTACCCTAGACAGAACCCAAGACAAATCCTAGCATCTCGGTACTACCAACATTCCATTCGGTGCAACCGAAACCAGTGACCAACATTCTGTTAACCAATTTCTTAAAACCTACTCATGTGTTGAGATCAAGATCATCCACTCCAACCATATGGATCTTGATTTCTAGCCTCCCCAAGTAGCTTTCCATCCAATCAATCTCTTCTACCCATGCCAAATCTGTGAGAGAGTGATTGAGTGTTGAGGATACTATCTTTTGAAGCACAAGAGCAAGGAGTTCATCATACTACCACATCTATTACCTTTTAGAGGGTTGTGCCTCCTAGATTGGTCGGGTGTCGCTTGGGAGCCTCCTTCTTCATGATTGTGGAGTTGAACCAAGAAGTTTGTAAGGCCAAGGAGATCGCCTACTTCGTGAAGATCTACCCCGAGTAAGGCTAGTCCTCCGTGGACGTAGGCCATCATGGAATAGACAAGGTTTCTACTTCGTGGACCCTTCGTGGGTGGAGCCCTCCGTGGACTCTCGCGACAGTTACCCTCCGTGGGTTGAAGTCTCCATAAACGTGGATGTATGATAGCACCACCTATCGGAACCTCGGGAAAAATCTTCGTGTCTCCAATTGCGTTTGATCTTCCTATCCCTACCCTCTATCACATGTGCCTGTGTTTACTTTCTGCCGCTATACTCATTGACATGCATGTGTAGGGTGAACTTGATTTGCAACAATTGCTAAAATCTGCCTAAAACTAAAATTGGGAAAATGTTAGGTTTTTATTTGGTCAAGTAGTCTAATCACCCCCCTCTAGACCTACTTTTGATCCTACAAGTGGTATCAGAGCTTGGGTCTCCATTGCATTGGTTTCACAACCTAGGAGAGTATGGCGTCTAGTGAGGGAAATTATCACCGTAGAGGTCCATATTTTCATGGTACAAACTTTGCTAGTTGGAAGCATAAGATGAAAATGCATATTCTTGGTCATAACCCCGCCGTATGGGCTGTTGTTCGTGTTGGCTTGCAAGGTGAATTCTTTGGTGATGTAAAGGAACCAGATCGTGAAGCGACCGCGAAAGAATTGAATATGTTGCAATACAATGCTCAAGCATCTGACATTCTATTCAACTTCCTATGCCCCGAATAATTCAACAAGATTATCAAGGAAATTTGGGATACTTTGGTTGATATGCACGAAGGTACCGAATCAGTCAGGGAATCTAAGTTGGATGTTCTACAAAGTCAACTTGATATATTCAAGATGAAGGATGGTGAAGGAGTCATGGAAATGTACTCTAGGCTTGCTCTCATCACCAATGAGATTGCCGGCTTAGGAAGCGAAGAGATGATCGAAAAATTCATCATCAAGAAGATACTTAGAGCCTTGGATGGGAAGTGCGACACCATGTGCACATTGATTCAAATGATCTCAAACTACAATAATCTCAAGCCCACGGAAGTCATTGAAAGGATTGTTGCTCATGAGATGTCACTCAAAGACAAGGAAGAACTTCACAACAAGTCAAGAGGTGCTTACAAAGCTTCAAGTGACACTCCCGCCACATCAATGACAACCTTGTAACCAATGAAGAGATAAGCCTCATGGTCAAGAAATTCAACAAGTTCTACAAGAGTAGAGGCAAAGAAAGAAGCTCCAACTCAAGATATGAAGAGAAGCGTTCATCTAGTCATGACCGGAATTGTTAGAATTGTGGAAGGCCCGGACACTACTCGAATGAGTGCACGCCCCCCCCCCCCCCACAAAAGAAGAGAAGAGTCACCTAGAAGAAAGAGCTCAAGATATGAGTCATCTCGAAGAGAGAGAAGGAGTAGAGATGATCGTTATGAACGAAGACCCTCCCGAAGAAGTAAAGACTCGAAGAAGAAGGACAAGTACACCAAGAGCTACACAAGAAGAATAAATCAAGCTCATATTGGTGAATGGGTTTCCGGCCCCGAATCTGACAACCACTCCGAGACAAGCTATCACTCCGACTCCGACTATAGTCAAGATGAAGGTGTTGCCAGACTTGCACTCGTTTCCTCCAACTCCTATGACATATTTGATTCACCAAATGAAGGGAGTGGAAGTTGCTTCATGGCTATAGTCCCCAAGGTATCACACCCCGAATACATTGACTTTAATAGTGATGAGGATGACTTACTTGGAGATGATCACTTGCTATTTGACAAAACTAGTGATATTAGTCAAAATGAACTTGATTGTAATCACGCTAGTCAAGATAAGTCGTGTGATGATTATAAGAAGGGAATAGAGCGACTAACTAAAGAATTGAACACTCTTAAGTTAGCCCATGAATATACTCTAGAAGATCATAGAGTGCTTGTAAGAACTCATGAGAAGCTACGCTTCGAGAAGCTCAATTTGGAGCAAGAACATGAGTTTCTTAAAGCTATTAATGACGATCTTTGAAAGAAGACTTCCTCTTATCTAGCCAAATGAGTACTCTTGTCTACATTCATTCCACAAGTTAAGACTAAGCAAACTAGTAACAAAGGCAAGAAAGGTTCTTCAACTAGTAGCAATCAAAATGATAAATCCAATGATATTGCTTCTAGTAGTTCTATTGATTCCACTAATGATTCTCTTAGCCAAGTTACACTTGAGCAAGAAAATGATCTATTGAAAGGGGTTATAGAAAAAGGTGTCTACAAAAGTCTTGCCGGATGTAAGCAATTCGAGGAAATTGTACGCAAGCATGGAGGATACCGGAAAAACCATGGCATTGGCTATTTGAACGTCAATGGAGTTGAATGGGAAGAAGGTCAATACCCCAAGCCGAAGTTTGTTCCCCAAAAGGATTAGTATGAACATACTCTCCCCAAGGGAACAAAAGATCAAGATGACCTTCCACCACAAGACCACAAGCTCAAGGGCAAGGAAAAGCTTCAAGGAGAGATTGACACATATGAAGATGAGTCCCAAGCCATGGTCAAGTGGGTTCCCAAGGCTATTACTAGCTCTACATCATCAAGTTCTACCTCAACTCCAAGGATCCCCATCAAGTTGATGTGGGTACCAAAGAAGAAGAACTAGAGAGGTTCTTGAGGGGTGACTCCGTTGACAAAATTCAGTCACATTCATTTTTGGCGAGGGCTATTTGCAATCAACATGAACTTTATGCAATAGTTCAAGGAGTCACACATTCCCTCATAGGTAAGCAAGGGACAAGGTAATTAATGAATCCATGGACATCATCATGTATACTTTGCACTCCATGTCCATAGATATCCTTGTATTTGTCTCTTGTGTGGGACTAACCCATGTAGGTGAGAAGAGTAAGAAACAATGAGGATTGCTCCCAACTCAAGATGATATTCATCAACAATGAGCATTCACTACTACCTCACCCACATGAAGTCTTCTACGACAAAACCCAAGGTCAGTTTATCCCTCTTAGTGGGGATGTCACATCAAGGGGGAGCTTTACTCTAAGACTTGAGTTAAAGCATCTCTTAAAGACGTGAAAAAATTAAATGCTTTATGTAAAAGTGGTAACCCCACTTGTGCTTAAACAATGAGTATGACCTATGATCTAGTATTCTTACTTGGCTCCTAAGTCAATATACTCGTATATAGATGAATCCGTCATCGCCAAAGTGCTTGGTAGATACTACAGTGGTTTTGCATGTTTGCCATATTTCATTTGACATTTTATTATGTGAGCATGTTGGTATGCATGTATTTTCTCATTCGAGGATATCCAATTGTAGTTACTTGGCTTTCATTTTTCTTTGGCCAATCGGATATACAAGAATGCCTAAGTACCTCCCTCTAGCTATCTATGCTTTCTCGTCTCAAATTTTATTCGTGCTTCAGCACAAAATTTGAGCAAACACTTTTCGAATCCTTTGTGTGAGGAGCACTCAGAGTTACATTTCGATAAGAGCTGACTTCCAAAACCTCCAAGTGCAACTCGGTGTGACCAACTCAAAAATCCCGGCCTCACCGAAACACTGGGTTGATCTGGTTTTAAGAACATCGGTACCACCGATTCCATAATCTAGGCTTCACCAAGTTTCCCTGTCATCTAACAGTAGAGAAACTCGGTGGCACCGATATTTAGAACCGGTGTTACCGACAGCTACAGGATATATATATATATATATATATATATATATATATATATATATATATATATATAGGACAAATGTTTGGTACGATCGGGTGTAGTTACTCCCACTTTTGTTTCGTATGTTATAGGTAGTATCTATCATTTCGAAGTGTATGTATGAGTAGTATGTAGTATATAACAATGTTTAGGTAGTATATATACTACTTTTTAGGTAGTATGTCTCATATTTTGAGCATACAATTTTTTACATACAAATATGTACGTGTTTTATAAATATAATAAAAATATGAGTCTACTTGCAATTTTTTCATAGAACTCACTTTGGAGTATCTTAGATATAGTATACGAACATACTAAAAATAATAAAGTAGTATATATACTACCACATGGTAGTATATGAGACATGGGAGTAACTACACCCGGTAGTATATATATATCGGCGGAACCGATTTTGAAATCACTTCTTCAAATCGTTATCCCCGCAAACCCTAGCTGCCTGCTCGCGCGTCTACAGGCTTCTTCCTCAAGCTCTCGTGCGTCTGCACCTCGAGAGATCCACGTCGGCGACTGCAACCCCCTCTGTCGTCGTCGCCGTAGGAGGCCGTCACCAATTTAGGGTAAAGCCTTGATTACCTTTGCACTCCCCATCGGATTCATGTGCAATAGGTCGATTTATTCATCTTCTCACTGATTGAACAAGTTCCATCTACCAGAATCTCCATTAGATTAGAGAACAAAAGATTTTAAGGTTTAACCATCCACTAATTGAATCTCAGTGTCACCGAGTCAGCAAAATCGGTCTTACCAATTTGAGTTTTAGGGCGACAGAGAACAATCTCGGTGAAACCGAGTTGCTATTTTTGATGAAACCAAAAAGGCTGCCAAATTTCTATTGAGGAGATTGTTTGTCTCGGTGGCTCCGATTTTTTTGACTCGGTGGAACCGAAATTCTCTTTGCAGAAAGTTAAACTTAAGAATTTGAGTTCAAATTTGCAAAAACCCTTCTGACTTTTTGTGATGCTCATCCCCTCTACTCCTCTATACTCTATTCACAGGGTCAGCATGTCAGGGACCGATGACAACCAGAATGATTTCAGAGAAAGGGATGTTGACATGAGTTTAGGAACGAGTCCAGAAGCCAGTTCCTCATCTTCAGAGGATCTAGGCACCCAAAGCTCTCATGGGTTGCCCAAGGCTGCCACCAGGGCAAGAAGGAAATTAAATTCAAATGAAGAGGACTCAGATTTTGTCCCTGAGGAAGTACTTGCCAAGAAACAACAGGACAAGAAAGAGAAGGCTGCAAAGAAATCTGCCACTGAGGCCACTTCAGCCAAGAGGCCAGTGAGGAAAGAGTATGCTAGCTCTGAAGCTATGAGAGCACCTGAGAGTACAAGTGCAGGCATGACTTTGACTCTTGAATCTCCAGTTAGGAAGGCAGGTGAAAAGAAGACAACAAGAGGATTGTGCATGTCATTGGCAGACCCTCCTCTATGTTTGAAGACCCAGCTGAGGCTGAGGAAGAGGAAGTGGAGGAAGAGCCAGCTGCCAAAGCTCCTCCATACAAGAAGAAGAAGTTTCTTGCAGATGCTATGCCCTCGAAAAGCTCCATCTAAGAGCAAGCAATCAGCTCCAAAGAAGCTTGTTGCTCCCAAGCCCGAGAGAACAACCATAGACATCCCAACACACTACAAGAAATATGGTAACTTGTAACCATCAATATTGGTCACTGAATGGTCATTGTTTTTCACTTGTGACCTTTTTATGACCAAAAAAAGTTGGTCAAAAGTTGGCCGTCTTTGATGAAACTTAACGACCTTCACTGTGAAATGGTCGTAGAAGGTAACGACCAAAACAAAAGGTCGTTGGTTCTACGATCAATTGGTTTGGTCACTCGCAATCTGCCCACACCACGTCGGATCCAACGTGGCAAGCTGACGTGGAAAAATTGTGACCAAATGAAAAGGTCATTGATCAAAATCAGCCCGGTCCAGTTCGGTGCATTAGATGGGCCGAGCCCAACAGTTTAGCCTTATTTCAAGTCATTTTTTATCATTACTTGGGCCAAGCCCAACAGTTTACTTTTTTGGGCCGTGGCCTTCTTACAATCAATTGATTTCTATTTTCAGCCATTATATTTTGGAGCTGGTCCCACTAGTCATATGGGCCACACTTGTCAAAATATCATACATCAGTCCACATTTCAAAAAAATTAAATTGCTCAGATTATTTTCAGTGTTTCCCACTAGTCAAGCTTCCGTTCACTTTTTTTTCAACATACATAATCACTATTTCAAACAGAGCAGAACAAATATAATTCATCTAATAACATTAAATTAGTATATTACAATCTGTTACAATATTACAGTTTACAGTCTACTATAGTCAAACTGATCAAACAATTCTTTGTTGAGTAGGGCTTCACCGCTTTGCACTTGGTTTCATGGCTTCAAACTTCAAATTTCATAGGCATGGAGCTCTTGTAAAAGAGTGAACATAAATGCTACCAACATTAGAGTGTACTGAAATGGCAACACTAATGTAAGCATCAAAGCAGATCTAAAAAGGCAAACAAAATATGCATTATGGTACACTTAAGAAGATGTGATCAGTTTCAATACAGTTTCAATACATGCACAATTGCATCAGTTTCAATACAGCAGGCTAGCTTTATAAGGAAGGAAGAAAAACTTCATCCATCCATCTAATCAAAATACTTCACTAAAACTATGATGAACCTGCACCCAAAATTCTATCTTTGAGAGATAGAAGGCTCCGCTGGTACAACGAATGAAGCCACAAAGACTAGCATAACCTTCCTAACAAAAATAGAAATTGAGTAAACATAGATGGTAGCATGTCAACAGTTTAATCTAACCCAAATGAACTCAAATTCTAAGTCCGCATACCGAACTAGATACAGATCAGAATAGAAAAGTGGCATCACAGAACATGGTTACAAGCACATAGTAACACGTACACATTCCCACAGATCGAGCACCAAAACTAGTTCATGTTCTTTTGATTCACATTCCTATTTTCCCCAGTAGTCATAGGTCCATTTACATTTATAGTGTCAATCAGGTTTGATTTCGAGATCATGTGGAACACAAGTCATGCGCATTATTATCATTACCAAGGATACCTTCTAACAGTTAATAACACATAACACTCTGTAACAAGAAGAATTGCATAAGACAAGCTCATGAGCTATGACACAAACATAGCATCCAGAACTAAAATTCTCAACTAATGTAATGCCATAATAGGCATTTTACCTCGCCCATGTCTGCGAGCAGGAGGTCACCCTCTGTCTCCCGCTCCAGAGCAACATCTGACAGGGGAAAAGAAAACTGAAGCTATCAAACAGAAACCTGAGCAGGAAACGTGGCGAGCTCCTCACCAAGCATGGACTGCGAGATATCACATCCGATCCAGTGGTGCCCACGTTCCGTCAGCGTCTCGCCGCTAATCCCAGAACCGCACCCTGCGATTCACAGCGCATAGAACCATGATTGTGAACACCGGCAATTGCCCAGGACACATGGTTATTCTGTCAAAGCAACAGAGAATCGAGTAGTAATTCCATGGTAGTATTGAAAGCGAGCATCGAAAGAGGCCTACCGATGTCGAGCAGCATCTTCGGGACGCCATTGTCGGGGAGCGCGAGCAGCTCCAGCGCCCTCTCGGATATCCTCGCCTGTGAAGGAGAAAAAGAAGCAAACCCGGGTTAGCCTCACCGCGTATTGGCCGAGCTCACATGGCGAACGCAACGAAAAGGGCCTCGCTTTGCCTGCTGGCCTAGATTTTGATGACGCGGGATGAGGTGGTGTGCTTGCATGCCTCTGACTCGTTGTAGAATATCTCCGGCGACACCTGCACCTCCGGCCGCAGCATCTCGCCCCGGCCGCCACGCTCCCGCCATCCTCCTGACGCTGGTGAAGAGGGAGATGGCGGGGGCCAGCGCGATGATCATGTACCCGACCCCACTGCCACCGCCATATCCCATCTGCTCACCGCCTCCTCCTCCTCGGTGTCGTCCAACCCGAGGGCGACATGCTCCCGCCGTCCTCCTTCTGCTCCCTCGGCGCCACCTCGGTCACCTCGATCACGGCCAGGGGGCTCCTGGTCGTCGTCGCCGGGGGTCCAACTCCCACACCCACCCACGCGCTGGATCTTGCCGGAGGGGAGGGACGAGCGAAGCGCCGTCAAATCCCGCCTGAGGTCGCCAGGATCGGGCAGTGGCAAGCTGGACCTGGGAGTGGTGTGCGGGGGAGAGAGAGGAGGGGACGATGAGTGGTGTGCGGGGGAGAGAGAGGAGGGTATGAGGAGTGGTGTGCGGGGGAGAGAGGAGCTCGCGGTGGGTGGGTGTGGGTGGGTGGGAGGGTTAGTGGGTGTGGGCCGTTGGATCTGGGAGTATCCGACGATCTCTAATGCTTGATCCGCGTGACATGCCCATAGACCAATCAGAGCGAAGTATAGGCTTTGATGATGTTATGACCATCTAAACTGGTCGTAGTCGATTAACAATAGGCGGCCGCTACCAGTCAGCCAGATGAATTTGTCAAGAAATCATCTGCATAGCTAGCCGCCCGATCTGCGCATGGATGGTCGTACGATCACATCAATATGTCATGACAGCACCGAGCGTGAAAAAGCTTCAACGCAGCACCGATGACATCCCCACGAAACTCCATTGCAGCTCTCAACGGTGCGCCAAGAGCTCCAACACAGCACCACAGCGCCCGACGAAGCTCCATTTCAGCGTCAGGGAGCTCCAACGCAGCACCACGACGCCCGGCGGTAAGTTTCCTTCTCTTTTTAAGATAATGTTTAGGTAATGTTCCCTCGAATAACTGGAGGTAATTTCATACTAGGTGGGATTTTCATCGTCACTAGGAAGTATCATTTAATCAGAGGAACACCAAAAATCATTTCTAGGTACATAAGTATCTATTTAATCAAAGAAACACCATTTTTTTGCAAGATTTAACCACTCGCTTGGAACGGTCATGCCCGCTGTTTTGACCATATTTTGAAATTGACGTGAAAATTCGAAAACAAATCAACAAAATGGAAAACCTTCTCATTGTGTCATTATATGTAACCAA
Source organism: Elymus sibiricus (assembly GCA_039707655.1). NCBI lineage: Eukaryota > Viridiplantae > Streptophyta > Magnoliopsida > Poales > Poaceae > Elymus > Elymus sibiricus. Next base: position 141,953,453 of record CM077665.1, on the reverse strand, counting down.
GTTACCAGTAAAAATAACAAACTTGTAATACGACAATTATTTAAAAAAAGTCTTCTCACAAACGAACTATCATGTGTGAAGATTCATGGCTTCCAAGTCAAATGATCAATCTTATGGCAACATTCATGACATAGTTTGTTCAAATGATCTAATATTGTCCACAAGTTTGCATCTTGGAATGTCAAACAATGTTGCCTAAGAAATTTTTCATTTTCTTTGGTCGAAAAACCGATTTTCCATTTTTTGAGTGCCCAAAATGAGTTTTTTTGTGAAGGACCTACCGAATATTTGTTGCAGAATTGGACCAAATAATTTTTATAAAATATTAGGCCATATTTAATGTGCAATTGACCGAATTGATGGGTGCCAAAAGATTTCGATCCACCTCTCGTGAAAAAGACAAATTTCAGCCGATTCAGTCGGAAGCGGGTCAAATTTCAACTACAATTGCCTCATAGTTTGCTCTTTATTTTTTCCAAAGTCAATCTAGGTACATAAGTATCTATTTAATCAGATAAACACCAATTTTTTTTGCAAGATTTAACCACTAGCTAGGAACGGTCATGCCCGTTATTTTGAAATTGACGTGAAAATTCCAAAACAATCAACAAAATGGAAAACCTTCGCATTGTGTCATTATATGTAACCAAGTTACCAGGAAAAATAACAAACTTGTAATACGACAATTATTTAAAAAAAATGTTCTCACAAATGAGCTATCATGTGTGAAGATTCATGGCTTTCAATTCAAATGATCAATCTTATGGCCACATTCATGAAATAGTTTGTTCAAATGATCTATTATTGTGCACAAGTTTGCATCTTGGAATGTCAAACAATGTTGCCTAAGGAAATTTTCAATTTCTTTGGACGAAAAATCCATTTTCTATTTTTTGAGTGCCCAAAATGAGTTTTTTGTGAAGGACCTACCAAATATATGTTGCAAAATTGGACCAAATAAATTTTATAAAATATTAGGCCATATTTAATGTGCAATTGACCAAATTGTTGGGTGCCAAAATATTTGGATCCACCTCCCGTGAAAAAGACAAATTTCCACAGATTCAGCTAGAAGTGGCTCAAATTTCAACTATAGCTGCCTCATTGTTTGCTCTTTATTTTTTCCAAAAATCATTTCTAGGCACATAAGTATCTATTTAATCAGAGAAACACCAAAATGTTTGCAATATTTAACAACTAGCTAGGAACGGTAATGCCCGCTATTTTGACCATATTTTGAAATTGACGTGAAAATTCCAAAAAAAGGAAAACCTTCGCATTGTGTCATTATATGTAACCAAGTTACAAGAAAAAATAAAAAACTTGTAATACGACAATTATTTTAAAGAAGTGTTCGCACAAATGAGCTACCATGTGTGAAGATTCATGGCTTACAAGCCAAATAATCAATCTTATGGCCACATTCATGGCATAGTTTGTTCAAATGATCAAATATTGTGCACAAGTTTGCATCTTGGAATGTCCACCAAAGTTGCCTAAGGAATTTTTAATTTTCTTTGGATGAAAAATCCATTTCCATTTTTTGAGTGCCCAAAATGAGTTTTTTTGTGAAGGACCTGCCATATATTTGTTGTAAAATTGGACCAAATCAATTTTCTAGAATATTAGGCCATATTTAATGTGCAATTGACCAAATTTTTGGGTGCCAAAAGATTTCTATCCACCTCTCGTGAAAATGACAAATTTCCGCCAATTCAGATGGAAACGGGTCAAATTTCAACTACAGCTGCCTCATAGTTTGCACTTTATTTTTTCCAAAAATTATTTCTAGGTACATAAGTATCTATTTAATTAGAAATACATGGTGTGGTGCAGAGACGTCGAGGTTTGGACGGTGGCCGAGGGCCCCAACTCCAGAGCGCGTAAACTAGCATGCCAGCCGCATGGTCACCGGGTGACCGTGGCGTTTCCACGCGTTCTGGGCGTCCTAGGCATGTCTGGTGGGTTGGGAACTCCAACAGAAGAAACTCACGAGGAGACTGAACTAAGCTCAAACATGAATTATCAACCAAGTGTTTGATTGGCGGTGGGGAAATGCACATGGACAATGGGCCTGAGTTTTGGCTGAGGATAATCATCTATTAAGGAGACTTTCTTGGCAAATTTGCATCTCAAATTGAGGATCCTAGGTGGCACTTGCTTTGCAAAGTACCGCACTGGACAGAAATATAGATGTTGAAGCTGGGCTCAAATGAATGAATGGATTGAGCTGCAATTTGGTTGAGGATGGTAATTTGACCATAGTGAAGCACTGTAAAAATTTGATACCGTTTGGACATGCGAAAGTGGTACTTCCTTCACAATGCTCTTCTCTGGACAGAAACTTGGGAAAATTATTGAGAGAAATTGGCTACATGAAATGAGATCACATTTGGTGGAGGGAAGTTATATAGGTATACTCATGCCTTGGTAAAGTGTCAGCAATAATTAAGTAATATAAAATATAGCTGCTTCACAAACTGAAAATATGACCAGAATAAAAGATTGGATGATGAGCTCACATGATTTGCTAGATAAATCTCAAATTTTGTGGAGAGTGATTATTTGACCATATGAAAGATTTGGAAAAATCTCAGATCATTTAAATATCCTAGCTAGTACTTCCTTCACAAAGCTTCTCTCTGGATAGAAACTTTGGAAATTTCATGAGGAAGATTTACTACACAAATGGAGCTGAATATTGTCATGTGGCAATGATGTGAGTATGGAAGAGGGACAAAAAAGTTTGTGGGCAATAGGAGGGGTCTAGACAACACTTTCTTTGCAATGTGCCAATCTGGTCAAAAAATAGAAATTGAAGCTTGGCTCACATATATTATTGGATTGAGCTGTAATTTGGTGGAGGATGATAATTTGGGCATATGAAGGCACTGTAAAAATTTCATACCATTTGGAGAAATACAAATGGTACTTCCTTCACAATACTCTCCACTGAACATAAAATTGGGAACAATATTGAGGAAAATTGGCTAAATTAATTGAGCTAAAATTTGGTAGAGGGAGGTTTTATGGGAAGGGTCATTTCCTTCTAAATTGTCAGGAATTATAAAGCAATATAAATTATAGTTGCTTCACAAACTAAAAATATTACCAAAAACAAAGATTGGATGGTGAGCTCACATGGATTGTTAGATGGGGCTCAAATTTTGTTCAGGGATATTATTAGGACATATAAAATATGTGGCAAAAAATCAACTCATTAGGATATGCCTAGATAGTACTTCCCTCACAAAGCTTCTAGGTGAACAGAAACTTTGGAAATTTGCCGAGGAAGATTTACTAGGGAAATGGAGCTGTATTTTGTCATGAGGCAATTATTTACATAGTAAAGAGTGCCAAATTTTTTGAGGTCAATAAAGAAAATATAAATAGCACTTCCTTCACAAAGTGTTGTTCTGAACAGAACATGAAAATGAATATTCCTGAATTATTTTTGAACTAGGCAAGGAAGGTTTTGGACATATTTGAGGAATATATGATCCAAAGAATTTATGTGAATTTTTTGAGAATTTTTGGAATGAGAGAAATGTAGGGTGCTTCACAACCTAGGGCAAAAATTGACACATAGGCAAAACTGATGAGGTGGCTCCTAGTCACAGCAACGCACCACAATTTACAAGGCAATGACCATCTATATTTGTCGTGATCAGCTAGAAATAAGGCAGCGGATCAGTGTTGTCTGCTTTACGACCATTTCGTGTAAGGAAATTACGACCTTTCTGACCAAAATGGTCATTATGGTTTAGGGTTTGGAGCCCCCCGAACAGCTTACGACCAATTGATCTCAAATGGTCATATATTTATGACCATTTCTTCCAGGTCACTGCCAGAAGGTCACAAGTTAACATATTTCTTGTAGTGGCAGCTGCAAAGAACAAGGGTTCCACTTCCAGAGATGACGAGGAAGGGAACTTGACAGTGTTGAGGAAGCTGAGGCCACACATGCCTGAACACAATGATGCTCATCCAGTAGCTTAAGACATGAAGAAGAGAAGAGATTCAGGGCTAAGGAAATGGAGAGCAAATGACCCCTATGCCTCCAGAAGAAAGACGGTTGTAGATGATAGGTTCTTTACTAAAGAACATCAGGATTTCTATGAGACAGTCCTACTGGACAAGTGCCCAGCAGTCAGTGACATTAGATTGTTGACTGGGCCTACATCAAGGAACACGAGGACTAATTTCCCAGTGTGCAGGACAACTTCAGGTGCATTGATATTGAGAACTTTGTTGGGAGAGAGTTCACTGCCTGGAATGACGAGATGATCGCGCAGTTCTACTCCACGGCTCATTTCTATCCAGATGGTTGTATCATATGGATGACTGAGGGAGTTAGATACCTGTATATAGTGGATGGGTGGGCTACCATCTTAGGAGCCCCACAGGTAGAGGAAGGAGATCTTGATGTCTATGCTGAGGCCAAGATGAGTCACAATTCAATGGCCAATATGTATAAGGAAATCCCTGCCACTCATGTGCATTCACATAAGTTTGGCTCTGTCTAGCATTTGCAAGCACGACTACCCACCACCAACACTATCTTGAGGTATACCTTGATGCCCAAGTCTGGAGATGATAGGATGATCAGGGAGTACTCCATCAATATGTTGCACCACATAGACACCCACAGTAGATTTAGAGTGATGGATTTGATTGTTGAGACAATCAGGATGACAGCTGCTGATCAGAAATGATCTTGTGGATATGCTCCATACATTCAGATGCTCATCAACTCCAAACTGGAGAAGAATCTATATGCACTTGATCGTCCTCACATGCCACTTCAGTCAGATTATGAAGATAATGTTGTGGTGATGGATCCCAGTCATCCCACTTCATCTACTGCATAGGCAGAGGCAGAAGCAGCTAGAGCCACTAGTGCTCAGGTTCAAGACAAAGAGCGAGAAAATGGCATAGCTCATCATCACCATCCAAGGGATGGAGAAGGACATCAAAGAGATCTTGCTCAACCAAGGAAGACTTGAGAGGATTATGGAAGATAAGTTCACTACTTTGAACAATAAGGTGGATGAGCTGACGAAGACTATGGATAAGCTCAAGAAGGAATTGGATGCAGTGCCTAGCCCTCATTCCACTGATGAAGATGACAGTCCACCTCTTAGGACCAGCACTCAGTTCAAGACCCAGGCCAGGACACCTACTGTGCCAGCTCTAGAGACGAGGCCTACTTCATCAGCACCTGCCATAGCTCCATCAGTTCCTCCTGCACCTCAAGTGTCTACTCCAACACCTTAGAGGACTTCAGCCGAAGCGTTACGGATGCTCTTATCTCGACTCCTTCGACAGCTACAGGAGAAACTTCATCGTCTTATAGAGGAGACCAAGCCCAGAGCGACGATTATCTCTATACCTTTGAACTTTTTGGTAACTTGTTGCCAAAGGCTTCGAGAGAGAGTGTGTTGCATTTTGGTTGCTCTTGCAGTTTGAAAACAATTGGTTTATTTCTTGTTCGTTTAAAACTTCATCCGTGTTTGATCATATACTCTTTGTGTGATGCTACTACTTTGCTATCTTTGAGATGTCTATATGATGATCATTCACTTATTGTTTGGTGTGATGTGCTTATGTAATTCACTCATATTAATTCTTGCGCACCACCAAGTTGTATGTGACATGGAAGAGTGACCCGTGATCCTAATCAATTGTGCATTTGCATTCAAACGCAAATTTAAAATAATGCACAAATTTAGGGGGAGCTCTTGCTTATCACATACCTCTCAAAGCGACGATGCTATTCATTGATTATATCTTTTATCGAAAATTTGATCTATATGTTGTCATCAATTACCAAAAAAGGGGATATTGAAAGCACAACTTGTCCCTGGGTGGTTTTGGTAATTAATAACAACATATATTTCATTGGACTAATGTTTCCACCAAGTGTATCTCAGGAAAAAGTTCAATGATGGGATGGCTAAAGGATTGTGTGGAGAACCTCCCCAAGGAAAGGAAGGAATAGGATTGGCCATGCTTCAAGCTTGAAGACTCTACATTTTATATTTTGTGAGAAATCATTTTTGAGTCCATAGGAACGCCAATACTATTAAAAGGGGATGAGGAATTATGATGATCTGTTTGCTCAAGTTCTTAGAGATTAGCCACCAAAAATACTCACCAATTCTCCCACAAATATCTTATGTCCAAAGCCAAAAGTCAAAATTCGGTGACACCAACTTTTCCATTCGGATCCACCTTGTTTTACCCTAGACAGAACCCAAGCCAAACCCTAGCATCTCGGTACTACCAACATTCCATTTGGTGCAACCGAAACCAGTGACTAACATTCTGTTAACAAATTTCTTAAAATCGGACCCTCCGAGTTTTAGGAATCAGTGACACCGAGTCTTGGTAACTGCCTAGGTCACCCATATCGGTACCACTGAGAATTATATATCGGTCTCACCGAAAAGGCCAAAGTTGCCACATTTTGCACTAGTCGGTGCAGCCGAGTTTCACTTCGGTTTCACCGAGTTGGGCAGTAATGTTGTAACGGTTGGATTTTTGGAGATGCCTATATATACCCATCCACCACCTCTCACTCACAAGAGAAGCACTCAAAACATACACCCACTTGCCTATCCAATCTTCTGAGAGAGATCCACCTACTCATGTGTTGAGATCAAAATCATCCACTCCAACCATATGGATCTTGATTTCTAGCCTCCCCAAGTTTCTTTCCATCCAATCAATCTCTTCTACCGATGCCAAATCTGTGAGAGAGTGATTGAGTGTTGAGGATACTATATTTTGAATTACAAGAGGAAGGAGTTCATCATACTACCACATCTATTATATTTTGGAGGGTGGTGCCTCCTAGATTGGTTAGGTGTCGCTTGGGAGCCTCCTTATTCGTGATTGTGGAGTTGAACCTAGAAGTTTGTAAGGGCAAGGAGATCGCCTACTTCGTGAAGATCTACCCCGAGTAACGCTAGTCCTCCGTGGACTAGGCCGTCATGGAATAGACAAGGTTGCTACTTTGTGGACCCTTCATGGGTGGAGCCGTCCATGGACTCTTGTGATTGTTACCCTCCGTGGGTTGAAGTCTTCATAAATGTGGATGTACGATAGCACCACCTATCGGAACCACGGGAAAAATCTTTGTGTCTCCAATTGCGTTTGATCTTCCAATCCCTACCCTCTATTACATGTGCTTGTGTTTACTTTCCGCTGCTATACTCATAGACATGCATGTGTAGGGTGAACTTGATTTGCAACAATTGCTAAAATCTGACTAGAACTAAATTTGGGAAAAGGTTAGGTTTTTATTTGGTCAAGTAGTCTAATCACCCCCCTGTTGACCTACTTTCGATCCTACAGGCCCACATTCCTTCTGGGAGCATGGCTATCAAGAAGCGTGAGTTCCGAGATTTGAAGCAAGGAAGTGGCTCTATCAAGGACTAAATACCGAAGATCAACCTTCTGTCAAGGTACGCCCCTGAGGATGTCAACACTGAAGAAGCCAAGAAGGAACGCTTCATCGAAGGCCTTCAGCAAGCCCTGCAGTATCAGCTCATTGTCTGCGACTGCTCGACCTTCTTCGACCTGGTGAACAAGGCTCTCATGCTTGAACACAAGCGTCGTGACATGGAAGACACCTGCAAGCGCAAGATGATCAACAAGGGTAGTTCAAGCAACCAGAAGCCTCACCCATCGCAGCCATCCCCAGCTAGGCCAACCTATCATCCCCAACAAGTTAGAACTCTTGCACCTCGTCCGAGCTACTAGCCTCAGCAGTATGCCAATCCTAGGCCGGCCTACAACAACCCCAATAGCAACAACAATGGTGGTAGCCAACAACTCCGGTCAGATCACATGCTTTGGATGTGGTCAGCCTGGACACATCTCGAAGTAGTGCCCCAACAAGAAGCCAGATGCTCCGCGCCCCAATGCGCAGAACCAAGGTCAAGGTCATGGAGCGTCACCAAGGAACCAAGCTCCCCGCAACCATCCCAACAATGGCAAGGGTCGTGTGAATCACATCACCGCTGAGGAAGCCCAGGAAGACCCGAATGTCATACTTTGTTCCTTGTCAACTCAACCCCAACAACTGTCTTGTTTGATTGTGGAGCTTCGCATTCTTTTATCAACCAAAAGTTTGCAATGGAGAGTGGTATGAAGCCAACACCCCCGGGTAGTCCTACGTTGGTACAAACCTCGGGTTTAGAGTTGAGAACCAAGATAGGGTGTAAAGGAGTTGGGATTGTCATCAATGGGGGAGATTTCTAGAAGACCTTATCATCTTGAAGTCGCAAGAATTAGATGTGATCCTAGGCATGGATTGGTTGACCAAGCACCAAGGCTTGTTAGATTGCACCAAGTAGACCGTTGCCATGACCAATAGCCATGGAATTGAAGTCAAGTATGTTCCCAACCCTTCCTCCGCTCAAGCCCCTCAGGTCAATTGTCTGTCCGGGACTGAGTCGGATCAAGTGCGAGTGGTAGGTGAATACCCTAATGTCTTTCCTGATGAGCTGCCAGGAATGCCTCCTGACCGTGACACTGAGTTCATCATTGAACTAATGCCCGGAGTAGGACCCATCTATAAGAAGCCCTATAGAATGGGATCTGAAGAGTTGGCTGAACTGAAGAAGCAACTGGCTGAGCAGCTCAGAAAACGGTTTATCCGCCCTAGTGCCTCTCCTTGAGGATCACCTGTTCTATTTGTGTCAAAAAGGGATGGTACTATCTGACTTTGTGTCGATTACCAGTCTCTCAACGAATTAACAATCAAGAACAAGTACCCACTTCCCAAGATTGAAGACCTGTTTGATCAGCTGAATGGTGCCAAGGTGTTTTCCAAGATTGATCCCAGGTCTGGGTACTATCAACTCAAGATGAAACCCCAAGACATTCTGAAGACGAAATTCGTAACCTTGTATGGCCTGTACGAGTACACGGTCATGTCATTTGGGTTGACCAATGCCCCAACCTATTTCATGTACCTCATGAAAGTTTTCATGAAGTACTTGGACAAGTTTGTTGTCGTCTTCATTGATGACATACTCATCTTTTCCAAGTTGGAAGAAGAGCATGAGCAGCACTTAAAAGTGATCCTAGATAAGCTTCAAGAACACCCGCTTTATGCCAAGTTCAGCAAGTGCGAATTCTGGCTGCACGAACTTGGATTCTTGGGTCATGTAATGATTGCACAAGGATTGTCAGTAGATCCTGCCAAGATTGAAGTTGTAACTGAATGGCAGTCCGCAAGCAATGTGAAGGAAGTCAGAAGCTTCCTCGGACTTGCGGGATATTACCGCAAGTTTGTCGAAGGATTCTCAAGCATTGCCCAACCCATGACTCAGCTCTTGAAGAAGGACAAGAAGTTCGAATGGATGCCGAAGTGCGAAGAAAGCTTCCAAGAACTCAAGAAGAGATTGACAACAACCCCAGTTTTGGCCACCCCCGATATTCACAAGTAGTTTGTGATATATTGTGATGCATCGAAACTGGGCTTGGAGGCGTTCTGATGCAAGAAGACATAGTCGTAGCATATCTATCCAGATAGCTATGTCCCCACGAAGAGAACTACGCTACTCACGATCATGAGTTGGCAGCTGTAGTTCATGCTTTGAAGACATGGCGGCATTACCTTCTAGGGAAGCGATGAGATATACACAGACCACAAGAGTTTGAAGTATATTTCACTCAAAAGGAGTTGAACATGAGGCAACGAAGATGGTTGGAGTTAATGAAGGACTATGACTTTAGTGTTCAATACCACCCTGGAAAAGCTAACATGATAGCAGATGCCTTAAGAAAAAAGGCTTGCTCCTTGAATGCTATGATTAAGGAAAGGCTACCCGCCTTGTATGAAGAGCTCGAAAGCTTTGGCTTGGAACTGGTTACACAAGGATTTCTGGCCAACCTCGAAGCAAAGCCTACCTTGATGGGTGATATTAAGGAAGCTCAGAAGGGACACGAAAGCATTGAAGACATCAAGAGGAAGATCAAGGCAGGCAAGGCCCTAGGATTCTCAGTGGATGAACAAGGAGTCACATAGTTTGGCAATCACATTTGCATGCCAAACAAAGTTGAGCTCAAGAACTTGATCTTGCAAGAAGCTCATGATACTCCGTATTCCATCCATCTTGGAGAAACCAAGATGTACCAAGACCTCAAGGCAAGATTCTGGTGGCATGGCATGAAGAGGGAGATAGCCACATTCGTCACCAAGTGTGATGTATGCGAGAGAGTCAAGGCTTAACATCAGCGACCCGCTGGATTGCAAACGCTCAAAGTGCTCTTTTGCTCAACGCCAACTATCCTATTTGGGCCATACTATCAGCCAGCATGGGGTTGCCACTGAAACCCAAAAAAATTATTTCAACCTCTCAAAGTGCCTGAATGGAAGTGGGACAAAGTTGGGATGGACTTCATCACCGGGTTGCCCAGGTCAAGCAAGGGACATGATTCCATCTGGGTCATAGTTGATCATTTAAACAAGGTAACCCACTTCATCCCTGTCAAGACCACCTACGACGGAAACAAGATAGCCAATCTTTACATTAATCATCTTGTCAGCCTCCATGTAATTCCAAAGGAGATTGTGTCAGACTGGGGTACTCAGTTTACCTCAAGGTTCTGGAAGAAGTTTCAAGAAGCTATGGGAACCAAACTATCTTTTAGCACTGGTTTTCACCCCCAGACTGTAGGACAGACGAAACGAGTAAACCAGATACTCGAAGACATGCTTGGTGCATGCGTTCTGGCGTATGGAGCCAAGTGGGAAGATTGGTTAACTTTTGCAGAGTTCTCCTACAACAACAACTATCAGTTCAGTATTCAGATGGCACCGTTTGAGGTGTTATATTGACGCAAATGCCGCACTCCCCTCAACTGGTCAGAAACCGGAGAAGGACTAATCTTTGGATCAGATATTCTTCGCGAAGCGGAAGAGAAAGTTCAACTGGCCAGAGAGCGTCTGGAGACTGCCAAGTCAAGATAGAAGAGCCACACCGACTCACACCACCGAGAAGTGTGCTTCTGTGTCAGAGACCATGTATATCTCGAAGTCACACCTCTCAAGGGGACCAAGCGTTTCCACGTCAAGGGAAAGATCGCACCAAGATACATCGGCCCATTCAAGATCACCGCAAAACGAGGAGAAGTCGCTTATCAGCTAGAGCTACCTTTTGAGTTATCTGATGTGCACAACGTTTACCACGTGTCACAACTCCATAAGTGTCTCCAGGTTCCCAACCGCCCTGACCTCTACAAGGATATCGATCATCAAGCCATTCACCTTCAGCCAGACCTCACTTATTGTGAGAGACTAGTTCGCATTTTGGATGAAGCCGCACCATCAAGTACTTCAAGGTCCAGTGGAGCAACCACATCGAAGCAGAAGCAACCTGGGAGCGTGAAGACTACCTTAGATCCAAGTTCCCTTATCTCTTTAGCGCCTAGATTAGGAATCTCGGGACCGAGATTCTTGAAGGGGGGGTAGGTCTGTCACACCCTGTGTTTTGTATCATTTCACTATGTTTATAAAGTTTAAAAAATTGGACCAATTAAAACTTTTTGGGTGCTTATGATGCTTGATCGCTTTGCCATTGCTTGTTTACTTGGTTATGCTTTAGTTCACAAGAATCATTCCACTCTCAAAACTCATTTCCTTGATCCAAAACTTTGCCCAATGACCATGCCATGTGTATAGGACATAAAACTATTTTTATAAAATATTGTTTTGGCTAAAAAGCATTTATTTGATTTAGGTTTTCAAAAAACCCAGAATTGAGGTTTGTACATCAAGTCCTCAAACTAGGTTAAGTATTTTGCCCCAAAGATTTTATTTCAACCCTATTATATACAAGACTTCTCAAAACCCCAAAAATGTTATTTTAAAAGTTATTTTTGTATTTTATTTAAATGCCTTTTTATGATACCAAAAATTTCTTTTATAGGGAGAAAATATTTTAATGTTTCAAAAATATTTGAGAAAAATTAGGGAAACTCAGTGGATATATATTTTCCATATATATGAGTTTCAACACATGGTCATGTTCAAAATATTGGACAAAACTCTCCAAAACCCTTTTTTCCATTTTAAGTATTTGAAATATTTGCATGGGAAATATTGTCAAATAAATGCAATAAAATTCAATCAAGTCACATATGACTCATATGATGATCTTGCCAAGTTTCATCTCAATCAAAATAGTTTTGGTTCACAAAAGTGCCCCAAAACCTTCCCTGTCTAGATTCAAATTTGATCAACTTTACATTGACAAGTATTTCCATTTGCCCTCAAACTTTCTGGTCATGATATAATCCCCTAATGATGCAATTACACAAAGTGGTGCAACAATGAGAATAGATTATCCTAGCTAGATCAAAGAAAACCTATTTATGCTGATTTCTAGGGTTTACAAAAGTTGCATTAGCCAATTTATTAAAATAGTCTAAAATTTTGTGGACAACCTCATTTCTATCTACCATTCACTCCTGTTAAAGCTCATAGCAATGCGAATCATTTACCTTGCCCAAACCAGCAACAAACACCTTCTGGTGATTTCCAAAAGTTACTTGTTTCACCTCTTCCACTGTTCTCCTTGACCCAAAATTCTTACCACAGTCCCTCCTAGGCCCCTTCTACCACAGTAAGAATTTCAGGCCTTCATCTCAATCATTTGGGGGGGTCAAATCCCCATTTACCTCCGTAGACAACATCTCTCTCCCTAGACAACCTGTCCCTCGAGTCCCCCTCGACGTAAGCAAGACTCCAAGCTGCCGCCCCTTCTCCTTCTATCTCCAGCGACCCCCTGTCGCACGTGCCCAACGCCACCCGCACCTTCTAGTGCCAGTCCGCACGAGGGACCCGCCTCTAACCTCACCCCACTCCCCCTCTCTCTTCTCCTGGTCATGGACGACCCCCACGAACACCCTTGACCAACGCCAGACCCTCCCAGAGGCCGCCATGGCCGATCCAGCGGGCAACCGTGAGCTCAGCTCACGGTGCACCCCCCGACCACCCATATTAAGTCCCCAGGCCTCTCCTCTGCCCTTCTCTTTCTCTCACACCTCCCCAATCGTCCCCGTGCATCACCCAACCATCCTCCCGAGCTCCCTGTGCTCGGACCAAACCGGAGCTCCGCCGGTGCGGCCCTCCGGTGATCTCGAGGTACAACCCCCCTCTGGCTCCGTTTTCTTTCCCTTCGGTCCTCCCTTACCTCCCTGACGTGACCCCCTCCCTCTCCCGCATGGATTGCAGTGGAGACCATTGGCTTCGAGCATGCCCGAGGCCTCTCCATCGCGGCCTCCTCGTCGCCGACGAACCACCGTGCCTCGACGCCCATCTTTACCTCTTTATAAACGGTGTTCGTCCCCTGAGTCCATTCCTGTCACCATCTCACCTCGTCGTGGTCGGAAACGTCACTGGTGAGCTCATGACCTCCCTGGTTGCGAGGTTTGGGATGACAGGTGAGGCCAGCCTGTCATCCTCTCCTCTCTCTCCTTCCCTCTCTGGGTTTCTAGCCACTGGGCCCCGCCTGTCGGGTTTGAATCTGACTGGTGCGCGCCTGCCTTGGCTGGGCCATTGTGGCTCCAGGCTGGCCCAGCTACGGGCTGTTCTGGCCTGGCCACTTCTGGCTATTTTCTTCTTCTTTTTATTAGTATGTTTTCCAAACATTCCACAGGATAAAGTACATGTCCAAATGCCATGATTCCAACTCCTAAATTCTTCTAAAAATCCAACCTATTTAATGGCGTAGTTTTCACGCATGTCCAATACCCTTTTCTGTACTGTTCTTATTTAAAACCTCATTTAGGTATTTTTATCCATTGTTAAAAATCCAAATCTTCATTTCTGTCACTCCAACTCCGAAACCAACACATGTAGGATTTTTAGTTTTAATTCTAGTATTTAACAAAAATAGATTGACATTTTTTTGAGTTCTTTATTTTTCCTGTTTTTGCTATGGTCTTATTTTTGCCCGTTAAATTGCGACGATAGATTACGTTGTTGGCGGAGAAGTTGGACCAGAAGCTTTCGAAGACCTCGAAGACTTTGTTTAGCCAGGAAAGCAACCCCTTGACCATGTCGATGAAACCATTTATATGCATGTCATATAGAACTTTATTCCATTGCATTGAAAGCCTGCTGATGACATGGTGACAACCTTGCTGGGTTGATCTTTGATGCACTTCTCGTTGATACTTGCATTGTGCATGACTCTATGTTCCGTTGAGGATCATGTGGGGTGTGGTGTAGATAGGTGCAATTAAGTGGGACGGGGATATGCATAGATACGGAAACATAAGTCTTTTCAAGGACTTTTCAAAAACCCCATCAGGTGCCACTAATGCCCGAGGGAGATGTTGTGTGATTTCTACTATGCAACTTTATTCTTGTAGACGTTGTTGGGCCTCCAAGTGCAGATTTTTGTAGGACAGCGGCAAGTTTCCCTCAAGTGGATGACCTAAGGTTTATCAATCCGTGGGAGGTGTTGGATGAAGATGGTCTCTCTCAAACAACCCTTCAATCAAATACACGAAATATCTTGTGTCCCCAACACACCCAATACAATGGCAAATTGTATAGGTGCACTAGTTCGGAGAAGAGATGTTGATACAAGTGTAGTATGGATAGTAGATATAGGTTTTTATAATCTGAAAATATAAAAACAACAAGGTATGAACTGTAAAACAACGAGCAAAACATTGTATAAATGCTTGGAAATAAGGCCTAGGGTTCATACTTTCACTAGTGAAATCTCTCAACAATGCTAACATAGTTGAATCATATGATCATCCCTCAACGTGCAATAAAGAATCACTCCGAAGTTCATAAGTAGCGGAGAACATAAGATGAAATTGGCGTAGGTAGTAGAACCACCTCAAAGTTATTCTTTCTGATCAATCTTTTGAGCTATTCCTATAAGTGTCACAAACAGCCCTAAAGTTCATACTAGAATAACACCCATGATACATAGCAATCAACCCTAATGTCACCTGGATACTCCAATGTCACCTTAAGTATCTGTGGGTTAATTATGCGACATGCATCAAACAATTTTAGATTCATCATATTAAATCCAACACAAAGAACTTCAAGGAGCACCCCAAGATTTCTATCGGAGAAAAGTAGTATGAAAACGTGCAATCAACCCCTATGCATAGATCCCCAAGGTCACCGGAATCCGCAAGTTGATTCCATAACATATATCAAGTGAATCACTTGAATACCCAAATGTCACTACGGGTATCTTCATCCAAGACATACATCAAGTGTTCCTATGGACTCAAAGTGATTTCTCACAAAGTAAAATGTAGAGTCCTCTTTGCTTGAAGCTTTTGCCAATCCAAATCCTTGCATCTAGGGGTTTCTCCACAATCCTTTTGCCAACCCATCATTGAACTTTTCCTGAAATATGCTTAGTGGAAATATTAGTTTAATGATATATATGTTGTTATTAATTACCAAAACCACCAAGGGAGCAAATGTGCTTTCAATATCTCCCCCTTTTTGGTAATTGATGACAACATATAGATCAAAGCTTCGACATATGATATAATCAATGAATATAATAGTCGCTTTGAGAAGTATGTGATAAGCAAGAGCTCGCCCTAAATTTGTCCATTATTTTGAATTTGCGTTTGAATACAAATGCACAATCGATTAGGTACATGGGGCACTTCTTCCATGTCACATACATCTTGGTGGTGTGCGAGAATAATAAGAATGAATATCATAGCACAACACAATCAAGCAAAGTGAATGATCATCTCATAATCATCATAAAGATAGGAAATAGTAGCAACACTCAAAAAGTTTAACACATCCAAACCAAAAGATATCAAAAGTTTTGAAAAAGCGATAAAAACCAACGCTCTCTCTCTCGAAGCCCCAATGATCTATACAACTTCTCCCCCTTTGGCAACAAGTTACCAAAAAGTTCAAAGGTATAGAGCTAAACGCTCTTCTGGGGCTGATCTCCTCCGGTAGCTAAAGTTGGAGTCGAGAGAACGGCATCGGCGAAGACTTCTGCTGATGTCATGGACGGAGTTGGTGTAGCAACTGGAGGAACTGGTGGAGCTGAGGGAGCTGATATGGCTGTAGCTGGTGCTGATGAAGAAGGTCTCATCTCTGGAGCTGTCATTGTGGGAGTCCTGGCCTGAGTCCTAAACTGAGTGCTCGTCCTGAGAGGTGCACTATCCTCATCATCATCATCATCATCATCATCATCATCTGTAGAGTTTGGGATAGGTACAGCATCAACTTCCTTCTTGAGCTCATTCACTGTCACTGTGAGCCCATCCACCTTGTTGTTGAGACTATGAAACGTTTCATCAAAAATCCTCGCAAGGCTCTCTTGGTTCTTCATGTTGTTGGTGATGTCCTTCTGCATGCTGAGCATTCAGCTAACGAGTAGATCCATCTGCTCACTCCTAGTCATGGGCGGCTAAGAACTAGTGTCTCTGGCTGCCTCTGCATGTGCCTGTGCTACAGCTGATGTGGGATGATCTGGGTTCATCACCACAACATTGTCTTCGAGCTCCGGCAAGTGGCAAATGTGGTCGATCAAGCACAAAGATGTGCTTCTCCAACTTAGAGTTGATAAGCATCTGGATACAGGGTGCATAGCAACATGAGCGCTTCTGATCAGCAGCAATCCTCTTCACAGTCTCCACAATCAAATCCATCACTCTGAATCTCGTATGTTGATCTAGATGGAGCAGCATGTTGATGGAGTAGCCTCTGATCATCTTCTCATCTCCATACTTAGGCAATAAGGTGTGCCTTAAGATAGTGTTGATCGTGCATAGACCAGCCTAGAGGAAATAGATTGATCCTAGCTTGTGAGACTTCAGATGTGCAGCAGGAATCTCCTTGTACATGTTCTTCATCGCATTGTGGCATGCCTTGGGCTCAGAGTACACATCAATATCACCATCTTCCACTTCTCGGACTCCTAAGATGGCAGCCCAGTCAACAACTGTGGACTCATACCTGGCACCTTCAGTCATCCACACAATTCTACCATCTCCATAGGAATGAGAAGTGGAATAGAATTGCATGATCATCTCATCATTCCAGGCTGTGAACTCCTTGGCAACAAACTTATCAATTCCAATGCAATGAAAGTTGTCTTGCACACTTGGGAAGTAATCTTCATTGTCTTTGATGTACTTCCAGTCCACATACCTCATGTCACTCATAGTAGGGCTCTTGTCAAGCAATATAGTTTCATAGAAGTCTTGCTGTTCTTTTGTGTAGAACATGTAGTCCACAGCAGTCTTCCTTCTCTGTGAATATGGATTAACAACTCTCCAATCTCTCAGCCCTTGGTCCTTCCTCTTCTTCATGTCCTCAGCTAGCAAGTGGCTGGCATTATGCACTGGAAGGTGTGGCCTCAGCTTCATCAAAGCAGACATAGCATCCTCCTCTGGATCTCTGGATGAAGATCCCTTGTTCTTCTCAGAAGCTAGGATGTCTCTGGTAGTCCTCTTGGGTTTGGTAGCAGAGGGCTTCTTGGATCCAGCTGGCTTGCCCTTGGGAGCTGCTTGGCTAGGCATAGCATCAGACATCAATTTCTTCTTCTTCTTTGGAGGAGCCTTTGCAGCTGGATCTTCCTCCTCCTCAGCAGCAGCCTCTCGTGGGTCCTCAAACATAGAGGTAGGTCTACCAACAACATGGATGATCCTCTTTCTGCTCTTCTTCTCTCCAACCTTCTTGGGCATGGATTTCTTGGGAGGCTCAATGGTCATGGTGCCCCTGGAGCTCTCAGGTGCTCTCACTATCTCTGAGCTGGCATACTCCTTCCTGACCACCTTCTTGGAAGAGGTAGCCTCAGCTGTGGGCTTCATGGCAGCCTTGTCCTGCTTAGACTTGGGAGGAACTACATCAGGCACAAAATCTTCATCCTCCTCATCTGAGTTGAGCTTCCTCCTCTCTCTGGTTGCTGCCTTGGGCAGGTCTGGTGAGCTGGGAAGATGAGTTCTTGTCTGGAATAGAGCCTGAATCTGTGTCAACACTAAGCTCCTTGAGGTTGTTCTGACTGTCCTCTAAAACATACATCTCTGACCCTGTGAATAGAATATAGAGGAGTAGAAGGGTTGATTCATCACAAAATGCAGAGATTTTTCAAAGATTGAACAAAGAAACTTTTAGATATAGCTCTCAACAAAAAGGGATATCGGTGTCACTGAGTCAAAAAAATTGGTACCACCGAGACGCACAGAACTCTTTACAAAAACTTGGCAGCAATTTCGGTCGCACCAAAAATTGCCACTCGGTTTCACCGAGACTGTCCTCAGTATTCCAAAACAAAATCGGTAGAGCCGATTTTCCTGACTCGGTGTCACCGAGATTCGGTTTTGCGGACGGCTTGACCTAAAAATCTTTCGTTCGCTAAGCTAATGAGGTTTCTAGAGGATTGAGAGGATTACAATCAGTGGATAATCCATAAAAGTTACTCTAATGTGCATGAATCGGACGGGGAGTGCAAAGAGGGCCGGATCCATACCCTAACTTGGTGAAGGATCTGCTAAGGCGTCGACGGTGGTGAAGATTCCGTCTGCGGCGGCGATTCCCAATGGCGGAGGTGCACGGGGAGACGAAGGCGATGACCAGGGGTCCGGAGAGGCAGCTTAGGGTTTGGAGGAAACAAACTTTTGCGGTTGAATTTCAAAAGTCGGGTCCGCCAGGTTATATACCCTTTGCTATCGGTGACACCGGTTCTAATTTTTCGGTGTCACCGAGTTTCTCAACTGTTAGCTGACAGGGAAACTCGGTGTAACCGAGAAAATGGAATCGGTGATACCCAGTGTGAAAACCAGATCAACCCTAGGCATTCGGTGAGACCGAGAATTTTGGATTGGTTCCACCGAGATGCACTTGGGAGGTTTTAATGGTCAGTCCTTTGTCGATACGGAACTCCGAGTGCTCCTCACACAGAGAGATAGAAAAATACTTGTTCAAATTTTGTGATGCAGCATGAATGGAATATGAGACGAGACAACATAGATAGCTAGAGAAGGGTCCTAGGCATTCTTGTCCATCCAATTGGCAAAAACAAAATCAAAGTCCAAATAGCAACAATTGGATTTCCTCGAATGGATAAAGAAATGCAGACCAACATGCTCACACAATAAGATGTCAAATGAAATCATGGCAAACATGCACATACATACTAGCATCTATCAAGCACTTTTGGAGATGACATAGTCATCTATATATGAGTATATTGACTTAGGAGCCACGTAAGAATACTTGATTATAGGTCATACTCATCGTTTAAGCACGAGTGGGGTTACCACTTTTACATAAAGCTTGTTAATGTTGTCACATTCTATGAGATGCTTTGACTCAAGTCTTAGAGTAAAGCTCCCCCTTGATGTGACATCCCCCATTGAGTGGGATAAACTAACCTTGGGTTTTGTCGATGAGGACTTCATGTAGGTGAAGTAGTGGTGGATGCTCAAAGTTGATGAAGATGACCATGAGTTGGGAGCATCCTTGTTGTTTCTTACTCTTCTCACCTACATGGGTTAGTCCAAACACACAAGAGACAAATACAAGGATGTCTATGTACATGGAGTGCAAAGCATACATGATGATGTCCATGGATTTGTTGATTACCTTGTCCCTTGCTTACCTTTGAGGGAATGTGTGACTCCTTGAACTATTGCATAATGTTGATGTTGATTGCAACTAGTTCTTGCCAATAATGAGTGTGAATGGATTTCATTGGCGGAGTCACCCCTCAAGAACTTCTCTAGTTCTTCTTCTTGGGGACCCACATCAAGTTGATGGGGATCCTTGGTGTTGAAGTGGCGCTTGTAGAAGTTGAGCTTGAAGTAGCCTTGGGAACCCACTTCACCAAAGCTTGGGATTCATCTTCATATGAGTCAATGTCCTCTTGAAGCTTGTTCTTGCCCTTGAGCTTGTGGTCTTGTGGTGGAAGGTCATCTTGAGCTTTTGTTCCCTTGGGAAGAGTATTTTCATACTTCTCCCTTTGAGGAACAAACTTGGGCTTGGGGTATTGACCTTCTTCCCATTCAACTCCATTAGCGTTGAAGTAGCCAATGCCATGGTTCTTCCGGAATCCTCCGTGCTTGCGTACAATTTCCTCAAATTGCTTACACCCGCCAAGACTCTTGTAGATACCTTTCTCTATAATCCCTTTCAAAAGTTCATTTTCTTGCTCAAGTGTAACTTGGCTAAGAGAAGTGTTAGTGGGATCAATAGAACTACTAGAAGCAATATCATTGGATTTATCATTTTTATTGCTACTAGTTGAAGAACCTTTCTTGCCTTTGTTACTAGTTTGCTTAGCCTTAACTTGTGGAATGAATGTAGACAAGAGAAGTCGTTTCGCTAGATAAGAGGAAGTCTTATTTCGAAGATCGTCATTGATAGCTTTAAGGAATTCATGCTCTTGCTCCAAATTGAGCTTCTCGAAGCAGAGCTTCTCATGTGTCCTTTCAAGCTCTCTATGATCTTGTAGAGTAGACTCGTGAGCTAACTTAAGAGTGTTTAGTTCTTGAGTTAGTCGTTCTATTTCTAACTTATCATCATCACGCGACTTATCTTGACTAGAGTGATTACTAACAAGTTCATCTTGACTAACATTACTAGATTTGTCAAATAGCAAGTCATCATATCCTAACAAGTCATCCTCATCACTATTGAAATCAAGATACTCGGGGTGTGATACCTTGGGGCCTTTAGCCATGAAGCAACTTCCACTCCTTTCATTTGGTGAATCAAATATGTCATAGGAGTTGGTCGTCACTAGTGCAAGTCCGGCAACACCTTCATCTTGACTATAGTCGGAGTTGGAGTGATAGCTTCTCTCCGAGTGGTTGTCGGAATCGGAGCCGGAAACCCATTCACCAACATGAGCTTGATGTTTTCTTCTTGAGTAGCTCTTGGTGTACTTGTCCTTCTTCTCCGAGTCCCTACTTCTCCTTGAGGGTCTTCGTTCATAACGATCATCTCTACTCCTTCTCTCTCTTCGAGGTGACTCATCTCTTGAGCTTTGTCTTCTTGGTGACTCTTCTTTCCTTTTGTAGGGAGCCGTGCACTCATTGGAGTAGTGTCCGGGCTTCCCACAATTGTAGCAGTTTCGCTCATGACTTGACGAACACTTCTCTTCATATCTTGAGTTGGATCTTCGATCTTTGCCTCTATTCTTGTAGAACTTGTTGAATTTCTTGACCATGAGGCTTATCTCTTCATTTGTGATAAGGTTGTCGCTTGAAGTTGCGGGAGCATCACTTGTGGCTTTGTAAGCACCGCTAGACTTGTTGTGAAGCTCTTCCTTGTCCTTGAATGTCATCTCATGAGCAACAATCCTTCCAATCACTTCCGTAGGCTTGAGATCTTTGTAGTTGGGCATCATTTGGATCAATGTGCACACGGTGTCATATCTATCATCCAAAGCTCGAAGTATCTTCTTGATGATGAATTTGTCGGTCATTTCTTCACTTCCTAAGCCGGCAATTTCATTGGTGATGAGAGCTAGCCTAGAGTACATATTTGCGACTCCTTCACCATCCTTCATCTTGAACTTGTCAAGCTGACTCTGAAGAACATCCAACTTGGATTCTCTCACGGATTTGGTACCTTCGTGCATATCAACCAAAGTATCCCAAATCTCTTTTGCATTCTCAAGACGGCTGATTTTGTTGAATTCTTCGGGGCATAGGCAGTTGAAGAGAATGTCACATGCTTGAGCATTGTATTGCAACATCTTCAATTCTTCCGCGGTTGCTTCACGATCCGGTTCCCTTCCATCCACAAAGAATTCACCTTGCAATCCAACATGAACAACAACCCAAATGGCGGTGTTATGACCAAGAATATGCATTTTCATTTTGTGCTTCTAACTAGCAAAATTTGTGCCATCAAAGTATGGACCTCTACGGTGATAATTTCCCTCTCTAGATGCCATATTCTCCTAGGTTGTGAAGCCAATGCAATGGAGACCAAAACTCTGATACCACTTGTAGGATCGAAAGTAGGTCTAGAGGGGGGTGATTAGACTACTTGACCAAATAAAAATTCTACCTTTTTCCCAATTTTAAGTGTTGGCAGATTTTAGCATTTATGGCAAGTCAAGCACACCCTACACATGCATGTCTACGAGTATATGTCACACCATGTGTTTTTCCTCATGACTAAGTTAGCATGACTCAAAAATTAGGGCCAATTAAAACTTTATGAGTGCTTGACTTATGTGCAAATTGCTTGTTTGTTTGATTGCTTGTTGGTGCTCTATATTCATAAAACTCCCTCCTACTCTCAAAACCCTTTTCCTTGATCTAAACTCTTGTCCAATGATCATACCATGTGTATAGTACCTAAAACTATTTTTATAAAATATTATCTTGGCCAAAAAGCATTTGTTCAAATTAGGTTTTCAAAAACCCCTGAATTGAGATTTGTACTACAAGTCCTCACATTGGGTGGATTGTTTTTCCCCAAAGACTTTATTTGAAACCTACTATATATAAGACTTCCCAAAGCCACAAAATATTATTTTTAAAGATTAATTTCTTATTTTATTTAAAGGCTTTTTCTTAAGGCCAGAAATGGTCTTTTATAGGGAAAAATTATTTATATGCTTTAAGAATATTTGAGAAAATTTAGGAAAACTCAGTGGACATATATTGTCCATATATAAGAGTTTAAACACATGGTCATGTTCAAAATATTGGACAAAACCCTTCAAACCCATTTCTGCCTATTTCAAGCATTTGAAATATTTCTATATGGAATATTCTCAAATAAATCCAGGAAAATTCTAGCAAGTCACATATGACATATGTGATCATCTTGCCAAGTTTCATCTCAATCCCAATTGAGTTGGTTCACCAAAATATTCCAAAACCCTTTCTATCCAGAATGAAATTTGAGCAACTCTACATTGTGAATCACCTCCTATTGACCCCAAACTTTATGGAAATGGTTTAACCCTCTAATAATGCATCCACACCAAGTGGTGCATAAAGGAGAACAGTTCCACATTTCCAAATGACCCCAAACCCATTTCTGTTGATTTCAAGAATTGGAAAGCTTTGCATTGTCAAGTTTCCCCACTTGGTCCCAAACTTTTGGTGCATGCTATAATACCCAAATTATACCACCACAGTAAGTGGTGCATCAAGGAGAATAGTATTGCTTAGCTAGATCTAAGCAACTCCATTTCTGCCCATTTCTAGGGTTCATTAAGTTTGAATTGGCAACTTTCATCAAATGAGCCCAAAATTGGTGAACAACCTCAATTCCACCTATCATTTGATCCTGTTAAATTTCCTATCAAGGAGACCCTTTTAACCAGCTCAAAACGAGCACAAGCACCTTCTGGCAGATTTGAAAAACACCTGTTTTCACCCTCTAACTCATTATCCTTGATCTCAAACTTTTACCACATCTCCACCTAGATGCCCCCTACCTCGAATAATGTTTTCATGGCAACATATCAATTATTTAGAGGGGTAAATCCCCCAATTACCCCTCTGGACAGCAGTTTTCCTCTCTCTCTCAGCTTCTCTTCTCAACCAATGAACCCCCTACAGCATCCATTGTTTCCCTTGGACTACTTTTCTACCCCTAGATCCCCTAGACACAGGTGGACGCGCAGAAGCTGCCAAAGGCAATGCCATGGCATGCAATAGCTGCGCTCCAGAGCGCGCTACAGTGCTCGACCGCACTATAGCCGCTGCCCTGTGCATGGCTCCGACAGCCTCGGGCACCCCGTCTCGCCACTTGGTTGGCCTCGGCGTCCGGGACACGTCGGACGGTCGGCCCCCTCCTATCTCTCCCTCCCGTTGCCCTCCTCGCACGCGCGCTGTGGCCGCCCGGTTCGGCCAGTGGGTGAGCTCACACGCGCGCTCCTCTGTCCCCCCTTGCTCCTTCCCTGGACGTGGACCTCGTCCACGAAGCCCGTAGACATGCTCCCGCGGCTCCCCGAGACCTCCAGCAGCGGCAGTGATCGAGCCGGCGCACGAGCTCATGGTGCACCGCGCCCCCGCCTATAAAAGCACTCCCAAGCTCACCTCTGCGCTCCTCTCGCCCCCTATCCCCCCTGTGAACCTCAAGGACCAACCGATTTGAGATCCCGAGCTCTACTCCCTTCCCCATGGCCGAAGCCCCGCCGGCGGCCTCCGCTCAAAATTGGCCACTTTGGCCTCCCCCTGCTCCAGTGAGCCTCACCGGAGTAACCCCTGCGTCTCCACGGGCCTTTCCCGAGCCTCATTGCCCCCTCTCGATGGCCAGAACGCCCAGTTCATTGCCGCCATCGTTGGAGCCGCTGCGGCCGAAGCCGTGCTCACTCTGGCGCTCCCCGGCGAAAATGGAGCCACCAGGTGGATGCGGCTCCTCGCCCTGATCACACCGGTGGTCGGAGCGCCGCCGGAGACGGTCGGTGCCGCCGGAGCGAGCAGTTGCACCGGCCAGCTCTGCCTCCCCTGCTCCTTCTCTGCTTGAGCGGGAGGAGGAAGGAGGTCCTGGCAGGCGGGGCCCGCCTGTAAGCGGCACACCAACCGGGCCCGCCATTTTAAGTGGACGCGGTTTTCCCCCGCATGCGCGTCCCTGCGTCGAAGACGGCTTATGCCGATGCGCCATTGACGCGGCCCTGCGCAGGCGCGCAGCTGAGCCACTGGGCCGGCCCATTTGCTATGTTGTGCCTTGAGCGCGTTTTAGCCCACTAGGTATAAACCTTTTCCCTTTTTCTTTTTCTGAGATACTAAATAAATCCTAGAATATTCATTATAGCTCCAAATTTGGTGATTCAAAATTCTAGGTGTTCCTAAAATCATGCTCTATCCAATCATGTGCTTTGCACATTTTTCCATAGAGCATTTTGCTGCTCCACCACCATTTTGACATTTTCTCTTATTACAATCCCCCCTTTGCAAAATGCCTAGGGTGTCCAAATCAACTCTCAATGAGGTGGGTCAAATTTATAGATGATTCAAAAATCATTCCCTGTTTACCTAGCCGTGGTGAACATTTTTGCCATGCCTTGATTCTATTTGATCTAGTAATTAGCCCTATCTTCCATTAATTTCACCTTGAGAAATTCATAGGAAAACCATCCCAACTCCAAATCCAGTGAGACCACTTCCCACATGTTTCCAAAATTATGCCCTATTTATTGGGTCCATCCACTTATTTTTACAAAAATATTTTCTGTGGACATCTTATAGGATCATTGTTTCCTTCATTTCCACCATTCAAAACTCCCCCTTGACCAACATCCACCAAAACCTCCTTGGTTATTTTTCTCATGACCAGAGGTGTCCATGAAAAATAAAACTCCTATTTATAGAGCACTTTATTTTTTCTGCTTGTTGTGTTGCTTATTGCGGTTTTTTCCGGCGATAGTTGACGAAATAGACGAAGTGCTCGAAGATGGACGAGAAGCGTGTGAAGGCCTCGAAGACGTTGCTAAGCCAGGCAAGCAGCCCTTTGACCATGACTAAGAACCCTTTTATCTGCATGGCATATAGCACTTATTTCTGTGATGTTGATCATGATGATGTGGTGACCACTTCGGTGGGATGCCTCCGATACTTTCCCGTTGATACTTGCATCGTGCATGACCCTACCATTCTTATGAGGGTTGTGCGGGTGGGAGTAGATAGGATGCTTAGTAGATGCTACGCAATGTGGGACGGGATTATGCATGCTGTTGGAAACAAGAGTGTTTTCAAAGACTTTTCGAAAACCCCGTCGGGTGCCACTAATGCCCGAGGGAGATGATGATGAGCTAGGTAACTACTTGATAAAGAAGTGGTGTACCGGAGCAAGTGAGTGTGTGTGGTTTTCGAAAACGGATTGGTGTAAGTTGCGACCGTTATTCCAACCTTACATGTACAACCACTCTACCCTTATGTGGGAAGGGGCTTTGTTGATTACTTTGATGGGTATTAGCAGAGAGCCCGCATTACTAGTGGTGGGAGTGACGTGGTCACTGTCGATACGGGGTCGTGCCTGGTAGGGCGACCATGCGCTGTCTTTACAGGCACCGGGCACACCGTTGGTCCCTTCATGGATGGTACGATCTGGAGCGAGGCTCGTATGATGTACATCATGAGGGATGTGTACCAATCGAGTGGACTCTTTGTTTAGTATCGTCAGGGGAAAGGCATTGTTCGGGTACTTACCTCGGGTATGAACAATACCGCGAGTCGTGGCTTGACACGGAAGTTTCCCGAGTCTTGTGGGTAAAGTGTGCAACCTCTCCAGAGTGTAAAACTATTCGAATAGCCGTGTCCACGGTCAAGGACAGTTGGATGACCGCTCTTGTGCTACGTCCAGTGTTCACTAAACTTGTGTGTGTGTGTGTGTGTGGGTGTGTGGATGACACAGAGATGATACTTGAGTTAAGTCGGATGACTTGACGTGATGACTGAACATGAGATGTTCAACCCCTTGCTTATAATGATATCTATAACTTGTTCATATGGATATCTGCCAACTGTTGATGCATCCTTACATAAGTTAGTTGATCATGTCACTGCACTCAAAATTAGCTTTCTGCAAAATTACCTACTTAGTGTCATGTCATGCTCTATTGAACCTTGTTCCAAACATGGGTTTCTTGCGAGTACATTCAAAGTACTCACTGGCTTGCCACTTGTTATTTTATTGGCCAGGCATGAAAGACCAGGTTATGATGAAGATTATCATGGTGATGGACATGCGAGCTAGGACGCTTCCCAGTCAGAATGCCTGTAGGGTTAAGGCAGATGGCATGGGTTCACGCTATCGTTGAAGATTTTCGCTACGAGATTATGAAGACTTGGCCATAAAGGCCATATTTGAGTACAAACGGTATGTAATGGATGTAAGACTGTTGTTATTCAGTTTCTGTGTGTTCAGTGAGCATTGATCTCTGGGATCACTTTACACGTACATTTGGTGATCACGACTTATGAGTCAGGGTCCCCACAGTATAGCAGCGGAAAGTAAAGACAAGCATGAGTAGTAAAGAAAGGGTAGGAAGATCAAATGCAATTTGGAGACACGAAGATTTTTCCCGTGGTTCCGATAGGTGGTGCTATCGTACGTCCACGTTTATGGAGTCTTCAACCCCCGGAGGGTAACGGTAGCGAGAGTCCACGGAGGGCTCTACCCACAGAGGGTTCTACGAAGAAGAAACCTTGACTATACCATGATGGCCTACGTCCACAGAGGACTAGCCTAACTCGGGTAGATCTTCATGAAGTAGGCAATCTCCTTGCCCTTACAAACTTCTTGGTTCACTCCACAACACGAAGTAGGAGGCTCCCAAGCGACACCAAACCAATCTAGGAGGCACCACCCTCCTAAAGGTAATAGGCTCTATAATGTCGATGAACTCCTTGCTCTTGTGCTTCAAGATGATAGACTCCTCAACATTCAATCACTCTCTCATAGATTTGGATTTGGTGGAAGAGATTGATTGGGTGGGAAGCAACTTGGGGAGGCTAGATGTGGGGACCCCGACTCATAAGTCGTGATCACCGAATGCACGTGCACAGTGATCCCAGAGATCAATGCTCACTGAACACACAGAAGCTGAATAACAAGAGTCTTACATCCACATTTAGCGTCTTACACAAATAAAGACCATGAAGGTCTAGTCTTACATAGATAGGGCCACGAGGGACAAACACTTAAACATAACAAGCAGCTGAAATCTTGATCGAAAGCGTGAACCCATGCCATCTGCCTTAAACCTACAGGCATTCTGACTAGGAAGCGTCCTAGTTCGCATGTTCGTCACCAACGAACTCTTCGCCATATTCCTGCTCTTCCATGCCTGGCCAATTAAATAACCAGTGGCAAGCCAATGAGTACTTTGAATGTACTCGCAAGCAACCCAAGTTGTGGAACAAGGTATAACAATGCATGATATAGCACTAAGTAGGTAAGTTTTGCAGAAAGCTGATTTTCATATGCAATGACATGATCAAGTAACTTGAGTAAGCATGCATCAACTGCTAACAGGTACTCATGTGAACAAGTCTCAGTTGCCAATATAAGCAGGGGTTGAACATCTCATGTTCATCATCATGCCAAGTCATCGGACTCAGCTCATGTATCACCTTTGTGTCATTCACTCTTACACACACAGCAAGTTTATGAAAATCTCGGACGCAGTTTAAGCAGGACCTCCAACTGTCCATGACCGTTGACACCGCTATTCGAATAGTTTTACACTCTGCAGAGGTTGCACACTTTACCCACAAGACTCGGGGAACTTCCGTGTCATCCACGACTCACGGTATATTACATACCCGAGGTAAGCACCCGAACAATGCCTTTCCCCTAGCGATACTAAACAAAGAGTCCACTCATTGGTGCCATCCCTCATGATATACATCACCCGTATCATCCATGAGGGCACGCAACGGTATGCCCGGTGCCTGTGAAGACAGCGCATGATCGTCCATTCTGGTACGACCCCGTATCGAGAGTGACCACTTCACTCCCGCCACTAGTAATGCGGGCTCTATGCTAGTACCCACCAGGGTAATCAACAAAGCCCCGTCCCATAAGGGGTATCGTGGTTGTGCATGTAAGGTTGGGACGGTCAGCAAATCTTAAAACTCTCCGTTTTCGAAAACACACACACAACTTGCTCCGGTACACCACTTCTTTATCAAGTGGTTACCTAACTCATCATCACCTCCCTCGGGAATTAGTGGCACCCGACGGGGTTTTCGAAAACTCTTTGAAAATACTTTTGCTCCCATCACCATGCATATTCCCGTCCCACTTTGCGTAGCATCTACTAAGCATCCTATCTACTCCCACCCGCACAACCCTCATAAGAATGGTAGGGTCATGCACGATGCAAGTATCAATGGTAAAGTATCGGAGGCATCCCACCAAAGGGAGGGGGGTACCTTATCAACATGATCAATACATCGGAACAACAAGTGCTATATGACATGCAATAAAAGGGTTCATAGTCATGGTCAAAGGGCTGCATGCCTGGCTCAACAAAGTCTGCGAGGTCTTCTAAATCTTTGGGTCCAATCCCTTCGTCAACAACGTAATCTATCGTCGCGGAATAAACGTGCAAAAATAAGCATCACACAAAAACAGAGCACAAAAGCCAATTTAAAAATGCTACTTTATTCTGATAAATACTAAAAGAAATACTAAAAATATTTGCCTAGGGTTTTGGAGTTGAAAAGGTTTTCAAAACCATTTATAAGAGAGGCTAAAAATGCCTAAAAGAGGTTTTAAAATAAAACAGTAGATAAAAGATTTTCAAAAATTTATACAAAAGGCACTATTAAATACTATGAATTAATCTAAGAATTTAGGTGGAAGAATATTTGGAATTGGATTTTTATTTAATCCTGTGGGATTTTTGGAAAACCTAGAGAAGAAGAAAAAGAGAAAGGCCTTAGTGCCATGGGCCAAATGCCCAGCCGTACCGGGCCCAATCGGCCAGGCCGGCCCAGCTGAGCTGTGGAGCGCGCGCGCGCGGCCAGGTTCGAACCTGACGCGCGGGCCCCAGCGTCAGCGAGAGCGAGGGAGAGGGTGAGAGGTGTGGGGATGACAGGGGCGTCCCACCTGTCATCTCCCACCTCCGGACAGGGGGCGGCGATGCTCACCGGCGGCGGTGCGGGGCACGGCGATGGCAGGCGAATGCGGGAATGGGCACGGGGCTGAGTCGCCGATCTCGTGGAGGTGGAGCGGGTCGCCGGGCAGCAGGGTGTCGCCGCCGACGAGGAAGCAGGGCGGCGATGCTTCGGGAGGAGGACGAACCCGACGCCTCCTGCTGTAAAAACCACGGGGAACAGGGGAAAAGGGTCAGGGGGGAGCAGAGGTTCTAGATCGGGAGTGAACAAGGGCGGAGGAGGTCGTTTACCTCGCGAACGTCGGTGGCCCGAAGCGGCGGCGCTCGGCTCGATCCCGTGCACAGAGGCCCTCGGGGCTTGCTTGGGTAGCATGGGGGCTCGATTGGAACGAGGAGAGAGAGACCAGAGGGGAGAGGAGGCTCGGGGGAGGCCCTTTTATAGGGGAGGAGCGGTCCACCGAGCTCGGGTGCGCCGGCGAGCTCGGGGCCGAGGCCAGGGGTCACGGGAGGAGGCGTGGGCGAGTCTGAGGTGTTCCTGGGCGTGGTCCACGTCCAGGGGAAGCAAGAGGAGGAACGGGGCATGCGCGCGTGCGAGGCTCGGGGTTGGCCGAACCGGCGGCGTCGGGCGCGCGTGTGGGGAGGCCGCTGGAGGAGGAGAGAGGAGGGGGCCGACAAGGTGGCGTGACTTGGATGCTGAGGGCGTCTCGGGGGACACGAGGGGGAGACCCAAAGCTGTCGGGAACAGCCATTGGGCGGTGGCTATAGTGCGGGAGTGCACTATAGCGCGCTCTGGAGCGCCCGTTTGGCATGCCATGGCATGCCAACGGCGTCTTGTGCGTGGCCAATAGTGTCTAGGGGATCTAGGATAGGGGACACTTGCATTGGATGCCCTGGGGGGTTGATAGAATAAGAGGGGAGGGGAGAAAGAGGCAGATTCTTGCTGTCCAGGGGGTAAAAATGGGTTTTTACCCCACTTAAACATTGAGTCTTGGCCAGAGAAAATTACTAGGGATAGGAGGGGCATGCAAGTAACTGTGGTAAAAATTTGGGGTGATGGCGAATAGCAGAAGGGGGTCAAACAGGGTTTTTACCACCTGGGCAAAAAGTGTTTGATGATGGTTTAGCTAAGCAAATGGAGTTTGCTTGCCATGAGTTTTAACAGGGTCAAATGGTGGTTGGAAATAGGGTTGACCACCAAGTTTGAGCTTGATTGAAGAAAGTTCACAATGTAACTTTGTGAAACCCTAGAAATCAACAGAATCAGATTTCTATAGCTCTAGGCATGCATTTCACTTCCCACAAATCCTCCACTTGGTGTGGTATCATTATTTGGGGTTTAGCACATGCCCACAAAGTTTGGGGTCAAGGCAAGGAACTTCACAATGTAAAGTTGTTCAAATTTGGCTCTGGACAGGAATGGTTTTGGAATATTTTTATGAAGCAAATCAATTGGTATTGAGATGAACCTTTGCAAGATCATCACATATGACAATTTTGACTTTCTGGAATTTTCTTGGAATTTATTGAGAATATTTCTTATAGAAATATTTCAAAAGCTTGATTTGGACAGAAAGGGTTTTGAGGGGTTTTGCCCATGATTTTGAACATGACCATGTGTTGAAACTCATATATATGGAAAATATATGTCCACTGAGTTTCCCCAAATTTTCTCAAATATTTTTAAAGCATTTGAATAATTTTTCCCTATGAAAAACCATTTCTGGCCTTAAGAAAAAGCATTTAAATAAAATAGTAAAATAATCTTTAAAATTAATATTTGGTGGTTCTGGGAAGTCATATATATAGTAGGTTTCAAATAAAGCCTTTGGGGAAAAAGGATCCACCCAATTTGAGGACTTGTAGTACAAACCTCAATTCAGGGGTTTTAGTAAACCTAAATTGAATAAATCGTTTTTGGACAAAATAATATTTGATAAAAATAGTTTTGGGTACTATTCACATGGCATGATCATTGGGCAAGAAGTTTGGATCAAGGAAGATGAATATGGAGAGGAGTAGAACCTAAGAGTGCCAAACATAATCAACCAAACAATCAAACAAGCAACAATTCAAACAAGCTCATGCACTGAAAAAGTTTTAAGTGGTTCCAAATTTTGTAAATCCAATCATAGCAAAGTGATACAAACACAGGGTGTGACAGACCTACCCCCCTTACAAGAATCTCGTCCCCGAGATTCCTAGGCTAAGCGCTAAAAAGATAAGGGAACTCGGATCTAAGATAGTCTTCACGCTCCCAGGTTGCTTCTGCTTCAGTGTGGTTGCTCCATTGAACCTTGAAGTACTTGATGGTGCGGCTCCGGGTGCAACGTTCAGCTTCATCCAAAATACAAACTGGCTTCTCACGATAAGTGAGATCTGGCTGAAGGTCGATGGCTTGATGGTCGATGTCCTTGTAGAGGTCGGGGCAGTTGGGTACTTGAAGACACTTCCGGAGTTGTGACACGTGAAAAACGTTGTGCACATCTGATAGCTCGAAAGGTAGCTCTACTTGATAGGCAACTTCTCCTTGCGTAGCGGTGATCTTGAAGGGGCCGATGTATCTTGGTGCACGCTTTCCCTTGACAAGGAAACGCTTGGTTCCCTTGAGAGGTGTGACTCGGAGATAGACATGGTCACCGACACAGAAGTTCACTTCTCGGCGGTGAGAGTCGGTGTTACTCTTTTGTCTTGATTTGGCGGTCTCCAGACGTTCTCAGACAAGTCAAACTCTCTCTTCTGCTTCGCGGAGGACGTCTGGCCCAAAGACTAGTCCTTCTCCGGTTTCCGACCAGTTGAGGGGAGTACGGCACTTGCGTCCATACAACACCTCAAATGGTGCCATCTGAAGACTTGACTGATAGCTGTTGTTGTAGGAGAACTCAGCAAATGGCAGGCAGTCCTCCCACTTGGCTCCATATGCCAAAACACAAACACGGAGCATATCTTTGAGTATCTGATTTACTCGTTCCGTCTGTCCACCGGTCTGGGGGTGAAAAGCAGTGTTGAAGGAGAGCTTGGTTCCCATCGCTTCTTGAAACTTCTTCCAGAACCTTAAGGTAAACTGAGTTCCTCGGTCTGACACAATCTCCTTTGGAACTCCGTGGAGGCTCACAATACGTTCGATGTAAAGGCTGGCTAGCTTGTTACCATCATAGGTGGTCTTGACGGGAATGAAATGGGCTACCTTGGTCAGGTGATCGACAATTACCCAAATAGAATCATGTCCTTTACTTGACCTTGGTAATCTGATGATGAAATCCATTCCGACTTTGTCCCACTTCCATTCAGGCACTTTGAGAGGTTGCAACAATCCAGCGGGTCGCTGATGCTCAGCTTTGACTCTCTGGCATATGTCACACTTAGCAACAAATGTGCCTATCTCCCGTTTCATGCCATGCCACCAGAATCTTGCCTTGAGGTCTTGGTACATCTTGGTTCCTCCAGGATGGATGGAATACGGAGTGTCCTGAGCTTCTTGGAAGATCAAGTTCTTGAGATCTTCTTTGTTGGGTACGCAGATGCGCTTCCCAAACCATACGACTCCTTGCTCATCCACTGAGAATCCTGGGGCCTTGCCTGCCTTGATCTTCCTCTTGATGCCTTTAATGCTCTCGTGTCCCTTCCGAGCTTCCTTAATATCATCCATCAAGGTGGGCTTTGCTTCGAGGTTGGCTAGGAACCCAGGTGCAACTAGTTCCAAGCCGAAGCTTTCAAGTTCTTCATACAGGGCGGGTAGCCTTTCCTTAATCATAACATTCAAGGAACAAGCCTTTCTGCTTAAGGCATCAGCTACCACGTTAGCCTTTCCAGGGTGGTATTGAACATTGAGGTCATAGTCCTTGATCAACTCCATCCATCTTCGCTGCCTCATGTTCAATTCCCTTTGAGTGAAAATATACTTCAAACTCTTGTGGTCTGTGTATATCTCACATCGCTTCCCCAGAAGGTAATGTCGCCATGTCTTCAAGGCGTGAACTACGGCTGCCAACTCAAGGTCGTGGGTAGTGTAGTTCTCTTCGTGAGGACGTAGTTGTCTAGACAGATATGCTACAACTCTGCCTTCTTGCATCAGAACACCTCCAAGCCCGATTCTCGATGCATCACAATATATCACGAACTCCTTGTGAATATCGGGGGTGGCCAAAACTGGGGCTGTGGTCAATCTCTTCTTGAGCTCTTGGAAGCTTTCTTCACACTTCGATGTCCATTCGAACTTCTTGTCCTTCTTCAAAAGCTGAGTCATGGGTCGGGCAATGCTCGAAAATCCTTCGACGAACTTGCGGTAATATCCCGCGAGTCCGAGGAAGCTTCTGACTTCCTTCACATTGGTTGGGGATTGCCATTCAGTCACGGCTTCAATCTTGGCAGGATCCACTAACAATCCTTCTGCAGTCAACACATGACCCAAGAATCCAACTTCATGCAGCCAGAATTCACACTTGCTGAATTTGGCATAAAGCTGGTGCTCTCGAAGCTTGTCTAGGACCAATCTCAAGTGTTGCTCATGCTCTTCTTCAGACTTGGAGAAGACGAGTATGTCATCAATGAAGACGACAACAAACTTGTCCAAGTACTCCATGAAGACTTTGTTCATGAGGTACATGAAGTAGGCAGGGGCATTGGTCAACCCAAATGACATGACCGTGTATTCATACAGGCCATACCGGGTTACAAATGCCGTCTTCGGAATGTCTTGGGGCCTAATCTTCAACTGGTAGTACCCAGACCTGAGGTCGATCTTGGAAAACACCTTGGCTCCATTCAGCTCATCGAACAGGTCTTCAATCTTGGGAAGTGGGTACTTGTTCTTTATTGTGACCTCATTGAGAGAACGGTAATCGACACAGAGTCGGATAGTTCCGTCCCTCTTTGACACAAATAGAACAGGTGATCCCCAAGGAGAGGCACTAGGGCGAATGAATCCTTTCCTGAGCTGCTCTGCCAGTTGCTTCTTCAGTTCAGCCAACTCTTCAGATCCCATTCTATAGGGCTTCTTATAGATGGGCCCTGCTCCGGGCATTAGCTCAATGATGAACTCAATGTCGCGGTCAGGAGGCATTCCGGGCAGCTCATCAGGAAAGACATCGGGGTATTCACATACCACCGGCACTTGATCCAACTCAATTCCTGCCAGACAGTTAACCTGAGGGGCTTGAGTGGAGGCACAACTGGGGACATACTTGACTTCCACTCCTTGGCAATTGGTTATGGTAACGGTCCTCTTGGCACAGTCCAAGTAGCCTTGGTTCTTGATTAGCCAGTCCATGCCTAGGATCACATCCAAGCCTTCCGACTTCAGGATGATAAGGTCTGCTAGGAAGTCTACCCCGTTGATGTTAATCTCAACTCCTTTACAACCCATCCCAGACTTCATAACTGATCCCGGGGTCTGAATCAACATACGACTACCCAGGGGTGTAGGCTTCATACCACTCTCTAGTGCAAACTTTTGGGTGACAAAAGAATGCGAAGCTCCATAATCAAACAGTACTGTTAATGGGGTTGAGTTGACGAGGAACGTACCCAGTATGACGTCCGGGTCTTCCTGGGCTTCCTCGGCGGTGACGTGATTCACACGACCCCTGCCATTGTTGGGCTGGTTGCGGGGAGGTGGGTTCCTTGGTGGTGCTCCACGGCCTTGACCTTGGTTCGGCGCATTGGGGCGCGGTGCATCTGGCTTCTTGTTAGGGCACTGCTTAGAGATGTGTCCAGGCTGACCACACCCAAAGCAAGTGACCTGACCATAGTTGTTGTTGTTGTTGTTCCTACCGCCATTGTTGTTATTGGGGTTGTTGTAAGCTGGCCTGGGATTGGCATACTGCTGAGGCTGGTAGCTCGGACGAGGTGCAGGAGGTCTAGCCTGCTGCGGCTGATAGGTTGGGTTAGCTGGGGCTGGCTGCCAGGGGCGAGGCTTCTGGTTGCTGGAACTACCCTTGCTAATCATCTTGCGCTTGCGAGTGTCGTCTATGGCACGACGCTTGTCTTCGAGCATAAGGGCCTTGTTCACCAGGTCGAAGAAGGTCCGACAGTCGCAGATGATAAGCTGATACTGCAGGGTCTGCTGAAGTCCTTCCATGAAGCGTTCCATCTTAGCAGCCTCCGTGTTGACATCTTCTGGTGCATACCTTGACAGCAGGTTGAACTTCTGCAGGTACTCCTTGACAGAGCCACTTCCTTGCTTCAGCGCTCGGAATTCTCTTTTCTTGATGGCCATGATCCCAGAAGGAATGTGGGCGGTGCGGAATCCTTCCTTGAAGTTATCCCAGGTGATCACTCGATCGCCTTGCATGACCTTGAATCCATCCCACCATGCTCTGGCGGTACCTCCGAGGCAGTGAGAGGCGTACATCACCTTCTCACGATCCTCATTGCAATTGACCAGTGCAAGGAGGTCCTCGATGGTGCGGATCCCGTCATCAGTATCCAGTGGTTCAGCAGTCTCGGCGAAGGTTGGGGGCGAATTCCTCATGAACTCAGACAGAGTGGAGCGGCCATTGCCGTCCCTGCCTTGCTGCTGGTTGTTCACAAGGACTTGAGCCATCTGCTGAATAGCAGCAGTGTTGGCTTGGCATTCCTCCTGGAGAACTTGGAGAAACTGAGCTATGGTCATGTTCTCCGGTGGAGGTGGTGGCGGGGGAATGTCGCCTTGTGGCTACTCCTGGTGTCCTTCAGCCTGAGCAGTCCCACCAGCTCCCTGCCGCTGGCTGGAGTTGCCGGCTTCAGGGTTGGTGAAGAAGCTATTGCAGGTTGCAGTCACCATCCTATTTGGAGCAGCCAAGTCAAACAACTGGGATAGACGAGAGGAGAGGCAATACTGGAGAAAGCGCGCCTAAGGGGGTTGGTATAGTGCAAGTGGGGTAAAACAAAGGTCGAAAGACCAACACATATATTAAGATAAGATAGACGATGGAGTCGCTTACATGTTGCCTAAGGCAAAAGCACGACTTGCATCGGAACACAAACAACAAAAGCAAACAACAAGCACACATGGTTTCATATGAACCATTACACGGACTCGACTTCGCATGAGGGGTACATGACTGATCCTACCCTAGGGGTTCTCGGACTCAGTAGTCGTGCCTTGCTTCTTGTTTCCGGGAAAAGGACGCTTAGCCCTCACCCTCTAGGTCCTCCTGTGGTGCCAGTGGGTATGCGACAGTCGGCTGCTTGTTGGGACATCTCCTAACATGATGTCCAAACTCGCCACACCCGAAACACGTGACGGGAATGTCGAGGTTGTTATTCACCCTTGGCTTATGACGTCGGTGGCCTGACGATGGTCCTCCACATAGGGGATATGGGAATTTGTTCTGGTTCCACCTACGCGGGGCTCGGTTGCAGGCTTCCTGAAGTTCCTCGATTTGTTGCTTCTGGTTGGTGATGTAGACTTGCAGAGCAGCAACTTGTTGTTCTCGCTCGACCACCTTCTTCTTCTCGAGGCAGTGTAGGTGTAGGAGCGAAGGGAAATCCTGGCGGGCTTTGAGGAATTCTTCAGTAAGGTAACGCAGAAGGTGATCTACCGCGTTGGCAAAGCGAATCTGGAGCTTGAGGGTTGGGTCTTCGCCTCTTGTGGAAATCACTGCTTGAGCAGAGGCTCCTAATCCACTCTTGCTGGGTAGGTAGCGGGTAGCTTGTCCTTCCTTCATTTCCGGGAGGAGGTCTCGGAGATGAAGGAGGGCTTCATAGGCCGCCTGCTATATGGCCATGTCCCTTGTTGGCATAGGTGGTCCAACAAAGAACCAACTCTGGGGTGGGGTCTTGGCAGGTACAACCACCTTGGAGTAGAACTCCATTCCAAACTCGCCATTGTCCAGTTCATGCAGGGTGTACATCGGCTCCAAAGGATATTGGCATTGTTGGAGGCAGTCTCTTAGGAGAGGTGGGAATCCGGTCATGAGGAGTCTCATAGGAGCAACGGCCATCTCCAAAGGTTTGAAGGGAGGAGAGTCAGCAAGAGTTTGAAATAGACTAGAGGAGAGGAGAGGTATAGAATTTGTTGCACCTAGCAACTAGGCACAGTTTTGAAAAGGTTTTTTAGCCTAACTAACGTCCATGCTAACTAAGGGCTTCCTACAGTCAGGATGGCTCTGATACCAGCTCTGTGGGGACCCCGACTCATTAGTCGTGATCACCGAATGCACGTGCACAGTGATCCCAGAGATCAATGCTCACTGAACACACAGAAGCTGAATAACAAGAGTCTTACATCCACATTTAGCGTCTTACACAAATAAAGACCATGAAGGTCTAGTCTTACATAAATAGGGCCACGAGGGCCAAACACTTAAACATAACAAGCAGCGGAAATCTTGATCGAAAGCTTGAACCCATGCCATCTGCCTTAAACCTACAGGCATTCTGACTGGGAAGTGTCCTAGTTCGCATGTTCGTCACCAACGAACTCTTCGCCATATTCCTGCTCTTCCATGTCTGGCCAATTAAATAACTAGTGGCAAGCCAATGAGTACTTTGCATGTACTCGCAAG
Source organism: Elymus sibiricus (assembly GCA_039707655.1). Lineage (NCBI taxonomy): Eukaryota > Viridiplantae > Streptophyta > Magnoliopsida > Poales > Poaceae > Elymus > Elymus sibiricus. Next base: position 141,915,394 of record CM077665.1, on the reverse strand, counting down.
CAACCCAAGTTGTGGAACAAGGTATAACAATGCATGATATAGCACTAAGTAGGTAAGTTCTGTAGAAAGCTGATTTTCATATGCAATGACATGATCAAGTAACTTGAGTAAGCATGCATCAACTGCTAACAGGTACTCATGTGAACAAGTCTCATTTGCCAATATAAGCAGGGGTTGAACATCTCATGTTCATCATCATGCCAAGTCATCGGACTCAGCTCATGTATCACCTTTGTGTCATTCACTCTTACACACACACCAAGTTTATGAAAATCTCGGACGCAGTTTGAGCAGGACCTCCAACTGTCCATGACCATGGACACGGCTATTCGAATAATTTTACACTCTGCAGAGGTTGCACACTTTACCCACAAGACTCGGGGAACTTCCGTGTCATCCACGACTCGCGGTATATTACATACCCGAGGTAAGCACCCGAACAATGCCTTTCCCCTAGCGATACTAAACAAAGAGTCCATTCGTTGGTGCCATCCCTCATGATATACATCACACGTATCATCCCTGAGGGCATGCAACAGTGTGCCCGGTGCTTGTGAAGACAACGCATGATCGTCCATTCTGGTACGACCCCGTATCGAGAGTGACCACTTCACTCCCGCCACTAGTAATGCGGGCTCTATGCTAGTACCCACCAGGGCAATCAACAAAGCCCCGTCCCATAAGGGGTATCGTGGTTGTGCATGTAAGGTTGGGACGGTCAGCAAATCTTAAAACTCTCCGTTTTCGAAAACACACACACACAACTTGCTCCGGTACACCACTTCTTTATCAAGTGGTTACCTAACTCATCATCATCTCCCTCGGGCATTAGTGGCACCCGACGGGGTTTTCGAAAACTCTTTGAAAATACTTTTGCTCCCATCACCATGCATATTTCCGTCCCACTTTGCGTAGCATCTACTAAGCGTCCTATCTACTCCCACCCGCACAACCCTCATAAGAATGGTAGGGTCATGCACGATGCAAGTATCAATGGTAAAGTATCGGAGGCATCCCACCGAAGGGAGGGGGTACCTTATCAACATGATCAATACATCGGAACAACAAGTGCTATATGACATGCAATAAAAGGGTTCATAGTCATGGTCACAGGGCTGCTTGCCTGGCTCAATAAAGTCTTCTGGGTCTTCGAAATCTTCGGGTCCAATCCCTTCGTCAACAACGTAATCTATCGTCGCGGAATAAACAGGCAAAAATAAGCATCACAATAAAACAGAGCACAAAAGCCAATTTAAAAATGCTACTTTATTCTGATAAATACTAAAATCAATACTAAAAATATTTGCCTAGGGTTTTGGAGTTGAAAAGGTTTTCAAAACCAGTTATTATAGAGGCTAAAAATGCCTAAAAGAGGTTTTAAAATAAAACAGTAGATAAAAGATTTTCAAAAATTTATACAAAAGGCACTATTAAATACTATGAATTAATCTAAGAATTTAGGTGGGAGAATATTTGGAATTGGATTTTTATTTAATCCTGTGGGATTTTTGGAAAACCTAGAGAAGAAGAAAAAGAGAAAGGCCTCAGTGCATTGGGCCAAATGCCCAGCCGTACCGGGCCCAACCGGCCAGGCCGGCCCAGCTGAGCTGCAGAGCGCGCGCGCGCGGCCAGGTTCGAACCTGACGTGCGGGCCCCAGCGTCAGCGAGAGCGAGGGAGAGGGTGAGAGGTGTGAGGATGACAGGGGGGTCCCACCTGTCATCTCCCACCTCCGGACAGGGGGCGGCGATGCTCACCGGCGGCGGTGTGGGGCACGGCGATGGCAGGCGAATGCGGGAATGGGCTCGGGGCTGAGTCGCCGATCTCGTGGAGGTGGAGCGGGTCGCCGGGGAGCAGGGTGTCGCCGGCGACGAGGAAGCAGGGCGGCGACGCTTCGGGAGGAGGACGAACCCGACGCCTCCTGCTGTAAAAAGCACGGGGAACGGGGGAAAAGGGTCAGGAGGGAGCAGAGGTTCCAGATCGGGAGTGAACAAGGGCGGAGGAGGTCGTTTACCTCGCGAACGCCGGTGGCCCGAAGCGGCGGCGCTCGGCTCGATCCCGTGCACAGAGGCCCTCGGGGCTTGCTTGGTGGCACGGGGGCTCAATTGGAACGAGGAGAGAGAGACCAGAGGGGAGCGGAGGCTCGGGGGAGGCCCTTTTATAGGGGAGGAGCGGTCCACCGAGCTCGGGTGCGCCGGCGAGCTCGGGGCCGAGGCCAGGGGTCACGGGAGGAGGCGCGGGCGAGTCTGAGGCGTTCCTGGGCGTGGTCCACGTCCAGGGGAAGCAAGAGGAGGAATGGGGCGTGCGCGCGTGCGAGGCTCGTGGTTGGCCGAACCGGCGGCGTCGGGCGCGCGTGTAGGGAGGCCGCTGGAGGAGGAGAGAGGAGGGGGCCGACAAGGTGGCGTGACACGGACGCCGAGGGCGTCTCGGGGGACACGAGGGGGAGACCCAAAGCTGTCGGGAACAGCCATTGGGTGGCGGCTACAGTGCGGGAGTGCACTGTAGCGCGCTCTGGAGCGCCCGTTTGGCATGCCATGGCATGCCAACGGCGTCTTGTGCGTGGCCAATAGTGTCTAGGGGATCTAGGATAGGGGACACTTGCATTGGATGCCCTGGGGGGTTGATAGAATAAGAGGGGAGGGGAGAAAGAGGCAGATTCTTGCTGTCCAGGGTGTAAAAATGGGTTTTTACCCCACTTAAACATTGAGTCTTGGCCAGAGAAAATTACTGGGGATAGGAGGGGCATGCAAGTGACTGTGGTAAAAATTTGGGGTGATGGAGAATAGCAGAAGGGGGTCAAACAGGGTTTTTACCACCTGGGCAAAAAGTTTTTGATGATGGTTTAGCTAAGCAAATGGAGTTTGCTTGCCATGAGTTTTAACAGGGTCAAATGGTGGTTGGAAATAGGGTTGACCACCAAGTTTGAGCTTGATTGAAGAAAGTTCACAATGTAACTTTGTGAAACCCTAGAAATCAACAGAATCAGATTTCTGTAGATCTAGGCATGCATTTCACTTCCCACAAATCCACCACTTGGTGTGGTATCATTATTTGGGGTTTATCACATGCCCACAAAGTTTGGGGTCAAGGCAAGGAACTTCACAATGTAAAGTTGTTCAAATTTGGCTCTGGACAGGAATGGTTTTGGAATATTTTGATGAAGCAAATCTATTGGGATTGAGATGAAACTTTGCAAGATCATCACACATGACAATTTTGACTTTCTGGAATTTGCTTGGAATTTATTGAGAATATTTCTTATAGAAATATTTCAAAAGCTTCATTTGGATAGAAAGGGTTTTGAGGGGTTTTGCCCATGATTTTGAACATGACCATGTGTTGAAACTCATATATATGGAAAATATATGTCCACTGAGTTTCCCCAAATTTTCTCAAATATTTTTAAAGCATTTAAATAATTTTTCCCTGTGAAAAAACATTTCTGGCCTTAAGAAAAAGCCTTTAAATAAAATAGTAAAATAATCTTTAAAATTAATATTTGGTGGTTTTGGGAAGTCATATATATAGTAGGTTTTAAATAAAGCCTTTGGGGAAAAAGGATCCACCCAATTTGAGGACTTGTAGTACAAACCTTAATTCAGGGGTTTTAGTAAACCTAAATTGAATAAATCCTTTTTGGCCAAAATAATATTTGATAAAAATAGTTTTGGGTACTATTCACATGGCATGATCATTGGGCAAGAAGTTTGGATCAAGGAAGATGAATATGGAGAGGAGTAGAACCTAAGAGTGCCAAACATAATCAACCAAACAATCAAACAAGCAACAATTCAAACAAGCTCATGCACTGAAAAAGTTTTAATTGGTTCCAAATTTTGTAAATCCAATCATAGCAAAGTGATAGAAACACAGGGTGTGACACTAGAGATCAAGATTCATATGGTTGGAATGGAATGGCATGATCTCAACACATGAGTAGGTGGCTCTCTCTAAGAAAATCTGATGGGATAAGTGGGGATCTGTTCTGAGTGCTTCTCTTGCGAGCGTGTGGTGGTGGAGGGGGTATATATAGTCATCTCCAAAAATCCAACCGTTACACCTTAAGTGACCAACTCAGTGACACCGATCTGTGAATCTTGATGGTACCGAGTTGCTCCAAAGGTAGCAACTTTTGAATCTTGGTGAGACCGATATAGGAAACTTGGCGGTACCGATGAGGTGTCCAACGGTCAGAATCCAAATCTCGGTGACGCCGATCCAAAAACTCAGAGCTTCCGATTTTGTGAATCGAGGTAACAGAAAGTTGGCAAGCTGAACTCAGTGGCACCGAAGTGGGATCGGTTGCACCGATGTGCTAGGGTTTGGCATGGTTCTGTCTGAGTTTGGGAATTGGTGGGACCGAGTGGATGGTGTTGGTTTCACCGATTTGCATGAATGGCTTAGACAGAATTTGTGGGAGAGTTTGTGGGTGTTGTTGGCGACTATCACTTGTGCACGTGGAGCATCTTGTTCACTAACAGTACCTTACCCCCTTTTAATAGTATTGGCTTTTCCTATGGACTCAAAGTGATTTCTCACAAAGTCAAATGTATAGTCCTCTTTGATTGAAGCTTTTGCCAATCCAAATCCTTACATCTAGAGGTTTCTCCACAATCCTTTTGCCAACCCATCATTGAACTTTTCTTGAAATATGCTTAGTGTAAATATTAGTTCGATGATATATATGTTGTTATTAATTACCAAAACCACCAAGGGAGCAAATGTGCTTTCAACTAGATCGTTTTTTCTTGCCATGGAAAGAGGTGCTTCGTGATGGGTTCGATCTTGCAGTGTTCTTTCTCAGTGACAGAAGGGGCAGCAAGACACGCATGTATCATTGCCATTAAGGATAACAAGATGGGGTCTATTCCTACATGAATAGATCTTGTCTACATCATGTCACCGTTCTTATTGCGTTACTCCATTTTCCCATTAACTTAATACACTAGATGCATGCTGGATAGCGGTCGATGTGTGGAGTAATAGAAGTAGATGCAGAATCATTTCGGTCTACTTATCTTGGACATGATGCCTATATAATGATCATTGCGTGGATATCGTCATGATTATTTGATCTTCTATCAATTGCCTAACAGTAATTTGTTCACCCACCGTGTGCTATACTCATGAGAGAAGCCACTAGTGAAACCTACGGCCCCCGGATCTACTTTTCCAACATACTGCTTTCCGATCTACTATTTGCATCTTTTTTTTCTAGATATATTAATCCAAAAAAACCCAAAAATACCTTGCTGCACTTTTTATTTATTTATTTTAGTTTGTGTTCTTGCGAGATCTATTTGCCAAAACTATCATTACCTAATCTATCATATTACCGTAGAGATCTTGACAACCTCTCTTTCGCGTCGGGTTGCAAGTATTTGTTATTTGTGTGCAGGTGTTGTTTACATGGGTACATGATCTTCCTCTACGAATTGATACCTTGGTTTCATAACTGAGGGAAATACTTACCGTCGCTGTGGTGCATCATCCCTTCCTCTTTGGGGAAATACCGACGCAGTCTCAAGCCACGTGATACGTCTCCAACGTATCTACTTTTCCAAACTCTTTTGCCCTTGTTTTGGACTATAATTTGCATGATTTGAATGGAACTAACCCGGACTGACGCTGTTTTCAGCAGAATTGCCTTGGTGTTATTTTTGTGCAGAAATAAAAGTTCTCGGATTGACCTAAAAATTTACGGAGAATATTTTTGGAATTAAAAAAAAAATTGGCGAAAGAATCAACCGAAGAGGGGCCACCACCTGGTCACAAGCCAGGGGGGCGCCCCCCCCCCTAGGGCGCGCCCCCTGTCTTGTGGGCCCCCTGAAGCTCCTCCGACCTCGTTTCCACTTCTATATATTCCTATTCAGGGAGAAAAAAATAAAGGAGAATAGTTCATCGCGTTTTACGATACGGAGCCGCCGCCACCTCCTGTTCTTCCTCGGAAGGGCAGATCTGGAGCCTGATTTGGGCTCCGGAGAGGGGAAATCGACGCCGTCGTCTTCACCAACCATCCTTCATCACCAATTTCATGATGCTCTCCGCCGTTCGTGAGTAATTCCATCGTAGGCTTGCTGGACGGTGATGGGTTGGATGAGATTTACCATGTAATCGAGTTAGTTTTGTTAGGGTTTGATCCCTAGTATCCACTATGTTCTGAGATTGATGTTGCTATGACTTTGCTGTGCTTAATGCTTGTCACTAGGGCCCGAGTGCCATGATTTCAGATCTGAACCTATTATGTTTTCATGAATATATATGTGTTCTTGATCCTATCTTGCAAGTTGTAGACACCTATTACGAGTTATGATCCGCATCCCCCAGGGTGACAATAACTGGGATTCTTTCTGGTGATTACCATAGTTTGAGGAGTTCATGTATTCACTAAGTGCTAATGCTTTGGTCCGGTTCTCTATTAAAAGGAGGCCTTAATATCCCTTAGTTTCCATTAGGACCCCGCTGCCACGGGAGGGTAGGACAAAAGATGTCATGCAAGTTCTTTTCCATAAGCACGTATGACTATATATGGAATACATGCCTACATTACATTGATGAATTGGAGCTAGTTCTGTATCACCCTATGTTATAACCGTTGCATGATGAATGCCATCCGACATAATTATCCATCACTGATCCATTGCCTACGAGCTTTTCCATATTGATCTTTGCTAAGTTACTTTTCTGCTGCTACTGTCACTTTTGCCACCATTACCGTTACTTCCATACTACTTTGCTACTGAATACTTTGCTGTAGATATTAAGTCTTTCAGGTGTGGTTGAATTGACAACTCAGCTGCTAATACTCGAGAATATTCTTTGGCTCCCCTTGTGTCGAATCAATAAATTTGGGTTGAATACTCTACCCTCGAAAACTGTTGTGATCCCCTATACTTGTGGGTTATCACCACGTCAAAGGAATTTCTAGCGCCGTTGTCGGGGAGGAAGCAATCTCATCTACGAGGTTCCTAATCACAAATCTCGTCTCCTTGCAATTACATTATTTGCCATTTGCCTCTCGTTTTCCTCTCCCCCACTTCACAAATTTGCCGTTTTATTCGCCCTTTCTTTTCTGTTTGCCTTTTTCTTGTCAGATCTCTTGTTTGCATATCTCTTCACTATGGCTAGTTCCTCCGTTATTGCGTTTAACCCCGAGAATGAGGTTCTTAATTTTAAACAAAGGGGAGGGGAGAATCTTAAAGATGCTTGGTATAGGATTTGCAATGCTCATAATACATGTATTCGCAAAGAATCTACCATTGTTCTTCTTCGCTGTTTTTATGTGGGCATCACCACTTGGTATAGATCCATCCTTGATACGATTACCGGTGGAAATTTCTTGATGTGCCCCGCTTTGGATGCTTATAACGCTTTGGGAAATATAGTGGGTTTCCCACCTATCATTGTCAATGAAACAGTTTTAACTCTTGAGCATGTTATGAAAAGGTTAGATGCTATTGAAAAGAAAATGCCCACTGAGGAAAATATTGAGAACTTGGATAAAAGGATGCATAATCTTGCTAATAGAATTGGTTCAAAGGCGGGAGACGCTCTTAAAATATTAAAGGAAAAAGAACCCGTAGTCAATAAAAGAATTGAAGAAAGCCCCACTAGAATTGATAAGTTGGAAGAAATCTTTCGTAATTTAGGTTCGGCTTTCCCTACTGATAAAACTATTGAAAAAACTCCCATTATTAAAGATTGCAAATCCATGCAAGTTCCTAAGAACAAGGGTACCGCTTCTAGTAGAAACAATGAGGATCTTAAAATGATTAGTATTCATCCCAATTTTGTTGAACTGGTAAACAACGTTCATGGCAAGAATAAATTTTTCAATATTATTCCTAGAAGTATTGTCATTGAAACGATGCATGATAGGTCCTTGAAAAGTTCTCGTTGTGTGCTTAAGGAGTTGGAAACTAAGGATGACAATACTTGAATCTATGCGTTATGCCCACCTAGGGGCGTAAAACGATAGCGCTTGTTGGGAGGAAACCCAATGAATAAATTATTTTTATATTTTCCTTTCTATTTTTGAGTGTTTTTCACAATTATGATTCTGTTATGATTGTGTTTTTATGTTTTATTTAGTGTTTGTACCAAGTAATGCCTTTAGGATGATCCATAAGATGAGTAGAAACAATGCTGAATCTGAAACAGAAACTTTGTTCCCAGTGCACAAATTTTCATTTTTTACTGGAACATAATATTGAGCTGAAATTTTAACACAGTATTTCTATACAAATTCTCTACGTTGTCATAAATTTTCAGAATTTTTAGAGTTCAGAAGTATGGGTAGAGTACTGATTACTACAGACTTTTCTGTCTGAAAAAATTCTGTTTTCGTTGCATTGTGTGCTTGTTTTGATGAATCTATGGCTTGTATCGGGGGGTATAAGTCATGGAAAAGTTAGAATACAGTAGATATAATGCAATAATAAAATATGAATGGGTTTACAATAGTACCTAAAGTGGTAATTTGCTTTATTACACTAACAGATCTCATGAGAATTTTGTCAAGTTTTGTGTGATTGAAGTTTTCAAGTTTTGCGTGAGATCACGATGGATGAAGGAATAAGGAGTAAGAAGAGCCTAAGCTTGGGGATGCTACAGCATCCCAAGGTAATATCCAAAGAGTAACAAGCAACTAAGCTTGGGGATGCCCCGAGTGACATCCCCTCTTTCTTCTAACAACCATCGGTATTTTACTTGGAACTATATTTTTATTCATCACATATCATGAGTTTTGCTTGGAGCGTCTTGTATATTTGCTGTATTTGCTTTTATCCTTGCTGAGCACACCTATTTTAGAGAGCCAAAAATATGCTATGATTTTCTAGAACTGCTCTTTATGCTTCACTTAAATCTATTGAGCAAAGGAATTGCTCTTATGCTTCACTTATATCTTTTTGAGCACGGCGTGCTTTTACATATTTGAAGAAATGCTCTCATACTTCACTTATATTAATTTGAGAGTTAGTAATTTTGAAGAAACCTTCTCATGCTTCACTTATATTATTTTGAGAGATGAAACTTGTATGCTCATGTTCTTCACTTATATCCATGTGAGCTTGTCAAAAGCAATTGCAATATATGAAACTAGTCCAAAAGTGATAGATATTCAAGAGGGATATAATAAAAACTTTCATGAAGATCATTGGACAAATTAAACTTGATTCTTTGTAATAGTTTTGAGACATGACAATAGTAATATGTGAGTTATGTTGGTGAGTAGTTATGCTTAGAAAAGAATATTGGTGTTAAGGTTTGTGATTCCCTATGCAAGCACGAAAGTTAATAGTTGTGCTATGAAATTACATCCTACTTATGGTGCATTATTCAGTGTTAGTTATGCTTAATGCTCGCTTATGTGATTTTTCGATTCTTGGTTGGATGCTTCTCAATCTCTTGCTAGCCTTCACTTGTACTAAGTAGAAATACTACTTGTGCATCCAAAATCCTTAAAACCAGTTTTGCCATATGAGTCCACCATACCTACCTATATACGGTATTTCCATGCCGTTCCAAGCAAATTTGTATGTGCCATCTCTAAATTTCAAAATAAATTTTCCTTTTTGTGTGCTCGTACTGCTCATGAAACGGTAGGGGGTGACCGATATTTTTCATGCTAGATGTGTTATTCTCAAGATGAGTGTTTATTCACTTGTCATTGCACGAGAGTACGACGGTCATAGGGATGCCCAGTCCCAAAATGAAAAAAAAATTACTTTATGTTGTGAAATAATAAATTCCTTGGAAAGTGTTGGTATGGAAGGCAACCGTGGATTCGGCTAGCCATGGAAAGTGAAAGTATTGTGGAAAAGGAATAAACTTTATTTTCTGTTTGGGAACCGCCTATGATGTATCTAGCGTGGAAATATATTGAAATCTCTCAGTCGTTTTCGTTGACAGGAAAGGCATGCCACCCAAAATATTTTTCTCTATCAATTTAAACACTTGAGCTCTGGCACCTCTACAAATCCCTACTTCCCTCTGCGAAGGGCCTATCTATTTACTTTATGCATTTTTTATTTTTCAATTTGAGTCTCCATCTTCTCTTATAAAGCACCAACTAGGAGGCACTATGATCGTACTTGAGCATTAGGTGTAGCTAATATTTGAGTGTGTATTGTGAATGGATGAATGATTGAGCATGATGGGGTAGGGATAACTTGCTTTAGCGTTGATATTTTGAAAGACATGGTTGCTTGTTGATATGCTTGAGTATTAAAGTTTTCATGTCAAAACTAGACTATTGCTTTGAACCATTTAAAAGTCCAAATGTCCATGCTACAAAGAAAAGAATATATGATGAACATGTTAGGTAGCATTCCACATCAAAAATTCTGTTTTTATCATTTACCTACTCGAGGACGTGTAGGAATTAAGCTTGGGGATGCTGATACGTCTCCAACGTATCTATAATTTTTGCTTGTTCCATGCTGTTATATTATCAATCTTGGATGTTTTACAATCATTTTATAGCAACTTTATATCATTTTTTGGGACTAACCTATTGACATAGTGCCAAAGTACCAGTTGCTGTTTTTGCTTGTTTTTTCCTTCGCAAAAAATCAGTACCAAACGGAGCCCAAATGCTGCGGGGATTTTTGGAGAATTTTTATTGACCAGAAGAGCCAAGATGGGCCAAAGATCACCAGAAGAGGGGGCCCAGGGTGGCCACCCTCCACCAGGGCGCGCCAGAGGCCCCTGGCGCGGCCTGGTAGAGGGTGGGCACCTCGGGAGTCCCCCCAACCGACTATTGAGCCTATAAATTCCTAGAAAATCAGAAAACCCAAGGGGAGTTGACGAAACACAATTCCAGCTGCCGCAAGTTCCAGAACCTCGAGATCCAATCTAACAGCATCACGGAGGGATTCATCTTCATCAAAGGTGCCTCTCCGATGATGCGTGATTAGTCCACCATAGACCTATGGGTCCGTAGGCAGTAGCTAGATGGCTTCCTCTCTCTCTATGATTCTCAATACAATGGTCTCTTGGAGATTTTTTTTGGACCAGAAGACACCCAGTGGGCCAAAGAAGTGCCGGAGAGGTGGGCCGTGGAGACCACAACCCACCAGGGTGCGCCAGGGGGCCCCTGGCGCGCCCTGATGGGTTCTGCCTTCCACGGGGCCCCTCTCCACCGCCTCTGATGCCAATAAATTCCCAAATATTCCAAAAACCCCAGGGGGGTCAACGAAACACAATTCCAGCTGCCGCAAGTTTCACAACCTCGAGATAAAATCTAAACACCATCACGGAGGGGTTCATCTTCTTCATAGGTGCCTCTCCGATAATGTGTGAGTAGTCCACCATAGACCTACGGGTCTGTAGGCAGTAGCTAGATGGCTTCCTCTCTCTCTTATGATTCTCAATACAATGGTCTCTTGGAGATCTATTTGATGTAATGACTTTTGCGGTGTGTTTGTTGGGATCCGGTGAATTTTGAGTTCAGGATCAGTTTCTATCCATGAATATGATTTGAGTCTTCTGATCTCTTATTTGCATGATTACTTATAGCCTCATATTTCTTCTTCGAATCTTTGGTTTAGTTAGGCCAACTAGATCGATTTTTCTTGCCATGGGAAGAGGTGCTTTAGGATGGGTTTGATCTTGCGGTGTTCTTTCACAGTGACAGAAGGGGCAGCAAGACACGCATGTATCATTGCCATTAAGGATAACAAGATGGGGTCTATTCCTACATGAATAGATCTTGTCTACACCATGTCACCATTCTTATTGTGTTACTCCGTTTTCCCATGAACTTAATACACTAGATGCATGCTAGATAGCGGTCGATGTGTGGAGTAATATAAGTAGATGCAGAATCGTTTCGGTCTACTTATCTTGGACGTGATGCCTATTGTCGGGGCTGGATGCACACGATCACCTATGGGGCCATCGGCCCCTTTGTGGTACGGTGAGGGGCGTGGACGCAAGCACAAAGAGCGGAGATAGTGAGACGATGCGGCGATTTACCTAGGTTCGGGCCGATGTGAAGCGTAAAACCCTACTTCTGCTTTGTGAGTGGATTGATCAAGGGAACACGAAGAGCGCACAATGCTCCAGCCCGGCAAGGGTTGCCTTCGGGGGAGCTATTATACGTGTACAAATGCTCAAAAGTCCGAATCCTCAACTAGGTTGCCTTGGGCCTCCTTTTATAGTACAAGGGGCAACCACAGTGGCAAAATAGACAATGTCTGATGACTAGATAGCTAGCAGAGCTTATCATACCTAACTCTGGCATTAGAGACAAAATACCATCATTGCTAGTCTAGGTGGCGTGCTGGAGTGCATCCCCGGCAAGCTTATACCACCGCTCTAGCTAACCGTTGCACCCCACCTCGACACGTCTAAGGACGGGTGTCAAGGAGGGGTAATCTTCCTTCCAGCGTGTAGCCACGTGCTTAGCGAGAGCCTTTTAGCCACCTGGGGGCTCGACACCGCATCGACAAGTGACTGGCCTTGCGATGAGGTGGAGCGGTGACAGGTTGGCTCACGGTTGCCGGGGGATGGCTTGCCGGGGGTTCAAGAGGGTGCGTACGTCCTGGTCCCCGGCAAGCGACCGGGAAGTACTTAGTGCGCAGCAGTCCCAGGTTTGGGCTGCCGCGTAGAGCTCGTTGTAGTCCGTCTTGATCATTGCCGGGTTGGCTTGGTGTGTGGAGGGTTTTTACCATCGTCACCTGTGCACAAGTCAGGGGCACTGGGTACCCCTATCCCAGTGCACTGAAAGGAGCCCCCGGGTCTGGCCCACACGTGCTCGCCAAGTGCCGTTGGGCCAGGCCCAAATTTCATGCACATGCGCGCAATGTGAGGGAGTAACTGCCAATTTAATGGTCATCACTGACCCATTTTCTCAGGCCGTTTCCGCCACGCGTGCCGCATGCATAGCGTGGGGCTACCGGCGGGTGCGCGTGACTTAAAGCTCGGGTCGTGGCTGAAACCGCAGCGCCATGGATTGGAGCAACGGGGCGGTTACCTGTTTCGCCCGTGATCGTGGGTAGTGGGATTGCTGGAGACGGGCGGCGACCCTTGGAGCGGGAGAGAGCTATCCCCCGTGCCCTCCCTATAAATTGGGAGGTCTTGAGAGGCGATGCTCATCCACCTTCTCCCCCTCCTTGAGTCCGAACCCATAGAGCTCGCTCCTTTGCTTCCTTCTCTTGAGCTGTTCTCGCTGCCCGCATGCCCAGTGGACGGGGGCGTTCTCTGGCTTCCGCCGCGACGGCAAGGGCTTCCCGTCAGGATCATGCCACCGCTTCAGCCATAGAGGCGGAGGGTAGATCTAGTGTGCGTGGTGGAGGCATTGGAAGGGGCCGAGGTCGACGCGGGGCCCGTGGTCAGGGAAGACGGAGTGCCGGCTCTCTTCCTCCTCCACCATCAGACCCACCCCTCGCGGAGGGTCACACCGAGGGGACGGCGCTGGAGTTCGTCACCAAACTGCGTGGTCCTCCCCGAAGCTGCCTCCGCCTCCCTCGCCCTTTCGCCAGGGTGATGGAGGTCGATAAGCCGCATGCATTGTGGTTGCGAGCGCATGGTTGCTGTAATGGCGCCGTGCGAGCGGACGTCGAGTTTACTGAGCGCTGCGTCATGCTTCTCAGACGCGGGTGGAAAACCTTCGCACGTGCCCACAACTTCACGGGTGGTCATTTCCTACGCTTCAAGTTGGTGGAGGCCGATCTGCTCTCCGTCAAGATGTATGGGCATTCAGGCACCCGTCTTGGCTGCTGTGAGGAGAGCTCGAGTGATGTCGAAATCTCCTCCTCGAGCGATAGTGATGAGGAGGACAGTGTCGGTAAAGACGACAACGACGAGCCCCCAGCCGTCAAGTCGGAATACGCCGACTCAGACTCAAGCTGAGCGCCGGTCGCACCATCACCGTCAGCTACGCCTTCCCGGCAGAGCGATTTGCCGGGGGTTCTTGACTTCGGCGCCGCCTTCTCCCCCAACCGGCTCTGGCAGACTCTTGGACTTCGGCTTCGTCTTCCCTTCCGGTGGGCCTGCCTGTTAGGGAACGTTGCATGGGAAACAAATAATTTTCCTACGCACACACAAGATCTATCCATGGTGATGAGCATCTACGAGAGGGAGAGTGAATCTACATACCCTTGTAGATCGCTAAGCGGAAGCGTTTAAGAAACGCGGTTGATGTAGTCGAACGTCTCCGCGATCCAAATCGCAAGTCGTCCCTCGATCCGATCACGAACTAGCGCCGAACGGACGGCACCTCCGCGTTCAACACACGTACGGCTTGATGACGCCTTCACCTCCTCGATCCAGCGAGCGATGGTGAAGTAGTGGTTGAGTTCCAGCAGCACGACGGCGTGGTGATGGTGGTGAGGAACAATCTCTGCAGGGCTTCGCCAAGCGCTACGGAGATTATGACGGAGGAACTAGAGGGTTAGGGTTGCCGCACACGGCTTGGGGAAATCTTGATGTATACCGTGTGCTAGCCCTGCCCCTCTATTTATATGTTGAGCCTTGGGGTCTAAACTTGGAGTAAAAGCCTCCTCCAAGTCGGTTTTGCCCGCACAAGGTCGGTTAGGCCCGCAGGAAAAGAGTCCAACTCGGATCCCTGCCGAATCGTGCACAGCCGCGCACAAGCGGTAGTACCGCTCACAAGCGGTAGTACCGCTTGGGCGGTAGTACCGCTTCACACAAGCGGTAGTACCGCTCGGGCGGTAGTACCGCTTCCAACAAGCGGTAGTACCGCTTACGCGGCAGCAAAACTACTTTTGCACTTTCCAATACCTCGTGGGCTTTATCCCTTTGGCCCATATAAAGTGTTGCTGCACCCGAACACTTCGGTAAACATCCAGAACCCCTTCCGGTGAACTCCGGAACTCTTCCGGAGATCAAAACACTATTATCACATATATCAATCTTTACCTCCGGACTATTCCGGAGATCCTCGTCATGTCCGGGATCTTATCCGAGACTCCGAACAACTTTCGGTCACCAACATAATAACTCAATTATACTAATCGTCACCAAACGTTAAGTGTGTAGACCCTGCGGGTTCGAGAACTATGTAGACATGACCGAGACACCTCTACGGCCAATAACCAATAGCGGGACCTGGATGCCCATATTGGCTCCTACATATTCCACGAAGATCTTTTATCGGTCGAACCTCTATGTCAAGGATTCAGTTAATCCCGTATGCTGTTCCCTTTGTTCTTCGGTATGTTACTTGCCCGAGATTCGATCGTCGGTATCACTATACCTAGTTCAATCTCGTTACCGGCAAGTCTCTTTACTCGTTCCGTAATACAAGATCCTGTGGCTAACTCTTTAGTCACTTTGCTTGCAAGGCTCATTGTGATGTTGTATTACCGAGTGGGCCCTGAGATACCTCTCCGTCACACGGAGTAACAAATCCCAGTCTTGATCCATGCCAACCCAACAGACACCCTCGGAGATACCTGTAGAGCACCTTTATAGTCGCCCAGTTACGTTGCGACGTTTGATACACACAAGGTATTCCTCCGGTGTCAGTGAGTTGCATGATCTCATGGTCAAAGGAACAGATACTTGACATGCAGAAAACAATAGCAATAAACTGACACGATCATATGCTACGTTCATAGTTTGGGTCTTGTCCATCACATCATTCTCCTAATGATGTGATCCCGTTATCAAATGACATCTCATGTCAATGGCTAGGAAACCTTAACCATCTTTGATCAACGAGCTAGTCAACTAGAGGCTTACTAGGGACACAGTGTTGTCTATGTACCCACACATGTATTTGAGTTTCCAATCAATACAATTATAGCATGGACAATAAACGATTATCATGAACAAGGAAATATAATAATAACCAATTTATTATTGCCTCTAGGGCATATTTCCAACAGTCTCCCACTTGCACTAGAGTCAATAATCTAGTTCACATCACTATGTGATTTACATTGTAATGAATCGAACACCCATGCAGTTCTGGTGTTGTTCATGTTTAGCCCTTGGAAGAGGTTTAGTCATCGGATCTGCAACATTCAGATCCGTGTGTACTTTGCAAATATTTATGTCGTCCTCCTTGATGTAATCGCGGATGGAATTGAAACGTCGCTTTATGTGTCTAGTCCTCTTGTGAAATCTTGGTTCCTTGGCTAGAGCAATGGCACCAGTATTATCACAAAACAGAGTCATTGGGTTAAGTGCACTAGGCACTACTCCAAGATCTGTCATGAACTCCTTCATCCAGACACCTTCCTTCGCCGCCTCCGAGGCAGCGATGTACTCCGCTTCGCATGTAGAATCAGCTACCACGCTTTGCTTGGAACTGCACCAGCTAACCGCACCCCCATTAAGAATAAATACGTATCCGGTTTGCGACTTAGAGTCATCCGGATCAGTGTCAAAGCTTGCATCGACGTAACCCTTTACGACGAGCTCTTGATCACCTCCATAAACGAGAAACATATCCTTAGTCCTTTTCAGGTACTTCAGGATATTCTTGACCGCCGTCCAGTGTTCCATTCCTGGATCACTTTGAAACCTTCCGACCATACTTATGGCAAGGCTGACATCGGGTCTTGTGCACAGCATTGCATACATGATAGAGCCTATGGCCGAAGCATAGGGGATGACACTCATCTTTTCTCTATCTTCTGCAGTCACTGGGCATTGAGTCTTACTCAACTTCACACCTTGCAATACAGGCAAGAACCCCTTCTTGGACTGATCCATTTTGAACTTCTTCAAAACTTTGTCAAGGTATGTGCTTTGTGAAAGTCCTATCAAGCGTCTCGATCTATCTCTATAGATCTTGATGCCTAATATGAAAGCAGCTTCTCCTAGGTCCTTCATTGAAAAACTCTTGTTCAAATATTCCTTTACGCTTTCCAGCATTTCTATATTGTTTCCAATCAGTAATATGTCATCCACATATAATATTAGAAACGCTATAGAGCTCCCACTCACTTTCTTGTAAATGCAAGCTTCTCCGTAAACTTGTATAAACTCGAACGCTTTGATCACCTCATCAAAACGAAGATTCCAACTCCGAGATGCTTGCACCAGTCCATAAATGGATCGCTGGAGTTTGCAAACTTTGTCAGCATTCTCTGGATCGACAAAACCTTCTGGTTGCATCATATACAACTCTTCCTTAAGGAAACCGTTAAGGAACGCTGTTTTGACATCCATCTGCCAAATTTCATAATCGAAAAAGGCAGCTATTGCTAACATGATTCTGACGGACTTAAGCATCTCTACGGGTGAGAAGGTCTCATCGTAGTCAACTCCTTGAACTTGTGAAAAACCCTTTGCCACAAGTCGAGCTTTATAGACGGTGACATTACCGTCCGCGTCCGTCTTCCTCTTAAAGATCCATTTGTTCTGAATGGCCTTACGCCCTTCAGGTAATACTTCCAAAGTCCATACTTTGTTTTCATACATGGATCCCATCTCGGATTTCATGGCCTCTAACCACTTCTCGGAATCCGGGCCCATCATCGCTTCTCCATAGCTCGTAGGTTCATCGTTGTCTAACAACATGATGTCTAAGACAGGGTTGCCGTACCACTCGGGAGCAGTACGCGTCCTTGTCGACCTAGGAGGTTCGATAGCAACTTGATCCAAAGCTTCATGATCATCATCATTAACTTCCTCTTCAGCTAATGTAGGCTCCACAGAAACAACTTTCTGTGCTGCGCTACTCTCAGGTTGAAGTAAAGGTTCAACAACCTCATCAAGTTCTATCTTCCTCCCACTCAATTCTTTCGAGAGAAACTCTTTCTCAAGAAATGTTCCGTTTTTAGCGACAAACACTTTGCCTTCGGATCTGAGATAGAAGGTATACCCAACTGTCTCTTTTGGGTATCCTATGAGGCCGCATTTCTCCACTTTGGGTTCCAGCTTTTCAGGCTGAAGCTTTTTGACATAAGCATCACATCCCCAAACTTTAAGAAACGACAGCTTTGGCTTCTTGCCAAACCAAAGTTCATATGGCGTCGTCTCAACGGATTTCGATGGTGCCCTATTTAAAGTGAATGCAGCTGTCTCTAATGCATAACCCCAAAACGATAGTGGCAAATCGGCAAGAGACATCATAGATCGCACCATATCCAATAAAGTTCGATTACGACGTTCGGACACACCATTACGCTGTGGTGTTCCAGGCGGTGTCAATTGTGAAACAATTCCACATTGTCTTAAGTGACTGCCAAACTCATAACTCAGATATTCTCCTCCTCGATCAGATCGCAGGAATTTAATCTTCTTGTTACGATGATTCTCAACTTCACTCTGAAATTGTTTGAACTTTTCAAATGTTTCAGACTTGTGTTTCATTAAGTAAATATACCCATATCTACTTAAGTCATCAGTGAAGGTGAGAAAATAACGATAACCACCGCGCGCCTCAATACTCATCGGACCACACACATCAGTATGTATGATTTCCAATAAGTCACTTGCCCGTTCCATTGTTCCAGAGAACGGCGTTTTAGTCATCTTGCCCATGAGGCATGGCTCACATGTGTCAAGTGATTCAAAATCAAGTGACTCCAAAAGTCCATCAGCATGGAGCTTCTTCATGCGTTTTACGCCAATATGACCTAAACGGCAGTGCCACAAGAAAGTGGTATTATCATTATCAATTCTACATCTTTTGGCATCAATGTTATGAACATGTGTATCATTACTATCGAGATTCAATAAGAATAAACCCCTCACATTGGGTGCATGACCATAAAAGATATTACTCATATAAATAGAACAACCATTATTCTCTGATTTAAATGAGTAACCGTCTCGCAATAAACAAGATCCAGATATAATGTTCATGCTTAACGCAGGCACCAAATAACACTTATTTAGGTTCATCACTAATCCCGACGGTAATCGAAGAGCGAGCGTGCCGACGGCGATCACATCAACCTTGGAACCATTTCCCACGCGCATCGTCACTTCGTCCTTTGCCAGCCTCCGTCTATTCCGCAGTTCCTGTTTTGAGTTGCAAATATGAGCAACCGCACCGGTATCAAATACCCAGGCACTACAACGAGAGTTGGTAAGGTACACATCAATAACATGTATATCATATATACCTTGTTTGTTGTTGGCCGCCTTCTTGTCAGCCAAATACTTGGGGCAGTTCCGCTTCCAGTGTCCAGTTCCCTTGCAATGAAAACACACAGTTTCTGGTTTGGGTCCAGCCTTGGGTTTCTTCACGAGAGGAGCAACTGCTTTGCCACTCTTCTTGGAGTTACCCTTCTTACCCTTGCCATTTTTCTTGAAACTAGTGGTTTTATTGACCATCAACACTTGATGCTCCTTCTGAATTTCAGACTCAGCGGCTTTCAGCATCGCAAACAGCTCGGCGACTGACTTGTTCATCCCGTGCATGTTATAGTTCAACACGAAGCTCTTGTAGCTAGGTGGCAATGATTGAAGAACTCTGTCAGTGATAGCCTCTGGCGGAAGGGGCATCCCTAACTCAGCCAGACGGGTGGAGTACCCAGACATTCTGAGCACGTGATCACTGATAGACCCGTTCTCCTCCATCTTGCAAGCATAGAACTTATCGGAGATCTCGTATCTCTCGATCCGGGCATTCTTCTGAAAGATAAACTTCAACTCCTGGAACATCTCATATGCTCCATGACGTTCAAAACGTCTTTGAAGTCCCGGTTCTAAGCCATACAACATTGCACATTGAACTATTGAGTAATCATCAGAACGAGCCTGCCAGGCGTTCACAACGTCTAGAGACTCAACTGGAGCGGGTGGATCACCAAGCGGTGCATCAAGGACATAAGCCTTCTGGGAAGCCGTAAGGATAATCCTTAGATTACGGGCCCAGTCCACAAAGTTACTTCCATCATCTTTCAACTTAGCTTTCTCTAGGAACGCATTAAAATTCAGGGGTGCTACTGCGCGAGCCATGATCTACAACATAAATATAGCAAAGACAACTTAGACTATTGTTCTAGATAATGAGTTTAGTTAATCATATTACTTAAAAACTCCCACTCAAATTGACATCCCTCCGGTCATTCGAGCGTAACATGATCCAAATCCACCAACTCAAGTCCGATCATCACGTGAGTTGAGGTGGTTTCAATGGTGAACATCTTCATGTTGATCATATCTACTATATGACTCATGTTCGACCTTTCGGTCTCTTGTGTTCCGAGGCCATGTCTGTACATGCTAGGCTCGTCAAGTTTAACCCGAGTGTTCCGCACGTGTAACATGGCTTACACCCGTTGTATGCGAACGTAGAGTCTATCACACCCGATCATCACGGCGTGTCTCGAAACGACGAACTTTCGCAACGGTGCACACTTGGGGAGAACACAATTTTATCTTGAAATTTAAGTGAGGGATCACCTTATAATGCTACCGTCGTCCTAAGCAAAATAAGATGCATAAAAGGATTAACATCACATGCAAATCATAAGTGACATGATATGGCCATGAACTTGTGCTTTTGATCTCCATCTCCAAAGCACCGGCATGATCTCCATCGTCACCGGCATGACACCATGATCTCCATCATCTTGATCTCCATCAACGTGTCGCCATAAGGTTGTCGCGCCGACTGTTGCTTCCACGACTATTGCTAACGTTTAGCGATAAAGTAAAGCATTACATAGCGCTTAATGATTGACACGCAGGTCATACAATAATTAAAGACAACTCTATGGCTCCTGCCAGTTGCCGTACTCATCGACATGCAAGTCGTGATATTCTATACAAAACATGATCATCTCATACATCACATATATCTCATCATGTAATTGGCCATATCACATCACAACATACCCTGCAAAAACAAGTTAGACGTCCTCTAATTGTTGTTGCAAATTTTACGTGGCTGCTATGGGTTTGCAAGAACCGTTCTTACCTACGCAAAACCACAACGTGGTGTAGTGATTGCTTTTTGATCTTCTAAAAGAACCCTCTTCATTGAAATCGATTCAACTAAAGTGAGAGAGACAGACACCCGCTAGCCATCTTTATGCAACGAAGTTACATGTTAGTTGAAGGAACCTGTCTCGCGTAAGTGTACGCGTAATGTCGGTCCGGGCCGCTTCATCTCACAGTACCGCCGAATCAAATATCAACTAGTAACGGCAAGCAATATGTATACACACACGCCCACAACTCGTTTGTGTTCTACTCGAGATCTCATCTACGCATAGACCTAGCTCATGATGCCACTGTTGGGGAACGTTGCATGGGAAACAAATAATTTTCCTACGCACACACAAGATCTATCCATGGTGATGAGCATCTACGAGAGGGAGAGTGAATCTACATACCCTTGTAGATCGCTAAGCGGAAGCGTTTAAGAAACGCGGTTGATGTAGTCGAACGTCTCCGCGATCCAAATCGCAAGTCGTCCCTCGATCCGATCACGAACTAGCGCCGAACGGACGGCACCTCCGCGTTCAACACACGTACGGCTTGATGACGCCTTCACCTCCTCGATCCAGCGAGCGATGGTGAAGTAGTGGTTGAGTTCCAGCAGCACGACGGCGTGGTGATGGTGGTGAGGAACAATCTCTGCAGGGCTTCGCCAAGCGCTACGGAGATTATGACGGAGGAACTAGAGGGTTAGGGTTGCCGCACACGGCTTGGGGAAATCTTGATGTATACCGTGTGCTAGCCCTGCCCCTCTATTTATATGTTGAGCCTTGGGGTCTAAACTTGGAGTAAAAGCCTCCTCCAAGTCGGTTTTGCCCGCACAAGGTCGGTTAGGCCCGCAGGAAAAGAGTCCAACTCGGATCCCTGCCGAATCGTGCACAGCCGCGCACAAGCGGTAGTACCGCTCACAAGCGGTAGTACCGCTTGGGCGGTAGTACCGCTTCACACAAGCGGTAGTACCGCTCGGGCGGTAGTACCGCTTCCAACAAGCGGTAGTACCGCTTACGCGGCAGCAAAACTACTTTTGCACTTTCCAATACCTCGTGGGCTTTATCCCTTTGGCCCATATAAAGTGTTGCTGCACCCGAACACTTCGGTAAACATCCGGAACCCCTTCCGGTGAACTCCGGAACTCTTCCGGAGATCAAAACACTATTATCACATATATCAATCTTTACCTCCGGACTATTCCGGAGATCCTCGTCATGTCCGGGATCTTATCCGAGACTCCGAACAACTTTCGGTCACCAACATAATAACTCAATTATACTAATCGTCACCAAATGTTAAGTGTGTAGACCCTGCGGGTTCGAGAACTATGTAGACATGACCGAGACACCTCTACGGCCAATAACCAATAGCGGGACCTGGATGCCCATATTGGCTCCTACATATTCTACGAAGATCTTTTATCGGTCGAACCTCTATGTCAAGGATTCAGTTAATCCCGTATGCTGTTCCCTTTGTTCTTCGGTATGTTACTTGCCCGAGATTCGATCGTCGGTATCACTATACCTAGTTCAATCTCGTTACCGGCAAGTCTCTTTACTCGTTCCGTAATACAAGATCCTGTGGCTAACTCTTTAGTCACTTTGCTTGCAAGGCTCATTGTGATGTTGTATTACCGAGTGGGCCCTGAGATACCTCTCCGTCACACGGAGTAACAAATCCCAGTCTTGATCCATGCCAACCCAACAGACACCCTCGGAGATACCTGTAGAGCACCTTTATAGTCGCCCAGTTACGTTGCGACGTTTGATACACACAAGGTATTCCTCCGGTGTCAGTGAGTTGCATGATCTCATGGTCAAAGGAACAGATACTTGACATGCAGAAAACAATAGCAATAAACTGACACGATCATATGCTACGTTCGTAGTTTGGGTCTTGTCCATCACATCATTCTCCTAATGATGTGATCCCGTTATCAAATGACATCTCATGTCAATGGCTAGGAAACCTTAACCATCTTTGATCAACGAGCTAGTCAACTAGAGGCTTACTAGGGACACAGTGTTGTCTATGTACCCACACATGTATTTGAGTTTCCAATCAATACAATTATAGCATGGACAATAAACGATTATCATGAACAAGGAAATATAATAATAACCAATTTATTATTGCCTCTAGGGCATATTTCCAACACTGCCATCCGCGCAATGCTGGTCCTGATGGGTTCAGGCTGGGCTTCTGTTGGGGCCTTTCTCCCATCCCCTTTTTCTTTAATGTCTTGTTTCTAGGGGAGAAAGCCAAATAAAGGATTATTACAAAGGTGCGTCTTCTAATGTAACCTTTATCCAACTTGTATCAAAAATGAATAATAAAAGTCCTATTTTTACAAAGGCGCGTCTTCTAGTTGTTGAACAAAAAACAGGGGGGCAGCTCGCCTCGACAAGGGTTCTCACCATGTGGAGGACTCCACTAACTGCAGCGAGGGAGATACTACGGATTTCCTCGGGGCATCGGAAAAACATGGAACTTGGGACATGTAATTGTACTTATCTTTTCCAAGTTGTATCCCTCTTGAGGGCTTGATGGGCCGTTGTCCTCGTTCCTTCGCTTCTCTTCCCTGTCTTCCCGACGGTCCGTCGCGTAGGGAGAGAAAAGTAACAAAGATTACAGGTTCATCAAGCACTCTAGCAAATCTTATATCTTAAAAGCGATAACACTGCAATCATGAAAATGCGTAATGAGCATGTAAAATGACGATATGATGCAATGCCTAGCTTTATTATTGTCGCACAGGGTCTATGCCTAGCTTTGTACAAAGGGTTACATGCAACATCAGCAATGCTTGTACAAAGGGTGGCTGTCGAGGGCTGCGCCCGGCAGCCGGGCCTTACGGGTAGAACTTATGAAGATGCTCAATATTCCATGAGTTAAGCACCTTGGTGCCATCTTCGGTCTCTAGACGGACAACGCCGGGTCTGGTGACTCGTGCTACCCGGTAAGGGCCTTCTTACTTCGGCGTCAACTTGTTGGTACCCTTGGCGGACTGAAAACGCCGAAGGACAAGGTCGCCTTCCTCAAGGCTCCGGGCGTGAACCCTGTGGCTATGGTAGCGGCGCAGGGCTTGCTGGTAGCGTGCGGCACGCACAACAGCCCGGAGACGGTCTTCGTCGAGGAGCGTGGCATCGTCATGCCGTAGCTGATGTTGCTCTACTTCGTCGTAGGCAAGCACTCGAGGTGACCCGTATATGAGTTCTGTGGGGAGCACTGCTTCTGCCCCGTACACTAGGGAGAAGGGCATCTGGCCAGTAGCTCGATTTGGTGTTGTTCTGAGTGACCAAAGAACCACCGGCAGCTCGTCTATCCAGCCTTTGCCGCTCTTCCACACCTTATCAAAAGTCCTTGTCTTGAGTCCTCGCAGCACTTCAGCATTCATCCTCTCAACTTGCCCGTTGCTTCTAGGATGGGCAACAGAGGCGAAGGATACCTTGCTTCCAAGGCTTTGGATATATTGCATGAAGGCGCGGCTCGTGAACTCGGTGCCGTTGTTAGTGATCACCCTGTTAGGTACTCCAAAGCGGCACACCAGTCCTTTCATGAACTTGATAGCTGACTGTGCGGTCACCTTTCTCACTGGTTTCACCTCAGGCCACTTTGTGAACTTGTCAGTCACCACGAACAAGAACTCAAGGCCCCCGATAGCATGGGGGAAAGGGCCCAGGATATCGAGCCCCCAGACCGAGAATGGCCAGGATAAGGGAATTGTTTGTAGAGCTTGTGCTGGTTGATGGATGTTCTTGGAATGAAACTGGCAGGCTTCACATTTGGTGACTAGCTCAGTGACGTCCTGGAGGGCAGTGGGCCAATAGAAACCCTGCCGGAAAGCTTTACCGACAAGGGCTCTTGATCCTATGTGAGAGCCACATACTCCTCCGTGGATTTCCGCCAATAGCTTTAGTCCATCCTCCCGGCAGATGCCCCTTAATTTCACACCGTTTGGTCGTCTTCTGTACGAGGTGTCATCGACAAACATGTACATACTTGATTGTCGTACTACTTTTTCGGATTCCTCTTGCTCTTCGGGGAGTTCTCCTATCTGAACGAACTAAACAATATGTTGGGCCCAGGCTGGAGCCTGTGGCTCGACAACAAGGACCAATGGTGTCTCCTCATCGGCGGGATCGCTTGCCTCAACCGCGAGGACCTGGGGTCCTATGGGAGGGAGCTGCTCATCAACCGTGGCGGGACTTTCCCCGGCAGCATTTCTACCAGCGGCTTCGGGGAGCTCTCCCGGGAAATGTTTGCCAGAGTTCAGCTTCGTTCTCTTTTTGGACATTGCCGACGGGGATACTAATGGTTGGGTGAGGCGGAGAACAAAAGTTCCGGGTTCCACAGGAAGCTTCTGCGCAGCGCACTTCGATAGGTCGTCAGCAATACTGTTTTCCGCTCGGGGCACATGCTCTGCCTGTAGTCCATCGAAGTGCTCCTCCAATTTCCTCACCTCGTCCACGTATGCTTCCATCAGCAGGCTCTGGTAATCCTTGTTGACTTGCTTCACCACAAGCTGAGAGTCTCCTCGGACAACCAGTCTCTTGATCCCCAACTCTACCGCAATTCTTAGTCCGGCAAGGAGTCCTTTGTACTCTGCGGTATTGTTGGTGGCTTCCTCCCAGGGAAAGTGCATTTGAACCACATACTTGAGGTGTTCTCCGGTGGAGGCAACAAGAAGCACGCCTGCTCCGGCACCCTGAAGTGAAAAGGCACCATCAAAGTACATGATCCAGTCTTTGGGTGCTTCTTTGCCGGGGAGGATTGTCTCTCGAACTTCTTCATCGGGTGTGGGCGTCCATTCTGCAATAAACTCCGCCAAGGCTCTGCTTTGAATAGTGGAAGTGCTTGATAAGCCACAAGTATAGGGGATCGCTAGAGTTTTCGAGGGTAGAGTATTCAACCCAAATTTATGGATTCGACACAAGGGGAGCCAAAGAATATTTGAGAGTATTAGCAGTTGAGTTGTCAATTCAACCACACCTGGAGATAAATATCTGCAGCTGAGTAATCAGTAGCACAGTAATATGATAGTTTGATAGCAGTGGTGACAGTAACAGTAGCGGTAGCAATAGCAGCAGTGATTCTGTAGCAAGTGTAACAGTAGCAGCAACAGTAGTAACTTAGCAAGAACAATAAGTGAAAAGATCGTAGGCACTGGATCGGAGTATTTGTTGGACGATATTCATCATGTAACAGTCATAACCTAGGGCGACACAGAACTAGCTCCAGTTCATCAATGTAATGTTGGCATGTATTCCGTATATAGTCATACGTGCTTATGGAAAAGAACTTGCATGACATCTTTTGTCCTACCCTCCCGTGGCAATGGGGTCCATAAGGAAACTAAGGGATATTAGGGCCTCCTTTTAATAGAGAACCAGAACAAAGCATTAGCACTTAGTGAATACATGAACTCCTCAAACTATGGTCATCACCGTGAAGTATCCCAAATATTGTCACTATGGGGTTGACGGATCATAACACGTAATAGGTGCATATGACTAGGCAAGATCGGACAAAGAACATAGATATAATGATGATAACATAAACGGTTCAGATCTGAAATCATGGCACTCGGTACCTAGTGACAAGCATTAAGCATGGCAAAGTCATAGCAACATCAATCTTAGAACATAGTGGATACTAGGGATCAAGCCCTAACAAAACTAACTCGATTACATGATGAATCTCATCCAACTCCTCACCGACCAGCAAGCCTACGAAGGAATTACTCACTCCCGGTGGGGAGCATCATGGAATTGGCGATGGAGAAGGGTTGATGATGACGAAAACCGAAGATTCCCCTCTCCGGAGCCCCAAACGGACTCCAGATCTGGCCTCCCGATGAAGAATAGGAGGTGGCGGCGGCTTCGTATCGTGAAACGAGGTAAAACCTTCTCTCTGATTTTTTTCCGGAAAAATGTGAATTTATAGCGTTGGAATTAGGGCCGGGGGACCCACGAGGTGTCCACCCTCCACCAGGCCGCGCAAGGGGGGCCTGGCGCGCCCTGGTGGAGTGTGGGCACCCTGGGCCCCCTCTCAGGTAGCTTCTGGCTCCATAATTCATTAAATATTCCAAAATAAATCTCCAAATTTATTTGTTCCATTCCGTGAACTTTTATTTCTGCACAAAAACAACACCATGGTAGTTCTGCTGAAAACAGCGTCAGTCCGGGTTAGTTTCATTCAAATCATGCAAATTAGAGTCCAAAACACAAGCAAAAGTGTTCGGAAAAGTAGATACGTTGGAGACGTATCAACTCCCCCCAAGCTTAAACCCTTGCTTGTCCTCAAGCAATTCAGTTGACAAACTGAAAGTGAGAAAGAAAAACTTTTATGAACTCTTTTGTTCTTGTTTACATATATATGCTTAAGTAGCACCCAGGTTTTCAGCAAAGACCATGACTAACCATGTCAACAATAACTCTTAAAGACTGTATTAACTCATATCAATGATGCAAACAACTAGCGAGCAATAATAAGATATCTCAAGTGCAAACAATTTGTCAAAACAATCATGATATAATATGACAATAGTGGTATCTCGCTAGCCCTTTCTGAGACCGCAAAACATAAATGCAGAGCACCTCCAAAGTTCAAGCAGCGACTAAACATTGTAATTCATGGTAGAAAAGATCCAGTCATGATGCATCCAACATTCACTATATACAATCCATGAGGATGACAATAGTGCTCTCAGATCTGGCGCATATTTTAGAAGATGATGACTCAACATTAAAGTAAATAGATAGTCCCTTCGCAGAGGGAAGCAGGGATTTGCAGAGGTGCCAGAGCTCAAGGATTAAATAGGACATAAGTATAATTTTGAGAGGTACACCCTTCCTGTCAATGTTACGACCAAGAGCTATCAATATCTTCCATGTTAAACAAATTAGTGGCGGTTCCCAAGCGATAAAAGTAAATGTTTACTCCCCCTCCACCAATAAACACATTCCACGACGAGCCGAATCCACGGGTACCGTCGAAACCAACAACATTCCTGGGGGAGTTTTGTTTAGTTATTTGCATTTATTTTGGTTTCGGGACTGGGAATCCCTATTACCGCCCTTCTCGTGCAAGGACGAGTGAATAAACACTCATCATAAGAGTAACCCGCTTAACATGGAAGATACTGACCACCCCCTGTCACTCCATGAGCGGTCCAGGCACACAAAACAGATGTTTATTCGAAATTTTAGAGGTGGCACTTGCAAATTTACTTGGAACGGCAGGGTATTACCGCATATAGGTAGATATGGTGGACTCATCTGGAATAACTTTGGTTTAAGGGTTTTTAATGCACAAGCAGAATTCCCACTTAGTACAGGTGAAGGCTAGCAAATAGGTTGAGAAGCGGCCAGCTAGAGAGCGAATACGGTCATAAACATGCATTACGAATAATAAACATTGAATGCTATCATGAGTAGCATATGGACACCACTATGTTGGTTTTGATTCAACTACATGCATGAACATGTACCAAGTCAAGCCGCTTGAAACATTCAGAGTAGGATACCATATCATCATACTACATCACAACCGTTTTAACGCATGTTGACATCCAAGATTAATCATTATTCACTCCTAGCTACTTGAGCATGGCATGAATGACTATAATCTCTAATTGTCATTGCAAACATGTTCAATCATAACGTGCTGAATCATGGATAACAGGTTAAACATATTTACAAAAACAAGAATAAGTGGAGTTCATACCCGCTTTTCTCTGCCACAGTCAATTCATCAAATGTCGTCATTATTGCCTTTCACTTGCACAATCGAATGATATGAAAATAATAATAGTGCAAGACTGTCGTGTCATGCCCAAGATGGGATCCTATCCTTATTTTGCCACGAGGGCCTCGACAAGGATAGAAGCGCATCTCGTCGTTTCGCAAAAATGGATATCATTACAAGTACATGTAGAGAAGAGATGAGTATATGGATTTGGCTTACACTCGCCACAAGCTACATCAATATCACATCAATACAACAACATATCCAAACATCATACAGAAGAGCAGGGTCCGACTACGGACGAAAACAAACGATAAAATGACATCCATCCTTGCTATCCCAGGCTGCCGCCTGGAACCCATCCTAGATCGACGAAGAAGAAGAAGAACTCCAAAGCAAACAAGTGCTCACGTCAAAACATCGCATTACCTGTACCTGCAACTGTTGTTGTAGTAATCTGTGAGCCACAGGGACTCAGCAATCTCATTTCCAAGGGTATCAAGACTATTAAAGCTTAATGGGTGAGGTATGGTTAAGTGGTGAGGCTGCAGCAAGCACTAAGCATTTATTTGAGTGGCTAACTTACGAGTACAAGAATAAAGGGGGATGATTGTCGCATAAACGGACGTGAACTAGTAATGATCTCTAAGAGATCCTGAACACCTACTTACGAACAAACATAACCCCACCGTGTTCTCTCTCGGATAAGGACTCACGAGAAAAGACAGTCACGGTTACGCACACGGTTGGTGTATTTTATTTGAGTTTACTTCAAGTTTGCTATGACCGGGTGTTAAACAAAGTTTCCAAGTTGCCACGTAACCGCGGACACGGCTTTCCGAAAGATTTAACCCTGCAGGGGTGCTCCAACTCATCCATCACAAACTAACCACACGCCGCGGGAATAATCTCGACCACGAATCTCGTGATCTTCCTAGGCAATTCCATTGGAAAACCTCAACCTTGAGATAGCCCAAAGTATCGGAATTCCTCGCACAAGATGTTCGAGAAAGGTAAAACAAATCCAGCAAGGCCGCCCGACGTGTCGACGTACCCGATAGGAGCCGCGTATCTCATTCTCAGGACACGATGGATAAGCGAAGCGTACGGTGGCCTGATAGACATCTCCCGAGTTGCCCTGGGTTGGCCCCGCACGGTGCTCTAGTTTGGACCAGCACCAGCATCATTGGCCCCCCTGTACTAGATTGAATAACGAACCTCGGGTAGCGCTAACTCCCTATGCGTCAAATCAATTATTTGTATTATTATGTTGGGCAAATGTAGTACCAAAGTTGGGCCTTGCCAGACAAGTTTTATCCTAAAACGAAAATCAAGGGGGTCCCCATAACAACCCCGAGCATGTTAGTAGCGCTCAATATGGAACATAACACCGGTTCACAAGTAACTAGCGTGGCAAGAGTGGAACAAAACACCGAGCAAAACGCCAAGCCTTCCGCCCTATACCAAGTATATATATGCATTAAATTAAATAGCAATAATATTGTGATATAACAAAAGGATATCCATGTTGGCACATGGAAACAATTGCACCTGCAACTACCAACGCTATAAGAAGGGCTGAGCAAGCAGTAACATAGCCAAACAATGTTTTGCTGGGATGTGGAGGGGTTAGAGGCTTTTCATGGCAATTTGGGAGGCTAGACAACAAGTGGTAGGTAGCGAGACATCGATAGAAATGAGACAACTAGCATGGCAATGATAGTAATGGTATCCAGGGAAATGATCATCTTGCCTGAGATCCGGCTTGGAAGAAGAACGAATCCGTGTAGAAGACGATCCGTGAAGTAGACGAATGGGACGTAGTCGATCGAATCATCACTCTCCGAACGCTTTTGGAACTCTATCGAGAAGAAGCAATCCAAAAACAAACAATCAACGCACAATAAACACCACAGCACATGCATGACATGATGCGCAAACAAATATGATGCATGGCATGGTTGATTATGCAAGGCATGGCAATCACAACAATCCAATACTACACATTAAGTGAAGCTCAATATGCAACGAGTTGCATATTGACGAAACTCCACGCTTGAATTACTTAGTTCATTCCTGTTTAGGTACATGACAATATTAAATGTTGTTAAACATGGGTGGTCATGGCATAAGGTGAAGATGGAATTACTTAATTTTAAATGGAGAAGGAGAACATACATATAAGCAAATAGTAACTCTCCATACTAATAGAAATACGGTTAATGTTGTTTAACTAAGCAATTATTTTAAATGTTGTTAATCATGGCAAGAGGGGAAGCATGAATAACTACACCGTCTAGGCATTTTAAATGAGGCCGAAAGCAACATATAACACTTCCGAAACGACCTCATATGCATAATAAGGATTTGGTCCAGATCTGTCCTAAGCGTATTTTATGTTTATTAAACAGCAAAATAAAGTGTGCCATGAGATTCTACATGATTTTCTAGTCATGTTACATATGTAAAACATTTGAATCGGAGCTACGATTATTTAGTTATGACAAAAACCGTTTTAACATGACATATATGCAAATTAATACAAACAACAAGTTTAATTATTTTAAACATGCATGAAAGTTGGTTATTGTGAATCTACACAAAATTTTAGCCAAGATACATATATAAAACGTTTTCATACAATGCACGCGTATTTAGTTATTAACATTTTAAAACCAGGCATTATGTGTAAATATGCAACTTATTTGAGAAAACAAAACTACCAACAATAGACACAGGCTGGGCTAGCCACAGCCAATGACAGTGGGGCCGCAAGGGTGGTCATCAGGTCAACGTGGACCGGTCAAGAAGGCTGTGGGGCCAAGGCGTCATAGGAATAGCCGACTCACCAAAATTCGAAGCAACAAAATAAAAAGGAGGCCTCATGGGAATTGAACCCAGAACCTCTCGGTGGAACTAAGGCAAGTCCACCAGCTGGGCTAGATATGCACTTGTGGAACAATATGAGACTTAAACATATATGAAACAGGCAAAGCCTAATTCGCTGGAGAGGCAAAAATGCAGAAAAACTGTGCATCGTTCGGGACTCGAACCCATGATCTGTTGGTTGCAGACAAACGAGCTAACCACTTGCACTACGAAGGATTTGTGACACGCTATGAGTTCAGCTATCTATGAAGCATACCAGCAAGCTGATCTGAAACAACAACAGAGACGACCTGCTCGATGGCCGTGACTGGGAGCGGTCAACGTGCGCTCGCGCGGGTCCGAGTGCAGCGAGGCAGGACGGGAACGGCGATGCGGCTTGTACGCGGGGTGCGGGACGACCCGATCAGACGAGGGGAGGCCGAGGACGACTGGTTCTGGCTGGAGCCGAGGCCATTGGCAGCGGCAAACTCCTGCAGCACAAGGGCAACACGTCGACTATCAGAAGCATCTAGGAGCAGGGTGAGAAAGGAAAAGGAGAGGACCGGAGGAGGAGGAGGAAGAAAGGTGCACGCGGGGGAGCTCGGTCTTACCGGAGATGTCCAGCATGAGGCAGGACGGACGGGGCTGCTGGAGTTTTCATCCCTGATGGCTACTGTTGCCTGAAGCAAACAAGACAGAGAGGCTTCAGAGAAAAAGAAAACAGAGGGTAGGGAAGAAGAAAGATAGAGAGAAGGCAGGGCATGACGCGACCCTGCTAGTCCGACGAGGCTGGGCAGCAAAGCAGGGGCGGGAGCTCCTGGTGGCTAGCGCACCCGGCCTGCGGGCGTGGTCAACACACGGTGGACCTGGGAGTTGTTCAATGGTTGGCTTCGAGAGCAACACGAGGAGGTGGCTGGTTCGTGGGATGGGTGGATCGAGGAAGAAGATGGCTGATCAGGTGGATCGAGGAAGAAGATGGCTGAGATGGTGACCCGGCGGCGGGGACGAGACAAGGTGGAGGATTTTTAGGGATTAGGTTTAGCTTGTCCAAAATGGACTAGGGGTCTTTATATATATAGGGATGGGACTATGGTGGGATGAATTGCATCCCTTCGATGACTTTCCGATGGCCACGTATGGAGATGGGGTTTAGATGGGCTATGAAGAGGGGTTGGGTTAAGATGAGAGGGAAGTGCGGCCCGGCAACGAAGTTTCATTAACCGAAAACGTCCGACGAATTAAACCGATGACGGTGCCTCTACGGTCGACCGTTCGGGTATCAAACGGACTCCGATTGTGACGAAATTTGACAGGCCGTCCACCTACAATAAAACAAGACCGCACGCCAACTTTCGACCCAATCCAAGAATATTTTTCGTGCACTAAAAAAACGATATTTTTTATGCCGCGGGCGCGTGCGTGTGTGGTTGGTCTCAAAACGGTCAACAACGAAAATGGAGAGAACCGGCAACTACGAACGGATGCTAGTTTTTCGAAAACGAGTGGCGATGCAATGCCGATGATGCGAATGATGCGATGATGAATGCGACAACCAAACGAAACGCACGATGACAATGGAATAAAAGGGGAATCTTCTGAAGTGTCGGTCTCGGGCTGTTACAACTCTCCTCCACTTACAAGAGATCTCGACCCGAGATCTAAGACTGAGAAGGGGAAGAGGAAGAAGAAGGAAGAGGTAACTCTTAATTGCTTCTTTGACAAATGAGTGAATTCAACAAACCGTGAAGGTTGCACAAAGAAGAAGAATGAGACAAGGAGCAAGCAAGAATTCAAAAGAAATTTCGGCAGCACTTCGGTAGGATAGAGGGGCAAAATTGATAAGATGGGAGAACTTGAAAAGAGGACACAACACTCCGGTCAAATGGATAAGCAAGAAGAACATGATCTTGACAAATGAGATGATGAGTCGAAGAGAGCAACAACACAATGCCTCCTGAAAAAGAGTAGAAGCTAGATCATTGAGAAGCAAAGAATGGATAAGGAAATGACAACTTCCTTCATAATTTAATTGAAAAGCATCTTTAGCAAGAAGAGATTGCACGGAGTTGTTGGAACACCAACAACGGAAAGAACAAGCTTGTTGTGGGCTTATTGAAAACATCTCAACATTATGAGGTGACAACCGGCCACAAACGGAGCAATTGATTGATTGCGAGCAACAAGAGATGCAAAACTTCTTTCACCAAGAGGATACATTGAGAACTTGGATCATTGATAAGCACCATGATAGCAACAATCCATAGGAAAAGCTTTAGGTGAAATCCAATCCAAGATAACTCCGAGAGAGAAAGATGGGTTTAAATATTTCATTCTTGACAATTCCCTTCAAGACTCCTCATGACTCAAGAATGTTATACCATCATCTCAAAGATAAGGAAGAAAGAATTGCACTTGGGAATGCAAGATGAAAGATACTTAAGGTACTACCACAAGAATATTGAAGAACACTTTGAGAAGGAATTAAATACTTGAAGAACCACCATGAAGAACATCTTGGAGAACTCCGGAAACAAATGACGATCAAAAGAATGAAGGTTGAGAAGAATAAGTTTGAGGCCTAGCAAAGATTTTGATGGAACTTCATGAAGAGATACTTGAGAAAATTGGAACTCCGGAAAGAGAGATGAACAACTTAAAACCGAGAATTTGATATCATGAACAACTCCGGAAGAAGGATTGAAATCACTTGATTAAACAAGAATAAGAATTATGTTATGCTTATCCTTCATCAAGTTAAATTGATGACAAGCAACGGATTTGGCATACCACTAATTCTTCTTGAAAAGATTGAGGCCAGAAAAGAGCACAAACTTGAAGAAGTCTTGAATGAACCACCGGTGAGAATTGAAACGAATGGGAATACATGAGAATGAAGAGATCAAGATTTGTCTAAGAGAAACTTGAACAAGGCACCGGAATACTTGAGATATGAACGAAGAGACAACAATTTAGAACAATTTGAGAACGAAAGTTGAAAGCTGAGAACGAAGAAATCTTCTGAAATGATGGCCTTCGGAGGATGAAGGAATGAAAACAATTCTGAATGCCCCGGATAGATAGGGATGGAATTACTCAAGATTGAAAACAATTTGATAGGATAACACGAAGCTGAAACCATGGATTTCCGAGAATGGAACAAGATTTAAGAGAAACTCTCCTTCGGTCTTCAATGTTGAGAATGATGACGAGAAACACCACCAAGAATTACCAAGGCACTCCAGGATAATGAATAAAGGAAGGTTGAACCAATGATGAAAATGATTTAGAAGCGATCTTCGGGAACGAATATGACTGATGAAATTCATTCTTACGTCATATTGAAAAGAACTTGAGGACATCTCCGGGAAGATTAAAAGAGCCAGGTAAGATCCTGGGAAAAAACCTGTGGGTTATGAGCCCACTCAAAGAGATCACCGTTGAACTTAAAGCTTAGAAAGATATTGCACCGGAACAAATGAAAACTTGTTGAGGTGAGAACCTCGAAATAATTTGAAAGGGTTTGAACGGAAACACAAGTCTTCTGAGATATCTTCAGCACTCCGGATAGAATAATGAGAGATGAATAAACAAGAGAGGCTTGGATAAAAATTTCTAACACGAAAAAGCCTTTGGAGAATGAAAAGGATATGATGAGCACCAAAAGCCTGAATTGAATCCACCGGAGAATAAACAAGAATAAAGAATGAAATGATGAACTTGAGAACTTGGGATCTTCACAATGAATCACCAGATACGATACGGAAGAAAGATAGCGGAAGCATTTCATGAAAAGAAAGGCACTTGGATGAGAGTTTAATCATTGAAGAAAAATGGCGGGAGGGTGGGGAAAAACCAAGAAAACTTAGGACGAATGAAACGAACTCCGGGAAAGAAATATGAGGATTGATCTTGCAAATATTGGAGAGGGATGAATTATCTTGACGAGAAGCACACCGGTTGGGAAAGATATGAATTCACCACTTGACATCGAAGCAACTCGAATTACCACACTACAAAACAAATCAAAGGCTAAGGCTTTTGAATTAAGCCGGAAACAAATACATAACCCACCATGCATTTGTTGGGAGGATAATCCTAGGTAACTACTTGAATTCCCACCTAATAATTTCCGAAGTCTTTCTTGTTTATGCGATTCGGGTTGCGGACCCAGGAACATACCCAAGGTAATCAGCTATAACTGCACCCGCAACCTTTCACACCATAAACCAAGAAACTCTGCAAACTCGTCTACCTCAGACACTCGAAAACACAACGATACTAAACATGGCAGTACCCTGGACGCTCTCCCCAGTACTGGGTGACTCCAAACTTATGTCGCCACGAAAAGTGTTGAAGCAATTTCGAACATCCTCCGTCCTGAGATACTAAGGAAACTGAATGATAATGATGTGCAAAAATCCCTCGGAGCTCTACTCCTCGATAACAGGAGGCACCAAGACAGAACTCCTTCACATCGGCATCATATAGTTTGCAAAATACCCGCGTGATCCTAAAAATTTTTGAGCGAGAAGAGGGTAGAATCAAAATTCCTATGTCGTAATTCCTCACCAAAGCATAGAAGAGGAGTAAAAAGAATCCTACTCTCCGATATATAACTAGACTCAAAATAGTTTTTCACTAGACTCGACTCGGCCAAGTTCGATCAATCAAGGGGGCTCCTAGGTCGGTACAGGCTCTGATACCAACTTGTCACGCCCAAGATGCGATCCTATCCTAATTTTGGCACGAGGGCCTTGACAAGGATAGAAGCGCATCTCGTCGTTTCGCAAGAATGGATATCATTACAAGTACATGTAAAGAAGAGATGAGTATATGGATTTGGCTTACACTCGCCACAAGCTACATCAATATTACATCAATACAACAACATATCAAAACATCATACTGAAGAGCAGGGTCCAACTACGGACAAATACAAACGATTAAATGACATCCATCCTTGCTATCCCAGGCTGCCGCCTGGAACCGATCCTAGATCGACGAAGAAGAAGAAGAACTCCAAAGCAAACAAGCATCGCGCTCACGTCAAAACATCGCATTACCTGTACCTGCAACTGTTGTTGTAGTAATCTGTGAGCCACAGGGACTCAACAATCTCATTTCCAAGGGTATCAAGACTATTAAAGCTTAATGGGTGAGGTATGGTTAAGTGGTGAGGCTGCAGCAAGCACTAAGCATTTATTTGAGTGGCTAACTTACGAGTACAAGAATAAAGGGGGATGATTGTCGCATAAACGGACGTGAACTAGTAATGATCTCTAAGAGATCCTGAACACCTACTTACGAACAAACATAACCCCACCGTGTTCTCTCTTAGATAAGGACTCACGAGAAGAGACAGTCATGGTTACGCACACGGTTGGTGTGTTTTATTTGAGTTTACTTCAAGTTTGCTATGACCGGGTATTAAACAAAGTTTCCAAGTTGCCACGTAACCGCGGGCATGGCTTTCCAAAAGATTTAACCCTGCAGGGGTGCTCCAACTCATCCATCACAAACTAACCACACGCCGCGGGAATAACCTCGATCACGAATCTTGTGATCTTCCTAGGCAATTCCATTGGAAAACCTCAACCACGAGATAGCCCAAAGTATCGGAATTCCTCGCACAAGACGTTCGAGAAACGTAAAACAAATCCAGCAAGGCCGCCCGACGTGTCGACGTACCCGATAGGAGCCGCGTATCTCGTTCTCAGGACACGACGGATAAGCGAAGCCTACGGTGGCTTGATAGACATCTCCCGAGTTGCCCCGGGTTGGCCCCGCACGGTGCCCTAGTTTGGACCAGCACCAGCAGCACTGGTCCCCCTGTATTAGGTTGAATAACGAACCTCGGGTAGCGCTAACTCCCTATGCGTCAAATAAATTATCAGTATTATTATGTTGGGCAAATGTAGTACCAAAGTTGGGCCTTGCCAGACAAGTTTTATCCTAAAACGAAAATCAAGGGGGTCCCCATAACAACCCCGAGCATGTTAGGAGCGCTCAATATGGAACATAACACCGGTTCACAAGTAACTAGGGCGGCAAGAGTGGAACAAAACACCGAGCAAAACGCCAAGCCTTCCACCCTTTACCAAGTATATATGTGCATTAAATTAAATAGCAATAATATTGTGATATAACAAAAGGATATCCATGTTGGCACATGAAAACAATTGCACCTACAACTACCAACGCTATAAGAAGGGCTGAGCAAGCGGTAACATAGCCAAACAATGTTTTGCTGGGATGTGGAGGGGCTAGAGGCTTTTCATGGCAATTTGGGAGGCTAGACAACAAGTGGTAGGTAGCGAGACATCGATAGAAACGAGACAACTAGCATGGCAATGATAGTAATGGTATCCAGGGAAATGATCATCTTGCCTGAGATCCCGCTTGGAAGAAGAACGAATCCGTGTAGAAGACGATCCGTGAAGTTGACGAATGGTACGTAGTCGATCGAATCCTCACTCTCCGAACGCTTTCGGAACTCTATCGAGAAGAAGCAATCCGAAAACAAACAATCAACGCACAATAAACACCACAGCATATGCATGACATGATGCGCAAACAAATATGATGCATGGCATGGTTGATTATGCAAGGCATGGCAATCACAACAATCCAATACTACACATTAAGTGAAGCTCAATATGCAACGAGTTGCATATTGACGAAACTCCACACTTGAATTACTTAGTTCATTCCTGTTTAGGTACATGACAATATTAAATGTTGTTAAACATGAGTGGTCATGGCATAAGGTGAAGATGGAATTACGCAATTTTAAATGGAGAAGGAGAACATACATATAACCAAATAGTAACTCTCCATGCAAATAGAAATACGGTTAATGTTGTTTAACTAAACAATTATTTTAAATGTTGTTAATCATGGCAAGAGGGGAAGCATGAATAACTACACCGTCTAGGCATTTTAAATGAGGCCGAAAGCAACATATAGCACTTCCGAAACGACCTCATATGCATAATAAGGATTTGGTCCAGATCTGTCCTAAGAATATTTTATGTTTATTAAACAACAAAATAAAGTGTGCCATGAGATTCTACAAGATTTTCTAGTCAAGTTACATATGTAAAACATTTGAATCGGAGCTCCGATTATTTAGTTATGACAAAAACCGTTTTAACATGACATATATGCAAATTAATGCAAACAACAAGTTTAATTATTTTAAACATGCATGAAAGTTGGTTATTGTGAATCTACACAAAATTTTAGCCAAGATACATATATAAAACGTTTTCATACAATGGACGCGTATTTAGTTATTAACATTTTAAAACCGGGCATTATGTGTAAATATGCAACTTATTTGAGAAAACAAAACTACCAACAATAGACACAGGCTGGGCTAGCCACTGCCAATGACAATGGGGCCGCAAGGGTGGTCATTAGGTCAACGTGGACCGGTCAACAAGGCTGTGGGGCCAAGGCGTCATAGGAACAGCCAACTCACCAAAATTCGAAGCAACAAAATAAAAAGGAGGCCTCATGGGAATTGAACCCAGAAATAAAACGTTTTCATACAATGGTCGCGTATTTAGTTATTAACATTTTAAAAGTAGGCATTATGTGTAAATATGCAACTTATTTGAGAAAACAAAACTACCAACAATAGACACAGGCTGGGCTAGCCACTGCCAATGACAATGGGGCCGCAAGGGTGGTCATCAGGTCAACGTGGACCAGTCAACAAGGCTGTGGGGCCAAGGCATCATAGGAACAGCCAACTCACCAAAATTCGAGGCAACAAAATAAAAAAAGGAGGCCTCATGGGAATTTAACCCAGAACCTCTCGGTGGAACTAAGGCAAGTCCACCAGCTGGGCTAGATATGCACTTGTGGAAGAATATGAGACTAAAATATATATGAAACAGGCAAAGCCTAATTCGCTGGAGAGGCAAAAATGCAAAAAAACTGTGCATCGTTCGGGACTCGTACCCACGATCTGTTGGTTGCAGACAAACGAGCTAACCACTTGCACTACGAAGGATTTGTGACACGCTATGAGTTCAGCTACCTATGAAGCATACCAGCGAGCTGATCTGAAACAACAACAGAGACGGCCTGCTCCATGGCCGTGACTGGGAGCGGTCAAAGCGCGCTCGCGCGGGTTCGAGTGCAGCGAGGCAGGAGGGGAACGGCGATGCGGCTTGGACGCGGGGTGCGGGACGACACGATCTGACGAGGGGAGGCCGAGGACGGCTGGTTCTGGCCGGAGCTGAGGCCATTGGCAGCGACAAACTCCTGCAGCACAAGGGCAACGCGTCGACTGTCAGAAGCATCTAGGAGCAGGGTGAGAAAGGAAAAGGAGAGGACCGTAGGAGGAGGAGGAAGAAAGGTGCACGCGGGGGAGCTCGGTCTTACCGGAGAGGTCCAGCCTGAGGCAGGACAGACGGGGCTGCCAGAGTTTTCATCCTAGATGGCTACTGTTGCCTGAAGCAAACAAGACAGAGAGGCTTCAGAGAAAAAGAAAACAGAGGGTAGGGAAGAAGAAAGATAGAGAGAAGGCAGGGCACGGTGCGACCCTGCTAGTCCGACGAGGCTGGGCAGCGAAGCAGGGGCGGGAGCTCCTGGTGGCTGGCGCACCCGGCCTGCGGGCGTGGTCAACACGCGGTGGACCTGGGAGTTGTTTAATGGTTGGCTTCAAGAGCAACACGAGGAGGTGGCTG
Organism: Elymus sibiricus; assembly: GCA_039707655.1. NCBI lineage: Eukaryota > Viridiplantae > Streptophyta > Magnoliopsida > Poales > Poaceae > Elymus > Elymus sibiricus. The sequence continues at coordinate 141,875,212 of CM077665.1, read as the reverse complement.
GTTCGTGGGATGGGTGGATCGAGGAAGAAGATAGCTGAGTAGGTGGATCCAGAGGAGATCCCAAGGTGGGAGGTGCCCCGGCGGCGGGGATGAGACAAGGTGGAGGATTTTTAGGGATTAGGTTTAGCTTGTCCAAAATGGACTAGGGGTCTTTATATATATAGTGATGGGACTATGGTGGGATGAATTGCGTCCCTTCGATGACGATCCGATGGCCACGAACGGAAGTGGGGTTTAGATGGGCTATGAAGAGGGGTTGGGTTAAGATGAGAGGGAAGTGCGGCCCGGCAACGAAGTTTCATTAACCGAAAATGTCCGACGAATTAAACCGATGACGGTGCCTCTACGGTCGACCGTTCGGGTATCAAACGGACTCCGATTGTGACGAAATTCGACAGGCCGTCCACCTACAATAAAACAAGACCGCACGCCAACTTTCGACCCAGTCCAAGAATATTTTTCGTGCAAAAAAAAACGATATTTTTTATGCCGCGGGCACGTGCGTGTGTGGTTGGTCTCAAAACGGTCAACGACGAAAACGGAGAGAACTGGCAACTACGAACGGATGCAAGTTTTTCGAAAACGAGTGGCGATGCAATGCCGACGATGCGAATGATGCGATGATGAATGCGACAACCAAATGAAACGCACGATGACAATGGAATAAAAGGGGAATCTTCTGAAACGTCGGTCTCGGGCTGTTACATGCCGTGGACTAAGCTGGAATCTGCAAAAAATTTATTCAAGAGGAGAAGACAAAATAATATGGGCTCTGTGTTAGATCAACAATAATGCATATGAGAGCCACTCAACATTTTCATCGCGGTCTTCTCCTCGGTATGACTCAATAAAGGAAAAAGAACTTCAGAGAAACATACTGAAATATTTCTGGAGTTTTTAGATTTTCTTGAAGAAAGCAAATAAGAGGAGGAAAACAAAAATGAGAAAACTATTTACACGGGAGAACTCCCAACAAGCAGAAGAAGAAAGGAGAAATCTTTTTGGGTTTTCTTTTAATACTACAACTAACTAAAGTGAAAAGAAAAACCGAAAAGAAACAAGAAGTATTTTTGGATTTTCTCAAAGTTTTTCAAACACACAAGAAGAAAACGAGAAAAATAAATCTAGGATGGATAATACAATGAAAGAGTGTGGACACCGACAAATGACATGAAATGTGTGATCATGAATGTAATGTCGGTGGGAATACGTACTCCCCCAAGCTTAGGCTTTTGGCCTAGCTTGGTAATCACCATCCGTAGCCTGGATAATGGCCTAAGTGATAGCCTACCGAGGTTCTTGGTGCAACCACCTCAGCCCTCCTGGCAGCTTCAACCTCTGGATTGTACGCACGGGCCTCGCTCTCATAGACGAAGTATCTTCCATTGCTGTTAAAATCAAAGAGAGCAGGAGCAGGCAATACAATAGGCACAATGGGACCGTTATCAAACCTCAAGTTGTAGGTATAGTTATTAACTGTGCCTGTAAGAAATTTATGGCGTTTCATGGCATCAAAGTCTAAGTACTGGTTAGGTAAAATAGGATCATTAGGTCAAGGGGACACTCCCAACCTCGTGGCGAGGCGAGAGGCATAAATCCCTCCATAGAAATTACCATTAGAAGCATTGAGAGTCAATCTCCGTGCGATAATTGCTCCTAAGTTATGAGAGCGGTGTTTCAGCTCTCGGGTGCATCTGCACCCGCACTCACGAAAAAAATCAAAACAAATACTAGAAAAATTCAAAAAATTCCAATTTTTATTTGTGGTACATATTTTGATGCGTGAGGTCCGCTCCAAATTTCAACTTATTTGGACATCTGAGCAGCTCTCAGCAAAAAAGACAAATCGGGGTCTGAAAAAAAGGTTTACTGTTCACCAATTTTTTTGACCCGATTTGTCTTTTTTGCCGAGAGCTGCTCGGATGTCCAAATAAGTTGAAATTTGGAGCGGACCTCACGCATCAAAATATGTACCACACAAAAAAAATTGGATATTTTTGAAATTTTCTAGTATTTGTTTTTATTTTTGTCGTCAGCGGGTGCAAATGAGCCTGGGCTCAGAAATGCATTTTCGCTAAGTTATAGTCTTTAGTTCCGGTTAAAGCAGTGTAAATAAGACTCAAATCATGAGCGCAAAGGGTGCTACAATCCTACCTTGCCTACAATGCATTTACCATTGAACAGTGCAAGGTATTGAATAGACGGAAAATGGATGCTTTTTATTCTACCTTGTGTCACTCCTCTAATTTCACCACAGCAAAGGGTTCTCAAAAATGATTCAAACTCAGGTCTAGTTGATTCGTCTAGAGAACCCCAATATGGAATTTTACACGCGTCACAAAATACGTCTAAAGGCATGATGAAAGCATTATCATACAGACTAAATGAAACTCTTGACTCACGAGGAAAATGTTTGAATTTTTTAGTAAATGTCTCCTTGAGAGTGAGGTGTTGAGTGCACTTATCTTCGATGAAGGGAATCAGATCGGCATTGCGAGTATACTGTTCAAATTCTTCCCTAATACCTGCACTTTCCATGAAAGTGTTACACAACCAAAGGCATGATTTAGTTTGAGCGTCTCGTATCGAGGTTGCACTTGGCTCAACATAAGATTGTCGTATGGAACTTTCACTTGATGATGCCCCCGAGGATCTCCTCCTCGAAGAACTCCTGAAGAATTGCATTTTATTTGCGAACAATTTCTGGAAAAAATTTGTGACACAAAATTTTGTTAACAAAACGAAATACGATTGATAGGAACTACTCCTAGGGATGCATAGAGGCCATATCAAGCATTCAAACTACTTAGAACTCTAAGAATTCAACATGCAAGCTCGTCTACAGCAGCACCAAGAATAGCTAATTATTCTAAAAATAAACCACTAAATCAAAAACTAATTGGAGCAAAGGGGGAGTTACATACCAAGAAGCAATCCCCTAAAACAGTTTCGAAAATAGAGCTTTGAGCAAAGAGATTGAAATCCACAGGTTCTTGAGAAAGAACACGAGGTAGAGAGCAATGGTGATTTTTTTTTCAGGAGGTAGGAGAAGACATGGGCTAAAGAGATAAGTGAGGGTTCCCACCAGGGGCCCACCCTCTACCAGGCCGCGCTAGGGGGGTTTGGCGCACCCTGGTGGAGCGTGGCCACCTGGTGCACCCCCCTCTGGAGTTATTTGTCCCAGAAATTCAAAAATAATTAGAAAAAATCATGTTAAATTTTCAGGGCGTTCTGAGAATTTTTATTTTTGGGTCATTTTTTATTGCACGTGAAAAACAGAAAACTGGAAAAGCATGGCATTTTATTTCATTTAACTAGGAAAAACAGAAAACAAAAGGTGGATATAGAGGGTTGTGTCTACTAAATTCATCAACTTCATACTTCTCGAAAATGATCCAGTAATAAGGTTGATCAAGTCTTATTAACAACCACTTTCAATTAGCATGAAACCAAAGAACTTTCGTAAAACACTAGGTTACCTCAATGGGGATAGGCATATCCCCAACCATAATGATATCATTTTTTTTTTGACAGTAGGTAGAGGTAATTGAAAGCTTCCAATAATGAGTGTCGAAGAATTTTCAATAACATTCACACCATTCACTTGGAATTGTTTCTTCGGAAAGTGCACCGTATGCTCATTACCATTGATATGAAAAGTGACCTTGCTTTTATTGCAATTAATAACAACCCCTGTAGTATTCAAAAAGGGTCTACCAAGGATAATGGATATGTTGTCGTCCTCGGGCATCTCAAGAATAACAAAGTCCGTTAAGATAGTAACATTTGCAACAACAACGGGCACATCCTCACAAATACCGATAGGTATGGCAGTTGATTTGTCAGCCATTTGCAATGATATTTTTGAGTAGGCGTGAGTTTATTCAAATCAAGTCTTTTATATAAAAAGAAAGGCATAACACTAACACCAGCTCCTAAATCACACAAAGCAGTTTTGACATAATTTCTTTTGATAGAGCAAGGTGTTGGCGTTCTGGGAACGGGGGTACCCAGACCTGCCTACCTGCGGCCCAGGGCATGGCCCACTTCGTCAACCAACGCAGCCTGACGCGGCCCCACTCAAGACAAGGCCCTCGCGGGGCCCTAGGCTCGCGAGGAGGAACCGCATCAAGACCGCCAAGGGACAGGCCTCCCCGGGCCTCCCCGAACCTGGGTAAACTGTTGTGTTTATCTTCTTCCTCGTCTTCGTGCGAGTTCTTTGCTGTGTTCATCGGGTAGCGAGCTAGGTTGGGCGAAGCTACGGGGGATCTTCGCACACGCCCCTGTGTTCGGATCTTAAGGGTTTCGTGGAGCCCGAAATCCGACATTTGGCGCGCCAGGTAGGGGGCGTGTCGAAGCTTCCCCACTCGCGGCAATGGACGAGCCCCGGCTCGGCAACTCCATGGCGGGCCAGACCCCCGACGACTGCCGGTCCCCGGCGTGTGGCGGTGTTTGGGCGCGCGTGGCCGCCCCCGCGGTCGCCTGCATCCTCGGCGGGTCGCAGGCACCACCCTCCGGTCGCCATGTCAAGCGTTTCCTGCGCCATGTAGGAGCGGTTCAGCCACGGCCCGAGCCCGCGTAGCACCACACATGGCCGGAGATCGACATCACCTTCAGCCCCGACGACCACCCCAAGACGACGGCAGCCGCTGGATCGCTTCCTATGGTGTGCACGCCGACCATAAGCGGCGTCGCTGTCTCCAAGGACCCTCATAGACGGCGGTGATGGCCTCAACGTCATCTCTGTGGACGCCTTCGACGCGCTGCAGCTACCCCGCGACCAGCCCGCGCCTTCGAGGCCCTTCTCTGGGGTAGTCGGCGGGTCCGTCGTCCCAGTGCGGCGGGTGCGCCTCCCCGTCACCTTCGGCACCCGCTCCAACTTCCGCACCGAGTAGGTCGACTTCGATGTCGCCCACATCCACCTTCCGTACAACGCAATACTCGGCTACCCCGCCCTCGCTCAGTTCATGGCGGCAACGCACCCGGGCTACAACGTCGTCAAGATGCCCGGGAGCGGCGGCGTCCTCACCGTCGTTAGGGATGTTAAGGACGCGTCCCACGTGCTCAAGCTCTCCTAGAGGCCGTGGCCGCGGCGCGCACCTGTGCCTGGGGCACCGCGCAGGCCGCGGGGGACCCCGAGGTTGCCCTTCACGACGTCACGCCGGTGAAGAAGAGGCAGCTGTTCTCCCAGAGCCGGGTGGAGACGAAGCGAGTGCTGGTGGATGAAGGGAGCCCTGGCCCTACCTTCACCATCGGCGCAGACTTGCCTCAAGATCAAGAGGAGGCGTTGGTGGCCTTCCTCCGGGCGAACAAGGACGCGTTCGCGTGGAGCGCCTCCGACCTGGTGGGGGTCCCCAGGGATGTGATCGAGCACAACCTCATGGTGTGCCCAAACGCGCGTCCGGTGAAGCAGAAAGCAAGAAGGCAAGCTCTAGAGAAGGAGGCGTTCATCGCCCAGGAGGTCGGCAAGCTCAAGGAGGCAGGGGTCATCCGGGAGGTGCGTTACCCAGAGTGGGTGGCAACCCAGTGGTCGTCCCCAAGAAGTGCGGGAAGGAGCGCATGTGCGTCGACTTCACGAGCCTCAACAAAGCCTGCCCTCAAGACCCGTTCCCGCTGCCGCGCATCGACCAGATCGTGGACTCCACCGCGGAGTGCGACCTCCTGTGCTTCCTCAATGCATTCTCGGGTTACCATCAGATCAAGATGGCGGTGGAGGACGTTGAGAAGACGGCTTTCCTCACCAAGTGCGGGGTATTCTGCTACACGTGCATGCCCTTTGGGCTGCGGAACGCCGGGGCAACCTTCCAGCGGCTGATGCACATCGCCCTGGGGCCGCAGCTCGGGAGGAATGCAGAAGCCTACGTCGACGACATCGTGGTCAAGTCCAGGGCGGCCAAGACCCTGGTCGAAGACTTGGAGGAGACGTTCGCCAGCCTGAGAGAGGTGAACCTGAAGTTTAACCCTGAAAAATGTGTCTTCGGGGTCCCCTCGGGCAAGCTGCTTGGTTTCCTGGTGTCACACCGGGGAATCGAGGCAAACCCGGAGAAGGTCAAGGCCATAAACAAGATGAGCGCGCCACAGACCCTCAAGGAAATGCAGAAATTGACGGGATGCGTGACCTCCCTGGGGCGTTTCATTTCTAAGCTCAGCGAGCGGGCCTTGCCATTCTTCAAGATCATGAAAAGGAAGGGCCCTTTTGAATGGACCCCAGAGGCGGACGCGGCCTTCGAGGAAATCAAGCGATACCTCACGAGCCCGCCAGTTATGGTAGCACCTCGCCCTTGGGAGCCCCTGCTACTATACCTGGCTACCACCCCACACTCCGCAAGCGCCGCGTTGGTGGCAGTCAGGGAGGAGCGGGCCGGCAAATGCGCCACATGGACGGGCGCCGGCGGGCCACCAAGCACTAAGCCAGGGGGCTCGCGGGATCTCCAGGAGCCTGCTTCTCCCCAAGCCAAAGCCCCTGAGGCTCAAGCCGCTCCAACGACCCCTGAAGCGCTCGACCCTCCTGAGGCCCAGGCCGCCCCAGCGATCCCTGATGCGCTCCACCCTCATGAGGCCCCCTCCGCACCGATGGCCCCCGAGGCGCCCGGGCCCCTCGGGCTCGCCGCTGGAAATGACGCGGCAGGGGACCTCACCCTCGTCGAACACCCGGTGTACTACGTCAGCACGGTGCTGCGGGATGCACGCTCGCGCTACCCCATGCAGCAGAAGCTCCTCCTAGCACTCCTTGTCGCTTTGAGGAAACTGCGCCACTACTTCCAGGGACACCCCATCATGGTCGTCTCCGCTTACCCCTTGGAGAAGATTCTGCGCAACCCCAACGCGGCAGGAAGAGTCGCCGAATGGAACATCGAGTTGCAGGCCTTTAACATAGAGTTCAGCACGACCAGGGTCATCAAGGGGGCGGCCCTGGCGGACTTCGTGGCGGAGTGGACAGACGCCCCGGACCGGGGGTTGGAAGGGAGCCAGTCCCTCACCCCTGGCGACGAGGCGCCCGATGGATGGATCATGCATTTCGATGGAGCCTTCACACGCAAGGGAGCGGGAGCTGGGGTCATGCTTACTTCCCCGGCAGGAGACAAGCTCAGCTACGCTGTGCAGCTCTGTTTCCAGCATGGAGAGAAGGTCTCCAACAACATCGCGGAGTACGAGGGCCTTATCGCCGGCCTCAAGGCGGCGGCGGCTCTGGGAGTTCGGTGCCTCACTGTCATGGGCGAGTCCCAGCTCCTCGTCAACTTCTCCAACAAAGAGTACACGCCCAAGGACGAGCACATGGAGGCATATTTGGAAGAGGTACGTAGGATCGAAAAAAGTTTTCGGGGCCTGGAGCTGCAACTCGTCCCGCGCAGCGCGAACAAGGAAGCCGACGACATCGCCAAGAGGGCTTCGCGCCACGAGCCCCAGGAGCCAGGCATCTTCGTGGAGCGGTTCTTCAAACCCTCCGCGGCACCACCTGCTGATGGCTTGGCGTCACGAAGTGAGGAGCTCCCTCCAGCGCCGCCCGCGGTGGCTTCGGACTGCGGTCAGGCTTCGGGGGCCCGACTGCTCCTGGCCTTGGAGCCTCAGGCCGACGGCTGGATGCAGGAGTTCAGGGCGTACCTACTTCATGGCACGCTACCAGAGAAGGAGGAAGACGCGGAACGCGTGACCCGACAAGCCACAGCCTACTGCATACAAGATGATGACTTGTACCGCAGGCCCCCGAGCGGCGTCGCGCTGCAGTGCATTTCCAAGGAGCAGGGGCGTGAACTGCTGGCCGACATCCAAGGAGGAGTCTGTGGGCATCACTCCTCTTCGTGCACACTTGCAGGAAAGGCGTTCCGAGCGGGCTTCTACTGGCCCTCTGCGCTTGACGACGCCATCGAGTTGGTTCGGTCTTGTGAGGCTTGCCAGTTTCATGCCAAGCAGATTCACCAACCCGCCCAGGGCCTCCAGACCATTCCACTCTCCTGGCCCTTCGCGGTCTGGGGGCTGGACATACTGGGGCCCTTTCCACGAGGAACGGGCGGATACCGCTACCTCTACGTCGCCATTGACAAGTTCACCAAATGGGCAGAGGTGGAGCCCGTCCGCACCATCCCGGCTGGCTCGGCCGTCAAGTTCATCAAGGGCCTCGTGAGCCGCTTCGGCGTCCCCAACCGCATCATCACGGACAACGGTTCACAGTTCACAAGTAACCTCTTCAAGACTTATTGTGCTAACCTTGGAATGCAGATATGTTACGCCTCGGTGGCCCACCCACGAAGCAACGGCTAGGCAGAGCGCGCCAACGCGGAGGTCCTGCGAGGCCTCAAGGCAAGGAGCTTCAAGAAGAAGCTTGAAGCTTGCGGCAGGGGTTGGGTCGATGAGCTTCAGTCAGTGCTGTGGTCCGTCCGCACCACCGCGACTAAGCCCACCGGCGAAACCCCGTTCTTCCTCGTCTACGGAGCTGAAGCCATCCTCCCCCACGAGATCAAGCACCGATCCCCGCGGGTCTTAGCATTTGACGAGGAGCGTCAGTATGCCGCGCGGGGAACGGACCTCGTGCTTGGAGAGGAGGCGAGTCTTCGGGCCTCGCTCCGAGCTGCGCGGTATCAGCAAGCGCTGCGGCGCTACCACTGCCGCAACATCCGCTCCAGGACTCTCGAAGTCGGAGACCTCGTCCTGAGGCGGGTTCTCTCCAGGGAAGGCTTGCACAAGCTTTCGCCCATATGGGAGGGCCCGTTCAAGGTCGTTCATGTCTCCAGGCCTGGCGCCGTGCGCCTGGAGACTCGGGACGGGGTCCCCATCCAGAAAGCCTGGAACATCCAGCACCTCCGGAAGTTCTACCCGTGACCTACATCAACCCGTGACACTCTCACGTAATAATGAGCGGGCTGTATACGCCCAGAGCCCCCCGAGGACACGGAGGGGTTCCTCCCACGCAATGTGGCAGCCACAGCCCAGAGCTGGCGGAGAAGTCAACACTGCCCATCAATGGCTATGCCCATGCAACGTGGATGCCCTACGCTCAACGCTGGGGGAAGACGAAGACTAGCCTAGGTGCCGGACGCGGCCGTTATTTGCCTTTTTCTAGTTTGTATTTGCCAGCCTTTATGAAGCAAAACTCAGGGTTTTCCAAATCACATTTCGAAGGAAAAGGTCAAAGATTTGTTTTCATCGCCATTTCTTATGTTGGTTCTTTCTCTCTTCGGGCCAAGCACTCGTCTGCTCCCCAACCCCTCATACCCCGCGAGCGGGGGCTGGGGGGCACGGTGCTTGCACCTCGCCAAGGCCTTGGCGTCCGGATCCTTGCATGGCACTCACGGATGAGTTAGCAGGCGCATGACGTCTCGTACTCACCCGGGGGCTCCATTCACGGCCCGACGCGCCACCTTGGAAAGGAAACAAAATTTTTCTTCAGACAGCTTGAGCGTCTAAGGGGGCTCCTGAGCATCGCGCCTCAGGAGCCTTACCGGTCATAAGGCCACTCGCCTCCCTGGTGGCGTCCGTGGTTTCCGGTCGGCATCGGGGTGTCGGGGCCTCGCCCCGCGAAGTGCGTCCTGGTTTCCGGTCGTACCTAGCGGTGGTGGGGAAATGTGAGGGACTGGGACCTGCAGACACAGAGCACCGACAGAGTTCCAAACCCACCTCGATCGCAGTAAGAAGAAGCCCGTTTGGCGAACGGACCCTCCGAGTGCCACAACTGCGCCTCCACAACCCAAAAGCCTACCGCGGGCATGACAGGCTAAGTATCCCAACCACGACCGGAAGGCAATTCCAACTGATAAAATGCAAAAGACACTGATATAAAGGGGCAGGCGCCCGAATGCGTTACATGCCCGCACGGCCTCCCTTAGTTCATGGATTGTAGGTACAGAAGAAGAGGAGGAGAAAGAAAGTGAAGAGCCACACGGGGGCAGCCGCCCCGAGAGCCCCGGCATCGGCGCACCGGCGCTCAGTTGGTGTCCTCCTCTTCCTTCACGGCCCCGTGGAAGCGCGCCGGGACGGACGCCCCTGGGGCGGAAGAGCGGCGCCGCGGCGGCTGGCTGCCCCCCGAGGCCCGGGCGCGCCAGCGTGGCGGCGCGTCGTAGCTGCTGTCGCTGCTGTCGCTCGGGCTTCCTTCGGAGGGGGTGCCGCTGCTGCTGGAGGCGCGGCGCCCATCATGAAGGGCAAGCTCATCTCCCGGATCGTCGCGGCCGACGTCTTCCGGGCAGCACCCCAGGCGCTCGCCCTCTCCCCCGAAGATCTTGACGAAAAGTGTTCCCCTCCCCGTCATACTTGAAGTGGAGGGTGCGCCTCCCCTTCAGGCCACGAGCGCGGGCGAACGCTTGCCACCCGCGGTTCAGGTACACGTAGCCTTGGGGGGTGACCTCGACCTCCACCCAAGACGCCGCGTTGCAGCAGCCGTCGGCCTGCAGCCATAGGCCGGCAGACCCTCCAGCCGGTAACGACCTCGCAAAGAAGTTCGGGAGCTGGAACCAAGCAGCCTCCGGCCTCTCCGCCCACATCACAAACTCCTGGGCCGTATCGGCCGAATGGAGCCGCGGGCGCGGCGGCCGGGTGGCCACCGCTGACCTCCCACCTCGGGCGCCGCCGCCCCGGCTACTGCGGCCGCCCGCACCGGACGGCGTCCCGCCGTGGCCGCTGATGGTGACCCCGGGGCACGCTGAAGCACGGCCGCGTTCGCCAGGAAACACTGTTGGCGTCGCGGCATACTTCCGGGGTCGACCGCGGCCCCTCTTGGGCGGGGGAGCGGCGGGATCATCCCCGGGAGCCTTTCCCTTCTTGGCAGCAGAGAGCTTCCTCACCGATGCCATGACTGGGAAGCGATGGTTCGGAGGTGAGGAGGCGAAGAAGACGAAGATGAGTGAGGGCTTCCTCGCCCCCGCCCTTTTATATACAGCCAAGGACCGCCCGGCGCCCCCTCGCGTTCCAGGGGCGTGCGGACCTTGAAGGGTCACATCCGCGTGGCCCGAAGCAGCGACAGAATTCAAGGGAGGCAATGATAACTGGCGCTGCACCTGGGCATCGAGTCAATTTGACTTGGGCGGTTCCTGATGCACTCGAGGAGCGAGAGCGTCGCCGCCTGGGAATTCGACGCGCGTAAGGCCTGACCCGCAGGCATTTGGGCCCCGCGGCGCTTCGGTCCGTCGTCGAGGCTTCGCCCAGAAGCCAGCTCGAGCGCGCCTTGGGCCCGGGGGCTACTGTCGGCGTTCTGGGAATGGGGGTACCCAGACCTGCCTGCCTGCGGCCCAGGGCATGGCCCATTCTATCAACCAAACACGGCCGGGTGTGGCCCCATTCGGGACAAGGCCCTCGCGGGGGCCCTAGGCTCGGGAGGAGGAACCGCAACAAGACCGCCAAGGGACGGGACTCCCCAGGCCCCCTCCCGAGGCAGCGGAGATCTCTGTGCAAGGCCCAGCCTGAGGAGTCAAGGGTGACGCATGGAAGGACAGGCGGGCACCGATGCGCCAGACGGCGTAGTTTCCCCTTTAGTGCAAAGGGGGCAAGGACGTACGCGGGCACCCAAAGCATCCCCCAAAGGTTTCCACTTCTGTGCAACAAGACCACGACCACCAGCCCAGCAGGACGGATGTCATCGCCGAGCCCACCTATGCATCATCACCAGCCACTTTGCAGGCGAAGACCGCCTTTGGGCAGGGAGGGCATGTACTCCTGTCCCCCTTCAAAATTTGCCATTGTGGGATCCCTTCCCGCCAATGCGATAAGGGAAGAGGACCCGAGCCACCGCTATATATAGAGGGTAGGCTACACCGTAGAGGGAGAGGCGACCCCCGATCCGATTCCATTCCACCACTCATCCACCACCAAGCCACAGAGGGCCCCGAGCACCTCAGGAGCGCCCTCATGAGGCCCTGAAACATTGTACTAGTTCATACACCTCACCTCCAAGAGAGGCAATCCACCAAAGCAGGAGTAGGGTATTACGCTTCGCAGCGGCCCGAACCTGGGTAAACTGTTGTGTTTATCTTCTTCCCCGTCTTCGTGCGAGTTCTTTGCTGTGTTCATCGGGTAGCGAGCTAGGTTGGGTGAAGCTGCAGGGGATCTTCGCACACGCCCCTGTGTTCGAATCTTAAGGGTTTCGCGGAGCCCGAAATCCGACATTTGGCGCGCCAGGTAGGGGGCGTGTCGGAGTCTTCCTCAGGCCAAGATCTTCTCCCACCTCGCCGCTCCGATGTCTGACGCTCGCCGAGCCCGCACCAAGCGCCGAGCCACCCGCGTCGCTCAGACGGCGCCGGTGGGCCACGCCGGCCCACGCAGGTCACCCTCACCTGTGGCGAATGCCGCCACGGGCCCCGACGCCCACGAGCAACAAGACTCCTCCCTGCCGGTCACCGCGCAGCGCGACGGCCGCACTGCCACCCCGTCGATCGTCCCAGCCTCCGGGTCGTCCTCCCACGTTTTGCCCGGGCCGGTGCGCGGCCAGGGCGCGCTCGCCATGGCTAACGAGCTGCTCCGCTACCGCCCCGCCCCCGACTGGCTTTGGCGCATCGCGGAGCTCGTCAGCGCTGTCGGCGAAGCTTCGACGCTCTCCTACTCGCTCCGACCCCAACCATCCCAGGCAGACGACGTGGGACAAGGTGCGCGGCCGCCTCCTCCGCAACGCGACGACGACCCCGAGCCCAGGCGAGAAGCGCGCCCCCGCGACCGGCCTCGCGAACCGCGGGTGAGGCTGGGGGATGAAGTAAGCTGCCAGGTGGTTCCCCGGCCGCGCGTCGACACGCGCGCGCTCCCCGCGCTGCCGACCCAGCGCCGCGACCGGGCATCGCTCGAGGTGGCTCTGCAGGAGCGTCAAGATCGGGCCCTCCCTGCGCACGCAATGCCCATCGAGCTGGTGGGGTGCCTCGCCATCGCCCCGGAGCTTTACCCAACCGCATGGCCCTGCAAGTTCAAGCCTGACCTGCCCCCGCGCTACGATGGCACCCCAGATCCAGCCGAGTTCTTACAGCACTACTCCCTGAGCATCCAGGCGGCTGGAGGAGACGACAACGTCATGGCGTGCTGGTTCCCCATGGCGCTCAAGGGCAGCGCTCTCTCCTGGCTCTTCAACCTCCCGGAGGCATGCATCACCTACTGGGATGGCCTGCGCAAACGCTTCATCGCCAACTTCCAAGGCACCCGCGACTGCACGCCCACCGTGAACGACCTGCGGCGTATCAAGCAGCAGGATGGGGAGACCCTGCACAAGTTCATACAACGCTTCACGGCTACGCGCCTCAAGATCCTGAAGGCGTCAGACGAGGCCATCATCTCAGCGTTCACCGACGGCGTCACGGACCTCAAGATGAAGGAGGAGCTCGCCATGAATGACGAACTGTGCTCTGCCCTGGAGATGTTCAATCTGGCGAACAAGTGCGCCAAGGTGGAGGAAGGCCGCGTGTCGCTCCGCGGGCCTCCGACGGCGGAGCCAGAAGAAAAGAAGACCAAGGCCAAGGAGGCGATGCGCAAGGCCCCAGCAGTACTTGCGGCCGAACCTGAGGCGAAGCGCAGCCGGGGTGAAGAACACCCCCCAGGGGGAAGACCAACCTGTGTCTACCATGGCACCAACAACCACGACACTGCCGACTGCCAGGAACTCAGGCTGATCCGCGCTGAGCACTTCGGCAGGCGCCCCGGGCGAGCTGACCGAGGCTTCGGGCGCGGCGGAGGCCGCGGTGGAGGCCGCTGGGACAACCGGGAGCCACGTCAAGGATGGCGCGATCAGCCCCAGGAGGACCGCTGGCGTGATCAGGCTCGAGACGATCGCTGGTGCGATCCGCCTCGTGAGGACCGCTGGCGCGACGACCCTCCGGAGGGGTCACGACGCGGCCCGCCTCGTGAGGCCCGCCCTCGTGAGGCCGGTCTGCCTCCACTGCCGCCGCCACCAAGGAGGAAGGAAGGGGACAGGCAGGGCGATGGGGCTGGGGGCTTCCAGGAAGTCAGGGCGGTAGCCTGTATCCTGGGCGGCGCCCAGGCCCCAGCATCAAACCGTGCCTTCAAGCAATTCACACGGGAGGTGAACGCGGCTCTCCCGAAGCCAGAGGCAATGCGCCCCCTCAAGTGGTCCCAAACCGCCATCACTTTCGACTCGAGGGATCAGCTCAGGTGCTCGTTTATGGCCAGGAAGCTCCCCATGCTGTGCACTCCAACCATCAGCAACGTCCTCGTCACCAAGACCCTCATCGACAGTGGAGTGGGGCTCAATGTCCTCTCCATTGAGACCTTCGAGACGCTCCAGGTGCCGTACGAACAGCTCATGCCGACCAAGCCCTTCTCGGGGGTCACAAACGGATCCACCGTACGCATCGGGCTGGTGCGTCTGCCTGTCACCTTCAGCGGGCGCAAGAACTACCACACCGAGATCATCGTCTTCGACGTCGCGCACATCCACCTCCCGTACAACGCGATCCTCGAATACCCCGCCCTCGCCAAGTTCATGGCGGTGACTCACCATGGCTACAACGTCCTCAAGATGCCAGGAAGTGGGGGCGTCATCACTGTTGCTTGTGACGAGAAGGATGCTGTCGGCGCCCTCGAGCACGCTTACCGCGCCGCAGCAGCCGAGCACTCGGACGACGAGGAAGACGCACTGCCTCGTGAAGACCCGCGCAAGAAGAAGAAGCAGCTCCCTTCCGCGGGGCGTCCTGGGACCTCGAGCTCTGCGGCCGGGGATGGGGGCCCACCGCCTATTGCATAGGAAGGCGCGCTCGGCGCCCCTCTTGGGCCGGGCCCGGGGGCTCCCACCCAGGGAGCTTCGGGCTTGGCCGGTGAGACAAGAGCGGCGCTCGAGCAAAACCTGAAGGCACGGTCCGACGCGCGTCAGTCCGAGCTGGGAGCACGGCGCGGGGCGCCGAGCTCGCGAGAGTCCGTCATCAGAGCGATCGAGGAGCTTTTAGAAGCACAGGCCGTGCAAGGTGGGGACTGCCCAGCACCACCAATCGCAGCCGCCGTCTTCGGCACGGTCGACCAGCCGCGCGTCTGCGTCAACGCGCTCGCGATCAAAGGCGCCGCGGCCCAGGGCCCCTTCTGGCCAGCGCGTGCCGATCATGGATGGGTCTACCTGAATGCCTACGTCCGCATGCCTTTCGTACTGGCGAACTCAGGCGTCACGTTCCAGCGCCTTTACCGAGCCATGCTCGTGCCTTGCCTGGTGAGGCGCGGCGAGTAGTTGGAGGAGACGCTCGGACCAAGCGAAGGTTCTGAGCCTCGGGAGACGACGGACCCATGAAGGTCGCGCTCATGGAAGAGAGAGATCAGGCTATGACGGCAGCTTCTGCTCTTCAACGGTATGGCTGCCAGGTGACCTTTGGTTGGCTGTTGCCAGGTAATTTTTTGGTTTACTCCGTTGGAAGGCGCCCACCGGGCCGCCTTATCCTCAGGAGGTCAGGTCAAACCCCTGCGGTCACCTCGTTTATGCTTGTTTCAACCATTTCTCATGCACCTAGTCCGTTTCCTAACATTCTGCCTTGCCTGCATGGCTCCTTGCCAGCGTGAATGACGCCGCACCACCTTTTCTGAGTTGGTGTGTCGCAAGGGGCTGCGCGCCACGGCCCTTCCCGGGGCACCACGGGACTGGGATACGAGGCCCTGTCTCATCAGGGACTTGCATCTTTGGGCGGCCGATCCCCGCTCGGGGGCTCCGACCGCAGCACGACACCGCAGCATGGAGTGTCGGGAGGCCCATGGGCCTCCTGGGGCAGCAACCGGAGGAACGGAATGGGGGGTCGCTCGAGCGTCAAAGGGGGCTCCTAAGCATCGCGCCTCAGGAGCCTTACCGGTCATAAGACCACCCGTCACCCTGATGTCGTCCTTGGTTTCCGGTCGGCGTCAGGAGTGTTAGGGCCTTGCCCCATGAAGCGCGTCCTTGTTTTCTGGTAGTGCCTAACGGTGGTGGGGAAATGTGCGGGACCGGGACCTGCCGACGTAGAGCCACTTGAGCGTCAAAGGGGGCTCCTTAGGAACCTTACTGGTCATAAAGCCACACGCCCCTTGACGTCGTCCTTGGTGATCCGGTCGGCGTCGAGGGTGCCGGGGCCTAACCCCGTAGTTGCGTCCTTGGTGATCCGGTCGTACACTACGGCGGTCGGGAAATGTGCGGGACCGGGACCTGCAGACGTAGAGTGCCAAAAGGACTCCCAACTTGCCTCACCCATGAAGAAGAGGAAGCCAGCAGGGCTTCAAATGGCCCCATCTACAAGAAGACTCAGGCGCCAACCGCCTTTGAGGTAGGGACACTCGTGAGGCCAAAGCGTCCTCGCGACCTCCCAGATACACCTACCAGTTCTGCCGTGCCAGCCACGCGTACGAACTCTATTGGCTGTACATGCCCAGGGCCCCCCGAGGACGCGGAGGGGTCCCTTCCCACGCAATGTGGCAGCCACAGCCCAGCGCTGGCGGAGAAGTCAACTCGGTCCACCAATGACTATGCCCACGCAATGTGGAAGCCACAGCTCCGTGCTGGCGGTCAACACGGTCCACCAATGACTATGCCCACGCAAGGTGGAAGCCCCACGCCCGGCGCGGGGGGATAAACAACTGAGGGCACCCCAGCGGCTGCATCCAACCTCAGGAAGGTCCCTAGTGGCCCGTTTTCGCTGCGTTCCCCCGGGGATGCACGCGTGAGGGGGCTGGACGGGGCTACTACCCGGCCAAGCCTGGTACACTCCGCCTTCCCAGGTCTGCCAAACCTGGTCTTCATGCGCCCATCTCCGGAAAAGCTGGCGAGGAAAGGTATGGGAGCCGCTCGTACGTCAAGGGGGACTCCTGAGCATCGTGACTCAGGAGCCTCACTGGACCCGTAGCCCCTCACCCCTTGGACCGTCCTTGGTTTCCGGTTGGCCCAACGGCGGATGAGGTATGCACAGGCCGGGCCCTGCCGACGCAGAGCTCAAAGCGCTCAAGAACCACTCAAAAACCCTTAAGGAGGACGCTGGAGCTCGTACGTCAAGGGGGACTCCTGAGCATCGCGACTCAGGAGCCTCACTGGACCCGTAGCCCCTCTCCCCTTGTACCGTCCTTGGTTTCCGGTTGGCCCAACGGCGGATGAGAGCACTCACGTAGTTCAACAGTTATTACAAGCATTAAAGGTTGTCGCGAACACACACAAGTTTAATGCCTCCATGAGGCACGGTGGACATTGCAGGAAAAAGCATGGGAGAGGAATCAGGAGGAACCGCCGTCACCACTTGTCCCGCCCTCAGGGAACTCGTTGTCGACATCGCTGGCGTCGTCTCCCTCGCCGCCAGTCCCAGCAGCATGAGGAGGCGGGGAAACCGTGACGCGGGTGAACCTCTTCACCAGCGTCTCCACGGCACCCTTGACCGCCACCGCCGCGCTGGCGCGAGCTTCGGGGGCGACCGGGCGGATTACGGAGTCGAAGTCGAACCCCGGCTCGCGAAGATGAAGATGGCTGAAGACCCGCGTTGCGGCCTCCGAAAAGAGGTCGCGGCACTCGCTATCCAGGACCCCCTCCACCTTGACGATCGCGCCCTCCAGCTCCTTGGCGAGCCTCGAGGCGAGCACCGCGAAGCCGCTCTCTGGAGCCGCTAGGGGCTCCGCGAACCCATCCCGGCAGAGGGCGTGGAGCGCTCGGCGAAGCTTGAGCTCAACGGAAGAAAAATCGCTCAGCTCCGCGGCCTTTTTCTCCTCGGCCGCGGCAAGAGCTTCCTCCCTGGCATCAAGCAGGGCCTTCTTCGAGGCAACTTCCTTCTCCAGCGCATCCAGGCGCACCCGCTCCGCGTCCTGGCGGGTTGCCGGCTGGGACAGCTCGGAGTCCCAACCGGCAAGCTTGGCCTCACGGGCCTTGAGGTCTTCCTCCCGTAGGCGCAGCCGTTCCGCAAACTCGGTCTTCTCCTCCTAAAGGGCCTTCAGACGGGCTTCCGCCTCTTCGCGACGCCTGGCAGCAGACGCCGCCTCACACAGCGCCTCCTCGCGTGCTGCCTGAGCGGATGCGGCCTCCTTCTCGCTCTTCGCCGCGGTCGCTTCGGCCTGACCACAAATCGCCACGACGGAGGCGTCGTCCTGGGGCCACCCCGAGAGGAGCTCTAGGAGCCCACCCGCGAGGCGATCGTCGGCGCTCCCGAGGGAGTCACGAACTTGACCCAGGACGGCGAGGGCCCCTTTCAGGACGTCGTGCCTGCGCATTGGAGGCTTCAAGATCCCCCTCCGGAGGAGCCCCCTACGCGATCACAGGAGGCGTCCCCGGAGGGGCAGCGACACGAGTAGCAGGAGGCTCCGGAGGCCGCTCCACGACCGCGGGCACGGACGGATCGACAGGAGGTCGGCCCCCAAGGGCCGGCCTTCCAGGCAGCGACACCCCCGCACCCTCGAGGGCGGGAGCGATCATGCCAACGGGCATTGGGGGCTCCGCGAGGATGGCCTGAGAGGCCGCCTCGCGAGCCCTCTCCCCTTCGACGGAAGACAACGTCGCGAGGGCAGAAGCGGGCGACGCATCGGAAGACGCCTTCGGCTTGATGCCCGTTTTCTTCCTCCTCATCTTCAGCGCGGCGGCATCCCTGGATACCAAACAAGGGAGGTCATCAGCACACAAGCTGTAGGCGGACAAGCAAGGCCGAACCAGGTCGCTTACTCCTCGACGTCGACCCACTTCCTCTTCCTCTACGCTCCGGCAACAACAGAGGCGCCCAAGCCCCCCTCGGCGGGGGCACCACCACGCCGGGGAGCGGGAGCGCTGTCCGCGAGGGTGGTCGCCAAATGAACCACCATGGCCACGACCTCGTCCACCTTGCCCACAAGTTGCGGTTCGGGCAAGGGCAAGGACGGTGTTTCAACCACCTCACCGACAGGGGCAGGGCGCACCGGAGGAGACTCCAATCCACGCTTCCTGGGAGTCGGCACGCAGGCGGACCGCGTGGCGCGAGGAGCCGGCCCAAGCCCCTTGAGGGCCTTGGCGGCGCGCGAGGAGCCCGCAGCAGAAACTTCACCAACATCATCGTCGTCCTCAAGCTCGCGCAGAAGGGTGCCCTGAGACGGGGGAGACGCCCTTGCCGGTCCACCATCGTTGGTCTTCTCCGAATGCTCCCCGCACGCGGCGTCACCGGAGGACACCGTCATGGGGGAACCAAGGCCCTCAGCTGGGAGAAGCCCCAGTTCGTTGAAGACAGGCATCGCGGCAGCCAGATCGGCCACGTCGTCGCGGCAGTACAGCGGGGCGAGGGCCTCGGGGAGATCACCAGGGTCACCGTGGAGCAGGGTCGTCATAGCCCTGCTCAATTCCTCAGGGGCGATGCACGCGGACCGAAGCCTGAGGTTGTCGCCGCTGCCCTGATAGTCCCACAAGGGCCTGGAATGGGCCTGGAGGGGCACCAGGCGCTGCGCCAGGAACTCCTTCACTATTATTCCCCCAGTCAGCTTCTTGGCGCTGATATCACGGGAGAAGCGCTCCAGGACAGGCCCGGCCCGGGGGTCGGAGAGCTTCGTGGAGCTCCACACGGAGGTCTTCTCCGGCAGCCCCGTCGGCAGATCCAGCCGAGAGTTGGTGTCCTTGAGATCCATGAGGACCCAACGGTGCCTGAAGTTCTCCACCTTCTTCCCGGCCTTCAAGAGCATGTTGCCACTCTGGACCGCGACGAAAGAGACGCACGCCGACCGTTGAGCACCGTCGTGCAGGCGCAGGCTGAAGAAATGGCGGAAGAGGGCCACCGAAGGCCTCATGCCCACGAAGGCCTCGCAGTAGAAGGCAAAGACGGACAAGAGCAGGATGGAGTTAGGCTGGAGATGAAGGGCCTGGATCCCGTAGTGGTCCAGGATGGCGGTGAAGAATGCGGAGAAGGGCGGGATGAGCCCGGCGAAGACGCTATGGAGAAAGAAGGGGTAGACCGCCCCGGATGAGGGCCGCTTCTTCGAGGAGCCACCCCAAATTAAGGTCCGCCCATGCTCATTGGACCCATCCGCCATCCATGGGAGAACCGGGAGGAGGTCCTCGTACTTGGCGATGGTGGACCCCGAGAGCGCCGGCGAGATGGGAGCGGAGGCAGAGCTCTGCGCCTCTGGCTTCTGCTTGCCGGTGGGAGCCATCAAGGAGCTCGCAGGGCCGAAGCAGCAAGCAGGTGGACGGAGCGGCGCTGGATCTGGAGAGGTGCTTGCTAAGAGCCGGAGACCTAGAAAGCGAGAGCAGGAGCGCAAGGAAGGAAAGCAATAATGACCCGACGCTAGAAGTCAGGCTTTTGTTGATCCAAGAGGAGGTCGAAGGGACGGAGGACGCCCGACATCAACCGCACACCGCGCGCTAAGCCTGGCCTGCAGGCGTTTGGGGCCCGCGGCGCTTCGGGCTGTCCTCGAGGCTTCACCCAGAAGCCAGCTAGAGCGCGCCTTGGGCCCGGGGGCTACTGTCGACGTTCTGGGAACGGGGGTACCCAGACCTGCCTGCCTGCGGCCCAGGGCATGGCCCACTTCGTCAACCAACGCAGCCTGATGTGGCCCCACTCAAGACAAGGCCCTCGCGGGGCCCCTAGGCTCGCGAGGAGGAACCGCATCAAGACCGCCAAGGGACGGGCCTCCCCAGGCCCACTCCCGAGGCAGCGGAGATCTCTGTGCAAGGCCCGGCCTCAGGATTCAAGGGTGACGCAAGGAAGGACAGGTGGGCGCCAGTGCGCCAGACGCCGCAGTTTCCCCTTTAGTGCAAAGGGGGCAAGGACGTTCGCAGGCACCCAAAGCATCCCCCAAAGGTTTCCACTTCAGTGCAACAAGACCACGACCACCAGCCCGGCAGGACGGATGTCATCGCCGAGCCCACCTCTGCATCATCACCAGCCACTTTGCAGGCGAAGACCGCCTTTGGGCAAGGAGGGCATGTACTCCTATCCCCCTTCAAAATTGGCCGTTGTAGGATCCCTTCCCGCCAATGCGATAAGGGAAGAGGACCCGAGCCACCGCTATATATAGAGGGTAGGCTACACCTTAGAGGGAGAGGCGACCCCCGATCCGATTCCATTCCACCACTCATCCACCACCAAGCCACAGAGGGCCCCGAGCACCTCATGAGCGCCCTGAAACATTGTACTAGTTCATCCACCTCACCTCCAAGAGAGGCAATCCACCAAAGCAGGAGTAGGGTATTACGCTTCGCAGCGGCCCGAACCTGGGTAAACTGTTGTGTTTATCTTCTTCCTCGTCTTCGTGTGAGTTCTTTGCTGTGTTCATCGGGTAGCGAGCTAGGTTGGGCGAAGCTGCGGGGGATCTTCGCACACGCCCCTGTGTTCGAATCTTAAGGGTTTCGCGGAGCCCGAAATCCGACACAAGGTACAGCTGGTATCCCGAGATCTCCATGTTTTTTAGGTACTCCATCCTTAAAAGAATAATTATCAAGCATGGTGGAGATTTCAACTTCAGGTATCTTTCTTTTATTAGTGATGATGTCTTTCATGTACTTAGCATAACGAGGCATCTCTAAGATATCCGTTAAACGGGTATGCAAAAAGACTGGCCTAATCATTTCAGCAAAGCGTTCAAATTCTTCATCATCCTTTTTCTTAGATGGTTTAGGTGGGAAAGGCATGGGTTTCTGAATCCACGGTTCTCTTTCTTTACCATGTTTTCTAGCCACAAAGACTTTTTTATCATATCGTTTATTTTTAGGTTCTGGGTTATCAAGATCAACAACAGGTTCTATCTCTACATCATTATCTGGTTCTTTATCATTGCTAGGTTGAGTATCCTTATGAACATCACTATCATTATCATTATCACTAGGTGGATGTTCATTACCAGATTGAGTTTCAGCATCAGAAATAGAGACATCATTATTATCATCAGGAGGTTTTTCTATCTCAGGTTCACTAGAAGCATGCAAAGTCCTATCATTTTTCTTTTTTCTTCTTCTTAGAAGGACTAGGTGTATCAACGTTAATTCCTTGAGATTCTTGTTCAATTCTTTTTGGATGAACCTCAGGATAAAGAGGTTCTTGGGTCATTCTACCTCCTCTAGTCACTACTCTAATAGCATGATCATTCATATTATTATTCATTTCATCAAGCAATTCTCTTTGAGATTTAGCAACTTGTTCTAACTAAGTTTGAACCATAGAGGCATGTTTTCCTACACCTCTAACATCATTACTGATTCTAAATAACAAGTCACTCAAGCGAGCAATCACATCAGAATTATATTTCAAGTGTTTCAGAACATTTGCATTGAAGTGCACTTGCTTCATAATGTAGTTATCAAACTCATATAAGCATTGACTAGGATGTTTATTGTAAGGGATATCACCTTCATCAAATTTTAATAAAGAATTTACCTCTACCACCTGCGGAGGTGGTGGTGTGTTGAGTCCATGAATTTCTTCAATAGGTGGTAAATTCTTAACATCCTCAGCTTTAATACCTTTTTCCTTCATACATTTCTTTGCTTCTTGCATATCTTCAGGACTGAAAAATAAGATACCCCTCTTCTTCGGAGTGGGTTCAATTGGTGGTTCAGGGAGAGTCCAATCATCATAGTTCTTCAATATATTATTCAATAGTTCCTCAGCTTGTTCAATAGTTCGTTCCCTGAAAACACAACGAGCACAACTATCTAGGAAGTCCCTAGAAGCATCAGTTAGTCTATTATAGAAGATATCAAGTATTTCATGTTTCTTAAGAGGATGACTAGGCAAAGCATTAAGCAATTGGAGAAGCCTCCCCAAGCTTGTGGGAGACTCTCTTTTTCAATTTTCACAAAGTTAAATATTTCCTGTAAGGCAGCTTGTTTCTTATGAGCAGGAAAATATTTTTCAGAGAAGTAGTAAATCATATCCTGGGGACTATGCACACAACCAGGAGTAAGAGTATTGTACCATGTCTTAGCATCACCCTTTAATGAGAACGGAAAAAGTTTAATAATATAATAGTAGCGAATCTTCTCATCATGAGCAAATAGGGTGGCTATATCATTCAGCTTAGTAAGGTGTGCTACCACAATTTCAGTTTCATAGACATGAAAAGGATCAGATTCAACCAAAGTAATTAACTCTGGGTCGACAGGGAATTCATAATCCTTATCTGTAACAAAGATATGTGAAGTAGCAAACTTAGGATCACATTTCATTTTAGCATTCAAAGTCTTTTCCTTATACTTGCATAGTTGTTTCTTAACATCATTCCTATCCTTACAAGCAAGAATCTCTCTAGCTATTTCTCCATCTAAAGCATAACCTTTAGGTATCTTAGGCATTTCAAATCTAGGAGAGCTAGGCCTATTAGGTGTTTCATAATCATCAGTTTCAAGGTTCTCATCAGTTTCAGCAGATTCATCAGTTTCAATGATTTCATTCTCTTTAGCTCTAGCAATTTGTTCATCAAGGAATTCACCTAATGGCACATCATCATCAAGCATGGTACTAGCACCATCATAAGCATCATTCATAGCAGAAGTAGCATCATCAATATCAGGATTAATACCATGTGGTGGTGTTGCAAGCTTACTCATAACAGAAGGTGAATCAAGTACAGGGCTAGATGGCAGTTCCTACCTCCCCTCGTCTTAGAGGGAAAAATCTTGGTTTTAGTATCCTTCAGATTCTTCATAGTGATCGATTGATATAAATCCCAAGTGACTCAGCAAATATAGCTAGACTCCCCGGCAACGGCGCCAGAAAAAGGTCTTTATAACCCACAAGTATAGGGGATCGCAACAGTTTTCGAGGGTAGAGTATTCAACATAAATTTATAGATTCGACACAAGGGGAGCCAAAGAATATTTGAGAGTATTAGTAGTTGAGTTGTCAATTCAACCACACTTGGAGATAAATATCTACAGTAGAGTAATCAGTAGCACAATAATATGATAGTTTGATAGCAGTGGTGACCGTAACAGTGGCGGTAGCAATAGCAGCAGTGATTCTGTAGCAAGTGTAAGAGTAGCAGCAACAGTAGTAACTTAGCAAGAACAATAAGTGAAAAGATCGTAGGCACTGGATCGCAGTATTTGTTGGATGATATTCATCATGTAACTGTCATAACCTAGGGCGACACAGAACTAGCTCCAGTTCGTCAATGTAATGTAGGCATTTATTCCGTATATAGTCATACGTGCTTATGGAAAAGAACTTGCATGACATCTTTTGTCCTACCCTCCCGTGGCAGCGAGGTCCATAAGGAAACTAAGGGATATTAAGGCCTCCTTTTAATAGAGAACCGGAACAAAGCATTAGCACTTAGTGAATACATGAACTCCTCAAACTACGGTCATCACCGTGAAGTATCCCAATTATTGTCACTATGGGGTTGACGGATCATAACACGTAATAGGTGCATATGACTAGGCAAGATCGTACCAAGAACATTGATATAATGATGATAACATAAACGGTTCAGATCTGAAATCATGGCACTCGGGCCCTAGTGACAAGCATTAAGCATGGCAAAGTCATAGCAACATCAATCTTAGAACATAATGGATACTAGGGATCCAACCCTAACAAAACTAACTCGATTACATGATGAATCTCATCCAACTCCTCACCGACCAGCAAGCCTACGATGGAATTACTCACTCCCGGTGGGGAGCATCATGGAATTGGCGATGGAGAAGGGTTGATGATGACGAAGACCGAAGATTCCCCTCTCTAGAGCCCCAAACGGACTCCAGATCTGGCCTCCCAATGAAGAACAGGAGGTGGCGGTGGCTCCGTATCGTGAAACGAGGTAAAACTTTCTCTCTGATTTTTTTCCTGAAAAATGTGAATTTATAGCGTTGGAATTAGGGTCGGGGGACCCACGAGGAGTCCACCCTCCACCAGGCCTTGCCAGGGGGGCCTGGCGTGCCCTGGTGGAGCATGGGCACCCTGGGCCCCCTCTCAGGGAGCTTCTAGCTCCATAATTCCATAAATATTCCAAAATAAATCTCCAAAAATTTCGTTCCATTCCGAGAACTTTTATTTCTGCACAAAAACAACACCATGGTAGTTCTGCTGAAAACAACGTCAGTCCAGGTTAGTTTCATTCAAATCATGCAAATTAGAGTCCAAAACAAGAGCAAAAGTGTTAGGAAAAATAGATACGTTGGAGACGTATCAATGCTCTCATACTTCAATCCGAAACTTGACAACTCCAGTGCCCACTCAACTATCCTGCCAGTGGCCTTGGGGTTCCTCAGTATGCGTTGCAATGGGAAACGGGTAACAACCGTGATCTCATGGCCTTGGAAGTAGTGGCGCAGCTTCCTCGAGGCCATGATGAGGCCGAAGATCAGCTTCTGTACTCCATAGTACCTCGATCTAGCTCCTTGTAATAAGGAACTGATGAAGTACACGGGTCGCTGCACCATCTTCTTCTTCGCCACCTCCTTAGACCCACTGCTGTCCATTTGCTAAGGCCCCCCTTGTTCATTATCGGGTCTTGCTGCGGATATTTCCGTATTGTTCCCGGTAGCACTAGCAACCGCTGCTGAATCCTCATCCGTCTCCCTCTGCGCCACCAACGCTGCACTAACCACTTGATTTGTCGCTGCTAAATACAGTAACAACGGCTCTTGCGGTTTAGGAGCGACCAAGGTGGGAGCAGAGGAAAGGTAATTTTTCAGGTCTTGCAGGGATGCATCCGCTTCCGGGGTCCACTTCATAGGGCCAGCCTTCTTCAAGATCTTGAAGAATGGCAAGGCATGCTCAATGGACTTGGAAATGAACCTGCTCAACGTGGCAACACATCCGGTCAAACGCCTGATATCCTTGATGGTTTTGGGTGCTTGTATCTGTTCGATCGCCTTGATCTTGTCGGGATTAGCTTCTATTCCTCGCCGAGACACAAAGAATACAAGTAGCTTGCCGAATGGGACACCAAATACACACTTCTCAGGGTTGAGCTTCAAGTTGATCTTGCGTAGGTTTGCGAAAGTTTCCTCCAAATCCTGTATGAGAGTTGCCTCGTCTTTGGTCTTGACTACAATGTCATCCCTGTAAGCTTCCACGTTTCTGTGCAGTTGAGGTTCAAAACCAATCTAAACCGCTCTGGCAAAGGTTGAACCAGCACTCTTTAACCCGAAGGGCATACGCACAAAATAGTACGTGCCGCAAGGAGTTATCAATGCAGTCTTCTCCTCATCTTCTTTGGCCATGAATATCTGGTGGTATCTGGAGTAGGCATCCAAAAAGGAGAGCAAATCACATCCGGAGGTGGAATCGACAATCTGATCTATGCGCGACAAGGGAAAAGGGTCCTTCGGGCAAGCCTTGTTCAAGTCAGTGAAGTCTATGCAAAGCCTCCATTTCCCATTCGCCTTGCGCACCACCACCGGGTTTGCTAGCCAAGTCGGATGCAATACTCCTCTGACCAAACCAGCTGCTTCAAGCTTCTTGATTTCCTTGGCAATGAATTGTTGCCGCTCCAAGGCTTGTTTCCTAACCTTTTGTTTGACAGGTCGGGCATGAGGGTAGACAACAAGGTGGTGCTCAATTACCTCCCTAGGAACACCGAGGATGTCAGATGGTTGCTAGGCAAACACATCAACATTCGCCCGCAGGAAGGCAACGAGCGCGCTTTCCTATTTGTCAGTAAGGGTAGCACTGATGGTGAAGGTACCACCAGTGCCGTCCTCCCTTGCCGGGACCTTCTTCGTCTCAGGATAGGTGACCTTGGTCTTCTTGCTAGTGGAACTCTCCGATAGGTCATCATCGGGTGTAGCGCACTCCGGAGAGGCTCGCTTCCCGGAGTCCTTGCCAGTGCTCCTGCTAGCCTTCTTCAATCTCTTCGACTGTCGGGACCCCGATCCTAAGCCATATGAATCCAGCATGTAACATGTCACACCACTTTGCGGCCTCACGCACGGTAACCCACGACTGCCACCTTACCTTGGCCGGGACCGTTTGCGCCTTTTGGCTCACGGATATGAACATGTCGCTAGCATTCACACGTCAAAGAACCCGGGTCGACATGACTAGCTATAGACCCAAGTGGCACAACCATACAGGGACAGGCATACGTAACCCAACAATGCAGGTGTCGGTCATCAGTGTGTGTAGACAAGTCATAGCAAGCTACAGGGACTCCATTATGCCGTGGGACATAAATGTCATCAACTACGCGTAGACGAGTCATAGCAGGCTACATGGACTCCATTACACTACGAGACATTTCCCCGAAGGGACAGACACAACAGCAAGAAGGATACACGCCGGTCAATCAATGTGTCCGGAGTAGTAGTGATGACTCACAAGTATAGGGGATCTATCGTAGTCCTTTCGATAAGTAAGAGTGTCGAACCCAACGAGGAGCAGAAGGAAATGACAAGCGGTTTTCAGTAAGGTATTGTCTACAAGCACTGAAATTATCGGTAACAGATAGTTTTGTGAAAAGATAATTCGTAAGGGATAGCAAGTAACAAATGTAGCAAAGGTGCAGCAAGGTGGCCCAATCCTTTTTGTAGCAAAGGACAAGCCCGGACAAACTCTTATATAAAGCAAAGCGCTCCCGAGGACACATGGGAATTTATGCCAAGCTAGTTTTCATCATGCTCATATGATTCACGTTCGTTACTTTGATAATTTGATATGTGGGTGGACCGGAGCTTGGGTGCTGCCCTTACTTGGACAAGCCTCCCACTTATGATTAACCTCTCTTGCAAGCATCCGCAACTATGAAAGAAGAATTAAGATAAATCTAACCATAGCATGAAACATATGGATCCAAATCAGCCCCTTACGAAGCAACGCATAAACTAGGGTTTAAGCTTCTGTCACTCTAGCAACCCATCATCTACTTATTACTTCCCAATGCCTTCCCCTAGGCCCAAATAATGGTGAAGTGTCATGTAGTCGACGTTCACATAACACCATTAGAGGAGAGACAACATACATCTCATCAAATATCGAACGAATACCAAATTCACATGATTACTTATAACAAGACTTATCCCATGTCCTGAAGAACAAACGTAACTACTCACAAAGCATATTCATGTTCATAATCAGAGGGGTATTAATTATCATTAAGGATATGAACATATGATCTTCCACCAAGTAAACCAGCTAGCATCAACTACAAGGAGTAATCAACACTACTAGCAACCCACAGGTACCAATCTGAGGTTTTGAGACAAAGATCGGATACAAGAGATGAACTAGGGTTTGGAGAGGAGATGGTGCTGGTGAAGATGTTGATGGAGATTGACCCCATCTTGATGAGAGGATCATTGGTGATGACGATGGCTTCGATTTCCCCCTCCGGGAGGGAAGTTTCCCCGGCAGAACAGCTCCGTCGGAGCCCTAGATTGGTTCTGCCCAAGTTCCGCCTCGAGACGGTGGCGCTTCGTCCCGAAAACTCCCTTCTGATTTTTTCTAGGTCAAAACCCTCCATATAGTAGAAGATGGGCACCGGAGGGCTGCCAGGGGGCCCACAATCCACAGGGGCGCGCCCAGGGGGGTAGGGCGCGCCCCCCAGGCTTGTGACCTCCAGGTGGGTCCCCTCTGGTACTTCCTTCTCCCAATATTTTTTATATATTCCAAAATAAATCTCCATAACTTTTCAGGACTTTTGGAGTTGTGCAGAATAGGTCTCTCATATTTGCTCCTTTTCTAGTCCAGAATTCCAGCTGCCGACATTCTCCCTCTTCATGTAAACCTTATAAAATAAGAGAGAAAGGGCATAAGTATTGTACCATAATGTGTAATAACAGCCCATAATGCAATAAATATCAATATAAAAGCAAGATGCAAAATGGACGTATCAACTCCCCCAATCTTAGACCTCGCTAGCTTGTCCTCAAGCGAAAGCCGAAATAGATAGATATGTCCACATGTTTAGAGAGAAAGGTGTCGATAAAATAAAATACGGACATGAGGGCATCATGATCATCTTTAAAACAACAATACTTACTAATATATAATTTCTTATACTCGAGTAACAATTCATTCACAAGCTAAAGTATGAATCAAGAACTCTATTAAGAACCAACAAACTATGATCTCAGTCATTGAAGCAATTGCAATTTATCATAACATCGGAAAGAGTCAATATAAGAGCTTATAAAGCAAATCCACATACTCAATCATATTTTAGTCTTTCATAATTGCTAACACTCACGCGGTACTTATGATGTTAAAGCTTTAATTGGACACAGAGAAAGATAGGGGCTTATAGTTTTGCCTCCCAACTATTTACCTCAAGGGTAATGTCAACAGAAATAACTCATGATCACCCACATCCGAGTGGATATATGTGTATAGATCGTTCCCCAACACATGATGCTTGCCAAGAGAGAAAGGCGAAATAAAGGAGGTGGTGAGGATCACCACGACTCTTGCATAAAGGTAAGTATTAGAAAGTAAAAGTAACCGATAGGACCTTCGCAGAGGGAAGAAGAGGTTGTCGTGCGCTTTTATAGTTGGATGCGCAATCCCTTAATGCAAAAGAACGTCACTTTATATTGCCGCTTGTGATAAAGAACTTTATTATGCAGTCTGTCGCTTTTATTTCTTCCATATCACAAGGTTGTATAAAGTTTATTTTCCTCACACTAATAGATCAAACATATTTAGAGAGCATTTTTTATTGCTTGCATCGATGACAACTTACTTGAAGGATCGTACTCAATCCATAGGTAGGTATGGTGGACTCTCATGGCAAAACTGGGTTAAGGGTGTTTGGATGCACAAGTAGTATCTCTACTTGGTGCGGAAGTTTTGGCTGATATGGGGTGGAAGCAAGCGTCACATGTTAAAGGATCTATGACCATATAACTTCTATTCGGAAGTAAGCAAACATAACCCATTATGTTGTCTTCCTTGTCCAACATCAACTTCTTAGCATATAATATTTTAATGAGTGCTCACAATCATAAAAGATGTACAAGATAATATATTTATATGTGAACCTCTCTTTCTCTATTACTTCCTTTTAATTGCAACAGTGACCAATCGCTATGTTTGTCAACTCACAACAAATTTCAATCGACATACTTCTTATATGTGAAGTCATCACTCCCCATAAGATCATCATATATACTCTTTGCTTTTATTCTATACTTCTCAAGATCAGAGCAAGCAAGCAAAGCCCTCAACTCAAAATTACTTTTTATTATATAACTCTCGGACTGTCACAGCCCTAGCTTTCCTTGGTTTGACATTGCATTCATGCATGCATTTAATTTTTCAAATGAATTGGAAATGAGGAGTGATCAAGCCTCACAATTCAAAATTTTGTCAAAAGGCTTTATAAAAAATTCTTCAAATAGATCCAATAAAATGTTCAACTATTCTGTGAAAATATTGGGGCGAGATAAAGTTGCCAACCAATATTTTTGAAACACAGAAACATTTAATGTTGGGTATTTGAATTAATTCAAGCCTCATTTGAAATAGATATATATTTTCCATATGGAAAATATATGTCCAATAATTCTGAGAATTATTATGTGGCATAGGATATTTCCATTTAACCCACATGTATATTTTCAGCATTTATGAAAATAGTTTGCTATTATTTTGCAAGCTAAAACAAATGCCAGAAAAAAATAGAAAACAGAAAAACAGGAAATAAAAGAAAAAGGACAGAAGGCCCACCTGTCTTACCTGAGGCCTGGCACTGGGCAGCCCATCTGGCCCAAGTGCCAGTCGTCCCTCACGTCACGCCAGTAGGACAGGGGCACGCGCCCGGCCACCTCCTGTGTGCCTGCCTCGCCCGGAGGGCTCTAGGAGCGCCACGGACCCCCCTGGACCCCCCTCGAGCTCCTTCCCCTCCTCCTCCCTTCCTCTGTCTCTCCCCTCACCCTTCCTTGTGCATGCCCGAACGCGCCCGCCGCCGCCGCTCGCTGCCTACGCGACCACCAGCACCGCCTCGCCTCCCTGACGGACCAGAAGCTCCGCCGCTCTGCGCTGTTCATCCCCGCCAACGGAATCGACCCCGGAGGCCCTGCAACGTCGCCTCGTCCTCGCCTTCGTCTTCGGGTCTGACGACAGCCGTCGCTCGATTCGCCGGCTACCAGTCGTCCCCGAGCTCACCGACCCGCCCATCGACCCCGCCGTGAGCTCCTCGTTCGATTCCCCCTCTCTCCCGTCGTCCCCGCGTCCTCTAGCTGGCCTCCCCGCCATGGCCGGAGCTAGCCGCCGCACGGCTTCGTCACCGGCGCAGCCACAGCTGCCTCTGCTAGCTCCCGAGTGCCCCACCGTCTTCGTCGTGCCCCCACGGGTCCAGCGCACGCCCCCGCTCGACCCCATTGCCCTCCAGCAACCTCACTGTCGAGCCCGTACGGACCGCCGCCGCGGACGTGGCTTCCAGCGTGCATCCTGGCCGTTCCCCGAGCCCCTACTTAGCCCACTGAATGCGCGCGAGTGCGAGGAGTGCAGTGGTACCCTCCTCCGCCGCTCCCGTGGCCTCCAGGGCGGACTCCGCCGTGGCCAGAGGCCACCGGCGACGAGCCGCCGGCCTGGGCCACTGCCCGATGGGCCCGGCTAAGCCTAATCACCACCTAATTAACCCGCACAGCCACTGATACAGGGCCCCACAAGCTAATTTAATCCATGGGTTTAAATTAAACACATTTAATTAGAGCCTTAGTCATTGACATGCGGGTCCCGTGTCTCAGGTTTGACCTGGACCCTGGGCTGTTGACCTGCTGACATCATGATGACGTCATGCTGACGTAATTAATCATTTCTATAATAAAAATAATCTAGAAAATGCCTAAAACTTTGAAAAATCATATAAAATAATCTGTAGATCAGATGAAAATAATTTATATATGAAAAATTATCAGAAAAATCCAAAGAATCTGATGGTGGCATTTTCATGCATGTTAGAGCAAGCTAAATAGGCAAACATGGACATTTTGTTCAAATCACATTATGCCATATCACTTGTGGAGTTGAATTTGAACCTAGGGTTCAAACCATCTTCATTTAACATGTTGATAGGTGCATTAGCTCAAACCAGCATCATTTTGCGATGACATTATCATGCATCATTGTGAAGCACTTGCCGTGCTTAAGTTATACCTTGTTTGTCTTTGTGGACAGACTTGCGAGACGTAGTTATCGACGACATCGAAGAACAGCTGAGTTCTTCCGATAAACAGGCAAGCAACCCTCCTTGAGCATATTTGATACAATCCCACTCTCTCGCTCTTGCTCTCATTTCAATGCATTAGGACAATGCGATTCAACTGCTACTTGTGTTGCGGTAGATGAACCCACTCCTTTGGATGACCTGTCATTGTCACAATAAATAGCTAAACCAAGCAACCTAGCATACCTGGTAGATGCTTGAGCCATGTTGTGCTATAACTCTGTTATGCTTGCTACGCTTAGAGTTGTGTCAGGTCTGATTCATCTGGGTGATGAACCGGAGTGAAACGATTGTGTCCTGATGATGAGGGTTAAGTGTTGAACCTGTTTTGGTAAAGGTAGCGATGAGAGGCCATGTAGGAGTACATGGTGGGTTGTCTCATTGAAGCCGCTCATAGGAACTGAGTTTCGTGTTTGTGTTCCAAGACTAGCTACTACCGCACATTGGGTTCCGGTAACTCGACCCCTCTCGGCCTATTAACATACTCTGTTCTCAGTCCAGGAGTCGCAGTAGTTCGAAACGTTGATAGGTGTGGCCGGGCCTGCGAAGTGGATGAACGGCCCAATCGGGACCGGCTTGGGGCCCTGCACACAAAGTTTGAGGCCATGTTGGAAACCTCGGCCAGACTTCCATTATGGGTTCCAACTCAGATAGGCGACTGCCTTGGGCGTAAGTCGTTGTAAGTTAACGTCCGTGGCGGACTCCCTTGCCTGGCTTCCGCTTGAAGGTTGCCGAGGTGCCTTTTACGTGCACATGGCGATAAGTGGCGGGAGCATGTGTGACGAAGTACACCCCTGCAGGGTAAACAATCTATTCGAATAGCCACGTCCGCGGATATGGACTACTTGGAGACTTGCATTGTTCATAGACAAATTAAATGGATACTCTAAAATACTCCAGGTAAGTGTGAGTGCTATGGATGGCTTCTCGTAGGAAGACGAGAGAGGATCCATAGTGGTGTATTGATATGGTGACCATGTGGACTCGTGTGTGCTCTCTCGTAGGGAGACGAGAGAGTAGTGATACGTTGGATACTTTGTCATATTTCAGTCTAGCCAAAGATCAAAGCTGGCATTCTGCAATAAACCCCACAATCTCGTTCTTGATACATGATGCATAAGTAGATAGTTCTGATGTAAGACTTGCTGAGTACCTTCGTACTCACTGCTGCTTATTTACATTTTTGCAGAGATAGACGTTGTTCTCTTTATGTTTCTTCTGACGATGACATCGACGGATTAGCTTAGTAACCCAGACAGGAGTCTGGCTCCTTTGGTAGGGTCGTTGTAGCTTTTCAGGCTCTTCCAGCCGCTTTTATTAGATGTCTATACTCAGACATGTAACTTCCGCTTGTTGTTTGTATGCTCTGAATGTTGGGTCATGTGACCCACCCTGCTTGTAACATTATACTATGTTGGCTCTTCGGAGCCATCTAAATAAATGTTATGTTGTAGAGTTTTGTTGTGATACCATGTTGTATCTACACACATCGTGCATATTGCGTGTATGTTTGAAATGCATTGATATGTGTGGGATTCGACACCTAGCTGTATACCTTTAGTAGCCTGCCTTACGGGGAAATGTCTCTTTGTGCTTCCATGAGCCTTGGTAGCTTGCTACTGCTCCGGACACATAGATTGACCGGCGTGTATCCTTCTTTGCTGATGTGTCTATCCCTATGGGGAAATGTCACGCGGTGTAATGGAGTCCTTGTAGCCTGCTATGACTCGTCTACGTACCGTTGATGACAGATATGTCTCACGACGTAATGGAGTCCATGTAGCTTGCTACGACTCGTCTACACACGCTGATGACCGACACCTGCATTGCTGGGTTACGTATGCCTGTCCCTGTACGGTTGTGCCACTTGGGTCTATAACTAGTCATCTCGACCCAGGTTCTTTGACGTGTGAATGCTAGCAACATGTTCATATCCGTGAGCCAAAAGGTGCAAACGGTCCCGGCCAAGGTAAGGTGGCAGCCGTGGGTTACCGTGCATGAGGCCGCAAAGTGGTGTGACATGTTACAGGCTAGATTCATATGGCTTAGGATCGGGGTCCCGACACGGACTCGATTACATAGGGGGAACATAAAGCAAAACTCAAAACTAGATCACACTAAAAACTTTATTCTACTAGATCAAGATGTAACCGAAAGGATCGAACTAAGAAAAACGATAAAAGTAAAAGATGTGATGGTGATACGATACCGGGGCACCTCCCCCAAGCATGGCACAAGCCAAGGGGAGTGCCCATACCCAGATGTTTAGTTGTATTTCTTCGGAGTTGGTGATGTTGGAGTTGGATCCTTAAGCTTGTTCAGTTTTCTCTTAAGCATAAAATTCTGTTCCCTCAGATCGTCTACTTCCTGCTCGAGCTTCAATATCCTTTGACATAATTCTTGCTTGCTCTCCTGCAGAAAACGAGAAGGGATAAATAGAACCTTGGGTTTTCTCCTTGTGTTTGGGAGGCTCGATTTCCTGAACTCCACGTGCATATCTCCTGGTTGAGGCAAGGGGATCTCTCCTTCATCCGAGCTTTCTTCCTCAAACTTGCCTTCTTGTTCCTCCTCCGAGAACAATCCATAAGGATCCAAGTCCCCATAGAGCTTGGGATTGGCGAGATAATGTGATACATAGCTCTCCCCATCGGAATCTTGGGACGACATATTGCTCTAAATCTGCTGCAAAAACAGCTCAAAACGAAAATAGGAGGTATTGTCGTAATACGAAGGTCGAAACCTTCGGGAGATTATATAACAAATTTTTACTGACCTAAAGGAATATACCACAAGAAAACGGAGTCCGGAGGGTGCACGGGGTGGCCAGAAACCACAGGGGCGCGCCTAGGGTGGTAGGGCGCGCCCTCCTAGCTTGTCGCCTCCTCGTGCAGTTTTCGGACTACTTTCAATTTTCCTAATTTATTAAATATTCCAAAACGGAGAAAAATTGCTATTGAAAAAGTTTTGGAGTCGGTTTGCTTACCGTATCACATACCTATCCCTTTTCGGAGTCTGAAACGTTCTGGTAGGTCTCCCTAATGTACTCCTCTGGAGTTATGGTATTGATAATATTGGTTTCAACATTTATGGGAGTACCTAAGATATAATGTTTGATTCTTTGCCCGTTTACCACCTTCAGATTTGTGCCTTCGGCGGTGTTGATCTTGATGGCACCGGAGCGATACACTTCCTCGATAATGTAAGGCCCTTCCCATTTAGAGAGAAGTTTTCCTGCAAAAAATCTTAAACGAGTATTGTATAGCAAGACATGATCACCTACATTGAATTCACGCTTTTGTATACTTTTATCATGCCATCTCTTAACTTTTTCTTTAAACAACTTGGCATTCTCATAGGCCTGGGTTCTCCATTCATCAAGTGAGCTAATGTCAAATAACCTCTTCTCACCAGCAAGTTTGAAATCATAGTTGAGCTCTTTGATTGCCCAATAAGCTTTATGTTCTAGTTCTAGAGGTAAGTGACATGCTTTA
This sequence comes from Elymus sibiricus, assembly GCA_039707655.1. Lineage (NCBI taxonomy): Eukaryota > Viridiplantae > Streptophyta > Magnoliopsida > Poales > Poaceae > Elymus > Elymus sibiricus. The sequence goes on along the minus strand of CM077665.1, from coordinate 141,839,759 downwards.
CCATAAACCATTTTATACGGAGACATACCCATAGGATTTTTGTAAGCAGTTCTATAAGCCCATAATGCATCATCAATTTTCTTGGACCAATTCTTTCTAGATCTATTGACAGTCTTTTGCAAGATCAATTTAATTTCTCTATTGCTTAATTCTACTTGACCACTAGACTGAGGATGATAAGGAGATGCAATTCTATGATTAACATCATACTTAGCAAGCAATTTACAGAAAGCACCATGAATAAAGTGTGAACCACCATCAGTCATTAAATATCTAGGGACTCCAAATCTATGGAAAATAACTTCTTTCAGCATTTTAATAGAAGTGTTATGATTAGCACTACTAGTTGGAATAGCTTCTACCCACTTAGTAACATAATCAATAGCAACTAGAATATGTGTATACCCGTTGGACTTTGGAAAAGGTCCCATATAATAAAAACCCCAAACATCAAATGGTTCAATAACAAGAGAGTAATTCATAGGCATTTCCTGGCGTCTACTAATATTACCAATCCTTTGACATTCATCACAAGACAAGACAAACTTACGAGCGTCCTTGAAGAGAGTAGGCCAATAAAAACCAGATTGTAATACCTTGTGTGCAGTTCTATCTCCAGCATGGTGTCCTCCATAGGCCTCAGAGTGACACTTGTGTAGGATCTGTTCCTGTTCATACTGAGGTACACAACGTCTAATAACACCATCTAGTCCTTCTTTATAAAGGTGTGGATCATCCCAAAAGTAATGTCTTAAATCATAGAAGAACTTTTTCTTTTGTTGGTATGTGAAACTAGTTGGTATAAATTTAGCAACAATGTAATTAGCATAATCAGCATACCATGGAGCATTACGTGAAGCATTTATGATAGCTAATTGTTCATCAGGAAAGCTATCATCAATAGGTAGTGGGTCATCAAGAACATTTTCTTACCTAGACAAGTTGTCTGCTACGGGGTTCTCTGTGGCGCCCCGCCTGATTACCACTGTAGCCAGACGGTCACCACGCATAACAGCCCAGGAAATCACTCTTGCATGCATGTTTACAACAAGTATCAAGAACACAGGCATTTCTATTAATGGATAAATAAGTCTTACATGGGATATATTACAAAGGTGATGGCAGCGGAAAAGCTCTATCTAAGGTAGCATGGTCTTGGTGCGGCTCCAATCCACAGGGATCTGACTAGGTTACTCTTCTAGCCCGCGAACGCTCCGGCTCCTTGACGACGGACGACGGATCCTTATGTGAACCTGGCCATGTTAAAGGCCGCTGAGTACTTTTGAATGTACTCGCAAGCAAACCAAACTAACATATACACCAAGCAAAGTAATCCATGGCATTCAAGCATGCATTTGTTATAAGAGCAAAATTGATTATCATGGCATAACAGGATTATCTAGCAAGATAACTACTGAAGTAAATACGGTAAAGTAAAGCATACTAAGTAAATATTCCATACTCTGATCATTCTGACGATCCAATCTGAATCTGATCCAAATCCAATCCCAATCATGGGTCATCCGACCACTCATCTCATAGCCATCCCATGGCTAACATATCATATTTCTGACATCATCTGATGTCTGCTCAAGATGAGTTCTTCCATCATTATTATCACTACTACGGTTGACCACTTAGTGAGGTCTGGACGGGCTGTCCAATACCGTGGACGCGGCTATTCGAATAGATTTTACACTCTGCAGAGGTTGCGCACTTTACCCACACCATGACGCACCTGGCCTCGTGATCCCAATCGGGTGGACCAGCGTCGCTTCAATGAAACCTGCCTGACCCGTGACTCTCTCATCGTACCACCGGCATTCATCCTCCCCCGGAGGCCTGCCCTGGGTGTCCCCTGTGTCCTCATGACACCTGCCACCGTCGTGGCCAAACAAACTGTCCCAAACGGGGACTCCCGGGTCAAACCAATCAACTGGGCTCACAAGGTTATCGCCGCCTACCGGGCCAGGGTAGCTCGCGCGCGCATAACCTTCCCTGTCCGGAGGTACCGGTGAAAGAGCACACGATCAAACCAAGTCAAGGCCGTCCCATACCGGCAAATGTGGCTGCACGGATAAGCCCGGACAGGTGACTCTAGACCAACCGACTAAGTTTAGCTTTAGCAAGTATTTAACAAGCATGGTTGTTTATCACAGTAATTGGAGATGACAGTAGCTAAGCATGGTAAAAACATAACCACCTATCTCCATATAAAATCACGACAAGTCATTAATGTAATGATAAGATGAGCAGTAGCAGGTAATGACAATATCGAAATGGCAGGAGTTCAATTATTTCAAGCACAAGCATATCATTAATTAAACACGCAAGAATAACACAGAGCAATGCTTTAGGGCATATATCAGATGGTCAGCTTGCCTGAGGTCGAAGAATACTCCGGGAGAAGTGCGGAGAGTCCGCGGAAGGGATCGCCGGAAACCATTCTCTCTCGGAGAAGGCTCATAGAAGGGCAAGGGCAAAAGGGGTCATTTCCACTGTGTGAACACATTGTGGAAGTGATGCCAAAAGAACGGGCTCGACGAGACGAAGATGAGGCCGTTGGTTTCATCTCGATCCGAGCTACGAGCAAAAAGATGTGAAGGGTTGAGGTGGAAGGACCTGTCTGTAAATAAACTATTTACTTCTGGGTCCCTAGCTGGTTTTTTTGGAAAAAGAATAAAAGAGCACTGTGCATATGGGCTGCACAGGCCAAAACTACTGGGGCTGCTGCTGCCACTGCCAGCCAGGACACTGTTGCTATTGGGCCGGCCCACCTCGCTGCTACTCCGTTTTAAAAAAAACGGAGGGAGGGAGGGGACACTGACGAGGGGGCCCCGTTGGCAGGGCTGTCTCCCCCCTCGCGCCTGCCGCAGGACAGAGGAGACGGCGCACTCCGGCGACCGTCCCGGGCGGCTCCGGCCACCGTTTCCGGCGCTCCAGGTACCGGCGAGCTCAGGAAAGAGCGGCGGATCCATCCCGAGGATTCACGCACGCCGGGAAAGGTCGGAGGCGAGCAGGGCATCACCCGCAGCGGGTGACAACGTCGGTTGACGAAGCACCCGAGGCCATGGTCGCTCCGCGGGTGAGGTGAAGGGACAGGGAGGTTCTGCTCCAGAAGATCTGCTGGTGGAGAAAGCAGGAGGGGAGGAGCTCGGGCCTGCCCGAATTTAGGTGGCGGCTGCCGGCGACCGAGGCGGCAATGGCGAGTAGGGAGGGCTCCTGGAGCTCGGGGAAGAGGCAGGAGTGATGCTAGGAGGGAGGGGAAGAGGCTGATGAGCTCCAAGCCATGGGGAAAGGGCTATATATAGCCCGGCGGCGAGAGGGTATGAGAATGGCCGCCGTGGCGATCTCATCGTCGCACTGGAGCTTGCAGGCGAGCTGGCTGGACGGATGCGGCCTCGAGGAGCTTCTCAGAGGAGTGGAGGAGCTAGCAGAGGCTTCGGGAGGGCTCGGGGAGGAAAAGGCCAACGGGAGGAGAAGACGACGACCGGTTACGGGGAGTACAGCGCGGTGGCAGGACTCGCCGTGGCGTGGAGATGAAGAAAGAGGAGAGGAGAATGGTCTAGAGAGGGGCAGCTGGATGCCACGGAGACGATGGACACGACCACACGGCCGGGGACTGACCAGAGGTGGCCGGCCATGGGGGGACAGTGCGCAGAGCGCCGTTTTGGCCTGCTCTACTCGTGGTCACCACGGCCAAAGCATGTCCTGGCCTTTTCCTGGCTGTGAGATCATGTCAACAAGACGTCTCACTGCTCAAATAGATAAGATATGAGGCTAGAGTTAACTGGAAGACTCTAGGGTGGGAGGAACTTGCAAAAATAAGATTCTGACAGCAGACTGTTTGATCTGAGGTGTACCTAGCTCACTACTCCATTTGGTCTGATCTTTGGCTGAGCATGATCACTCACTAAGGTGACCATCATAGCAAAATTTCAGCACACATGGGCAGGGCTAGCTAGCACTTCCTTTATAACATTGCAGTCTGGCCAGGAATAGAGATGAATTTGCCGGGACAAATTGGCCATATGGATTTGGCTCAAATTTAGTGGAGAGAGGTTATTTGAACATATGAAGCCACTGTGAAAGTCTCATACCAATTGGTTATAACAAAATGGTACTTCCTTCACAGAGCTTCCAGATAGACAGAAATTAAACTGAATTATTGGTAGAAAATGGCTAGGTGGAATGATGTGAATTTTGGCATGCTCACATGATATAGATAGGTTGAGGTCCTGGATTAATTTCAAGAATTATGAAACAATCTAAAATATAGTTGCTTCACAAATCTCAAAATGGGTCCAGAAACAAGAATTGGATGATGAGCTCAAAAGTTGAACTATGGGACTTGGGTTCTTGATGGAAATGGGGAAGATATGGATGGAAGAAGCTCCACAAATTATTTGGGAATTTTCCTGGCTACCAACATGGTAGTTCCTTTAGAAAGTGCCCAAAGTGCAATATTGGCATTAAATAGGAAAAGACAATTTTCCTTATTTAATTATGGCCAATATTTTTGTCGGAGCTCCAAATGATCACAAAGAATATCTCCACAAGTTTTCATGAACTCTGGAGATGGATTGATATTTTTCTAGATTTAATTCCTTTAACTGGCAGAAAAAAGAATTAATTATAAATGAAAAATATTGCAAATGACTTGGCAATATTTTTGCATATCCAGGGTTTATAGATGAAGGATGATATCGGGGAAAAGTTTGGGAGGCAGCAGATCAAAGGAAATTGAGGTTCCCTTGAAACTGGAAGGATTAGGGTTTCCCTTCCGGCAACTCAGAAGGTGGGGTTTCGACGGCAAAACGCTGAGATGGATCTTGGGTGGCAAGGTTGGACTGGAGAGAATCTCTGGTTGGATAGGAAGGCAAGGCTGAATGACCATCTTCATGTACCCAAGAGTGAAAGAAATCCGATAACACCGAGAAAAAGACGGGAGTCAAATCTCGCAAAGGAAAAAAACAGGGAGCGAAAACCAGGGTGTTACAAACCTACCCCCCTTAAGAAAATCTCGTCCTCGAGATTTCCGGGCTTACCTCCCGGTGAAGGGGGACTTACCTGTGTGCGACTTGGATCCATCAGTTGTCCTGTCTTCGTTGGTTCACTGACCCCTTTAGCTGCCTCTTCTGATGGACCATGTGTTGTCTTTTCACACAGTTTCCTTGAATCCTTCTCTTTCCTGTCAGGTGTACCTCTTGTCCCGGTAGTGGTGTTGCTGGGTGGGGTAGTAGGTAATACCAGTAAACGGCTCGATTTCCCCGGTCTGGAAGCTACTGCTTCGGGTTTTATTACGATACTTCGTACCTTGACTGTCATGGGTAAGACATCCTTTCCTGGTACCAGGCTCTCATGTTCGTATGGCCTCGAGTGACTAGGGGTGGCTTTCTTGTTGCCGTGTCAGAATGCTTCATCTGGCTATGGGTTCCCTACTGATGTTTCCTTCTGCCTTATGCATTCTGACTTTGTGGTTAGGTGATCCACAATTTAAGGAATCAACTTGACTGAACTATGGCTGCTATATCCCCAACTGAAATGTCAGGCATGATCACCAAATAATCATAGATAGTAATCTCTTATTCTCATGATGTCATGATGTCAATGAGCTGTTGATGCTGATGTGCTTTGAGCCATTCTATCTGAATGTCCTGTTTCAAACTTTGTCGCTCGTGGAGAGGGCTCTGTCATATATAGCCTCTGTAGTCCTTGATATGACCACTGAACTGAGCATAGTATGGCTAGCATTCAGTGTATCTTTCGGAGCATAGCCTTCTGTCTTGGTTGATGGCCCGTATTCATGCCGAGTGCGGCAATCTCACTTGCATCCGCAAGTAGTGCATTGTTGTGGCCGCATATGCAAGGGTCTGACAAGAGTCATCAATGTCACTTCGTCCATGAAGCTGTATCTGGTCATCCGTCACGGAGGTTGTTGGTCCATAACTTCTTTGTTCTTGAGGATTCCTTTGATGGACCTATAATGACCTGCCGATACGGCTCCTTGATTGTTTTCCCGGTTTGTCGGGCTTGTTCTCACAACTTACTCTTGCATATCTCGTAGGGGTTGATGTGCTCATATTCTTCTTTTAAACATGGGCCAATATTTCTCTGAACACAGTCATTCCCGTGTACGAGTGGCTCGCATGAACTGATCCACTGGACTGCATGCTCACAACATATGCAGATGTAGGATATTTCCTTTCATAAGCACTGAGTTCTCAGGCGGATGTGTCTAGACTAGTTCGTGCTCCTAACAAGCTTGTTGTAGGTATGATGTCGTGTTGAAGAAGACTGAATTCATTATGCTCGAGGCTTCTGCCATGGTAGCGTGCTGAATAAGCTAGGTATCATACCTCAGAAGTTTTTCCGTCATGTGGCTTACTGTGGAAGGTCAGGTGCCTTATGCCGGAAGTTCTCCGTGGTAGCACGCTGTGGGGGATGGGGGTGTCGTACCCCAGAAGGACCTCTCACCGAGTGGTATACCGCGGAAGATTGGCAGTCTGGTATCGTTAGCCCCTTCTGATGGCTCGCGGAGGAAGGCTGGGTTGCTTATTCCAGAAGCCTTGTGTACGCAGTCGGATCTATGGCCGATTCTGGCTTCCTTCCAAAGTATCCGAAATTTTACCCATAGCAGAGCCGAGACTTGATATAGGCCATCCCTTGACTGAAGATATTCCGATGGTCACGCACGTTACTTGTCCTTCTGCTGGTCTGGTTATTGCTGCTGTAAAGGTTGCAGAACTGATGCAGACTTCATTTTGGTAATTAATTCGGAACGCCCTTTGCTTTCAACCAGATGTTGCCGATAATAAGCAGTTGACTGATCATTCCATTCGGTTCAGCTGAGCTTCCAATCATGTGAAGTTCTTATTGATTCTGGGCAACCATAAATTTATCCATATTCCTTGCTGACCTTGTTCACAGTGCCTAGAAAACTTTGTATTTGTACCGGTGAACTTCAAAATTTGCTTTGAAATTTGTACCAACGTACCGGCGTTTTGTTGCTGCTTTTGGCGCATTCACCTTGTCGAAATATGTCCTCGGTGGGTGATAAATGATTCCCGGGTCCACTGAGAAAAGACTCAAGGTTCGCCCCACTGACTGAAATAATTCTTGTGTCGCGGACGGAATAATTTGTCCTTATTGGTGTTCATTCTTGGTAGCTCATCTGCCTGTTCCTTAGGCGTGATTTGCTCTGAGGCAAACTCTCTTAGGTATATTCTGGCCTTGTCTGTTGCACACGAATTCTCCTTCTGACCCATTCTTCATCTCGGACAGATCCGGTAGTAATGTTCCGAGTATCATATAGTTAGCTGGACATGACTCTTGCTGAATTGGGATTACTGGGTATTATCCCGGTTGCATGCTGATCTTCTTAGACAACTCTTGCGGATGGATCCAGTCGGAACAGAGAAACAGAATCGACAAGAAAAACAAGAATCGCGAAAAACCGAAAAGCAAATAAAGGTCAAAAATTTTGCGGACCTTATACACATGGCCAGGATCCACTAGTATAACTATTATAGCGCACTCGATGTACCTCTAAGGATTTAGAAGCGAAACCACACAATGCTCCTGGTAGCACTGGTGTCAAGCTCCTACTACTTCCTTAGGGAGCATCACACTCGACGCAGGACCATAGCCAAAGTGGCTTGGTCAACGATCCTAGGGTTGTCGAGGAGAGATATAATTTATAAGTGTTTCCCAAAGGAAACTAGAGTAAGAAGAGAAATGCCATGGCTAGCAAGCAGGGTAGGGATATCTGGTTTACCTAGGGGTTTCAGGGCTCACGGTCGTTGCCGGGTGCGAGCATTTCACACCGAAGGCAAGGGCCATGCGAGTTGGGTTTGATGGAGCCAAAGACCTATGGGGTTGCCTTATGATAAATAGTAGCCGTGCCAGGTGGCAAAGATGGCTGAAATCCATCTGGGCTTTCTACTGAACACAAGACAGTGAAGTCTGGCTAGGGTAACCTATAGTCAACCTGGCTCTGATACCATTCGTTGTGGCGCCCCGCCTGATTACCACTGTAGCCAGACGGTCACCACGCATACCAGCCCAGGAAATCACTCTGGCATGCGTGTTTACAACAAGTATCAAGAACACAGGCATTTCTATTAATGGATAAATAAGTCTTACATGGGATATATTACAAAGGTGATGGCAGTGGAAAAGGTCTATCTAAGGCAGCATGGTCTTGGTGCGGCTCCAATCCACAGGGATCTGACTAGGTTACTCTTCTAGCCCTCGAACGCTCCGGCCCCTTGAAGACGGATCCTTATGTGAACCTGGCCATGTTAAAGGCCGCTGAGTACTTTTGAAAGTACTCGCAGGCAAACCAAACTAACATATACACCAAGCAAAGTAATCCATGGCATTCAAGCATGCATTTGTTATAAGAGCAAAATTGATTATCATGGCATAACAGGATTATCTAGCAAGAGAAGTACTGAAGTAAATACGGTAAAGTAAAGCATACTAAGTAAATATTCCATACTCCGATCATTCTCACGATCCAATCTGAATCTGATCCAAATCCAATCCCAATCATGGGTCATCCGACCACACATCTCATAGCCATCCCATGGCTAACATATCATATTTCTGACATCATCTGATGTTTGCTCAAGACGAGTTCTTCCATCATTATTATCACTACTACGGTTGACCACTTAGTGAGGTCTGGACGGGCTGTCCAATACCGTGGACGCGGCTATTCAAATAGATTTTACACTCTGCAGAGGTTGCACACTTTACCCACACCATGAAGCACCTGGCCTCGTGATCCCAATTGGGTGGACCAGCGTCGCTTCAATGAAACCTGCCTGACCCGTGACTCTCTCATCGTACCACCGGCATTCATCCTCCCCCGGAGGCCTGCCCTGGGTGGCCCCTGTGTCCTCATGACACCTGTGTCCTCATGACACCTGCCACTGTCGTGGCCAAACAAACTGTCCCAAACGGGGACTCCCGGGTCAAACCAATCAACTGGGCTCACAAGGTTATCGCCGCCTACCGGGCCAAGCTAGCTTGCTCGCACATAACCTTCCCTGTCTGGAGGTACCGGTGAAAGAGCACGCGATCAGACCAAGTCAAGGCCATCCCATACCGGCAAATGTGGCTGCACGGATAAGCCCGGACAGGTGACTCTAGACCAACCGACTAAGTTTAGCTTTAGCAAGTATTTAACAAGCAAGGTTGTTTATCACAGTAATTGGAGATGACAGTAGCTAAGCATGGTAAAAACATAACCACCTATCTCCATATAATATCACGACAAGTCATTAATGTAATGATAAGATGAGCAGTAGCAGGTAATGACAATATCGAATTGGCAGGAGTTCAATTATTTCTAGCACAAGCATATCATTAATTAAACATGCAAGAATAACACAGAGCAATGCTTTAGGGCATATATCAGATGGTCGGCTTGCCTGAGGTCGAAGAATACTCTGGGAGAAGTGCGGAGAGTCCGCGGAAGGGATCACCGGAAACCATTCTCTCTCGGAGAAGGCTCATATAAGGGCAAGGGCAAAAGGGGTCATTTCCACTGTGTGAACATATTGTGGAAGTGATGCCAAAAGAACGGGCTCGACGAGACAAAGATGAGGGCGTTGGTTTCATCTCGATCCGAGCTACGAGCAAAAAGATGTGAAGGGTTGAGGTGGAAGGACCTGTCTATAAATAAACTATTTACTTCTGGGTCCCTGGCTGGTTTTTCTGGAAAAAGAATAAAGGAGCACTGTGCATATGAGCTGCATAGGCCGAAACTGCTGGGGCTGCTGCTCCCACTACCGGCCAGGACACTGCTGCTATTGGGCCGGCCCACCTCCCTGCTACTCCGTGTTAAAAAAACAGAGGGAGGGAGGGGACACTGACGAGGGGGCACCGCTGGCAGGGCTGTCTCCCTCCTCACGCCCGCCGCAGGACAGAGGAGACGGCGCACTCCGGCGACCGTCCCGGGCGGCTCCGGCCACCGTTTCCGGCGCTCCATGTACCGGCGAGCTCTGGAAAGAGCGGCAGATCCATCCCGGGGATTCACGCACGTCGGGAAAGGTCGGAGGCGAGCAGGGCATCACCCGCGGCGGGTGACAGCGTCGGTCGACGAAGGACCCGAGGCCACGGTCGCTCCGTGGGCGAGGCGAAGGGGCAGGGAGGTTCTGCTTGCTCCAGAAGATCTGCTGGTGGAGAAAGCAGGAGGGGAGGAGCTCGGGCCTGCCCGAATTTAGGCGGCGGCTGCCGGCGACCGAGGCGGCAATGGCGAGCAGGGAGGGCTCCTGGAGCTCGGGGAAGAGGCAGGAGTGATGCTAGGAGGGAGGGGAAGAGGCTGATGAGCTCCAAGCCATGGGGAAAGGGCTATATATAGCCCGGCGGCGAGAGGGGATGAGAATGGCCGCCGTGGCTATCTCATCGTCGCACTGGAGCTTGCAGGCGAGCTGGCTAGACGGATACAGCCTCGAGGAGCTTCTCAGAGGAGTGGAGGAGCTAGCAGAGGCTTCGGCAGGGCTCGGGGAGGAAAAGGCCAACGGGAGGAGTACACGACTGGTCACGGGGAGTATAGCGTGGTGGCAGGACTCGCCGTGGCGTGGAGATGAAGAAAGAGGAGGGGAGAATGGTCTAGAGAGGGGCAGCTAGATGCCGCGGAGACGATGGACACGACCACACGGCCGGGGACTGACCAGAGGTGGCCGGCCATGGGGGGACAGTGCGCAGAGCACCGTTTTGGCCTGCTCTACTCGTGGTCACCACGGCCAAAGCATGTCCTGGCCTTTTCCTGGCTGTGAGATCATGTCAACAAGACGTCTCACTGCTCAAATAGATAAGATATGAGGCTAGAGTTAACTGGAAGACTCTGGGGTGGGAGGAACTTGCAAAATAAGATTCTGACAACAAACTGTTTGATCTGAGGTGTACCTAGCTCACTACTCCATTTGGTCTGATCTTTGGCTGAGCATGATCACTCACTAAGGTGACCATCATAGCAAAATTTCAGCACACATGGGCAGGGCTAGCTAGCACTTCCTTTGTAACATTGCAGTCTAGCCAGGAATAGAGATGAATTTGCTGGGACAAATTGGCTATATGGATTTGGCTCAAATTTGGTGGAGAGAGGTTATTTGAACATATGAAGCCATTGTAAAAGTCTCATACCAATTGGTTATAACAAAATGGGTCTTCCTTCACAGAGCTGCCAGATAGGCAGAAACTAAACTGAATTATTGGGAGAAAATGGCTAGGTGGAATGATGTGAATTTTGGCATGCTCACATGATATAGGTAGGTTGAGGTCCTGGATTAATTTCAAGAATTATGAAACAATCTAAAATATAGTTGCTTCACAAATCTCAAAATGGGTCAAGAAACAAGAATTGGATGATGAGCTCAAAAGTTGAACTATGGGACTTGGGTGCTTGATGGAAATGGGGAAGATATGGATGGAAGAAGCTCCACAAATTATTTGGGAATTTTCTTCGCTACCAACATGGTAGTGTTCCTTTAGAAAGTTCCCAAAATGCAATATTGGCATTAAATAGGAAAAGAAAATTTTCCTTATTTAATTATGGCCAATATTTTTGTGGGAGCTCCAAATGATCACAAAGAATATCTCCACAAGTTTTCATGAACTCTGGAGATGGATATATATTTTTCTGGATTTAATTCCTTTAACTAGCAGAAAAAGGAATTAATTATAAATGAAAAATATTGCAAATGACTTGGCAATATTTTTGCATATCCAGGGTTTATAGATCAAGGATGATATCGGGGAAAAGTTTGGGAGGCAGCAGATCAAAGGAAATTGAGGTTCCCTTGAAACTGGAAGGATTAGGGTTTCCCTTCCGGCAACTCGGAAGGTGGGGTTTCGACGGCAAAACCCTGAGATGGATCTTGGGTGGCAAGGTTGGACTGGAGAGAATCTCTGGTTGGATAGGAAGGCAAGGCTGAATGACCATCTTCATGTACCCAAGAATGAAAGAAATCCGATAACACCGAGAAAAAGACGGGGGTCAAATCTCGCAAAGGAAAAAAACAGGGAGCGAAAACCAGGGTGTTACATTCTCAGCCCCCTTTCTATCAATAATATGCAAATCAAATTCTTGTAGCAGAAGAACCCATCTAATAAGTCTAGGTTTAGCATCTTTCCTTTCCATAAGATATTTAATAGCAGCATGATCAGTGTGAACAGTTACTTTGGAATCAACAATATAAGGTCTGAACTTATCACAAGCAAACACAACTGCTAAAAATTCCTTTTCAGTGGTAGCATAGTTTCTATGAGCACTGTCTAGAGTTTTACTAGCATAATGGATAACATTTAATTTTTATCAACTCTTTGTCCTAGAACAGCACCAACGGCATAATCACTAGCATCACACATAATTTCAAAGGGTAGGTTCCAATCAGTTGGTTGAACAACAGGTGCAGTGATCAAGGCTTTCTTAAGAATTTCAAATGCTTCTACACAATCATCATCAAAAACGAATGGAACATATTTTTGCAAAAGATTAGTGAGAGGCCTAGAAATCTTACATAAGTCTTTAATTAACCTCCTATAAAACCAAGATGACCAAGGAAACTTCTTATACCTCTGATATTCATAGGACATGGCATTTTTTCAATAGAATCAACTTTAGCTTTATCAACCTCAATACCTCTTTCAGAGATTTTGTGCCCCAAGACAATACCTTCATTAACCATAAAGTGGCACTTTTCCCAATTCAAGACAAGATTAGTTTCTTCACATCTCTGCAAAACTCGATCAAGGTTGCTCAAGCAATCATCAAAAGAAGTTCCGTAAACGGAGAAATCATCCATGAAAACCTCAACAATCTTTTCACAAAAGTCAGAGAATATAGCCGTCATACATCTTTGAAAGGTAGTAGGTGCATTGCATAAACCAAAAGGCATACGTCTATAAGCAAAGGTACCAAAAGGACAAGTAAAAGTGGTCTTCTCTTGGTCCTCTTTTGACATAGGTATTTGAGAGAAGCCAGAATAACCATCTAGAAAACAAAAGTGTGTGTGTTTGGATAGCCTTTCTAGCATTTGAGCAATAAAAGGTAGAGGGTAATGATCTTTCCTAGTAGCTTTATTTAATTTCATAAAATCAATTACCATTCTATATCCTGTAACAATTCTTTGCGGGATCAATTCATTTTTATCATTAGGAACAACGGTAATAACTCCCTTCTTAGGGACACAATGAACGGGACTAACCCATCTACTATCAGCAATAGGATAAATTATACCTGCCTCCAGAAGCTTTAATATTTCATTTCTTACCACTTCTTTCATTTTAGGATTTAACCGTCGTTGGTGATCAACAACTTGTTTAGCATCAGGCTCCATATTAATTTTATGCTGACATAGAGTGGGACTAATGCCCTTAAGATCATCAAGAGTATATCCAATAGCAGCACAGTGCTTCCTCAGAGTTTTCAATAATCTCTTTTCTTCATGCTCTGAAAGGTTAGCACTAATAATAACAAGATATATCTTCTTTTCATCAAGATAGGCATATTTCAGAGTATCCGGTAATTGTTTAAGCTCAAACACGGGATCACCCTTGGGTGGAGGAGGATCCCCAAGTATTTCAATGGGCAGGTTGTGTTTCAAAATAGGATGCTGATCAAAGAAAATCTTATCTATTTCATTCCTTTCATTCATATGCATATTGTTTTCATGGTCTAGCAAATATTGTTCTAAGGGATCAGTAGGAGGCACATCAATAGAAGCAAGACCAACAATTTCATCCTTACTAGGCAATTCTTTATCATGGGGTTGTCTACGAAATTTAGAGAAATTAAACTCATGGGACACATCCCCAAAACTTACAGTAACAGTTTCTTTCTCACAATCTATCTTAGCATTAACAGTATTCAAGAAAGGTCTACCAAATATAATGGGACAAAAATCATCTTGTGGGGAACCAAGGACAAGAAAATCAGTAGGATATTTTATTTTCCCACACAATACTTCAACATCTCTAACAATCCCAAATGGTGCTATGGTATCTCTATTAGCAAGCTTAATGGTAACATCAATTTCTTCTAACTCAGCTGGTGCAATATCATTCATAATTTCTTGATATAAGGTAAAGGGAATTGCACTCACACTAGCACCCACATCACATAAGCCATGATAACAATGATTTCCTATTTTAACAGAAACAATAGGCATGCCAACAATAGGTCTATGTTTATCTTTAGTATCTGGTCTAGCAATTCTAGCAGCTTCATCACAGAAATGAATAACATGCCCATCAATATTATCAACCAAGAGATCCTTAACCATAGCAACACTAGGTTCAACTTTGATTTGTTCAGGGGGTATAGGTGTTCTAGTATAACTCTTACGAACCACAGTTGAAGCTTTAGCATGTTCCTTTATTCTAACAGGGAAAGGTGGTTTCTCAATATAAGCAGCAGGAATAACAGGATCAACATTATAAATAATAGTTTCTTCTTCAACTTTAATAGGTTCAACTACTTTCACTTCAATGGGAGGATGATATTTAAACCACTTCTCCTTAGGGAGATCAACATGAGCAGCAAAAGATTCACAGAAAGAAGCTACAATCTCAGAGTCAAGTCCATATTTAGTGCTAAATTCACGAAAAGCATCAGTGTCTATAAAGGATTTAACACAATCAAACTTAAGGTTTATACCTGACTCCTTACCTTCATCGAGTTCCCAATCTTCAGAGTTGCGTTTAATTCTTTCCAATAAACCCCATTTGAATTCAATATCTTTCTTCATAAAGGAACCAGTACAAGAAGTATCGAGCATGGATTGATCATTACGAGAAAGCCGAGCATAAACATTCTGAATAATAATTTCTCTTAAGAGGGGCATGAATATAACATTGACTTAAGCCTCCCCCAAGCTTGAGCGATACTTTCTCCTTCACGAGGCCAAAAATTATAAATATAATTCCGATCACGATGAACCAGATGCTTAGGATAAAACTTCTGATGAAATTCCAATTTCAATCGGTTGTTGTTCCATGATCCAATATCATCACATAGCCTATACCATGTCAATGCCTTCTTGTTCAAAGATAAAGGAAAGACCTTCTTCTTGACATCATCCTCGGAAAACCCGCAAGCTTAAATAATCCACAAACTTCATCCCCATAGATTAGATGCAAATCAGGATGTAGTGTTCCATCTCCTGCATAAGGATTAGCTAGCAGTTTCTCTATCATACCCGAAGGAATTTCATAATAAATATTTTCAGTAGGTTCAGTAGGTTGAGAATTAACTCTTTGTGCTTCCGGTCGAGGTGAAGATACCCCAAACAAGCCCCTCAAAGGATTATTTTCCATAGTAACAAGTGATAGTAAATTTCAGCACACTATATAAATATTTCCTTACCAAATTCCACTCAACAAAGGCGCTTCACTCCTCGGCAACGGCGCCAGAAAAGAGTCTTGATGACCCACAAGTATAGGGGATCTATCGTAGTCCTTTCGATAAGTAAGAGTGTCGAACCCAACGAGGAGCAGAAGGAAATGACAAGTGGTTTTCAGTAAGGTATTCTCTGCAAGCACTGAAATTATCGGTAACAGATAGTTTTGTGAAAAGATAATTCGTAACGGATAGCAAGTAACAAATGTAGCAAAGGTGCAGCAAGGTGGCCCAATCCTTTTTGTAGCAAAGGACAAGCCTGGACAAACTCTTATATAAAGCAAAGCGCTCCCGAGGACACATGGGAATTTATGTCAAGCTAGTTTTCATCATGCTCATATGATTCACGTTCGTTACTTTGATAATTTGATATGTGGGTGGACCGGAGCTTGGGTGCTGCCCTTACTTTTACAAGCCTCCCACTTATGATTAACCTCTCTTGCAAGCATCTGCAACTATGAAAGAAGAATTAAGATAAATCTAACCATAGCATGAAACATATGGATCCAAATCAGCCCCTTACGAAGCAACGCATAAACTAGGGTTTAAGATTCTGTCACTCTAGCAACCCATCATCTACTTATTACTTCCCAATGCGTTCCCCTAGGCCCAAATAATGGTGAAGTGTCATGTAGTCTACGTTCACATAACACCACTAGAGGAGAGACAACATACATCTCATCAAAATATCGAACGAATACCAAATTCACATGATTACTTATAACAAGACTTATCCCATGTCCTCAGGAACAAACGTAACTACTCACAAAGCATATTCATGTTCATAATCAGTGGGGTATTAATTATCATTAAGGATCTGAACATATGATCTTCCACCAAGTAAACCAACTAGCATCAACTACAAGGAGTAATCAACACTACTAGCAACCCACAGGTACCAATCTGAGGTTTTGAGACAAAGATCGGATACAACAGATGAACTATGGTTTGGAGAGGAGATGGTGCTGGTGAAGATGTTGATGCACATTGACCCCCTCTCGATGAGAGGATCGTTGGTGATGACGATGGCTTCGATTTCCCCCTCCGGGAGGGAAGTTTCCCCGGCAGAACAGCTCTGCCGGAGCCCTAGATTGGTTCTACCCAAGTTTCGCCTCGAGACAGCGGCGCTTCGTCCCGAAAGCTCCCTTCTGATTTTTTCCAGGTCAAAACCCTCCATATAGCAGAAGATGGGCACCGGAGGGCTGCCAGGGGGCCCACAAGCCACAGGGGCGCGCCCAGGGGGGTAGGGCGCGCCCCCAGGCTTGTGACCTCCTGGTAGGTCCCCTCCGGTACTTCCTTCGCCCCATATTTTTTATATATTCCAAAATAAATCTCCGTAACTTTTCAGGACTTTTGGAGTTGTGCGTAATAGGTCTCTCATATTTACTCGTTTTCCAGTCCAGAATTTCAGCTGCCGGCATTCTCCCTCTTCATGTAAACCTTATAAAATAAGAGAGAAAAGGCATAAGTATTGTACCATAATGTGTAATAACAGCCCATAATGCAATAAATATCAATATAAAAGCATGCTCCAAAATGGACTTATCAAGTAGCAAACTACCAAGGCTCGGTGGAAGCACAAAGAGGCATTTCCCCGTAAAGCAGGCTACTAAAGGTATACAGCTAGGTGTCGAATCCCACACATACCAATGCATTTCAATCATACATGCACTATGCACGACATGCGTAGATACAACATGGCAGCATTTCAATCATACATGCACTATGCACGACATGCGTAGATACAACATGGCATCACAACAAAACTCTACAATATAACATTTATTTAGGGGGCTCCGAAGAGCCAACATAGTATAATGTTACAAGCAGGGGGGTCACATGACCCATCATTCAGAGCATACAAACAACAAGTGGAAGTTACATGTCTGGGTACAGACATCTAATAAAAGCGGCTGGAAGAGCCTGAAAGCTACAACGACCCTACCCAAGGAGCCAGACCTCTGTCTGGGATTCCCAAGCAAATCCGGTCAACATAAAACTTCACGTCATAAGAATCACTAATGAGACTGAGGTTTCATCTACAAAAATATAGATAAGCAAATATGAGTACAAAGGTACTCTGCAAGACTTACATCAGAACTATCTACTTATTGTCAACAAAGGGGGTTGTGGAGTTTATTGTAACAAGCGAGCTTTGACTCTTGGCTAACCTATACTACGACTATGAGTACTTTCTTTGAGGTGGCGTATCACACACGACTCCACATATTCACCACATCGATACACCACTATGGATCCTCTCTCATCTTCCTACGAGAAGCCATCCATAGCACTCACACTTATCTGGAGCATTTTAGAGTATCCATTTAAAGTTATCTATGAACAATGAAAGTCTCCAAGTAGTCCATATCCGCGGACGCGGCTATTCGAATAGATAGATTACCCTGCAGGGGTGTACTTTGTCACACATGCTCCCGCCACTTACCACCATGTGCACGTAAAAAGGCACCTCGGCAACCTTCAAGCGGAAGCCAGGCGAGGGAGTCGGCCATGGACGTTAACTTACAACGACTCACGTCCAAGGCATTCGCCTATCTGAGTTGGAACCCATAATGGAAGTCCGGCCGAGGTTTCCAACATGGCCTCAAACGTTGTGTGCCGGGCCCCAAGCCGGCCCCGATTGGGCCATTCATCCACTTCGCAGGCCCGGCCACACCTATCAACATGTCGAACTACTGCGACTCCTGGACTGAGAACAGGGTAGGTTAATAGGCCGAGAGAGCTCGAGTTACCGGAGACCAATGTGCGGTAGTAGCTAGTCTTGGAACACAAACACGGAACTTAGTTCCTATGAGTGGCTTCAATGAGACAACCCACCATGTACTCCTACATGGCCTCTCATCGCTACCTTTACCAAAACAGGTTCAACACTTAACCCTCATCATCAGGACACAATCGTTTAACTCTGGTTCATCACCCAGATGAATCAGACCTGACACAACTCTAAGCATAGCAAAGCATAACAGGGTGATAGCACAACATGGCTCAAGCATCTACCATGTATGCTACATTGCTTGGTTCAGCTATTTACTGTGACAATGACAGGTCATGCAAACGAGTGGGTTCATCTACCGCAACACAAGTAGCAGTTGAATCGCATTGTCCTAATGCGTTGAAATGAGAGCAAGAGCGAGAGAGTGTAATTGTATCGAATATGCTCAAGGGGGGGTTGCTTGCCTGACACTTCTGAAGATAGCAATGAGTCTTCATCGGTGGCATCGATCGCAGCGTCGCGATAACGTCTACCGAGAGGGAACTAACACCGACAAAACCGGAAAATAACACATTCAATGCAATGCAACAATCATGATGCATGACATGGCATGTTAAAGCATTTAATTGACCTAGTGCAATAGACAATCTTATTAAATGAAGTGGAATTCAAATATATACTAAATTTTAACTCCAACACTATTTATCAAATTGTCCTAATCACCATTTGTCCTAGTTGATGTAGTTAACTTGATCAAACATGCATGGGAATGGCATAAACAGATTTCTTTCATTTTTTTGATAATTTTTCATATATAAATTATTTCATTTGGAGCTACGGTTGAATTACTATGAATTTTAGAAGTTTTAGGTATTTTCTGGAATTAAATAAATCCATAAATCAAATACTGCGTCTGCAATACATCACCATGACGTCAGCCAGTCAATGGTGCCAGGTCCAGGTCAAACCTGACGACCGGGGCGCGTGAGGTTACGGAGCACTAGCGGCCTGGTTCAAGGGTTCTACGGCCTCTACGGAGCTCCACGAGCTCATTCACGAGCTTGGACGTGCGGGTGGAGGACCACAGTGACGGCGGCGACATGGCCGGCGTCGAGGAGCTCTCGGGTCCGGTGGCCCTACTAGCAACGGCATGCAAGAGGAGCAACGGAAGGAGGGGATCGGCGCGTCTGCTCACCATGATTCCAGCAGAAGCAACGGCAGGCTCGGGAAGGTCCTATGGCCGACGAATTTGATGGCGATGCTTCGGCGGCCGAAGGTTGAAGAAGGGGGCGGCGTCGGCGATGCGGTGCGTCCGGGCTCGACTCCTCTAGCGTGGGGAGGCTGCGGTCGATGGCGGTTCTGGTGGGCTCGACGGCAGGGCTTTAGGTGGCTGGTGGCCGCGGGGAAGCGAGCGGCGGCGACGGCGACCTTCGGGTTCGGGAAGAGGGGAGCAGGGCAGAGCAAGGAGAGGTGAGGAGAGAGGGCGAGAGTGGCCAAATGGGCTTTGGGGACGTGCGCGGCGTCTCTATCCACCACGGGGCAACGGCGGCAAGCAGGTGGTGGCTCGGGCGCGTGCCGACGTGCCGCGGCCACACTCCCTTGTCCTCCTGGCGAGAGGTGGGGGATGACTGGCACTTGGGCCAGATGGGCCGCACGTGCCAGGCGTCAGGTAAGCCAGGTAAGATTCCTTTCCCTATTTTGTTTTTGTTTTCTATTTTCTGACATTTGTTGTGGCTCAAAATAAAATAGCTAGCCAAGTTGTAAAAATCCTGAAAACAACTATGTGGACTAAGTGGACTCATCCAAGGTCACATAATAATTTTCAGAATGTATGGAACTATATTATATATATAGTAAATATAATTCCATTGCAAGTAATTGTTTGATTAATTCAAAAGCCCAATATAAAATGTTTCTGTGTTTTAAAAATATTGGTTGGCAATTTTACCTCATCCCAATATTTTCACAGAATAGTTGGAACATTTTCTTGGATCCATTTGAAGCAGTTTTTATATTGCCTTTTGATAAAAATTTGAATTGTGAGGCTTGATCAGATCCTCATTTCCATTTCATTTGAAAATTAAAAATGCATGCATGAATGCGTTATCAAGAAAGGTGAAACTAGGGCTGTGACAACTCACCCCCACTAAACAAGAATCTCGTCCCGAGATTCAAGCGTAGGGTAAGAAGACAGAGGGGACACAACTATCACAATCTTCATTGTCCACTTGCCCTTCTTGACGATGTTGATTCACTTCGTCATCTTGACTTTGACGTCTTTGCTTTCTAGATCTTCATCCAACACGATGACAAAAGGAACATGATAACTCTACAAGATTCGATCTTCTTGAAGATCGAGCAACTCACGATCAACTCATAGAGTGAGACGTAGGACCATCTCTGGAGCTGAAACACAAAACACACATCGAGAACTATGGAATGAGGCAGATGACGGAGGTTCAATTTGGTAGGCAAGAATTCCACGCTAAAACAGATGGTGACGAGGTTTCAATGTAGCGAGGAAATAATTGCCATGATTCCGTAACGGGGCACCTTAGGGGGTGACTCGTAGAGTTATCCCTTAAGTGGCAAAAAGAATTACTTTTGATACATAGATCATTGGAACTCTTCATACCAGCCTAAGGCAATTCACAAATGACCATTGGAAAGAATTCGAACGAATAGCATACTCATCTTGGAAGGGAAATATGGTTATAGAACAACTCGGTAAACGGAAGGCATATTCCAATTGATACCGAGGATATAACCTAGTGTCTGAGCGTGCTCTCAAGAACTTGAGCATTTCCATATTCATCAAAGTTTTACCAACATCCATGCCAAGGATCTTGGTCACATCATACTACCATGATGAATAATGATGGGGGATGCAGATGCAAAGGAAGACAATACTTTCTCATATTTCACCTTAGCTATGCCAAGGGAGCGAAATCTGGATGATCGACCGAGAGACATTTAGCACTCCGCTTCTAATGTTCTCCTTGATGTACTAGCATAACCCAATTGTAGGTCTTGTTTGTTATCTAGAGCATCAAGTAAAAGGTCGGACTTCGGGATCACAAAAAGGGTCCATGAGGAACAACTTCTTGGATAAGTCATACGAAATCCTCATGTAGAAGGAATCAAATTTGCTGAATCAAGATACTACAATGGTAGATCTTCCAACTAGGTGTGTCAGTCAAAACATTAACCTTGCGGAAGCCTGCATCATAGATCTTGGGAAAAATCAACCATCATATCTGCCTGAGATTCAGATCTGGTTGGTGGTAGGATATTTCAGGCTCAGCCTGCCTGAAGGAGAAAGGTTACAACACAAATTGACAAGACGACGTTGCGAGATTCTTGGGAAATGAACTATGGGAGCCAAATCCAAAACATGAGCTGGATTGCAAGATGCATGTAAACACACTGTCCGAGACAATTGTGACCACATAGAAATCTTACAACAAAACACTACCGAGTTCTTGTTGGGAACCAACTTCTGGGATATTGAAGTCCTTGCATAAGGCATGCTCTTAAGAAGAACTTCTTTTCCTTGAACAAGACAATCAGTGGCTTGGTGTGCTAGGGATACATATGGACTGGAGATGACTAGTCTATCAACCCATAGAATACTTCGCACAGGCATGATTGACTTGGGATGGCACCGGAGAGAACAAAATAAATTATCCCGAAATCACGGCGGCAACTTGCATCAAGTACGTGAATTAGAGGAAGTTACTTCCTACACCTATCATATACTTCGGGTACGAGACCTGAAGATAATGCGTACGAAAGTTTCCAATACTAGCTTAATGTTCATCATGAGTTGTGGAGGAGATAAGGATGTTGTCGATGGGCTCAACAACAATTCATCAAAATATCCATGAAGATGGAATTCCACAACTATGTGAGCAAGATAGTAGCATTGGTCAGACCAAAGGTTATAACGGTGTATGCTCGAGGAAAATATCCACGAGTAAGACAACATTACGAAGATCTTTGGTTTTGAGTTTGATTTGACGATAGCCTATACTCAAATCAAAGATTGGACAAGACAATAGATCCACAACTGATCACGAGGATCAACCGATGAAGGTATCATCTTTCCTCAACACACACACAAAAGATATCCCTTTGGAATGAACTAAGTCAGATGAAGGTTTTATCTTCCAACTCTCCAAGTTGTTGTTTGGCTTAGTCCAACTAGTTCAGGGGTATCTAACACAGAGTCTTGGCGAAGGGATGGCTTACAGGAACCAACTTGATCACGAACTCAACATAATGGACAGGGGACAACCTGGTGATACTTCTGAGAAGATACTCGGAAAATCACGGACCACCGATATGTTATCAAGATCGGGAACAATCTTGTTGTTCAGGGCAAGATGATATGATCAAAAGAGCGAAGGATCGACACAATCCTAACTCGTTGATCGAACTGTGCACCATGAAAGATGGAGTAGGTGGCACAATCAATCCTAGAATGATGATTCAATTACCAACACACCACGAATGAAATTATTGTCCATTAACTTCCAAGCAATGGAATTGCTAGGAATATTGATTTCACACATCATGGTTCACTTGTCGACGTTCCGGTTACAAGCAACACGGAGACCAAGAAATGAATAATGATGGCGAGAAGTACCACTGTATCAAGAATTCATGAGAGGTGGTGAAATTCTCATGACAATCTTGACATGAAGAGGGTAATACTTCAAGGTAGAACAGAGCAAAAGCTGGATTTGCATTTTGATCTGCGGAATACAACTACTTTGTCACAATCCAGGAAATGGATAAGGTACTGGAGTTTGTTTCTCCAAGTCAGTCTGAAATAGAATGACTTGACGGACCACAAGAATAATAGGCATCGATGAACACGAATGCACAACTACTCTTGACTATCACGGATAGCTGATGGTCAGAATAAAACTGAGGGGGCAACTCAAGAGAACATGATTTTCTGAGTTGTAGATGCATAGATTGAATACGTCAAACAACGTTCAACATGTTTCTTCCAGATAACCCATGCAGAAAGGTAGGATAGGCAGACTCACAACTATAGAATGGAGGACTCATGAAGAGCACTCTTGTTGTGATCTTCAGTTCATGAGGAACTTCTGCCATAATTGGTTCATGCTATTGGAAGAATGATGTACCACGACCTTGAAGACTATCACTGTCGGGGGGATTACCCCCGGGTAGGCTCAAGGAGAC
Organism: Elymus sibiricus; assembly: GCA_039707655.1. Classification (NCBI taxonomy): domain Eukaryota; kingdom Viridiplantae; phylum Streptophyta; class Magnoliopsida; order Poales; family Poaceae; genus Elymus; species Elymus sibiricus. The sequence continues at coordinate 141,816,396 of CM077665.1, read as the reverse complement.
GACTCAACATTTTAAAACATCGGGGGAGCCACTCCCGGTATGTCAAGCCCCGCGAATCAACGAGATGAACGAAGAAGTGAAGACAGAAGACAAAACTGCGGCCCGCCTGGCTCCTCCCGGCTGGCTCCTCCCGGCTGGCTGCTCCCGGCTGGCTCCTCCCAGCTGGCTCCTCCTGGCCGGCTCCTCCCGGCCGGCTCCTCCCGGCTGGCTCCTCCTGGCTGGCTCCTCCCGGCCGGCTCCTCCCGGCTGGCTCCTCCCGGCTGGCTCCTCCGGGCTGGCTCCTCCCGGCTGGCTCCTCCGGGCTGGCTCCTCCCGGCTGGCTCCTCCCGGCTGGCTCCTCCCGCCTGGCTCCTCCCGGCTGGCTCCTCCCGGCCGGCTCCTCCCGGCTGGCTCCTCCGGGCCGGCTCCTCCCGGCTGGCTCCTCCCGGCTGGCTCCTCCCGCCTGGCTCCTCCCGGCTGGCTCCTCCCGGCCGGCTCCTCCCGGCTGGCTCCTCCCGGCTGGCTCCTCCCGGCTGGCTCCTCCTGGCCAGCACCTCCTGGCCGGCTCCTCCTGGCCGGCTCCTCCTGGCCGGTTGCGGCCCGACGAAGTCAGCTCCAGGCGTCCCATCGGACACGAGCTAACGACACTGTAGCTGACGGACTGCAGAGCCTGCCACCCCGCTACAGTCGGGACTATTGGCGAATAGTGCCCCGCTGTGCACCCGTCGCGCGTCACTTCACTGCGCTCCAATAGTGGCGCACTGTAGCCTGCATCACTTGTCATCTCCAATAGTAGATAGTTGGCTGGTGGGCCACCCCTTGTCCCCTGGGTCTCCCTATATAAGAGGCACCATGGGAGCCTCCAAAAGGCAGCCACACACACACACTCACGGGAGGACTCCTCTCATCCTCTCCCTCTCACTTATGCTCACGCATGCATACATACGAGGCCAAGGTAAGGAGCTCGCTGCTCCCTCTTCCTCCTCAGACACAGCTCCAGGAGCAACCCTGTACTACAAATACACCTCAGGAAATAGACATGCAGGAGTAGGGGTATTATCTCTCCGGAGAGCCCCGAACCTGGGTAAACCACCGCGTGCTATCCGCATACCCGTCCTGGATCTCCACTGCAGCCTTGCTCTCACCTCTCAAGCCATCCCATGGCATCTGCCGTGTCGAGGCACCCCCGGTGAGAAAATGACGACAGTTGGCGCCCACCGTGGGGCATGCTGCTGTTGGAACCGCGGTCCGGGCGGGACCCTTTTCATCATCACCATCGCGGCGTCGCCGCCGACCCTCCGCCTGCGTTCACCGCCGGGGCCAGGCGCCCCCCGCGCTGCGTCTCGCTCTGGCGCGGTCGTCAGCGCGTCGCCTCAGTCCCCCCGGCCGTGCACGCACGGTGCCCGTTGCTCCACCACGCCGGAGGCCTCGACGTTGCCCCTCCACGGCCGCTCCGGCAAAGCGCCCGTGGCGCCGCGTCGCTCGTCCGCTCGCTGCTCTTCCGCCCGCGTTCACACGCACTTGCTCAAGCTCGCTTAGCTTTCACGCATAAACTAGACACCATCCCAGATAATAGTCAAACACTCCCTGTACAATGCTCGTACACAAGTGAGACAATGGCCAGGCATTTAGCTTACATCCCACGCACAACACATCTCAATCTCCATCGCTGCTGCTCCACTGCCCACCTGGCTGCCGGCCAGCCAGCCAGCTCCTCGTGCACCTCCCAAGCTCCGGCTAGCTGCGTCCCCTCCGCTCCTCCCTCGCTCAACCACACCTCGCTGCTTCTTCCATCAACGACCAAAAATGCCTCCGGTCATGACTATTGACGCTTTGCCGCTGGAGGTCGCAACAACGTTGGAGGTCCCCTTCGCCTCCGGCTCCGCCCACCGTCCGCCAAGGGCTCGGCGGTCCCGGCCGCAGCGACCGCGGCCCGCGGCTCCCTCCCCGCCCGCGCAAGCTTAGCTCCGGGCCGCTCCTCGTCGCTGCGCCGCGCCGGTCCCTGCGCGTGCGCGCGCCCGCCCGCGGCGCCGGCCAGGCCGCCCCTCTCCACGCGCGGCCGGCCCGCCTCCCACTTCTTTCGGCTGCTCCGCGCCCCCGCACACCCGGCCACTGCCGTGCCGGCTCCCGGCCGCCCCCGCGGCCTCCGCGCGACCCCGCCTCCGGGCCGGCTCCGTCCGCGCCCGCCACGCTGGCTCCCTCCACCCCGGCAAAGCTCGGCCCGCGCCGGGCCAGCTTCGTCCGCGACTTCCGCCCCGCGGCCGGCTCCACTCGCGCCTCGCCGCCGCCCCTGGCCCGCCCCGTCGCCGCGGCTCGCCTCTGCCCGCGCCCAGGCGCCCCGCCGGCCCGTCCAGCCTCGTCCCCGCGCCTCCGCGCGCCCTCGGCGGCTGGCGCCTCCACGCCCGGCTCTCCGCCAGCCAGCCGGCCCGCGCGTGCCGGCTTCGCCTCCCCGCGCCTTCCTCCGCCTCGCCAGCTCCGGCCTCGCCGCCTCCGGCCTTGCCGGCTCCGGCCGCGCCCGTGCCCTCCGCCTGCTCCGTCCCGCGGCCGGGTCCGCCTGCGCCGTGCCGCGGCCGGCTCCGCCTGCTCCGCCCCGCTGCCGAGTCCGCCTTCCGCCCCGCAGCCAGCTCCGCCAGCCCCAGCTGCGCCTCACGCTTTCTCCTGCCGGCTGCTGCGTGGGGTGGGCCGGCTGCCCACGTGGATTTGAGAGGTGCCGGCTGAAAAAATAAATTGTGTGTCCGTCTGCCCACGGCAGCTGGTCCACCTGGAGGCTCGGACCCGCGTCCTCGGTCGGCTGGCCTGCATCGCCGCTCGGCCAGTTGGCACCCGCCCGCGTCGCTGCTCGGTCGGCTGGCGCGCCTGCCCGCGTCGTCGTCTGTCTGGCTTCCCGGCTGGTCTGCCCGCCTACTTCGACAGCGGCCCGACTGGAGAGTCGACTCCGCTGCTAGTCCACTTCGGTGCCGGCCGGCACCTCCATCAACTGCCCCGGAGGCTACACCCAGCGGGTGCGCCCGGCACGCCCGTTGGTAAAAAACCGCGCCGTCTGCAAGCCGCGCTGGCTATCTTCAACAACACCCGCCTCGCCTACGCGAAAATCAATGAACCTCCTCGCTCGGAGGCGCGAAAATCAATGAACCTCCTCGTGCCCGTCAACCGGCGGAATCCGCGTCCGCGCACGGCAGCGCCTCGCGCTCTTCAGCCGGAGGACCCCGCGTCCGCCCCCGGCAGCGCCTCGCGCACATCAGCCGGCGGACTCCAAGTCCGCACCCGGCAGCGCCCCGCGCGCATCAGCCGGACCACGTCGGCTACAAGCCGCGCTGACCGACATCGACAAAACTGCCTCGCCGGCACCCAAAAAGGCAATGTGAGATCTCCACCCGCACATCCCTGAACTGTACACACAAAACGAATAACCCCGAGCGACACTCGAGGGCCATATCCGCATTTATTCTGCTGCCTTACTGTTCGCCCCGGCGCCAGCTAGTCTCGGTCCGGGGCTGGCCGCTTCGCCCGATCTGTTCGTTCCCATGAGACGGCTTAGTAGCATGTACGGTACCGAAGGCCCACTCTTTGTCTCAGCTACAGATCGCACCGCGACTGACGGTCTAGCGAGAGCACAAGCTGGAGGTCACCCCACGCGAAAGGCGTCCCGGGAGAAAACGGCTTGGGCAACCCGGTCATTTCATTTGCGAGTATCTGCTCGGTCGAGTCCGCTCCCAGAGTCCGAGTACTGTACGCTCCATCCCGCGGCCCACTCTTCGCCTCAGCCACAGACCGGCTCCCGGCTGTCCGGCTGGCAAAAGCAAAAGCCAAATAGCGGAGGGCACTTGAAAAAGATTGACGGGGGCTCGGACAAAACCGAGTCGGCACCCTCAGTATAAAACTTGCACTACCAAAATCAAATATTTGACACATATGCATCGACTAAACTTGTCTTTTGCATGGTCATTTTCATGAGGAACCTCCTCACTCGGAGGCTCGGAGGCTACTCCTGGCAGCGCCTCGCGCTCGACAGCTGGCAGACCCCGCGTCCGCCCTCGGCAGGGCTCCACGCCCATCAGCCGGCAGACCCCGCGTCCGCGCCCGGCAGCGCCTCGTGCTCGACTGCCGGCGGACCCTGCGTCCGCCTTCGGCAGGGCTCCACGCCCATCAGCCGGCGGACCCTGCGTCCGCCTTCGGCAGGGCTCCACGCCCATCAGCCGGCGGACCCCGCGACCGCCCTCGGCAGGGCTCCGCGCCCACCAGCCGGCGGACCCCGCGTCCGCACCCGGCAGCGCCTCGCGCTCTACAGCCGGCGGACCCCGCATCCGCCCTCGGCAGGGCTCCGCCCCCACAAGCCGGCGGACCCCGCGTTCACGCCCGGCAGCTCCTCGCGCTCGACAGCTAGCGGACCCCGCGTCCGCCCCCGGCTGGGCTCCGCGCCCGTCCGCCGGCAGACCCTGCGTCCGCCCCTCGCTGGGCTCCGCGCCCATCAGTTGGTGGACCCCGCGTCCGCGCCCGATGTCCTCGACGCCACCGTCTGCTTCAGCAATAGCAAAGACCCTCTGCCCGACTCTTTGAGTCGCTCGGAGACTCAGAGGCTACACCCAGCGGGTGCGCTGGCGCGTCCGACCTCGGCAAGGCTCCGCGCCCATCAACCGGCCGACCCCGCGTCCGCGCCCGGCAACGCCTCGCGCTCGACAGCCGGCGGACCCCGCGTCCGCCACCGGCTGGGCTCCGCGCCCATCAGCCGGCGGACCCCGCGTCCGCCCCCGGGCTGGGCTCCGCGCCCATCAATTGGTGGACCCCGCGTCCGCGCTCGATGTCCTCGACGCCGCTATCTGCTTCAGCAACAGCAAAGACCCTCCGCCCGACTCTTCGAGTCGCCCGGACCGCGCCGTCTGCAAGCCGCGTCGGCTATCTTCGACAACACCCACCTCGCCTACGCGAAAATCAATGAACCTCCTCACTCGGAGGCTCGAAGGCTACTCCCGGCAGCGCCTCGCGCTCGACAGCCGGCGGACCCCGCGTCCGCCCTCGGCAGGGCTCCACGCCCATCAGCCGGCGGACCCCGCGTCTGCGCCCGGCAGCGCCTCGTGCTCGACTGCCGGCGGACCCTGCGTTCGCCTTCGGTAGGGCTCCACGCCCATCAGCCGGCGGACCCTGCGTCCGCCTTCGGCAGGGCTCCATGCCCATCAGCCGGCGGACCCCGCGTCCGCCCTCGGCAGGGCTCCGCGCCCACCAGCCGGGGGACCCCGCGTTCGCACCCGGCAGCGCCTCGCGCTCTACAGCCGGCGGACCCCGCGTCCGCCCTCGGCAGGGCTCCGCCCCCACCAGCCGGCGGACCCCGCATTAACGCCCGACAGCTCCTCGCGCTCGACAGCCAGCGGACCCCGCGTCCGCCCCCGGCTGGGCTCCGCGCCCATCAGTTGGTGGACCCTACGTCCGCGCCCGACGTCCTCGACACCAGCGTCTGCTTCAGCAACAGCAAAGACCCTCCGCCCGACTCTTTGAGTCGCTCGGAGGCTCGGAGGCTACACCCAGCGGGTGTGCTGGCGCGCCCCCGCTGGATATAGCCAGCCGGCGGACCCCGCGTCCGACCTCGGCAAGGCTCCGCGCCCATCAACCGGCGGACCCCGCGTCCGCCCCCGGCTGGGCTCCGCGCCAATCAGCCGGCGGACCCCGCGTCCGCCCCCGGCTGGGCTCCGCGCCCATCAATTGGTGGACCTCGCGTCCGCGCTCGACGTACTCGACGCCGCTATCTGCTTCAGCAATAGCCAAAACCCTCGGCCCGACTCTTCGAGTCGCCTGGAGGCTCGGAGGCTACACACAGCGGGTGCGTTGGCACGCCCCCGCTGGAAGCAAGCCGCGTCGTCCCTGACCCGCAATCGACCGTCATCAACAACTTCTGCAACAACAACTCCAACAGCAAAAACCCTCCGCCCGACTCTCCAAGTCGCCCGGAGGCTCGGAGGCTACTGTCGGGGGGATTACCGCCGGGTAGGCTCAAGGACACGACTCAACATTCTAAAACATCGGGGGAGCTACCCCCGGTATGCCAAGCCCCGCGAATCAACGAGATGAACGAAGAAGTGAAGACAGAAGACAAAACTGTGGCCCGGCTGGCTCCTCCCGGCTGGCTCCTCCTGGCTGGCTCCTCCTGGCGGGCTCCTCCCGGCGGGCTCCTCCCGGCTGGCTCCTCCCAGCTGGCTCCTCCTGGCCGGCTCCTCCCGGCCGGCTCCTCTCGGCTGGCTCCTCCGGGCTGGCTCCTACCGGCTGGCTCCTCCCGGCTGGCTCCTGCCGGCGGGCTCCTCCCGGCTGGCTCCTCCCGGCGGGCTCCTCCCGGCCAGCTCCTCCTGGCCGGCTCCTCCCGACCGGCTCCTCCCGGCTGGCTCCTCCTGGCTGGCTCCTCCGGGCTGGCTCCTCCCGGCGGGCTCCTCCCGGCCGGCTCCTCCTGGCCGGCCCTCCCGACCGGCTCCTCCCGGCTGGCTGCTCCTGACTGGCTCCTCCGGGCTGGCTCCTCCCGGCTGGCTCCGCCCGGTTGGCTCCTCCCGGCTGGCTCCTCCTGGCCGGCTCCTCCTGGCCGGCTACGGCCCGACGAAGTCAGCTCCAGGCGTCCCATCGGACACGAGCTGACGACACTGTAGCTGACGGACTACAGAGCCTGCCACCCCGCTACAGTCGGGCACTATTGGCGAATAGTGCCCCGCTGTGCACCCGTCGCGCGTCACTTCACTGCGCTCCAATAGTGGCGCACTGTAGCCTGCATCACTTGTCATCTCCAATAGTAGATAGTTGGCCGGTGGGCCACCCCTTGTCCCCTGGGCCTCCCTATATAAGAGGCACCAGGGGAGCCTCCAAAAGGAAGCCACACACACACTCACGGGAGGCCTCCTCTCATCCTCTCCCTCTCACTCATGCTCACGTATGCATACATACGAGGCCAAGGTAAGGAGCTCGCGGCTCCTTCTTCCTCCTCAGACACAGCTCCAGGAGCAACCCTGTACTACATATACAACTCAAAAGTAGGGGTATTATCTCTCCGGAGAGCCCCGAACCTGGGTAAACCACCGCGTGCTATCCGCATACCCGTTCTGGATCTCCACTGCAGCCTTGCTCTCACCTCTCAAGCCATCCCATGGCATCTGCCGTCTCGGGTCACCCCCGGTGAGAAAACGAGGACAAACACAAAGGTTACTAATATCCTAAAGGAACGAGCAAATACTATCACCGGGAGTGAGTAGAATGATTCTTGGGTTCAAGAACCCAGATACAGAATACCTACTGACAAATAACATCACGGGATGTTTTCAATAATGATGGCCAGAATTATCACTCTGGAAACACAACCACAACTAGACTACTGGGTGGTTCTCTGAGATAACATGGTTTCCTAAAAACCTTTAACATATACGTCGAGGTAGACGAGTACCTCAACACAACAATTAGTGTGCTTTGTCTGGCCCAAAAGACATTGATTCGAGATGAAGGAATTTTGCAATTGCATCAGATTATCTGTGAGGCAACATGAGGCAACATTCATGAAATTGACAACAAAACAACTGAATTCTTATGAAGACACTGATCCAGGAAGACAATAACTTTCCTATAGGTCTCTAGCATAGTAACTCGTCATCCTGATAGATAGATGAGAAGGCCTAGTTCTTAACTCCGTAGAAAAGAAGAGGGTGACTCGGAATTAGAATGACACAAGGAAAGGATTAAAAAGAATCTTACGTTCCCTTCCATAGTCAATTCCCTTATATAACTAGAGCAGTTCTAGACTCAACATCGACCAGTTTGGCTTGGTAATCCTACAGGCAGTGAAGCTCTGATACCAACGCTGTCGGGACCCCGATCCTAAGCCATATGAATCCAGCCTGTAACATGTCACACCACTTTGCGGCCTCACGCACGGTAACCCACGGCTGCCACCTTACCTTGGCCGGGACCGTTTGCGCCTTTTGGTTCACGGATATGAACATGTCGCTAGCATTCACACGTCAAAGAACCCGGGTTGACATGACTAGTTATAGACCCAAGTGGGACAACCATACAGGGATAGGCATACGTAACCCAATAATGCAGGTCTCGGTCATCAGTGTGTGTAGACGAGTCATAGCAAGCTACAGGGACTCCATTACGCCGTGGGACATAAATGTCATCAACTGCGCGTAGATGAGTCATAGCAGGCTACATGGACTCCATTACACTACGAGACATTTCCCCGAAGGGACAGACACAGCAGCAAGAAGGATACACGCCGGTCAATCAATGTGTCCGGAGCAGTAGCAAGATACCAAGGCTCGGTGGAAGCACAAAGAGGCATTTCCCCGTAAAGCAGTCTACTAAAGGTATACAGCTAGGTGTTGAATCCCACACATACCAATGAATTTCAATCATACACGCACTATGCACGATATGCGTAGATACAACATGGCATCACAACAAAACTCTACAGCATAACATTTATTTAGGGGGCTTCGAAGAGCCAACATAGTATAATGTTACAAGCAGGGGGGTCACATGACCCATCATTTTGAGCATACAAACAACAAGCGGAAGTTACATGTCTGGGTACAGACATCTAATAAAAGCGGCTGGAAGAGCCTAAAAGCTACAATGACCCTACCCAAGGAGCCAGACCTCTGTCTGGGATTCCCAAGCTAATCCGGTTAACATCGAACTTCACGTCATAAGAATCACTAATGACACTGAGGTCTCTTCTGCAAAAACATAGATAAACAAACGTGAGTACAAAGGTACTCAGCAAGACTTACATCAGAACTATCTACTTATGCATCATTTTCAACAAAGGGGGTTGTGGAGTTTATTGCAGCAAGCGAGTTTTGACTCTTTTCTAACCTATACTACGACTCTGAGTACTTTCTTTTAGGTGGCGTATCACACACGAGTCCACATATTCATCACATCAATACACCACTATGGATCCTCTCTCATCTTCCTACGAGAAGCCATCCATAGCACTCATACTTATCTGGAACATTTTAGAGTATCCATTTAAAGTTATCTATGAACAATGCAAGTCTCCAAGTAGTCCATATCCGCGGACGCGGCTATTCGAATTAATAGATTACCCTGTAGGGGTGTACTTCGTCACACATGCTCCCGCCTCTTACCGCCATGTGCACGTAAAAAGACACCTCGGCAACCTTCAAGCGGAAGCCAGGCGAGGGAGTTGGCCACGGACGTTAACTTACAACGACTCACGTCCAAGGCAGTCGCCTATCTGAGTTGGAACCCATAATGGAAGTACGGCCGAGGTTTCCAGCATGGCCTGAAATGTTGTGTGCAGGGCCCCAAGCCGGTCCCGATTGGGCCGTTCATCCACTTCGCAGGCCCGGCCACACCTATCAACGTTTCGAACTACTACGACTCCTGGACTGAGAACAGGGTAGGTTAATAGGCCGAGAGAGCTCGAGTTACCAGAGCCCAATGTTTGGTAGTAGCTAGTCTTGGAACACAAACACGGAACTCAGTTCCTATGAGCGGCTTCAATGAGACAACCCACCATGTACTCCTACATGGCCTCTCATCGCTACCTTTACCAAAACAGGTTCTACATTGAACCCTCATCATCAGGACACAATCGTTTCACTCCGGTTCATCACCCAGATGAATCAGACCTGACACAACTCTAAGCATAGCAAAGCATAACAGGGTGATAGCACAACATGGCTCAAGCATCTACCAGGTATGTTAGGTTGCTTGGTTCAGCTATTTACTATGACAATGACAGGTCATGCAAAGGAGTGGGTTCATCTACCGCAACACAAGTAACAGTTGAATCGCATTGTCCTAATGCATTGAAATGAGAGCAAGAGCGAGAGAGTGGGATTGTATCGAATATGCTCAAGGGAGGGGGGTTGCTTGCCTGACACTTCTAAAGATAGCAATGAGTCTTCATCGGTGGCATCGATCTCAGTGTCGCTATAACGTCTACCGAGAGGGAAGTAACACCGACAAAACCGGAAAAGAACACATTCAATGCAATGCAACAATCATGATGCATGACATGGCATGTTAAAGCATTTAATTGACCTAGTGCAATAGACAATCTTATTAAATGAAGTGGAATTCAAATATATACTAAATTTTAACTCCAACACTATTTATCAAATTGTCCTAATCACCATTTGTCCTAGTTGATGTAGTTAACTTGCTCAAACATGCATGGGAATTGCATAAACAGATTCCTTGCATTTGTATGATAATTTTTCACAAATAAATTATTTCATTTTGAGCTACGATTGAATTACTATGAATTTTAGAAGTTTTAGGTATTTTCTGGAATTAAATAAATCCATAAATCAAATACTGCGTCAGCAATACATCACCATGACGTCAGCTAGTCAACGGTGCCAGGTCCAGGTCAAACATGACGACCGGGGCCCACACGTCAGTGACACAGGGTTAATCCCCGCGCTGACCGGGGGTTTGACCCGTTGCGGGGCCCGCTGTCAGTGGCTGTGGTCTTAATTAGTGGCTGGGTTTGGCTCTAATGACCATGCCACGTCGGCACCGGCCGGGGTGTGACCGCCGGCGACCGTCCGACGCGGCGGAGGCTCGCCGGACAGCGTACGGGCGGCGGTTTGGCGCGCTGAGAGGGCTGGGAGGTAGCCCGTGCTCGACCGCGTCGAGTGGGGCTGGCCAGGGGTCTCGAGGTCGCCGGAGTGCTCGCCGGGGAGCACATCTGCGGCGGCCGGAGATCAGGCGGAGCGTCCGCGAGGTTATGGAGCACTAGCGGCCTGGTTCAAGGGTTCTACGGCCTGTACGCAGCTCCGGGTGTAGGGTAACGCAGCAGAAAACAAAAATTTTCCGACCTACGCACCAACCCAGGACCACTATGGAGACTGCATACAAGGTTTGATCTTTTCGTTACCGACTCGTAGCGCAGCGGAAGTAGAGTCGATAACGATTGGCGGTGCAGATCCCCGCAGCTAGGATTTACAACCTCCCAACCGCGAGGATGTACTCCCTCATCTGCCCCACGGACAGCTCTCCGGGAGGCGGTCGGACAGTCCCCCGGACGGTGTCGCAGACAGCCCTTCGGGAGGACCCTCAAAACTCGGACGGTCACTCGGACAGCCCTTCGGGAGGACTCACAAAACTTGGACCGTCACTTGGACAGCCCTTCGGGAGGCACTCACAAAACAGCCCCTCGGGCACAAAGATCGAAACTACGATCTCTCTACGGGGTTGCACACATACGGTGTCATCTATTCGGCAGGGCTTCGCCGTCCAGAACTAGTTCCCACCGGAACCCAGACAACCTTTCGGCACTATGAAACTATTTCGTGGGAGGGAGAGAGAATGCCAGATCATGCATGGCTTGTGTGAGAGAGTTGGAGTGGAGTTGAAGAGCACCTCTCCTCCTCCTTATATAGTGGTGGAAGGGGTGGAGGGGGCTGAAAATTCAGCCCACTAAACATGGGGAAAACATGTTCCCACAAAACAAGGAGAACATGTTCCCACCAAACAAGGGAAAAACATGTTCCCTTGTCCATGGTGCTCCAACATGGGGCCCCACCACCTCCCAACACTTCCCACCATTTGTGGAGGCTGCCCCCCACCATGGGGGGGGCCCCCAACACCTTTTGTCCAGCCACAAGGGGCTGCCCCCCCAAGGGGAGGCGCCCCAAAACAGCCCCCACGAGTCGTGGGATCTTGTCCCCTCACGCTGGGACAAGATGTTTTCCGCGACTATTACTTCTGAAAAATTCTGGAAGGTCCCAGAACATTTCCGGCACCCTCTAAAATTATCTGGACGCGCTCCGGAACATTTCCGGTATGGTGGTTTATTTAAAACCATCTTCGTTTACCCGGTAAACAATTCCGGCAGCTCCGAAAACTTTTATTTGGTTTTTTCTCCGGAAAAATTCCAGAAATTACCAGACCAATCTGGCAACCTCCAAAACATTCCTGGTGCTTGCCGAAACCTTTTAGGATCAATGGTTTTATCCGAAACAACTTTTCGGTTTTACCGAAACTTTTTCGGTGTTCTCTCCGGAACTTTTCCGTTGTCTCCGAAACCTTTCCAATGACTTTCTCTCGGACTCCTTGTCTAGTATTCAGTAGATAGATGACCCTTAAGCGTGTGACCCTATAGGTTCGGTGAAGTATAGACATGACCGGAACACTTTCCGATCAATGATCAACATCGGAGCCGTGGACACCCATATTGACCCCTATACCCACACGAATGAATATTCGAGTGAACCTCCAGTGGCCGTGTGCTATTCCTGTTGCTTCGCGATATGTTACAAATACCCGAGGTGAGACATGTTGGCATCCCCGTGGATCAACAACTTGTCCACTAGGCCAGTTACCTCGTTACCGGTATTGTTCTCTTTTCTCGTTACCGTGTTCCGGCATCCCTGTGATCAAATCACCCTGTGTCTGGCCAGACGATGATGGATACTGTAATATCGAGAGGGCCCGGAGATATCTCTCCATCGTCGGAGGAGCAAATCCCTATCTTGAGCTATCAAGTTACTTGACACACTTTTCCATGAACCCGTAAGCCGCCGTAATAGCCACCCATTTACGGATGACGTTTAACAAACCCCAAAGTTCATGAAGCAAGTATGAAGAAACTCGATACTCTCATGGTCTAAGGAATTATGCAAACATAAACTTCTCTGTGTTATTAACCATTAACTTGTGACGAATGTATCTCATAGCATAACATCAATACGGGTCGATTCAACACAAAAGTTCTTCCAACATTGTGCCCTCAAAATTGCCGGCATAGCCATGCCCATGACCAGGAAAACAGGATCATCATGCAATACTTGAGCTAGTCTTCGAGGCATGACTAGGAATCCTTTATATCGTTTATTATTCCACACGTGCATATGAGTCTTCCTCCGAGCCTCGTGGTTATTGTAGACTCGAGAACCATAGCAGTTATAGCATGGAACATAAACATAATTATGAACATGGGGATAAATAATAACATTTATTATTGCCTCTAGGGCATATCTCCTACAGACTCCCACTTGCAATAGAGTCAATAATCTAGTCAACGCTAATGCACTTTACACTTATGGCATACTGGTGTAAAATATGCTTCGCATGTGGTATAGCCTGATGTCCAACGGATCTGACAACTTCAGCTCCGTTTGTAACTTTGCATATCCTTGCGTTTTCACGCTTTCACAAAATTCATATTTTGTGTGGATTTGGCTTTGCATATGTGTGAATCATTGGTCGAAACCTGATTCCTTAGACTAAGCTATGGAGCAACTATCTGCAATAGTGTCCCATAGACCAAAGCCATCTTGGAACCATACTAAGTTCATGAATGAACTATATGATTCAACAACTTCTTTGTCGCTTCTAAAGCATCAACATACTTAGCCTTTGTTATAGAATTCGCCACAGTATCTTGTTTGGAACAATTTCCAATTACTGTGCCACCATGTTGTGTATTACACAAAACCCTTAACTTAAATCGAAAATCGCATGGAGCATTGATGAAGACTGTATCGATGTAATTACTTACAACGAGCACTTCATAATCTCTGCTTGCGAGAAAACATGTCATCAGTACTGCTCTAGTACTCAATGACAACCTTCACTATTGGCCCATGATCAGTACTTTGATCACTTTGGTATCTATATTCACAACAACTTTGGAGTATTGGACATATCTGGTTGTTTTTACATACCATGGAATACATGATTAATCCAAACACTAGAGTGTGTGGAATCACCATCATGTATTTTGCTCATCTGTGTTTTGGGACACCGAGTCTTGCAAAAACTCTTTCCATGTGACTTCGGCAAGAATCACTCCTTGACGTTTTTCAATGCTAAAAGGTTTTAGCATTTTGTCAATATGTATCTTTGCTCAGTCCCATTAGGTAAATCTATCTCCATAGATCATCATGCCTAATATAAAGGCTATTTAGCCCAAGCACTTCATCGAAAAAACTATTTTCAAATGAAGTCCTAATTCGTGTCAATAAATTTATTTCCAATTTAACAATGTGTCAAGCACACAAGGTTTTTAGAAATATTATTATGCTCCCACTTACTTTCTTGAATCACAAGCATCTTTGTTACCCATTGATGAAGTCAAAACCCCCTTTGACCATTTCATCAAAACACGAAGATTCCAGCTCCATTTTGCTCTCTTCTGTCCATTGCTGGAACTCTGAAGTTTGCACACTCACTAGCATCCTCTGCACTGACAAAATACATTGGACTGTAACACATGCAAGTCCTTGGTTTTATTTCCATCAGATGGAAATCCTTTCATCATCCATGTTTCATATCTCATGATTGAAATATGTATTAATTGCTAGTTCAACCCGAACCGACTTTAAGCATCGCTACGGTGAAACAACCTCATCGTAGTCAACTCCTTGAACTTGTTATTTCAACAAGTCGAGCTTTATGGATAAAACATTTTTATCCGTATCAGTTTTTAGTTCCATAAATATTCGTTAGACTCTAAGTCTTCCGAAAGGTGTATCAAGATTTTAATCTTGAAACATTTATATGGAAACTATCTCGGATTGTATTGGCATTTAGCCAATTCCGGAGTCAGGGCCCATCACCGCTTCCTTGTGTATCGTAGGTATACTGTTGTCCAACTACAATATCTCGTTTGCGCACCTGAGAGGTTTGCACGAGCCTTGCCTACGTGGTTGAGCTGCAAGTTCGACCGAAATCCATACATTTTATTGTAGAAACTTCCGTATCAGTCGTAGTAGGAAACTCCGGAATCACTTCCAAGGTTCCTTTCCTTTGACCTGATGATGAAGATACTGGTTATCTCGTCGAGTTGCACTGTCCTCCCACTCACCTTTTGTAAGAACTATTCTCTTTAAAAACGTACCGTTTTGTGGCAAAATCCTTTGCCTCAGTATAGTGGTGGGGGAATACCCAATGACTTGGGATAACCTACAAAGCAGCACTTGTCTGATTTGGAATAGGTTTGTAACCTTTTACACAAGCCCCATATTCCAAATGTTAAGAAAAGATATAACATGGTTGGGCGTACCATACCATGACGTCATTTCAATAGACCCGATGGAGCTCTTTTCAGTGTAAAAGCCGCAGTCTCTAAAGCATCACCTTAAAAGGGATAATGGCAAGTTTATTTATGTCATCTTTGATCTTACCATGTCATAAATGGTTCGATTACATCTTCACAGACTTTTCACTTGCAGTGGTGTTCCGGGAGGTGCAAGTTATGAAACCCCTTTCACAACTCATCAGACATTCGCTAAACTTGTAACTGAAATATTCCTTTCCGCAATCAATTTCCAGAAACATAATTTTCTTGTTACAATAACTTCTACTTCATATTTGAAAACCTTATGAATGAATTCAAAAGATCCAGACTTACATCTCAACAAGTAAATATCTATATATCTACTTGAGTCATTTCTGAAGATAGATAAATCCACTACTTGCAACAACATTTATTGGACTACACACATCATAATGTATGATCACCAATATGTTCTTTGCTCGTTCCTTATGGCCTGTGAACGGTATTTCAGTCAGTTCACTTTTCAGAGGAAAGTTGCAAGTGTCAGATGATTCAAAATCAAACGACTTCAAAATCCATCATAATGGAATTTTCCATGCGGGTTTCTCCAATGTGACCAAATGCAGTGCCACACTTGTGTGGTATTCTTTTAGTCTTGCGACATTTAGCGTCAGTGTTATGGATGTATCATATTTCCATCAATATTCATAACATACATCCCATCTAGGATGGAAGCATGGCCCTTCATGTTATTCATAATACTGAACAACAATTTTTGTTTTTATGAACAACTCTTTTGCAAGAAACGTTGTGCAATGGGCTAGAGTGTATGAAACTCTAAAATGAATTATGAAAGTTAACCCAGAGGTAATGTATTACTATCAATATACACAACACACGTCTCATTCATAATGAAAGTATGGCCCTTATGTTATTCATAACACCGAACATCAAAAGTTCTCTTATGAACAACCTTCTTGCAAGATACCTTATGCAAAGGGCAAGAGTGTGAAACTCTAAAATGATTTATGAAAATAAATACATATGGTAATACACCGATGGAAAGTATAGTACCATTTACTATATTCCCAACGTGTATCAAAACCTCATATCTGGCTAGTCTTTCAGGCCATAGTAGTTTTTACATCGAGTTGCAACAGAATGCAATCGAGTGGGTATCTTTGTGATTAACTCACAATACCCAAGAATCAGTGATTAACATGTTTAACCATAATTCCCAAGAACTATATCTTTGACCAGCCTTCTATACATCAAAAAACTTGTATGACATTCATACATGAGCTGGATATTCCAGTCTTCTTTCCTTTTACCTTTATACTTCTAACAGTTTAACTTTCAGTATTTCTCCTACTCTCAGAAGAAGCACCCAACTTAAGAGTGGCATTAGCCCCGGACTTCCTAGGCGTGAAAAGTTTCACTAACACCCTTCGGACACTTCCTTTCTCTTTAAGTTGTTGTTTTATTCACCTTCATATCATATGACAGGCGTTCTTCTGGATCCCATTTTTATCAGTCCAATGTATAGTAAACACTTTACTAATGTTTTGCAAACAAACATTGCTTTGGATATCTCATATCTTTTAGCCTTTGTCTGTCCCTGAAAATGATTTTCAGATTCCATGAATATCACATAACTATCCAAACTTTCGAAGTTCGGGTCTCATGGAAGCAAACATATTTCACTTGACCGTAACGGAATTTTAGCTTTTGGATCGAAGGACGAGAGTCATATCATCCATAGAATTAGCGGGAGAATACCGAAAGTATGCGATAGGACAAAGTCCTTCTCGGCACTCTTGAGGACAATCCTCATATTACGTTACCAACCGTAAAGTTTTAACCAGATATTTAACAGCTTAATCAATTTTAATTGGGACGGTGGAAACGCGAGCCATTCTTCTACAACTATTATGCAAATTACACTTAGACAGTGTTCAAAATTAATTGCACTAAGAATTAAAAGAATTAATTCTAAAGGGCGCTCCCACTCAAATCAATATCTTTCACAATTGATTGTGAGTGATACAAGACCCGCATTTAAATTGTTCGCCATTGGTGTAACACCACTAATGACGAAAATCTCAACCGATAGGCCAACTTGCCAATCACATCTCTATGTGACTCTTGTTCATCTTTCGATGCGTGTCTTCCGAGCTCATGACGGTCATGCCTGAACGTCAAGACAACCAAGTGATCTCGCTGCGAGGTCTCAACTCACCCGCCTCACACTTCTCTAATCGTTCGTACCCGTGTGACACGGCGCACCCCGAAAAGATAGGTGCCGTGATGGTGCTACACTTGGGAGAACACTAACTACTTGATATTTTTGTGAGAGATCACCCTAATAAAAAGCGACTACCGCGCAATCAAGAAGGGTGCATCATAAGGGATAAACATCTCAGGCAATTCATAATAGCATGATATGGTATAGCCCTTTCTGACGGAGAAGTCTTTCATTTCTTCGTCTCCGGCATTCGCGTCGGTGTTCACCTTCGCGAAGATTGCCACCACCTTGTCGATGCACCAGATAATATTGCTATCTCTGTAGCTAATAAAATAATGCATTACTTAAGGTTGACACGCAGGTCATTTAAAGTGACAATCATATGGCTCCAGCCATCATGCCGAATCATGACACGTAGGTCATGTTAATACTACATCATATTGTCATCTCATACATAATCAAATTAAATATGAGCACTGCTATACCACATCACATGCACATGCAAACCATCCTGCAAAACCAAGTTAGACGCCTCTAATCGGTTCATGCAAAATTTTATTTTTCGTGGCTTCTAAGGTTTCGAAACAAACCGAAGCTACCAACGTCCATCATCAAGCATGATAATCCAAGTCGCTAGATTAACATTGCGGGGTGTATGAAACACGAGATAATAAAATCTCGAGCCCCATACTAAACTTCGTCATACGCATGACCCCCGTGCAGATCATATCTGCATTGCCTTTTCGTCTGCGAAATTTCATCTTTCTTTTTAACTATGGTGGAATTCAATGAACTGTTAGCACTTCGTTGATCAATCAGGATCGCGGATTGCCAGAACATTGAAACTCCACCATGCTGTTATGAAGATCAGAAATATGCAAATTCCAGGGAAGCAACAAGAACATCGGGTAACAGATTTCATCTGCTACCCGCACAAATAATTTTCAGTAATAGAACTCATCTACTACCTAATTATATTGTGCAACACCCATACATCTATATGTATTCTAGATCGCAACCTGCATCTACCCATAGCACGGCTCTTGATGCCACTGTAGGGTAACGCAGCAGAAAACAAAAAATTTCCGACCTACGCACCAACCCAGGACCACTATGGAGACTGCATACAAGGTTTGATCTTTTCGTTACCGACTCGTAGCGCAGAGGAAGTAGAGTCGATGACGATTGGCGGTGCAGATCCCCGCAGATAGGATTTGCAACCTCCCAACCACGAGGATGTACTCCCTCATCTGCCCCACGGACAGCCCTCCGGGAGGCGGTCGGACAGTCCCCCGGATGGTGTCGCAGACAGCCCTTCGGGAGGACCCTTAAAACTCGGACGGTCACTCGGACAGCCCTTCGGGAGGACTCACAAAACTCGGACCGTCACTTGGACAGCCCTTCGGGAGGCACTCACAAAACAGCCCCTCGGGCACAAAGATCGAAACTACGACCTCTCTACGGGGTTGCACACATACGGTGTCATCTATCCGGCAGGGCTTCGCCATCCAGAACTAGTTCCCACCGGAACCCAGACAACCTTTCGGCACTACGAAACTATTTCGTGGGAGGGAGAGAGAATGCCAGATCATGCATGGCTTGTGTGAGAGAGTTGGAGTGGAGTTGGAGAGCACCTCTCCTCCTCCTTATATAGTGGTGGAAGGGGTGGACGGGGCTGAAAATTCAGCCCACTAAACATGCGGAAAACATGTTCCCACAAAACAAGGAGAACATGTTCCCACCAAACAAGGGAAAAACATGTTCCCTTGTCCATGGTGCTCCAACATGGGGCCCCACCACCTCCCAACACTTCCCACCATTTGTGGAGGCTGCCCCCAATCATGGGGGGGGGCCCCAACACCTTTTGTCCACCCACAAGGGGCTGCTCCCCCAAGGGGAGGCGCCCCAAAACAACCCCCACGAGTCGTGGGATCTTGTCCCCTCACACTGGGACAAGATGTTTTCCGCGACTATTACTTCCGAAAAATTCCGGAAGGTCCCAGAACATTTCCGGCACCCTCTAAAATTATCTGGACGCGCTCTGGAACATTTCCGGTATGGTGGTTTAATTTAAAACCATCTTCGTTTACCCGGTAAACAATTCCGGCAGCTCCGAAAAGTTTTTTTCGGTTTTTTCTCCGGAAAAATTCCAGAAATTACCAGACCAATCTGGCAACCTCCAAAACATTCCCTGTGCTTGCCGAAACCTTTTAGGATCAATGGTTTTATCCGAAACAACTTTTCGGTTTTACCGAAACTTTTTCGGTGTTCTCTCCGGAACTTTTCCGTTGTCTCCGAAACCTTTCCAGTGACTTTCTCTCGGACTCCATGTCTAGTATTCAGCAGATAGATGACCCTTAAGCGTGTGACCCTATAGGTTCGGTGAAGTATAGACATGACCGGAACACTTTCCGATCAATGATCAACATCGGAGCCGTGGACACCCATATTGACCCCTATACCCACACGAATGAATATTCGAGTGAACCTCCAGTTGCCGTGTGCTATTCCTGTTGCTTCGCGATATGTTACAAATACCTGAGGTGAGACATGTTGGCATCCCCATGGATCAACAACTTGTCCACTATGCCAGTTACCTCGTTACCGGTATTGTTCTCTTTTCTCGTTACCGTGTTCCGGCATCCCTGTGATCAAATCACCCTGTGTCTGGCCAGACGATGATGGATACTGTAATACCGAGAGGGCCCAGAGATATCTCTCCATCGTCGGAGGAGCAAATCCCGATCTTGAGCTATCAAGTTACTTGACACACTTTTCCATGAACCCGTAAGCCGCCGTAATAGCCACCCATTTACGGATGACGTTTAACAAACCCCAAAGTTCATGAAGCAAGTATGAAGAAACTCGATACTCTCATGGTCTAAGGAATTATGCAAACATAAACTTCTCTGTGTTATTAACCCTTAACTTGTGACGAATGTATCTCATAGCATAACATCAATACGGGTCGATTCAACACAAAAGTTCTTCCAACATTGTGCCCTCAAAATTGCCGGCATAGCCATGCCCATGACCAGGAAAACAGGATCATCATGCAATACTTGAGCTAGTCTTCGAGGCATGACTAGGAATACTTTATATCGTTTATTATTCCACACGTGCATATGAGTCTTCCTCCGAGCCTCGTGGTTATTGTAGACTCGAGAACCATAGTAGTTATAGCATGGAACATAAACATAATTATGAACATGGCGATAAATAATAACATTTATTATTGCCTCTAGGGCATATCACCTACACCGGGAGCTCATTCACGAGCTTGGACGCGCAGGTGGAGGACCACAGTGATGGCGGCGGCATGGCCGGTGTCGAGGAGCTCTCGGCTCCGGTGGCCCTGCTAGCTACGGCACGCAAGAGGAGCAACGAAAGGAGGGGATCGACGTGTCAGCTCACCACGATTCCAGCAGAAGCAACGGCAGGCTCGGGGAGGTCCTATGGCCGACGAATTTAACGGCGATGCTCCGGCGGCCGAAGGTTGGAGAAGGGGGCGGCGTTGGCGATGCGGTGCATCCGGGCTCGACTCCTCTAGCATGGGGAGGCTGCGGTTGATGGCGGTTTTGGTGGGCTCGACGACAGGGCTTTAGGTGGCTGGTGGCCGTGGGGAAGTGAGCGGCGGCGACGGCGACCTTCGGGTCCAGGAAGAGGGGAGCAGGGCAGAGCCCGGAGAGGCGAGGAGAGAGGGAGAGAGTGGCCAAATGGGCTTTGGGGACGTGCGCGGCGTCTCTATCCACCGCGGGGCAATGGCGGCAAGCAGGAGGTGGCTCGGGCGCGTGCCGGCATGCCGCGGCCACACTCCCTTGTCCTCCTGGCGAGAGGTGGGGGATGACTGGCACTTGGGCCAGATGGGCCGCACAGTGCCAGGCCTCAGGTAAGCCAGGTAAGATTCCTTTCCCTATTTTGTTTTTGTTTTCTATTTTCTGACATTTGTTGTGGCTCAAAATAAAATAGCTAGCCAAGTTGTAAAAATCGTGAATAAAACTATGTGGACTAAGTGGACTCATCCAAGGTCACATAATAATTTTCAGAATGTATGGAACTATATTATATATATAGTAAATATAATTCCATTGCAAGTAATTGTTTGATTAATTCAAAAGCACAATATAAAATGTTTCTATGTTTTAAAAATATTGGTTGGCAATTTTACCTCATCCCAATATTTTCATAGAATAGTTGGAACATTTTCTTGGATCCATTTGAAGCAGTTTTTATATTGCCTTTTGATAAAAATTTAAATTGTGAGGCTTGATCAGATCCTCATTTCCATTTCATTTGAAAATTAAAAATGCATGCATGAATGCATTATCAAGCAAGGTGAAACTAGGGATGTGACATCGACTCCTTGGCGGGAGCTGGGACGTCTGTGGCCTCAACTGCTACCGCATCGCGGTACATCTTGTCTACGCAGATGACTGCATTCTTCTTGTCAGAGGGGATGGAAATAATCCCAATGGGCCCTGGCATCTTCAAAGTATTGCAAGCATAGTGAGATGCTGCCATGAATTTTGCTAAGGCTGGGCGATCGAGGATTCCGTTGTAAGGCAAAGGGATCTCAGCCACGTCGAATACTATCCTCTCTGTTACCGGCAGAGCGATCTTTCCCTTGGGACGACTCCTGCTGGGGTTGATTCCCTGAAAGGTACCCGAAGCTTCGAGCTCTTTATCATGGATCTGCAGTTTCTCAGCCACCTTAGGGGAGATCAAGTTCAATCCGGCTTCGCCGTCAACAAACATCTTAGACACCTTGAGGTTGCGGATTGTCAGGGAAACCAACAACGGCAAACATCCGACCGTACTGGTATGGTCAGGATGATCCTCTTCGTCAAAGATGATAGCCGTGCGGGACCATTTGAGTGGCGTCCTAGATTCTGCAGTCGGCTCCACGGCATTGACCTCGCGCGCCCACTGTTTGAGTTGGCAGTGAGAGGAGTGCGAGGAAGCACCCCCGTCAATGCACATGACTTCGGTCGCTTTCTGGAACTCCCTGTCATCGGAATCCTCATCATAATCCTCATCCTCACTCATGTCATCTGTTTCCTTCTTCTCACGACCTCTGGCGGGCTTTTCCTTTTGTTGTGGGGTTTTGCGGCGACGGCCTCCTCTGCTACCACGGCCCTTCCCGACAGCACCGTCTTGACCTTTCTCTTTGTCGCGCTTCTCATATTCGGCCCTCTGTTTCTCAACAAGTCGCTTGACCTGTCGGCATTCTTGGAGATCATGGCCCTTGGAGCAGCGAATTTTGCAGTATCGCCCGTCGGACTTCCCGGTCTTCTCAGCGGCAGCAGCCTCCCGGCAATCAGCGCACGTGGCAGCTCCCTTGCCAGGGGTTTCAGCTTTCGCCTTCTTGCCGGCACTAAGGTCTCCGGAGCTCTCAACAGCCAGTACCACCTTTCCTTTGCGCTTCTTGTTGCGCTTCTTATTTCTCCCCTTCGGGTCAGGGGCGTCGTCGTCCTCATAAGAGTCGATTTCGATGCTTGCCTCCTCTTCGGGGAGTCGCCTTCCTTCTTCAGCTCGAGCACACTTGTCTTCCAAGGTGTAAAGCTCATTGACAGTTTTGGAGAGCTTGACATTCATCTTGGCTCGCATCCTCCTATTGCGCATGTTCGAATGGAACGAGGCAATGACAGCTGCGGGATGACTTTCAGGGATGTTGCGATGCACTCGGCTTAATCTCTAGATGTACTTCCTCAAAGTTTCTCCCTCCTTCTATGGGAGGACTTGAAGATCGCTGGGCTGGCCTGGCTCCTGGTGACCACCTGTGAAGGCGCCAACGAACTCGTTGCACAAATCAGCCCATGATGAAATGGAATTTTCTGGCAGGTGCATTAGCCACGATCTCACATTTGGCTTAAGTGCCAAAGGGAAATAGTTGGCGAGCACCTTTTCATCTCTTCATCCTGCGGTCTGGACAGCTATCGTGTATATGCCCAGGAACTCTGCCGGGTTCAGCTTCCCGTCATATTTCTCCGGTAGCTCAGGCTTGAAAGCTTGGGTCGACGGCCAGCGGACCCGTCACAGCTCGCTAGTGAAGGTGGGGCAGCTGACCTCGTAAGGAAGGTACCCGCCAACACTGGGCGCGGGGTTGACGACGTCTGGACTGTTGCGCTTGTCGGATTGACGGTGAGCTTCCCGATGTCGCTCGATGGTGATACGCGCGTCTTCTTTCCGCTGGTCTTCAAGGACGCGCCGTTGATCCCGGTGGTCGCACGGGCCGGACGAGACTATGGACGCCTCGTCGTGCTCGTCAGCATGTGAAACTTGTTGCGGCTACCTCTGGGCCTGTTTTCGCGGAGGAGATTGCACCGTTGGTGAAGCCCCTTTGACGAGTTCGTCGGCCCGGGCCGCTGCTGCCGTTCGTGTACGCCACGATAGCTCTACATGCCGGGTCTTAATAGCTTGGACGAAGGAGATCAATCTTTGAATGGTATCTCTCCATTCATCCATCTTATCAGCCGTCGGCATAAAGTTGAGCAGCATCTGGACTCGCGCCATTGCTTCCTCGGTTGTGTCTGGCATGGCAAAAGAGGCGGACCGCGACATCGCTCGGCTCTTGGTGGGACCAAGAGAAGTGTCGCCGCGTTCTCAGCGTCGTGTGCCGTTTGCCGGGGTCGTCTGATGTGCAGGAGGCCGAGCCTGTGGATTTGCGGCCTCGCTCGGCGCTCCATCTTGTTCCACGCGGGGTGTGTGCCCAGCAGCCCTGCCAGCGGTGGGGGCAGCTGTAGGGTCACGGATTGCACCAGACCGGGCGCCCTCGCGATGGTCGCGGACATCTGAGTGGTGGGGAGGTGAAGGACAACCATTCCCCTCGCCCGCAGCGTCAGGGCCCGGCTCGCCAAGTTGTTGCTGCAGTTGCTCCTCTCCGGTGCCTTCTGCTCCACCTCCGACCATGGGGGAATGGACAGGGGCGCCACCTGCGCCAGCCGCGTCACCCACGATGCCCGTGTCACTTGCGACCGCTGTGGTGTCGATGGCGCCCGCGGCCGCATGAGAGGGGGTCTTCGAAGTGGAGGGATGTGTGGCCGTACCGGACTTCTTCTTGGGAGCCATTGTTGAAGAAGATGACGAAGAAGATCGACGCAGTGATCACAATCTCGGGTTCGCACCGGCGCAGCGCCCCCTACCTGGCGCGCCAAAGATGTCAGAGCTGGATGCACACGATCACCTATGGGGCCATCCGCCCCTTCGTGGTTCGGCGGGGGGCGTGGACGCAAGCACAAAGAGCGGGGGGGGGGGTAGTGAGAAGACACGGCGATTTACCCAGGTTCGGGCCGCTGTGAAGCGTAAAACCATACTCCTGCTTTGTGGGTGGATTGATCAAGGGAACAAGAAGAGCATGCAACGCTCCAACCCGGCAAGGGTTGCCTTCGGGGGAGCTATTACGCGTGTACAAATGCTCAAAAGTCTGAATTCTCATCTAGGTTGCCTTGGGCCTCCTTTTATAGTACAAGGGGCAACCACAGTGGCAAAACAGACAATGTCTGATGACTAGATAGCTAGCAGAGCTTATCATACCTAACTCTAGCATTAGAGACAAAATACCATCGTTTCTAGTCTAGGTGGCATGCTGGGGTGCATCCCCGAGAAGCTTATACCACCGCTCTAGCTAACCGTTGCACCCCACCTCGACACGTCTAAGGACGGGTGTCAAGGAGGGGTAGTCTTCCTTCCAGCGTGTAGCCACGTGCTTAGCGAGAGCCTTTTAGCCACCTGGGGGCTCGACACGGATCGACAAGTGACTGGCCTTGCGATGAGGTGGAGCGGTGACAGGTTGGCTCACGCTTGCCGGGGGATGGCTTGCCGGGGCTTCAAGAGGGTGCGTAAGTCCTGGTCCCCGGCAAGCGCTGGGGAAGTACTTAGTGCGCAGCAGTACCAGGTTCGGGCTGCCGCGTAGAGCTCGTTGTAGTCCGTCTTGATCATTGCTGGGTTGGCTTGGTGTGTGGAGGGTTTTTACCGTCGTCGCCTGTGCACAAGTCAGGGGCACTGGGTACCCCTGTCCCAGTGCACCGACACCTATATAATGATCATTGCATGTATATCATCATGATTATTTGATCTTCTATCAATTGCCCAACAGTAATTTGTTCACCCACTGTGTGCTATACTCATGAGAGAAGCCACTAGTGAAACCTACGGCCCCCGGGTCTACTTTTCCAACATATTGCTTTCCGATCTACTATTTGAATCTTTTGTTTTCAGATCTATTAATCCAAAAAACCCAAAAATACCGTGTTGCACTTTTTATTTATTTATTTTAGTTTGTGTTCTTGCGAGATCTATTTGCCAAAACTATCATTACCTAATCTATCTTATTACCGTAGAGAGCTTGACAACCTCTCTTTCGCGTCGGGTTGCAAGTATTTGTTATCTGTGTGCAGGTGCTATTTACGTGGGTGTGTGATCTTCCTCTACGGATTGATACCTTGGTTTCATAACCGAGGGAAATACTTACCATCGCTCTGCTGCATCACCCCTTCCTCTTTGGGGAAATACCGACAGAGTCTCAAGCCATGTCAATCACCACTGATAATAGCCGCTAGGTCCTGGAAAGTGTTTCTGCTGAGGTACCCGAGCATCCCATGCCTAGCATCGGCCTCCGCAGCAGCCAGCTCGTTCCGGTAAGCAATGATGTCCTCTGGCTTTATTCTGAATCCGTTCCTGGCATGAAAGTTAAACAAAGAAGGTGCAGGCAAGGGAATAATATCACAAGTTTTCTCTCTAAACACTAGGCTGTAATGAATGTCTTGCGGTGGTTTAGGTTTCTCAAGAAACTGGTGTTCCTCCATGGATTGGTGGTCGAGATACACCTTGGGCAACAAGTAATCAGTAGGGCGTACAGCAACCTCAAAATGCTTTGCCAAGCATGTGGCATAAATACCACCATGAACCTTGCCTTTGGTTCGGTTAAGATGTAATCGGCGTGCACCAATAGCTCTTACGCTGTAAGTACTATCACCATAAAGTGCGCGGCATAGAATAGCAAGGGTGGGGGCACTGAGGCCACCACCCTGCTCCATAGCAGTTATGCATTTTCCTATAAACAGAGAGAAATAGTGCACAGAAGGAAAATGCAAACTAGTAGCTTTGGCGTGTGATACGCCCCTGGTTTCTCCCACGGTTAAGGTGAGGAGGAAGTCCTCATACTCCTCAGGTTTAGGTTCACGCATTCCCCCGTCAGAGGGAAGCAAACATATTTCACAAAATTCACGTAGAGGCAATTCATAGTTTGGGAGCACCAGGCGTATTTATGAAGTGAAAGTTTTGCACGCAGGAATTAGTGAGGAGATAGTATTGGTCACACTCATCTGCGAGTAAGTTGGTTAGCCCGACATTTGCAACGAATTACATGAATTCTTCATAGAAACCCGCTTCGTTCATGAAGGGTGCATGTGTCCATTCACATGCCCTAACATCCATGTTGTGAGGAAGGTTGATGTCGCTATCCGGAGTTCTCCTAACAACTCTCTTGGGGCTCCAGCTTGAAGAACTTTTCCTTCGAAAATTCATTCTCTTAAGCAAGAATTTTTGAAATTTTGAGCCACGAATTTATGTCAATAAAACTTTGCAAGAATGATAGAAACTACTCATAAGGGTGCCTAGAGGCCATATTGTCGGCGTTCTGGGACCAGAGGTGCCCAGACCTGCCTACCTGCGGCCCAGCGCATGGCCCACCTCGACGGCCCAGTATGGCCCAACGGCAAGCCCCCCAAGTCAAGGCCCTCGCGAGAGTCCCTGCCTCGCGAGACGAACAACGCCAAGACCTCTAGAGGAGCGGCATCCCCCAAGCTGCCTCCCGAGGAGCGGAGATTTCTATGCAGGTACCCGGCCTCGTGAGGCCGGGGTGACGTCGGCTCTGACGACTGAGGCCAGGCGGGCGCAGACGAGGACAGTTTCCTCTTTCGTGCTAAGGAGGCAAGGACGAACACGGGTTCCCAAGGAATCCCCCAAAGGTTTCCCTTCCAGTGCAACATGACCGAGACCACGAGCTCGGCAGGACAAATGTCACCGCCGAGCCCACCATTGCGTCACGCCCGAAAGCTTTGCAGGTGAAGACCACCTTTAGTCAGGATAGGATGTACCTCCTGTCCCCTTTCAAATTTGGCCCTTGAGGGATTCCTTCCCGCCTGCGCGATAAGGGAAGAGGACCGAGGCCACTATAAATAGGGACTAGCTTCCACCGTAGAGACAGGTCGACAACACACGAGTTCCTCCCCCACCGAGAGCCCTCGCGAGGTCGCTCAACCACTGTACTAGTTCATCCACAACCTCCTCGTGAGGCCAATCCACCAAAGGCAGGAGTAGGGTTTTACACCGCAAGGTGGCCCAAACCTGGGTAAATCTCTGTGTCCATCTTCCTTCTGGTTCGCATGTACTCGACGAGGCTAGGCCGTAGGGCGATGATCGTGAGATCTTGAGCTGGTTGGGATCTTCGGACACGCCCCAGAGTTCGAACCTTGTTGGGTCCACGGAGCCCCGATTCTGACATTTGGCGCGCCACGTAGGGGCGTGTCGAAATCCTCTTCCGGTTCCACTTTGTCTCCGCTTCGTCGCTCCCATGGCCGACGCCCACCGAGTCCGCGCCGAGCGCCGGGCTGCTCTCATCGCCTAGACGGCGCCCGTGGGCCGCGGCATCCCGCGCCGCTCCATCTCTCCTGTAGCCAACGCTGCTACCGACCCAGCTGCTCATGAGCAGCAGGACTCATCGCTGCCACCTTCCGTGCGGCGTGATGGCTACACCACTACTCCGTCCCCCACTCCCGCCACGACGTCGTCCTCCCACGCATGCCGCGGACCGGTGAACTCACCGGCTGTGCTGCTCATGGCGCGCGAGCTGCTACGTTACCGCCCCGCCAACGATCATTACGAAGACTGCCTGGGCCGCATCGCCGAGCTCGTCCACGCCGCCGGCGAGGCCCCGACGCCCTCCCACTCGCTCCGTCCCCCGCCTTCCCAGGCGGGCGATGTGGCTCATGGCGCGCCGCCTACTCCTTCTCTGCAAAGCGCCGACCTCGAACCAAGACGCGAAGCGCACCCCCGTGACCCACCACGTGGGGCGCCGGCGTGCGCATGAGACGAGGCGAGCTGCCAGGTGGTGCCGCGGCCGCAAGGTGACGCACATGCGCTCCGCGCGCCGCTGCACCAGAATCAAGACCGTGCGCCGCTGGAGGTTGCGATGGACGGACGCCAAGAACGGGCTCCCCTCGCACTTGCTGTGCCTGAGAGTGAAGCGGTCTGCCGCGCCTTCACCTCGGAGCTAGTCCGCGTCGTGTGGCCCAGCAAGTTCAAGCCGGACCTGCCCCTGCGCTACGATGGCACCCCGACCCCGAGGAGTTCCTCCAGCTCTACTCGCTGAGTGTCGAGGCGGCAGGTGGAGGCGATAAAGTCATGGTGAACTAGTTCCCCGTGGCTCTAAAGGATGGCGGGCGCTCCTAGCTCCGCAACCTCTTGGAGGGATCGATCTCCTCCTGGGACAAACTTCGCGAGCGCTTCTTCGCCAACTTCCAGGGCACCCGGGACCGCCCCCCAGCGGTGAGCGACCTGCGGCGTGTGAGGCAGCAGCCGGATGAGACCCTGCACAAGTACATACAACGCTTCACGAGCGTCCGCCTCAAGATTCCGAAGGCGTCGGATGAGGCCATCATCTCGGCGTTCACCGATGGTGTCGGGGACCTCAAGATGAGAGAGGAGCTCTCCATCCATGACGATCTATGCTCGGCCCTGGAGATGTTCAACCTAGCGAACAAGTGCGCAAAGGCCGAGGCGGGTCGCCTCTCCCTCCGCAAGCTTCCGGCGGCAGACTCTGAAGACAAGAAGGCCAAGGCTAAGGAGGCGAAACACAAAGGCCCCGCTGTGCTGGCAGCCGAGCCCGAGACAAAGCGCGGTCGTGACCAGGAAGAGCCCCCCAGGAGCAACCACCCGTTTTGCATCTTCCACTACACCAACACCCACAACACCAGCGACTGCCAGGATCTCAGACAGCTCCACGATGAGCGCCTCGGCCGCCGCCCCGAGCGCGGCAACCGTGGCTATGATCGTGCAGGGGGCCGCAGCGGAGGCCGCCGGGACAACCGCGACCCACGTCAGGACTGGCGCGACCAACCTCGCGAGGACCGCTGGCGTGACGAACCTCACGACGGACCCTGGCGCGACCAACTCCGGGAAGCCCGTGCTCAGGGCAAGGCCGGCCTTCCTCCGCTGCCACCGCCACCAAGGAGAAATGACGATAACCGGCAGGATGATGGGGCTGGGGGCTTCCAGGAGCCCCGCGCGATCGTCTGCATCTTGGGCGGTGCTCAGGCCCCAGCCTCCTACCGCATCTTCAAGCAGTTCTCTCGTGAGGTGAGCGCGGCCCTCCCGAGGCTTGAGGACGCGCGTCCCCTCAAGTGGTCGAAGTGCGCCATTACCTTCGACTCCAAGGATCACCTCAAGTGCTCGTCCGCCGCTGGCGCGATCCCCTTGCTCTGCACACCCACCATCAGCAACGTCCTCGTCACCAAGACCCTCATCGACGGTGGCACTGGGCTCAATGTCCTCTCTGTCAAGACGTTCGAGACGCTTCAGGTGCCCTACGATCAGCTCATGCTAAGCCCTTCTCAGGAGTAACCAATGGCTCCACCATACCCCTGGGGCAGGTGCGCCTCCCAGTCCCCTTCGGCAAGCGGGATAACTACCACACCGAGCTCATCGACTTTGAATTCTCCCACATCGGCCTCCCGTACAACGCCATCCTTGGGTACCCTGCTCTCACCAAGTTCATGGTGGCAACTCACCATGGCTACAACGTCCTCAAGATGCCAGGGTACAACGGCATCATCACGGTCTCCTACGATTAGAAGGATGCAGTCACCTACCTCGAACGCGCCTACCAGGCCACGACGGCCGAAAACTCTTACGATGAGGGTGACATCTTGCCTCCCGAGGACACCCGCCAGAAGAAGAAGCAGCTCCTCCCCAAGAACCGCCAGGGGGCTGGGACCCCCATGGCTGGCATCTCAGGCCCCGCGTCCACTGCTGGGGCGCCTCTCCCTCCCACATAGGAAGGCGCGCCCGGCGCTGTCGGCATTCTGGGAACGGGAGTACCCAGACCTGCCAGCCTGTGGCCCAGGGCGTGGCCCACTTCGACAGCAAAGCACGGCCCAGCGCGGCCACACTCAAGACAAGGCCCTCGCGAGAGCCCCGTGCTTGCGAGGGGGACGCCGCCAAGACCCTCGAGGGCAGGAGACTTCCCCAGGTTGCCTCCGGAGGGGTGGAGATCCCTATGCAATGCTCAGCCTCGGGAGGCCGGGGGTGACGCAAGCCAGGCCAGGCAGGCACCAGCGCGCGTAGAGGAGACAGTTTCCTCTTTGGTACAAAAGAGGCAAAGACGTACGGAGGTTCCCAAAGCACCCCCAAAGGTTTCCATTTCGGCGCAACAAGACCAAGACCACGAGCCCGGCAGGACGGACGTCATCACCGAGCCCACCTCTGCATCACCACCGGCTACTTTGCAGGTGAAGACCACCTTTCATCAGGATAAGGTGTACTCCTTGTCCCCCTTCGAATTTGGCCATTGTGGGATCCCTTCCCGCCATTGCGATAAGGGAAGAGGACCCGGGCCACTATAAATAGAGGCTAGGCCGCTGCATAGAGGAGGACAGAGCGAACACCACTCGAGTGCCCTCGCGAGGGTAACCACCACTGTACTAGTTCATCCACAAACCTCCTCGTGAGGCAATCCACCAAAGGCAAGAGTAGGGTTTTACGCTTCGCAGTGGCCCGAACCTGGGTAAATCCTCGTGTGCTAGTCTCCTTCCCGTGATTGAAGGAGTTCGTTGGGCTAGGTTGTTGAGCTGTGAGCTTGACGCTGGAGCCGGTGGGGATCTTCGCACACGCCCATGAGTTCGAACCTCTTTGGGTTTTGCGGATCCTGAAATCCGACATTTGGCGTGCCGCGTAGGGGCGTGTCGGAGTCTTCTATAAGCTTTGCTTCTTCTCTGCTCCATCGTTTCGATGGCCGACGCCCGGCAAGCTTCCTTTAGCCCCGGCGGATCCACCTTCACCAACCTCGCCGCTGCTACCCATAACACACACCCTGGCAGCTCGGTACTGGGTGGTCGTTACCAGGCCACCAGCGTCGCCTCCACCGCCGTCGCCGCTCATACCGTCCAGGTGCGCGGTAGACATGCGGCGCCCACGGGACTGACATCACCCTGTACCCACGTGGGAGACCTCAACGTGCATGATGCGCTGCTGATGGCGAGTGAGCTGCTTCGCCATCGCCCGACGCACGGGGGCTTCGACGCCTGGGCCGACCACATTGCCGAGTTGGTCATCGTCGCGAGGAGGGCCTGGGTTCCTCAACACACTTCTAGACCCCCGACGCAGGGCGCCGAGGGCTCGCTCCCCGTATCACTCACCTCATGGGAAGACGGCGTGCCCATCCCATGCCCGAGCGAGCCCGTGCAAGGCCCGCCGCACGTCGTGCTCCTTCTCCTCCGGATCCCGGTGACTGGCTTCGGGGCGCCATCCAGCCTCGCCGGTGGAGCCTTCAAAGAAGGTGACGGGACGCTCCGCGCGTGCCTCAATGCGTGCACTCACACCACGGTGGATCATCGACAGCTTGGGTCATCCCGGCGCGAGCGCGCCAAACGACGCAGGGACCAGGCGGCAAAGGCTCCCGGGCAGGTTGGTAACCATAAAGGAGGCGCGGTGGATGACCAGGGAGGCAACCCATGTCAAGGCACGTGCGAGCAACCTCGCGGCGACGACAGAGGTAAGCAGCTTCGGGCGGAGGCTCATCGCAGAAGGGTCTGTGGGCCGCGCGTCCAGAGCGGCATCACCTTGCCGCCTAGGGAGGCTGCCCATGGAGCGCGCGCTGACGGTTCAGGAGGAAGCCAAGGCCTTTTCACAGAGGCCTATGTTCCGAGCTTTGTCGTACCTGCAGATGGCGCCATGGATCACGCGCCCCCCGCAGGTGCCAGCATCCTCCCGGAGTAGGGAGATGTCCCGAGCGTCCTCTTCAAGCCGGGCCTGAGGGCTTCCACTGAGGGGGCACCAGGCCACGTTGGTGCAAGTGAGGGGGCGTCCCGGGATGCGCGGGGGCGCGGCATAACCGCCGCCCTCGTGAGCAAGCAGCACGTAGCTGAGCCCTCTGGGCCGTAGGGGCAGCCGCCTAGAGGGATCGTCGGGATACGAGAAGTGTGGGCTACACGCGGCAACGCGGGCACCGTCGCGGCCCTCAGGAGGCAGGGCCTCGCGAGGTCCTCGGGTCGTGGCCTGGCCGGTGCCCCGACGCCTCACGAGGCGGCTTCACCGACACAGCACCCCTATGGCTGCGCTGGGTGCATTGTGCTCATGTTTGGGCCGCGGGAGCGCAATCCCGCGGCTACGCGGGGAACAATGCACTCAGGTTTGGGCTGTAGGGGCGTGCAACCGTGCAGAAATGCATGGGATAGCTCTTGACTGAGTTGGGAGCACCTAGGTCGTGCGCCTGGGGGCTTGCCCAGCTATCTTTGCCCGTGACACTCTCACGTAATAATGAGTGGGTTGTATACGCCCGGAGCCCTCCGAGGACGCGGAGGGATTCCTACCCACGCCCATGTGGAAGCCCCATGCTCCGTGCTGGCGGACAACAATGTCCTCCAATGACTATGCCCACGCAACGTGGATGCCCTATGCTCCGCGCTGGGGGAAGACGAAGACGAAGACTAGCCTAGGTGCCGGACGCGGCTGTTGCTTGTTCCCTTTTTAATTCGAATTGCCACTTTTTGAAATGAAACTCGAAAGTTTCGTAACTCTATTCGAAAAAGGGGTGGGAATTTTCTCTCTTTGCGATTCTTTTTCTGGTCTTGAAATCTCGTTTTCTGAATCGGCACCTGTCGGTCTCCCCCTCACACGTCCCGCGAGCGGGGGCGGCACGGGCACGGTGTGAGCACCTTGCTAAGGCCATGGCACCTTGGCCCACGCGAGGCGCATCTGGGCAAGCCGGCAAGGGACCGTTGCCTCGGAAGCATCCATCTTTTAGCGGTCGACCCTCACTGAGGGGCTTCGGCCACGGCCCGATGCGGCATCATGAAGCCTCGGGAGGCTCAGGCACCTCTCGGGGCTGGAACCGGCAGGAAAGGAATGGGAGCCGCTCGAGCGTCAAGGGGGACTCCTGAGCAACGCGCCTCAAGACCCTCACGGGTCACGTAGCCCCTTGCCCCTTGGTCTTGTCCTGGTGATCCGGACGCCCCAACGGCGGTCGAGGTATG
This sequence comes from Elymus sibiricus, assembly GCA_039707655.1. Classification (NCBI taxonomy): domain Eukaryota; kingdom Viridiplantae; phylum Streptophyta; class Magnoliopsida; order Poales; family Poaceae; genus Elymus; species Elymus sibiricus. The sequence continues at coordinate 141,782,918 of CM077665.1, read as the reverse complement.
CGCGAGATTGGGCCCCGTCGACGTAGAGCGCCACTTGAGCATCAATGGGGACTCCTGAGCAACGCGCCTCAGGAGCCTCACTGATTGCGTAGCTCCTCGCCCCTTGGTCTCGTCCTGGTGATCCGGACGCGCCAACGGCGGTCGAGGTATGCGTGGGATTGGGCCCCGCCGATGTCGAGTGCCGAAAGGCTACCAAACCATTTCCGCCCGCAAGGAAGAAGCCCTCCCTGGCGGGATCCTCGAGCTCCCTAGACGCCCCAGATGCACCTCACGACGCACGAGCTCGCCACGGCCCGCCAAGATAAGTACCCCGACCGTAAAGAACAGAAACTTTGTGATCCTATAATAACCTGAATGCTGGGTAAGAGACAGGAACACTAACGTGAGAATGCAGGCGCTACAGTTTACTTCGTGCCCCCATCAGGCCTCTTGTGGCTCCAGGTACAGGGAAGGGCATCGCAAGGGAAGGAAAACGGTCTCTCTAGGTGTCGTCGCTAAAACCCCGGTCATGGGGCGGCACGCTCCCCCTCAGGGGGGTCCGCCTCGTAAAGCCGCGACAGGCCGTCATCGCCGGGCATAGCGTGGCACCTTCGCGGACCTTCAAAAGAAGAGGGAGGAAGACGAAGGTAAAACACAAAAGTTTAACGCCCTCAGGGGCCAAGTGCTTCTTGATGTAATAGGGACCAGGGGAAGAAAATAGGGGAAGCCTAGGCAGAGGAGCCGCTGTCACCATCCAGACCCTCGCTCGCCTCGGCGCCGGAGTCGTCGCCCTCGTCGGAGGAAGGCTCTTGGATGAACCGTTCCACCAGGGACTCCACGTTCGGGCGCACCTCATCCCTCAGGGGCCTCTGGACCTCCTCAGGCACCGGATCCATGACGCGGGGGAGATCAAGCTCCGGGGTGTGGCAGCGCAGGTTGGAGAAGACACGCGTCAGCGCAATGTCCAGGAGGTCGCGCGCGCTGGACACATTGTCCTCGTCCACCCAGGAGACGCCGGTCTCCAGCGCCTCCACCACCTTGCCGAAGAAGTTGAGGTAGCCTCCGTTGCCGTGCGCGCACGGCAGCGCGGGGGCTTCCCCGACGAACCGGCCCACCGCACCAACCGCGCGGTGGGCAATGTCCAGGTACTGCTTGGCTTGCTGCACCTCTAGCATCTTCTCGTGCGCCGCCACGTCCTGGGTGGCCTGCACGGCATCAGCTGCCCCCTTGATCTGGGCCTGAAGGGACGCCAGCTCCGCCTTGGCCTCCTCCTCTCCCCTGAGCGTGGCTTGGAGGGCGGCCTCGGCGCTCGCCAGCTAGGCCCTCAACGCGTTCGCTTCCTCTTGGAGCTCGACGATCTTGCGCCTTTTGGGCGCAGGCGCCCTGGGAGGAGGAAACAGTTAGGTCCGGCGTATCGGGCATGATTGCAAGAAAGGGGGTGGGTGACGGAACACTCACTCGTCGATGATGGCCTAGCCCGGCGAGCTTGGACCAGCCTCAAAGGCCCCCTGCCACTACCTCCACAAGCCGGCGGTGGATCCGAAGACTCCGTGCGCTTCCCCGCACCGGCAGCATTCCCTCCAGACGCCATGGAGGGTAAGGGAAGAGAGGAGGATGAGAAAGATATCTTTGGGAGGATGGGGAGCGAGAACGCGCATCACGATGGCAAGACCCCCCGAGCGGGGCGGATTTTTAGGCGTAACCGCTGCCCATGGGGCATTGTGGGGAGTGGAGGCGCCGTGCGCTCCTCGGGCTCCGCATGACAGACTCTGTCGGTGTGCAGCCCTGCTTCATGTCGCTTCATCTGCCCTCGTCGGGTCACATCCGCGTGGCCCGAGGGTTGAAGGCACAAGGAGACAACTGCATTCAAGGAAGGGCAATGATGGCCGGCGCGGCGCGCAGGCTTCGCGTCAGCCTGACTCGGGGCGGTTCCTGACGTCCTCGGGGAGCGGAGGCATCCGCGCCTCATTATGCGCCACGCACCAGGACGGGCCCGCAGGCGATTTGGGCCCATGGCGCTCAGGTCGGTTTCTTCGGCTTCGCCCCGAAGCCAACTCAAGCGCGCCTCGGGCCCGGGGGCTGCTGTCGGCGTTCTGGTAACGGGGGTACCTAGACCTGCTAGCCTGCGGCCCAGGGCGTGGCCCACTTCAAGAGCCAAGCACGGCCCTGCGCGGCCACACTCAAGACAAGGCCCTCGCGCTCGCGAGGGGGACGACCCCATGACACTCGAGGGGAGGAGACCTCCCCAGGTCGCCTCCCGAGGGGCGGAGATCCCCATGCAATGCTTAGCCTCGGGGGGCCGGGGGTGACGCAAGCCAGGCCTGGCAGGCACCAGCGCGCGCAGAGGAGACAGTTTCCTCTTTGGTGCAAAGGAGGCAAAGACGTACGCAGGTTCCTAAAGCACCCCCAAAGGTTTCCATTTCAGCGGAACAAGACCAAGACCACGAGCCCGGCAGGACGGATGTCATCACCGAGCCCACCTCTGCATCCCCATCGGCTACTTTGCAGGCAAAGACCACCTTTCGTCAGGATAAGGTGTACTCCTTGTCCCCCTTCGAATTTGGCCGTCGTGGGATCCCTTCCCGCCATTGCAATAGGGGAAGAGGACCCGGGCCACTATAAATAGAGGCTAGGCCGCTCCGTAGAGGAGGACAGACTGAACACCACTCGAGCGCCCTCGCGAGGTTAACCACCACTGTACTAGTTCATCCACAAACCTCCTCATGAGGCAATCCACCAAAGGCAGGAGTAGGGTTTTACGCTTCGCAGCGGCCCGAACCTGGGTAAATCCTCGTGTGCTAGTCTCCTTCCCATGATTGAGTGAGTTCGTCAGGCTAGGTTGTCGAGCTGTGAGCTTGAGGCCGGAGCTGGTGGGGATCTTCGCACACGCCCCTGAGTTCGAACCTCTTTGGATTTTGAGGAGCCCGAAATCCGACAAGTGCGTCCCTCAGGACGAGCTCCCGACCTGACCGGTGCGGTGAGGGAGGTGCTCGGGCACCACTCGGAGGCGTGCTTCGATGCGCGCCCCCACAAGCAAGGAGAAAGGCGCGAGGCGCCAGGAGCATGGGAGTTCATCACCAACACGATCGCGCAGCTTCAGTAGGTGCACGCCATGCGCAGCGAGCGTCGCCCTGCCCCACCCAGCGCGGCTGCTGTCCCCGAAGGCAGGCTGCGCGTCTGCGTCAACATCCCGGGCCTCAACAAGGCCGCATCCCAGGGCCTCTTCTGGCCATCGTGTGTCGGAGGCAGTGGGGGCTACCCCTACAGCTACGTCCGCATGCCCTTTGGCCTCGTGAACGCGGGCGCTGCGTACCAGCGCCTCATGCAGATTGTGCACGCATCTCGTGAGGCCCGACGCCGCGTGGTTCTTCAGGAGGTCCCGGACCCTCGCGAGCCCCCTAGGCCTCGTGGTCCCCTCGAGCCTCCGGAGCCAACCGACTCGTGAGGATCAAGCTTCGACAACTACCCCAACGCTTCAGCAGCGCCGTTGCCAGTTGACTTTTTGGTTTGCTCAATTGAGGGCGCCCCTCGGGCTGCATCATCCTCAAGCTGTTACGGCCCGCCCCCGTAGCCGTATCGTTTTGCGCTTGTGTCAGACTGATTCTGCATTTGATGAATTTGCTAAGTCTTCCAATTGCATGCCCGGTGCTTCATCACCATGAATGTCGCTGCGCCCTAACAACCCCGCCCTCGACCGCCTCATGATTAAGGGCTCGCATGGCATCTGTGGTCGGGTCCGTCCCTGCAGCGTTGGTAAATCCAAGCGGCCGAGCTCTGTCTCGCGGGCTAGTCCCGTGCACGTCACCTCACCGAAGTCCTTCGTGCTTGTCCTCACGTGAGCTAATCGAGAGCGGGTGAGTCCGGGCGCGCGGCCCTGTTCGTATAACCATTGTTCGGCGCTTCGCCGTCGCGGGAGCCGCGCTCCGGGTGTCTTTCCTAGGGTTTGTCGCATGAGATGACTTGGCACGACGTCTGTGCTCGGGTTCATCCCTGCAGCGTCAATAAACCCAATGGCTGAGCTCTATCTGGCGGCCTGGCCCCACTCACGTCACCTCCTGGGGTCATTGGTGTTTGGCCTTCTCATGCGATGGCCTCCGGAGATTCATTCGGCGTAGGTTACCCCCGTTTCACAGGTTTTACAAGCGCGCCTCTCGCTATAAAAATTCAGGTGCAACCCACCTTTGAGGTAGGGCCTCGTGAGTCCCGCACTGGCACACGATTGCCTAGATACACCTCGTCCAGTTCTGCCGTGCCAGTCACGCATACGAACGGATTGGGCTGTACACGCCCGGAGACTCTAACACAGAGCTCCCTTCCCACGCCCAAGTGGAAGCCCCATGCTCCGCGCTGGCGGATGACACTGTCGCTCAGTGGCTATGCCCACGCCCAGTGGAATCCCCATGCTCCGCGCTGGGGGATAAACAACTGAGGGCGCCCTAGCGGTTGCACCAACCTCAGGATGGCCTCCCGGCTCTTCGCACGGCCCCGTCACGCAGCGTTCCCTTGGGATGCACGCGCGAGGGGGCTGGCCGGGGGCTACGCTCAGGTCAGACCTAGCGTGAGCCACCTCACCAGGTTCTGGTACCTGGTCTTCTCGCATCCCTCCCAGGCAAAAGATGGCGAGGAAAGGTACGAATTCACCTCACGAGCGCCGCTCACACGTCAAGGGGGACCCCTGAGCATCACGAGTCAGGGGCCTCACTGGTCACATAGCCCCTCGCCCCTTGGTCTCGTCCTGGCGATCCGGACGCCCCAACGGCAATCGAGGTATGCGCGGGATTGGGCCCTACCGATGCAGAGCACCAAGGCGCTCCAAATCAACCTCGTCGTCACCATGTTTCCTTCGTGAGTGCTGCTCGCACGTCAAGGGGGACCCCTGAGCATCGCAACTCAGGGGCCTCACTTGTCACGTAGCCCCTCGCCCCTTGGTCTGGTCATGGCGATCCGGATGACCCAACAACGGTCGAGGTATGCGCGGGATTGGGCCCTGCCGACGCAGAGCACAAAGGCAAGAAGGAAGGAAACAGAGCATGAAAGGAAATCACAAAATTCAAACAATTATTACAGGCACTGAATGTTTTGCAAATTCAAACAAGTCTTACGCCTCCACGAAGCACGGTAAATGTTGCAGGTTAAAATATAGGAAGAGGGGCCACCATCGCCATGGCCGCCGACTGTCCCGTCCACGGCAAGCTCGTCATCAACAACGCTGCCACCGTTGTCACCACAACTACCCTCCACCACCGGGGGCTTGGCGGTAGGGACGCAGGTGAACTTCTCCACCAACGCCTCCACAGAGCCCTTCATGGCCGCTTCCGCAGTGGCGCGGGACTCAGGGGCAACCGGGGCGATCACCGCGTCGAAGCCAAAGCCGGGCTCGCAGAGGAAGAGCTGGCTGAAGACACGCGTCACGGCCGTGGCAAGAAGGTCGCGACACTCGTCCTCCAAGATGGTGTCCACCCTGGCGGCAGCGCCTTCGAGCGCCTCAGCAAGCTTGGAGGAGAGCCCTGCGTAGCCGACCTCAGGATTTGCCAAAGGCTCCCCGAGTCCTCCCCTGCCGATGAAGCGCAACGCCTCACGAAGCCTGAATTCGAGGGAGGGGAAGGCATCGCGCTCCGCTGTCGCCTTCTTCTCGGCAGCGGCAAGGGCCTTCTCCCTTGCCTTGTCACATCCCTAGTTTACCATTGCATTGTGCTAGGCTAGAGTGATGCATCATGTTTAAAATTCATCAAAATTAAATGGGGATTAACAGAAACCCCAACACCTCACTTGAATCAACCAATTCAATTTCTTGTGATTTTCAACGAATCCAAAATGCCCATAAAAAATGCCCACCATGTCTGATAAATATTGTAAAGAATATTTCAGAGGTGCATTTTATTATTACAACACATTTGGCATTTTATTTAATCCAACAAAGCTTCTGAAAATAAACAACAAAAGCATTATAAATATTTAGTGGATTCAAAAATGCTGAAACTTTTTGTGGAAATTTGAAATATTCAAACTACGTTCCATAAAATATGTTGGTATTTTTGTGCTAGGTATTATGGCCAAACAAAAAATAAAACAAATGTCAGAAACAAAAAACAGAAATAAAATAGAAAAGAAAAGAGAGAGAGAACTAACCTGAGGCCCAAGCCAGGCCGGCCCATCTGGCCTAGCTAGGTCATCGTCCTTCTGGCCCAAGGAGGCTGGGCGCGTGGCTGACACGCGCGCACTGTCAGATTTCGGGGTCCGCAAAACCCAAAGAGGTTCGAACTCAGGGGCGTGTGCGAAGATCCCCACCAGCTCCGGCCTCAAGCTCACCGCACGACAACCTAGCCCGGCGAGCTTACTCAATCATGAAGAGAGAACTAGCACATGAGGATTTACCCAGGTTCGGGCCGCTGCGAAGCGTAAAACCATACTCCTGCCTTTTGGTGGATTGCCTCACGAGGAGGTTTGTGAATGAACTAGTAAAGTGGTGTGCAACCTCGCGAGGATGCTCGAGTGGGGTTCCATCTCTCTCGGTGGCCGTCCGTTCTACAGTGTTGCCTAGCCTCTATTTATAGTGGCCCGGGTCCTCTTCCCTTATCGCAATGGCGGGAAGGGATCCCACAACGGCCAAATTTGAAGGGGGACAAGGAGTACACCCTTATCCTGATGAAAGGTGGTCTTTGCCTGCAAAGTAGCCGGTGGTGATGCAGTGGTAGGCTCGGCGATGACATCCGTCCTGCTGAGCTCGCTGGCCCGGCCTTGTTGCACCGAAATGGAAACCTTTGGTGCGACACTTTGGGAACCTGCGTACGTACTTGCCCCCTTTGCGCCAAAGAGGAAACTGTCTTCCCTGCGGGCGCTGGTGCCCGCCTGGCCCGTCTTGCGTCATCCTTGACCTCCCGAGGCCGAGCGCTGCATAGAGATCTCCGCCCCTCGGGAGGTGACATGGGGAGGCCTCTTCCCTTCCGAGGGTCTTGGCGTTGTCCTCCTCGCGAGGGAGGGGCTCTCGTTAGGGCCTTGTCTTGAGTGGAACCACGCTGGGCCGTACGGAGCTCTGAAGCGGGCCACGCCCTGGGCCGTAGGCAGGCAAGTCTGGGTACCCCCGTTCCCAGGACGCCGACAGTAGCCCCCGGGCCCAAGGCGCGCTCGAGTTGGCTTTGGGGTGAAGCCGAAGAAGACGTCCCGAAGCGCCGCGGGCCCCCATCGCCTGCGGGCCAGGCCTGGCACGCGGTGCGCGGTTAGGCGCGGACATCTCCGCTCCCGTGCCTCTTCGACAACTGCCCGGACCGATAGAGCCTGACGTCTGGTGTTGAGTCATTATTGCCTTCCTTCCCAGTGCTCTTGCTCCTTCGCCCAGATCTCCATAATTTGCGAGGACCTCTCCAGATCTCAGTACCACACCGTCCTCCTTCTTGCATTCTCCACCTCAAGGACTTCTTTGATGGCTCCCGCCGGTAAGTCGAAACCCGAAGCTCCGGGCTCAGCCTCCACTTCCATCTCGCCGGCGCTTTCGGAGTCCACCATAGCCAAGGACGGGGACCTCGCCCCGGTGCTTCCACTGACGGTGGACGAGTTCAACGAGTGGGGGCAGACCTTGATATGGTGCGGCTCCACGGAGAAGCAGTGCCTGGCCAGGTCGGTCTACCCCTTCTTCCTCCACAGCATCTTCTCTAGGCTTGTTCCGCCCTTCTCCGAGTTCTTCACCGCCATCCTTGAGCACTACGGGATTCAGGCCCTCCATCTGCAACCCAACTCCATCCTGCTCTTGTCCGTCTTTGCGTTTTAATGTGAGGCCTTTGTGGGCGTGAAGCCCTCGGTGGCCCTCTTATGCCATTTCTTCAGCTTGCGGCTTCACGACGGCGCTCAGCGGTCAGCATGCGTCTCCTTCGTCACGGTCCAGAGCGGGAACATGCTCCTGAAGGCCGGGAAGAAGGTGGAGAACTTTACGCACCGCTGGGTCTTCAGGGATCTCAAGAGCATCAACTCCCGCCTGGAGCTTCCGAAGGGACTGCCGGAGAAGACTCCTACGTGGGGCTCCGCGAAGCTCTCCGACCCCCGGGCCAGGCCCGTCCTGGAGCGGATCTCTCAAGACATCAGCACCAAGAAGTTGACCGGGGGGATGATAGTGATGGAGTTCCTGGCGCAACGCCTGGTGCCGCTCCAGTCTCACTCGAGGCCCATGTGGGAGTACCAGGGCGGTGGTGATGACATCAGGCTTCGGTCCGCACGCCTAACCCCCGGGGAGCTGAACAAGACTGTGACGACCCTACTCAACGGCAACCTGATATGTCTCCAACGTATCTACAATTATTCTATATGATTTTGGTATGATTTTATTAGAACTAACCCGGACTGACGCTGTCTTCAGCAGAACTACCATGGTGTCATTTTTTGTGCAGAAATAAAAGTTCTCGGAATGGGCTGAAAATTTACGGTGATTTTTATGGACCAAAAGAGACCACCGAAGCACCGGAGCTGGGCCAGGAAGTGACCGAGGAGGCCACAAGCCTGGGGGGCGCGTCCCCCCCTAGGGCACGCCCCCCTGGCTTGTCGCCGCCTTGAGCACCCCCTTGATGTGATTCCAACGCCAAATATTCTTATAAATACAGAAACCTCCGAAAAGAAACCTAGATCGGGAGTTCCGCCGCCGCAAGCCTCTGTCGCCACGAAAAACTAATCGGGAGCCCGTTCTGGCACCCTGCCGGAGGGGGAAACCATCACCGGAGGCCATCTTCATCATCCCGGCGGTCTCCATGATGAGGAGGGAGTAGTTCACCCTTGGGGCTGAGGGTATGTACCAGTAGCTATGTGTTTGATCTCTCTCTCTCGTGTTCTTGAGATGGCACGATCTTGATGTACCGTGAGCTTTATTAATATAGATGAATCATATGGAGTTTTCCCCTCTCTATCTTCTTGTGATGAATTGAGTTTTCCCTTTGAAGTTTTCTTATCGGATTGAGTCTTTAAGGATTTGAGAACACTTGATTTATGTCTTGCGATGGGATATCCGTGGTGACAATGGGATGTTCTATTGATCCACTTGATGTATGTTTTGGTGATCAACTTGCGGGTTCTGTGACCTTGGGAATCTATGCATAGGGGTTGGCACATGCTTTCGTCTTGACTCTCCGGTAGAAACTTTGGGGCACTCTTTGAAGTTCTTTGTGTTGGATTGAACATGATGAATCTGAAATTGTGTGATGCATATCGTATAATCAAGCCCATGGGTACTCATGGTGACATTGGAGTATCTAGGTGACATTAGGGTTTTGGTTGTTGTGTATCTTAAGGTGTTATTTTAGTACGAACTCTAGGGCTGTTTGTGACACTTATAGGGATAGCTCATAAGATTGATCGGAAAAGATAACTTTGAGGTGGTTTCATACCCTACAATAATTTCTTCGCTTGTTCTCCGCTATGAGTTACTTTGGAGTGAACTCTTTGTCGCACGTGAGGGATTTACATATGATTTAACTATGTTAGTATTGTTGAGAGAACTTGCACTAGTGAAAGTATGAACCTTAGGCCTTGTTTCTACGCTTTGCAATACCGTTTGTGCTCACTTTTATCATTAGTTACCTTGCTTTTTTTATATTTTCAGATTACAAAAACCTATATCTACCATCCATATTACACTTGTATCACCATCTCTTCGCCGAACTAGTGCACCTACACAATTTACAATTGTATTGGGTGTGTTGGGGACACAAGAGACTCTTTGTTATTTGGTTGCAGGGTTGTTTGAGACAGACCATCTTCATCGTACGCCTCCCACGGATTGATAAACCTTAGGTCATCCACTTGAGGGAAATTTGCTACTGTCGTACAAAACTCTGCGCTTGGAGGCCCAACACGAGTCTACAAGAAGAAGGTTGCGTAGTAGACATCACAACCCCGGGGACCTTCCTGAGGCCTATGTCTCGTTGTACTGCCGCGACGACAAGGCCGATCTAGTCGCTGCGATGCCCACCTTTTACGAAGTGGGACTCTCCCCGACCGAGTGCTCTGGTTCCCCGGTGGCGGTGTACTCCTATGACACCGTGGATGAGGAAGACTCGGAGGGGTCAGCGGATGACGAGCTGAAGGAAGTGTCCCCTCGGTCGTGGAGTGTGCTTCTCCGCGACTTCGAAGACGACGACGATGCCAGTGAACTCCCTGCTGCAAGCCCTCCACGTCTCGCTAGGGTCCTCAGGGGGCCAGGGCCCACGCTTTGGGCCGCACGGTCCGCCGGTCGGGCGACCCCGAAGAAGAGTGAGGCCGGGTCTCCTCCGGATCACCCAGCCCGTGCCAGCAAGTTGGTTGAGGCACCCGCCTCGCCCCTCCCCGGGCTGCACCCTGTAGGCGAGGCGGCCGCGTCTGCGGCTGGTGCGGCTTCCCTGGCCGCGGCCCCTGCGGGCGGCCCCTCTGCTCCCCCACGCGGCGGCGCCTCCCCGGAGAAGGGCGAGGGCACCCCCGCCTTCGCCGAGGTGGAGAAGAAGAGGAAGTGGGTTGACATCGAAGAGTAAGTAGCCCTGCTTGGTTTTTGGCCATCTGCCGGTAGCTTGTGCGCTGACGATCCCTTCTTTACTTGGTAATCAGGAGCGCCGCCGTGCTGAAGGTGAGGAAGAAGAAGGTGGGCGTCAAGCCGAAGGTGCCTTCTGACATGACGTCCGTTCTTGGTGCCCTACCGACGCCTGATGGAGTGCCGAATGTCATGGGCGAGGAGGCTCGTGGGGCGACTCTCCTTGTCGCGGCCGCGGTGCCCCCCGATGCCCGTTGGAGACGCTGCTTCTGCCCTTGGGGGCGCATCCGCGCCGCTGCCTGAGGGACAAGCCCCCAAGGCCAAACTGGCTATGGGACCGCCGGTCCCTGCCTTGCCTGTGGTGGTACCGCAGCCTCCGGCGCCCCCTGTTCTTCATGCTTCTACCTCGTGGAGGCGGCTCCTGCCGCCGTGTAGGCACCACCTCCGGGCCGGGCCCTAGCACCTCCGACGTGTGGCATTGGCACGCTAGATGGCGCCTCCACCGCGCTGGGTCAGGTTCGGGATGCCCTCGGGAGCGCCGATGATCGCCTCGCGAAGGAGTGCTTGGGGCTCCTTTTCGGGTGGCTCCAGGCCGACGCCTCTGCTGTGGCGGTTTGGAGCCAAGCCGAGGCCACCGCGGCTGAGAGCAGGAAGGAAGCCGCATCAGCCATGCCCGCCCATGACGCGGCGCAAGTCGATGCAGCGTCTGTCGTGAAGCGCTGCGATGAGGCGAGGGCCCGCTTGACGGCTCTTCAGGAGGAGAAGACTGCACTCGCGGAACAGCTTCGCCAGCAGGAAGAAGACCTCAAGACCTGCGAGGCCAACCTTGCCGACCGTGACTCCGCGCTGCCCAAGGCAGCGGCCGACCGGGCCGCGGAGCGCAAGCACCTAGACAAGCTGAAAGAGGAAGTAGCTGCGGAGAAGGCTCGGCTCGACTCCAGGGAAAAGGCCTTTGTCACAGCTGAGGAGAGAAAGGCTGCGGTGCCCTCCCCTCCGTCGAGCTCAGGCTCCGCCAAGCACTGAACTCCATCTGCCAGGGAGGATTCACGGAACCCCTGGTGGCTCCTGAGACCGGCTTCGCAGGGCTCTCTTCAAAGCTCGTCGAGGTGCTTGAGGGTGCCGTTGCCAGGGTGGAAGGGTCTTGGAGAGTGAGTGCCGCGACCTCTTCTCCGAGGCTGCGACGTGCGTCTTCAACCACCTCTACCTTCGCGAGCCGGGCTTTGACTTCGGCTCCGTGATCCGCCCGGTCGATCCTGAGGTTCGCGTCGCTACGGCGACGGCCGTGGAGGGCGCCGTGGCGGCGCTGATGAAGAAGTTCACCTGCGTCATCGTTCCCTCACCTCCTGTGGCTGCAAGGGTTAGTGACAACGATGACAATGGCAGCAACGTCGACGATGAGCTCCCCGCGGTCGGGACGAGCGGTGGTGCCAGCTCCTCCTAGCTCCTCTCCTGGGTCCTTTCCTGTAACGTTCATTGTGCCTCGCGGAGGCGTTAGACTTGTTCGCATTTCCAGAGACATTTTAATGCTTGTAATGACTATTAAATTGTGTGGTTTCTTTCCTCGCCTTGTTTCCTTCCTGCTTGCTGTAGCGCTCTGCATCGACGTGGCTGGTTCCTCGCATACCTCAGCCGCCGTTGGGGCGTCCAGATCACAAGGACGGTGCCAAGGGGTGAGGAGCTACGTGACCAGTGAGGCTCCTGAGTCGTGATGCTCAGGAGTCCCCCTTGACGTACGAGCAACCCTCATGAAGGGAACGTGGCGAAGACGGGGTTGACTTGGAGATTTGGAGCGCCTTGAGCTCTGCGTCGGCAGGGCCCGGACCCGCGCATACCTCAGCTGTCGTTGGGGCGTCCGGATCACCAGGTCGGTGCCAAGGGGTGAGGGGCTACGTGACCAGTGAGGCCCCTGAGTCGCGATGCTCAGGAGTCCCCCTTGACGTACGAGCGGCTCCCATACCTTTCCTCGTCAACTTTCGCCTGAGAGGGACGCATGAAGACCAGGTATCAGGGACCTGGGAATGTGGCGTGCGCCAGGCCCGGCCTGGGCGTAGCCCCCATGCAGCCCCCTCACGCGAGCATCCTAGGGGAATGCGGCGAGATGGAGCCGCGAGGGGCCGTCCTGACGTTGGATGCAGCCGCTGGGGCGACCTCAGTTGTTTATCCACCAGCGCGGAGCATGGGGCTTCCACATTGCGTGGGCATAGCCGCTGAGCGACAGTGTTGTCCGCCAGCGTGGAGCATGGGGCTTCCACTTGGGCATGGGAATGGGGGGCCCCGGCTCCTGAGCCCCCCGGGCTTGTACAACCCATTAAGTTCGTACGCATGGCTTGCATGGTAGAACTAGGAGGTGTATCTGGGCACTCGTGAGCCAGTGCGGGCTCACGAGGCCCTAACTCAAAGGCGGGTTGCGCCTGAGTCTTCCGGTAGAGGGCGCCATCGCTTGTCCTGTATATTTTGAAGTAACCTGCACCGAATGAATTTCCAAGGGCCATGGCATGAGAAGGCCGAACACCAATGACCGCAGGAGGTGACGTGAATGGGGCCGGCCCGCCAGACAAAGCTCAGCCATTGGATTTATCGACGCTGCAGGGACGGACCCGAGCACAGACGCCATGCCCAGTCTTCTCATGCGACAACTCCGTGGAGAAAACACCCGGCACGCGGTTCCCGTGGCGGCGAAAGGCCGACAGTGGTTGCAAGAATCGTGCCGCACGCCCTGACTCACCAACTCTCGATTAGCTCATGCGAGGACAAAACACCAAGGACCACGGGAGGTAATGTGCATGGGGCTGGCCCGTGAGACAGAGCTCGATCGCTTGGATTTACCAACGCTGCAGGGACGGACCCGAGCACAGACGCCGTGTCAGCCCTTAATCATGAGGCGGTCAAAGGCAGGATCATTAGGGCACGACGACATTCATGGTGGCGATGCACCGAGCATGCAGGTTGGAATATTTAGGAAATTAATCAAATGCATGAAAGGTTCTGGTGAATGCGCGAATGACGCGGCTGCGTGTACGGGCCCTAACCGCCTGAGGATAATGCAGCCCGACAGGCGCCCTCAAAATGAGCAAACCCAAAATTTACCTGGTATGAACCAAAAAATCACCTGGCGTCGGTACTGAAGAAGCGTCGAGGTAGTCGCCGGAGCCTGACCTTGTGCCTCCGTGAGCCTAGCCTTCATGAGCCCGGTGCCTCCCGAGCCCCGGGGCCCTTGCTCGGTCCTGGTGCCTCCTCCAGCACCTCGCGGCGCCTGACCCCGTAGGGCGCGAGCATGGCCTGAGCAAGGCGCTGATACATGGTGCCCGCGTTCACTAGACCGAAAGGCATGCGGATGTAGTTGCATGGGTAGACCCTGCCGCGACCGACGCGCGACGACCAGAAGGTGTCCTGGGACGCAGCCCTGTTGATGCCGGCACGTCTACGCAAATGCGCGGCCCGCCACCAGAGCCGACGATGGCAGTCGCGATTGGTGATGCAGGGTGACGCCCGCCTCGCATGCTCTGCGCTTCCCGAAGCTCCTCGATTGCACCGGCGATGAACTCCCGTGAACTTGGCGCCTCGCGCCATGCTCCTTTCTTGAGTGGACGCGCACCGAAACACGCCTCCAGGTTGTGCCCGAGCACCTCCCTCGTCTCACTGCTTAAGTCGGCAGCCTTTCGGGTGGAATCCCCCAAGCCTGACCCAAGGGAAGCATCGAGCGCGCCTTCCTATGCGTGGGAGGAAGGGGCCTTGGCCCCGGGCGCGGAGCCTGAGGCGCCATCCTCAGAGGTTCCAGCCCCCTAGTGCCCCTTGGAGAGGAGTTGCTTTTTCTTCCTGGGGACATCCTCGCGAGGCAGGACGCCCCCTTCGTCATCTGAGTGCTTGGCCGCTGCGGCACGGTAGGCGCGCTCAAGGGAGCAAACGGCGTCCTTCTCATCGCAGGCGATGATGATGATGCCACCACTCCCCAGCATCTTGAGGACGTTGTAGCCATGGTGAGTCACCGCCATGAACTTGACGAATGCGGGGTACCCGAGTATCGCGTTATACGGGAGATGGATGTGGGCGACATCGAAGACGATGTACTCGATGTGGTAGTTCTTGCGCCCGCCGAAGGTGACAGGCAGGCGCACCTGTCCGATGAGGACAGTGGAGCCGTCAGTGACCCCTGAGAACGGCTTGGTTGGCATGAGCTGGTTGTATGGCACTTGGAGCGTTTCGAATGTCTCAATGGAGAGGACATTGAGCCCTGCGCCACCGTCGATGAGTATCTTGGCGAAGAGGACATTGCTGATGGTTGGCGTGCACAGCATGGAGTGCGCCTGCCATGGCTAAACACCTGAGTTGATCTTGGGAGTCAAAGGTGATGGCGCACTGGGACCATTTGAGAGGGCGCGCAGCCTCAAGGTTTGGGAGAGCCGCGTTCACCTCCCGCGAGAACTGCTTGAAGATGGGGTTCGACGCTGGGGCTTGGGCGCCGCCCAGGATGCAGGCTATCGCCCTGACCTCCTAGAAGCCCCTAGCCCCGTCGTCCTGCATGTCTTCTTCCTTCCTCCTGGGTGGCGGCGGCAATGGGGGAAGGCCGGCCTCACGAGGCTGATCGCGACGTGGCCCCTCCTGAGGCTCGTCACGCCAGCGGTCCTCCCGAGCCTGATAGCGCCAGTGGTCCTCCCGAGGCCGGTCACGCCACTCCTGGCGCTGGTCTCGGCTGTCCCAGCGGCCTCCACTGCGACCTTCACCGCGACCATAGCCGCGATCGCCATGCCCAGGGCGGTGACCGAACTGCTCATCGTGGACCGACCTGAACTCCTGACAGTCGATGGTGTTGTGGCTGTTGGTGCCATGGAAGATGCAGAACGGGCGCCCTCCCGCGGGAGGCTCCTCGTCTCGACTGTGCTTCGCCTCAGGTTCTGCCGCCAGCACCACGGGGGCCTTGCGCTTTGTCTCCTTGGTCTTGGTCTTCTTGTCTTCGGGGTCCGCCTCTGGAAGCTCAAGGAGTGAGAGGCGACGCTCCTCGTCCTTTGCGCACCTGTTCGCCACGTTGAACATCTCTAGAGCTGAGCACAGTTCGTCGTTGATAGCGAGCTCCTCCCTCATCATGAGGTCCCTGACGCCGTCGGTGAATGCGGAGATGATGGCCTCGTCCGACGCCCTAGGGATCTTGAGGCGGACAGTAGTGAAGCGCTGTATGTACTTGTGCAGGGTCTTGCCCGGCTGTTGCTTCACGCGACGCAGGTCGGACACAACGAGGGCGCGGTCGCGGGTGCCTTGGAAGTTGGCAACGAAACGCTTGCGTAGGTCATCCCAGGAGGTGATTGACCCCTCCGGGAGGTTGATGAGCCAAGAGAGCGCTCCACCCTTGAGCGCCATAGGGAACCAGCTGGCCATGACCTCGTCGTCTCCATCGGCTGTCTAGATGCTCAGTGAGTAGAGCTGTAAGAACTCGGCAGGGTCTGGGGTGCCGTCGTAGTGAGGAGGTAGGTCGGGCTTGAACTTGCAGGGCGACACGGCCGGATGTAGCTCCGGGGCGATGACGCGGCAACCCACTGGACCCACGGGCGCCGCGCGCTCTGGAGTGGCCTCGTCTTGGTGCTCCTGCGCAGCTGCCCCCAGGGGTGCCCGCGACGGTGGTACAGCGGCGCGGGGAGCGCGCTCGCGTCCACGCGCGGCCGGGGCACCACCTGGCAGCTTACTTCATCTTTCGCCAGAGGCCCTCGCGGCTGATCTCGCGGGCATGCTTCACGCCTGGGCTTGGGTCGACGTCGCGCTGGGGAGGATGGGGCGGCGCATCATGGGCCATGTCGCCTCCTGGAGAGGGCTGGGACTGGAGCGAGTAGGAGAGCGCCGAGGCGTCGCCGGCGGCACTGACGAGCTGTGCGATGCGCCCAAGCCAGTCGTCGTAGCGGTTGGGGGAAGGGCGGTAATGCAACAGCTTGCGCGCCATGGCGAGTGCGCCCGACCCACGCGTCGGCCCGGGGCGAGCGTGGGAGGATGACCCAGTAGTCGGGACGATCGATGGAGTGACGGTGCGGCCATCGCACTGCGCGGTGACCGGCTATGACGAGTCCTGCTGCTCATGGGCATCTGGGCCCGTTGCGGCGTCGGCCACTGGAGAAGCGGATCGACGCACAGCGGTGCGGCCCACCGGCACCGTCTGGGTGACACGGGCAGCACGGCGCTCGGTGTGGGCTCGGCGAGCGTCAGCCATCGGAGCGGTGGATCAGAGAAGGAGCGAAGCTTGGGGAAGACCTCTACATGCCCCCTACCTGGCGCGCCAAATGTCGGATTTCGGGCTCCGCAAAACCCAAAGAGGTTCGAACTCAGGGGCATGTGCAAAGATCCCCACCAGCACTGGCCTCAAGCTCACCGCACGGTAACCTAGTCCGGCGAGCTTACTCAATCACGAAGAGAGAAGTAGCACACGAGGATTTACCCAGGTTCGGGCCGCTGCGAAGCGTAAAACCCTACTCCTGCCTTTTGGTGGATTGCCCCATGAGGAGGTTTGTGAATGAACTAGTACAGTGGTGTGTAACCTCGCGAGGATGCTCGAGTGGTGTTCCATCTCTCTCGGTGGCCGTCCGTTCTACAGAGCTACCTAGCCTATATTTATAGTGGCCCGGGTCCTCTTCCCTTATCGCAATGGCGGGAAGGGATCCCACAACGGCCAAATTCGAAGGGGGACAAGGAGTACACCCTTATCCTGACGAAAGGTGGTCTTCGCATGCAAAGTAGCCGGTGGTGATGTAGTGGTGGGCTCGGCGATGACATCCGTCCTCCTGAGCTCGCTGGCCCGGTCTTGTTGCACCGAAATGGAAATCTTTGGTGCGACGCTTTGGGAACCTGCGTATGTCCTTGCCCCTTTTGCACCAAAGAGGAAACTGTCTTCCCTGCGCGCTGGTGCCCGCCTGGCCCATCTTGTGTCATCCTTGACCTCCCGAGTCTGAGCGCTGCATAGAGATCTCCGCCCCTCGGGAGGTGGCCTGGGCAGGCCTCTTCCCTTCCTAGGGTCTTGGCGTTGTCCTCCTCGCAAGGGAGGGGCTCTCGCGAGGGCCTTGTCTTGAGTGGAACCGCGCTGGGCCATACGGAACTCTGAAGTGGGCCATGCCCTGGGCCGCAGGCAGGCAAGTCTGGGTATTCCCCGTTCCCAGGATGCCGACACGCACGGCCATGCCGCCACGCGGGCAGCTACCTGCATGCTTCCCCGTCGCGCTGGTGCCGCGGATAAGCTCCAGGAGCTGTCCCGATCGCCTCCTCCTCCCATTCGCCCCCTCTGCCCTCTCCCTCGCCTCTACTCCGCCATGGCCGCCGCACTCGAGTGCTCGCTGCCGTAGCTTTGCCTCTCCAGCGCCTCCCCCTCGCCTCTGACTAGCCCCCGAGCTCCGCCTCGAGTTCCTAGTCGTCCCCGCCGAGCCAAGCTTCGCCGGAGCCCTGGAGCGACGCCCTCGAGCCTTTCTTCCTCCTCGGCTCCGACAACCGCCGCCGTCAATTCGCCGTCTCCAAGCATCCCCGAGCCTGCTCCCGACATCTTCGTGACCACCGTGAGCCACTGGACCCATTCCCCCTCTTGCCCAGGTCGATTGCATGCCGTAGCCTCCGATTCCATCGATACCCGAAAGCGCCGCCATGCAAACTCAACGCCGGCGACGCTCCGGTGTCCATGTGGTCCTCCTGAGGCCACCACCGATTTCGTGGAGCCGTGTAGATGTTGTAGGAGCCAAGCCCTTGCTGTTTTGCGTGCTGGGTCGTCGACTTCGAGATCGCCCGAGCTCCGGTGGCCGCCAAGCTCGTCGTCGGTGACGCTCTGGGCCATCTTCGCCCCTGGGATGCATCCCGTTGGATGCGCACGAGTGCGGGCGTTCGTTAGCACCTCTCCGTCGCCGTTTTGGTCGTCGGAGGGTGAAACCCGACCACCCACCGTCTCTGTGGTCGCCGGCGGCTCAACGCCGGCGAGCCTGACCAGTTTGACCACGGGGTTGAACCCCTGGGTAACTGGCAGGTGGGGCCTAGCCCCTGGTTAATTTGGGTTAAGGTTAAAATTCATTAATTAGTTTAATTAACTTAATCACCCACTAAGAGTGGGCCCAGCCCCACTAATTAGGTATAAAGATTAATTTTAATCAATGTTAGTGCCTGTGTCACTGACCAGTGGACCCCACTGGTCAGGTTTGACCTGGCAACGGCCACCTGACCTGCTGACGTCATGCTGATGCAGCGCTGACGCAGTAAATGTTTTCGTGATTATATTAATTCCATAAATTGATTAAAACTTAGAAAAAACATAGAAAATAATCTGTAGCTCAGATTGAAATAATTTATATATGAAAAATTATCAGAAAAATCCAAGGAATCCATTGGTGCTATCATCATGCATGTTAGAGCAGGTTATACCTGCTGATCAGGTCAAATCAATTAAAGGGTATTTGAAGATGCCTTATTTGAAATTGAGTTTGAATCTTTGATTCAAACCAGCTTCAACCAATCTGATGATAGGTGCATTAGCTCATCCAAATCATATTGCCATGTCATGATCATGCATCATATTGCTGCACTTGCCGCGTATTGATTGTTACTTCATATGTATCGCGGTAGGTCCTGCTCCCGAGGATACACGTGAGTATCCCACGGAAGGAGAGTACCTCTTCGCCAACCAGCAAGGCAAGCAACCTCATTGATCATTCTGACATCACATTCTCTCGCACCTGCTCTCGTTTATTGCATTAGGACTATACGATTGTACTATTACCTGTTTCGATAGTTGAAGCCATTCCTCTGCATGACCTGTCATTGTCACAGTAAATAGCTAAACCAAGCAACCTAGCATACCTGGTATATGCTTGAGCCTTGATGTGCTTTGCCTGCTATGCTTGCTATGCTTTCTATGCTTAGAGTTGTGTCAGGTCTGATTCATCTGGGTGATGAACCGGATTGAAACAGTGTTGTTCTGATGTGATGAACTAAATGATGAACCTGATTTGGTAAAGGTAGCGATGAGAGGCTATGTAGGAGTACATAGTGGATTGTCTCATTGGGACCGTTCTTAGGAACTGAGTTCCGTGTTTGTGATCCAAGACTAGTTACTACCACACATTGGGTTCCGGTAACTCGACCCCTCTCGACTTATCAACCACCTAGTCCTTGGTCCAGGAGTTGCAAGTAGTTTCTGGTGTTTGTAGCTATGCTGGAGGCCGTGCGTAGTGCTGACCCTAGGGGAGGACTACGACGCGGTAGGTAGTGGCATGGTGTACCAAGGGTCACCCGAATGTTGGGCTTGGGAACCCTGCGCACATCATTTGGGGCCATAGCGGTAACTTCGGCTGGACTTCCGTGCGGGTTCAGTCTCAAATAGGAGATAGCCTGGACTAGAGGTCTTGTGTGACTGACGGTCGTGGCCGACTCCCTTGCTAGGCTTCCACTTGAAGGTTGCCGCGGTACCTTTTTACATGCACGTAGCGATAAATGGCGAGAGTGTGTGTGAAGGAGTACACCCCTGCAGGGTATGAATCTGTTCGAATAGCCGCATCCTCGGATATGGACTACTTGGAGAACTTATGCTGTTCATAGACAATGATAATGGTAACTCATAAAAGTATCAAGACAAGTGTGAGTACCATGGATGGCACTCTCGTAGGTGTCGGGAGTGAATCCATGGTAGAGTATTGAAGTGGTGTTAGTGGAGTCATGTGCACTATCTCAAAACTTGTTCAAAGAACTAGTAGTCATAGTACAGGTTAGCCAAGAGTCAAAGCTGGCATTGCTGCATAAACCCCACTACTCCCCCTTGTTGATACATGAGCATGAATAGACTAGGTCTGCTTTACAGACTTGCTGAGTACGTTTGTACTCATGTTTGCTTAATAAATGTTGCAGATGAGCCCCATGACCCATCTGGTCGGTTCTTCATAGACGTCAACGACGACGCATAGCTGGTATCCCAGCTACGATCTGATGCCCTGGGATGGGCTGTAGATAGTCAGGCTTTATGCCTTTTACTTTTCATCTGTCTGTACTCAGACAGCTTTAAGCTTCTGCATGGCTTGTATGACTTTGTGAGTATGACCTGAGTGTCGGGTCATGTGACCCCTACCTGTATGAACATATTATGCAAGGCTCTTCTGAGCCTTCTAAATAAATGTTGTGATGTTGTATGGTTATGTTGTGATGCCATAGTTGTATCTATGCATATCGGGCATGTCGTGCGTACGTCTGACGTGCAACGGTATGTATGGGGTTCGACACCTAGTTGTGTGCCTTTATTAGCACTCTTTACGGGGAAATGCCTCTTTGTGCTTCCACCGAGCCTTTGTAGTTTGCTACTGCTCTGGACACATTGATTGACCGGCATGTATCCTTCTTTGCTGATGTGCCTGTCCCTTCGGGGAAATGTCTCACAGTGTAATGGAGTCCCTGTAGCCTGCTACGACTCGTCTATGTGCAGTGATGACATTTATGTCCCACGGTGTAATGGAGTCCTTGTAGTTTGCTATGACTCGTCTACACACGCTGATGACCGACACTTGCATTGCTGAGTTATGTATGTATGTCCTTGTACGGATGTGCCACTTGGGTTCTACGACTAGTCATGTCGACCCGGGTTCTTTATCATTTGAATGCTAGCGACATATTCACATACGTGAGCCAAAAGACACAAACGGTCCCGGCCCAGGTAAGGTGGCCGCCGTGGAGATAACCGAGCGTGAGGCCGCAATGTGATGTGATGTGTTACATGATAGATTCTTAAGGATTAGGATCGGGGTCCCGACAACGTTGGTATCAGAGCCTGACTGACTATAGGATTACCAAGCCAAACTGGTCAAAGTTGAGTCTAGAAATGCTTTAGTTATGTAAGGGAATTGATTGTGGAAGGGAACGTAAGGTTCTTTTTACTCCTCTTCCCGAGTCATTCTATTCTGAGTCACCCTCTTTTTTTTCTACGGGGTTAAGAGCTAGGCTTCTTATCAATCTCTCAGGATGACGAGTTACTAACCTTGAACTAGTAGCTAGATTGCTCGAGAGTCAAATCCAGTATTCAAGTTTTGTTTCTGTGTGACAATCAGTTGCATTAGAAACTTGAAGCTAGAAAGTTGAGTGGTTATGCTATCCAATCTTTTGTAGATTGTCTCAAAATATTTTTTGAGCAATTACAGCCGTTATGCTGTCCGATTTCTGCTAGGAGCTCTAATGCATTTGTATTATTCTCTGTTTCAGATGCCTTCTTGTCCTTCTCGTCAGGTGGTCCGTTTGACCAGGTGCATTGATGTACCGGGTCACACAGCCATGTTAGTCAGAGTTATGATGGAGACTGGTTACCACTGGTACCCGGAGTACACAGTGGAGGAATAGTTTTGCGACTTCAACCAGAGCCAGTATCTGTGTACTGTTAGGGTTTATCCATCATATCCTAGAGCTGCAGAGCCACTCCATTGGACTTATGGATTAGGTGTTACCATAGATATGGCAGTTCAAGAGGCCGCCTACATGATGTTGACCATCATGAGAGCTCACCATGGACTGCTACAAAACTCTGAGTTCTGTTATGTTCCAGCGACACTAGGAGGAGAGGATGGGTATCTTAGTTCAGCCTAGTATGACCACTCCCATGAGGATCCCAGACTTCAGGTTACTGCTAAGTTGTTGGAGAACAGGGATCGGGATGCTCGTGCAGTTTGTATGGTTCTTTATGCCACCCGCACAGGTCTTTGGACAGCACTGACACAGCTAGCACCGGTCGTCCAGACAGGTTATGGAGATTTTGAGATGTTGAACCCATCACGGACTCATCTGGCAGCTCGCGTATACTGGCCCGACGTTGGAGGCATCACTCCTCTTCGAGGACCGTTGTTGCCGCCATCTAGGGGACCTAGGCCACATCCGTGTCCTTACGATTCCCAGGGATCTCAGGCCAGGGTGTTTCCAGACCCTCAGGTTTAGCTCCCAAGTCACGGGGGTAACCTGTATGAGATGTTCTACGGAGACGCTTGAGTGTGTGTATGTTAGTAGTAGTATTGTAGCGGTTGTATTGCCACAGTCTTGCGTGTCTTGTGGAATATAACTGAGGTGTGAGTTGAGTTCCGGAGGTGTAGATAGATAATGTATAGGAAGCTTGTAATGCCTCTGATGAGTTGTATCATCTTTCAGTAGCTTGTACTTCAGCTTGGGTTTGTACTGAACTATATCATGGTGTGTATGAATCATGGTGTATATATGGCAATTTGCTTGTTACCATGTTGTTCGGGTGTTTACCCATGCATTCCATGTTGTCCAGTACATTTTGCACCTCTTATCTTAGAGTTGATGTCTTCCTTGTTTAAGATGTGGGTTTTGTTTTCCCCAGGATGGTATCCACTAGGAACAACCCCGCTCCTGCTTTTGAGCAGGGCGAGGGCAGCCACGCAAGACAGGAGAACCTGCCTCACCCGCCATCTTTAGTGGAAGTGATGTTGGAGGCAGAGAGGAACAAAAGAGAGACCAACCGACTGCTGGAGCGTATTGAGCAAAACACTGCCCGACAGCAGCGCAATGATGCAGTGTCCCTCAATGACTTTGTGAAGCTGTACCCGCCAAAGTTCCATCACTCCATCAATATGCTCGACGCAGATGATTGGCTGTCAAGCATGTCCCGCAAGATCCGCTTTGCTAATGTAGCTGAAGCTGATTAGGTGACTTTTGCCGCCTACTTCCTTGCAGGACCCGCCAATCTATGGTGGGAGAATTATGAGGCCATGCGTCCTGCTGGCCCAGCAGCAACTTGGGCTGACTTTAGTGAAGCATTCCACACCCATCATATTCGAGAAGGTCTCATGGACCGTAAGAGGGAGGAATTCTGTGCCTTCACTCAGGGTAAGCTGACAGTGGACGCTTACAGCCGTGAGTTCGGCAACCTCGCCCGCTATGCACCAGAGGAGGTGTCAACAGACGCCAAGAAACAAGCTAGGTTCCGCAAGGGACTCAGCCCCGAGCTTAACGTGATATGTGCCTACATGAGTGCACTTCTTTCCAGGCTCTTGTCAACAAGGCTATCAATGCCGACACTGGACAGACCTACTACGAAGCAACCAAGAAGCACTCTCGTGACTTCAGCTCCGCATCCGGCTCAGGATACACTGCCCTGCCGCCAAGGTACACCGCGAGCCATCCTATGAGTCACCTCGCCTAGCTCAGACCAACCCTCCAGACAAGACATGTCGGCGTCCTGGGAATGGGGGTACCCAGACTTGCCTGCCTGCGGCCCAGGGCGTGGCCCGCTTTAGAGCTCCGTAGGGCCCAACACGGTTTCACTCAAGACAAGGCCCTCACGAGAGCCCCGCCCTCGCGAGGAGGACAACGCCAAGGCTCTCGGAAGGAGGAGGGCTCACCAGGCCCCCTCCTGAGCGGCGGAGATCTCTATGCAATACTCGGCCTCGGGAAGTCAAGGATGATGCAAGACGGGCTAGGCAGGCACCAGCGTGCACAGAGGAGATATTTTCCTCTTTGGTCAAAAGGAGGCAAGGACGTACGCAGGTTCCCAAAGCACCCCCCAAAGGTTTCCATTCTGGCCCAACAAGACCAAGACCACGAGCCCGGCAGGACGGATGTCATTGCCGATCCCACCTCTGCATCACCACCGGCTACTTTGCAGGTGAAGAACACATTTCGTCAGGATAAGGGTGTACTCCTTGTCCCCCTTCGAATTTGGCCGTTGTGGGATCCCTTCCCGCCGTTGTGACAAGGGAAGAGGACCCAGGCCACTATAAATAGAGGATAGGCTGCCCTGCAGAGGGGGAGAGACCGAACACCTCTCGGCCGCCCTCGCGAGGTTAACCACAGCTGTACTAGTTCATCCACAAACCTCCTCGTGAGACAATCCACCAAAGGCAGTAGTAGGGTTTTACGCTTCGCAGCGGCCCGTACCTGGGTAAATCCTCACGTGCTCATCTTCTTCCCGTGATTGATAGAGTTCGTCAGGCTAGGTTGTCGAGCGGTGAGCGTGAGGCCGGAACTGGTGGGGATCTTCGCACACGCCCCTGAGTTCGAACCTCCTTGGGTTTTGTGGAGCCCGAAATCCGACATTTGGCGTGCCAGGTAGGGGGCGTGTCGAGGTCTTCCTCAAGCTTCACTCCTTCCCCGCTCCACCGCTCGGATGGCTGATGCTCACCGAGCCCGCTCCGAGCGCCGTGCTACTCGTGTCGCCCAGACAGCGCTGGTGGGCAGCACCGCTGCGCGTCGATCTGCCTCTCCAGTGGCCGCCGCCGCCACGGGCCCAGTTGCCCACGAGCAGCAGGACTCGTCACAGCCGGTCACCGCGCGGCGCGACGGCCGCACCGGCACTCCATCGATCGTTCCAGCTACTGGGTCATCCTCCCACGATCTCCCAGGGCCGACGCGTGGGTCGGGCGCACTCGCCATGGCGCACGAGCTGCTGCGTTACCGCCCTACCCCCAACCGTTACGAAGACTGGCTCGGGCACATCGCAGAGCTCGTCAGTGCCACCGGCGACGCCTCGGCGCTCTCCTACTCGTTCCGGCCCTAGCCCTCTCTGGCAGGCAACGTGGCCCATGATGCGCCGCCCCCTCCTCCCCAGCGCGACATCGACCCCGAGCCCAGGCGTGAAGCACGCCCGCGCGATCAGCCGCGCGGGCCCCCGGTGAGGGTGAGAGATGAAGTAAGCTGCCAGGTGGTGCCCCGGCCGTGCGTTGACACGCGCGCTCCCTGCGTCGCTGCACCAGCGTCGCGACCGGGCGCCCCTGGAGGCAGCTACGTAGGAGCACCAAGACCAGGCCCCTCCGATGTGCGCGACGTCCGCGGGTCCAGTGGGTTGCCGCGCCATCGCCCCGGAGCTACATCCGGTCGTGTGGCCCTACAAGTTCAAGCCCGACCTGCCTCCTCGCTACGACGGCACCCCAGATACCGCCGAGTTCTTGCAGCTCTACTCGCTGAGCATCTAGGCAGCCGATGGCAACGACAAGGTCATGGCCAGGTGGTACCCTATGGAGCTCAAGGGTGGCGCGCTCTCATGGCTCCTCAACCTCTCGAAGGTCTCAATCACCTCCTGGGATGACCTGCGCAAGCGTTTCGTCGCCAACATCCAAGGCACCCGTGACCGCGCCTTCGCTGTGTCCGACCTGTGCCGCATGAAGCAACAGCTGGGCGAGACCATGCACAAGTACATACATCGCTTCACGACTGTCCACCTCAAGATCCCGAGGGCGTCGGACGAGGCCATCATCTCGGCATTCACCGACGGTGTCAGGGACCTCAAGATGAGTGAGGAGCTCGCTATCAACGACGAACCATGCTTAGCTCTGGAGATGTTCAACCTGGTGAACAAGTGCGCAAAGGCCGAGGAGGGTCGCCTCTCACTCCTCGAGCTTCCGGAGGCAGGCCCCGAAGACAAGAAGACCAAGACCAAGCAAACCAAGCGCAAGGCCCCCGCGGTGCTGGTAGCGGAACCCGAGGTGAAGCATAGTCGAGACGAGGAACCCCCCGTGGGAGGGCGACCATTCTGCATCTTCCATGACACCAATAGCCACAACACCATCGATAGTCAGGAGCTCAGGTCGGTCCGCGATGAGCACTTCGGTCGCTGCCCTGGGCGTGGCGATCGAGGCTATGGTCGTGGGGGAGGCTGCGGTGGAGGCCACCAGGAGTGGCGTGACCGGCCTCGGGAGGACCACTGGCGCTATCAGGCTCGGGAGGACCGCTGGCGCGACGATCCTCGGGAGGGGTCACGTCGCGATCAGCCTCGTGAGGCCCGCCCTCGTGAGGCCGGCCTTCCCCCGCTGCCGCCACCTCCCAGGAGGAAGGAAGAAGACAGGCAGGACTACGGGGCTGGGGGCTTCTAGGAGGTCAGGGCAATAGCTTGCATCCAGGGCGGCGCTTAAGCCCCGGCGTTGAACCGCATCTTCAAGCAGTTCTCGCGGGAGGTGATCGCGGCTCTCCCGAAGATTGAGGCTGCGCGCCCCCTCAAATGGTCCCAGTGCGCCATCACCTTTGACTCCAAAGATCAACTCAGATGTTCGGCCATGGCAGGCGCACTCCCCATGCTGTGCACACCAACAATCAGCAATGTCCTTGTCAACAAGACCCTCATCGACGGTGGCGCAGGGCTCAATGTCGTCTCCATTGAGACGTTCGAGATGCTCCAAGTGCCATACGACCAGCTTATGCCAACTAAGCCATTCTGAGGGGTCATTGACGGCTCCACTGTCCCCATCGGACAGGTGCGCCTGCCTGTCACCTTCGGCGGGCGCAACAACTACCACAGCGAGCATATCATTTTCAATGTCGCCCACATCCACCTCCCGTACAATGCGATCCTGGGGTACCCCACCCTCGCCAAGTTCATGGCGGTGACTCACCATGGCTACAACGTCCTCAAGATGCCGGGGAGTGGTGGCATAATCACCATCGCCTGCGATGAGAAGGACGCCATTTGCTCCCTCAAGCATGCCTACCGTGCCGCAGCGGCCGAGCACTCAGACGACTAAGGGGGCATCCCGCCTCATGAGGATGTCCCCAGAAAGAAGAAGCAGCTCCTCTCCAAGGGGCGCCAGGGGGCTGAAACCTCTTAGGACGGCGCCTCAGGCTCCGCTCCCGGGGCCGAGGCCCCTCCCTCCCTCGCATAGGAAGGCTCCACCTGGAAGGCTGCCGACCTGACCAGTGAGACGAGGGAGACGCTCGGGCACAACCTGGAGGAGTGTTTCGGCGCGCATCCACCCAAGCAAGGAGTAAGGCGCGAGGCGCCAAGTGCGCGGGTGTTCATCGCCGGCGCAATCGAGTTGCTTCAGGAAGCACAGGCCATGCGGGGCGAGCATCGCCCTGCATCACCAAGCACGACTGCCGTCGTTAGTCCGGGCGGCATGCTGCGCGTCTGCGTCAACGTACTCAGCATCAACAGGGCCACATCCCAGGACACCGTCTGGCCGTCGCGCGTCGGTCGCGACGGGGTCTACCCATGAAACTACATCCGCATGCCTTTTGGTCTGATGAACGCGGGCGCCACGCATCAGCGCCTTGCCCAGGCCATGCTCGCTCCCTACGGGGTTAGGCGCCGCTAGGTGCTGGAGGAGGCGTGAGGCCTGAGCAAGGGCCCCGGGCCTCGGGAGGCACCGGGCTCATGAAGGCCAGGCTCATGGAGGCGCAAGGTCAGGCTCCGGCGACTACCTCGACGTTTCATTGGTACCGCCGCCAGGTGACTTTTTGGTTTGCTCAGTTTGAGGGCGCCCATCGGGCTGCATTATCCTTAGGCGGTTAGGGCCCGTCCCCGCAGCCACGTCGTTTACGCATGCACCAGAACCTTTCATGCATTTGATCAATTTCCTAAATATTCCAACCTGCCTGCTCGGTGCATCACCGCCATGAATGTCGTGATGCCCTAATGATCCTGCCTTCGATCACCTCGGGATTAAGGGCTGGCACGACGTCTGTGCTCGGGTCCGTCCCTGCAGCATTGATAAATCCAAGCAATCGAGCTCTGTCTCGCGGGCCAGCCCCACGCACATCACCTCCCGTGGTCCTTGGTGCTTTGTCCTCACATGAGCTAATCAAGAGTGGCTGAGTTAGGGCGCGTGACACGGTTCCTGCAACCATAGTCAACCTTTCGCCGCCACGGGAGCCGCGCACCATGTGTTTTCTCCTCGGAGTTGTCGCATGAGAAGACTGGGCACGGCGTCTGTGCTCGGGTCCGTCCCTGCAGCGTCGATAAACCCAATGGCTGAGCTCTATCAGGCGGGCCGGCCCCGTTCACGTCACCTCCTGGGGTCATTGGTGTTCGGCATTCTCATGCGATGGCCCTTGGAAATCCATTCGGCGTAGGTTTCTTGAAATATACAAGACTTGCAATGGCGCCCTCTACCGGAAGACTCAGGCGCAACCCGCCTTTGAGGTAGGGCCTCGTGAGACCCGCGCTGGCTCACGAGTGCCCAGATACACCTCCCAGTTCTACCGTGCAAGCCACGCATACGAACTTAATGGGCTGTACACGCCCGGGGGGCTCAGGAGCCGGGGCCCCCCATTCCCATGCCCAAGTGGAAGCCCCATGCTCTGCACTGGCGGACAACACTATCGCTCAGCGGCTATGCCCACGCAACGTGGAAGCCCCATGCTTCGCGCTAGTGGATAAACAACTGAGAGCGCCCTAGCGGCTGCATCCAACCTCAGGACGGCCCCTCGCTGCCCCGTCTCGCCACATTCCCCTGGGAAGCTCGCATGAGGGGGTTGCATGGGGTCTATGCTCGGGCCGGGCCTAGTGCACGCCACCTTCCCAGGTCCCTGATACCTGGTCTTCACGCGTCCCTCTCAGGCGAAAGCTGGCGAGGAAAGGTATGGGAGCCGCTCGTACGTCAAGGGGGATTCCTGAGCATCACGACTCAGGAGCCTCACTGTTCACGTAGCCCCTCACCCCTTGGCACCGTCCTGGTGATCCGGACACCCCAACGGCGGCTGAGGTATGCGCGGGACCGGGCCCTGCCGACGCAGAGCTCAAGGCGCTCCAAATCTCCAAGTCAACCCAGTCTTCGCCACGTTCCCTTCATTAGGGCTGCTCGTACGTCAAGGGGGACTCCCGAGCATCGCGACTCAGGAGCCTCACTGGTCACGTAGCCCCTCGCCCCTTGGCACCGTCCTGGTGATCCGGACGCCCCAACGGCGGTCGGGGTATGCACGGGACTGGGCCCTGCCGACGCAGAGCGTTACAGCAAGCAGGAAGGAAACAAGGCGAGGAAAGAAACCACATAATTTAGCAGTCATTCCAAGTATAAATGTCTCCGGAAATGAAAACAAGTCTAACGCCTCTGCGAGGCACGATGAACGTTACAGGAAAGGACCCAGGAAGAGGAGCTAGGAGGAGCTGGCACCACCGCTTGTCCTGACCGCGGGGAGCTCGTCGTTGACGTCGCTGTCGTTGTCATCGTTGTCACTAACCCTTGCAGCCGCAGGAGGGGAGGGAACGGCGCACAGGCAAACTTATTCATCATCGCCTCCACGGCGCCCTCAACGGCCGTCGCCGTAGCGGCGCGAACCTCAGGATTAACCGGGCGGATCACGGAGCCGAAGTCAAAACCTGGCTCGCGAAGGAAGATGTGGCTGAAGACGCGCGTCGCGGCCGCAGAGAAGAGGTCGCGGCACTCACTCTCCAAGACTTTCTCCACCCTGGCAACGGCACCCTCAAGCACCTTAACGTACTTTGAAGAGAGCCCCGCGAAGCCACTCTCAGGAGCCACCAGGGGTTCCGCGAATCTCCCCCGGCAGATGGAGTTCAGCGTGTCGGATTTCGGGCTCCGCAAGACCCTCAAGATTCGAACACAAGGGCGTGTGCGAAGCTTTCCTGCGGCCTCGCCCTACTTAGCTCGCTACACGATGTTTACTATGACGAACTCGCACGATGACGAGGAAGAAGATGAACACGGTGGTTTACCCAGGTTCGGGCCGCTGCGAAGCGTAATACCCTACTCCTGCTTTGGTGGATTTCCTCACGGGGAGGTGTGGTGGATGAACTAGTACAGTGTCCTCGAGCCTCGCGAGGGTGCTCGAGTGGTGTTCTTGGCTCTCTGCCTTGTCTTGTGTTTTCTCCAGTCTCCCCCTCTACGGTGTAGCCTAGCCTCTATATATAGAAGAGGCCCGGGTCCTCTTCCCTTATCACAATGGCGGGAAGGGATCCCACAATGGCCAAATTTGAAGGGGGGCAGGAGTACATCCCCGCCCTGTCCAAAGGTGGTCTTCGCCTGCAAATTAGCTGTCGATGATGCAGGAGTGGGCTCGTGGTCGTGGTCTCGTTGCACCAAAATGGAAACCTTTGGGGGATGCTTTGGGAACCCGCGTACGTCCTTGCTCCCTTTGCACTAAAGGGGAAACTGCACCGCCTAGCGCGCTGGTGCCTGCCTGTCCTTCCTTGCGTCATCCTTGACTCCTGAGGCCGGGTCCTGCATAGAGATCTGCGCCGCTCCGGAGGGGGCCTGAGGAAGCCCACTCCTTGCTGGTCTTGATGCCGTTTCCCTCGCGAGGGCCTTGCCTTGAGTTTAGCCGCGCCGGGCCATGCTTGGCTGTCGAGGTGGGCCATGTCCTGGGCCGCAGGCAGGCAGGTCTGGGTATCTCCGTTCCCAGAACGCCGACAGTAGACAACGGGCCCAAGGCGCGCTCGAGTTGGCTTCCGGGTGAAGTCTTTAGGATGGCCCGAAGCGCCGCGGACCGCAAACTCCGGCGGGCCAGACTTACACACGTCGAGTGCCTGGGCGGCGACGCCCCCGCTCCCCGAGGGCATCAGGAACCGCCCCAAGTCAAATTGATGTGACGCCCGTGTGCAGCGCAAGCCATCATTGCCCTTCCTTGAATGCTGCTGTTCCCTCGGCCTTCTCTCCTTGGGCCACGCGGATGTGACCCTTCATAGGCTGCACGCCTCCCGGGATGCGTGGGGGCGCCGGTTAGCCCTTGGTCATATATAAGCGGGCGAGGGCGAGAAAGCCCTGAACACATCTTTGTCTTCTTTGCCTCCCAACCTCCAAGCTGCCGTTTTCCAGTCATGGCTTCAGTGAGGAAGTTCTCCGCTACCGAGAAGGGGAAAGCCTCCGAGGAGAGCCCTGTCTCCCCGCTGCCCAAGAGGGGCTGCGGTGATCCCCGAAAGCACGCCACGACGCCGTCGGTGGTTCCCCATGGGCGCGGTCGTGCTCCAACGCAGCCCGGGGCTACCATCGGCAGCCGCGGTGGGGCTCTATCCAATGCGAGCGGCCGCAGTCATCGAGGAGGTGGCGCCCGCGGTGGAAGGGTGGCGGTGGCAATCCGGCCGCCTCGCCCGCGGCTCCATTCGGCCGACACGGCCCATGAGTTCGTGGTGTGGGCGGAGAGGCCGGAGGCTGCTTGGTTTCAACTCCCGCGCTTCTTCGCAGGGGCGCAGCCGACCAGGGGGCCTGCTGGCCTGTTACTGCAGGCCGACGGCTGCTGCAGTGCGGCATCGTGGGTGGAGGTCGAGGTCACCTCCGGGGGTTACGTGTACCTAAACCGCGGGTGGCAGATGTTTTCCCGCGCCCGTGGCCTGGAGGGAGGCGCACCCTTCACTTCAAGTACGACGGGGTGGCGACGCTCTTCGTCAAGGTCTTCGGGGGAGAGGGCGAGCGAATGGGGTTCTCCCCGGAAGACGCCGGCCGCGGCGATCTTGGAGATGAGCTTGCCCTTCGTGATGGGAGCCGCGCCTCCAGCGGCAGCGTCACCCCCTCCGAGGGGAGCCCGAGCGATAGCAGTGACAGCAGTTACGACGCGCCACTGCGCCGGCGCGCCCGGACCTCGGGAGGGAGCCAGGCGCTGCGGCGTCGCTCCTCCGCTCCAGAAGCATCCATGCCGGCGCGCCCTCACGGGCCCGTGAAGGAAGAGGAGGACACCGACTGAGCGCTGGAGCGCCGACGCCGGGGCTCCTGGAGCGGCAGCCCCCGTGGGGGCTTTCTCACTTTCTTTCTCCTCCTCTTTTCCTGTTCCTGCGATCAAAGAACAAAGGGAGGCCCTGCGAGCGTGTTATGAATTTGGGCGCTTGCCCCTTTTTATCAGCGCTTCTGTTGCGTGTCCTGGCCCTTGTGTTTTCGTTAGTTGAGATCGCCTTCCACCCCGTCGCTTGGGTACCTAGCTTGACATGCTTGCGGTAGGCTCCAGGGCCGGGGAGGCGTGGCCATGGCACTTGGGGAGTCCGGACGTCCTGTTGACCTCTTCTTCTTACGGGCGAGGCAGGTTGGGAGCCCTTTCGGCACTCTGTGTCTGCAGGCCCCAGTCCCGCGCATTTCCCTACCACCATAGTGTATGACCGGATCACCAAGGATGCAACTACGAGGTGAGGCCTCGACACCCTCGATGCCGACCGGATCACCAAGGACGACATCAAGGGGCGAGTGGCTATATGACCGGTAAGGCTCATGAGGTGTGCTGCTCAGGAGCCCCCTTCGACGCTCAAGCAGCTCTACGTCGGCAGGTCCCAGTCCCCTACATTTCCCAACCACCATAATGTACGACCGGATCACCAAGGATGCAACTACGGGGTGAGGCCTCGAAACCCTCGATGCCGACCGGATCACCAAGGATGACATCGAGGGGCGAGTGGCTATATGACTGGTAAGGCTCCTGAGGCGTTCTGCTCAGGAGCCCCCTTTGACGCTCAAGCGGCTCCTCAAAGAAAATTTTTGTTTCCTGCCCCGGGAGGGGTGGGCCTCTCGAGGGTCCGAGACGGCGCGTCGGGCCGTGAGTGGAGCCCCCGAGCGAGTATGAAGCGACACGCGCCTGCTAACTCATCCGGGAGTACCACACGAGGATCCGGGCGCCAAGTCCTTGGCGAGGTGTGAGCACCGTGCCCCCGAGCCCCCGCTCGCGGGGTGCAAGGGGGAGGGGAGCAGGCGAGTGCTCGACCTGAAGAGAGAAAACCCAAGACAGGCAATGGCGATGAAAACAAATCCCTGACCCGTTTCATTAAAACATGACTTGGAAAAATCCCCGAGTTTTGCTCCAGAAAAGTTGGCAAATCCAAACATGAGAAAGGCAAATAAAAGTCGCGTCCAGCACCTAAGCTAGTCTTTGTCTTCCCCCAGCGCTGAGCGTAGGGCATCCACGTTGCATGGGCATAGCCATTGGAGGGCAGTGTTGAGTTGTCCGCCTGCGCGGAACTGTGGCTTCCACACTGCGTGGGAAGGAACCCCTCTGCGTCCTCGGGGGGCTCCGGGCGTATATAGCCCACTCATTATTACGTGAGA
The DNA here is from genome assembly GCA_039707655.1 of Elymus sibiricus. Classification (NCBI taxonomy): domain Eukaryota; kingdom Viridiplantae; phylum Streptophyta; class Magnoliopsida; order Poales; family Poaceae; genus Elymus; species Elymus sibiricus. The sequence goes on along the minus strand of CM077665.1, from coordinate 141,749,783 downwards.
GTGTCACAGGTAGGACTTCTAGAGGTGCTGGATGTTCCAGGCATTCTGGATGGGGACCCCGTCATGAGTCTCCAGGCGCACGGCACCAGGCCTGGAGACATGAGCGACCTTGAACGGGCCCTTGCACATGGGTGAGAGCTTGTGCAAGCCCTCCCTGGAGAGAACCCACCTCAGGATGAGGTCTCCGAGTTCGAGGGTCCTGGAGCGGATGTTACGGCAGTGGTAGTGCCGCTTCGCCTGCTGATACCTCGCAGCTCGGAGCGAGGCTCGGCATCGTGCCTCCTCCCCGAGCACGAGGTATGTTCCTCGCACGGCATCTTGACGCTCCTCGTCGAATGCCAAGACCCGCGAGGAGCGGTGCTTGACCTCGTGGGGGAGGACGGCTTCGGCTCCGTAGATGAGGAAGAACAGGGTCTTGCCGGTTGGCTTAGTCACGGTGGTGCGGATGGACCACAGCACGGACTGGAGCTCATCGACCCAACCCCTGCTGCAAGCCTCCAGCTTCTTCTTGAAGCTCCTTGTCTTGCGGCGTCGCAGGACTTCCGCGTTGGCGCGCTCCACCTGGCCGTTGCTCCTTGGGTGGGCTACCGAGGCGTAGCATATCTGCGTTCCAAGGTTAGCGCAATAGGTCTTGAAGAGGTTACTTCTGAACTGCGAACCAATGTCAGTGATGATGCGGTTGGGGACGCCGAATCGGCTTACGATGCCCTTGATGAACTTGACGGCCGATCCAGCTGGGATGGTGCGCACGGGCTCCACCTCCGCCCACTTGGTGAACTTGTCGATGGCGATGTAGGGGTAGCAGTACCCGCCCGCTGCCCGTGGGAAGGGCCCCAATATTTCCAACCCAGAGACCACAAAGGGCCAGGAGAGCGGGATAGTCTGGAGGCCCTGGGCGGGCTGGTGAATTTGCTTGGCGTGGAACTGGCAGGCCTCGCAAGACCGGACCAGCTCGATGGCGTCGTTAAGCGCCGAGGGTCAGTAAAACCCTGATCGGAATGCCTTCCCTACAAGGGTGCGCGACGAGGAGTGGTGCCCGCAGTCCCCTCCGTGGATGTCTGCCAGCAGCTCGCATCCCTACTCCTTGGAGATGCATCGCAGCGCGACGTCGTTCGGGCGTCTGCGGTACAAGTCGCCGTCCTGCAAGCAGTAGGCCGTGGCTTGCCGGGCTACGTGCTCCGCGTCTTCCACCTTTTCCGGTAGCATGCCATGAAGCAGGTACACCCTGAACTCCTGCATCCAGTCATCGTCCTGAGGCTCCAGTGCCAGGAGCAGTCGGGCTCATGAGGTCTGGCCACAGTCCGGAGCCCCCAAGGGCGGCGCTGGGGGAGCTCCTTGCTTCGGGGCGCCAGGTCCTCATTGGGTGGCGCTGTGGAGGGTTTGAAGAGCCGCTCCTCAAAGACACCCGGCTCCTAGGGCTCACAGCGTGATGCCCTGTTGGCGATGTCATCGGCCTCCTTGTTCGCGCTGCACGAGATGTGCTACAATTCCAGGCCCTGAAAACCTTTTTCAATCTTATGTACCTCTTCCAAGTACGCCTCCATATGCTCGTCCTTGGGTGTATACTCTTTGTTGGAGAAGTTGACAAGGAGCTGGGGTCGCCCATGACGGTGAGGCATCGAACCCCCAAGGCCGCCGCTGCCTTGAGGCCGGCGATGAGGCCCTCGTACTCTGCGATGTTGTTGGAGACCTTCTCTCCATGCTGGAAACAAAGCTGCACAGCGTACCGGAGGTTGTCTCCTGCCGGGGAGGTGAGTACGACCCCAGCCCCTGCTCCCATGCGCGTGAAGGCGCCGTCAAAATGCATGATCCAGCCCTTAGGTGTCTCATCGCCAGGGGTGAGGGACTGGCTTCCAACCAGCCCCCGGTCAGGGGCGTCTGTCCACTCCGCCATGAAGTCTGCCAGGGCTGCCCCTTTGATGACCCTGGTCGTGCTGAACTATATGTTGAAGGCCTGCAGCTTGATGTTCCATTCGGCGATTCTTCCCGCTGCGTTGGGGTTGCGTAGGACTTTCTCCAGGGGGTATGTGGAGACGACCTTGATGGGATGTCCCTGGAAGTAGTGGCGCAGTTTCCTCGAAGCGACAAGAAGTGCTAGGAGGAGCTTCTGTTGCATAGGGTAGCGCGAGCGTGCGTCCCGTAGCACTGTACTGACGTAGTACACCGGGTGTTCAACGAGGGTGAGGTCTCCTGCGGTGTCTAGTCCCGCGGCGGGCACAAGAGGCTTGGGCGCCTCGGGGGCCGTCGGTGCGGCCGGGGCCTCATGAGGGTTGAACGCTTCAGGGGCTGTTGGTGCGGCCGGGGCCTCATGAGGGTTGAGCGCTTCAGGGGCCGTCGGAGCGACTGGGACCTCATGAGGGCCGACTTGGGGAGAAATGGACTCCCTGAGAGCCCGCGAGTCCCCTTGTTCCACGCGTGGGGGGCCGCCGTCGTCCGTTGATGTGGCGCGGGTGCCGGCTCGCTCCTCCCTGACCGCCACCAACGCAGCGCTGGCGGAGTGGGGGGTGGCAGCCAGGTATAGCAGCAGGGGCTCTCGGGGGTGAGGCGCCACCATCACCGGCGGCCTCGTGAGGTACTGCTTGAGTTCTTCGAAGGCTGCGTCCGCCTCCGGGGTCCATTCAAAAAGGCCCTTCCTCTTCATGATCTTCAAGAACGGGAGGGCCCGCTCGCCAAGTTTGGAGATGAAGCGCCCCAAGGAGGTCACGCAGCCTGCCAATTTCTGCATTTCCTTGAGGGTCTGGGGCGCGCTCATCTTGCTTATGGCCTTGACCTTCTCTGGGTTCGCCTCGATTCCCTGGTGCGACACCAGGAAACCGAGCAGCTTGCTCGAGGGGACCCCGAAGACGCACTTCTCGGGGTTGAGCTTCAGGTTCACTTCCCTCAGGCTGGCGAATGTCTCTTCCAAGTCCTCGATCATGGTCTTCACCGCTTTGGACTTGACCACGATGTCGTCGACGTAAGCTTCTGCATTCCTCCCAAGCTGCGGCCCTAGGGCGATGTGCATCAGCCGCTGGAAGGTCGCCCCGGCGTTCCGTAGCCCGAAGGGCATGCATGTGTAGCAGAATACTCTTCACGAGGTCAGGAATGCCGTCTTCTCGACGTCCTCCACTGCCATTTTGATCTGATGATAGCCTGAGAAAGCATCCAGGAAGCATAGGAGGTCGCACTCCGCGGTGGAGTCCACGATCTAATCGATGCGCGGCAGCGGGAATGGGTCTTGGGGCAGGCTTTGTTGAGGCTCGTGAAGTCGACGCACATCTGCTCCTTCCCGCACTTCTTTGGGACGACCACCGGGTTGGCGAGCCACTCCGGGTAGCGCACCTCCCGGATGACCCCGGCTTCCTTCAGCTTGCCGACCTCCTGAGCGATGAATGCCTGCTTCTCCTGAGCTTGCCTTCTTGCCTTTTGCTTCACTGGATGCGTGTTCCGATAGGTGGTGCTATCCTACGTCCACGTTTATGGAGTCTTCAACCCACGGAGGGTAACGGTCGCGAGGGTCCACAGAGGGCTCCACCCATAAGGGTCCACGAAGTAGCAACCTTGACTATTCCATAACGGCTTCCGTCCACGAAGGACTAGCCTCACTATGGGTAGATCTTCACGAAGTAGGCGATCTCCTTGCCCTTACAAACTTCTTGGTTCAACTCCACAACACGAAGTAGGAGGCTCCCAAGCGACACCTAACCAATCTAGGAGGCACCACCCTCCAAAAGGTAATAGGCTCGGCAATGTCGATGAACTCCTTGCTCTTGTGCTTCAAGATGATAGACTCCTCAACACACAATCACTCTCTCACAGATTTGGCTTGGTGGAAGAGATGGGATTGGTGGAAAGCAACTTGGGGAGGCTAGAGATCAAGATTCATATGGCTGGAATGGAATGGCATGATCTCAACACATGAGTAGGTGGCTCTCTCTCAGAAAACTGGATGGGGCAAGTATGGAATAGTTTTGAGTGCTTCTCTTTCGAGTAGGTGGTGGTGGAGGGGTATATATAGGCATCCCCAAAAATCCAACCATTACACACAAAATGACCAACTCGGTGACACCGATGTGTTAGTCTCGGTGGTACCGAAGTGACCAAAAGGTGGCAACTTTTGAATCTCGGTGAGACCGATATATGAAACTCGGTTGCACCGATAAGGTGACCAACGGTCAGATTGCCCAATCTCGGTGACGCCGATCCAAGAAACTCGATAGGACCGATTTTGTGAACTTGCGTAACTGAAAGTTGGCAACCCAAACTCGGTGGCACCGGAATTGAATCGGCTGCACCGAAGTGGCTAGGGTTTGGCTAAGTCTGTCTAAGGTTGAGAATCGGTGGCACCAAGTGGAAAGTGTTGGTTGCACCGATTTTGAATATTTGGCTTTGATAGACTTTTGTGGAAGAGCTTGTGGGTGTTTTTGGTGACTATCACTTGTGCACGTATGAGCATTTTGTTCACCAACATTACCTTACCCCCTTTTAATAGTATTGGCTTTCCTATGGACTCAAAGTGATTTCTCACAAAGTAAAATGTAGAGTCCTCTTGCTTGAAGCTTGGCCAATCCATTTCCTTGCATCTTGGGGTATCTCCACAAAGCCCTTTTTGCCAACCCAACTCTCCATGGACTTATATCTGAAATACACTAGGTAAAAGTATTAGTCCAAGAGACAATGTATGTTGTCATGAATTATCAAAACCACCAAGGGAGCATGTTGTGCTTTCACCGGGGAGAGCCCCAGTTCGTGAAAGGTGGGCATCGCGGTGACTAGATCGGCCTTGTCATCGCGGCAGTACAGCGGGACATAGGCCTCAGGAAGGTCCTCGGGGTCGCCGTTGAGCAGGGTCGCCACAACCCTGTTCAGCTCCCCGGGGGTCAGGCGTGCGGACCAAAGCCTGATGTCATCACCACCGCCCTGGTAGTCCCACATGGGCCTCGAGTGAGACTGGAGCGGCGCCAGGCGTTGCACAAGGAACTCCTTCACTATCATCCCCCGGTCAACTTCCTGGCTCTGATGTCTCAAGAGATCCGTTCCACGACTGGCTTGGCTCGGGGGTTCGAGAGCTTCGTGGAGCTCCATCCAGGAGTCTTCTCCGGCAGCCCCTTCGGAAGCTCCAGGCGGGAGTTGACGCTGTTGAGATCCAAGAAGACCCAGCGGTGCCTAAAGTTCTCCACCTTCTTCCCGGCCTTCAGGAGCATGTTCCCACTTTGGACCGCGACGAAGGAGACACATGCTGACCGCTGAGCACCGTCAAGGAGCCGCAAGCTGAAGAAGTGGTGGAAGAAGGCCACCGAAGGCTTCACGCCCACGAAGGCCTCGCAGTAAAAGGCAAAGAAGGACAAGAGCAGGATGGAGTTGGGTTGCAGATGGAGGGCCTGAATCCCGTAGTGCTCGAGGATGGCGGTGAAGAACTCGGAGAAGGGCGGAACGAGCCCAGAGAAGATGCTGTGGAGGAAGAAGGGGTAGACCTACCTAGCCAGGCGCTACTTCTCCGCGGAGCCGCACCATATCAAGGTCCGCCTCCACTCATTGGAATCATCCGCCATCAATGGAAGCAGCGGGGCGAGGTCCCCATCCTTGGCTATGGTGGACTCCAAAAGCGCCGGCGAGATGGAAGCGGAGGTTGAGCCCGGAGCTTCGGGTTTCCACTTACCGGCGGGAGCCATCGAGAAGTCCTTGAGGTGGAGAGAGCAAGAAGGAGGACGGTGCGGCACTGAGACCTGGAGAGGTTCTCACAAGGGATGGGGATCTGGGCGAAGGAGCAAGAGCACTGGGAAGGAAGGCAATAATGACTCTACACCGGCGTCAGGCTTTTGTCGGTCCGGGCGGTTGTCGAGGAGACATAGGAGCGGAGAGGTCTGCGTCTAAGCACGCACCGTGTGCCAGGCCTAGCCCACAGGCGATAGGGGCCCGCAGCGCTTCTGGCCGTCCTCTTCGGCTTCGCCCCGAAGCCAACTCGAGCGGGCCTCGGGCCCGCGGGCTACTGTCAGCGTCCTAGGAATGGGGGTACCCAGACTTGCCTGCCTGCGGCCCTGGGCGTGGCCCGCTTCAGAGCTCCGTACGGCCCAGCATGGTTTCACTTGAGACAAGGGCCTCGCGAGGGCCCCACCCTCGCGAGGAGGACAATGCGAAGGCTCCCGGAAGGAGGAGGCCTCACCAGGTACCCTCCTGAGCGGCGGAGATCTCTATGCAATACTCGGCCTCGGGAGGTCAAGGATAATGCAAGACGGGCCAGGTGTGCACTAGCGCGCAGAGGATGCAGTTTCCTCTTTGGTGCAAAGGAGGCAAGGACGTACGCAGGTTCCCAAAGCACCCCCCAAAGGTTTCCATTCCGGTGCAACAAGACCAAGACCATGAGCCCGGCAGGACGGATGTCATCGCCGAGCCCACCTCTGCATCACTGATGACCCACAAGTATAGGGGATCTATCATAGTCCTTTCGATAAGTAAGAGTGTCGAACCACCGAGGAGCCGAAGGAAATGACAAGCGGTTTTCAGTAAGGTATTCTCTGCAAGCACTAAAATTATTGGTAATAGATAGTTTTGTGATAAGATAATTCATAACGGGTAGCAAGTAACAAGTGTAGCAAAGGTGCAGCAAGGTGGCCCAATCCTTTTTATAGCAAAGGACAAGCCTGGACAAACTCTTATATAAGGCAAAGCGCTCCCGAGGACACATGGGAATTTCTGTCAAGCTAGTTTTCATCATGCTCATATGATTCACGTTCGTTACTTTGATAATTTGATATTAGGGTGGACCGGTGCTTGGGTGCTGCCCTTACTTGGACAAGCCTCCGACTTATGATTAACCTCTCTCGCAAGCATCCGCAACTACAAAAGAAGAATTAAGATAAATCTAACCATAGCATGAAACATATGGATCCAAATCAGCCCCTTACGAAGCAACGCATAAACTAGGGTTTAAGCTTCTATCACTCTAGCAACCCATCATCTACTTATTACTTCCCAATGCCTTCCTCTAGGCCCAAACAATGGTGAAGTGTCATGTAGTCGATGTTCACATAACACCACTAGAGGAGAGACAACATACATCTCATCAAAATATCGAACGAATACCAAATTCACATGATTACTTATAACAAGACTTATCCCATGTCCTCAGGAACAAACGTAACTACTCACAAAGCATATTAATGTTCATAATCAGAGGAGTATTAATTATCATTAAGGATCTTAACATATGATCTTCCACCAAGTAAACCAACTAGCATCAACTACAAGGAGTAATCAACACTACTAGCAACCCACAGGTACCAATCTGAGGTTTTGAGACAAAGATCGGATACAAGAGATGAACTAGGGTTTGGAGAGGAGTTGGTGCTGGTGAAGATGTTGATGGAGATTGACCCCCTCTCGATGAGAGGATTGTTGGTGATGACGATGGCTTCTATTTCCCCCTCCGGGAGGGAAGTTTCCCTGGCAGAACAGCTCCGCCGGAGCCCTAGATTGGTTCTGTCCAAGTTCCGCCTCGAGACGGCGGCGCTTCGTCCCGAAAGCTCTCTTCTGATTTTTTCCAGGTCAAAACCCTCCATATAGCGGAAGATGGGCACTGGAGGCCTGCCAGGTGGGTCACAAGCCACAGGGGCATGCCCAGGTAGGGCGCGCCCCCTAGCTTGTGACTGCCTGGTGGGTCCCCCCTGGTATATTCTTCGCCCAATATTTTTTATATATTCCAAAACAATTCTCCGTAGATTTTCAGGACTTTTGGAGTTGTGCAGAATAGGTATCTCATATTTGCTCCTTTTCCAGTCCAGAATTCCAGCTGCCGGCATTCTCCCTCTTCATGTAAACCTTGTAAAATAAGAGAGAACATGCATAAGTATTATACCATAATGTGTATTAACAGCCCATAATGCAATAAATATCGATATAAAAGCATGATGCAAAATGGACGTATCAACTCCCCCAAGCTTAGACCTCGCTTGTCCTCAAGCGAAAGCCAAAATTGATAAATATGTCCACATATTTAGAGATAGAGGTGTCGATAAAATGAAATACGGACATGAAGGCATCATGGTCATCTTTAGAACAACAACATATATTGGCATATAATTTCTTATGCTAAAGTAACAATTCATTCACAAGGTAAAGTATGAATCAAGAACTCTATTGAGAACCAACAAACTATGATCTCAGTCATTGAAGCAATTCCAATTTATCAAAACATCGGAAAGAGTCAATATAAGAGCTTGTAAAGCAAATCCACATACTCAATCATCTTTTAGTCTTTCATAATTGCTAACACTCATGCGGTACCTATGAGGTCAAAGCATCAATCGGACAGAGAGAAAGATAGGGGCTTATAGTTTTGCCTCCCAACTATTTACCTCAAGGGTAATGTCAACAGAAATAACTGATGCTCACCCACATCCGAGTGGATATATGTGTCTAGATCATTCCACAACACATGACGCTTTCCAAGAGATAAAGGCGAAATAAAGGAAGCAGTGAAGATCACCACGACTCTTGCATAAAGGTAAGTGCTAGAAAATAAAAGTAACAGATAGGCCCTTCGCAGAGGGAAGCAGAGGTTGTCGTGCACTTTTATAGTTGGATGCGCAATCCCTTAATGCAAAAGAACGTCACTTTATATTGCCCCTTGTGATAAATAACTTTATTATGCAAACTGTCGCTTTTATTTCTTCCATATCATAAGTTCGTATAAAGTTTATTTTCCTCACACTAATAGATCACACATATTTATAGAGCAAATTTTTTATTGCTTGCACCGATGACAACTTACTTGAAGGATCTTACTCAATCCATAGGTAGGTATGGTGGACTCTCATGGCAAAACTGGGTTAAGGGTGTTTGGATGCACAAGTAGTATCTCTACTTGGTGCGGAAGTTTTGGCTGATATGGGGTGTAAGCAAGCGTCACATGTTGAAGGATCTATAACCATATAACTTCTATTCGGAAATAAGCAAACATAAACCATTATGTTGTCTTCCTTCTCCAACATCAACTTTTAGCATATAATATTTCAATGAGTGCTCACAATCATAAAAGATGTCCAAGATAATATATCTATATGTGAACCTCTCTTTCTTTATTACTTCCTTTTAATTGCAACAATGACCAATAGCTATGTTTGTCCACTCACAACCAATTTCAATCGACATACTTCTTATATGTGAAGTCATCACCCCCCATAAGATCATTATATATAATCTTTGCTTTTATTTTATACTTCTTTCTATTTCTTTTTCTCAAGATCATAGCAAGCAAGCAAAGCCCTCAACTCAAAACTACTCTTTATTATATAACTCTCGGACTTGCTTACATAGGGGGAACATAAAGCAAAACTCAAAACTAGATCACACTAAAAACTTTATTCTACTAGATCAAGATATAACCAAAAGGATCGGACTAACAAAAACAATAAAAATAAAAGATGTGATGGTGATACGATACCGGGGCACCTCCCCCAAGCTTGGCACAAGCCAAGTGGAGTGCCCATACCCATGTGTTTAGTTGTCTTGCTTCGGAGGTGGTGATGTTGGAGTTGTTGATGAGGTTGGAAGCTTGTCCTCCGTCTTCCAAGGCATAGGCTCACCATCGTAAAAGGATGAACGAGTCTCCGGGATCCTCAAATCTGCAGCCAAGCTCATTCTCTTAAATCTGTATTCATACTCACAGTTTTGGTTTTGCAGGTCATAGATCTGGGCTTGGAGATGCTCGATTTTCTCGTAAAGCTTGAAGATGTGCTCCCCGATGTCCTTGGCGTCCAGCTTGTGCTTATGGGTAAACTCCGCGATCATCATGTGATTGGCATTGAGTCCTCGTTCCACCATCCCTTAGCACTTGAAGACTTGTTGCTCCATTGCTTCGAGCCTTGTCTCCACGCTTCCGGTCTTCTTTGGCCCCTCAACATCATGGATGTGCAGCACCCCCTCACGCATCTCAATGGTTTGAGGGCGTCGCAGCACCTCCGCAAGGTAGGGGTTGATGACCTTATCGAAGAACTTGTCCTTCAAAGCACTTGGTGACGTCATGTTGATCTAAATCTGCTGCAGAAACAGCTCAAAACGAAAACAGGATGTATTGTCGTGATACGAAGGTCAAAACCTTCGGGAGATTATATAATGAATTTTTACCGACCTGAAGGAGTATACCACAAGAAAACGGAGTCCGGAGGGTACACGGGGTGGGCACAAGCCACAGGGGCGCGCCCAGGGGGGTAGGGCGCGCCCCCTGGCTTGTCGCCTCCTCGTGCACTCTTCGGACTACTTTAAATTTTCCTAATTTTTTAAATATTCCAAAACGGGGAAAAATTGCTGTTGAAAGAGTTTTGGAGTCGGTTTACTAACCGTACCACATACCTATTCCTTTTGGGAGTCTGAAACGTTCTGGTAGGTCTCCCTAATATACTTCTCTGGAGTTATGGTATTAATAATATTGGTTTCAACATTTATGGGAGTACCTGAGATATAATGTTTGATTCTTTGCCCGTTTACCACCTTAGGATTTGTGCCTTCAGCGTTGTTGATCTTGATGGCACCGGAACGATATACTTCCTCGATAATGTAAGGCCCTTCCCATTTGGAGAGAAGTTTTCCTGCAAAAAATCTTAGACGAGAATTGTATAACAAGACATGATCACCTACATTGAATTCACGCTTTTGTATCCTTTTATCATGCCATCTCTTAACCCTTTCTTTAAACAACTTAGCATTCTCATAGGCCTGGGTTCTCCATTCATCAAGTGAGCTAATGTCAAATAATGTCTTCTCACCAGCAAATTTGAAATCATAGTTGAGCTCTTTAATTGCCCAATAAGCTTTATGTTCTAGTTCAAGAGGTAAGTGACATGCTTTACCATAAACCATTTTATACGGAGACATACCCATAGGGTTTTTGTACGCAGTTCTATAAGCCCATAATGCATCATCAAATTTCTTAGACCAATTCTTTATGGATCTATTAATAGTCTTCTGCAAGATCAATTTAATTTCTCTATTGCTCAATTCTACTTGACCACTAGACTGAGGATGATATGGAGATGCAATTCTATGATTAACATCATACTTAGCAAGCAATTTATGGAAAGCACCATGAATAAAGTGTGAACAACCATCAGTCATTAAATATCTAGGGACTCCAAATCTAGGGAAAATAACATCTTTAAGCATTTTAATAGAAGTGTTATGATCAGCACTACTAGTTGGAATAGCTTCTACCCACTTAGTAACATAATCAACAGCAACTAGAATATGAGTATACCCGTTAGACTGTGGAAAAGGTCCCATATAATCAAAACCCCAAACATCAAATGGTTCAATAACAAGAGAGTAATTCATAGGCATTTCCTGACGTCTACTAATATTACCAATTCTTTGACATTCATCACAAGACAAGACAAACTTACGAGCATCCTTGAAGAGAGTAGGCCAATAAAAACCAGATTGTAATACCTTGTGTGCAGTTCTATCTCTAGCGTGGTGTCCCCCATAGGCCTCGGAGTGACACTTGCATAGGATATGTTCCTGTTCATGCTCAGGTACACAACGTCTAATAACACCATCTACTCCTTCTTTGTAAAGGTGTGGATCATCCCAAAAGTAATGTCTTAAATCATAGAAGAACTTTTTCTTTTGTTGGTATGTGAAACTAGGCGGTATAAATTTAGCAACAATGTAATTAGCATAATCAGCATACCATGGAGCATTACGTGAAGCATTTATGACAGCTAATTGTTCATCAGGAAAGCTATCATCAATAGGTAGTGGGTCATCAAGAACATTCTCCAATCTAGACAAGTTATCTGCTACGGGGTTATCAGCACCCTTTCTATCAATAATATGCAAATCAAACTCTTGTAGCAGAAGAACCCATCTAATAAGTCTAGGTTTAGCATCTTTCTTTTCCATAAGGTATTTAATAGCAGCATGATCGGTGTGAACAGTTACTTTGGAATCAACAATATAAGGTCTGAACTTATCACAAGCAAACCCAACCGCTAAAAATTCCTTTTCAGTGGTAGCATAGTTTCTTTGAGCACTGTCTAGAGTTTTACTAGCATAATGGATAACATTTAATTTCTTATCAACTCTTTGTCCTAGAATAGCACCAACAGCATAATCACTAGCATCACACATAATTTCAAAGGGTAGGTTCCAATCAGGTAGTTGAACAACAGGTGCGGAAGTCGAGGCATTCTTAAGAATTTCAAATGCTTCTACACAATTATCATCAAAAACGAATGGAACATCTTTTTGCAAAAGATTAGTGAGAGGCCTAGAAATCTTAGAGAAGTCTTCAATGAACCTTCTATAGAAACCAACATGACCAAGGAAACTTCTTATACCTCTGATATCCGTAGGACACGGCATTTTTTCAATAGCATCAAATTTAGCTTTATCAACTTCAATACCTCTTTCGGAGATTTTGTGCCCCAAGACAATACCTTCATTAACCATAAAGTGGCACTTTTCCCAATTCAAGACAAGATTAGTTTATTCACATCTCTGCAAAATTCGATCAAGGTTGCTCAAGCAATCATCAAAAGAAGTTCCCTAAACGGAAAAATCATCCATGAAAACCTCAACAATCTTTTCACAAAAGTCAGAGAATATAGCCATCATACATCTTTGAAAGGTAGCAGGTGCATTGCATAAACCAAAAGGCATATGTCTATAAGCAAAGGTACCGAAAGGACAAGTAAAAGTGGTCTTCTCTTGATCCTCTTTTGACACAGGTATTTGAGAGAAACCAGAATAACCATCTAGAAAGCAAAAATGTGTCTGTTTGGATAGTCTTTCTAGCATTTGATCAATCAAAGGTAGAGGGTAATTATCTTTTCTAGTAGCTTTATTTAATTTCCTAAAATCAATTACCATTCTATATCCTGTAACAATTCTTTGCGGGGTCAATTCATTTTTATCATTAGGAACAACGGTAATACCTCTCTTCTTAGGAACACAATGAACGGGGCTAACCCATCTACTATCAGCAATAGGATAAATTATACCTGCCTCCAGAAGCTTTAGTATTTCATTTCTTACCACTTCTTTCATTTTAGGATTCAACCGTCATTGGTGATCAACAACTGGTTTAGCATCAGGCTCCATATTAATTTTATGCTGACATAGGGTGATGCTAAAGCCCTTAAGATCATCAAGAGTATATCCAATAGCAGCACGGTGCTTCCTCAGAGTTTTCAATAATCTCTTTTCTTCATGCTCTGAAAGGTTAGCACTAATAATAACAGGATATATCTCCTTTTCACCAAGATAAGCATATTTCAGAGTATCAGGCAATTGTTTAAGCTCAAGTACGGGATCACCCTTGGGTGGAGGAGGATTCCCAAGTATTTCGACAGGCAGGTCGTGTTTCAAAATAGGCTGCTGATCAAAGAAAATCTTATCTATTTCATTCCTTCCATTCATATGCATATCGTTTTCATGGTCTAGCAAATATTGTTCTAAAGGATCAGTAGGAGGCACAACAATAGAAGCAAGACCAATAGTTTCATCTTTACTAGGCAATTCCTTATCATGGGGTTGTCTACGAAATTTAGAGAAATTAAACTCGTGAGACACATCCCCAGAACTTACGGTAACAGTTTCTTTCTCACAATCTATCATTGCATTAACAGTATTCAAGAAGGGTCTACCAAATATAATGGGACAAAAATCATCTTGTGGGGAACCAAGAACAAGAAAATCAGTAGGATAATTTATTTTCCCACACAAGACTTCAACATCTCTAACAATCTCAATTGGTGCAATAGTATCTCTATTAGCCAGCTTAATGATAACATCAATTTCCTCTAATTCAGCTGGTGCAATATCATTCATAATTTCTTGATATAAGGTAAAGGGAATTGCACTCACACTAGCACCCACATCACATAAGCCATGATAACAATGATCTCCTATTTTAACAGAAACAACAGGCATGCCAACAATAGGTCTATGTTTATCTTTAGCATCAGGTCTAGCAATTCTAGCAGCTTCATCACAGAAATGAATAACATGCCCATCAATATTATCAACCAAGAGATCTTTAACCATAGCAATACTAGGTTCAACTTTAATTTGTTCAGGGGGCATAGGTGTTCTAGTACAACTCTTACGAACCACAGTTGAAGCTTTAGCATGTTCCTTTATCCTAACAGGGAAAGGTGGCTTCTCAATATAAGCGGTAGGAACAACAGGATCAACATTATAAGTAATGGTTTTTTCTTCAACTTTAATAGGCTCAACTACTTTCACTTCAATGGGAGGATGATATTTAAACCACTTCTCCTTAGGGAGATCAACATGAGGTGCAAAAGATTCACAGAAAGAAGCTACTATCTCAGAGTCAAGTCCATATTTAGTGCTAAATTCACGAAAAGCATCAGTGTCTATAAAGGATTTAACACAATCAAACTTAAGGTTTATACCTGACTCATTACCTTCGTCGAGTTCCCAATCTTCAGAGTTGCGTTTAATTCTTTCCAATAAGTCCTATTTGAATTCAATATCTTTCTTCATAAAGGAACCAACACAAGAAGTATCGAGAATGGATTGATTATTACGAGAAAGCCGAGCATAAAAATTCTGAATAATAATTTCTCTTGAGAGCTCATGATTGGGGCATGAATATAACATTGACTTAAGCCTCCCCCAAGCTTGAGCGATTCTTTCTCCTTCACGAGGCCAAAAATTGTAAATATAATTCCGATCACGATGAACCAGATGCATAGGATAAAACTTTTGATGAAATTCCAATTTCAATCGGTTGTAGTTCCATGATCCAATATCATCACATAGCCTATACCATGTCAATGCCTTCTCCTTCAAAGATAAAGGAAAGACCTTCTTCTTGACATCATCCTCGGGCAAACCTGCAAGCTTAAATAATCCACAAACTTCATTCACATAGATTAGATGCAAATCAGGATGTAGTGTTCCATCTCCTGCATAAGGATTAGCTAGCAGTTTCTCTATCATACCCGAAGGAATTTCATAATAAATATTTTCAGTAGGTGCAGTAGGTTGAGGAGCAACTTTTTGTGCTTCCGGTCGGGGTGAAGATACCCCGAACAAGCCCCTCAAAGGATTATTTTCCATAGTAACAAGTGACAGTAAATTTCAGCACAATATATAAATTTTTCCTTACCAAGTTCCACTCACCAAAGGCGCTTCACTCCCTGGCAATGGCACCAGAAAAGAGTCTTGATGACCCACAAGTATAGGGGATCTATCGTAGTCCTTTCGATAAGTAAGAGTGTCGAACCCAACGAGGAGCAGAAGGAAATGAAAAGCGGTTTTCTATAAGGTATTCTCTGCAAGCACTAAAATTATCGGTAACAGATAGTTTTGTGATAAGATAATTCGTAATGGGTAGCAAGTAACAAGTGTATCAAAGGTGCAGCAAGGTGGCCCAATCCTTTTTATAGCAAAGGACAAGCCTGGAAAAACTCTTATATAAGGCAAAGCGCTCCCGAGGACACATGGGAATTTCTGTCAAGCTAGTTTTCATCATGCTCATATGATTCGCGTTCGTTACTTTGATAATTTGATATGTGGGTGGACCGGTGCTTGGGTGCTGCCCTTACTTGGACAAGCCTCCCAATTATTATTAACCTCTCTCGCAAGCATCCGCAACTACAAAAGAAGAATTAAGATAAATCTAACCATAGCATGAAACATATGGATCCAAATCAGCCCCTTACGAAGCAACGCATAAACTAGGTTTTAAGCTTCTGTCACTCTAGCAACCCATCATCTACTTATTACTTCCCAATGCCTTCCTCTAGGCCCAAACAATGGTGAAGTGTCATGTAGTCGACGTTCACATAACACCACTAGAGGAGAGACAACATACATCTCATCAAAATATGGAACGAATACCAAATTCACATGATTACTTATAACAAGACTTATCCCATGTCCTCAGGAACAAACGTAACTACTCACAAAGCATATTAATGTTCACAATCACAGGAGTATTAATTATCATTAAGGAGCTGAACATATGATCTTCCACCAAGTAAACCAACTAGCATCAACTACAAGGAGTAATCAACACTACTAGCAACCCACAGGTACCAATCTGAGGTTTTGAGACAAAGATCGGATACAAGAGATGAACTAGGGTTTGTAGAGGAGATTGTGCTAGTGAAGATGTTGATGGAGATTGACCCCCTCTCGATGAGAGGATCATTGGTGATGACGATGGCTTTAATTTCCCCCTCCGGGAGGGAAGTTTCCATGGCAGAACAGCTCCGCCGGAGCCCTAGATTGGTTATGTCCAAGTTCCACCTCGAGATGGTGGCGCTTCGTCCCGAAAGCTCTCTTCTGATTTTTTCCAGGTCAAAACCCTCCATATAGCGGAAGATGGGCACCGGAGGCCTGCCAGGTGGGTCACAAGCGACAGGGGCGCGCCCAGGGGGGTAGGGCGCGCCCCCCTGGCTTCTGACTGCCTGGTGGGTCCCCCCAGGTATATTCTTCGCCCAATATTTTTTATATATTCCAAAAAAATTCTCCGTAGATTTTCAGGACTTTTGGAGTTGTGCAGAATAGGTATCTCAGATTTGCTCCTTTTCCAGTCCAGAATTCCAGCTGTCGGCATTCTCCCTCTTCATGTAAACCTTGTAAAATAAGAGAGAAAAGGCATAAGTATTATACCATAATGTGTATTAACAGCCCATAATGCAATAAATATCGATATAAAAGCATGATGCAAAATGGACATATGAATCACCACCGGCTACTTTGCAGGCGAAGACTACCTTTCGTCAGGATAAGGGTGTACTCCTTGTCCCCCTTCGAATTTGGCCGTTGTGGGATCCCTTCCCGCCGTTGCGACAAGGGAAGAGGACCCGGGCCACTATAAATAGAGGATAGGCTCCCCTGCAGAGGGGGAGAGACCGAACACCTCTCGGCCACCCTCGCGAGGTTAACCACCACTGTACTAGTTCATCCACAAACCTCCTCGTGAGGAAATCCACCAAAGGCAGGAGTAGGGTTTTACACTTCGTAGCGGCCTGGACCTGGGTAAATCCTCGCGTGCTCGTCTTCTTCCCGTGATTGAGAGAGTTTGTCGGGCTAGGTTGTCGAGCGGTGAGCGTGAGGCCGTAACTGGTGGGGATCTTTGCACACGCCCCTGAGTTCAAACCTCCTTGGGTTTTGCGAAGCCCGAAATCCGACAAGACATTTGGAGGTCCTGCTGCCAATGTTGCTCCCCGGTCCACCAATGCCATATGCTACAAGTGTGGAGAACCAATGCACTACTCTTGTGACTGCCCGCAAAACAACGCCAAGCCTGCTGGACGTGGGAAGCCGGGAAAAGCTTTCTATGTGAAGCCAACTCCTGCTCGTGGATGTGTGAATCACGTCTCTGCTGCAGAAGCTCTTGAGGATCCTGATGTTATTCTGGGTACGCTCCTTGTGAATAGTCATCCAGCATCTGTTCTGTTTGATACTAGAGCATCTCATTCATTCATTTCAGAAAGTTATGCATAGTTGTATAACATGTCTTTTTGTGATATGCCTACTCCTTGAGTCGTTCAGACACCTGGTTCAAAATTGCAAACTTCTAGAGTGAGCCATGACAATGAAATCCTTGTGGATAGGCTAGTCTTCCTAGCTTCTTTGATAGCCCTCAAGTCTTCGGACATCAATATCATCTTGGGTATGGAATGGATGAAATCCCATTATGCTAAGATTGATACTCATACTAGGAATGTTCAGCTTACACATCCATCGGGTGAGATAGTTAATGTCTCAACTCGAACTGCCAAGCGCCAACTCTATTCCCTCAATGCTAGCCCTCTTCCAGAGCTAGAAGATATCCCGGTGGTCCGTGACTTCCCGGATGTCTTTCCAGAAGAACTGCGAGGCATTCCACCTGTCAGGGATGTAGAGTTTGTGATTGATCTTGTCCCAGGGACTGTCCCAATAGCCAGAAGACCCTATAAGATGGCACCCTTAGAACTATCCGAGCTTAAGAAACAACTCGATGAGGCTTTGAAGAAAGGTTTCATCCGTCCTAGTTCTTCTCCTTGGGCTTGCCCCGTCCTCTTTGTCAAGAAGAAGGATGGATCAGACCGGATGGTTGTAGATTATCGACCAGTGAACCTGGTCACCATAAAGAACAAGTATCCGCTCCCCAGGATCAACGATTTGTATGATCAACTCACTGGATCCTCAGTCTTTTCCAAAATGGATTTGAGGTTGGGATACCATCAAATCAGAATTAGGAACGGGGACATTCCAAAAACGGCTTTTGTTACTCGTTATGGCCAATACGAGTACAACGTCATGTCCTTCGGTCTAACCAATGCCCCAGCCACCTTCTCTCGCTTGATGAATTCGATCTTCATGGAGTATCTGGATAAATTCGTCATGGTTTACCTCGATGATATACTCATTTACTCGAAGAACAAACAGGAACTTGCTGAGCATCTAAGGCTGGTATTAACGAAACTTCGAGAGCACCGCCTTTATGCCAAATTCTCCAAGTGTGAATTTTGGTTGCCAAAAGTGACCTATCTAGGCCACGTAATCTTTGGTAAGGGTATTGCTGTCAATCCCGAGAGAGTTCAGGCCATCCTTGATTGGACTCAACCTGAATCGGTTAAGCAAGTTCAGAGTTTCCTTGGCTTAGCGAGCTATTGTCGCCGCTTTGTCAAGAACTTCTCGAAGGTTGCGAAGCCTCTGACTGAACTCCTCAAGAAAGATAGAAAGTTCGAGTGGACCCCACAATGCGAGCACAGTTTTCAGGATCTCAAAAGACGCCAGACTTTTGTGCCCGTATTGGTGCCACCAGATTTCTCTAAGGACTTTGTTATCTACTGCGATGCCTCGCAACAAGGATTAGGTTGCATTCTCATGCAGGATCATCATGTGATTGCATACACATCTCGACAGTTGCGTCCACATGAGGATAATTATCCAACACATGATCTTGAGCTTGCAGCTATAGTCTATGCACTGAAAACCTAGCGACATTACCTTCTGGGTAATCGTTGCGAAATATACACTGATCACCAAAGTCTGAAATATATTTTCACCCAGCCGGATTTGAATCTCAAGCAAAGACGGTGGGTTGAGTTGATTACAGATTACGACTTAGGGATAACTTACACCCCGGGGAAAGACAATGTCATGCTGATGCACTAAGTCGTAAGTCTTATTGTAATAACCTAATGTTACAACAAAGTCAACCGCTTCTCTATGAGGAATTTCGGAAGTTAAACCTTCTCATTGTTCCTCCAGGATTCCGTTCCAACTTGGTGGCGAAGGCCAACCTTACGGATCAAATCATAGAAGCCCAGAAGCATGATACCGGGATTTCCCGGATCAAGAAGAACATTAAAGGGGGCAATGCTAAATGCTTCTCGGTAGATGATAAGGCGGTTGTTTTCTTCAAGAACCGCTTAGTGGTTCCTAAGAAACAACATCTGCGGCAATTGATCCTTAAGGAGGCTCATGATTCTCCTCTCATGATTCATCCTGGTAGTACCAAGATGTATCAGGACCTATGCCAGAGGTTCTGGTGGACTAGGATGAAGAGATAAATTGCACAGTTCGTTGCTAACTACGACGTTTGTCGTCGCGTTAAAGCAGAACATCAAAGGCCTGCTAGCACCCTTCAACCTTTAGCTATTCCTGATTGGAAATGGGATAAGGTCAGTATGGATTTCATCACCGGTTTTCCCAGGACCAAGAGAGAGAATAATGCTATCTTTGTGGTCATTGACCGTCTTTCCAAAGTGGCTCATTTTCTTCCTATTCTCGAAAGTATAATGGCTAGCCAGCTAGCGGAATTATATATTTCTCGAATAGTGCCTCTTCATGGTGTTACTTTGGAGATTAACTCAGACCGTGGAAGTATCTTTACTTCCGGATTCTAGGAAAGCTTCCAAAATGCTATGGGGACTCATCTATCCTTTAGCACTGCTTTCCATCCGCAGTCAAGTGCTCAAGTTGAGGGAGTCAATCAAATCCTGGAAGACATGCTCAGAGCTTGTGTTATCTCTTTCGGTATGAATTGGGAGAAATGACTTCCATTCGCCTAATTTGCTTATAACAATAGTTATCAGTCAAGCTTGGGCAAAGCCCCTTTTGAAGTTCTCTATGGACAAACGTGTCGAACACCTCTTAACTGGTCAGAAACCGGAGAGAGGCAACTCTTTGGCCCGGATATGATCCAGGATGCAGAAGAGCAAGTTCGCATTATTCGTGAAAAGTTGAAAACAACCCAATCTCGTCAAAAGAGCCAATATGATCGCCATCATAAGGCTGTGACCTATGAGGTTGACGAGAAGGCTTACCTTCGGGTTACACCTCTGAAAGGTACCCAACGGTTCGGTATCAAGGGCAAGTTGGCTCCTCGTTACGTTGGTCCTTTTTGCATTCTTGGTAAATGAGGAGAAGTTGCCTACCAATTGGAACTTCCACCGCATCTTTCCAAGGTTCATGATGTCTTCCACGTCTCGCATCTCAGGCGTTGCTTCTCGGACCCTGTCCGCGAAGTAGAGCATGAAACGCTTGATCTCCAGGATAACCTTACATATCGAGATTACCCTATTCGTATTCTCGATCAAGCTGAGAGTACCACTCGACGTCAAAACATCAAGTTTCTCAAGGTTCAGTGGTCAAACCATTCTGAAAAAGGGGCAACTTTGGAAAGGGAGGACCGTCTTCGACTAGAGTACCCCGCGCTCTTCCCAACGACTTCCAAATCTCGGGACGAGATTCTTTTGAGTGGGGTGAGTTGTCACATCCCTAGTTTACCATTGCATTGTGCTAGGCTAGAGTGATGCATAATGTTTAAAATTCATCAAAATGAAATGGGGATTATAGAAACCCCAGCACCTCACTTGAATCAACCAATTCAATTTCTTGTGATTTTCAACGAATCCAAAATGCCCATAAAAAATGCCCACCATGTCTGGTAAATATTGGAAACAATATTTCAGAGGTGCATTTTATTATTACAACACATTTGGCATTTTATTTAATCCAACAAAGCTTCTGAAAATAATCAACAAAATCATTATAAATATTTAGTGGATTCAAAAATGCTGAAACTTTTTGTGGAAGTTTCAAATATTCAAACTACGTTCCATAAAATATGTTGGTATTTTTGTGCTAGGTATTATGGCCAAACAAAAATTAAAACAAATGTCAGAAACAGAAAAAAGAAACAAAATAGAAAAGAAAAGAGAGAGAGAGAGAGCTAGCCTGAGGCCCAAGCCAGGCCGACCCATCTGGCCCAGCCAGGTCATCGTCCTCCTGCCACCAAGAGGCTAGGCGAGTGGCCGATGCGCGTGCACGGCCATGCTGCCACGCCAGCAGCTGCCTGCCTGCTTCCCTGTCGCGCTGGCGCCGCGGATAAGTTCCAGGAGCCGTCTCGATCGCCTCCTCCTCCTCCCATTCGCCCCCTCTGCCCTCTCCCTTATCTCTGCTCCACCATGGCCACCGCACCCGAGCGCTCGCCGCCGTAGCTTCGCCTCTCCAGCGCCTCCCGCTCGCCTCTGACTAGCCCCCGAGCTCCGCCTCGAGCTGCTGGTCGTCCCCGCCGAGCCAAGCTTCGCCAGAGCCCCTGGAGCGACGCCCTCGAGCCCTACTTCCTCCTCGGCTCTGACAACCACCGCCATCTATTCGCCATCTCCAAGCCGCCCCTGAGCCCACCCCGACGTCTTTGCGACTGCCGCGAGCCACTGGACACATTCCCCCTCTTTCCCTGGTCGATTGCATGCCGTAGCCTCCGATTCCATCGAGACCCGAAAGCGCCGTCGTGCTAGCTCAACGCCAGCGATGCTCCGATGTCCATGTGGTCCTCCTGAGGCCACCACCGAGTTCGTGGAGCCGTGTAGATGTTGTAGGAACCAAGCCCTTGTTGTTTTGCACGCTGAGCCATCGACTTCGAGATCGCCCGAGCTCCGGTGGCCGCCAAGCTCGTCGCCGGCGACGCTCTGGGCCATCTCCGCCCCTGGGATGCGTCACTTTGGATGCACACGAGTGCGGGCGTTCATTAGCACCTCTCTACCACCGTTTTGGTCATAGGAGGGCGAAACCCGACCCCCTCCGCCATCTCTATGGTCGCCGGCGGCTCAACGCAGGCGAGCCCGACCAGTTTGACCACGGGGTTGACCCCCCTGGGACACTGGCAGGTGGGGCCTAGCCCCTGGTTAATTTGGGTTAAGGTTAAAATTAATTAATTAGTTTAATTAACTTAATCACCCACTGACAGTGGGCCCAGCCCCACTAATTAGGTCTAAAGATTAATTTTAATCACTGTTAGTGCCTGTGTCTCTGACCAGTGGACCTCACTGGTCAGGTTTGACCTGACAACGACCAGCTGACCTGCTAATGTCATGTTGATGCAGTGCTGACGCAGTAAATGTTTTCATGATTATATTAATTCCAGAAATTGATTAAAACTTAGAAAAATCATAGAAATTAATCTGTAGCTCAGATTGAAATAATTTATATATGAAAAATTATCAGAAAAATCCAAGGAATCCATTGGTGCTATCATCATGCATGTTAGAGCAAGTTATACCTGCTGATCAGGTCAAATCAATTAAAGGGTATTTGAAAATGCCTTATTTGAAATTGAATTTGAATCTTTGATTCAAACCAGCTTCAACCAATCTGATGATAGGTGCATTAGCTCATCCAAATCATATTGCCATGTCATGATCATGCATCATATTGCTGCATTTGCCCTGTATTGATTGTTACTTCATATGTATCGCGGTAGGTCCTGCTCCCGAGGATACATGTGAGTATCCCACTGAAGGAGAGTACCTCTCCGCCAACCAGCAATGCAAGCAACCTCATTGATCATTCCGATAACATCCCATTCTCTCGCTCCTGCTCTCATTTATTGCATTAGGACTATACGATTCAACTGTTACCTGTTTCGGTAGTTGAACCCATTCCTCTGCATGACCTGTCATTGTCACGGTAAATAGCTAAACCAAGAAACCTAGCATTCCTAGTAGATGCTTGAGCCTTGATGTGCTTTACCTGCTATGCTTGCTATGCTTTCTATGCTTAGAGTTGTGTCAGGTCTGATTCATCTGGGTGATGAACCGGAGTGAAACAGTGTTGTTCTGATGTGATGAACTAAATGATGAACCTGATTTGGTAAAGGAAGCGATGAGAGGCTATGTAGGAGTACATAGCGGATTGTCTCATTGGGACCGTTCTTAGGAACTGAGTTCCATGTTTGTGATCCAAGACTAGTTACTACCACACATTGGGTTCCGGTAACTCGACCCCTCTCGACTTATCAACCGCCTAGTACTTGGTCCAGGAGTAAGCAAGTTGTTTCTGGTGTTTATAGCTATGCTGGAGGCCATGCGTAGTGCTGACCCTAGGGTGGACTACGAAATGGTAGGCAGTGGCACGTGTACCAAGGGTCACCCGAATGGTGGGCTTGGGAACCCTGCGCACATTGTTTGGGGCCGTAGCGGAAACTTTGGCCGGACTTCCATGCGGGTTCAGTCTCAAATATGCGATAGGCTGGACTAGAGGTCTTGTGTGATTGACGGTCGTGGCCGACTCCCTCGCTAGGCTTCCGCTTGAAGGTTGCCACGGTGCCTTTTTACGTGCACATAGCGATAAGTGACGAGAGTGTGTGTGAAGGAGTACACCCCTGCAGGGTATGAATTTGATCGAATAGCCCCGTCCTCGGATATGGACTACTTGGAGAACTTATGTTGTTCATAGACAATGATAATGGTAACTCATAAAAGTATCAATACAAGTGTGAGTACCGTGGATGGCACTCTCATAGGTGTCGGGAGTGAATCCATGGTAGCGTATTGAAGTGGTGTTAGTGGACTCGTGTGCAGGTTAGCCAAGAGTCAAAGCTGGCAATGAGTGGGCCTCCTCAGGCCCCCTCCGGAGCAGGAAGGCGGCACCAAGACCGGCAAGGAGTGGGCCTCCTCAGGCCCCCTCCGGAGCAGCGGAGATCTCTATGTAGAACCCAGCCTCAGGAGACAAGGATGACGCAAGGAAGGATAGGCAGACGCCAGTGTGCCAGGCGGTGCAGTTTACCCTTTGGTGCAAAGGGAGCAAGGACGTACGCGGGTTCCCAAAGCGCCGCCCAAAGGTTTCCATTCTGGTGCAACGAGACCATGACCACGAGCCCAGCAGGAAGGATGTCATCACCAAGTCGTCCACCGTCAACAGAAGCTCTGGGCGAGATCCCCTTCTTTGGCAACGGTGGATGTCATGAGCGCCGGCGAGGGAGAAGAGGAGGACGAGGTCTGAGCCTTAGGCTTTGATTTCCCGGCGGGCGCCATCAGAGTAATCCTTGAAGAAGAAGAACAAGAGGAAGGGCGGCACTGCGGCAAGATCTGGAGGAGGTTCTCGTGAAGGAAAGGGGATTTGAGCAAGGGAGCAGAACGCCAGAAAGAAGGGCAATGATGACTCTGCCAAAGTCTCCAGGCTTTTGTCGGTCTGGGCAGTTGCCGAGGTGACGTGAGAGCGGAGGTGTTCGCATCCCACCATGCGCCACACGTCGAGCCTGGCCCGCAGGCGATTAGGGGCCCACGACGCTTCAGCCTTCGCTCCTTGCCTTCACCTTGGAGCCAAGAATTGGAATGCCTTGGGCCCGGGGGCTACTGTCGGTGTTCTGGGACCGGGGGTACCCAGACCTGCCTGCGGCCCAGCACGTGGCACACCTCGATGGCCCGGTACGGCCGTACGACAAGCCCCCCAAGTCAAGGCCCTCGCGAGAGTCCCTGCCTCGCAAGACGAACAACGCCAAGACCTCCAGAGGAGCGGTATCCCCCAGGCTGCCTCCCGAGGAGCGGAGATTTCTATGCAGCACGAGGCCGGGGTGACGTGGGCTCTGACAACTGAGTCCAGGCGGGCGCCAGCGGGCGCAGACGAGGGCAGTTTCCTCTTTCATGCTAAGGAGGCAAGGACGAACGCAGGTTCCCAAGGAATCCCCCAAAGGTTTCCCTTCCAGTGCAACATGACCGAGACCACGAGCTCGGCAGGATAGATGTCACCGCCAAGCCCACCATTGTGTCACGCCCGGAAGCTTTGCAGGCGAAGACCCCCTTTAGTCAGGATAGGATGTACCTACTGTCCCCTTTCAAATTTGGCCGTTGTGGGATCCTTTCCCGCCTGCGCGATAAGGGAAGAGGACTGAGGCCACTGTAAGTAGGGACTAGCTTCCACCGTATATATAGGTTGACAACACACGAGTTCCTCCCCCACCGAGAGCCCTCGCGAGGTCGCTCAACCATTGTACTAATTCATCCACAACCTCCTCATGAGGCTAATCCACCAAAGGCAGGAGTAGGGTTTTACACCGCAAGGTGGCCCGAACCTGGGTAAATCTCTGTGTCCATCTTCCTTCCGGTTCGCACGTACTCGACGAGGCTGGTTCGGATCTTCGCACACGCCTCAGAGTTCGAATCTTGTTGGGTCCGCGGAGCCCCGATTCTGACACATATCAAGCATTCATACTACTTGGAACTCAAAGAATTTAACATGCAAGCTCATTTTCTATAGCACCAAGTGCATCAATTTATGCAAAATATAAACCACTAAAGCAAAAACTAATTAGAGGAATGGGAGAGTCACATACCAAGGAGCAATTCCTCAAAACAGTTTTAGAAACGGAGTTCCGAGCAAAGAGATCGAAAATTTCAGTTTCAGGTGGAAGAACACGAGAGAGAGAGAGAGCTAAGAAATTTTTGCTGGAGGTAGGAAACGAGGTGAGCTAAAGGGATAAGGCATGGGGGCCCTGTGGTCCCCACAAGCCATCAGGGCATGACCCAGGGTGGCGACCTGATGTGTGGTGGCCCACTGGTGCATTTCCCTGTTGTAATTTTTATGCCAAAAATTCTAAAATGTTCCAGAAAAATTCATGTCAAAATTTTGTGGCAATATGAGATTTTTTATTTTTGGGTCATTTTTCATGCACGGGAAAAACAGAAAGCGGGAAACTCATGGAATTTTATTTAATCTAACTAAGAAAAACAAAAAATAAACTTGTGATGCAGAGAGTTGTGAGTACTCAATTCATCAATTACATGTCTTTCGAAAAGGATTCATTAATAAGGTTGATCAAGCCTTATTAATAACCATTTCCGACTAACATGAAAACAAAGAATTTTTGTATTCCACTAGGTTACCTCAATGGGGCTTTGTATTTCCCCAACAATGAGATTATAATATTTCTTCTTCTTGGCAGCCGGTAGAGGAATTATAAAATCTCCAATGATAACTGTGGGAATAGGATCAATGACACTAATATTATTAACCAAAGTTTGCTTCTTCGGAAAGTGCACGGTATGTTGCTTGCCATTGACATGAAAAGTAACCTTGCTTTTACTGCAATCAATAACATCCCCCGCAGTATTTAGAAAGGGTCTACCAAGGATGATCGACATATTGTCGTCCTCGGGCATATCAAGAATAACAGAGTCTGTTAAGATAGTAACATTTGCAACCACAATGGGAACATCCTCGCAAATTCCAATAGGTAAAGCAATGGATTTGTCAACCATTTGCAATGGTATCTCAGTAGGTGTGAGCTTACTCAAATCAAGTCTTTTATAAAGGGAGAAAGGCATAACACTAACACCAGCCCCTAAATCACATAAAGCAGTTTTAACATAATTTCTTTTAATAGAGCAAGGTTTTGAGGGTATACCCTAATCTCCCAACTTCTTAGGTACTCCGCCATCAAAAGAATAATTAGCAAGCATGGTAGAAATTTTAGTTTCAGTTATTTTTCTTTTGTTGGTAATAATATCTTTCATATACTTAGCATACGGAGGCATTTTCAATATATCAGTCAAACGAGTGCACAAAAAGACAGGTCTAATTATTTCAGCAAAGCGCTCAAAATCTTCATCGTCCCTACTTTTAGAGGGCTTACGAGGGAATGGCATTAGTTTTTGAACCCCTGGCTCTCTTTCCCTTCCATGTTTTCTAGCAACAAAGTCTCTCTTATCATAATGTTTATTTTTAGGAGGTGGGTTATCAAGATCTTCAGCATGTTCAATTTCCACGTCATTATCATTTTATTTGTTATCATCTGGTTGAGCATCTACATGAGCATCATCATTCTTATCATTTTCATTGTCACTAGGTGTATGTTTACTACCAGATTGTGTCTCAGCATCAGAAACAAAAACTTCATTATGTTTCTCAACATGTTTTTCTATAACAGGTTCACTGGAAGCATGAAAGTTCCTATCATCTTTCTTTTTCCTTTCCATCTTAGCTGAACTAGGTGCATCTACAATATTTTTCTGATTATCTTGTTCAATTCTTTTAGGGTGACCTTCAGGATAAAGAGGTTCTTGAGTCATTCTACCTCCTCTATTCACTACTCTAACATCATGATCATTCATATTATTATTTATTTCAGCAAGCAAATCATTTTCATTAAAGGAACATAATTATCATAGTTATTGAAGTGTTCTTGCTTAACAACATAATTATCAAATTCATCCATGCATTGTTCAAGGGTCTTAGTATAAGGTATATCATTTTCATTAAAGAACGAAGAGAGTTTACCTCTACTACCTGTGTTGGGGTATCAAGTCCATGTATTTCTTCAATAGGAGGTAATTTCTTGATATCCTCGGTTTTAATACCTTTCTCTTTCATATATATTTTTGCTTCGTGCATGTCTTCAGGATTGAGGAATAGAATACCTCTTTTCTTTTGAATAGGTTCTGGAGGTGGTTTAGGAAGTGTGAAATCATCGGCATTTTGCAATATGTTATTCAATAATTCTTCAGCTCGTCCAACAGTTCTTTCCTTGAAAACACAACAAGCACAACTATCTAGGAAATCCCTAGAAGCATCGGTTAGTCCATTATAAAAGATATAAGTAATTTCATTCTTCTTAAGAGGACAATCAGGCAAAGCTCTTAGTAACCGGAGAAGCCTCCCCCAAGCTTGAGGGACATTCTCATCTTAAATTTGAGCAAAGTTAAATATTTCCTGTAAGGCAGCTTGTTTCTTATGAGCAGGAACATATTTTTTAGAAAAGTAATAAAGCATATCCTGGGGACTACACATACAACTAGGAGCAAGTGAAAGGAACCATTCCTTAGCCTCGCCTTTTAGCGAGAAAGGAAAAAGCTTAAGGATATGATAGTAGCGAATTTTTTCATCATTGGTAAACAGAGCAGCAATATCATTCAGTTTCATAAGGTGTTAGACAATAGTTTCATTTTCATAACCATGGAAAGGATCAGACTCTACTATAGGAATTAACTCAGGGTCTACAGAGAACTCATAATCCTTACCAGTAACAAATATAAGAGAAGTAGCAAATTTAGGATCACGTTTCATTTTCTCCATCATAGATTTTTCTTTTAGTTTGCACAGTAGTTTCTTCACGTCATCTCTATCCTTACAAGCAAGAAAGTATCTAGCTACCTCACCATCCATCACATAACCTTCAGGTACATAAGGCAATTCATATCTATTAGGTGAGCGAGGTTTAACCGGCGATTCAAAGTCTTCCTCAGTTTCAGCATTTTCAAGTTCTCTAGCTTTAGCAATACGAGCATCAAGTAATTCATTCAGTGGCACAGTTTCAGTTTAAACATGTGTAGCAATAGTTTCATCATTAATTTTAGAAGTAGCATCATCAATTTCATGTGGCATATACGGACGATCAGCAGGTGGTGGTCTAACAAGCTGATTCAAAACAATAGG
Source organism: Elymus sibiricus (assembly GCA_039707655.1). Classification (NCBI taxonomy): domain Eukaryota; kingdom Viridiplantae; phylum Streptophyta; class Magnoliopsida; order Poales; family Poaceae; genus Elymus; species Elymus sibiricus. The sequence goes on along the minus strand of CM077665.1, from coordinate 141,721,121 downwards.
TGAATCAAAAGCAGAGCTAGATGTCAGTTCCTTACCTCCTCTCGTGCGAGAGGGGACGATCTTAGTTCGATTGTCTTTCAGATTCTTCATAGTAGCAATTGGATATCCTTCAAGTTAACACAATAAATAAAGCTATGCTCCCTGACAACAGCACCAGGAAAAGGTCTTGATAACCCACATGTATAGGGGATCGCGATAGTCTTCACGGCTAGTATTTCACCCTAATTTATTGATTCAACACAAGGGGAGCCAAAGAATATTTATTGGCCTTGATAGCTGAGTTGTCAATTCAACTGCACCTGGGATATCTCTCTGCAGCAAGGATTTAGTATGTGGGGACCCCGACTCATAAGTCGTGATCACCGAATGCACGTGTATAGTGATCCCAGCGATCAATGCTCACTGAACACACAGAAGCTGAATAACAAGAGTCTTACATCCACATTTAGCGTCTTACACAAATAAAGACCATGAAGGTCTAGTCTTACATAGATAGGGCCACAAGGGCCAAACACTTAAACATAACAAGCAGCGGAAATCTTGATCGAAAGCGTGAACCCATGCCATCTGCCTTAAACCTACAGGCATTCTGACTGGGAAGCGTCCTAGTTCGCATGTTCATCACCAACGAACTCTTCGCCATATTCCTGCTCTTCTATGCCTGGCCAATTAAATAACCAGTGGCAAGCCAATGAGTACTTTGAATGTACTCGCAAGCAACCCATGTTTGGAACAAGGTTCAACAGAGCATGATATAGTACTAATAGGTATGTTTTGCAGAAAGCTAGTAACTTAAGTAAGCATGCATCAACAGGTTGCAGACATCCATATGAACAAGCTACAGATGTCAACATAAGCAGGGTTTGAACATCACAAGTTCAATCATTTCATCAAGTCATCCGACTTAGCTCAAGTATCTCTTTGTCACACGCACACCAAGTTTTGGGGAAACATCTGGACATAGTTTAAGAAGGACCTTCAATTGTCCATGACCATGGACACGGCTATTCGAATAGTTTTACACTCTGTAGAGGTTGCACGCTTTACCCACAAGACTCGGGGAACTTCCGTGTCATCCACGACTCGCGGTATATTACATACCCGAGGTAAGCACCCGAACAATGCCTTTCCCCTGGCGACACTAAACAAAGAGTCCACTCGTTGGTGCCATCCCTCATGATATACATCACACGTATCATCCATGAGGGCACGCAACGGTGTGCCCGGTGCCTGTGAAGACAGCGCATGATCGTCCATTCCGGTACGACCCCGTATCATGAGTGACCTCGTAACTCCCGCCACTAGTAATGCGGGCTCTTTGCCAGCACCGACCAGAGTAATCAACAAAGCCCCTTCCCATATAGGGGTAGAGTGGTCGCACATGTAAGGTTGGGACGGTCAGCAGACCTTAAATCTAATCCGTTTTCGAAAACACACACACTCACACAACTTGCTCCGGTACACCACTTCTTTCTCAAGTGGTTACCCACTCAACATCATCTCCCTCGGGCATTAGTGGCACCCGACGGGGTTTTCGAAAAGTCTTTGAAAATACTTTTGTTTCCATCAGCATGCACATTCCCATCCCACTTTGCGTAGCATCTACTAAGCATCCTATCTACTTCCACCCGCACAACCCTCATAAGGAGGTAGGGTCATGCACGATGCAAGTATCAATGACAAAGTATCGGAGGCATCCCACCGGAGGGGAGGGGGTACCTCATCAACATGATCAATTCATCGGAACAACAAGTGCTATATGACATGCATGAAAAGTTTCTTAACATGGTCAAAGGGCTGCATGCCTGGCTCGGCAAAGTCTTCGAGGTCTTCACATGCTTCTCGTCCAACTCCGAGCACTTCGTCTACTTCGTCAACTATCGCCGGAAACAACCGCAATAAGCAACACAACAAGCAGAGAAAATAAAGTGCTCTATAAATAGGAGTTTTATTTTTCTTGGACACCTCTGGTCACAAGAAAAATAACCAAGGAGGTTTTATTGGACCTGGATCAAGGGAGATTTTTGAATGGGGAAAATGAATGAAATGATGATCCTATTAGAAGTCTACAGAAAATGTTTTTGTAAAAATCAGTGGATGGACCCAACAAATAGGGCATGATTTTAGAAACATGTGGGAAGTGGTTTCACTGGATTTGGAGTTGGCATGATTTTCCTAGGGATTTTCAAAATGGGTCATACACGAAGAAATGGTCCAATATTTGACATAGCATAATAAGTGTGAGGAAAAATGCTCACATCTTAAGAAATGATGTTAGATGCATCTAGGATTTTGAAACACTGCATTTGGAGTTGATATGGATCCTGCAGAGATTTTACAAGTGGGGCATTTGCTAGTTCAAGGTCAAATTAGAGTTTGAACTATACAAAAAAGTTTGCAGGAAAAATGTGCAATGCTCATATTTGGACAGGAAATCATTTTAGGAATCTGAAGGAATTTGAATTACCAAATTTGGAATCCAAATGAATTTATTATGAATTTTTGAATCTACCAGAAAAGAAAAAGATAAAAGGAGCTATACCTAAACGGGCCAAAACCTCTGGGCCGCACAGCGCACTGGCCCGGAGCCGTTGCTGGGCCAGCCCATTATTTCAGCCACGCAGGAGGCCAACGCGACGTCGAAGGCGCGTTTTGTGCTGGGCGTTTCCTCGGTATGAAAACGGCTCCCGTGGAATACGCCTCCACTTAAACCGGGGGCCCGGTCAAGAGTCAGTGACATGCGGGTCCCGCCTGTCAGGTTCATCCCTCACCTCCCGCCCGAGCTGGGGGAGACAGAGTGGGGAGGACTGAGCGGCGCCGGTGCCGTCCCAGCAGCTCAGGCTGCCTCCGGCGGAGCCCCGGCCACTGGCGTGATCAGGACGACGTGCCGCATCCACCTGGGTGCCGCACGCGCACGGGGGAGGGGCGCAGCAGCGCCAACCTAGGGAGGCCGCGCGGGAGGCCGTCGGCCGCCATTTCTCCTGAGCACAGGGCATCTCCGGGGAGGAGGGGAGGCGAGGTGGGGCTTCTCTATGGTGGTGTGAGGGAGCCGGAGTGGTTAGGGGAGGAGGAGGAGCTCGAGGGAGCCCGAATTTAAGGATACCCGAGGCGGGCGTCGCCGGCCGTTGGAGGAGGAGGAGGGCACGAGAGAGAGAGGAGGCTGGTCCAGGGGCTTCGGGGGAGATAGAAGGGGCGAGAGGAGGGCCGAGGTGAGCTCGGGTGAGCTTTTATAGGCGGGGGCGCGGTGCACCGCGAGCTCGTGCGCCGGCTCGGACAATGCCGCTGCTTGAGGGCTCGAGGGGTCACGGGAGCATGTCTACGGGCTTCGTGGACGAGGTCCACATCCAGGGAAGGAGCAAGGGGGGATAGAGGAGCGCGCGTGTGAGCTCGCCCACTGGCCGAGCCGGGCGACCATGGCGCGCGTGCGAGGAGGGGCAACGGGAGGGAGAGATAGGAGGGGGCCGACTGTCCGACGTGTCCCGGACGCCGAGGCCAACCAAGTGGTGAGAGGGGGGAGCCTGAGGTGGTCGGGGACATGCACGGGGCGACAGCTACAGTGCGGCTGGGAATTGTAGCGCGCTCCAGAGCGCCCAAATGGCATGCCATGGCATTGCCTTGGCGTTTTGGGCGCGGGCACTTGTGGCTAGCAGCATCAGAGGGGTATAAACAAGGTGTAGGTGCCCTTGGATTCCCTGTAAAGTCAAGGGAGTAGGAGAGAGGTGGAGGGAGAGAGGAAGAAGGGGCTGTCCAGAGGAAAAAACAGGGGTTTTACCCCACCTAATGCTTGAGCCTTGCCCAGAGAAGGTTACTGGAGGTGCATTGCAATACTACAAGCTTGTGGTAAAAATTTGAACTCAAGGAGAATAGCAGAAGGGGGCCAAACAGGGTTTTTACCACCTGGGAAAAAAGTGTTTGTTGATAGTTTGGCTAAGCAAATGGAGTTTTCTTGCCATGAGTTTTAACAGGGTCAAATGGTGGTTGGAAATAGGGTTGACCACCAAGTTTGATATTGATTGAAGAAATCTCACAATGTAACTTTGTGAAACCCTTGAAATCAACAGAATCAGATTTCTGTAGATCTAGGCATGCATATCATTTCCCACAAATCCACCACTTGGTGTGGTATCATTATTTGGGGTTTAGCACATGCCCACAAAGTTTGGGGTCAAGGGAAGAAACTTTATAATGTAAAGTTGTTCAAATTTGGCTCTGGACAGGAATGGTATTGGAATATTTTGATGAAGCAAAACAATTGGGATTGAGATGAAACTTTGCAAGATCATCAAATATTACATGTGTGAGTTGCTGCAATTTGCTAGGAATTTATTGAGAATATTTCTTATAGAAATATTTCAAAAGCTTGATTTAAGCAGAAAGGGGTTTGGGGGAATTTGGATCTGTTCTCCTTGATGCACCACTTGGTGTGGATGCATTATTAGAGTATTACAACATGTCCACCAAGTTTGATATCATTAGGAGAAACTTCACCATGTAAAGTTGTTCAAATTTGATACTGGACAGAGAGGGTTTTAGGATATTTTGGTGAACCAAATCAATTTGAATTGAGGTGAAACTTGTCAACATGATCACATATGTCATATGTGACATGCTAGAATTTTCTTGGATTTATTTGAGAATATTTCCAATAGAAATATTTCAAATGCTTGGAATAGGCAGAAATGGTTTTGAAGGGTTTTGTCCAATATTTTGAACATGACCATGTGTTTAAACTCTTATATATGGACAATATATGTCCACTGAGTTTTCCTAAATTTTCTCAAATGTTTTTAAAGCATTTAAATAATTTTTCCCTATGAAAAACCATTTATGGCCTTAAGAAAAAGCCTTTAAATAAAATAGTAAAATAATATTTAAAAATAATATTTGGTGGTTTTGGGATGTCATATATATAGTAGGTTCCAAATAAAGTCTTTGGAGAAAAAGTATCCACCGAATTTGAGGAATTGTAGTACAAACCTCAACTGATGGGTTTTTGAAAGCCTAATTTGAATAAACCCTTTTTGGCCAAAATAATATTTGATAAAAATAGTTTTGGGTACTATTCACATGGCATGATCATTGGGCAAGAAGTTTGGACCAAGGAAAAGAGTTCTTGAGGGTAGGAGGGAGTTTTATGAATATAGAGCACTAGCAAGCAATCGAACAAGCAAGCAAATAGCACACAAGTCAAGCATTCATATGCATTCAAAAAGTTTTAATTGGCCCTAGTTTTTGAGTCAGGTTAACTTAGTCATGAGGCAAAACACAGGGTGTGATAGACCTACCCCCCTTACAAGAATCTCGTCCCCGAGATTCCTAGGCTAGGCGTAGAAAAAGGTGCGGGAATTCACAGGTGAGGTAGTCTTCACATTTCATGTTGCTTCTGCTCCGGCGTGGTTGTCCTTCTGGATCTTGAAGTGCATGATGATATGTCTTCGAGTGCATCGTTGACTTCGTCTAAGGGTGAATGGGGTTCTCGCAATATGCTAGGCTTGCCTAAAGGTCAAGGGTTTGGTAAACGAGGTTCTGGCAAGGGCCTGGCTTGCGTGTGTATTCCAAAGTCGGAATATGTGGCCAAGTAGTGTGTCTGAGTGCTGGTCCTGGGTCACTCACATTGGTTAGTGACATCTAGATGTCTTGCGTTAGAATAGGAGGGTCGAGTCTTGGTGTAGCTTCTCGTTGACGGAGAAGTCCTTATCTTCCTTAGAGCATGAGATCTTCAGTCGCAGGTGGTCTTCATCCTTGATAGTGTGGAAGCGCGTCATCGTGGGCTTCTCGTCGAGACCTTCTGCTTGAGTGAGTTGCCCAGGTAGTTTCTTCATTCTTCTTTGGTCGTTTGTCCTTGCCGTCGCGGACGCGTGTTTCTGGTGGGTCTTCAAGTGTTTGGGCTACTTGTCTCTCCGTGGACATTTGTGGCAAGGTTTGCGTTGAGTCTCGTCCCTAAGGCTAAGCTTAGAGACTTGGTGCCAAAACGGGTTCTACCATCTGGGAAGGTTTCAGCGGGGTCCTGCAAGTAGGCTGGCTATTCAAAAGCATAGAATAGCCATCTAGTCCTCATGGTTTGGGGCTTGGCAAGCGAGGTGAACTACCTTTGACAGGTGGTTTACCATGATCGAGTCACGGTTTACGCCCTAGATTGTCTAAAAAGGGCTGATAACGAAGTCGTGACAGTCGTCCACTTCATTCCAGGCATCTGAAGGGAGTAGGTACGTCATGCTAACCGTACACCGTCAAGGTGGTGGAGTGAGGGGGGGTGCCATCAGCTCCTCGGTTCCTTCCTAGTCAGGAACTGATATATGACTAGTTAAAACAAGGGGCTCTTTAATCCTCTTGATGTGCAAGGGCTGAATCATGCCTGGACGTCGGTGATTCTCGATATAACCTAGTGGATGTAGACTCCAGAGAGGGCGGTGGTTGACTTCTCCTGTCTCATCCTCTTCGTCTTCGTGGCTCCCTAACCATAGTGGTTCTTCGTCTTGATTGGGCAAGAATGTCTTCTGCTGAAGGGAGGGTACTTCGAGGAGTCCAACTCCTTCAAGGTGGAACCTTATACTCGAGAGGCATGGTAATTGGTGTTCCTGGGGCTGGTCCAAACAGGACTAAGGTGTTCCTTCTCTTATTGGGTAAATAAGTATGTCTTCCCGGAGGGTAACTACCTATTCCCCCAAGTATCACAAAAAACACATTGCTCATGGAATATGTGAGAGGAGCGGGCATTTGCTCCGGATGGTCACTAGTATCAAGGGTTTGTGGTCCTACCTTATACAGGTCTTCGTGGCCACCTTCCTTTTGAACAGGATTGGTGGTGGTTGAGGTGGAATATCGGCCATAGTCTAGAGACTGAGAGCCAAGACCTATGGTCATAATCCGACCATGTTATGGCTCGGTAAAGCTTCGGGGTTTCAAGGAGCTTAGGATGTGAGTGAGCATCTAACATCTCATCCTCGAGCATAGTTCTTTAGATGCCAATAGTACTACCTATTACTCCAAACAAAACCAGCGTATATCATCAAAGGTATCATCTCATATAAGTCGCTCCAACATTACACATGTTACACCTATCTCCGTAGATTTTAAGAGAAGGACGACCCATACTCTCATGCATACTCTATAGCCATTCATCTATATCCCTATGTAAAAATCCTCGGGATGGCATACAAGCCGCTAAGCTTGATCATTACACTATAAATCCAAGTGTTCAGCTAATGTACCCAAAGTCTAAGGTGTTGCATCTCTATGATATGGAAACAAGTAATATACAAATCCAAGATCTTGTTTCCTTCCTACGAATCCAATTAATCAATCCACGAATACCGTCTACTATTACATGACCTATTATTGCTACAAATCCAATACCGGTGTCGTTCCATATATCTCCAGATTTCCTAAATCCCAAAATTTCAGAAAGAACTACCTTATCACAGTATAACCATCAACTCCCATCATGAGGATCTAGGGAACTCCGATGTTAGGTGCATATGGATCCTTGAATCGATTCTAACAACAATCCAATATTCCTGGTTTGTCTTCCACCGAGAAACATGGTATCAAGATCAAGATCACCGGACTAAATCCAAATTACTCCGAACCATGTGGTTTGATTGATCTTGAGCACCTATTAGAATCACCTATTTAAATCCAAGGTTTACATCTCGTAAGAATTCCCTACTAGTTACCCCAGTCACTATCATATCACCATCAATCCAATATCAACATTACTTGCCAAAGTCAAGTCATTAATCCACCAAGAATTTCAGCTTGTAATCATATTTGTCCTACTAAATCCAAGTTACTCAAGGGAGACGTAAGTTATGCTACTCTATCAACTTGATCCACCAAGTCCACTCACCAACATAAAAGTCTCGTAATCCACCAAAGGGTCTCAACTACTTCCTCAAGACATCTATTTTGGCTAAATCAAATCATTGTCCACAATTCGTATACCCTTAGAATGATCCTTCCTATGGCATCAAGGTTCTAGTGCTAGCAAGAATGAAGGATGTGTGTTCACTATGATCACTAGCTCCATAATGAACCCAGTGCTAAGCAGGGGTTATTGAAGCTCAATAAGTGCTCTGGCAAATCTATGTATTAAACACGTGATCAGAGGCTTGTGTTGGGGAAGCTTGTGAGGTCTAGGTTGGGCTGGGGAGGGGTTTCCAATCTTGAGGGAACAGCATAACTTTACGGGGTTGCGTCTGGTTGAGTACGTTGTAGTCGAAGTCTTCTGTGTCAGTTGTTTGTCGAGGTGGATCCTTGGTGTATCTGGCCTTGCTGGTCTTCTGTTGACGGGAGGGGGAAGAGGGAAAGTAGCATAGAAGAGCATGCCTAAGGGGGTGGCATAGTGCAAGTGCAATCAAACGAGTGCCGAAAAGGTCAAATACAAACATTAAGGTAAGATAGGTGATGTAGTCGCGTACTTGTTGCCTAGGGCAAAAGTGCGACTTTCACCAAAGCACAAACAAGCAAAAACAAGCAACACACAATTATGGTTCTATCTGAACCATCATACGGATTCGACTTCGCATAGGGAACACACGACCTATCCTACCCTAGGGGTTCTCGGACTCAGTAGTCGTGCTTGCTTCGTGTCTTGGAGAGGAGTCCGCTCGGCCTTCTGGGTCTTCTTCAGGTGTCGCCATGTCTCTTGTTGCTGTTCATCGAAACGATCCGGGTTGTTCCTGAAGAGTCCTGGATAATTTTGCGTCTGGTGAGTTGATGACGAAGGTAGTTCCTCATGGCTGTCGTTGACGGGTCTTCTGTTGTCTTCGTAATCGTGCCAATGCCTTCTTGTCCTTCAAGGCATCGAGAGTTCCAAGTGGGCAATCCTTTATGCAATGACATCCACAAGGCATGACAGAGTTCCAACTTGTCGGTCAAGTTGATAATATCGACACTGAGAGCGGGGGATGAAGAGAACCGTTTTCCTGCTCACTATGGTGAGGCGGACCAAATGGCAAGGTTCTCATCCACCAGTGGTTGCCGACACAACAACAAAAAGACAGGGTTGCTCTATTAGCGATGCATATCATGACATTGCATGTCTTGTGCCCTGGTCATCAAAGGCCAAGGTGGCATCATCATGGGGCAGTGTCGAGGGTGTCACCATCTTCTGAGCCTTGATATTCTCATCCTTCGAGAGGTTATCTTCCATTGGTATCGTCTTGTCGTGGTGTCATCAAACTTGTGTGAATGTCTGGAAAGGTGGCTTCCTTCAAGGTTACCCACGAGGATTTTAAGGAATCCAGTGGTCAGGGGCACAAAGGTACTAACGACCATTTGCAGGGCTTTGAAAAGTAGATGAGGAGAGCCAAGAGAAAAGTGGTGGAAGTGCTAAGGCAAAAACCCTTGCTTCCTTTGAAATTTTAGGAGAGGTGAGAATTATAGTGGTTTTGTAAGTAATTTTGATGGGTCTGGAAAAATAGTTTTGTCCTAACTAACGTCCATCCTAACTAAGGGCTTCCTACAGTCAGGATGGCTCTGATACCAGCTCTATGGGGACCCCGACTCATAAGTCGTGATCACCGAATGCACGTGTACAGTGATCCCAGAGATCAATGCTCACTGAACACACAGAAGCTGAATAACAAGAGTCTTACATCCACATTTAGCGTCTTACACAAATAAAGACCATGAAGGTCTAGTCTTACATAGATAGGACCACAAGGGACAAACACTTAAACATAACAAGCAGCGGAAATCTTGATCGAAAGCGTGAACCCATGCCATCTGCCTTAAACCTACAGGCATTCTGACTGGGAAGCATCCTAGTTCGCATGTTCATCAACAATGAACTCTTCGCCATATTCCTGCTCTTCCATGCCTGGGCAATTAAATAACCAGTGGCAAGCCAATGAGTACTTTGAATGTACTCGCAAGCAACCCATGTTTGGAACAAGGTTCAACAGAGCATGATATAGTACTAATAGGTATGTTTTGCAGAAAGCTAATTTTAGAGCAATGACATGATCAAGTAACTTAAGTAAGCATGCATCAATAGGTTGCAGACATCCATATGAACAAGCTACAGATGTCAACATAAGCAGGGTTTGAACATCACAAGTTCAATCATTTCATCAAGTCATCCGACTTAGCTCAAGTATCTCTTTGTCACACGCACACCAAGTTTTGGGGAAACATCTGGACATATTTTAAGAAGGACCTTCAACTGTCCATGACCATGGACACGGCTATTCAAATAGTTTTACACTCTGCAGAGGTTGCACGCTTTACCCACAAGACTCGGGGAACTTCCGTGTCATCCACGACTCGCGGTATATTACATACCCGAGGTAAGCACCCGAACAATGCCTTTCCCCTGGGGACACTAAACAAAGAGTCCACTCGTTGGTGCCATCCCTCGTGATATACATCACACGTATCATCCATGAGGGCACGCAACGGTGTGCCCGGTGCCTATGAAGACAGCGCATGATCGTCCATTCTGGTACGACCCCGTATCAAGGGTGACCTCGTCACTCCCGCCACTAGTAATGTGGGCTCTTTGCCAGCACCGACCAGAGTAATCAACCAAGCCCCTTCCCATATAGGGGTAGAGTAGTCGCACATGTAAGGTTGGGACGGTCAGCAGACCTTAAATCTAATCCGTTTTCGAAAACACACACACTCACACAACTTGCTCCGGTACACCACTTCTTTCTCAAGTGGTTACCCACTCAACATCATCTCCCTCGGGCATTAGTGGCACCCGACGGGGTTTTCGGAAAGGCTTTGAAAATACTTTTGTTTCCATCACCATGCACATTCCCATCCCACTTTGCGTAGCATCTACTAAGCATCCTATCTACTCCCACCCGCACAACCCTCATAAGGAGGTAGGGTCATGCACGATGCAAGTATCAATGACAAAGTATCGGAGGCATCCCACTGGAGGGGAGGGGGTACCTCATCAACATGATCAATTCATCGGAACAACAAGTGCTATATGACATGCATGAAAAGTTTCTTAACATGGTCAAAGGGCTGCATGCCTGGCTCGGCAAAGTCTTCGAGGTCTTCACATGCTTCTCGTCCAACTCCGAGCACTTCGTCTACTTCGTCAACTATCGCCGGAAACAACCGCAATAAGCAACACAACAAGCAGAGAAAATAAAGTGCTCTATAAATAGGAGTTTTATTTTTCTTGGACACCTCTGGTCACAAGAAAAATAACCAAGGAGGTTTTATCGGACCTGGATCAAGTGAGATTTTTGAATGGGGAAAATGAATGAAATGATGATCCTATTAGAATTCTACAGAAAATGTTTTTGTAAAAATCAGTGGATGGACCCAACAAATAGGGCATGATTTTAGAAACATGTGGGAAGTGGTTTCACTGGATTTGGAGTTGGCATGATTTTCCTAGGGATTTTCAAAATGGGTCATACACGAAGAAATGGTCCAATATTTGACATAGCATAATAAGTGTGAGGAAAAATGCTCACATCTTAAGAAATGATGTTAGATGCATCTAGGATTTTGAAACACTGCATTTGGAGTTGATATGGATCCTGCAGAGATTTTACAAGTGGGGCATTTGCTAGTTCAAGGTCAAATTAGAGTTTGAACTATACAAAAAAGTTTGCAGGAAAAATGTGCAATGCTCATATTTGGACAGGAAATCATTTTAGGAATCTGAAGGAATTTGAATTACCAAATTTGGAATCCAAATGAATTTATTATGAATTTTTGAATCTACCAGAAAAGAAAAAGATAAAAGGAGCTATACCTAAACGGGCCAAAACCTCTGGGCCGCACAGCGCACCGGCCCGGAGCCGTTGCTGGGCCAGCCCATTATTTCAGCCACGCAGGAGGCCAGCGCGACGTCGAAGGCGCGTTTCGTGCTGGGCGTTTCCTCGGTATGAAAACGGCTCCCGTGGAATACGCCTCCACTTAAACCGGGGGCCCGGTCAAGAGTCAGTGACAGGCGGGTCCCGCCTGTCAGGTTCATCCCTCACCTCCCGCCCGAGCTGGGGGAGACAGAGGGGGGGAGGACTGAGCGGCGCGGGTGCTGTCCCAGCGGCTCAGGCTGCCTCCGGCGGAGCCCCGGCCAGTGGCGTGATCAGGACGACGTGCCGCATCCACCTGGGTGCCGCATGCGCACGGGGGAGGGGCACAGTGGCGCAAACCTAGGGAGGCCGCGCGGGAGGCCGTCGGCCGCCATTGCTCCTGAGCGCATGCCATCTCCGGGGAGGAGGGGAGGCGAGGTGGGGCTTCGCTATCGTGGTGTGAGGGCGCCGGAGTGGTTAGGGGAGGAGGACGAGCTCGAGGGAGCCCGAATTTAAGGATACCCGAGGCGGGCGTCGCCGGCCGTTGGAGGAGGAGGAGAGCACGGGAGAGAGAGGGGGCTGGTCCAGGGGCTTCGGGGGAGATAGAAAGGGCGAGAGGAGGGCAGAGGTGAGCTTGGCAGAGCTTTTATAGGCGGCGGCGCGGTGCACCGCGAGCTCGTGCGCCGGCTCGGACAATGCCGCTGCTGGAGGGCTCGGGGGGTCGCGGGAGCATGTCTACGGGCTTCGTGGACGAGGTCCACATCCAGGGAAGGAGCAAGGGGGGACAGAGGAGCGCGTGTGTGAGCTCGCCCACTGGCCGAGCCGGGCGGCCATGGCGCGCGTGCGAGGAGGGGCAACGGGAGGGAGAGATAGGAGGGGGACGACTGTCCGACGTGTCCCGGACGCCGAGGCCAACCAAGTGGTGAGAGGGGGGAGCCCGAGGTGGTCGGGGACACACATTGGGCGATAGCTACAGTGCGGCTGGGCACTGTAGCGCGCTCCAGAGCACCCAAATGGCATGCCATGGCATTGCCTTGGCGTTTTGGGCGCTGCCACTTGTGTCTAGCAGCATCAGAGGGGTATAAACAAGGTGTAGGTGCCCTTGGATTCCCTGTAAAGTCAAGGGAGTAGGAGAGAGGTGGAGGGAGAGAGGAAGAAGGGCCTGTCCAGAGGGAAAATAGGGGTTTTACCCCACCTAATGCTTGAGCCTTGCCCAGAGAAGGATACTGGAGGTGCATTGCAATACTACAAGGTTGTGGTAAAAATTTGAACTCAAGGAGAATAGCAGAAGGGGGCCAAACAGGGTTTTTACCACCTGGGCAAAAAGTGTTTGATGATGGTTTGGCTAAGCAAATGGAGTTTTCTTGCCATGAGTTTTAACAAGGTCAAATGGTGGTTGGAAATAGGGTTGACCACCAAGTTTGAGATTGATTGAAGAAAGTTCACAATGTAACTTTGTGAAACCCTAGATATCAACATAATTAGATTTCTGTAGATCTAGGCATGCATATCATTTCCCACAGATCCACCACTTTTTGTGGTATCATTATTTGGGGTTTAGCACATGCCCACAAAGTTTGGGGTCAAGGGAAGAAACTTTATAATGTAAAGTTGTTCAAATTTGGCTCTGGACAGGAATGGTTTTGGAATATTTTGATGAAGCAAAACAATTGGGATTGAGATGAAACTTTGCAAGATCATCACATATTACATGTGTGAGTTGCTGTAATTTTCTAGGAATTTATTGAGAATATTTCTTATAGAAATATTTCAAAAGCTTGATTTAAGCAGAAAGGGGTTTGGGGGAATTTGGGCAAGTGGATCTGTTCTCCTTGATGCACCACTTGGTGTGGATGCATTATTAGAGTATTACAACATGTCCACCAAGTTTGATATCATTAGGAGAAAGTTCACCATGTAAAGTTGTTCAAATTTGATTCTGGACACAGAGGGTTTTAGGATATTTTGGTGAACCAAATCAATTTGAATTGAGGTGAAACTTGTCAAGATGATCACATATGTCATATGTGACATGCTAGAATTTTCTTGGATTTATTTGAGAATATTTCCTATAGAAATATTTCAAATGCTTGGAATAGGCAAAAATGGTTTTGAAGGGTTTTGTCCAATATTTTGAACATGACCATGTGTTTAAACTCTTATATATGGACAATATATGTCCACTGAGTTTTCCTAAATTTTCTCAAATATTTTTAAAGCATTTAAATAATTTTTCCATATGAAAAACCATTTATGGCCTTAAGAAAAAGCCTTTAAATAAAATAGTAAAATAATATTTAAAAATAATATTTGGTGGTTTTGGGAAGTCATATATATAGTAGGTTCCAAATAAAGTCTTTGGAGAAAAAGTATCCACCTAATTTGAGGACTTGTAGTACAAACCTCAACTCAGGGGTTTTTGAAAACCTAATTTGAATAAATCCTTTCTGGCCAAAATAATATTTGATAAAAATAGTTTTGGGTACTATTCACATGGCATGATCATTGGGCAAGAAGTTTGGACCAAGGAAAAGAGTTCTTGAGGGTAGGAGGGAGTTTTATGAATATAGAGCACTAGCAAGCAATCAACCAAGCAAGCATATAGCACACAAGTCAAGCATTCATATGCATTCAAAAAGTTTTAATTGGCCCTAGTTTTTGAGTCAGGTTAACTTAGTCATGAGGCAAAACACAGGGTGTGACATAGTAGCACAACAAATGATAATAGTAACAGTAACTGTGATAGCAGCAATTTTGGTAACAGTAGTAACAGTAGCAGTTGAGTAGAAGGTGTTACAGTAGCAGTAACATTAGTAACTTAGCAAGATTCAGTATATGTAAAGCGTAGGCATGTGGATCATTGATGGATAATGATTTAGATGACATTGATCATATAACAGTGACACACTAGGGTGACACAGAACTAGCTCCAATTCATCAATATAATGTAGGCAGGTATTCCGTATATAGTCATACGTGCTTGCGATAAGAACTAGCATGACATCTTTTGTCCTACCCTCTCGTGGCAGCGGGGTCCTATTGGAAACTAAGGGATATTAAGCCTCCTTTTAATAGAGAACCGGAACAAAGCATTAACACATGGTGAGTACATGAACTCTTAAAACTACGACAATCACCGTAAAGAATCCCAATTATTGTCACCTTGGGGTATGCGAATTATGACACGTAATAGGTGCATACCGGTTGCAAGATAGGATCCGAATCACTCTTATATTCATGAAAACATAATAGGTTCAGATCTGAAATCATGGCACTCGGGCCCTAGTGACAAGCATTAAGCATAGCAAAGTCATAGCAACATCAATCTCAGAACATAGTGGATACTAGGGATCAAGACCTATTACATGATCAATCTCATCCAATCCCACCACCATACAACAAGCTTACAAAGGAATTACTCACTCCCGGTGGTGATCATCATGGCGTTGTTGATGGAGAAGGGTTGGTGGTGACAACGACGACGATTTCCCCTCTCCGGAGCCCAAAATAGGCTCCAGATCTGCCCTCCAGAGGAAGAACAGGAGGTGGCGGCGGCTCCGTCTCGTGAAACACGATGAAAACTTCTCTCTAATTTTTTTCTCCGAAGATGTGAATTTATAGGACTGGAATTAGGGTCGGAGGAGCCTCGAGGGCCCCACAAGCCATCAGGGCGTGACCTAGGGGGGCGCCCTAATGTGTGGTGGCCCCCTAGCATCTCCTTGCTACATAATTCATTATAATTCTCAGAAATAGTTCACAGAAAGTTTCATCCAATTCTGATAACTTTTATTTGTGCACAAAAATAACACCAAGGTAGTTCTGCTGAAAACAGCGTTAGTCCGGGTTAGTTTCATTCAAATCATGCAAATTAGAGGTCAAAACCAGAGCAAAAGTATTTGGAAAAGTAGATACGTTGGAGACGTATCAATCCCCAAGGTAATATTCAAGGAAGACTCAAGCTTCTAAGCTTGGGGATGCCCCGGATGGCATCACCTCTTTCGTCTTCAACACTATCAGTATATCTTACTTGGAGCTATATTTTTATTCGTCACATAATATCTGTTTTGCTTAGAGTGTCATTTTATTTTGTTGGTATTTGATTTCTATTATTTATAATCTCGCTTTTCAATAAAAAGTTCCAAGAATTTTCTTTAGGATACTTCAATTGCATGTTTGATGTGTGATGTGCAAAAACAGAAACTTTTGTTGTAGTGTTTGAATTTTCTTACTTTGTTGGAACATGGAAAGTTTCTTAGATTTTTACACGGAATGTACGTACAATTTTTTTTGTCAATTTGTCAATTTTCATAATTTTTGGAGATACAGAAGTGCACTGTTCGAATAAATTGCTACAAACTATCCTGTTTAGACATATTGATGTCATAGTTTTGTTATCTACTTATCCTACAATTTTCATGACTTATATTGGTAGGTATAAATTTCAGAAATGCTAGTACACAATAGATAATGTTTGAAAATTATTATGCAACTTGTCTTGGCAGTACATAAAGTGTTGATTTAATCTTGTGTGCACTAACCTATCTCACAAGTTCTTTTCAAGTTTTGTGTGGATGAAGTTTTCAAGACCTAGGTGAAACCATGATACAAGAGGAATTAACGGGACACAAGAGCACAAGCTTGGGGATGCCCAAGGCTCCCCAAGTAAATATTGCAAAAGGTCTCAAGCATCTAAGCTTGGGGATGCTATGCATCCGACCTCTCTTCGACAACAACTATCGGTTAGCGTATGTTGAGCCTAAGTTTTTATTCGTTTGCATGACATGTGCTATTCTTGGAGTGTATTTTTCTATTCCTTGCGGTTAGAAATAAATCTCTGATCTGCAAGTCTTTATTTAGAGAGATTCCCCACATAGCTACTTGATTGTTTGACTACTCATTGTTCTTCACTTATATCTTTTTAGAGTAGTTTGATGTTTACTCATGTGCTTCACTTTTATCATAAGAGTAAATTGTGAATGAATGAAATATAATAAATCTGAAATTATCAATTTTCTTTATGCTTACTAGTGGTTTCACATTTGGTTTAGAAAGTAAAATCTAGTGAAGTTTGACAATCACAATATCGGTCATACAAGCATTTCATGAATAATTAGTATAAGAAAGAGATCTTTCACGTACAAATATATTATCTTGGACATCTTTTATGATTGTGAATACCCATTAATTATTTTTGACCTTGATCATATAGTTGAAGTTGGACAAGAAAGACAATGTAGTGGTTATGTTTGGGTACATTTGCATAGAAGTTATATTGTTATGGATCCTCCAACATGCGGTGCTTGTTTAGAACCTTTTGCTAGACAAAATTTCGTACTAAGTAGAGATACTACTTTTTTACTGGAAGACTGCAGGACTTACACCCCACAATATTTTATTAAAAAAGAGCAACAAGAAATAGAAAGTCATGTACAAGTTCCTCCAGCACAGGGAACTACAGAGAAAAAGAAAAAAGGAAAGCTAGAAAAGAGAAACCCCTCTAAGGAGGAAAAAACCCATTCCATCTAAGAAGGTCATCCTTGAATTTGTGTTTTATCATATGAGTGAGAAGGGTGATGTCATGCACAAACCCACTTCTCCACTGCCCAAAAGATGGACTGATGTGTCTGAAAGCTTTATTATATCTGACCTTCCAGATATTCCACCAAGCAAGACAAACCTCCTCTGCAAAAAAGGCTTGTTTTAGTCCTTTCAGGCTCCCCTTGCAATCTCCATCATATCAGTGCTAATCGGCCAATCAATTTGCAGATAGTTCCAGACCCTGCTACTGAAATTGCACTAAAAACAGGTGATCCCTGTCCTCATGTGTTGCAATAGGGCATAGGACACACTGTGGCCCATTATTTATTCGCCAGTGTCTTCGTTGAATCATGTCCTTTGTGTTAATCCTGTCCATAATTACCAGCCAAGCAAACGTTTTGATGGACATGGCGCATCAACTCTTCCAAATCCAGTTCAGGATGGGGTTTGATAAGATTGGCTAGTGGACAAAGGTATAGTATCTTTTTACTATGTACTCAGCAACAATAGCATGCCACCACAACCATTTGTCCTATGTAGACCTGTTAACTTGCATTGAGTTGAGCATAATCATTAGCCGATCCAATTCCTGAAAAACAATCTCTGAGAGGGGCAAGATGAACAGGACCAAGGTATTTTCACAATCTAACACATCTTTCACTGAAATTCCTTTATCAGCAGCATAAGAATATAATCTTGGGAACCTGGCCAGCAGGGGAGTACAATCTTGTTGCAGATCCCAGTGATCAGTCCAGAAAAGGACAGTGTCCCCAACATACACTATTACCTTGGTGACTGATCTGAACTTGTCCATGAGTTTTGAGACATCCCGCCACCAGAAAGAGCCACAAAGAGAGGTGTCATCAGGAATTCTGTTAAAGTAATACGTATCCCAAATCAAATATACCCATGGCACATCAACCCTGTTATAACATTTATTTAGGTGCTTCATAAGCAGAGCCTCATTTTGTAGACCAAGATTCAAGACTCCGAGTCCTCCTTTGTTCTTGGGTCTACAGACTAAGGGCCAAGCAGCCAAACAATGTCCTTTTTCCTATCCATATTTCCTCCAAAGACATTTGCTTTCAATTCTTTCAAGTTGCTTGAGAATGCCCGGTGGTATTGACAAACTGCATAGGAAAAAAATTGGCAGGGTGGAGAGGACTAAATTAACTAGCTACAACCTGCCCCCTTGGGGTAAGAACCAAGAGCTGGCTGTAAGTCTCTGTCGGGACCCCGATCCTAAGCCATAAGAATCTAGCATGTAACACATCACATCACTTTGCGGCCTCACTCACGGTTATCCCCACGCCTGCCACCTTACCTGGGCCGGGACCATTTGCGTCTTTTGGCTCACGTATGTGAATATGTCGCTAGCATTCAAATGTCAAAGAACCCGGGCCGACAGGACTAGTCGTAGAACCCAAGAAGCACATCCGTACAGGGACAGGCGTACATAACCCAGCAATGCAGGTGTCAGCCTCTAGCATGTGTAGACGAGTCGTAGCAAGCTACATGGACTCCATTATGCCATGAGACATTTCTGTCATCAACTGCGCGTAGACGATTCATAGCAGGCTACAAGGACTCCATTACACTACGAGACATTTCCCCGAAGGGACAGACACAGCAGCAAAGAAGGATACACGCCGGTCAATCAATGTGTCTGGAGCAGTAGCAAGCTACCAAGGCTCGGTGGAAGCACAAAGAGGCAGTTCCCTGTAAAGAGTACTCCTAAGGCACACAACTAGGTGTCGGATCCCATACATACCGTTGCACGTCACACGTACGCACGACATGCCCGATATGCATAGATACAACTATGGCATCACAACATAACCATACAACAACATATCATTTATTTAGAAGGCTCCAGAGATCCTCCATAGAATAATGGTACAAACAGGGGTCACATGACCCATCATTCAGAGCATACAACCAACAAGCGGAAGACAGTCTGGGTACAGACATCTACTAAAAGTGGCTAGAGGAGCCTGAAAAGCTACAACGACCCTACCAGAGGAGCCAGACCTCTATCTCGGATTCCCAAGCTAATCCGGTCAACATCGAACCATACGTCATAAGGATCACTATTGAGACTAACGTCTCATCTGCAAAAACATAAATGAAGCTACCGTGAGTACAAAGGTACTCAGCAAGACTTACATCAGAACTAACTACATATGCATCATTGTCAACAAAGGGGGTTGCGGAGTTTATTGCAGCAAACCATCTTTGACGCTTGGCTAACCTGTACTACTACTACAAGTACTTTCTTTGAGGTGGGCTAGCGCACACGAGTCCACATATTCACCATATCAATACACCACTATGGATCCACTCTCGTCTCCCTAGGAGAAGGCCATCCAGAGCACTCACACTTATTGTTGGGGATATAACCCGTGGTGAGACCCGCCTAGGTGGGGCCGGGTCATGCGGTTGGCGGCTTACGACAAGGTTTGGTATAAGCTTATTCAATGGGCCTGGAGGCCCAGAGCCAGAAGACAAGATGTAACCCGGCGGAGTGAGCCACCGGTGGCGGCTTGTTAGATAAGGCATGTGTAGTTAGAGGTGAGGTCGGTTATCAAGCATAACCCGTCCCGGACTCTTGTAAGCCCAGGGACTTGACCTGGGTATATAAAGGCGGGTTACCTGGGCGGCTTAGGCCACGGAATAACTCATCGATAGCTAGGTCAAGCAAAATCGCTCCCTTGTAATCGATAACTAGTCAATACAACACGAAGCATGATGTAGGCTTTTACCTCTTTCCGAGGAGCCAAACCTGGGTAAACCCTTGTCTCTCAATTCCGATCAACCCCTTCGAGCTCACTTCCTTAGAGATGGCCTCGAACATAAGTCCTTTCACTAGGGCATCTGCCATGACAAAACCACGACAGTTGGCGCCCACCATGGGGCTGACGCTTGGTGGTGTGGAGTTCTCGAAGGGCTCTCTCCCATGGATCGAGGGATACGCCATTGGCAGGATGACCAAGAGTCGCCACGGCAAGCTCTACATCGACGACGCTGGCTGGGGCCCCGAGGCCGACTCAATCGAGTACGGGTACCGGGTCCCCTTTGGCGGAATTCACGTCTTCATCGGCACGATCGGCGGATCTAAGCCCGGGCCGGACATGTGCACCGACCTCGTCGAGCCGGCCCAGCGCGCGCAACCCGCCCGTGTTAACCCGGGTCGGAAGCGCGTCTTCCTCGACTTCACCCAAGGCACGGAGCTTGAAGGTTCCATGTCGCGGGAAGAAACCCTCATCTTCTCAGAGGGTGGATCCTCGAGCAGAGAGGCGGAATCAATCTACCAGCTTCACAACGGCGGGCTTAGGGGCTGCTTCAAGTGCTACCCTGAGCCAGAATACCATGAGCCGGAATACTATGAGCCACCGAGCCGCGCCGCTGTCTTCATGGCAGGATCGGCTCCAGCCCCTGGTAGTACGGCTACTGGTGCGACCGGGTCTGGATCTGGCAGGCTGCCGGCTCAAGTTTTGCTGGATCTGATGAATGAACTTACAACTCTGATGGGAACCGAGGTCACGGTCGAAAACCAAGGAGCCCGTAACATGGAGATCGCAAGGTTGAAGGACCAGATGGCCGGAATCCAAGAGGAAATCAATGCACTAAAGGCTCAGATGGATATTGAGTCGGAGCGCCTTAGGGTGGAAGCCTTTCGCCTTGAACTGGAGCAGCAGACCGCAGCGGTGGTTCACCAGATGAGGCATCGGACCCGTTTGCCGGATCAATATGAGGGCAAGAATCTTTTTAACACGCCAGGGACGGGACGGAATGCACCTCTCATCGTAACCCGGACGGTGGAAGTACCTGGGAGCAGGGCGGCGGTTCAGCATCGGCAGCCAGACCCACCCCACAGGAACCAGACCCCGCCACAGTCTTTTCCAACACCGCCAGGTCATTATTCTAACCCGGCGGAGAACATGGTGGCAGTGGTCAGACTTGGCACGATCCCCATCCCTGATGGCACGCCCTTCGCGGAGGAAGTGCGAAACGCCATTGGATACTTGCAGACAGCGGTGGCACAGCAGGAGAAGTACACTTACAGCCAGAGTCGCGTGCACTCAACCCCCATCCCGAGCCGCAGTTACAGCCGGCGCTTAGAGTTGCCTGCGATCTCTAGCAGTGAGCAACGTCGAAACCTGGCACGAGATGATCAGCTGGCTCTTGATGCTCAGGCGCTGGTGGATCGGGCGAGAGCGCAGCGAGAGGCAGCAGCGTTGGCAGCTGCGGCGGCTTATCAAGAACCCATAGTAGCGCCTTCTGTTTCGGTAGGAGCCAGGGTAAGCTCCAGGGCTATGGGAGTGACGTGCTTAGTACCGGCTTTACGAAACGAACGCCTGCCGAAGGACTTCAAGGCTCCTCGCAAGGTGCCCAATTATACTGCTGATCTGCCCCCGGAAGCTTGGATCGAGAGTTATGAACTAGCCTTGAAGATGTTAGACGTCAGTGATGCAGTCTGCGCCAAGTATTTCATTATGATGTTGGAAGGGCCGGCTCGCACGTGGTTGAAGGGTTTGCCACCTAACATCATTAATTCCTGGGCCGAGTTGAAGGCGAAGTTCATCAAGAATTTTCAAGGAACGTGCAAGCAGCCCATGACGATTGTGGACTTAGATCATTGCGTGCAGCGTGAGGATGAGTCGGCCCATCATTGGGTTCGGCGAGTCTCAACCATCATCCACTCTTCTGATAACATTACGGCGGCTCAATCGGTCCTGATTCTGGAGAAGAATTGCCACTTTGTGCCCCTGAAGTAGAAGCTTGGCCGGCTCAAACGTTCATGCCACGACATGGGGGAACTCATGGTGGCTCTCACTAAGTATGCAGACTCGGACAGCACGAAGGACCCTGGTTCCGATGTTGAGAAATCGGCCAAGTGTAAGAAGAATAACTATGGCAAGAGTCAACCGCAGAACGGGGGAGGAAATAGCAATAATGGCAACGGCGGAAAGCGGAAGCACCCGACGGCGGGTCAGATCTGGTGGCCAACACTAGTGCTGGGAATAACCATGGCAAGGGCAACGGCAAGCCGCCTTTCGGTACGTCCAAGCCTGTCAATATGGAGGTGATGTTGAGTGCCCCTTGCCTGAAACATAGTCTTCCCGATAAGCCATCCACTCATGCCTGGAAGGATTGTTGGATCATGCGGGAATTCCAAAATTACAGCGTTAACCAGCATCAAGGTGGCGGTGGTGGACCGTCTGGCAGATCAGGATCCGGCTCTCCTGGGTCCAGCTTTGGTGCAGGCGGATCAGGTTCTGGCTATCAAGGCCAAGGAAATCATGGTGGTAATAATCAACAGTCTGGCGGTGGAGGTCAGCAACAAAACAACCAGTTCGGGTACCAGAATAATCCGAAGCAGCTTAATGGCGGCCAATATCATGTTTTTACGACCATCCTTGACAAGCGGGATCAGAAGGTGCGCAAGCGGGCGGTTATTGCGGTCATGCCGGCTCTCGCTCAGTACTTAAAGTGGTCAGAGTATGACATAACTTGGAGCAGGGAGGATCACACGCCGCGTGTGGATAACCCGAGGCAGTTGGCTTTGGTAGTAGCCCCCCAGGTAGGAGGATATGTGTTCACCAAGGTGCTTATGGATGGTGGCAGCAGCATCAACATCCTGTACTATGACACGTTCCGCCGGATGAATTTGCTTGACAAGGACCTTAAACCATCTTCGACGGTTTTTCACGGTGTGGTGCCCGGAAAGTCGGCTTACCCAGTTGGAAAAATTTCTCTGGAGGTAGCTTTTGGCGATGAATTCACCTACAGGGTGGAGTCATTATGGTTTCAGGTGGTCAAGATCAAGAGCCCGTACCACGCTTTGTTCGGATGGCCGGCTTACGCCAAGTTCATGGCTAGGCCTTGCTATGTCTACTTGCAGCTCAAGATGCCCGGGTTAAAAGGAACGATTACAGTGCATGGTGATCGGAAGATTGCTCTTGAGTGTGAGGAAGGCAATGCAGCATATGCAGAGTCAAGTTGTGCTGAGGCGGAGCTCAAGTTTTATAAGAAGAATGTTGATCCGGCAGATATGACCCCGCTAAAGAAGCCTAGCACGGAATCTGAGCCGCCCCTCAAGTTTGTGGCAGAAGATACCAAGCTAGTGGATTTCACTCCTGGCGACTCATAGCAGCAGTTCACTATTGGGGCTAATATGGATCCCAAATAGGAAAGCGCGCTCATCGAATTCATCCGTGAGAATCGGGAAATCTTTGCATGGAAGCCTTCTGACATGCCGGGTGTACCGAGAGAATTTGCTAAGCACCACCTTAATGTGGATCCTAAGTTTAAGCCGGTCAAATAGTTCCTCCGTCGCGTGGAAGTTTTTCACCCGGAATGGTTAGCTAACCCAGTGTTGGTACTCAAGAAGAATGGCATGTGGCGCATGTGCGTGGATTACACGGATCTTAATAAGGCGTGTCCGGTTGATCCGTTTGCTCTCCCCCGTATCGACCAGATCATTGATGCAACGGCGGGTTGTGAGAGTCTATGCTTCCTGGATGCTTATTCAGGTTATCATCAGATCAAGATGGCAGTCAAAGAACAAGAGAAGACGTCTTTTATTATGCCTTTTGGTGCTTTCTGCTATGTGTCTATGCCTTTTGGGCTTAAGAGTGCCCAGGCAACTTACCAGCGCTGTGTGCAGAATTGTGTTCATGGTCAAATTGGGCGCAATGTTCATGCTTATGTAGATGATATTTTGATCAAGTCAAGGAAAAAGAAGACTCTGCTGGCTGATTTGAAGGAAACCTTTTATAATCTGTGGGTTTACAAGATGATGCTTAACCCGGCAAAGTGTGTGTTCGGTGTACCTGCGGGCAAGCTCTTGGGTTTCTTGGTCTCTGAGAGTGGCATTGAGGCTAACCCGGACAAGATAAAGGCTATCACCTCCTTGTCTAAGCCAGCATGTATTAATGATGTTCAGCGCCTGGCGGGTCGTATTGCTGCCTTGAGCCGGTTCATAAGCCACCTGGGTGAGAAAGCTATTCCTCTGTATCAGATGATGAAAAAGACAGACGATTTTGTCTGGAGTGATGCGGCTAATGAGGTGTTTGAGGCGCTCAAAAAGCAGTTGGCTGAGCCGCCCGTTTTGGCTGCACTGGTGGAAAAGGAGCATTTGCTTTTGTATGTGGCGGCTAACAACAGAGTTGTCCGTGGTGCGGTTGTGGTGGAGTGCAATGAGGCGGGTATGGAGTACCCAGTCTAGCGGCCGGTTTACTATGTCAGTGAGGTTTTGTCAGAGTCCAAGCAAAGATACCCACATTGGCAAAAGCTGGTGCTTGGTGTCTTCATGGCCAATCGCAAGCTGAAGCATTATTTCCTTGGGCACCCGATCACGGTGGTCAGCTCTGCTCCTTTGGGAGACATCATTCGAAACAGAGAAGCTACTGGTCGGATTGCTAAGTGGGCAATCGAGCTTGGGCCTCTCAATCTGAAATATGTGCCCCGAACGGCTGTAAAATCTCAAGCCTGGTGGATTTTATCAATGACTAGACAGAGTGTCAAGTGCCTGAGGAGAAGCCGGACAATACCTATTGGATGATTCACTATGACGGTTCCAGGCAGTTGGAAGGCTCGGGGGCTGGAGTTGTCATAACTTCCCCACGAGGTGACAAATTTTGTTATGTTTTAATGCTAATGTTTCCTTGTACTAATAATGCAGCGGAATATGAAGCTTTGCTTCACGGGCTTCGTGTGGCCAAGGAGATGACCTTGAGCCGGGTCAGATGTCTTGGCAACTCAGACCTGGTGGCTCAGCAAGTCTCTGGCACGTGGGACTCTCAAGACCCTCGCATGGCGGCTTATCGCCAGGCGGTTGATTTTATTGCTAGCCACTTTAAAGGCTATCAGGTGGATCATATTGATCGGTGGAAGAATGAGGCGGCTGATGCGTTGTCAAGGTTGGGGTCTCAGCGTAAGCCGGTGCCGCCTAATGTGTTCTTGGATGTGTTGCATCACCCGTCGGTTAAATTACCGTCGGAGGAGGATCTGGCTATACCTGACCCGGAAGGGCAACTGGTGGCGGCTCTCCACGCAATCCCTGATTGGACATTGCCTTATCTGGCATATCTAACTCGTGGCGAGTTACCTCAAGATGAAAATCTGGCGTGGCAGATCATAA
Source organism: Elymus sibiricus (assembly GCA_039707655.1). NCBI lineage: Eukaryota > Viridiplantae > Streptophyta > Magnoliopsida > Poales > Poaceae > Elymus > Elymus sibiricus. Next base: position 141,695,669 of record CM077665.1, on the reverse strand, counting down.
GGCGGTCCAAGTCTATGATAATTATCAATGGCGAGTTACACCGGCGTAGTGTGACTGGTGTTTTTCAGTGCTGTGTTTCTCCGGATGAGGGCCGTGAAATCTTGCAAGAGATCCATGCCGGTGATTGTGGTCATCACGCCAGGTCAAAATCTTTGGTGGCTAAGGTTTTTCAACACGGTTTTTACTGGTTGACGGCTCATAAAGATGCAGAGTACTTGGTCAGTAAGTGTGACGGGCGCCAAAAATTTGGAAGACGTGCCCATATGCTGGCTCAAGAGTTACGGATGATCCCAATTACTTGGCCATTTGCCGTCTGGGGGCTTGATATGGTGGGACCTTTTAAGAGGTCCAAAGACAAGAAGACCCACCTCTTGGTGGCGGTTGACAAGTTTACTAAATGGGTGGAACCTGAGCCGGCCAGCAAGTGTGATGCAGCAACAGCAGTTCAGTTCATCAAAAAGCTGATTTTTCGTTTCGGTTATCCTCATAGTATCATTACTGATAACGACACAAATCTGTCCAAGCGGGCTATGAAGGAGTTTTGTGATGATGAGCATATCCGCCTCGATGTATCTTCTGTGGCTCACCCACAGTCTAATGGTCAAGCTGAGCGTGCTAACCAGGAAATTTTGAGAGGTATAAAACCCCGGCTCATGGTTCCTTTGGAGCGCACGCCGGGTTGTTGGGTGGAGGAGTTACCTTTAGTTCTTTGGAGCATTAGAACCACCCCCAACAGGTCAACAGGCTATACGCCTTTCTTCATGGTTTATGGCGTAGAACCTGTTCTCCCCAGTGATATCCGTCATGACTCGCCCAGAGTGGCGGCTTACGTGGAAACTGATAACGAGGCGGCACGTCAGGATGCTTTGGATGCCTTGGAAGAAGAACGGGATCTTGCGGCAGCTCGGTCGGCGATTTATCAACAAGACATGCGTCGCTATCATAGCCGCAGGGTCAAGACCCGGACGTTCCAAGAAGGCGACTTAGTACTCCGGCTGATTCAAGACCAGTCAGATATGCATAAGTTATCACCTCCTTGGGAAGGACCGTTTGTGATCAGCAGAAATGTCAACAATGGTTCCTATTATCTCATTGATATACGGGAGAGTGACAAGTCTCGCACTTCTAGTGAAGAGACCAAGAGGCCATGGAATATTGCTCACCTTTGGCCATACTATACTTGAGCTGCCAGCCCGGCTCTTATCAATATACATATTCCTGTCATTGTATATACCATCGTTTATGATATAATAAAGTTGGCATCCCCATGATTAGGGGCCTCTGCCATTTTTCTGCACTAAAATTCTTGCAAAGGAGTTGATCCTTGATCAGGTCACTTGGGGGCTTCCAACCCACTGGGTTTAGCTTTCATACCCTCTTGGCCAGGCTTTATATGCCATGTTCGAGTTAAACCTGCCTGTAAAGAGACCCGCCGAACTCTTGAAAGTTAATCTTGCTAAGAGACCCTGAACTTTTCAAAGTTATTCTCGCACAAAGACCCAGAACTTGTCAAGGTTTAAACAGCGGCTTTTGTCACGAGAGAGCCGGCTTACAGTGAGCTAGGATAAACTCACCTTTTCTGCTGTAATCCCTCCGCTATGTGCCCCGTTCGTACTCTTAGCAATGTCAATCTTTTAAAGACCCTGAACTTGCTAAGGTTTAAATGACGGATTTATGTCACGTGAGAGCCGGCTTATGAGGTTTTCAGGATTTATGCCTAGTTTCTTCACAAACAATACACACATTCTTTCATAAAAAAAACAAGAGTTATTTTGTCCTGCTGCGCCTTTAAAGCCGGCTTATAGGACAAGAGATATACACGTTACTTGTTTTTTGCAGGTGCTCTCATGATAAGATTCTATGTTTTGGGTAATTCCGGCTTGGCACTACTCATGGAGTATAACCCGCCCGGCGAGTCAAGGCAGTCAGACGATTATATATCAAGACAAATTTGCTAAATCGCCGGAATATGGATTGAAACAAGTTTAAAAAGTGCATCAAAGGCACAAGAGCAGGCGGTTAAAAGTTTCCTACTGCTATTACAAGGCTATCAAGGAGCCCAAAAATATGCGGACTTAAAGTTTTTGCAGCAAATTATAACCCGGTGTATTAACAAGGCTGGGTTACCTTCACATGAAGTCAATTCTTCACTTAACTCGTCGCCGAGTCATCCTACGCCGGGTCTTCAGTCTCCCGGATATGGAGGTTGTCGACATCCCAGTTGCAGGTTGTTAAGGCCTCAAATTGGGCTTCATCATGCATGACTGGAGATGGGTCAACATCAGGGGCGAAGAGGTGCTTACGGCGTTGAAGAATTAGGGTCTTTGCTTCAAACGTGGGCCCTCAAACTCTTTTGTTCTCCTCAGAATAAGCCGCCTGATATGATGACAGGTCAACATCTTCGGCCAGCCGGCTTGCCAAAACTTGGGACACCTTCATGCAGCGGGCATAGTCATCTTGCGTGAACTCTGAGCCGTCATCCTTCAGCTGAGGGAAGCCATCCATCATCTCGGCCGGGTTAAGCTCAGGTGTATAAGCCAGTGACCGGCTCAGAGCAGCCATTGCGCCCTTACGGGCGGCTAATCTCTTCAGCTCTTCAATTTTGTTCGGGATGGTGGAGAGGACTTCTAGTACGCCCTTCATAACCTTTGGCACACCTTTCTCGGTCATGACAGCTTTAATGGTGAACAATGACCCGGCATATAGTTGTTCAGTAAGTGAGTATAAAGCCTTCAGCTTTAACAGACTGTCATCTGAAAGTTGGTGGCTCCGTTCACCTGCAACTAAGTCAAATATCATAAGCCGCCTGAAAGGATTCCAGAAGATTTCTTTTCGCAATGAGTGTTGAAGGTTAAAAGAACACTTACCAAAGACAGCCCCAATCATACGAGATATCTGATTTTTTAGATGACTGAGCTCATCGGTCACCGTCTTACGATGGCCCTCAGCGTCTTCTGTGCGTTTGGTCAGGGCGGCTTGGCTTGTTTTAGCGGATTTCTTGAAAGTTATGAGTTCGGCCTTGATCACATCCAGCTCAATCAAGGCGATCTGGTACTTGGCGTCGGCCTCTGCCCGGCTCTCTTGTTGTAGTGCCAGGCTCTTCTTTAGGTCTGACACGGTGGACTCGGCGGTGTTTAAAGATTCCTGCGTAAGATAAGTGTCACACCCTGTGTTTTTCCTCATGACAAAGTTAGCACGACTCAAAAATTAGGGCCAAATAAAACTTTTTGAGTGCTTGACTTATGTGCAAATTGCTTGTTTGTTTGATTGCTTGTTGGTGCTCTATATTCATAAAACTCCCTCCTACTCTCAAAACCCTTTTCCTTGATCTAAACTCTTGTCCAATGATCATACCATGTGTATAGTACCTAAAACTATTTTTATAAAATATTATCTTGGCCAAAAAGCATTTGTTCAAATTAGGTTTTCAAAAACCCCTGAATTGAGATTTGTACTACAAGTCCTCAAATTGGGTGGATTGTTTTTCCCCAAAGACTTTATTTGAAACCTACTATATATAAGAATTCCCAAAGCCACAAAATATTATTTTTAAAGATTAATTTCTTATTTTATTTAAAGGCTTTTTCTTAAGGCCAGAAATGGTCTTTTATAAGGAAATATTATTTATATGCTTTAAGAATATTTGAGAAAATTTAGGAAAACTCAGTGGACATATATTGTCCATATATAAGAGTTTAAACACATGGTCATGTTCAAAATATTGGACAAAACCCTTCAAACCCATTTCTGCCTATTTCAAGCATTTGAAATATTTCTATTAGAAATATTCTCAAATAAATCGAGGAAAATTCTAGCAAGTCACATATGACATATGTGATCATCTTGCCAAGTTTCATCTCAATCCCAATTGAGTTGGTTCACCAAAATATTCCAAAACCCTTTCTGTCCAGAATCAAATTGGAGCAACTCTACATTGTGAATCACCTCCTATTGACCCCAAACTTTGTGGAAATGTTTTAATCCTCTAATAATGCATCCACACCAAGTGGTGCATAAAGGAGAACAGTTCCACATGTCCAAATCACCCCAAACCTATTTCTATTGATTTCAAGAATTGGAAATCTTTGCATTGTCAAGTTTCCCCACTTGGTCCCAAACTTTTTGTGCGTGCTATAATACCCAAATTATACCACCACACTAAGTGGTGCATCAAGGAGAATAGTTTTGCTTAGCTAGATCTAAGCAACTCCATTTCTGCCCATTTCTAGGGTTCATTAAGTTTGCATTGGCAACTTTCATCAAATGAGCCCAAAATTGGTGAACAACCTCAATTCCACCTATCATTTGATCCTGTTAAATTTCATATCAAAGGAGACTCTTTTAACCAGCTCAAAACTAGCACACGCACCTTCTGGCAGATTTGAAAAACACCTGTTTTCACCCTCTAACTCATTATCCTTGATCTCAAACTTTTACCACATCTCCACCTAGATGCCCCTACCTCCAGTAATCTTTTCATGGCAACATATCAATTATTTAGAGGGGTAAATCCCCCAATTTCCCCTCTAGACAGCAGTTTTTCTCTCTCTCTCAGCTTCTCTTCTCAACCAAGGAACCCCCTACAGCATCCAATGTTTCCCCTGGACTATTTTTCTACCCCTAGATCCCCTAGACACAGGCGGACGCGCAGAAGATGCCAATGGCAATGCCATGGCATGCAATAGCCGCGCTCCAGAGCGCGATACAGTGACCGACCACACTGTAGCCGCCGCCCTGTGCATGGCTCCGACAGCCTCGGGCACCCCCCTCTCGCCACTTGGTTGGCCTCGGCGTACGGGACACGTCGGACGGTCGGCCCCCTCCTATCTCTCCCTCCCGTTGCCCCTCCTCGCATGTGCGCCGTGGCCGCCCGGCTCGACTAGTGGGCGAGCTCACATGCGCGCTCCTCTGTCCCCCCTTGCTCCTTCCCTGAACGTGGACCTCGTCCACGAAGCCCGTAGACACGCTCCCGCGGCTCCCCGAGCCCTCCAGCAGCGGCAGTGATCGAGCCGGCGCACGAGCTCATGGTGCACCGCGCCCCCGCCTATAAAAGCACTCCCGAGCTCACCTCTGCCCTCCTCTCGCCCGCTATCCCCCCTGTGAACCTCAAGGACCAACCGATTTGAGATCCCGAGGTCTACTCCCTTCCCCATGGCCGAAGCCCCGCCGGCGGCCTACGCTCAAATTCGGCCACTGTGGCCTCCCCCTACTCCTGTGAGCCTCACCGAAGTGACCCCTGCATCTCCACGGGCCTTTCCCGAGCCTCATTGCCCCCTCTCGATGGCCAGAACGCCCAGTCCATTGCTGCCGTCGTTGGAGTCCGCTGCGGCCGAAGCCGTGCTCACTCCGGCGCTTCCCGACAAAAATGGAGCCACCAGGTGGATGCAGCTCCTCGCCCTGATCACACCGGTGGTCGGAGCGCCGCCGGAGACGGCCGGTGCCGCCGGAGCGAGCACTTGCACCGGCCGGCTCTGCCTCCCCGGCTCCTTCTCTGCTCGAGCGGGAGGAGGAAGGAGGTCCTGGCAGGCAGGGCCCGATTGTAAGCGGCACACCGACCGGGCCCGCCATTTTAAGTGGACGCGGTTTTCCCCCGCGTGCATGTCCCTACGTCGAAGACGGCTAATGCCGATGCGCCATCGACGTGGCCCTGCGCAGGCGCGCAACTGAGCCACTGGGCCGGCCCATTTGCTATGTTGCACCTTGAGCGCGTTTTAGCCCACTAGGTATAAACCTTTTTCCTTTTTCTTTTTCTGAGATACTAAATAAATCCTAGAATATTCATTATAGCTCCAAATTTGGTGATTCAAAATTCTAGGTGTTCCTAAAATCATGCTCTATCCAATGATGTGCTTTGCACATTTTTCCATAGAGCATTTTTCTGCTCCACCACCATTTTGACCTTTTCTCTTATTATAATGCCCCCTTTGCAAAATGCCTAGGGTGTCCAAATCAACTCTCAATGAGGTGGTTCAAATTTATAGATGGTTCAAAAATCATTCCCTATTTACCTAGACATGGTGAACATTTTTGCCATGCCTTGATTCTATTTGATCTAGTAATTAGCCCTATCTTCCATTAATTTCACCTTGAGAAATTCATAGGAAAACCATCCCAACTCCAAATCCAGTGAGACCACTTCCCACATGTTTCCAAAATTATGACCTATTTATTGGGTCCATCCACTTATTTTAACAAACATATTTTCTATGGACATCTTATAGGATCATCGTTTCCTTCATTTCCACCATTCAAAACTCCCCCTTGACCCACATCCACCAAAACCTCCTTGGTTATTTTTCTCATGACCAGAGGTGTCCATGAAAAATAAAACTCCTATTTATAGAGCACTTTATTTTTTCTGCTTGTTGTGTTGCTTATTGCGGTTGTTTCCGGCGATAGTTGACAAAATAGACGAAGTGCTCGGAGATGGACGAGAAGTGTGTGAAGACCTCGAAGACGTTGCTAAGCCAGGCAAGCAACACTTTGAACATGACTAAGAACCCTTTTATCTGCATGGCATATAGCACTTATTTCCGTGATGTTGATCATGATGATGTGGTGACCACTTCGATGGGATGCCTCCGATACTTTCCCGTTGATACTTGCATCGTGCATGACCCTACCATTCTTATGAGGGTTGTGCGGGTGGGAGTAGATAGGATGCTTAGTAGATGCTACGCAATGTGGGACGGGATTATGCATGGTGTTGGAAACAAGAGTGTTTTCAAAGACTTTCCGAAAACCCCGTCAGGTGCCATTAATGCCCGAGGGAGATGATGATGAGCTAGGTAACCACTTGATAAAGAAGTGGTGTACCGGAGCAAGTGAGTGTCTGTGGTTTTCGAAAATGGATTGGTGTAAGTTGCGACCGTTATTCCAACCTTACATGTACAACCACTCTACCCCTATATGGGAAGGGGCTTTGTTGATTACTTTGATGGGTATTAGCAGAGAGCCCGCATTACTAGTGGCGGGAGTGACATGGTCACTCTCGATACGGGGTCGTGCCTGGTAGGGCGACCATGCGCTGTCTTTACAGGCACCGGGCACACCGTTGGTCCCTTCATGGATGGTACGATCTGGAGCGAGGCTCGTATGATGTACATCATGAGGGCTGTGTACCAATCGAGTGGACTCTTTGTTTAGTATCGTCAGGGGAAAGGCATTGTTCGGGTACTTACCTCGGGTATGAACAACACCGCGAGTCGTGGCTTGACACGAAAGTTTCCCGAGTCTTGTGGGTAAAGTGGGCAACCTCTGCAGAATGTAAAACTATTCGAATAGCCGTGTCCACGGTCAAGGACAGTTGGATGACCGCTCTTGTGCTACGTCGAGTGTTTACTAAACTTGTGTGTGTGTGTGTGGGTGTGTGGATGACACAGAGATGATACTTGAGTTAAGTCAGATGACTTGACGTGATGACTGAACATGAGATGTTCAACCCCTTGCTTATAATGATATCTATAACTTGTTCATATGGATATCTGCCAACTGTTGATGCATGCTTACATAAGTTAGTTGATCATGTCACTGCACTCAAAATTAGCTTTCTGCAAAATAACCTACTTAGTGCCATGTCATGCTCTGTTGAACCTTGTTCCAAACATGGGTTGCTTGCGAGTGCATTCAAAGTACTCACTGGCTTGCCACTGGTTATTTTGTTGGCTAGGCATGAAAGACCAGGTTATGATGAAGATTATCTTGGTGACGGACATGCGAGCTAGGATGCTTCCCAGTCAGAATGCCTGTAGGGTTAAGGCAGATGGCATGGGTTCACGCTATTGTTGAAGATTTCCGCTGTGTGATTATGAAGACTTGGCCATATTTGAGTACACATGGTATGCAATGGATGTAAGACGACTCTTGTTATTCAGTTTCTGCGTGTTCAGCGAGCATTGATCTCTGGGATCACTGTACACGTACATTTGGTGATCACGACTTATGAGTCGGGGTCCTCACAATAAGTCAGGCAACATTGTCAGTTTTAAGCCGCCTGTCCGGCTCATATTGGTTTTACAGGAATATAGCAGAGTTATTGCAAGTCCCAAGCAGATTGCAAGCAATATACTTGGCACTTGGGGGCTAATGTGTCTCAGTTTCTTCTTCTAGACCCGGGTCATTTCCATGAACATAACCCGGTTCTTGGGGGCTACACGTTGCTCTACAAGTTTAAAGGATCAGGTATACAAAAAGTCCCGGGTCATTATTGGTATAATAACCTGGTCCTTGGGGACTACATTTGGCTCTCATTCTATGATTGAGTCCCGGCTTATTATTGGCATAATGACCCGGCCCTTGGGGGCTACACTTGGTTCTTAATCTATGGTTGAAGCGCTGGCTTATTACTAAAATAAAAAACCGGCCCTTAGGGGTGGCAAGGTGTTTTCATCAAAGGTTTGCAAATGATGGAAGACCCGGCTGACCTTTTGAGAAGTAAGCCGGCTCTTGGGGGCTGCATAGGTATACACGAAAGAGGCAAGGAAAAGGGGAGTACCTCATATTTTTTCTTCATCATACCAACCAAGTTGGCTTCCATGTCCCGGCTTGCAGACAAACGGCTCAGATAGCCGGAGTGTAACTCGTCAGCAGTAAGCTTTTCGAGGTTAGGGAGATCAAATTGAATATCTCCTTCCTTGAGATGAGCCACCTCGTCCTTGCTGGTATGCTTTGATAATATCTTGGAAGGAGCCGGAGATTTGTAACCCGCCCCAGTAACAATAACTTCTTCATGAGAAGCCTCTTTTTCAGTTGTCGGCCGGGGGCTGGGCGGTTTAGGATCAGCTTCTGGGTGAGCCTCAGGAGCTTCAACATCCATATCAGCTGGCTCATTATGCTGAGGAACTTCTTCATGAGCGTCTTTGGCAGCTTCAGACGGCTCAATATGAGCCTTAGGAGTGTTAGGCTTTGGGTCTGCCGACTCTGGAACTTCAAGAGTGGCGGCTGATCCGCCAGCCTTCCTTCGTTTGGCTTGAGCCCTATGGGCAAAGGTGAATTACACATCAATGAGCAAGGATAGATTATTAATGCACGGAGTGGAATGTAAAATGCTTACCCCGGGTTGATAATAAGAGGAGGCAACTTTGAGGTGGTTGAGTCGCCAGAAGAAGGGGCGAGTCCTAAAAAGTCATCATTGACAAATACAAGTAAGTTGCAACACAAAGTTAGCACGTAGAGGAAATAAAATCAAGGCAAGAAAGTACCTCAGTGCGCCGTTTCCGAGGAGCCGGTTCATTTGGTAAGCCGGCTAAAAGTTCCTCAGAGCCGGTGCTTTGGGTCTGACGTTTGTGGTCTTCTTGCTGTTTCTTCAAAAGAAAATTGGGAGCCATGTGAGCAAAAGGGCGAGAACATTTTACCTTCCATATAGCCCACCGTATTCTCTTCACTGGTGAGGAGATAATGGTTACCTCTACAGCATCAGCATGACTTGCTTCTGCTTCTTCCTGTGAGTAATCATCGTCAATGAGTTGCACAAAGAGAAGGCCAAGGGGGTCAAGTTCTACCTCTGAGTCATTGAAATCGAACAAATCTTCGGATGACTGCCTCTTCCTGCGAGTGGGCGCCTTAGATTTGGTCACCTTGGGGACCTTGTTCTTCTTCTTAAGAGAAGGGAGTAGTTGTTTTTTCCAGAAGGAAGAGCCTGCCTGCGTATGATAAAATGTATTGGCAGGCAAGTTAGTAAAGTATGCAAAACACAAGCATTAAGAAAATGGAGGAGGGTTAAGAAGGAAACAACTTACATCCGGAGCCGGGTTAAGAGCAGAGAAGGGACTTAACCCCGTTTTGCTGCAGGCGGCTTGTGATTCCCCCAGCAAAGACTTGACAATAGTATTGAGATCCGGGTCTGTCAAGGGGGTCTGGTTGAAGCGTTGAGGGTCGTCCACTCTACCAGTGTATTGGCACATTAAGGCGCCGTGGTGGCTTAACAGCAGAATCCTCCAAGAGACCCAGCAGCGGGTCAGATCAACACCTGTTAACCTGTTGGCTAACAGGGCCCTTATTTTTGAGAATGTTGGGGCATATTGAGCACGTCTGGTGGCGGACATCTGGTCTGGAAGCTCCGTATCCGTGCTAAGCCGGTAGGGACGGTAACCCGGGAGTGGGTTCTCCCCCTCTGGTGAAGTGTCTTGGCAGTAGAACCAAGTCTTGTTCTGTTCTTTGGGGTGACTCGGCAGAGTTGCTGCTGGGAAGATTACATCCCTCCGCCTCTGAAGAGTGACGCCCCCGAGCTCAAGGCTTAATCCATCCGCCATTTCTGTTTGGCGGTTGATATAGAAGTACTCCTTGAAGAGGTCAATGGACTGTTCTTCTTGTTGATAGGCTTCGCAGAAGGTCTGAAACTGGCACAAATTGGTGACAGAATTGGGGCCAATGTCTTGGGGGTGCAGTTTGAATGAATGTAAGATATCTCGGAAAAACTTAGACCCGGGCGGGGAGAAGCCACGAAGAAGATGATTTGTGAATACAATGACTTCCCCGTCTTTGGGTTTAGGGGTGGTTTCATTGCCTGGAACCCGCCAGTGGATAACATCCTGAGCCAGCATAACTCCCATAGTGACAAAGTCTTTGAGTGATTCTTCAGTCACCCCAGACCTTACCCAGTCGCAGGTAGATGGGGTTTTAGACATGGCAGCGGCTTAAGAAACTGCGGAAAGGTATGAGCATTTGGCGGGTTAAAAATATATTATGACCAAGGTCTTTTTGACTCTAGAAGCGGTGATGGCATTTGGCAGGTCAATATAAAGATTATGAGCCGCCGAAGTTGTTTGCGATATGACAGCGTGAGCCGGCAGTATTACGGCGGGTCAAGTTTATCAGCGCGTTCTGAAAAGTTGCTAAGTGTGGAGAAACAGATTCCGCAACTACAGCTATGGATTTAAGATCTACGGGCGAGGGAAAAGGAAAAATAATTTTAACCCTAAAAAAGCCAGTGGAAGAACAGGCGGCCTCTATGCAGATTAAAATGAGCTGTAGATCTACAACGGGTACGGCGTGATTATGGAGCGGATGGCCGCGTGATTTGGGCATCATTATGAGGTTTTAAAAAGGTGCTCTTTATCTAATCTGTGAAGAACGCTCTGATGAGCGGTGATGAACACCGAAGAAATGCGACGAACTCGGGAGAAACCTAATGCAGATCTAACAAGGGGCAACAGTGGAACCTTGAGGATCCGGACGAACGCGCGAAGGCTCTGGACAAGATCAGGTTGATGCAGCGGCCAGTGTTGGAGAAGACGGCGCAGTCCGGTTGGCGCGGCGAGCTTCGGCGGCGCAGGCGTCTGGAGGAAGAAGAAGAAGGTGGCGGCGGGGAAAGTGAAAGCAATGGCCCCCGTGCTTATTTATAAGGATGTGATGGAACAGCAACGGTCCGGTGCGGGAATCGAGAAGGCACGATGATGATTGACTAAGAAAACGCCTCGATTCTCGGGCCGGTCATATTAATGGAGAAAGATCCGTTCTGACGTCAGGGGAATCTTTTTTGATTTTTCCGATGATGACACGGCGGGTCATGAAAGTTTATCAGAAACAACACCGCCCATTTTCGGCGGGTCATGAAGATTGTCAGAGAAGGTAAGACTCGCCAACCAGATGATTCGGAGATTGAGATGAACCAGTTCAAATCAATCTGGGGCCTAATGTTGGGGATATAACCCTGTGGTGAGACCCGCCCAGGTGGGGCCGGGTCATGCGGTTGGCGGCTTACGACAAGGTTTGGTATAAGCTTATTCAATGAGCCTGGAGGCCCAGAGCCAGAAGACAAGTTGTAACCCGGCAGAGTGAGCCGCCGGTAGCAGCTTGTTAGATAAGGCATGTGTAGTTAGAGGTGAGGTCGGTTATCAAGCATAACCCGGCCCAGACTCTTGTAAGCCCAGGGCCTTGACCTGAGTATATAAAGGCGGGTTACCTGGGCGGCTTAGGCCACGGAATAACTCATCAATAGCTAGGTCAAGCGAACTCGCTCCCTTGTAATCGATAACCAGTCAATACAACACGAAGCAGGACGTAGGCTTTTACCTCTTTCCGAGGGGCCGAACCTGGGTAAACCCTTGTCTCTTAATTCCGATCAACCCCTTCGAGCTCACCGCCTTAGCGATGGCCTCGAACCTAAGTCCTTTCACTAGGGCATCTGTCCTTGATCTCTGGCCACGAACCTAAGTTCTTTCACTTATCTTGCGTATTTTAGAGTATCCATTTCACTTGACTATGAACCACATAAGTTCTCCAAGTAGTCCATATCCGAGGACGCGGCTATTCGAAAAGATTATTACACCCTACAGGGGTATACTTCTTCACACACGCTCTCGCCACTTATCGCCATGTGCACGTAAAAAGGGACCTCGACAACCTTCAAGCGGAAGCCCAGCAAGGGAGTCGGCCACGACCGTCAATCACACAAGACCCTAGTCCAGGTTTATCGCCTATTTGAGACTAAGCCCGGACGGAAGTCCGGCCGAAGTTTCCGCTACGGCCTCAATAGATGTGCGCATGGTTCCCAAGCCCACCGTTCGGGTGCCACTTGGTACACCGTGCCACTGTGTATCTACCGCATCACAGCCCACCCCGTCAGGCAGCGCTATGCATGGCCGCCAACACTTTTCCTACAAACACCAGAAACTAGTTGCAACTCCTGGACAAAGATCAAAGAGATTAATAGGTCGAGAGGGGTCGAGTTACCGGAACCCAATGTGTGGTAGTATCTTGTCTTGGATAACAAACACAGAACTCAGTTCTTAAGGACGGTCCCAATGAGACAACCCGCCATGTACTCCTACATGGCCTCTCATCGCTACCTTTACCAAATCGGGTTCACACACTTAGCTCTCACACAGTAGGACATGAACACTGCCATTCCGATTCATCGCCCTAATGGATCAGACCGGACACGACACGACTCTAAGCATTGCAGGCACAGTAAGCAAGCATGGATGAGTAAGCACAACAAGGCTCAAGCAGTTGCTACTCATGCTAAGTGGTTTCAACTATTTACTGAGGCAAAGACAGGTCATGCAAAAGAATGGGTTCAACTACCGGGAACATGTAACTGTTGAATCGTCATTGTCCTAATGCAATATAAGAGAGCAGGAGCGAGAGGATAGGATATCATCGGGATCCTCAAGGAAAGGTTGCTTGCCTGACACTTTTAAAGATAACAACGAGTCTTCGTCGGTGACAACGATCTCAATGTCGGAACAACGTCTACAGAGGAAGAACAACCACCGGCAAACAAGAAGGAACGCATTCAATGTGATGCAACAAACATGATGTATGATATGGCATCTTAATGCATTGATTTGACCTAGTGCAATAGATAGTAATATTAATTGAAGTTGAATTCAAACCTAGTTCAAATTCCAACTCCGATGCTATTTCATACATTACCCTAATCATGAAATGTCCTACTTGGTGTTGTTAACTTGCTCAAACATGCATGAACATGGCATAAACAGATTCTTTATATTTTTCTAATCATTTTTCATATATAAATTATTTCAATCTGAGTTACGGTTGAATTACTATGGTTTTTAGAAGTTTTGGATATTTTCTGAAATATAATAAATCATTTCTATTTATTTTAAAACCGAAAAGTATTACTGCGTCAGCCATACGTCATGATGACCTCAGCAGGTCAACTAACGTGGTCCAGGTCAAAGCTGACCGGCTAGACCCACATGTCAATGACACAGGGTCGTCCCAGAGGCCGATTGGTGGGGCCAATCAACCCTGACGTGGCCAGGTCAAAACTGACCTGTGGGGCCTATTAGTCAGTGACTCTGGAGGTTAAACATGGTTAATTAAATCTAACTAAACCCATTAGCAGGCACGGGCCCACTTTCAATGTCTCTAGTGGTTAATAAGCAGTGTCATTAGCGCTAATCAGGCGCCACATCGGCGACTGAACGCCGGCGACCAAAACCGACGGCGAGGATCGCCGAAGTTGCACGGGTTTTGCCTACAGCCTACCATTTCGTGCGAGGTTTGCGGCTATCGAAAGCTGGGAGAGGCGCGCATCGAATGGGCTAAACGGGAGGTCATGGGGGTGACAGAATCGACGCCGGTCGGAGCTCGTCCTTGCTCGGTATTGGCGCAAAAAGGCACGGGAGGGGGAGATGCTAGTGGCTACGAGCTCATGCGGCTGCTCTGAGCATGGTGGTGTGCTCATCTACGAGCTACAGCAGTTATGGTCGCGGCAGCGACAAGGTCAACGGCGGCGGGGTCACGGCGATGGCTGCTCTCCTAGCCTCAGCTCGAAATCGAGCACGGGAATGGAGGGGAAGGACGAAGGGGCTCACTGCGGAACCGATGGCGTCGACGGCGAGCTCGGGGAAGCGGGGATGACAGCGAATCGACCGAAGAAGATCGCCGGAGCCGAGGACGAAGACGATGGCTTGGAGGTGCTCGAGGGCGTTCGGCGAAGCGTGGCTCGTCGGAGATGACGGGGACGACCTGGCGAAGCTATCGGGCACGTCGAGGGGAGCACGGCGGCTATGGTGGTCGGGGGGGGCATGGCCATGGCCGCATCGGCCATGAGCGGGGAAGAGAGGCAGAGCGGGGGAGAGGAAGAATGGAGAGGGAGAGATCGATCCAGACGGCACGGGAGGCTTATCCCCTCGCCTGGAGGTCTACCGGAAAGCAGGACGTGGCCATGGCGTGTGCGTGCGTGCGGCGTCCACGCGCTCTGCCTACTGGCCAGAGGTGGAAGACAACAGGGGAGCAGCTGGGCTGGGCCAGGTAAGTGGGCCTCACAGGTAATTTCTCTCTCTCTGCTTTTCTAATTTGTTTTAGTTCTTTTTTTTAATTTTCCACTCTGTTTTGATTTAGATAAAATACTAAATCATTTCTTAAAATCCTGAAAATATTTGTGGCCACTAAGTTAATTATTCTAGAGGGCTCAATAATTTCCTGAATATTTGGGGCAGTTAACACATTTGTAGAAATTAAAACCCCAATTCAAATACAATATAGGTTAGTTCAAAAATCCAAAAATGTCCTAGAATTGTGTGCATGATTTTTCGCAGAGGTTTTCACCTTTTTTAGAAATGATGAACTTTTCTAAAGGAAATTTTGGGTTTATTGAAAAAAAATTAGCTTGAACCTATTTGGATTTTATTTGGTGCTAGGGTTTGCTCATCCCTATTTCACACTTAGAAGAAATTAACATGATGCCATGGATGCCAATGCAACTATTTACAACCAATATTCTAGGGCTGTGACAACTCACCCCCACTAAACAAGAATCTCATCTCGAGATTCAGGCGTAGGGTAAGAGGACAAAGGGGACACAAATAGAACAATCTTAACGATCCAATTGTCCTTCTTGAAGATGTTGATTCATTGCATCATGTTGATCTTGACATCTTTGCCTTCGGGGTCTTCATCCAACACAACGACAATGGAAAATAGGGAAGCTCTACAAGAATCGATCTTCTCGAAGATCGAGCAACTCATGATCAACTCATGGAATGGGATGTAAGAACGTATCTTGAGCTGAGACACAAAACATACATCGAGAACGATGGAATGAGGTAGATGATGGAGGTTCCATTTGGTAGGCACCAATTCCACGCTTAAAGCAGATGGAGCATGGGTTTCAAAGTAGCGAGGAGTTAGTTGCCCTTCATACCATAACGGGCACCTTAGGGAAGGTGACTCGTAGGATTATCCCTTGAGTGGCAAAAAGAATTACTTTTAAATACATAGATCATTGAAACTCTTCATACCAGCCTAAGGCAATTCGTAATGATCGTTTGAAGGAATTCAAAAGAATGGCATACTCAGATCAGAAAGGAAACTAGAGTTATAAAACAACTCGGCAACGGAAGGCAGATTCCAATTGATACTGAGGGTATAACCCAGTGTCTGAGCGTGCTCTCAAGAACTTGAGCATTTCCATATTCATCAAGGTTTTACCAACATCTATGCCAAGATCTTGGTGACTCATCATACCACCATGATGAAGAGCAATGGAAGATGCAGATGCAAAGGAAGACATCACTTTCTTAGATTTCATCTTGGTTATGCCAAGGGAACAAAATCTGGATGATCGACCGAGAGACATTTAGCACTTCGCCTCTAATGTTCTCCTTGATCTTCTAGCGTAACCCAATTATACGTCAGATGTTATGACTATAACATCAAGTAAAGGTCGGACTTTGGGGATTCCAAGGGTCCATGAGAAATGACTTCTAGAATAAGTCATATGAAATTCTCATGGGGAAGTCGCTAAGATTGCTGACACAAGGTACTACAATAATAGGTCTTCCGGTTAGGTATGTTAGCCACAACACCACTTTACCAGGTTACACAGAGACCAATATTACAATTCTTGGGTAACGTTCCAACCATTACATCTTCCTGAGATTCAGATATGGTTGGTGATAGGATGTTTCAGACTCAGCAAGTCTGAAAAAGAAGGTTTGCAACAAAAATCGACGAGATGGCGTTGCGGGATTCTCGGGAGATGAACTGCGAGAGCCAACTCCAAAACATGAGCTGGATTGCAAGACCCACATGAACACAGTGTCCAAGACAATTGTGACCACATAGAGATCTTACAACAAAACACCACCGAGTTCTGGGTTGGAACCATCATTGCGGATAACGAAGCCGGGTGCAAGTCCGTCTGGTACCTTCAGGAATAGCACATAACTTCTTTTCCTTTAACAAGTCCATCACTGGCTTGGTGTGCTAGGAGATACATATGGAATGGAGGTTGCAAAGCTATCAAACCATAGCATACTTCGCACATGCGTGACTGACTTGAGATGATTCTGGAGGAACAAAAATAACTTTCCTCGAATTCACGGCGGCACCTTGCATCTAATGCATGTGAACTGAGAGGGAGTCACTTCTTACACTTAACATATACTCCATGTATGAGACACGAAGATATTTCCTATAAAGTTTCCAATGCTAGCTTTATGTTCTTCATGAGTCATGGAGAGTATAAACAATGTTGTCGATAGGCTCAACAACAGTTCCTCAAGGTTTCCATGAAGATGGAAGTCCATAACTATGTGAACAAGGTGATAGCATCGGTCAGACCCAAGGATATAATGGTATCTGCTCGAGGATACATCCACGAGTAAAATAACATTACGATAGTCATTGGTTCTGATTTAGATTTGATGATAGCCCATACTCAAATCCAAGATTGGGCAAGACGATAGATGCAACAATTGATCACAAGGATTAATCGATGAAGATATCGCCTTTCTTCAACACACACAACCACAAAAGAAGATATCCCCTTGGAATGAACTAAGTCAGGCGAAGCATTTATCTTCCAACTCTCCAAGTTGTTGTTTAGCTTAACCAACTAGCTCAGGAGTATCTAACACATATTCTTGGAGAAGGGGTGGTTTATAGGGAAACCAATTTGATCACGAACTCAACATAGCGGTCAAAAACAACCTAGTAATACTTCCGAGAAGATATTCGGAAAATCACGAACCACCGATATGTTATTGAGCTCAGGAACAATCTTGCTTTTCAAGGCAAGACAATATGACCAAGAGAGCGAGGGA